>CM055317.2:23440000-24916875 GCA_029255685.2 Silene conica | reverse complement strand
ACAAACTCTTGACCTTAATATCAAAGAAGGTTCCGGGGATACTGACAATCATTATAATATTGAGGAAGATCAAATGTCGGGTGATGAGAGTAAATCACCACCAAGGTCAATTCCTCGCAAAATGAGTACCTTCCGCAAAAGAAAAAGTGAAGATACCATTAATTCAACTGAACTTAAGTGAAGACAAACTAGTTTTGATAATGTTATTCAACTATTATCGGGAGCTGGTATTGGTTCATCAAGTGGGAAGTCAAAGGCCGAATTGATTAATGCTGAATTGACAAGAATGGAAGTGTTAGAGAAAAACAGTGATGAATATTTTGTTTCGGCTATGGGATATCACAGTGATGAGAAACATGCTAATATTTTTCTATTAGTTCAAAGTGATACATTGGATGATAATATTAAACGTGCATCTATGATTATTGCATTAGAAGAAATATGCAGATCATTTCAACCAAATGAATGGGAAGACATTCCAGAGTCATCAACTAGCGAGCTGGGAGAGATAGAGGGTAAAGTGGAGCTGAATACATACATAGCTTATTGAATTAAAATGATACATCTTGTTTGGAACAACTTTGACTTGATAGAGACATGTTTGCACAAGTTGTGAATTTGATGGTTGAAAGAAAATTGCTAGTAGATGGAAGATATATAAAGGTAGATGAACAAGTCGGAATTTTATTGTACATAATGGCGAAAGGAGCTTCTTATTGTGATGTTGCCGATAGATTCAAGCATTATATATATTTCTACGATATGTAAGTATTTCATTAAAGCTTTAGATGCTTTGGTGATATTGTCACATGATATCATTAGGCCGCATTATGATACTAGAGGTGCCTCCAGAAGTAGAAAATAACTCACTTTACTGACCTTATTTCAAGGTAATACATTTTGTTCGACTCTATTATCTAAACATGATGATTTTTTTCTACTTGAATAATTTATTAATATATTGTAAAACGCTATTATTTATTTTTCAGGATGCTATTGGCGCCTTAGATGGAACACATATAGAAGCAGTAGTTGGCGAGAAGGACGGTGTACCATTTCCTGGTCGTCATCAAAAGAAATCTTGGAATGTGTTAGTTTGTTGCTCGTTTGACAAAAATTTTACATTTATCAACGTGGGTTGGGAAGGAAGTGCTCATGATATAACTGTGTGGCGGGATTCTTTAACTAATTCAAAATTTTGTTTCCAACATCCACCTGAAGGTAAATGTGGCATATATTTCATTTTTTTATTATCTAAGCATTTTAAATCTAAACATTAATTATTTTTATATATAAACATTTGTAGGTAAGTATTATTTGGTGGATTCGGGATACCCGAATACACTTGGGTATTTGTCTCCTATTAGTCATCCAAATGTGAGAAACCATGTGCCTGAATATAAGCATGCACCTCCTAGAAGAGTATTTGAACATTTCAATTATCAACATTCATCTTTGAGGATGACGGTTAAAATGGCGTTTGGTCAGCTGAAGAGAAGGTAAAAGGTGATAAAAACACGCCATAAATGACAACGAAATATCAAATGTCAATAATTGAATCCGCTTTTCACTTCATAACTTCATTCGGATGCATAAACTTGGTATTCCAGTTATACAACATCAAAGTATTCAAGGAAGAACAGATTCAAACACGGATGATAAAGAACGGAAGAAACTCATGGACAAATTTCAAAAAGAAATTGCAAAAAAAATAGGGCATGGTATTGGTATCCATAATGACCTCGATAATGAAGCACGTCAAGATGATACGGAAGTCAATAACGAAGCAACATAAATGATGTCTTTGTTAATGATATCTATATTTTCAAGATTATGATTTTCGATTGTGTTAACAAATATTATTATTTGAATGTTATCAAATTTTACTAATAATAATAATTGATGCCCGTCGTTGAGGGCGTCAAAGATAAAATTTATATTCCTAAACTTTAACTATTGATCGTGAAAGTCAGGGTCGAACCACAAGGAGGTAGGGAGTGTTTATTGTTCTTAAGTCAATGTTTTAGGGTAACAAATTGGGGGTTTGTTTGTTTGTCACTAGGTCTAAATATAAAGACAGGAATAAAACAAGAAATAAGAATAAGATCAAACTTATGATAAAACGAATGCTAGGATGTTCGGGTAATAAAGAGTTATGATGGTATAAATTCTAAGTCAACATGTATTGCAGTCGCGTAAGGGGTGTAACATATCCTCTCGGTCTATGATACCTAATAGCTCCTTTCGGCCTATGCTATTAGTTCCTAGGTCTCACAAATATTGAGTGTCAACAATAAAGGTGATTCCTAAATTCTAGGTCACATACCTTTCAGTCTTAAGTAACCTAGCCCTCTTAAAGCGTTAACCAATGCCCTTCCCGTATCTTTCAACCTTGGGTAAGTCATTACTAACATCCTATAAGTCTCCTTTCAGTCTCATTATAGGGTATTATAATTAACGAAACAAAACGAACTGAAAACATGCGCGAGGTCAGTCGACCGACCAGCTAACCCAGTCGGCCGACCAACTACCTCAGTCGACCGACCAGTTAAGCCGGTCGGTCGACCAAAGTCTGCTACAGGTCGAATCTGCTTTTATACCATCTACGCAATTTAATCCCTACATCCTAACATATGAAATTAGCTACTCATAACTATGATAATAACAATAATAACAGTAGGAAAAGCGGAATTCATAGCAAACAACAATCTAAACATGTGATAAACAATAAAGGTTTTGGGATTCTACACTAAACCGGATGCTAGCAATTCTATTATGATGACAATAAAGAACTGAAATCGAAAGAAGAATTACCGCGAATAGGAATTAGGGCAGAAAAGAAGAACTTTATTGATTTCCGTGGAACGAATGTTTGAACAATGAAATAAACTAAAAACTTAAGGGACAGTAACTTTATTGTGATTACAGAATTAGACTAAGGAATAAGAAGCTTAACTATTACATAATTCGATGCTTAGCCCTAATCACGAAGTCTCTCTTAAATAGAGATTACAAAAGGTGTTTATCATTAACCTAATCCGTGCACGGGCTTTTGCGATTTTTCTGAAGTCTGCGCTGTGGTCGACCGACCAGGTGATGCGGTCGCTCGACCGATTATCAGGCCCAATGGACTTCTGTCGTCTTAAGTTGAATTCTAGGTTTGAGATAACAGGTACCTTGGTCGACCGACCAAGGTATTCAGTCGGTCGACCGGTTTTCCTGTGTGTCAGCCTTGAATTCGTCTTGAATTGATCTTGTGGTCCTTGGTTTGCGCGTCGGGTTGCTTCCTCCTCGTTCCTTGGTTATGCAAAAATCTCGAGGGTAGTAATTTGGCCTGAAATCACCCCTTTTCCGCATAATTCTGCAAAAGAGCATAAAAATACGAAAGTAGACAATAGTTGGGAAATAAAGACCAAAACATCGTAAATGAGCTCTAAAATGCGTGTCAAAATAGATGTAAAACATCATAAAATAGACACGCATCAATAATAACATGGACTCCGTCTCTCTGATTGATAATCCGTAGTGTGAGCTTCTTTTGCTTCGGGCATGTACCGGTATCTCGAAGCTTTACTTCGCTTTGCGTACTTGTTCCCTTGATGATTTCGGGTCAGCTGCGCCTATTTTTGACGCCGCTTTGCGTTCTCATCTAGAGCGTATCGTCACTGCTTCAGGGCCGGGTTTTGGTGACTAGCAATGGCGGCTTGCCACCCTCCCCTTCTCCTTTGGTGGGCTTGGTGTGTACGCTGCCAGTGACGTTCTGCACTATGTTTTCCTGGCTTCTCGGTTGCAGTCTATAGATCTGCAGAATAGGCTCCTTCAAGCTTCGGGTGTCCATGACCCCGGACCATCGTTTCAGTCAGCCATGGATGCTTTTGCTATGGTTTCGGGTTCTGACTTTCTGCGCAACGCTAGTGAGATTGCTGCCACCAAACTTATGAAGAAATTGGCAGATGTTTATTTCACGAGGGTTGTTACTTCGGCGGAGTCGGTTTTCTCTTTGACCCCTCGTCAGGTTGTGCTTTGGAAGTCCCAGCTGGGAGGTTGCTCATCTGATTGGTTGCGGGTTGTCTCGATTTCTGGGTTGGAGCAGACTATGAACAGTAGGACTTACCGGTGCGTACTCAGCTATCGTTTAAGTGTTCCGCTGTTTCCGGTGTCCTTGCCATGTTCGACTTGCTCTTGGGTTTTTTATGGAGATATCTTCGGGGATCTTGCTGTCTCTTGCGTTAGTATTATTGGTGTCAAGCATCGACATAACCTTGTTCGTGATACTCTTTTGGATATGTGCTACCGGTCGGGGATCTCTACTGGTCGGGAGATGGATATAGGGTTGCTCGATGTGGCGGGTGGGCCTTTGAGGCCTGCTGATTTGCTGCTCTATTCTTGGGACAGGGGGCGCGATGTTTGTGTGGATTTGGTTGGGTCCTCTCCTTTGACCTAGTCGGGCATGGCTGGTTTTGTGCCAAGAGGGGTGGTGGTTGATGCTGCTCGGAGGAAGTGCGTCAAGTACAGGGACTTGTGCGCGCGGCATGGTTATGGCTTCTTGCCTTTCTCCTTCTCTCCATTGGGGGAATTAGGGGAAGATGTTGTTTCCTTGCTCAAGCGGATTCAGAAGTTTTCTGTGTCCTAGGATGCCGGCTCGCGGACAGCTGCTTTTATTTTTTCTCGCCTTAGTTTTGCTATTGCTAAGGAAGTGGATGCCCAACTAGTTTCACGGGTGCCCACAAATTTCCTGTAATTTCTCCTTTATTTTAAATAAAAGATCCCGGTTTATAATAATAATAATAATAATAATAATAATAATAATAATAAACAATAAAAATATCTAAAAAATAATTATAAGAAGAAGAAATAATAAAAACAACAACAAAAACAACAATAATAATCATAATAATAATTATTAATTAATAATAAATAGAATAATAAATAAATATAATAATAATAATAATAATAATAATAATAATAATAATAATAATAATAATAATAATAATAATAATAATAATAATAATAATATTAATAATATTAATAATAACAACAACAAAATAATAATCAACAACAACAACAACAACAATAATAATAATAATAATAATGTGGGCTTAACTTAATAAAGTCGAGCTGAACTGAACTGAACTGAATTAAATGAAGCTGAATTGAGCTGAACTGAAATGAGCTGAACTGAACTAAATTGAACTGAACTGAATGAAGTTGAGCTGAACTGAACTGAGCTGAACTGTACTGAACTGAATAGAGCTAAGTTGAGCTTAACTGAAACGAGCTGAAAATAACATGACCTTAGTTTCTTAATGTATTTGATATTAAATTTAGATAAATGAAGGTCAAATTTGACCATATAACTATAAATATTGTCATTTCTTACCCAAACCGATCTTTTAATCGCTTTCTTTTGACATTTTATTTATCGTTTAAACTATAACATGCTTAGGCGTGTGTTTGACGAGTGCCGGGTGTCCGAATGTCGGATACGGCACGACTGTTGGGTTTAGTTATCTCATAAACTTATACTTTTAGTCGTACTAATAAGATTTTAATTAACATTTTAATTAACATGTTTTAGATCTTATGCATGCTAAATATATGCGGAAATATGAGAGATTTTGAGCCCTTACATTCAGTCCAAATAAAATGCAAGGATGATCCTCCAAGTATTCAACAAGAACACCTCCTTTGGATGCACCAAGACAACCCTTAAATGATCCGAAATCTCGAGTATGCTAGTAAAATAAAACGGATTTTCCTTAAACAATATGCTAATCTTATTAGAAATATTTATCAAAATACTATCACTATTATAGTATGAATATTATTATCTCTATAATAATTTGAGAGGTTTTGTTGGATATTTTCTTGCTTAGAAAAATTTGCCAAAGGATAGGAATGAATCATATTGTAAGCTTACTACAATATTTAAGTTGGTTGGGCATGGGGTTGGGTGAGGCCGGCCATAGGGAAGAGCAACAAGGGAACAACTTCTCTTCTTAAGGCTCTTAGGTGGCTATAGGTAGTCTTTCAAGACACTTTAAATGATTATGTTTCATGAGAAATTAACACCCATAATCATCCCTTAACCAACCCATAATAACCGGCCACCCACCTTAAAATGGACCTTATTTTATAAAGTTGTCAATTGTAAAATTGTACATTATGTGACATCTTATATGTCACATAGTAATAAAATACAATTGTCTCGATTTTAAAACATATAAATATTGTATATAATTAAATAAATCAAATTTATCAATTGACAAGTAATTCATAATTACTATTATAAAATGGTTATTATTGATAATCGTCAATACGATTTACAACCTTTGTATTAATACACAACCCGATTCATTCTAATTACGATATTATAAAATATCGTTTATTGTTTAATAATTGACACGTTTCAATTTTAAACATAAATCTTACAATAAGATTTAACCTCTGATTTCTCGGTATATGAGTTTAAGGAATATGATTAAATCGTATCAATATACATTTGATCACTTTATCAATTAAGGGAATTGTCTTAAAGGTGTGACCTAAAGGAATCAACTGACCACCACCGTCATACGACAGTAATGTCAAACTCTAGCTAGCCAATCATTACCGATTAATGTTGGTCAGTTGACTAATATAAATCGTATCATCCCTTGCGCATTCTCGTCATGAGATTTAATTACGTGATCGCACTATTGTTGAGGACACATTTCCTA
Organism: Silene conica; assembly: GCA_029255685.2. Taxonomy (NCBI): domain Eukaryota; kingdom Viridiplantae; phylum Streptophyta; class Magnoliopsida; order Caryophyllales; family Caryophyllaceae; genus Silene; species Silene conica. The sequence continues at coordinate 24,910,156 of CM055317.2, read as the reverse complement.
ACAATCTCCCACTTGTCCTCGACAAGTGTGCGTCACCAATTCTCTTGTCCTATTACAATCTCCCACTCAATGCAAGATGTCTCTCTGAGGTCGTACTTGCATTCGATCATATCATGAGTGGTTTCCTCGATCTGGAGAATAACTGTTTGACCGGAATTATCTACCATAGATACCTTCCGAGCGTGGCCACGCATTTCCAGTTAACTTCTCCTCGAGTGGCCTTGAGATTTGAACAACCCTGACAAGGGGTGGACAATTTTTATCGCACTATTTCCTTCAACCAGTCACAGTCAGTCACAACCCCAAGCAATCCCATTTGACTCCAGTTACGAAAAGTCGTAGAGAATGGATCAAGGTTATGCATGAACTGTACCATATTGGGAGAGTAGTCTTTAGTCTAAGAATTGACTCACAAGAATACTATTGCAGCTCTCGCCACGACCCGGCTATTATAAATAAATTTCCAGAACTCTATAAGCGGTCACATTTCCCGACAGAGTGTCTCTTGCAGTCTGCCTATGTGATCGACTAGTCATCACATATGACTCTATGGCACTTGAACTCGCCATCAGTCGCCTCACATTCTAGTCGCTTTGAGACGTCACCTCATGTAAGCGGCTTGCAGTCCACCTCTCACTAAATATTGTATATAATTAAATAAATCATATTTATCAATTGACAAGTAATTCATAATTACTATTATAAAATGGTTATTATTGATAATCGTCAATACGATTTACAACCTGTGTATTAATACACAACCCGATTCATTCTAATTACGATATTATAAAATATCGTTTATTGTTTAATAATTGACACGTTTCAATTTTAAACATAAATCTTACAATAAGATTTAACCTCTGATTTCTCGGTATACGAGTTTAAGGAATATTATCAAATCGTATCAATATACATTTGATCACTTTATCAATTAAGGGAATTGTCTTAAAGGTGTGACCTAAAGGGATCAACTTACCACCACCGTCATACGACAGTAATGTCAAACTCTAGCTAGCCAATCATTACCGATTAATGTTGGTCAGTTGACTAATATAAATCGTATCATCCCTTGCGCATTCTCGTCATGAGATTTAATTACGTGATCGCACTATTGTTGAGGACACATTTCCTGACAACGACTAGTTAGGAAGAGTGTCCGTACTACCTAGTTTAGAGGTGTGCTTCAGGACGCGTCGGTCTAAGTGTCAACAGACTAAGGACAATAATAAATGAGGTCCTAGTTAGTGATGAGATAGTTTTAACACTAGTTCAGCTCATTGAACAGCGGGTCGGTGTCGAACCGGGTAAAGGAAGTTGCGACATAAGCCCAAATTGATGAGATATACGGGCCATGTTGGGTTGGGCTTAGTGTTGGGGGATGCTAAATGTCTGTCCACAAAGTCGAGTTGGGTCGGATTTGCCCGCTATGTACACCTCTATATGAAGTAGTTAAGTTTGGGCCTTGGGGACGGATAGTTGCTTGAAATGGTTTAACTAAAACAATAATGATGCAAGCATTATCCAAACTAAAATGGTTTAGTTAAAGCAACAAAGGTGCAAGCATTGCACGAATAATAATTACACAAAGATAACTTGGCATTGGAGTTTATAAAGCATGAAAGATACTTCCTCCATTCAATTCAACACTACCACTTTGCTTTATGCACAAGTTTTAAGAACATATTAAACAATGAATAAAAGGACAAATGGTTGGGAAAAGTTTTGCTTTATTAAGTACTTAGTGAAATGTTATTAGGAAACAATTAGTCCAAATTTTCCCACCAAAAAATACAACATTTTAAAAACCCCGCCAAATGGGTTCTGATTTTGTTTTCCCTCCTAAAACCATCAAATCTGACAGTGCAATTTGCAACTCCTTACAAATAACAGTACCCAACCAAGTTAAATGTATTACACCTCCATAATTTACAATCATAGAAATAAAATTACAACTGTTTTTCCAGAAATAAAATTACAACAAGTTTCCAGCCAAAATATTACAACAAGTTTCCAGCCAAAAAATTACAACACATTTCCAGCCATAAAAATAGCAACACTGAAGAGTCTATTGATATAATATACTCAAGAAAGGGGGGGTGAATTGAGTATGCCTTCTTTTTAAAATCTTCTTCGATGTGTGCGTGTGGTTGTATGATGATCGTTGAGTAGAGCAATAATAAAATAGAAACACGATATTTTTGAAGTGGTTCAGTTTCACAAGTTGAAACCTACGTCCACTATTCTCGATTAATAAAATTAGTACCAACTCTGGATTACAATTTTATCAACCCTACTCGTGCAACTTTGATGTTAGTCGCAACTCTATCTAGATACCGTTAAATATCTAGCTTATGACAAATACCGTTAAATACTTGTCTTATAATGAGTACCGCTAAATACTCGATCTATCTTACGTTAATAAGATAAAGTCTTCGATGTTTCTTGATGTCACAATCTTGAATGAATAAGATCAATGCTTGAGAACTTGAATCTTGAATCGGATATGACAATGATAAGGTTGAATCTTGAAGAATGCAATCGGCGGTTTCTCTCTCTCGATTTTCGTGAATATGTGTATATGTATGTCGTGTCAATTAATGTATCATAGGTAGTCTATTTATATAGAATATATATCTAGGTAATTTGAACCCTAGATGATTTAGGAATATTACTTAAACTAGAATACTAGTCTTTTAGTAATACTTACCATAAATCTAATCTTAATATATTTAGGAAAGATATAATAATATACTATAAGTATTATATAAGGAATTAATTTCCTAATTCATATTTAGGAAAGATCTTTATATAATAAACAAATAGTAACCTTATTAAAACAACTTCCTAAAACATGTCAAGGATAATAAATTATATTATCATAATATAATATAGTTTGTTTAGGATATTAAGTAAATACATAATATTTACTTAAACTAATCTTATACGAAATATGGAACGTGACATGATACACGTTTCCCAATGTCGTATCAAACTATATTTAGATTATATTATCTTGACAAATATGGTTATATAAAAAATCCTAGTTTATTTAGTAATAAATAATTAACTCATAAGAAAATTATTTATTCCTATTTAACCAAAAGAATATTTTATATAAACCTATTAAGATTAACAATTTCATCTTAAAAATAGAATACCAATTAAACATTAATTGTCCATGACGATTTTGGAAACTAAAATCGTTTCAACCAATCACATATATATCGATCATTTCTTCATAATATAGAGTTATAGCTACGAGCTATAACTTGAATCAATCTCGTACTAAAGCTATAGTTGATAAGTATAACTTTTGTTCATTAGGCGCGCTTGTGATCTTCTATCAATCTTCGACTTAGTCAATTTATTGACTAACATACTTGAATCTTTTATACTTGATTGATTAGATCTTGTTACTAATATTCTGTACACTTAGCACACGATTATACGCACGAGTATATAATATATACATAGCTAGACTTGTCATTATCAAAACATAGACATATATACTTAATATATATATATATTTGAATATATGGTTCAACAAATTCCCCCTTTTTGATGATGGCAAGTCTCTCTTAGATTTTGTGTCTAAGTGTATGTTCCCCCTCAATATAATAATGGTCATTCATAGCAAAGATTCACTTAGGGTTTCTATCTTCTATCTATCCCATATCTTTTAAGAACCCTAAGAGGCAATGAATTACGACAAGGAGCAAGCTTAGGCAAATTCTAATCTAAGTCGCATTTTTCCCCCTCTTGACATCATCGAAAAGATGAGAACAAAGACATGAAACGACTAGAATAATATACGACGAGACATAAGCAAGCATGTAAAACGAGTCGAAAATATATGAACACACAAAATATCATACAAGCACAATACGAATGTAAGGAAATATACACAACCAACCGAAGTATACTAGTGCCAATGGGCCGAATATTAACAAGAATGTTTAGAAAAATTGGGTCGGCTAGGTTAGTTCATAATGGGCCAACACAAAAGATAATAGGAAAGTTGGGCCATAGGCAAAATATAGAAATAGAGTTTGGGCCATAAGAAAAGGATAAGAGAAGGCTATGGAATCCGAGGTAGGCAAAACGGATCAGTGCCTCGGATTCATTGGGCCGAATAAGACGCTGGGCAACAATCAAAAAAGAATTTTATAAGTCCACTCCAGGACTTAATCACAACAACACCAAAACAATCTGAAACTCGAAATCAGAAACCGATAATGATGGATCAAGAACGAGAACTGGATGCGGGGGTCTTGGCATACGGACTCACATACTCGGGTCGGGATCGGAACTCAAAGGTATCCAACCGGTCCAAACAACTACTGACGTTCCGTCCTTGAGCATTTAGAGCCAACTCGAAGTTAAGAATTTTCAATGATAGCGCCTTAACTGCTTCAAGAGCTTGACTCGCGTCTTTGCGCAACAACTCGTGATCCCTGACCATAGCACCACCTTGGGACGTGAGGAACGAAAGACGATCACTGACAACTAGCAATTCCGAGCACATGACCGATACCTCGGATCCCAGTTTACCAAGTTGTTTGTCAACCTTCAGCATCCACTCCCTGAACTCAGTCTCGAACCCACGATTTCCCGTAGCACTACTACCCCCTGCCTCTGCTTTCTCCCTTTTCACTTCACACAACCCAAGAATTTGATCGACCTTAGCCTCAAGACCCGCAAACGAAGGTGAAGGAGTAGCCGAGGGTTCCGGTCCTACATTCTTTCCAAAGGTAAGATCAATTCCTTCGAAACAAATACCCATTAATTTCAAGACCTTGTCACACATCCTATCACGAGGTTTAATACCAAAACTAGAGTCATCCACGACCCCTTTCTTTAACAAGAGCTCGGACACCCACATTCCGTATGGAATATCGATTGTCGAGCAAAACTTTTCTTTGACAATAACACTGGAAACTTGACAAATCTTGTGACATATAAGGGATGCCAAATCAACTTTCTGGCCTTCCAACCAACTGAACAACACGACGGCCTCAACACTGGCAAATTTGTCCCTACCACCCCTTCGTGGTAACACGGTGTTCCACAAGAAATTCAAGAAAAATTTCAATTTAGGGTTAAATGACACTGTGAGCAGGGGAGTAACTTCAGTAGCGTCTTCGTCAAAGTACTTTTTTATTACCATTTTCTGATCTTTGGATACGACACCCCATTCCTTTTTGGGATCAAGATTTATGCCTTCTTGATCAAGTTGAAAGATTTCACAAATTTCGGACTTAGTTATGACAACATCCCTACCATTAACGACACCCCTCACCCCGTCATCACAACCTTTAACCGAAGCAAAGAACTGAACTAATTCTATGGGAAATATCAAACCCGAAAAATCACTAATGTATTCCCATCCTTGATACTTTAGAAAATCTTTAAAGAATCCCAAAGATTTAGACCCATTAACCCATGACTTAGGATAATAACGACCCGCATGAACAGAATAGGGTAGAACTCGTTCAATTAACATACCTTCGGTTTTTGTCATCCTGACTTTCTCTAAACCCTCACGAGTAGCATCGACAGAGTAGTCTCGAAGCAGAGGACGAGGAATCTGGGAATCGAGTTCTTGCATGTCGTCGGAATTAGAGGAGGCGACACGGTTGAGCTTTCGGCGTTTGCTTTGGTTTGGTGTTGGAGCGGCGGTGGCGATAGGTGTCGGAGAGGGTGGTGGTGATGGGGTCGGTGAAGGTGGTGTTGGTTTCTTGTTGTGAAAGCGGGTGGCGCGTGAGGGAGGCATCGTGTTTTTGGTAAAAATGGTGGTTGTTTTAGTTGAGTTGTGGTGGAGGTTTGAGTGAATTTTAATGGAGGTTTGGTTTTGTGGAGGTTTGGGGTTTTAATTGAGTTTTGGTAAATTTTATGGAGGTTTTGAGTTATGAGGGCGGTAATAATGGAGGTAGTTTGAGGTAAGTTGAGGGAGTTGGGGTAATAATGGTTGATGGGTTAAAGTCAAAGGCTAGGAGAGTAGGGGGATCACGTGGCAGGTACTTGTGGGCTAGGTTGTTTTGAAACGTGGCAAGTGGGGTCAATACACAGGGTTTGTGTGTTTATGTGAGGTAAGTTATTTTCTTTTTATTTGGTTTAGTATATATTTGTATATTATTATATATGATATGTAATATGTATGTTTGAGGTAAATTATAATATGTGACGTAATATTATTTTGAGATCGGTTGTGCACACATTCATATGTAAATTATATAATATAGATATGATCACAAGATTTATCATCGAATACATACATACACATGCAGCGGAGTATACGGACACAGTCATATAATCTCATCTAAACCGTAGTCAATCATTGGGTTAGTTTTGCTTTTAAGATTTGATTAGGTGCCACCGATTAAACCAATTTCCAATCGCAAAGTCTCAAAGCGTTCTCTAGCCAATGGTTTAGTGAAGATATCTGCCCATTGCTTTTTTCGTACTACAAAATTCCAATTTTATATTTTTCTTTTCAACATGGTCTCGTAGGAAGTGGTGTCTAATTTCAATATGTTTAGTTCTCGAGTGTTGGGCTGGGTTTTTAGATATAATAATAGCACTCGTATTATCACATAAAATAGGCACACATCCAACATCAATACCATAATCATGTAACTGTTGCTTTAACCATAAAAGTTGAGAACATACCAGTGCGGCTGCTATATATTCTGCTTCGGCAGTTGAGAGAGCGACAGAATTTTGTTTCTTGGATCCCCAAGATATTATACATGGACCTACAAATGTGGCAAGTCCCGAGGTACTTTTTCTGTCTAATGAACATCCTGCATAATCCGCATCTGAGTACCCTACTAGGTTAAAGTTACAGTCCATAGGATACCATAGATATAATTTTGATGTTCCGATTAGGTATCTTAGTATTCTCTTAACCGCAATCATGTGCGATTCTTTTGGTGCAGATTGAAATCTCGCACAAACACAAACACTAAACATTATATCTGGACGACTTGCTGTAAGATAAAGAAGTGAGCCAATCATACCTCGGTAAGTTGTTTCATTTACAGACTTACCATCTTCGTCTTTGGTTAACTTTTTATCTGTGACCATTGGAGTAGGCATTGCATGAGAGGTTTCCATTCCGAATTTCTTTAGCAACTCCTTGACGTATTTTTGTTGATGAACTTTGATTCCTTCTTCAGTTTGTTGTATTTGAAGTCCAAGAAAGAACTTTAGTTCTCCCATCATACTCATCTCGAACTCAGAAGTCATCAACTCAGAGAAGTACTTGCACAACTTTTTATTAGTTGAGCCAAAAATAATATCGTCAACATAGATCTGAACGACTAGTAAATCTGAGTTCTCGCTTTTAAAAATAGGGTTTTATCCACAGACCCTCTCTTGAATCCACTCTCCAATAGGAACTTTGAAAATTTGTCGTACCATGCCCTGGGTGCTTGTTTCAGGCCATAGAGAGCTTTGTCCAATTTGAATACATGATCTTTGAGTTTGCTGTCACGAAATCCAGGAGGTTGTTCAACAAATATTTCCTCTTGGAGATAGCCATTAAGAAAGGCAGTCTTAACGTCCATCTGAAAAAGCTTCATTCCCTTGTGTGCTGCAAATGCAATGAGTAGTCTTATTGCCTCAAGACGAGCAATAGGAGCAAAGGTTTCGTCATAATCGATCCCTTCCTATTGGTTGTATCCTTGAACCACTAGTCTGGCCTTATTTCGAACAATGACTCCAGTGTCATCCAATTTATTTCTGAATACTCATCTAGTTCCAATGACAGATCTGTCCTTTGGTCGAGGAACAAGATGCCAAACTTTGTTTCTTTCAAATTGTTGGAGTTCTTCTTGCATGACGACTATCCAGTCTGGATCTGCGAGAGCTTCCTTGATATTTGAAGGTTCAATGGTGGAGAGAAAGGAGTAGAATGAGCAAAAGTTATTTAAGCTTCTTCGAGTTTGAACTCCATCTGTCAGGCTTCCTATGACATTGTCCAAAGGATGAGAGCCTTTGTATCTTCAGTTCCTTGATTGATTATTAGCATTATCTGAACTTGACTCGGGATCTTGACTTGTTCCCCCTGAATCCAAACCTGGGTTTATAGTAGGGTCAGGTATAACTCTGGCCTCTTGCCTTTGATTTTGATTCAAAGTTAGAGCTTCATTAGCTGTAACTCTGGGTTCCAAGTCATTGGTTTGAGAGTTATCTACAGTATCATCAACTGTAGCTTCATCTCTCGCACCATTTTCTCCCAAGTTGAGTTCATCATGAGTTCCTTGAGGTTCTCCTTCTTCAATTTCCATTTCAGGAGGATCTTCCCTTGATAACCTGAAATCAGGTTCGTCTAGGTTTTCCTCTATATCCTGGAATGAATTATCGAAGACATTATTTTCATCAAAGATAACATGAATACTTTCCTCTATGCATAAAGTACGTTTGTTGAAAACTTTGTAGGTTTTACTATGATCTGAATATCCTATAAAGATTGCTTCATCACTTCTAGGGTCGAATTTGCTTAATCTGTTTTTACCATTGTTATGAACAAAGCATTTACTTCCAAAACATCTTAAATGAGATATGTTTGGCTTACGACCTCGAAGAAGTTCATAAGGTGTCTTTTTAAGGATAGGTCTAATCATAGCACGGTTATGAATATAGCAAGCTGTACTAATAGCCTCGGCCCAAAAGTTTCTAGGTAGGCCACTACAAAGAAGCATTGTTCTAACCATGTCTTCTAGGGTTCTGTTCATTCGTTCTACGACTCCATTTTGTTGTGGGGTTCTAGGAGCCGAGAAGTTATGTCCAACACCATTGGTTTTACAGAACTCAATAAAGGCATGATTGTCGAACTCAGTTCCATGGTCAGTACGGATTGTTACTAGGTTTGATTTATATTTGTTTTGGACAAGTTTCATGAGACTAACAAATTCATCAAATGTTTCGTCTTTAGAATGAAGAAAGATTGGCCAAACAAATCTAGAGTAATCATCAACTAGAACGAAAACGTACCTGGAACCTCCTCTGCTTCTTACCTTCATAGGGCCACATAGATCCATGTGTACTAGTTCAAGAGCTTGTTCTGTGCTTACCACTCTTTTTGGTTTAAAAGATGATCTGACGTGTTTACATCGTGCACATGTGTCACACATCTTTTCTTGATCAAATTTGATCTTTGGAAGACCTTCGACCAAGTCCCATCTTTTCAGCTTACATAAAATAGGTGAGCTAATATGACCAAATCTCTTGTGCCATAGACATGGATCATCTAACGTAATTTTCATGCATGATAGAGAATCAGTAGGTACAACATTTAAATCAATCATATAAACATTTTTCATCCTGTGACCTTCAAGTATTACTTTACTGGTGCCTTCTAAGATTATACGACATATGTCTGAATGAAAAACCACTTTGTTTCCTTTGCCGCATAATTGAGATATACTGATGAGATTGTGTTTAAGACCACTTACAAGGTATACATCATTTATAGTATGAGAAGATGAAATACCTATCTTACCAATTCCGATGATCTTTCCCTTTTTGTTATCTCCAAAGGTAACTTTACCTCCATCAAAGGGTTTTAGGGTTTGGAATAAATTTACGTCGCCTGTCATATGTCTTGAGCATCCACTGTCGAGATACCATAGGTTATTTTCCTTGGCGACAAACTGCACGAATAATTTTAAAGACAGGATTTAGGTACCCAAGCATACTTGGGTCCTTTGTTGTTAGTAATCACAAATACATCTTCTTTTTTAACCCAAACTCGTCTAACATGGGTCTTTCTATATTGGTAGTAGTTAGGTTTTGGGATTTTGTGTAAGTCTTAGTTTGAACTCTTGGGGACCAATTTTTATGTGTTGTTTGTTGAGTAGTTTGTTTGGTTCTATTTTTCTTTTCTTCGTAATCAAATGTCATGTGGTAGAACCATCTGTGGTCAATGTTTCTTTCCTCAATTTTGTAATCATCACTATCACAGACAGAAATAGTGTCGTTTGGTATTCCTAAGGATTTGACAAACTTTACTCCGGTTTTAAAATCTTGTGCGTGTTTTACACAGTTTTCTCGGAGGTGTCCAGTATGGCCACAATACGTGCATATTAAATACTAAGGAAGGTCGGCATATTTTCTTCTTCTAAAGTCTCTGTCTGTTGGGCTTTGCTTACACTTTGAGTGATCCCTTCTTCCATAACACTCGTGACCTAAACCCATCTTCATGTTGTTGTCGGATTGTTCAGTTAGGAAGTTTAGAACGTTGGTGCTTCCTTCCCACTTATCGTGAACTTTTCGAGCATGAAGAAGGAGGTCCTTTAAGGAGTCTATTTCTTCCTTACATGCACTATGGTCAGTGTTGCTAGACTCTTTTAGGTTTTGAATGTCTCTATGAAAGTCGGACACAATTTTGGCATGTTCCTTCTTGACTTTAGATAGATTGAATTCTAGATCCATAATTTTGCTTTCAAGGATCTCAACTTCTTCTAGATGAGTCTCATCTTCGACCATAACCGAAGATTTTGACTTTAGAAGCTCATTAGCCTTTCTTAAATCTGAAGTTATAGCTTCATTAGCCATAACTTTGGATTGAAGCTCTTTGATGTTGAGTTTCAGTTTTGAGGTTATAGCTTCATTAGCTATAACTTTAGACTCAAGAACCTTTTTCTCAGACATAACTGCTTCCAACTTAGCATTGACTTCAATGCTTATTTTCGATTTCAGTTTCTTAGCTTTGGCTTTCAGAAGTTGATTTTCCTCTGCAATATCGAGGATCTGTTCCTTCAAGTCATCTAATTCAAGACTTTGTTCATGACATTGGTCTAGGGTTTCCTCAAAATATTTGATTAACATAGCCTTAGATAGATTTTTAACTTGACTATTGAGTTGAAGAAAATTTACCTCTTCGTCGTCGTCGTCTGAGTCGGATTCTCCAAGGAGACACATATTAGATGCGTCATTTTCATCATTGTCGTTTGAGATTAGATCTAGGCTGACGTTGCTTAGGCACAAGTGTGCTACCTCTTCTTCTTCGGAGTCCTCGTCATCCTCAGATTCTAATTCTCCCCAACATGATGCAAGCATTACTTTCTTGAACTCCGTTTTGGTCTTTTCTCTTTTTGACTTGTCTTTGATTTTGTCCCAGCTTGGACAATCCTTGATCATATGATCTTGTTGACCACACTTAAAACATCCCTTTTTAAAGAATGTTTGTTTGGAGTCAGTTTTCTTTTTGTCGACTGTTTTGTTGTTAGGGTTTTTGTATCTACCCTTGAACACTGCTTTCTTAAAGCGTCTTGCGAATAGAATTGTTTCATCCTCAAGTTCTTCTTCGCTTACTTCGTTTGTGGAGGCTTGTAAAGCGATGCCCTTCCCTTTGGAATCGTCATCATCCTTATTTAGCATGATCTCATGAGCCATCAGAGATCCAATAAGTTCTTGGTAGGTGATCTGAGATAGATCTCTTGCCTCTTCTATAGTTGTGACCTTTGGTTGCCACTTTTTGGTGAGACTCCTGAGAATCTTTCGAATGATATCCTCAGAATCGATCTTTCTACCAAGGTTCCGCAGTTCATTAATAATACAAGAAAATCGTGCAGACATGCTATCAATAGATTCATTCTTTTCCATATTGAAAAGTTCATATCTTTGAATAAGCAAATCTATACGATGTTTCCTGACTGCGGATGTTCCTTCGTAGGCAAGTTCGAGACTATCCCATATTTCCTTAGCGGAACTACAAGATGAGAATCTATCAAATTCTGAGGTTATCATACCGTTTTGTAGGAGGCTCATAGCCTTAGAATTCTTTTCTGCAATTTTGTAGTCACTTTCCACATAATCGCTTTCCATCTTTTCGTAGGTTGTTCCATTGGCGGCGGCGACCAAGATTTTCTTTGGTACGGTTTGGATGATCTTCCAACATTCCCAATCACATCCCTTGATGTAATGAGTCATCATATTCTTCCATAGACTATAGTTTTTGCCATCGAAGATAGGGCACTTGAGATGCTTGGAATCCATTGTTGATAGAGTATATAATATAGAATCAATAGAAGGATCAAAACTCACGCGGCTAGGCGATCAAGAACACGAGGCTCTGATACCAATTGAAGAGTCTATTGATATAATATACTCAAGAAGGGGGGGTTGAATTGAGTATGCCTTCTTTTTAAAATCTTCTTCGATGTGTGCGTGTGGTTGTATGATGATCGTTGAGTAGAGCAATAATAAAATAGAAACACGATATTTTTGAAGTGGTTTAGTTTCACAAGTTGAAACCTACGTCCACTATTCTCGATTAATAAAATTAGTACCAACTCTGGATTACAATTTTATCAACCCTACTCGTGCAACTTTGATGTTAGTCGCAACTCTATCTAGATACCGTTAAATATCTAGCTTATGACAAATACCGTTAAATACTTGTCTTACAATGAGTACCGCTAAATACTCGATCTATCTTACGTTAATAAGATAAAGTCTTCGATGTTTCTTGATGTCACAATCTTGAATGAATAAGATCAATGCTTGAGCACTTGAATCTTGAATCGGATATGACAATGATAAGGTTGAATCTTGAAGAATGCAATCGGCGGTTTCTCTCTCTCGATTTTCGTGAATATGTGTATATGTATGTCGTGTCAATTAATGTATCATTGGTAGTCTATTTATATAGAATATATATCTAGGTAATTTGAACCCTAGATGATTTAGGAATATTACTTAAACTAGAATACTAGTCTTTTAGTAATACTTAACATAAATCTAATCTTAATATATTTAGCAAAGATATAATAATATACTATAAGTATTATATAAGGAATTAATTTCCTAATTCATATTTAGGAAAGATCTTTATATAATAAACAAATAGTAACCTTATTAAAACAACTTCCTAAAACATGTCAAGGATAATAAATTATATTATCATAATATAATCTAGTTTGTTTAGGATATTAAGTAAATACATAATATTTACTTAAACTAATCTTATACGAAATATGGAACGTGACATGATACACGTTTCCCAAAGTCGTATCAAACTATATTTAGATTATATTATCCTGACAAATATGGTTATATAAAAAATCCTTAGTTTATTTAGTAATAAATAATTAACTCATAAGAAAATTATTTATTCTTATTTAACCAAAAGAATATTTTATATAAACCTATTAAGATTAACAATTCCATATTAAAAATAGAATACCAATTAAACATTAATTGTCCATGACGATTTTGGAAACTAAAATCTTTTCAACCAATCACATATATATCGATCATTTCTTCATAATATAGAGTTATAGCTACGAGCTATAGCTTGAATCAATCTCGTACTAAAGCTATAGTTGATAAGTATAACTTTAGTTTATTAGGCGCGTTTGTGATCTTCTATCAATCTTGAATTAGTCAATTTATTGACTAACATACTTGAATCTTTTATACTTGATTGATTAGATCTTGTTGCTAATATTCTGTACACTTAGCCCACGATTATACGCACGAGTATATAATATATACATAGCTAGACTTGTCATTATCAAAACATAGACACCTTTCCAGCCGAGAAAACAGAAATCCTTCAACAATGGGAGCCAAGTGTATGTCCGAGAGTATTCGGTAAGAAGTCGCCATATACCTGCTCGAAAAATCACAACAGGGGAAACTAACAAAAGGAGTGTTGAGCCACGCAGCAACCAGATTTAACGTCAAGCGAAGAACGATATCAATATTTAGAAACTTTCAAATAACACCAGAGTGGTGGGTGAGAAATTAGACGTGAAGAGCAAGCGAATGGGAAATAAGAACCATAAGAGAATACTACCTGATTTGGAGCACATTATGTCACTTGATTGGTCTTTAAGAGACACAATGAAAAGGGTTGATGAGAATACGGGTGCAAGTATCGGCACAGTTCACTCATGGGTGAGTGAAGGGCTACTTAAACCACATTCAAGCCCACTTCATCCACTTCTCACAGAAACAAACAAATACCAACGATTAAAACATGCATTAAAGTGTTTAGAGGGTAAAGAAATTGTTCCAGATTTTATGGATCTTAATGCAATGCCTATGAATAAGATAAAGTTTGCAGAAATGAGCAGTGTCACCCATATGAATGAAAAATGGTTTTACATAACATTTCACGGTCTGAAAATCTATATCGTTAATGAGGAGGAGTTGTCATACAGAAGCTGTCAATCAAAGAGGTATATCACCAAGGTAATGTTTATGTGTGCAGTTTGTAGGCTTATTTATTCAAAAGATGGGGCATTATTGTTTGATGGTAAGATTAGGATGTTCCCATTTACAACACAACAACCAGCAATGAGAGCAATCAGAAACATGCCAAGAGGAACGTTGGAAACAAAACCAATAGACTCTATTACAAAGGCGGTAACGAGGGAATGCATAATTCAACAAGTTATACCAGAAATCAAAGCTAAATGGCTAGAAGGTGCAAGCAAGCATATTTTTATTCAACAAGATAATGCAAGACCTCACATAAAAAACAACGATGCAAAATTTATGGTTGTAGCAAACGCAGATGGATTCAATATAGAGCTAACATTTCAACCACCAAACTCACCCGACTTAAACTACAATGACCTTGGTTATTTCAGGGCTTTACAGTCTTTACAGTCAAAACAAGCATGCAAATCAGTAGACGAACTTGTGAATGCAGTTATGGAAGCATTTAATGAGTACATCCCAACAAAAGTCAACAATATATTCCTAACACTCCAATCAGTTATGGTAGAAATTATGAAAGAAAAGGGGCATAATAATTTTGCAATACCACATATGAATAAAGGTCATCTTGTGTCCCTTGGTATCTTACCCCGTAATTTAGAGGTTAACGAAGACATGGTTAAGGGATGTGTTGAGTATTTACAAGAGAAAGGTCAAACAGAAGGTCTAGAGTACTTAATGGGTGAATTAGGTTTTAATGTTCCAACATGATGCAAATTTAGATAATGAAGTGTAATGAACATCAGCTTATGCAATTTGTTTAGGGTTTAAACAATTCAAAACTTTGAATTTGTTTGACTTGTAATCAAATTAAGAACAATGCAATGATATGTAATGCTACTGATATTTTAATGCAATGTTGTTTGTGTTTGTATGCTATTTAAGTGAGTTCATATTTGAGAAACAAGAACATAAATTGTAAACATTGCATTGAGTTAGGGAAAAAATATTGTAGTGAGCCATATAAAAAACTGTAAACATTGCAGTGAGCCAGGCATAAACGAATGTTGTTTGTTTACTCATTCAGAGAAGAACGGAGTACCATAAGGTCACTTTATAATTGAAAAATAAATGTTAACACAAACTCTCAGGCCTAAGTGGCCTCATCATTGAGTTGTGTTAAATAGTAAGCCTTCCTACACACACACACAATTTAATGTCACACAATGCGCGCAGTAATCCATAGCAAAAACTGTAAGCTCAATGTAGTCATACAACATGTGTATCACTGCATAACATCAGTTTACATGTTCAGGCAAAGGTAGACACTAATTTGCAGACCATGTGGTGAATTACCTATTTCATGTAAATGGCCAAATTATGATTTAAACATGTTCAAAACTGAAGGTGCTCTCAACCCAATAAGGTTTATTATCATTGAGCAAACTCTAAGACCATTAAGGCTTATTATCATTGAGTTTTGAAAAGTATTAATGCCTCCGACACACATTTTAATCACTCATTCAATCAAGATCAGAGTACCATAAGGTCACTTTATAATTGACAAACAAATGTTAACTCAAACTCTCAGGCCTAAGTGGCCTCATCATTGAGTTGTGTGAAATAGTAAACCTTCCTACACACACACACACACAAATTAATGTCACACAATGCAGTAATCCATAGCAAAAAGTGTAAGCACAATGTAGTCATACAACATGTGTATCACTGCATAACATCAGTTTACATGGTCAAGCAAAGGTAGACACTAATTTGTAGACCATGTGGTGACTTACCTATTTCATGTAAATGGCCAAATTATGATTTCAAAACTGAAGGTGCTCTCAGACCATTAAGGTTTATTATCATCGAGCAAACTCTCAGACCATTAAGGCTTATTATCATTGAGTTTTGAAAAGTATTAATGCCTCCTACACGCATTTTAATCACTCATTCAGTCAAGATCAGAGTGTCGAATATAAATCCATAGAAAAAGACACACAATATCAGCAGAGTAACAGCATAAAAAATGTTCTAATAACATGCAAACAAACATTCTAACATCAGAAACAAATATTCTAATAATATGCAAACAAAAATTCTAACAACATCAAAAACAAATGTTCTAATAACATGCAAAGAAACATTCTAACAACATCAGAAACAAATGCTCTAATAACATGCAAACAAACATTCTAACAACATCAGAAACAAATATTCTAATAACATGCATATATCTAACCTACCAGCAAACAAATTCCCAGGAGTTTCTTATTAACAAATAAACTATAAAGAGTACTAAAAATGCTAAATATTTTTAAAAAAACAAAAAAATAGTAGAAACTACCATTTAATCTTTAAACTCAGATGCCTTGCTGCTAATCTCTCTACATAGTCAACAAACCTTTTCTGACTTGGTGTAGGAGACACATCATAACCCAAAATCTTTGCCCGTTTCTCGATCAATATAGTTTTTTTCTCAGCCATTCTTTTCAGAAAACCTTTCGCATATTTGGTACTAGGAGAGTCAGACTTACCGTCGTTCTTTGGGACCTTAGTTTGAGGCTCGTTCTCAGGAACCTCTAATTGAGGCATATAGTTGCTCTCTGGAACATCGGATTGAGCCTTAGCATCATTGAACTGCGTTTCAGGAACTTCCATTCCCAAATCAAAAGGATCTAAAATGTCAGGAACACAATAAATAAGAGGCGGTGAATCTGGGCAAGAATAATAGTCATCGTTCTCAGCCATTATTTGAAGAGAAAAGTGGGAAATGGAGGTAGGTTAAGGAGATTAAAGTTTATAATATTGTAGATCTAGGGTTTTATTTTATGAATATGAGGAGGTAGAGAGAAAGATAAAGAGAGAGGCGGAAGTAGAGAGATGAACACAAATGACAATTGTGTTGTGGTTGCGGTTAAAAGTAGGGTTAGGGGATTGTTGAAGGTGTTGGGGAATATGTGTCCTCAACAATAGTGCGATCACGACAGTGATAAAATCATTGTCATAAATCTTATGAAATGAATATGCAAGGGACGATCCAATATTGATTTAGTCAACTGACCAACATTAATCGGTAATGATTGGCTGACTAGAGTTTAACATTACTGTCGTATGACGGTGGTGGTCAGTTGATCCCTTTAGGTCACACCTATAGGACTAAGCCCTTAAACGTATATTGATTAAGTGTATAGGATACAGATTGATCGATATTCTTAAAACCGTATATTGAGAAATTAGAGGTTGAATCTTAAAGTAAGATTTATATTTGAAATTGAAATGTGTCAATTGTCAAATATTAGATGATATTTTAGAAATATCAAAATTAGTATAATGAATGGTTCATGGTTATAACAAACGTTGTTAATATATCGTTTCGACGATTATTACGATAACCATATGTTGGGACAGTAATTACGAATTACTAAATTAATTGTTAAATATGATTTAATTAATTTAGAAATATTATTTATATGATAAATATATTTTAAATTAATTTAATTATGTCACATAGGATGTTGCATATTATACAATTGTACAAATTACATTTTGTAAAATGAAGGTCCATTTTACATAATGTGTGTCGTGTGATATTGTGTGATTATGGGTTGCTTGTAGTTGATTATTGATATATTAGAACATAATCATATTGACTTACTACACAAGTTGTAGGCATGCAACCCTAAGAGCATAAGAGACAAAAGAGCATCAAAATCTCTTCTACTTACTACACTTACACGACACACTACACCCCAACCATAACCCATTTCACTCTATATATATGTGTGATAATAATCACACAAATGAGACTAATGCATACTTTGGTTTTTTAGTGTGAGAAACTAAAAGTAATAAAACCTCACAAATATTATTTAGATAATATTTTCTCTAGTATACTAATATTATTATTAGTACACGGTTTTAGCCTAATTCCGTCCTCTAGTATCGGGTTCGGTTATTTGGTCCGTTTAAGGTAAGGTCTTGGTGCCTACCCATTGGAGGCAAGCTTACTTGGTTGCTCTTGGAGGATCGTCCTTAGCATATTTCGGACCGGTTGTAAGAATACGATTCTCATTATTTCCGCTTTTATTTTGCATGCATAAGATCGACTATATTAATATGAGTTTAATTAGTATATTAGTAAGACTAATAATATGAACTTGTTAGTAAAGACTACCTCGAGTCCCAACAAGTGGTATCAGAGCACTAGGTTGCTTACATGCAACTCGATTTTATACGTTTTTGCGAGAAAATGCGATTTTAATTAAAAACGAAAATGAGTAGTACATATAGGATATGCACGAAAATGTTAATGCATGTATACTTTCTGGTCTTAAAATAGTTTTAAGTCATTTTGATGATTTATGGAATAATATTGTTCAACATTGTAATTAAATTGGTTAATTCATGCTCTAAATCGGTTAAAAATGTTTTATTATGGGAAAAATAGCTAAATAATGTTTCTGGCCATGAATTTTAAATATGTTCTCACATGCATTTAACATATTATGAATATATAATTTTCGAAATTATTGAAGGTTTTATGCATGGTTTATGATTTTTTAATGGTTAAATAGTCATAAAATGAGTTAAATATGGGATAAATAGTTATATTATGAATTTAACTATAAAAATTTTGGTAGATGTCACATGCAATATTTAAAATATATGATGAATTTTCCAGAAATTTTTCGTTAATATTGCATGAATATTGATTTTTATTGTAAAAATCGTAATATTAGTGACATATTTTAGCTTAAATAGTTTAAGTTCGAATTTGACCATAAAAATTTAATATAGTGTCACATATATTATTTCTAGCATGCATGTGAATTTTGAGCTTTTAATCTCGAATATTGCATGAGAAATGATTTTAATCGGTAAAATCGCGTAATATATGACACGAATTATTAAAAATAGTAAATGTTGCTAAAATGGTCCGAAAAATTCACCCATATTAGTCATATTATGTATGATCATCAACATATTTTTATTTAGTGCCAAAAGTTTCTGAAACTTTAAGTTTTAATTTTAAAAGTTAAAATTGATATTGAGTGTTTAAGGAGTCATAATCATTACTTTATTTTCAGACCTTAAACAGTGTTTTTCAGCCTTATTTTTCTGCATTTTCAGATGCTTTGAGTGTCTAGGAAGATGTAAAAATTATATTAGTATTTTATTTCATAATTTTTTACATTAGTTTTGAATTTTTCGAAATATTATGCTAATTATACGGCTATTTTACGAAATAAATGGTGTATTTCGAAAATATTTATTTTTAAGGATCTGAAATTTTAGAAAATTTACAGTATGTTCAAAATTTTGAATTTTGAATTTTCGAAATTTTTATGACTCGTTTGATTATTTTAATGCTATTCCCCGTAAAACCGATTAAAACCGAACAATATTAAAATAAAAGTTAAGTTAATTTTCGAAATTTAAGTAAGACTAAATTTTGAATCCTAAAATGTGTTAGGAAACTTAACTAAATCATGAATAATGATTCATAAAGTGATTAGTGATTTTAAAATTGTTTAAATCACGTTATTCCATAAAACCGTGTTATTACGAATAACGATGTTTAAAACGTGTTTAAATAGGACGATTTGGCTTAGGTTTTGCATTTTACATAAGCATTGCATATTTAATTATTGTTTATGAATGTCATATTCTATTTACGTAATTTTGAATTATGTAATATACTTAGTATGGCCTTAGATTTTAATCGATATTACCCGTAATGTAAGGGTTTATCGATTCCGTTGTAATTTAATGTGATCTCGTATCACTTTATTTTATTGTTTTATTTTATTTTTTTTATAATGTATAAAATAGATAGAGAATTTGTAATTATTTCTAATTCCGGAGATCCTTGAAGACGGTGCCATTTCGGAAAGGAGTTCCGACCAAGACGGAGTTTGCCTTGGGATGCGTGCCGCGTGTGAAGTTCAAGGGACCAAAGGAGTTGGTTTCCGAATTTGTAATTTACTTTAATTTTCTATTTTAGGAAAGGCCATACTAGGGTTTTTATTTATGCTTTTAAGTTTTTTATGCTTATTACGTTTGCATGCATAGCCAAATCGTCATCCAAACTCATGCATTTCATCGATTTTATCGACCGTGTCAATCAATTTATCGATAATTCACCGACTTAGTTCACTTAAAGGAGATAGATAATAAATTGACAAGATCTCTTACGTTATTTAAAAATCGAGACATAGCCTTACCAAAAAGTAAAGGACCCGCGAAGGATCTTCTTCATAAGGGAGTAGGCTCGGCTAAACCGGGGTGCAAACCTTATTACGTTGGTGAAGTGGGGTAATATGATTACTTATTCTTGAAATTTGGTTGATCTCGACGAAGGTATTCGAGCCACCGTAGTGGTAATAAGTTCGGGCTAAGATAAGAATTAAAGTAATTTTATCGACCGAGAGTTCTAAAAGTAGAATTGATTAAGGAGTTAATCTACCGAGTCACATTAATGAGGGATGTATCGGCTAAACCGTGCCCGAGTTAGTGTGTATTTGGGTCTCGGGATCATTTACTTAATTGGGTAAGAGATCATTAAGTAGATGCTTAACTTGTTTAAAATTTACAAGTTTAATTATTAAAACGATAATTGTGTTTTAATTCCTTTATTTTATTGTAGTTCAATTTCGACTTTCAATCATCAAATGGCAAATAACGCTCCACCACTCCCACATCACGTTTCATGGCTTCGGTCTTTTATGGATCGTTGCAAGCTTGAGAAGCATGGCGCCAATTTCAAAGATTGGGACGCCCAATTGGTGTTGGCCGCGGAAGCCGACGATAAGACTCGTTATCTTACCATTGTCGCTCTTCCCACTCCCGGTGCTCGTTCATCGGAAGCGACTCGTGAAGCCTATGAGGCCTACATGAAAGAGTCACATGCTTTGAAGAACGTGCTTATATTTTCGATGGAGCCGGATCTCCAAAGAAGAATGATTAAGCTAACCACGGCTAATGAGATATACACTAGAGTTGCGAACATGTTTTCACAAGCTCCTAGGGTAATCCAATATGAGGCGGCCTCCGCCTTCTTCGATTTGACCTTAAAGGAAGGTCAAAAGATTAGTCCTCATGTGCTCAAAATGGTTGAGCTAGCCGAAACCTTGAAGTTGCAAGGGGTGAATGTTCCCGACTCGCTTATTATTGACAAAATCCTTCACTCCCTCAACAAAGTGAAATCGTATGTTCAATTTCGGGTAAATTATAACATGCGCAATCAAGTAAGCTCCTTGGACGAGTTACATAAGATGTTAGTCCAAGCGGAGAGGGATATGGGACTTAATGAGAGTTCCACAAAGGATGTGCTTAATATCGATTCGAAAAGCAAGAGGAAGTTTAAGCGCAAGGCCAACAAGGGTAAAAATGTTAAAGCCTTCAAACCCGCATCTCCTAAGGAGAAGACTTTTACGAAAGGTGCTTCTTCTTCATCGTCGTCAAAGGTTGAAGACAAGTGCTATTATTGCACTAAGATGGGGCATTGGAAGCGGAATTGCCCGAAGTATCTCCATGACCTCAAAGCCGGAAAGGTTCTTACAGTAGGTATAAATTCTCGTCTAATTCATGTTATTTAATCAATTTTGTATAATGATACAAGTTATTGATTCTCACCCGTTTATAAATTGTTTTAAAAGGGGCTCCTACCAAAGACAAAGGCAAGGAGAAGGAGAAGGAAACTTGAAGTTCCTTCCATGGATGGCTAAGGTAGCATCCAAGATTGAAGACATGAAGAGCATGGCTCTAATTTTCATTTGATGTCTTCTTTCTTTTCGCATTTTAATTTAAGAACTTTGTAATTCTTGTACGACAAGAATCTTGTTGAAACAATGGTTGTAATAGTGGTGACTTGGTTTTCAACCCAAGTCATCATTTTGTTCTTAATCAAACATGTTTGGTTGTTTTAAAATGCTTTTATAACATGAATTGATACGATTTTCATAGATCGTAATAAAGTACCTTGAATGATTCACCGTACGGAAGAAATGATAGGATCATTATAAAAGTAATACGACTTACTTAAAAACGAGAATTGCATCCCGTGAAATACTTCAAATTCAAACATAAGAACATCAGTTCATTATAAGATTTTCACCTTAAATGAAAGAATATGTTAATATCTCAATACTCACATAATTCTTTATCCAATACATTGTTGACGGGCGAAAAGGCTATCCTTCTTAAATAAACGGTTATTTTAAAGGATAGAGTGGGAGAAATTCTACGCCCGTAAACCAATGAAATCAACATAGGATCTTGGATAAGAGTCCTATGAGGAGTCCTTGAGAAGAACTCTAAGAGATTGGATAGAAGAAACTACGAGAGGACACAGAAGAAACTACGCGAGGACACAAAAGGGAAAAGTTCCATATGTTGTCAATAGTTCCTAGAGAGGACAAAAGGAACCGTGAGTGTTAACGGAAGGAAATCGTTTCCATGATGTTAATGTTTCTGTTTTATAAAGATAATAGAGGAGAAATCGTCTCCCGTTCTCATGATAATACTAAGATTCTTTCCGTGGGAAAGAAAATGAGAATGAAATGTTCATAGCGAGTTGAGAAAATGTTTGAAGTAAATCAAAATGAAATGTTCATTACGAGTTGAGAAAATGTTTGAAGTAAATCAAAATGAAATGTTCATTATGAGTTGAGAAGATGTTTGAAGATGTTACATAATCACTATGAAGATAGTGGGAGTTATTAAACTATAAGATAGTAATATGGAATTCAGTGGGAGAAAAGTTATTAAGGAAACGAAACCTACCATTTAGAGAGAATGGTGATTCATTAAAGGTTAAAGAATATAAGGTTTTCAATTCTAGATGAATATATGTTAAGAACATAAATCATAAGTGAGTTTATTATATGATAATGAAACGTCACCGATCAGTTAACAAGGTTTGGATTTGAATCCGAGATATGAAAATGTTGATTCATATAACCTTGATCAAAATGCCATAAGTTGAAATAAAGCCCTATTTCGATATAAGTTTCTCGAGGAGAACTAAGAGATCGAATCTAGGATAACTACAATATAAATTCAAGTACGATATGACTATGTTCATAAGGATGACATGTCATGAGTTTTAAGAAAACAGTGGGAGCTTACCTTAAAGTAAGGAGACTCGAGTCAAGTATAAGAGACTTGAAGTGTACTTGAATTAGATCATATTATACAAGATAATATGAGTTAAAAGGAAACCGAAATTTGTAGGTTTAAAAGACGTGAAGATAGGGTATATTCACATAACAAACCATTAATACAAATTGATGTATGATCATCAAAGATTGTTTATGAGGGGCAACAATATCGTATTGATTGTTCGCACATAACAATCACTCTTATCGTTTGAGTTACCATTATTAATATTAACTCACAATTTATACTTTGTGAAATCCAAATGGGTTGTAAGAGACAATTTGAACCCCATAAATGAACTGGATTAACTTAGTATAGCCCATAGCCGCTTGTATGAGGTGACGTCTCGAAGCGACTAGAATGTGAGGCGATTGATGGCAAGTTCAAATGTCATAGAGTCATATGGGATGACTAGTCGATCACATCGGCAGACTGTGTAACACTCTGTTGGGCATTTAGTGACCGCTTATAGAGTTCTGGAAATTTTATAATTAGCCTGGTCGTGGCGAGAGCTACTATATTATTCACATAAGTCGATTCTTTGACTTAAGACTGTTCGCCCAAGGTGATGCAGCCTCAGATTGACTTTGATTTTAGCTCTACGATCAACCGTTAAAGGGGGTCAAATGGGCTTCTTTTGGGTCATGATGGACTGCATTAGTCAAAGGGAACAGTAGGATAGGAATTGTCCAGTCCCTCGTCGGGGTTGTCTTAAATCTCAGGGCCACTCGAGGAGAAGTTTAACTGAAAATGCGTGGCCACGCTCGGAAGGTATCTATTGTAGATGATTCCGGTCAAAACAGTTAAATCTCCAGATCGAGAAAACCGCTCAAGATATGATCAAATGCAAGTACGACCTGGAAGACACCTTGCATTGAGTGGGAGATGATGTAATAGGACAAGAGAATTGGTGACGCACACTTGTCGAGGACAAGTGGGAGATTGTTGGGGAATATGTGTCCTCAACAATAGTGCGATCACGACAGTGATAAAATCATTGTCATAAATCTTATGAAATGAATATGCAAGGGACGATCCAATATTGATTTAGTCAACTGACCAACATTAATCGGTAATGATTGGCTGACTAGAGTTTAACATTACTGTCGTATGACGGTGGTGGTCAGTTGATCCCTTTAGGTCACACCTATAGGACTAAGCCCTTAAATGTATATTGATTAAGTGTATAGGATACAGATTGATCGATATTCTTAAAACCGTATATTGAGAAATTAGAGGTTGAATCTTAAAGTAAGATTTATATTTGAAATTGAAATGTGTCAATTGTCAAATATTAGATGATATTTTAGAAATATCAAAATTAGTATAATGAATGGTTCATGGTTATAACAAACGTTGTTAATATATCGTTTCGACGATTATTACGATAACCATATGTTGGGACAGTAATTACGAATTACTAAATTAATTGTTAAATATGATTTAATTAATTTAGAAATATTATTTATATGATAAATATATTTTAAATTAATTTAATTATGTCACATAGGATGTTGCATATTATACAATTGTACAAATTACATTTTGTAAAATGAAGGTCCATTTTACATAATGTGTGTCGTGTGATATTGTGTGATTATGGGTTGCTTGTAGTTGATTATTGATATATTAGAACATAATCATATTGACTTACTACACAAGTTGTAGGCATGCAACCCTAAGAGCATAAGAGACAAAAGAGCAGCAAAATCTCTTCTACTTACTACACTTACACGACACACAACACCCCAATCATAACCCATTTCACTCTATATATATGTGTGATAATAATCACACAAATGAGACTAATGCATACTTTGGTTTTTTAGTGTGAGAAACTAAAAGTAATAAAACCTCACAAATATTATTTAGATAATATTTTCTCTAGTATACTAATATTATTATTAGTACACGGTTTTAGCCTAATTCCGTCCTCTAGTATCGGGTTCGGTTATTTGGTCCGTTTAAGGTAAGGTCTTGGTGCCTACCCATTGGAGGCAAGCTTACTTGGTTGCTCTTGGAGGATCGTCCTTAGCATATTTCGGACCGGTTGTAAGAATACGATTCTCATTATTTCCGCTTTTATTTTGCATGCATAAGATCGACTATATTAATATGAGTTTAATTAGTATATTAGTAAGACTAATAATATGAACTTGTTAGTAAAGACTACCTCGAGTCCCAACAGAAGGATCCAGAAGGAAATTAAAATGGGGTAGTTGGGGAGATGATGAAATGGGTTGACATTATTTTTCAAATGGATTATTTGGGGGGTATATGGTAGTCATACGTGGGCCTCAAAATTTGGTGGGAAAATTAGAAAGGTAATTAGTGGGTTGAGTTGGGTTGGGTAATTGATGTGGGTTAATTAGAATATTAGGGTAGGTTTTCATGGTAGATTATAGTGGGGTAGGAGGGGCATTTTATGTAAATAGAGTTTGTTAACAAGGATAGAAGTGTAATCTTGTTGTCTAAATAAGGAAAGTGGTAGTGTGGAATTCAATGGATGAAAATAGAATATTGGTAGTGTTGAATTGAATGGAGGGAGTAGTAGTTATATTCATTGTAAGGCTCGAACGGTTCGATGCATTGTCAGTATCTAATCTGGTTGTGCTTAAGGACGTCCATTGTGGGAAAATATCTGTATATATTCCCAATTCTTTATATACAGGATTATAACGAATTTATAAGGTACGATTTATAGTCATAAACGAAGAACAAGATACAAAGATTGGGATTAAGAATTAACCTTATGTCCTTGCAAAGGCCTAAGATCAGATATACGGTCGAAACGATGATTCCATAAAACCTTTTGTACAAGTCCTCCTCCAAATAACCTGTTGTCCTTCTGTCCTTGCATAAAACCATTCTTTTTTATCACTTGATCGAAACGATGATTCCAACTCCTAGATGCTTGCTTAAGTCCATAAATGGAACGCTTAAGCTTGCATACTTTCTTACGATTTTTAGGATCAGTTAAACCTTCGGGTTGTACCATGTACAAGTCCTCCTCCAAATAATCGTTTAAGAAGGCGGTTTTCACATCCATTTGCCATATTTCATAGTCATGAAATGCAGCAATCGCTAAGATAATCCGGATGGAACGCAATATGACTACGGGTGCAAAAATCTCATCATAGTGCAACCCTTGCACTTGAGTGAAACTTTTTGCCACTAGTCGTGCCTTTTAGGTGTCTCGTTGTC
The DNA here is from genome assembly GCA_029255685.2 of Silene conica. Taxonomy (NCBI): domain Eukaryota; kingdom Viridiplantae; phylum Streptophyta; class Magnoliopsida; order Caryophyllales; family Caryophyllaceae; genus Silene; species Silene conica. Next base: position 24,883,615 of record CM055317.2, on the reverse strand, counting down.
CCTCGATGAAACACTTTATCTTATAAAGCCATTTGAACTGAAGAGGTCGTACCTTATCAGGCAAATCAACAAACTCCCATACGTCATTTTCGTACATGGAGTCCATTTCGAATTGCATGGCAGTAAGCCATAGCTTTGAGTCGGAACAGGTCATGGCACCTTTACAGGTCACGGGTTCGTTACTCTCTAAGAGAAAAACGTCAACTCCGTCAAGTTCCTCGATCATACCAATATATCTATCTGAAGGAATGGAGTGTCTACCCGAACTTCTGGGTTCCTCAGTAATACTGACTGCAACAGAAGATGAAGGAACGATTTCCTCCATTGGTTGCTAAGTAGTTGGTTCTTGAACTTCCGACAGATCGAAGGTTCTATTACTTGTCTTATTCTCGAGAAACTCTTTCTGTAAGAACTTCGCACTAGCCGCAACAAAAACGCGGTGTTCGGTAGGCGAATAGAAGTAATGACCAAACATTACTTTTGGATAACCAATAAAGTATGTCTTGACCGATCACGGGCCGAGCTTATCCTCGTGTCTCCACTTGACATAAGCCTCGCAGCCCCAAACCCAAATAAAGGACAAGTTAGGAACCGTTCCCTTCCATATATCATATGGAGTCTTGTCAACAGCTTTAGACGGACTTCGGTTAAGTATAAGAGCAGCTGACAATAGAGCAAATCCCCATAATGAATCTGGCACAATTGTATGACTCATCATGGATCGAGCCATATCTAATAGTGTTCGATTTCTCCGTTCGGACACACCATTTAATTGTGGTGTTCTAGGTGGAGTTAATTGTAGTACTATACCACAGTTTTTAAGGTGTTGATCAAACTCATTCGAAAGATACTCACCACCACGATCTGATCGTAGTGCTTTAATCTTTCTATCCAGTTGGTTTTCAACCTTCGCCTGGAATTCCTTGAACTTTTCACAGGATTCACTTTTGTGCTTCATTAAATAGACATATCTGTATCTACTTAAATCGCCCGTGAAAGTGATGAAATATCTATAGCCGTCTATTGCGGTAATTGACATAGGTCCACATACATCTATATGTACGAGGCCTAATAGGTCAGCAGCGCGCATTCCAACACCTTTGTAGGAAATACGAGTCATTTTGCCTATGAGACATGTTTCACATGTGCCGAATGATTCATAATCAAATGGAGATATAGCGCCATTAGGTATTAGCTGTTTTACACGTTTATCATTTATGTGTCCCATACGACAGTGTCATAGATATGTTTGATCTTTGTCACCAACCTTTAATTTCTTATTATTCACGTGTAATATTTCAGTCGATTGATCTAAGACATATATACCATTCATGGAAACTGCTTTACCATAAACCATTCAATTAAAGAAAAATACAGCTATTATCCTTTATTAAGAATGAAAATCCGTCTTTATCGAGTACGGAAACTGAAATAATTTTCTTAGATAAAATGGGTACATAATAACAGTTATACAGATATAACTCGAATCCGCTCGGTAGCTGGATCACATATGTTCCCATGGAAGCAGCAACAACTTTTGCTCCATTCCCGACTCGCAGGTCCACATTACTCTTTGCGAGAGGTGTCATGTTTTTTAGGCCCTGCAAATGATTACACATATGAGAACCACAACCAGTATCAAGTACCCAAGTTCCGAAACTTGCATGGTTAATCTCAATCATGTGAATATAAGATGACATACCAACAGGAGTGACGCGACCTACTTTTATGTCCTCACGGTACACTGCACAGTTCCGCCTCCAATGCCAAGTCTTGTGACAATGGTGGCACTCAATGTTATCGTCTTTGTTATTTGTCTTGCCTTGTGAGCTACTTGTCTCACCAGGCCCACTCTTGAATCCGCCCATTTTGAACTTAGGAGGCTTAGCTACACTTAGCTCTCCTTGAGCTTTTCCCTTACCCTTTCCCTTGTTAGCAATCATGAGAACATCTTGTTTCATGCTCCCACTCAATTTAAGATCCTTCTCGGTCTGTACGAGAAGGGAGTGTAGCTCATGAAGACCTTTCTTCATGTCTTTCATGTAATAGTTTGCCCTGAATAAGGAAAAACCATCGTGAAGTGAATGAAGCATCCGATCAATGATCACGTTCTCATTGATCTTGCAGTTTAGGGACTCCAATTTCTCGACATTCTCAATCATATTAGGAATGTGTAGGCTAACTGGTTGGCCCTTTGGAGTTTCGCATCAAAGAAGCGACAGGTGTGCTCATATGAAACGATTATTGGTGCTTTTGAGAACTCGTTCGTGAGCGTGGTGAAAATCTTATTTGCACCATGGGAAATGAAGCGTCTTTGAAAATTGGATTCCATTGCAAAGATAAGTACGTTCTTTATCGCACCCGCTTCCATAACGAAATCACTATAAGCTTGTGATACGTTAGTTCTAGGAGTGGGGCCTAGGTTAGGTGGTAACGGCTCAGTCAAATACTTAAGCTTACCATCAGCTATGGCTGCATTCCGTAATGCAGCCTCCCAGTCCGCAAAGTTGGACCCATCATTTTTCAGTCGCGTGGACTGATTCATGTGGTTCATAAAAGCCTTAAGCCAGGATTATTTTCTTAGTGTGGCACTAGGCATAGGGGCATCATTATGACCAGCCATAGTATTTGCAGTATTATTGTTTTGTTTAGATGAATTCTACACTGTAAAGAAGAAATTAAAACATAATAAGCATACCAACGTTTTGTAAATAGTGTAGCAAAAACAGTTTAATGTGATGACTTTAGCATTTATATAATTGATCTTCCTCAAGAACTATAAAAATGATCCCAAGACTCAATTTCAGTAAATTGATAAGCCAACCTCTTGGCTAATTCTACATTTAGAATTCTTGGTCAATAAATTTCTGTAAATTCTATCTTTAGTCCACCACAACCACAAGATTGTACGAGGGTCAAGATGTTGAGGTAAAATAAGTCAACAGCTACTACTTACCCAGCGTAGAAGGGGTCATATGGAGAGTAAGGTCCTATATGCCTGGCGACGTAGAAGGGATTCATAGTAATTTGACTTATAAAAGAGTAATCTCAATTTTAGGTTATAGAGGAAGATCCCATCATCTTTAATTTTAATTCATTTAAGTGAACAAATATCTAGCATGAGAGAATGAATAAACTAAGGTGATGGCTTTATGATAAAAACGTGTGACATCTGTATGTCGACACAGACTAGCATACATACTATATGAGTCAATTTTCATGCAATCTTAGGTGTTTTGGTTTAGGCGGAAAAATGATGCAAAACATGTGAATGAAAAGCAAAACGAAAATAACAACGAAAGTAAAAACAAGTCCTAGTGTGGCCTATCCTACCAAAAAGAACAAAAATTACAACTTTGGAATCCATTCAGCAATGGACCCTAGAAGCTTGTCTTGATGTTCCTTCTTGGTGTTCCATCTTGGTCATGTGTTGGGAGTGAGCTCTCCGATCTCCATCTTTAGTCTTCTTAAATTCCATTTAAAAGATTACAAAGCACAATCCTATTATTACATTTTAATCCAACACATAATTTAAAGAAAAAAAAGATATTCGAGATCTCATAATTACATCACCAATTATGTTTCCTTCATTACGAAAACATAATTTACTAAGGTCACACTAAGTATTACAAATTACAACTGATTGAAAAAACGTTAATAAATCCATTCATTCATTCAACAATAATATGTAATATATAAAATATAAAATATATAAAATACCTAATGCATCATACTAATTAAATTAATCTTTCAAGACATAATTCCGTAATTATGTAGAGTAATTTACCCAAACCACCATTTAACATTGACTAAATTATGTGATAATTTCGTAATTACGTACATAATATTAATCAAACAAAACATATTCATATTATCGTATAATAATATGAATTAATCCAACATTATTTTAAACCTTTTTAAAATAATTGGGTATCAAAACTTGTGGACTTTTTCACAACATGTATACATTATCCATAATAAGAAAAAACAAAACAAGACGAAAACAACCCGAAAAAATCAGCCCAAAAAAAACATAAAAAAAACAGGTTGCTCGGAAAAAAGAAACATCCTGCTCGGAAAAAACCACGTGAACAGTACGGCGGAATTTTTTTTTTTTTTTTTTTTTAAAAAATGAACTTGAAAAATAATGTCGGGTTGCTAAAATACAAGATCGATAACATTCGAAATCTAATCCTTATTAGACATTGATATAATCTTAATAATTTAAATTAACCTTTTAAGACGAATATCAAGATTATCATCGGATCGATTATTTAGCAAATTATTTCGTTCAAGAACATTCAAGACGATTCTCTTTTACGTTTTAACTCAATCCTTATTAAATTAAAACATCTACAAATTCATTATTTTGTCATCTTAACTGATTAATATAACAACAATAATAAATCAAAAAGGAAAACAAAAACCACAAAAAAATATGTCTCGGCTAAGAAAATTGCGACGGCTGTTTTATTTTTTTTCTTTCTCAAAACGTTTATGAAAATCATACAAAAATAAATTTCGTAAACCTAACGCTCTGATATCACTTGTGGGAAAATATCTGTATATATTCCCAATTCTTTATATGCAGGATTATAACGAATTTATAAGGTACGATTTATAGTCATAACGAAGAACAAGATACAAAGATTGGGATTAAGCTTTCTGTCCTTGCAAAGGCCTAAGATCAGATATCAAAACAGATATCCTCCTAATCGTTGCACCCAAGATGTCCTGGGAAATACCCTTTCATGAGCTAGAAACTGCAAAATTACCTTTAATTTTGTGTAAGATGAAAACGAAAGAGAGAAGAGGGAAGTAGTCGTGTAACTCGTGCCCTTTAAGTGCAGAGTGAATGTCCTATTTATAACTGCAAACAACCTTGCTATTAGACATCAACTAGGATTCTCCAAATCAGTATTTGGTTCTACCTCCAGCACTTCATGACAACTGAACAACTTAATAATTGCACCAGTTGTGTCGAGCTTAATCAGACCCACACGGCCCACTACCCTTGCACAGACCGAAATTCTATCTGTTTCGGTTCCTAGTAACCGATTTTATTTATCGCATAAAGTCGGTTATTATCCTCTCTTGTGTGTAATGATTATTTTATAAATATCGTATATTTATAATTTAATAATTAAATATAACTGTTTATATTCAACTAAATCATTTAATCTTTATTAAATAATTTCATTACACACTAATTAAATATAACAATTTATATTTAATTACGAATTAACATTTTAATTCGTTTTAGCTAATATTATTTAATCAGTATTAAATAATTATATCATCACTACTTTGACTAACCGTTTAGTCGTATAGGGTATCAATATGATTATATTTTCATCTAATCATATCTCTCAAATTCCATCCTTTAGGTGTGACTCTTAGGGACCAGTTGATTACCGCCATCTGTATGACAATAACGTCAAACTTTCTAGCAAGCCAACCGTTATTGATATACGTGAATCAACTGGCTAAAATACAAAGTATACCCTGTGTTCCTTTAAGAGATTTATACGTGTTTTCGCACTAACTGTTGAGGACACTAGCTCCAACATGCATTTCATCATTAAAATGATCAGGATACTGGATATGAGGTCTTAAAATCTTCGCAAGGAGGTTTGTAAAAGTCTTAGTATTTCTTACGAATGTCCACCTATGGTGTTGTTAGTGGCGGACCCAGGATTTTTATGTAAGGGACACAAAATATTTTTTGACGCGTTACCTACGCATTTCTAATGAAATATTTTTACATTTTAATTTTTTGTTTTCTATATTAATTAATATTTAAGTAAAAAATGGGAAAAATATTGGACTTATAGATATCGTTTTTTAAAAAATAACGTTTTCTCCAAAATACTACGAAGTATATATAAAAATAATGACTAAAGGTTGTAGAATATAGTGCATTTTGGTACAAAATCTAATAATAAATACAGGTGATTCGATGGTTTAGAACTTGCCACGTATGCTAAAGGTCATGGGTATGAGGGATCGAACTCCAACTCCTAGATGGAACCAACTATGTCATGACAACTATATGTCTATATCGAAGACTTGTGAAAACTTATGTCGAAAATTCATGGGGGGCACGTGCCCACCCGGACCCCCTAAATCCGCCCATGGGAGTTGCCCCAACAAATTGAACAAGCAATATTTCAAAATTTGTTAGGATAATAAAAGGGAAGTTCCAGAAATAATAGCAAGTTTAACATCCCGTATTTTGAAGTCCGTAATTTTTAGTAATTTAAATAAGATTTTGGAAAAATTAATATATTTTGATTAATTTCGTAAACTTAATTTTAAAGAAAACCGTACAAGTTCCATTTTAAGGTTATCTAAATCTTAGAATGTTCAATCCCGCTTGGCTTTTCCGTTTCATAAACAAGTAAACCCGGCTCAAGTCCCGACTTGCCACTTAAATCCCGGCTCACTCCTTTTCATTTAAAAAGGGGAATGTGAAAAACCCTATTCATCATCTTCAACCTCACAACTCTTGTCTCCTTTCTCTCTCCTTCATAAAAACCCTCTTACAATTACTAAAATCACCATAAATCATTCGTTTCTCATTGGAATTCATTGATTTTCACGGCTACGGATTCCTCTTCTTGAGCACGTCGTTTTATGGTGAGAAATTCCTGTCTTTGAAGACAAACGAAATTCTGTCTTTTCCTCATCTTCCTAATGTCGTTTTGAAATCATGTTCTTATGTTTGTAGGATGAAGTTTTGAAGACATTGTGTTGATACTTGGGTTATTTACATTTCTATTGAGAATTCTTGGCTTAAAATAGGTAAAATTGATGAGGAAATCTTGGTTTATGTCATAAATCACCATTTTATGTGAAATTTCATGTTCTTTATGGAATTTGATGTGGATTTTGTGTTTAATAAGTTATGGGTAACTTATAATCTGAAATTTTACAAAAGAATCATGTTAGGAATGTTGAATTTCTGATTTGGCTTGATAAAATGTGTGGTTTGTTGTTATTCCTAGTTTTGAGGATGTATATGAGTTGATTATGAAATTGGGAGTATAATTTCTTAGTTTGATTCTCATTTTTATTTCACATGTGTAATTTGTAAGCATCATGTTATGGGTATGTTGATTGTTCTTGTATGAATCAAGTTTGGGAACCATTTTCATTGATTTGGGATTGTTAAGTTTATCGCGAAATGTGTTTTTCCTGAGAAGGGCTCTCAGCCGGTCGACCGGCTGAGAACCCTAACTCTAAGGTTTGAAAAGTTGTGTAATTGTTGTGTGCAGGGGCTCCCAGCCGGGTGGTCGGCCGCCGGTCCACCGGCTGAGAGAGCCCTTCTTGTTGGGTTTTAGAAGTTTTGGAATTTGAGAGTAGGACCCTCAGCCGGGTGGCCGGCAGCTGGCCCACCGGCTGAGATCCCCATTCTATGTTAACTGAACTGTCTTGATGGTGAGGGTTGTGCCCTCAGCCGGGTGGCCGGCAGCCGTCCATCGGCAAAGAGTTTCATCTCTGTTTCTCCTGAAATTTAAAGAAGTAACCAGGTCCCTCAGCCGGCCAACCGTCCGCCGGTGGCCTGAACGGCTAAGAGCATCGTTTTGCCTAAAATCGTTTAAAACTTTTGTTTTATGAATCGGATTCCAGTAATTTTTCTTCTGTATGTTTTGTATGTTTGTATGAAGTCCAAGAAATTAGAAGACACTTATGTCGAGGTCGGAAATTAATTTGAGGAGAAAGACCCCCCGGTCGGGCAACCGGAAGGGAAACCGACACTCCCCTCAAAATAGTTTCCGAATTGGGCTAAGTGTTGAATGAATGTTTAGAAATAAAATATAGAGTTACCAATCGAACTTTAAGTTATTCTCTCCGCTTTAACTCATATGCGTACCACATCTTTGATATGTTATTGTGTGTTACATGTGAAGCCCATACTATGAGCTATTATATGACTCTTGTTCTCACCAGACTCCGTTAACGTTTTGGGTATGACCGTTAGGCTGGTATTCTCGGTCAGGTTTCAGATCATCCGCCCGATTTAGAGATTTTAATTACGATAATAAATTACAAGAAAGTAAACCAATCTTATAAATATAGATTCAAGAACATTTCAAGCATTCTCATGCATCCACGTCATCTCATACAATTTTTTTATTTACAAAAAGTGTGGGACCCACGACAAATAATACGGAATTAATTATTGAAAACCCCTATATTTATGTTTTGTACGTAAATGTTTACTTATATGTTTTGTACGTTATTATTCATGAATGACGAATAATGAATAATTTAAATCGAAAATAATTCACGCCAAATTTTAATTACGCTAATAAATTACAATTAATTAATTACATCAATATCTTTTCAATATAGATTCAATAACATTTCAAACATTCCCATGCATCCACGTCATCTCAAACAATTTCTTTTATCTACAAAAAGTATGGGACCCACGACAAATAATACAGAATTAATCATTGAAAACCTCTATATTTATGTTTTGTACGTAAATGTTTACTTATATGTTTTGTACGTTATTATTAATGAATGACGAATAATGAATCATTTAAATCGAAAATAATTCACGCCAAATTTTAATTACGATAATAAATTACAATTAATTAATTACATCAATATTCTCTATAAAAATAGAAAAACATTTTAAACATTTTCATGGATCCACGTCATCACATACTTTTTTTGTCAATTACAAAAATGTGGCTCCCACGACAAATAATATAAAGAGTAAATTAATAATAACTCCCTTTTAAAATTCAGTTTTCCAAAATTACTTCCTTATATAATTTTTTTCTAAAATTACTCCCTTAAGATGTAATTTTATCAAAAATTGCTTCAAAACTCTAATTCAAGTGATTTATTATACTAGTTTATGAATTGATTCCATTTGTAACATAGACAATTTATACTTTGGAAGGTATAATAAGGATGAATAAGTTCAAAAACATACGAAATAAGTAACCTAAATTGGAGTTTTGAAGTAATTTTTAATAAAAGTGTATTTTAAGGGAGTAATTTTAGAAAAAAATTATATAAGGGAGTAATTTTAAAAATTCCTATTTCAAAAGAGAGTTATTTTTAATTTACTCTAATATAAAATTAATTACAGAAAAACTTATATGTTTATGTTTTGTACGTAAATGTCTACGTATATATTTTGTTCGTAAATATTCATGAATAACGAATAATGAATAAATTAAATCGAAAATAATTCAGGCTAAATGTAATTACGATAATAAATTACACCAATCTTATCTATATAAATATAAGAACATTCCAAGCATTCTTATGTATCCACGTCATCACACACAATTTTTTTACCAAAAAAGTGGGACCAACGATAAATCTTATCTATATAAATATAAAACCATTTCAAGCGTTTTCATGCATCCATGTCATCCCACACCATTTTTCTTACCAAAAATGTGGGACCCATGAGAAATAATACGTAATTAACTACTGAAAAGCTTTATGTTTTTGTTTTGTACGTAAATGTTTACGTTTATATTTTGTACGTAAATATTAATGAATAACGAATGATGTATAATTTAAATCGAAAAAAATTCAGGCCAAATTTTAACACGATAATGAATTACAACGAATTATATCAATCTTATCTATATAAACAGAAGAACATTTCAAACATTCTCATGCATCCACGTCATCACATACAATTTTTTCTTTTACAAAATTGTGGGACCCACGGGACATAATCTTATCTATATAATTACAGAAATATTTCAGATGCCCTGGTTGAGCCACGTCATCAACGCAGGTTTTGATATTTTTTTTAATTCTCTCAGGTGGGTCCCGCAATATGTTTGATGAATTTCCTGAGTCATAACCGCCCGATATTCTAAATAAATGCCTGATATCGTAGTTTCGGAATTTTACGTAACATTTTTATATAAATTCGTAAACATGAATTCATACGAAAAACGGTCAATTTTTTTTTTTTTTTTTTTTTTTTTTTGACAGGTGTAAACAACCAACAGTAGACTAAGCGGCCTTAGCAAGATTGTGAGGAATCTTGTTAAGGTTTCTAGGAATAAAGCTAATGTTTAAGCAGTGAAAAGAAAAGAAAAAAGCCCTAACATCCGCAACAAGACCTTTAATATCTTGAGAGGCCCGCACCACCCCAGTAAGCTGCAAAAGGAAGGATAAACAATCAGAAGAGATATCCAGATGTCTGATATTGTTCAACGTAGCCCATCTGACCACAGAAAGAAAACCAAACGCCTCAGCCTGGAGGGGAGATTCAGCCATAAACTTGCTAGAGAATCTTCCAAAGCAGGATCCATCAGGTGCGTACACAATCCAACTGGCAGAAGCATTAAGGCTTGATTTCCACCCGGCATCAACCTTAGCACGAAAAGAGCCACAATTCCCCTGACCGACAACAAGAGGGATAGGAAAAAAGTCCTTGAGCCGACTACCGATAGGCTCATCAGGGGGAGATAACAAACCAATAGGAGAAGTAGACTCAGAAGACGCATTATCCAGAGCCTCGAGAGCAAGACAAGCCAAGGATTGCTGAACCTGAAAGAAACAGACAGGAGAAGGAGAAGTACCAGAAAACAGAACATTATTTCGCATCGTCCAAATACTCCAAAGGCAAGATAAGAAGTGAATCAAGTTGGAATCAGCATCCTCCCTAGACCTTAGGAAGGAGATCCAATTAATAACCCAATCTCTGAGACTAATACACGAAACCAAGTCACACTTAATACCAAGAGGAGAGGATGACCAAAGTCTTCGGACAAAGTGACAGTCCCGAAAAAGATGTTCAATAGTTTCCAAGGAATCCACATCCTGACACAGATGACACGAAGAAGACGGTGCCAGATTCCGCCTCACAAACTCAGCTCCAACAGAAAGCGACCCCGTAATAATACGCCAAACCAGAATTTTCCACTTATTAGGGCCTGGGAGCTTCCACAGAATCTTTCTACAAAAAGATCTAACTTTATCATTAGTTCTACGAACATCATTAATCGAAACCTTATTCTCCAAGTACTTCTTTAAGCAGTGACTATATCCAGATTTAACCGAATAGATGTCATCCCCACAGAACCTCCAGAAGGCTGAATCTTCATTAGTAGAATCACATAAAGGAATAGCACAAATTTTCTTCGCCCATTCATCATCGAAAATCTCTTGGATAAGCTCCGTGTCCCATGAAGAACCAGGCTTAATAAGATTGGCAACAGTCCAAGACCTAAGGTTCTCCGGTGGTGGGAAACCGAACTTAGTAAGAAAAGGAGGTTTCTGTCCCCTAATCCAAGGGAAGGACCAAATATTCAATTTCGAATCCGTACAACAACTCCAACCCACCCCTTCCAAGACTACATCCGCACCAAATCTAATACTACGGCAACCCCAAGAAATTGCCGGGTTAACCTTAACCCCATCAGGAAGGCCATTGACCGTACAAAGATAGACCTTATTAAAAAACACACGACTAATAAGCGAGGATTTATTCTCTAGAACACGCCACGCAACCTTCCCCGACAAAGCTTTGTTCATACATTCAATGTTCCGTATACCAAGGCCACTTTCAGACTTAGGGAGACTAATGAAATTTTTACTAGCATAAAACGGTCAATTTGTATAACATAAAATTAAATATTATATAATTGAATATATATGTCCCGTCTAAAACGATTAGTATTTTTTTAAAATTCTCACGGGTGGGTCCCGCAATGTGTTTGATGAATTTCCTGAGTCATAACCGCCCGATATTCTAAATAAATGTCTGATATCGTAGTTTCAGTAATATTACGTAACATTTTTATATAAATTCGTAAACATGAATTCCTGCGGAAAACGGTCAATTTGTATAACATAAAATTAAATATTATATAATCGAATATATATGTCCCGTCTAAAACGATTAGGCAACAATTTAAATAGTTAAAATAAACATTATAATAATTAACAGTTTACAGCAATAAAAAATCGACCACACAAAATTAAAAGAAGATTAAAATAACATAGAAATTAATATACGACCAGGAACAGTGTACAAATTAAAATATTTTACGAAAATCAAATTATAAACAAAGCCGTTAAAACTAGACCTTAAAATAAAATATAAATTAATTTAAGAAAAAACAATAATAATGATAAACCTCTTGCTCAACAAGTTTCCTTAGCAAAGCACACTATGCATGCATTTATCCATATTATAAACTCCTCCACAATTTTCTGTCCTTATCAGAGGATTCAAAACCGAATCATTCATTATCAGAGGACCGTAATTCATATACCTCAAAATTAACCCCTTAGACAAAAAATCAATTAATAAAAACAATATAAATTAATTTAAAAAGTTGAAATATAAATAAATCTTATCTTTATTAATACAAGAACATTAAAAGTATCCTCATTAACCCACATCATCATTTGCAGTTTTTTTTTATTTTCCGTAATAAATTAGTAATGGTGGGTCATGTCGAGATACATGTGAATTAATTGTTTTGGTTGATTTTATATTAGTGTTTATGACTTATTAGTAAATATTTTGTATGTTAATTAGTATTATTTTCATTTTCGATTTTAACAAATCAAGTTAATCAAATAAATAACATTCTAAAATTAGTTACTTTAAAGTATTTTTGGAACAATAATATGACAAAAAAATGTTAGTTAAACTATATCAAGTAAATCAAGAAAAGTTATATTCATTTTTAATTTTGTATATAAATAACAAACATACATTTATTTTTCATGATAATCATATCAATATCATCATGCCAAAAATATTAAACATAAGAACTAATCTAAAAAGTTTATTTAAAACTACAAAAGAAGACAATGATAAAAATACCACAAAATTCTATCGTAAAACTTCATGGATGAAAATTTTAATTACAGTAAAAAGTAACTATTCAAGAGTTTATGTGTAAAGTTTAACACAAATATCATTTGAAAAAAACGCTCCAAATATTAAATTAATAATGACACGATAAAAAAAATGGGATATTGAAATTGTAAAAGAAAAGTAACATAATAGATACTTAACATTTACAAAAACACAAGTAATGACGGGTTTTGGGAGCAGTCATATCTTTTTTCTCTGATAAGGTAAAAAACTATATGATCCCCTAGAGTAAGACCAACATATTTCCTTATTTTGAATGAGGTAAGTTGAAACTATCGGCTTTCAAACCATTTCCAAAGAATTCGACATGCTGCCAACATTGATTTATAAGTGAGTTGTGACGATGAAAAATGCATATATAATGAAGAAAATTTTGAAATTTTTATATTAACATTTACTTATCATTGTATATTGTAATTCTGTTATGATATTTCAAATTTATATAGATTGATTGCGCTTTGATATACTTTGAATATAAATTGTATGTTAATATTACAATATTTTTAATATATTGGTCATATAAAATTATATTACAAATCGAAAATCGAAAATATGACTAATCATTATTCATAAATAACAATACTTGAACCTGTAATCCCGTGCAATTTGCACGGGATTAAAACTAGTACGAAATTAATTACTTAAACCTTTATATTTATATATATTATACGTAAATGTTTATGTATATGTTTTGTACGTAAATATTAATGAATAACAAATAATGAATAATTTAAATAAAAAATAATTCAAGCCAAATTTTAACTACGATAATAAATTTCAATAAATTACATCAATCATATCTATATAAATAGAAGAACATTTCAAATAGTCTCATGCATCCACGTCATGACATACAATTTTTTATTTTTACAAAAATGTGGGACCCACGGCAAATAATATATAATTAATTACTAAAAATCTCTATATTTATGTTTTGTACGTAAATGTTTACGCCAATATTTTGTGCGTAAATATTAATGAATAGCGAATAATGAATAATTTAAATAAAAAATAATTCAACAAATTTTAACTACGATAATAAATTACACCAATTGATTAAAATTCTGTCTAAATTTTAAGTTACAATAATAAATTACTATAACAATAAAAATAAAGCACAAAAAATTACACTGATTGATAAAAATCAATTTTGTTACAAAAATAACAGTATTTGACTGAAGTTATTAGATAATAAACTATCAATTTAGCAAGAAATTTAAATATTAAATATTAAATGCATATATAAATTAACTGTAAATGCAAAATATTAGAATTTTCTTTCCAAAAAATAAAAAAAATAAAGTATTACGTACGTCATGAATATATTCAATCAGATATAATTTTTTGTGCATTCAATCATTGTTATTAAATATAATAACTAATGTAGTCTACCATGAAATTTTCCAACATTTGAAATGATATTTAAAATGTTTTAGTTAATCTTATATTTATGTTTTTTTGAATCGTATTGCAAATCTTTTAAATTTTGATAATTGTTTTTATTTTCCTTACATTGATTTAATTTACTATATACCATGATTTAATTTACTACATTCGTGCATTGTTTTCACGTATTTAAAACATGTGTAAGTTTTAAACCCATGTAACTTTTGCACGTGTTTTTAACTTAATATCATTATAAAATAAATAGTAAAACATTCATGTATTTTGATTAATATTTATAAGCGTTACTCAGTATATCAATATTTTTGAAACATACCCGTGCAATTTTGCACGGGTTGAAAACTAGTAATATCATAATTGACATCCTATAAACTTTTCCAGCTCTTCAAGTTAGACTAAGTTTCTTACTATTTTAAGTTAACTCAAAAGAATGGTAGTTACAAAATAAAACAATCTTGTCAAATACTCCCTCCTATTCCATATTTTCTTCCCTATTTCCTAAAACGGATTATTCAGGTTTTTTTTTCTCTTTCCTATTTTGGAAACTTTTATTCTTATTTTATTCATTTCTCTCTCCTATTATCAAATCCACCCAACTTTTTTACTCCTATTTTATTATTTTTTAATGTTTGTGACCCACAATTTTTTATTTAATTCCTAATTATTTATCCATCTCTCCTATCACCAAACCGCTCGCAATTTTTTACACTTATTTTAATCCTCACCTTAATATTTGTACCAAATACAAACGGGAACAAAATATGGAATATGAGGGACTGTTTTATTTTATTGCTATATATGAATATTAATATATTAATAACAATTTATTTAGTTACTTTAAGTTGTTAATCTTTATCGTAATTTATTTTCATAGTACGATTTTTACTCATTATAGTACTTTTAACGCAACAATTTCAATTTATATACCTCTAAGAAAAAAAAAGCCTCAAAATTCAATTCTCACAAAAAGAAAAATGCAACTTCTAAACTAATCAAATTTCTTTTTAATTTAATACACAATGCGTGTTAAATCAACAAGCTAAGTACAATTAATTGTTCTTATCGATTGATTATATCAATTGATCAAATTAACAATAAATTTATTTAATAGAATATTTAATAGAATTTGGTCTCTTCTATTTAGGGTTTATTGTGGTTCACTGCAAATATCAATAATGAAAATTAGTTGGTGGGTATGGGTGGTTGTCAGTGTGGATAAAGGACGAAGGTGGCTGACCATTTTTGCAGTGGTGATGTCATGGTCAAGGGATAGAGAATCATGAGGAGTTAATATGAGTGATAAGAATGAGGGTGGTTGGGCGAACACACCGTGAGACATGTGGCTGGTAGTGGCTGGCGATGACAACAAGGTTTCGGTTTGACGGCTGGAGGTGGGCGGGCGAAAACTGGTGTTAGGGTGGTTGGCTATTCCACTTGATTGCACAATACATGATTTTTCTTGGATTTTTTTCTATTTCAATGTAGAACACGAATACACGATATCTCTGCGCAATATAGATGATGTAAGGTGATCATAGTTGACAATAGTGATTTATGGCGTGACATGTGGTGATGATTGACCAAGGTGGAAATAATATGGTGGCGGTTGATAGTGAAAAAGAAAATTAGAAAAATAATAAATCACAAATAAGTAAAAAGAATAGTATGGTCAACAGCGTATTATCTATCCCTATAAAAGGAATATAATTTAAGTGAATTTGATTGGTTCCTTCAAATAAGCAAAAAAACCACCCACTAACTCTTATGTTGATTTAATTTCCTTCACTCCTAAATTGAGAATTATCATTCCTAATTACATAATCGATTACAGTATTACATTTCGTCATTGTCATAATAAAATACGATACGATCAAATTATTGTTCATCGAAAATATAAATAACAGTATACAACATTTCAATAAAATACGATATAGAACGGTCCAAAAAATAAATTTGAAAAAGAAAAAATAAAAAACATATTATATGGTCGAAATTTTTTTGGGTAGTTAGAGAGTCGAACCAATAATAATTTGGGTTAATTACGATGGTTAAAAACTTAATATTTAAACAGAAATTATATTTTCATATCTATATATATATTCGTATTATGCCTAAAACGGACCAGTTCTATTTCTCATGGGTATATAGGACAAATATTTCACTTTTATCTTATTATCCTACATATATATTTGACCCCTCCTAAACTTAAACGGATGGCGTCGTCCTAAATAAATTTGTGTATATTTATAACGTCAAGCTAATGCGTTGTTTTTGCTTACGTCTAAGTTAAGTATCTAACTTTTATTCAGTTTTTAAATCGATATAACTATAATACTTAAATCATATTTTTATTAAATATATTGAACTCATTAATTTTTTCATTTTAATAAAATTCAACCCGTGCATTTTTGCACGGGCGTAAAACTAGTAATGAGTACAAGGCAATGAAAATTAACACCCATGTTTATTTAATTTCTTAATATTTGGTGCAAGAAAGGTAATGAAGTTTAATCTACTACTTTGTAGTCCGTAGTAATAACAATCTGGGCACGGTGAATAATCGGGAGTAAGTTTTGTTTGGAGAGCACGAAACTCAACTTCCCTTCTCAGTTCTCCCCCAATTCTTCAATCCCTCTCTCCTCTGACCTATTTACCAATTCAATTCAATTCAATTCATCATCATCATCATCACTATTCCCTTGTAATCTATCAAACTTCATCAATCAATTATATAATATGGTCGGAGAAGAAGACTCGCACCACCATAAACCGTCGACGTCGTCGGCGTTAGGTGAGGCGTTGATACCGGCGGTGAACAAGCTACAAGATATATGCGCGCAGTCAGGTAACACTGTAAACCTTGATTTACCTCAAGTAGCCGTCGTAGGAAGCCAAAGCAGTGGTAAATCCAGTGTTATTGAAGCTCTTGTTGGTCGTGACTTCCTTCCTCGTGGAAACGATGTCGTTACTCGTCGTCCTCTCTTTCTTCAGCTTGTTCGCACCTCCGCTTCCGTTAATAGTAATAGTAATCATAATGATAATAATAATAATAATAATAATAATAATGGTGTTCAAGTTAATGTTGATGGTAATGGTGATGGTGTTGACGGTGCTTTGGAGTATGGCGAGTTCTTGCATTTGCCTGGCAAGAAGTTCTTTGATTTCTCTCAAATTCGTAGAGAAATTCAGGTATTTTCTTAATTTTTTTTGAAGTTCGAAGTTTTTTTTTGATATTTAGGTTTTGTTCGACGGAAGCAACAAAATTGAGTAAATGAGGTTGCTTAATTACTGAGTTTGTATTAGTTTGATAAACCTCTCTATTTACTTGATATTGTAGGGATTCTGAATCTTCTAATTGTGGTTTTTGTTGACGAAATACGTAGTAAATAGCGTAAATGAATGATTCATCATGGATTTCTTATGTTCAACTGTGGTCGTGGAATCCATGGGATGCTTCTTTAATTGATGGCCTAGTGACACAGGGATCATTTTGTTTGATAAGTTGAATGGGTTTTCTCTTTATTAATGTTCAATAGTTTATATACTGAACCTATTTAAAAGCTGAAATTTTAGTATTAGTTGGCGTTGGAGTATGATGAAATAGAAGCAAGGGAATTAACGTAAGTGTATCAAGTAGTAGACGAGCAGCTGGCCTGCAGAATTTCTGACAGCTAATGTAATCCAATATCTGGTCGTGGAATTAATGGAGATTTGGGTTTAATGGATGGCCTAGTGATACACGGATCTTTTTGTTTGACGAGTTGAATGGTTTTTCCTTTGGTAATGTTCGGCAATTTATATGCTAAACCTCATTAAAAGCTGAATATTTTAGCATTATTTGGCGTTGTAGTATGACGGAATAGAAGCAAATGAATTAATGCAAGTGAAATAGCAGACTAGCAGCTGACCTGGTGTTATCTAATCTCTGGTCATTGTAAACCTCTCTCTCTCCACAGTGGAGATTGCTACATACATCCAACCTTTTTATCTCGTTTTAGGTGGGAGTCTTGGAGACACCAATTGTTTAATTTGACTAGCTCAGTGTAAATGTAGTAGTGGTGTGACAATCCAAACTCTTAACTATTTTTGCAAACTAATTCATGGCTTCTCTGCGTCAAGGCTGAAACTGAGAGGGAAGCAGGAGCGAATAAGGGTATCTCAGAGAGGACAATACGCTTGACGATCCACTCACCCAATGTTCTTGATATCACTTTGATAGATTTGCCTGGAATAACAAGAGTTCCAGTTGGTGATCAGCCTAATGATATTGAAGCACGAATTCGCACCTTGATAATGAAATACATACGTCATCCTAACTGTCTCATATTAGCTGTCACTCCTGCAAATTCTGATTTGGCCAACTCAGATGCTCTTCAGATTGCACAAAGTGCGGACCCTGACGGTATACTCCGTTTCCTTCTTTTCTCACCTTTTAATTTCTTGTTCTTGCTGCAGTTGTGAAGGAGTATTTGCCTTATTGTTGACGTATTGTATTTACCTCATTTAATCAGTGGACAATCGAGCGTTTAGTGAAAACAAATTATTAGCGTTCCCTTACCCTGTTTTCTTGCTTTCAGTTTCGTCGTATCAAACTTCTACTTAGCTAGTTTGTTTTCTCCCCATTTTCAGGAAGACGAACTATCGGTGTAATTACAAAGGTTGGATTGATTTCCATGTTTGCATGTGTCATTTTGTTATATGCGGAATTGTAGTAACAGTTTCCGTTTGGTTTCAGTTAGATATTATGGATAGAGGTACTGATGCCCGTGATTTGTTGCTTGGAAAAGTTATCCCTCTTCAGCTTGGTTATGTTGGAGTTGTAAATCGCAGCCAAGAGGTAATCACTGTTTATCTAAATCTAAAACAGTGGTCGTGTAAGATGTACCTCTGTGATTTTCTGAACTCCTTAGCAGCTGTTGGCGCTTTTGGTCTTGATTTATCTCTGCTTTTATTGATCAGGACATCATGCTTAATCGCAGCATAAAGGATGCACTAGCAGCAGAAGAGAAATATTTCCGTAGTCACCCTGTATGATTTGACATTTGGATGTTTTATTTCGTCTTCTAAAATTGAAGTCCACCTGGTTTTCAATCCCACCCATTCTTACCCGTAGCATTATGGTCATCATATAGATATTAGTGTCTAACATTCAATGTGTCATTGCGCAGGTGTATGTTAACTTATCTGACCGTTGTGGTATTCCACAGTTGGCAAGGAAGTTAAATCAGGTCCTGTCCTTGATGTTGTGCTTTGCATTGTTTGTAGTAGCCTGAATTTATGTTGGCTGACTTTGTATTATTTATGTAGATCTTGGGGCAGCATATAAGAGAATGTCTTCCAGCTCTGAGGTCACGGTTAAGCTCACAGTTAGTTGCTCTG
The DNA here is from genome assembly GCA_029255685.2 of Silene conica. Classification (NCBI taxonomy): domain Eukaryota; kingdom Viridiplantae; phylum Streptophyta; class Magnoliopsida; order Caryophyllales; family Caryophyllaceae; genus Silene; species Silene conica. The sequence goes on along the minus strand of CM055317.2, from coordinate 24,863,946 downwards.
TCAAGGGAATATATGAGCTACAGAGAGATTCCTGAATCTAGTGTAAGTTAATCGTTAGACAATAGTTATTTAGTTCATAATACAGGTATACATAATCTACTCTGTGGCTTAACTATGTTGAAGTACCTGAAAAGAAAATTCATTTGTCTTGTGAAGTTGCATAGATTTGATAACATAACCAATGTTTGTTTTATCTTATATAATAGTACTTCCTCCATGGCTCCATCCCACTTCTATTGTTCGCTATTCTCTCGAAAAATTTTCCAAATTAATTGTTCCTTTTCCAATTATAGCAAGAAAGAAGAGTGAGCCTCCAAAATTGCCACCACTTAATAGCTATTACTTCCTCCATCGTAATTTACTCGGGCCCAATCCTCTTTTAAGTCAAAGAGCAACAGTTTGCCCACTTTGTTAAATCATCCCAAAAAGGAAAGCATTAGAATAAAAATGGAATGGAGGGACTAGGGAGTATATAGTTACATGACTACATCTGATTCCAGAGGAAAGTTTCTGTAACGAGGTCTTCCTTGCTTTTTAGTTATTTTTATATTGTATAAATTGATAAATTAGCATTGATTAAAATTGATGTGGTGAGAAGATTTCTGGTAAAAGTCTGTAATTCTGATTAATATAGTAGCTCTTATTACTTTCTGATCATAATTACTATGTGCTGCAGGCAGACAAGGGAACTTTTCTTCTAAATACCTTATCTAAATATTCAGATGGTGAGAATTTGCATTCTGCTAGTATGAAATCACATGTCGTATAATTATGACTTCTTTTAATGCTAATATTTTTTTCCAATTATCTACATTCTTTGGATTTTTCATTTCCAATGGAGCCAATGACTGGCTATCTGTTGGCTTAGGAATATGACGGAACAAAATTAAAGGACTCTCTAGACTATCTGTGCTAGAATCAGTATATTAATGTAGCTCTTGGGGAAATTCATCATGGGTCATGACTCATGACTAAGGGTGTAACTGGGCCAATCTTGGGCTCGAGCTTGGAAGGGATTGAGATCGTGCTGAAAATTTGTGCTGCGGATAGGGCTTGATGATGTAACTCGGCTTGAGCTCAGTCCAACTCATTATTTTCTTTCCGTTTTACCCTTTTATCAAATTAATCCATGATAATATTTTAATTAAAAAGAATATGTACTACGTAAAGCAAACTATAAGAAAATATTTCAAATGCAACTAGCTCCTTAACTAATCATAGGTTTAAGCAGGCACATGCTCGTGTGGGCTAGTAGCGAACCTTTAAAAAACGCAGGGGCTCTAGTTTCAAACCTTTGATACAGAGATTAGAACTTTACCTTGGAAATCAACATCAAGATGGAATACTAATTTGATGATTTTTATGGGTTTATATCATCTTTTTTACCCCCTCCCTCCCTCCCTCCCTCCCTCTTGGTGTGAGGCGCAACGATTTACACCCATATCATGAAGTCTGCATCACTACCTCCTTAATTTGTCAGCATATCATGAAGTCTGCATCACTACCTCCTTAATTTGTCATATGCTGAAGCAGGCACATGCTCTTGTGTGGGCTAGTAGCGAGCCCTAAAAAAACGTAGGGGGGGGGGGGGGGGGGTAGTTTCAAACCTTTGACACCGAGACTAAAACTTTACCTTGGAAATCAACATCAACATAAAATACTAATTTTAATGATTTATATGGGTATATATCATCTTTTTTGTCGTCCCCCTCCTTCCCCGAAGCTGCTCGACCTTTTAAGACTCGTTCCCTAGTTGTATCTATATTCCCCTAGACTGATGTGTAAGTTTGATTATGCAGCATTTTCTTCGTTGGTGGAGGGAAAAAGCGAAGAAATTTCAACCTCCGAGCTTTCAGGCGGTGCACGAATTCATTATATTTTCCAGTCCATCTTCGTGAAGAGTCTGGAGGTCTGTAATCCTACTATGTGTGCGAACTTAATCCGCAATGTGCTTGGAAAGTTATAATCTTGTTTAAATGGACTTTGTTTTGTCATTCTTTAGTGTTCTTATGGGGGTTTAGTTCTTCATATCATTGACGGTGTACTCTTGGAAAAGTTATAATCGTGTTTGAATAGACTTTGCTTTGTCATTCTTTAGTGTTCTTATGGGGTTTTAGTTCTTCATATCATTGACGGTGTATTCAGATGAGATAATAGCTTGACAGTTAGATGATGTTTCAGGAGGTTGATCCATGTGATGGCTTATCTAATGACGATATCCGAACTGCAATTCAGAATGCAAGGGGTCCAAGATCTGCTGTATTTGTTCCAGAGGTCAATCTTCTTTTCTTCTTGTTGAGTTGTTGCTAAAGGAACTCGTCTTGTCCCATTAGTTCTGCCGTATAGCATTTCCTGCTCAAGGCAAGTTGACCAGATGCTTTGTGGTATCACTTTAGCTCTCCGCCATTATTAGATGTACGTTAAGAGTCTAAGGAGAGTAGTTAACAGAGCAACAGACATGGGAGGGACTTGAAAGACTGAAATATATTCTCATACTATTCAGATGGAATACAACATATGTGCATAATTTTCAGCCTGTTGTATGCTCTGATTCCAGTTTAGACAAGCTGCTGTGGTTTTCTACTTGTTACTGCTTTTGATTGCTTCATATTGCAAGATTTCAGGTCCCATTTGAAGTTCTTGTCCGAAGACAAATAGTTCGTTTGTTAGACCCTAGTCTTCAGTGCGCACGTTTTATATACAACGAATTAGTAAAGGTATAAAGCTTCTCTTTGATGTTCAGAATATAATTCGCGTGCATCCACTTTCATGGTACTCTAACTTGAGAATGCTTTTGTGTCGATAAACCTAGATGAGCCACTCTTGTATGGTCAGTGAACTGCAACGTTACCCTGTTCTCAGAAGGCGAGTTGATGAAGTTGTAGGCCGATTCTTGCGGCACAGTTTTGAGCCTACGCAGGGTCTTATTACAGCACTTATCGAGATGGAGGTACTTGATATATAAGATGGGAGGCGTTATGTGTTTATGTTTGTAAGAAGTATAAGTTATAGAGTATAATTTGAATCCGAATAACTTTTTCAACTTGGTAACAAATTTTGTAGACGAAGAAGAAGAAATCAAAATATATTATCTACACAATTGCATAAAATGTTAATCTAGGAATTTGGTGACATGTCAAATCTGATAGTGAGACAAGAACCTGTTTGTTTTATTCTTTCGTAAATCACTATTTTATCTCTTTCTGGTTATGTGGGCTTTAATTGTGTCACTGCATACTTATAATCTCTGTATAGATGTGTTGCAATGATATGTTCATCGTTTGATGCCACTTATACATGAAATTTATTGGTGCATTGGAATAATATACACTCAGATATTTGCGAATCTTCTTTCTTTTGTAAAAAGATAATTTCTTACTACTTTTATGCAATGTTGACCTGAAAGTGATATCGATTTCTATATACAGATGGATTACATAAACACTTCCCATCCAAATTTTATTGGGGGAAGCAGAGCACTAGAAGCTGCTCAGCAGCAAGTTAGATCCTCAACGGTAATTGCCCCAGTGTCTAGACCAAGGGTATAATCTCTTTCTACTTCTCAATCAACTAATATAATAGTTGCTTGGGATTTTTCCTGCATGACATTTACTATAATCTTGGATCAGGATGGGGCAGAAACTGATGCGATACAAGCATCTGAAAGGAGTTCAAGGTCCAGAACAGTTGTAAGATCGACTGACAATGGATACATTCGATCACCAGCCAATGGAATGATCATGGATAAGGTGTCTTTACGTTCTTGCTTTAATATTTTGCTTAATATCCTCTCTTGTTTTTGGTTATCAGCTCCAACATTCAAAGCACATTTTCTTTCGGTTCTTTTCCAGTGATATGAAGGCTTTAATACTACCTTTTTGTTTGTTTTATGAATAGGGTGCTAGAGCAAATGCAGAAATAGAAAGAAATCGAACAGCGGGTAACTATCTTCCCTTTTTTTTATATCAATAATGGCAGCTGCAACTTGTCTTTTTAAGTCGCTTTTGCATCTTGTTATTTTAGCAACTTTATTATAAAGTTCTATTGAAAATAGTGTAAGTGGGTATGAAGTAATGCATCATGGGTGTAAGTACTGCTGTTGAGGATCTGACGTCTCAGATATAAATATATGCACATTTCATGAAACTTGGGGTTGGTGCTGCCTGCTTAATATTGACATCATATTCTAGGTGATTGTATACATTGTAAAGAGAAAATTATTATGGCATGTAAATTTACAAAAACTGCATGTGATATCCCTTGAAACTTGTAAGCGTTGTATTGCAGTCTTTTACGGAGTAGTAAATAATGATTCCATAATTTTTTTCTTGTTTTTTTATTATCTCCTGTGAGTCCTGCTCCCCTCTCTTTTGGGACGCTTGGAGTTTGTGACAGAGTATCGTGCGACCTTGTGGTGGTGGGTTCCCCATAACTTAGGGCTTCAACTTCTTGTTGTAAATTTCTGCATCAGATGGCTTACTAAAGGATTTGAATGATGGCCTTGGAAGTTGAATCGGTTTATTCTTGTAGTTGTAGTTGCACTCTTGATGTCCCTTTAAACCTTCTAGAAAATTTCGCATCTTTGTCAATCATAGGGATGGGTTGGTTTTATCTCACTCTAAGAATTTGATGGTTGAGGATCAATCCAACATTCCCACTATTGCTGTGGCAAATAGGGAGGGGGAGTTTTAAAATTTAAATTGCATGCTGGAGAAATATTCAAGTCTACAAAAACGTGTGCGATAAGCTGGCAGGAAATGATCAGGAATTGGATTTTTTGATGTCATAACTCATACCCCTCTAAAGATTTATTATTTTCTCGTTCTATGGGTCTTGAGATCCTAATATTTCATATGTGATTGAATTTTAAGATACCTTGCTCATTTGATATTTGATTTTGAATTCAGCTAGCGCTGTTTGGGGTATCTCGTCCATCTTTAGTGCGAATGAGAACCATTCTTTGGGGCGTGAAGCGCCTCGAAGCAATCCACGGGAGCCTGTGTATAGTATTGAACATACCTCATCTGTTATTCATTTACGAGAGGTGCATTCTGAGGCCGTCTTTTATATTGGTTCAGCTCCTTTTATTTTTATATTAAATTATTATATTTACATTCTTGTCGTGATATCAGCCTCCAACAGTTTTGAGATCTTCAGAGGCCCCATCAGAACAAGAGGCAACTGAAATAGCTGCCACTAAATTGCTAGTGTCATCTTACTTTGACATAGTGAGGAAAATAATTGAGGATTCAGTACCAAAAGCTATCATGCATCTGTTGGTTAGTTCTGAAGAATCTAGTACTTGCAGTTATTTACTTGTATATTATTAGGAACTGTTGAAAAACCAGTGTATAGTTTGTTCTAACTCCAATCTCACCTTTTCGATTGTGGTTGCTTGAACTCTTGTCAGGTTAATCACACTAAACGTGAACTGCACAATGTTTTGATTCAAAAACTTTACAGGTGAGTGACTCCCTTTTAATATCTTTCAAATTAGAGGGATTTACTCCTTCCATCCTATTTGTATTGTTCCTGTTTGACCGAAAGGTGATATATAACAGTTACTGATGAAATATACTTACTACTCCCTGACTTAAGATTTTACATGTAGGAATACCACACAATCCCTTACCAATATGTTTACTTCACTAGAGATAGCATAAGAAGATAGAAAAATTCACCTTTTTTTTTTCTTATTTTCACTCGATCTAAATCCTTGCTATCCTCCCACTTTAGTGCCCTGTCTCTGATATTAGTTTTCAAACATTTGTTACGCTTTTGGTTTTGGACAGAGATAACTTATTTGACGAGATGCTAGAAGAACCCGGAGAGGTGGCAGCCCAGAGAAAGCATGCCCAAGAGACTCTTCGAGTTCTCCGACAAGCTTTACAGGTGTGCTTTTCTCTACTAATACTGAAACTTTAATCAATAATCTTACACCCTCCAATCTTCAATGTGAGTGAAATTATTGACGAATGCACACTTGTGGGAGTGCAAGAATTCTTCGGAGCAGAGTGCATCATTTTTTTTTAGAGATTCAGGGATCCGGTAGAAGGGTAACATATTATAAGTTTTCATTCTTCTTTTTTCTTTGGTAATGTGTACGTGCCTTACTACTCAGTTTAAAAAATCTTCATGTGCAACTTCATGTCAAATTCACTACCCTCATTACCAAAGTTTTGACTGAATGTTGCTCTATAATTAAATCACAGAACTATACGTACCTATGCCTTGTATGCGAAATTTGTTGTGTGTTTTTCATTTAAAATTGTAATAGGGCAAATTGGCTAGTTTCCAAGAAGATTATACTCCTCCCATTCAAAAGGTAGTTAACATTTGCAATTTGATTGATTTTTTATGCAAATGGTATTTTTCCTGGAAATTATCCATTTACTCAATTGCCCTCACCATGACCATCTCACCCAACCTGCACCAGCTCCACTCACCACCGCTGTCATCCTCCCATTGTTAGAAATTGACCCTGGACCTCTGAAAATCAACCCCCAACACCTGAAACACCAACCCCCACCCTTCGGGAAAAAACCCATCCCGCCACTTGAAACCCCTTCACCACCCTCAAAAATGTGGTCGATGGTGTACAGGGGTTTTTGGATTAGATGGTGTTAGGGTGGTAGTTGATGAGGGGTATGTGAGAATATTGGTAAGTTGGGTATAAGTTTTCCAAAAAGGAAAAACTTCTAGTTGAACATGCGTAACTAAAAATTTGTTAACTTCCAGTTGGATAAGAGGGAGTATAAATTTTGAGTATCGATAGAGAAGGTTTCTTCTTCATGTCAGACATCTTGCTTATTGTTTTAAATCCTATCTGCATATTCTAATGTTTTCTTTCTTCGGCATAGTTATTCCTCAATTTAGATCCCCTCCGTGTACCGACACGTTTTTCTCGCGATGATGACCTTTGCTTGCTTGTACTTTGTAGACACTGGACGAATTGCCTCTTGAAGCCGAGACTAGTGAAAGAGGGTACAGTTTAGGTACTGACTCAGTGGGCTTGCCGAGGAGTCTCGGACTTCCTTCTACATCCTCTTACACAACAGGTATGTTGCCCAGATGATTTTTGTATTCAGAACATCACGATGAGGGACGTGATTGTCAGGGCAAGATAAAGTCAAATCTCAATACATAATGATTCTTTGTCATAACTTTGTAATAAAGAGCAATTACAAGTTGTAATTTTTGATCGTTGCTCGGTTTGTCCACAATCGTTTATGTTTCATCTTTTTTTTTTCTTCTCTGTTCAAATACTAGCAATTATGTTACGGTTTCTATTCTTTTATTCTTGTGGCATATATAAATCCGTCGATACTACTGTTCTTTTGATGCTATTTAAGGAATCTCGACAATTTTGCTGATGCTTGTATAGTGCACAAAATAGTCACAAATGTTTAGCGGAAAGTTGGTAAACTGTTTTTTTTTTTTGTTGTAAAATGGATATATGCTAGAGTGATATTGGTTGTCCTCTAGGTAGCACCAAAACGGACGCGGACATGACACGGATACGGGACACGGCTTCCCATGAAATTTAGGACACGGGACACGGCATTTAAATATAATAAAATATATATTTTATGGTTATGACTTATGAATGACGTATAATATTATTTTTATCATTTATTTGAAGCTAAATCTAAACAAGTAAAGGTATAATTTGTCTTTTATTATAATTAATTCTCATTTTTCCCTAAATTCATCTTTTAATCGATCTTTTTTAAAATTTTATTCCTCGTCTAAATTGTAATATGTTTAGCCATGTGTCCAACGAGTGTCGGGTGTCCGAGTGTCGGACACGGTGTCGGATACGGGACGACTAATTAGGAGAAGTGTCTGTGCTACCTAGGTTGTCCTTAAGCCTTAAGTTTGATTCATGTATGTCGAAAACGAAATCAAAGTTCATAATTTTGGATTGAGATTATCTATACAAAGTGTCTCTCTTGTGACGGGTATATCTGTCACAAGCTTGTGACGGATCAAGTAAGGTCCTGTTCTTTCTGACTTAATTTCAGCTCCTTTCAATTTTACTTGGGTGTATTCCGTTAAGTTTAATTTACATTTAATCAATTATATTAAATTAATCTTCTCATAAAAGTAACTTTTAATTCAACTAAATTCACATCACCTTAGTTTCACTCAATTTAGTTCAATTAAGCCATACTCCAATTAATTCAATTCAGCTTGTTTCAGCTGAAAAGAACAGGGCCTAAACCCACTTGTTTAGATTGTATAAAAATAAAAATGCATTGAGAAATACAAATGCTTTGTCTTTATCTTTCTAAGTGGGTTTTATTTCACCCCTCACAAGCTAGAGAGACCTATTGTAATATGTAAGCTTAATCACCTTGTAGGCAGCGGTACACTTTTAGTGTATTATCTGTGACAGTCTATTTTGTCTCCGGCGTGTGGGAGCCTTTCTTTCTAAGAGAATAGATACTCCCTCCGTCCCGATCAATTGTTATCTATTGCTTTTGACACAATTAAGAAAAGAAGTGTAAATAAATTTGGACTACACAAATTATATGGCCCCACATGTAATCAAATGTCATTAACAAAAAGTTTCCAAAAATGGAAATAGATAACAATTCAATGATACACCCCAAAATGGAAATAGATAACAAATGAGCGGGACGGGAGTATAAAAATAAAAAGTTTACGAGTTATGTACGTGGCAAGCGAGAATTGAACCCAAACTCTAATTGGGGGTAAAAAAGCTCTTCCACGTAATGACGTAAGGTACTTCTTGACTTCTTGTACTAGTGAACTAGTTTTTAGGATAGTAAATCTATAGAGGTAGTTGGGATTATTTTTAGGATAAATTACAAATAACCACCACGTATTTGCGTATTTTTACAAATTACCACCACGTATTTGCGTATTTTTACAAATTACCACCACGTATTTTCATTTTTTACAAATAACCACCAAACCTCAATGTATATTCCCTAATCACCAATTCACCACCGTATTGATATCTCGAACATCGTTCTTCTTATTTCCCGACTTGTTTAGTGACGAGTTATGTAAAATAACCAAACTACCCTTAACAACTTAAGTTGACTAAATTATTAACCACCTCTTATGAGGTTTCTCCTTCTGAATCTCAATTTCTCTATTTCCCCCAATTATTTTCAAACCCTAAATCCCTGAATCCGCATTTTTGACGATAACATTAAACAGTAATTAACCAACATATAATACATTAAAGTCCTAAGATTCTAGGTGTTTGGATCTAGCAAGAATCGATTATTATTGTGATTAATAATAAGAGCTGAACAAGGCTCGTCACTTTTGGTAAAGACGACTTCCGTGGATCACAGAAAGAGGGGATTTGATTTCAATGCATGAATCAACAATTTTGCTATTACTACTTTTACCCCAAAGCCAGTAAACTTCAACAGTTCCATACCTTAGTAGCGTCTTAGCCAAGCACTTCTATTCTTATACTAATACAATGCCTAAAGAGAAATCCTAGTAAATTTCGTGAGAAAGGAGCACTATCTTGATTTTAATTCTACAGAAAGGTTCTTGATCTATCACCGATGAAGAAGACGAGTTATGTTTTTTTATAAAAGCTGAGATCTGGAAATTTGAGAGTGATTTAGGTATTTAGGCTTTGGAAATAATAAGAAGAAATAGGGAAGTTGAGATTTAAAAAGAAAGAAATGTTATGGTTAATAATTCAGTAAGTGTAAGTTGGGTAAGTTGGTAGGGGTAGTTTGGGTAGTTTGCGTAACTCGTCACTATACAAGTCGGAAAATAAGAAAAATGTTGCTCGGGATATAAATACGGTGGTAATTGGGGAATATACATTGAAGTTTGGGGGTTATTTGTAAAAACGAAAATACGTGGTGGTAATTTGTAAAATTATGCAAATACGTGGTGGTTGTTTTGGTCAAAAATTACCAAGTTTGTTAATGCAAGGTTATAGCGATCTTATGGCAAAGACATTTATCGTTGATATTTAGCAAATTGCAAAGTAAGAGAAACAAAGGAAAAGAAAATCTTATTATCGTTGAAGTGAATGGTAATTACAATGTTACATAAGTGTTCTTGCAGAAACATAAGAGTTCATGCAAATTTTATGGGTATTCTTCCTGGAATGTAAGGGGTTCTTCCTAAGTGGTCTCCTCCTAGGTTGGATATGGGTTAGCCTTCCATCATAAATGAGCTCCCCTATTTATAGTGGTTGAAAGTCTTTTTGGGTCCGTTGGGTATGGACTGCTGGGCTCTAGATAGCCGTTTCTCTGATGACGTCCCTCCCCCTCATCATGCTTTGGATTTGATCTTTTTGGGCCTTCCTAAGGAATTGGGCTGCATGACTTCTTCAACACACTTCCCATGTGTGTTTCTCTTTGACAATAAGTATAGGGCTGGGATCTGTTCTCGTCTTCAATCCGTGTATGCCGAGATGCTCCAATGATGCGCTGCCACGTGGCGTGGGCCAAATAATGTTAATTTTGGGGCCCAACATTAGCCCCCAATTCTCGTGTAAGTTTGCTTGCGCGGGAATTTCAGTTATATCCGTTTCCGCTTTGCTTCGATTTTTGGTACTGTTAGTAACTGTTCATTTTTGGCTTTTAATTACCCAACCACCTCTCTTTAAATTCCCTTGCCCCTTGATGATTTACCCCAATTTCCCAAATAATTTCTCTTTCCAGAATTCTCTTCATCTCCTCTTCTTTCTCTTACGACTTCCCATTGCTCGTTGCTTCACTCCTTCAGGTATTATCTTCATCTTTCTTTGATTTTTCTTCTTTTGGTAATTATGAGCGACAATCTCTTCCCTTCTCAAAGCCTTCTTTCTCCCCTACATTCTTGTGACTACATTTTCAAACCCTCCGACATAACTGCCATAAGAGGGCAGTTTCATTTTGATGACGGAGTGAACATCCATATTCCGACGGCCGGTCAGAAGGCTGACTTCTGCCGTCCCGGATGGACTTGCATGTACCTTTACCCTTTCTCGCTGGGTTTAAGGTTCCCTTTTCCAGACTTTGTGCAAGAGTTTCTCCATACCAACAAACTTCCTTTATGCCAAATCAATCCGTATGCTTGTCGTACTGTCCTGTCGTTAAGCAGGATAAACGAAAAATACGATATGAGAATTACAATGGGTGATTTTGCGCACCTTTTTGCCGTGCGGGCTTTGGGCCGTGGCCAGTTCACGGTTCGGGCCCATAAGAGTGACGAACACTGCATAATCTTCCCTCCGAAACCTAAGGATGCTGACTGGTTTCGGAGTTTTATCTTCGTGGAAGTAGCTACCTTGCCCCGTCCTCATGACTACATCTATACCCAGTGGAGGGCTGCCACAGGTACTTGCTTTAGTTACCTTGTTGGTTCCTTTTGTTGCTCACCACCTTACTGCTCTTTTCCTGCAGATTTGCCCAAGATACCTCCTGCTGTTAACGAGGAGGAGTCCTTGTCGAAGCTTTTTGGTTTGGAACCAGCGTGTCGTTCTTTTAACTTTCTATTTGGTTATACTACTTTGGAGGAAGAAAGGGAGATGTCTACCGGTAACTTTCTTAGCCTGTGTCTTGCTGGATTGACTTTTGTTTCTTTCCTTTTCTTACTCTGTTTATTTATTTTCAGATTCTACCAGGCCTGTGATGACTCCGGCTATGATGATGGCCCAAAGAAGGAGGAAGACCATAGCTGGAGGGTTAAGGGCTCCTTCCAAGAGGAAGGCAGAGGCGGCTGGTGTTGAGTCCTCTGCCAAGCGGTTGGAGCCTTCTTCTTCTTCTGACGATGTTACCATTCTTGCTGCTCCTATTTCTTCTTTGCCTCCTTTGGGCCCTCCTACACAGACGAGGGCTTACTCTTCTTTAGTTAAGAGGGAACCATCTGGGTCTGGGGCTGGTGGATCAGGTACTAGAGCTGAGGATGCTAGAGCCGTGGATGAGGTGAATGATGTGATGTCTGACCTTCCTGAGGATGTTATTAGATTGCCTGTTGGATTTGGGTGTACTGCAGGAGTGCCTTGCTGGCCGACCCTGAAGAGAGCGTTGCTTCCTGGCGTGAGGACGTACCTTCGTCCTAGGCCCACCAGGGAGTTGCTGGAGGATGCTGCCGAGCAGGCGTTTGCAGTATGCCCCTTTCCTCTTGTGTTTGGATCTAAGTCCTCTTTGTTTTCTACCTTTCACTTTTTTTTCTTCCTGCAAACTTTGCAAATGTTGTTAGTTGAGATTGATCGCCTGCCGGAATCCGAAAGGGAAATAACCTCTCTGAAGGCTGAGCTGAACTTGATGACCAGGAGGCTGGAGGCCGAGAAGGCTCGCGGGAACCAGAGGTTGGAGGCGGCCAAGGCGAAGGAGAAAGAATCTGAGGAGCAGATGGCGATAGTCCTGGATGCTAAAGATGCCCTTGCCTCTGAGGTAAGGAAATGGAAGGAGGCTAAAGAGGCTGCCGATGCGGAGAACGCCGTCCTGCGGGAGAAAAAGAAGTCCCTTTCCAGCATGCTGTCCGACATTGTTCCTTATACTCACTGGGCAGCCAGGGTTGAGTGTATGAAGGAGGTGCTGGAGAACAAGCATCTGGAGTGGGATGCTGCGGAGGAAGAGCGTCTCTTGGAGGAAACTTTTCCTGTGAAACCTGATCTTGGCGTGCTCTCTGACTGTGAGGGAGAAGATGGCCCCGAGATCAACAGTCCTCCTCCTGCAGGGCCTCCTCCCGTTCAGGAAGAAACGGTTCCTGCAACTCCTCCTCCAGCAGGTGATGGCCAGGGTGATGTTGGTGCAGCTGGTGATTCCTCCTCTGTGACCAAGCATGTCGTTACTTAGTCGTTGGTTTGTGATTTTCTGCGCCCTGTGTGGCATTTTGTCTTGTTATTCTTCCTGGGCCCGGGTGGGTCCATCTAAACATTTATCTTTTGGGGCCCTTAGTTTTCGGGCGTTTTTGTAAAAACTTATCCAGCTTTTTGGCTGGCGGAGCACCCGTAGGTGCATAAGAATATTTCTGGTTCCAGGGCTCCCTGGATCCTTAGTTTGTCATATGTTTGTCATTTTTCTTTGGTGTTTTTGCATGCATGCTTTTGTTTGTTTTTAGATGGCCAAGTGTGTGTGCTGGTTCCTTTGGTTAGGCGTTCTCCAGACTTTTACGCGGGTGCTTAGTATTGTGGGTTATTGTGTCCCAGCTTGTTTATACTTTGCCACATTCACACGTTTTAGCTATGATGGTGTTTCAACAAGAATTGCTTGACTGAATCATACCGAAGTTATATTCAAGATAACCCGTGGGGTTTCTTACAAAATGTTCAAAAGATACCTGTCAAGATTCTAGCTTGACGTTTAAAAGAAAAGAAAGAGAATAACATAAATAGCAAAAGGAATCCTGGAACCTGAAGAATCAGGTTGCTTAGATGAGATATTTCTTTAGGTGCAAGATGTTCCATGGCCTGGGTACCATTTTTCCATTCATGTCCATGAGCCCGTAGGAGCCACTTCCAGTTGTACTTTCTACTTGGTATGGCCCTTCCCAATTATACGCGAATTTTCCTGCTTGGTGGTTCTTGGTGTTCTGGAAGACTTTCCTGAGAACCAGATCCCCCACCTGCAGGGTCCTAATCTTGACGTTCTTGTTGTACGCTCGTGCTACCATCTGCTTGTATGATGCTATTCTGATTTGAGCACTTGTTCTGAGTTCATCTACGGTATCCAGGCTGTTGGCCATTTCCGTCTGGTTACGTTCTTCTGTCAGGCATCCGTATCTTTGTGTTGGGATCCTGACTTTTGAGGGGATTACCGCTTCAGCTCCAAACACCAGGCTGAAGGGTGTTTGGCCTGTTGCAACTTTTGGGGTTGTTCTATCTGACCACAGGACGAGGGGCAGCTCTTCTGCCCACTTGCCCCCTGCTTCCTCTAGCCTTCTCTTTAAGTTGTCCATAACAATTCGGTTGCTAGATTCAGCCTGGCCATTGGTTTGGGGGTACCTGGGAGCAGCCTTTAGTAGTGTGATGTTCCAGCCAGCACAAAATGCCTCTGTCTTGTTGGATATGAACTGAGAACCATTATCACATACAATTTCAGAAGGTATGCCAAACCTACAGATTATATTACGTTTGAGGAAGGATATCACCTGATTTTCTGTGACCTGAGGGAAGGATTCTACCTCTATCCATTTGGAAAAGTAGTCTGTTAGTGCTAGCATGTAAGTCTTGTTTCCTGGTGCCCTTGGTAGGGGTCCCACGATATCCATTCCCCACTTCATGAATGGCCATGGTGATATTACTGGATGCAGGGGTTCTGCAGGCTGGTGCACTACGGGCGCGTGTTTTTGGCAGGGTTGTCACTTTCTTGCAAATTCCATAGCATCCTTTCTAACTGTTGGCCAGAAGTAGCCCTGTCTGAGTGCTTTGTTGGATAGGCTCCTGCCCCCTGTATGATTTCCGCATTCGCCACTGTGGAGATCATGCAAGACAGCCTGACTTTCTTTTTCCCCTAGACAGCGCTGGTAGGGTCCAGCCATCGATCTCCTGAATAAAATTCCATCTATCAGTGTAAATCTGGATGCTTTCATTCTAAATCCTCTTACCTCTTTTTTCTCAGGAGGAAGGACGTTGTTTGCTAGCCACTCGATGTATGGCGTTCTCCAATCTGGGGCTTCTTCCTGAACGGCAGTATTGCTGAGTATTCCTGCTTCCACTTCCCACTGAGTACTGGAGGTGTCAACTTCTGGATCTTGTCCTAAAGTTGAAGGTTCCAGTACATGGATGATTGGGACTGCAAAAATTTCTCCTGGATTGAACGTAGCCCCCAGATTGGCCAATGCATCGGCTTCGGCATTCTGGTCCCTGGGTATTTGCTTTAGCTCAAATGTGATGAACTCTGCTCTTAACTCTCTGGACATTTTTAGATATGCAATCATCTTTGGATCCTTAGCCTCGTACTCGCCGTTGACATGGTTCACTATGAGTTGTGAATCGCCAAAGGCTCGTAGGTGCCTGATTTTCATCCCTAGAGCTAGCTGCAATCCTTGGATTAACGCCTCGTATTCAGCAACGTTGTTGGTGGGCAGGAAATTCACAGCGTACAGCATGTGCAATAACGTCTCCTTGCGGAGATCGCAGTACCATGCCTACTCCTGCTCCTCGGCTATTTGAGGCTCCATCTACATGCAGCGTCCAGCATCTTTCCACGGAGTCCATTTCTGGAGGTAGGAAAGCCGTTTCTGCTTCTTTCTGTAAACCTGGACTAAAATCGGAAACAAAATCTGCCAGGGCCTGTGATTTTATTGCTGTACGGGTTTCGAATTTTAAATCGTAGCCACTTAAATGTACTGACCACTTGGCCATTCTTCCAGACAATTCCGGTTTTCCTAATATGGATTTTAAAGGATAGTTTGTTAGGACCAAAATTTTGTGTGATTCAAAATAAGGTCTGAGTTTATAAGATGCTGTTACTAAAGCCAAAATGAGTTTTTCTGGAGCAGAATACCTGGTCTCTGCAGGTAGCAGAGACTTGCTGATATAATATACAAGATGTTGTGATCCCTCATACTCCCTTACCAAGACCCCACTGGCTGCTGCTTCTGTAACGGATAAGTACAGGTAGAGTTGCTGCCCTGGTTCCGGCTTTGATAGGAGTGGGGGAGTGCTGAGGTATTCTTTGAGGCTTTTAAAGGCTTCTTCGTGCTCCTCCGTCCACTCGAATCTCTTACTTTTTCGTAAGATATCGTAGAATAGCTTGCATCTCTCTGAAGATCTGGATATAAATCTGTTGAGGGCTGCTACTCTTCCTGTTAGCTTTTGTACGTCCCTTGTTTTCTGTGGCGACTCCAGTTGCAGCAGAGCTTTGATTTGATCCGTGCTGGCCTCAATGCCTCTCTGCGTGACCATGTACCCCAGGAATTTCCCACTGGATACTCCAAAGGTGCACTTTGAAGGGTTCAGCTTCATCTGATACTTCCTCAGGGTGCTGAACGTTTCCTGCAGATGCTGAAAGTGTTGTCCTGCTGCTTTGGATTTTACAACCATATCGTCGATGTATACTTCCATGGTTTTCCCTATCTGGTCCTTGAACATCATGTTCACTAGCCTCTGATAGGTGGAACCTGCATTTTTGAGTCCAAAGGGCATAACATTGTAACAGTATATACATCTTTCCGATTGGAAGGCTGTTTTTTCTTGATCTTCAGCAACCATTTTGATTTGGTTGTATCCGCTCCAGGCATCCAGGAACGTTAGCATCTCATGCCCTGCAGTAGCGTCTACCATGGCGTCTATATGTGGTAGAGGAAAGGGGTCTTTTGGGCAAGCTTTGTTCAAATCTGTAAAGTCAACACAAACTCACCACTTGCCATTTTTCTTAGGCACCACTACCACGTTAGATAGCCACTTTGGGTATTTTACCTCTCTGATTTTTCCAGCGGCCAGGAGGTTGTCTACCTCCTGGTTGATTACCTGGTTTCTTTTGTAGGCGAATTTTCGCCTCTTCTGCTGAACTGGTTTGTGGTTAGGGTCCACGCTCAACCAGTGAGATATGACCTCTGGATCTATTCCTACCATATCCTCATGTGACCAGGCAAAGCAATCGATATTATCTTTTAACAATTGTACAAGTTTTAGGCGGATATTACCTGTGCATTCTGCTCCCATCAGGACTATCCTCTCTGGGTGCTGCGGATCCAGGGGGATTTCGTCTAATTCCAGCTGCTGTGGTTCAACGTATTCCTCCTGGAGCCGCTTTCCCTTTGATTGCTATGCTGATGGTGGTGGAGTTGCTGTGGGTTTGAGCGCCACTTTATAGCAGCTCCTTGCCTCGTCTTGGCTTCCTCTGATTGTTTGGACTCCCCATGGGGTAGGGAACTTCAAACATTGGTGGTATGACGAAGGTATTGCTTTCATGTCATGGATCCATGGCCTGCCAAGAATCACATTGTAAGTAGAAGGGCCATCAATCACGAGGTATCTTACCTGTTTATTTATTCCTCCAGCGTAGGTAGGAATGAGTATCTCTCCCAGGGAGCTTTTTGTTTCGCCGCTGAATCCTACTAGAGGTACTGCCTTTTTTACCAGGTCGCTCTCGCTGAATCCCATGTTCTTTAGTGTTTCTAGCATGATCAGGTTGACGGAACTTCCTGTATCCACCAGTATCTTCTTGACTGTACAATTCCCTATGGACAGGGTAATTATCAGGGCATCATCATGATATTCTGCTTCCCCTCCTCCATCAGTTTCATCGAAACTGACTGCTGGGAGGTCTTTGCTGCTGATTCTGCAGGAGCTCTCTGGTTTGTCGCCTTTTGTCTTGGTGGCGTGCCTCTTGGTGGCTGAATAGGTTAACCCGCATAATTCTGATCCTCCTGTGATTACATTGATAATTTTTGTGCAAACAGGAGGACTGGAAGGCCTGACCTGACTCGTGGAGTTGACTTTGGTCCCCTTAGCCAGTAAATGGTTCAGGTTCCCTTGGTCGAACTGGTATTTTACCTCCTTCCTTAAGGTGATGCAATCTTCTGTTGTGTGACCGATGTTCTCCTCATGGAAGTCGCACCGTAGACTGGTGTCCCTATTGTCTTTTGGTCTTTCTTCCGTCCTCTTTCTAGGCCATTTAACCTTCTCTCCCAGGTTTTTGAGGGCTTTAATTACACCTGCAAGATTAACATCAAAACCATACTCTTTTATCCTGGGAGGTAGATTCAGATCATTCTTCCAGTTTTTGCCTCCTGTTACTTTGTTGACTGGCCTGCTGTAGGGCTTGGCCTTCTCGCTCCTTTCTTCCTTTGCTTTTCTGGTGGGGGTCTCAACGCGCTGGCTGATTCTCCTGGGGCCTGGGTCTTCTTCCAGGCGGACGGCATCCAGGGCCTTCTGCTGCACTTGAGCAAAGCTGGTGCAGGTCCACTTGGTTAGGTCTTTGTACAGATCTGACCCCTCTGGCAGCCCCCAGCGGAAGGCATGGATGGCGGTAGCTACGTCGCATTTTGGTATGGATACCATTTCATTGTTGAACCGGGCCAGGTAGTCCCTGGTTGGCTCTGTGTCACGCTGGATAATGCGGTACAGGTCGCTTGTTTGCTTTTCCGGCTTCCGACTGCTGGCAAACTGCTGGTTGAAAGCGTTCACCAGCTCAGCAAAGCTGGAAATACTTCCATTAGGCAGACTAACCAGCCACTGCAAGGCTGCTCCCGAGAGGGTTGATCCAAACCCTTTACACATGCAAGCTTCTTTGAGCGGCCCAACAGCCGTTATCACCATCATCTTCTGTTTGTACTGGTTGACATGGTCAACTGGATCAGCTGTTCCGTCATAGTGCATCATTGTTGGCGGCGTAAATCCTTTTGGCACGTCGACGGAGACTATATTGCCGGTGAAGGGAGAATCTGCATAGATGTCCTCCGTTGCCTTCTCCAAGGGTCGCGGCACTCCTGGTATGCGGTTGACGAGGTCCCACAGTTCATTGTATTTCTGCTCCCACGCGTTGGATATTGCGGGTGCCGCGTAAGGAGGCAGAAATCCATGTTCCGTGGTTCCCGGAGCCTGGCTGGTCAGTGGGAACGGGCTGGCGTACTGAGAGGTGTGGATGATGGAGGGCGTCTGCTGGTAGCTGTACCCTGGAACCCCGCTGTACTGCTGGTAGGGAGGTGGCCTCGTTGATGACTCTGCCTGCCATGCTGGAGCTTGTTGGTACGAAGGTCCTGCAGGATGAGAAAAGTTAGCGTTTGTGGATGGTATTTTTAGGACACCTTACCTGTATGAGATGGTGATGGGTAGGATAGGAATCCCATCCCACTGGGTGTAATTGTCTCTGGAGGAGTGACCCTGCTGAGATCCAGGCGAGTGACTATCTCAGCTGGAACTTCCCTCGTCCTTTTCCCACTGGTTCTTCCTTGGTGTCTTCCAGCGACTTCTGCTGCGGTTGCTGCTGCACTGGTGGCGATTCGTGCCCTTAGATCCTGGTTGTCCTTCTTCAGGCTGCTGATCGCCTCCGCCATTGACTGCCACATTTCTGCAGTTGGAGTGAGCTGGCTTGGATTTTGCCTTTTCCCGGTGTCTGGCTGCATGGTGACAGTGGTTTTGGTTGGGACCATGGCTGGGGTGCTGCTGCCGGCTGGTGCCATGGTTGTTGTTGGAATCGTGATTTTGGATGTGGTTACCAGCGGAATTTTGCTAGCGGACGAAGGTGGTGTTAAGGGATTGGTTGTTTTTGGGGTGTTTCCCGACATGTTTGGATTTTGGACTAGGATGAATTTTTGAGATTTTTGTTTTGGGTACAACAATCACTATAGCCCCACGGTGGGCGCCAAAATGTTTTGGTCAAAAATTACCAAGTTTGTTAATGCAAGGTTATAGCGATCTTATGGCAAAGACATTTATCGTTGATATTTAGCAAATTGAAAAGTAAGAGAAACAAAGGAAAAGAAAATCTTATTATCGTTGAAGTGAATGGTAATTACAATGTTACATAAGTGTTCTTGCAGAAACATAAGAGTTCATGCAGATTTTATGGGTATTCTTCCTGGAATGTAAGGGGTTCTTCCTAAGTGGTCTCCTCCTAGGTTGGATATGGGTTAGCCTTCCATCATAAATGAGCTCCCCTATTTATAGTGCTTGAAAGTCTTTTTGGGTCCGTTGGGTATGGACTGCTGGGCTCTAGATAGCCGTTTCTCTGATGACGTCCCTCCCCCTCATCATGCTTTGGATTTGATCTTTTTGGGCCTTCCTAAGGAATTGGGCTGCATGGCTTCTTCAACACACTTCCCATGTGTGTTTCTCTTTGACAATAAGTATAGGGCTGGGATCTGTTCTCGTCTTCAATCCGTGTATGCCGAGATGCTCCAATGATGCGCTGCCACGTGGCGTGGGCCAAATAATGTTAATTTTGGGGCCCAACAGTGGTTATTTGTAATTTATCCTTATTTTTAATATTGAATGGTGTAGTACTTGGATAATCTCTATACTTGTAGGCTGTAGCTTGTGGTCTTTGAAGTAAGATTTTTTTGATTAACCTAGGTTGGATCGACCATCTAGAAAGGCAAGGACTTTTACTATTTTCAGAATCAAGTAAGCGCATGTACGATTTGGCATTTAAACTGTTTTTTACTATTTTCAGAATCAAGTAAGCGCATGTACGATTTGACATTTAAACTGTTTTTATACTATTGTGATAACTTTAAATTTTTACTATCTTGTCTATGTAATTACAGAAATATTTAGCAAACTCTGGTTGAGCCAAGTCATCAACACAATATTTTTTTTTTTTTTTTTTTTTTTTTTTTTTTTTTTTTTTTTTTTTTTAAATCTATCAGGTGGGACCCACAATTTTTTTGATGAATTTCCTACTCAATAACTACCTGATATTCGATATTGCATGTCTGACCATAGTTTTAGAAATATTACGTAACACTTTTGATATAATTTCGTAAACATTAAATAATGGATACACAAATACAATTTATACTCCCTCCATTCATATCCACTTGGTACTTTTTATTTTTTCACGTTTGCCAACGCACGTTTTACGTGCTAAATATCTTTAGCTACGTATTCGCAAAAATTATGAAAGTTAGATATTTTCAATGTACTCGTGAAGATGAATCAAACAAGATCTCGCATGAATATATTTTCTATTACGTATTAGGAGAAAATTGATACTGAACGTTGATTTGTAAATAGTGTACAATTGCCAAGTGGATATGAATGAAGGGAGTATAATATAAAATTAAATATTATATAGTAATATATAAAATAATACAGCTTTAGGTCATTTTTATTACATTAACTTTAATATTATATACTAAAAAAATAAAATATAATAATTTCGAATAACATCCTTTTAAAACTATTACATAACAATTTATATTCAATAAATAAATTACAATAAACAATATAATAATTAAGACCCGTGGATGCAATCGAAAAAAAATTGAGTAAAGTTAAATAATAATGACACGATAAAAAAATGGGATATTGAAATTGCAAAAGAAAAGTACCATAATAGATATACTTAACATTCACAAAAATACGAGTAATGACGGGTTTTGTGGACAACCATATTTTTTTTTTCTGATAAGGTAAAAACCTATATTGATCCTTTAGAGTAGGACCAACCTATTTCATTATTTTGAATGAGGTAAGTTGATATCACCGGCTTTCAAACCATCTCCAAAGAATTCGACATGTTGACGACTCTGATTTATGAGTGAGTTGTGACGATGAAAAATGCATATATAATGAAGAAAATTTTGAGATTTTTGTATTAACATTTACTTATCATTGAGTTTTGATATACTTTGAATATAAACTATGTTGTTAATATTACAATATTTTTAGTATGTCGGTCATATGAAATTATATTACAAATCGAAAATCTTAAATACGGCTAATCATTATTTTAAACATTATTCATAAATAATAATAATTAAGACTTCAATCCCGTGCAATTTGCACGGGATTAAAACTAGTTACTTGTGAATGTTGAATATTGTTATGTGACCACGGGTCATGCTGTGAAAATATTTTGGAGCAAGCTGTTTTTGAAAATTTGTAGCTGTAGAGTTTTGCTGCTCTAAAGAGTTTAAAGTGCGTCTAAGACATCCTGGAATTTCATCCGGAAAAATTGAACTCTTGGCCTAAATTTTATTTGGGTAGGGATTCATCGGCCCTCTGCCCCTCACTTGCTAGGGCAACACGTGTACGGGAAAGCGGGATAATCGGTTAAGTTAAAAGTTTAAAGCAATTTGGATTCGAAAAGCACAAGGAGTAAATGATAAATCACAACTACAACCGCCAAACTAGCCGACCACACAAAGGCATGGCTACATGTATACAACCACAAGGTGAAGGTACAAAGAAACGCCCGAAATAGTAAGTCCGGGCCTATCTACCTACAGGATCGGACTAAGGGACTTATTACCCCTGACTTATAGTCTATGTGACACGTCGACCTCACGTTCGAGAAGATACCGACTCTAGAGAGCCATGTCCCCCCTCTAAGACAGAAGAGGAGGATCGACCTAGTGAGTCGCGTCCGACCTTACATTTCGGACAATTCTACAGCTTCCTCCGTTAGTTCCGAACCAGCTTCACAACCATGCTACATCAGTTGAGCCACCGTCGAATTCCTCAAGGTAAAATAGCTTTTCACGCGGCGAAACATGAACTACAACCGATGCACACCCGTCTCAAAGCCGAGCTGAGGCTAGACAATGACGCCTTAAGCTTCACGATACTCGTAGGAAACAATTCACAAGGAGACGGGGATCAGCTAACATGTCGACCGTCGATGGTGAAGAATTGTCCGACAAGCATGGACAAAAGCCACCAATGGACCGAGTAGCGACAAAGTCACTATCGGTATCAATCGACATCAGCAAAATAAAAGAATAAATGTATACTTTAGGGAGTCCCACAAAGAGTGCTTTCAAAAAATGAAGTAAAACAATCCTTTTGTAAGTATAAGGTATGTGATGAGAGAATACGAATCACTGTTTCTATCTCATAAAGAAAAGGGATGGAAATACAAAAATTGCGGAAAAAGCTACTTGCTCCTTGATACAAGGTGGCGTCTACTACATACAAAGACAAAATTCCAACACTAGAGCTCTCTCGAGGTCGACGCTTTAGTCGCGTTGGTGAGAGAAAACTCAATCTCAGCAAACCTTGCCTCTGCCACATCGAAGTGATCTTCATCCTTGGTCATCTCCGATATGATCCGCATAGCCTCGACCTCTATCATGGCCGGCCACCGATCTCCAAATAATAGATCCCAGAATATCTTCCTTATTAAGTTCTGAGCATCCCCTTGCCGACTCCGAACACAAGGAATAACATTTAAAACCAACTTCGACTTAGGGTTCACATGCTTCGAAGTCAACTCATCTTCCTCCAGTTCAGCCATAAGCGCACACATTGGAGACGTGTCCGACTCCTTCGATCCGACCTCCTACTCTCGGGCACAATGCTCCTTCCCGGTGACGACATTAGGAAAACTACTCTACGCTCAAAGCTCCTAACAACCCTATCGAGTTAAACACGAAACAAATCTCAAAAGATATCAACCTTTGATCTCCCTCATCAAAGGCAAATAAAGAAAAGCGCGAGGAGTAGGTGAACCACCCCAAGCCGCCACATTGCACATCATCATTTGAAACAACAAGGCTCCGACGAACTCGCCTACATGTTAGGACCCAGTTAACTCATCATCCAAAGGAAATAAACATTCAGGTGTCTGACTCAGACACCATCCTGTCTAGGGAAAATTGATGGGTCACGCCGAGTCGACCGACTCGCATGCCAATCAACGAGTCAAATTGATGGGTCACGCCGAGTCGACAGACTCGCATGCCAATCAACAGATCAAATGGGAACAAATGAAAGCCATGTCAAATGTAAGGTATATATCCCCCCTCACATAAATATCTTCCCTTGGATTTCTTCTAAGGGAGGGCACTTAAATGAACACAAAAACTCCTTATAAAAAACGACAACATTCAGTCAATCAATCACAACAACAACTCCATTATCTCTCTGGAAGTAAGAATACCTAAACCATCTGTGAGAGAGAGAGAGAGAGAGAGAGAGAGAGAGAGAGAGAGAGAGAGAGACTTGGGTCGAGCTTCATGCCAAGGTCTCGGCTATTGATAGTCTTAAAATTTGTAACCCCGCAAGTGAACGGTTTCCCGTTGTAGTATTGCGAGGGTCGAACCCAAATGACGGAACATGGCTACTAAGTTTGATTGTTCGACTACTAGTTTAACTCATGCAAGAAAGGGGGTTTTCTAGAATTGAAAACTAAAGCAAACAATAAGGTAAACTAACACAATCTAACGATAAAGGGTTTGAACTATATGATTAAGGGATTAGGATATCGGCTTCACCATTTTTATTAGGGGAAGGGTAACAAGCAAGCGTTAAGAGTTATCATGAGCGAAACGACAATTAAGACTCAATCTCTTGATTCAAATCCTAACCTAGGTCAAGAAATAGTCGACTTACTCATTGACGAATAATTATTTTATAGACTTTTACCTCCTATTTTAGCTCTATTTTACTTGAATTTTGCAGTAATTTTAGTGTTAATTGAGCTAATATATGTATTCTAGTTGGTTTTGTTGTTTTGTCACATTTTGTACGTATTTAAGCTTTTAGGTGCCCAATCATACTAATAATGCAAAAACTAGAATAAAAATGATGAACCAAGAAATAAAAGAGATGGACCAAATGTGGAAGATTGCGTGAGAATTTGCATGGGATTATTGGACTAAAGATCTATTCCAAAGTCAAGCCCGATCGGGGTTGTGCTACTGTAGCTACTTCCGTTTCAGCCTTACTTAACTATAAATAGAGGGTGCTTTGTGACCTTTAGGGATATTTTTTCTCATGTTTTACTTACAACTTTACATCATTTCTTATATCTTTTCTTAGCTTAGTTCACAATATTTCTTATATAATTCTCATACAATTTTGTTATAATTTATCATTAGTTTATATTTCAAGTTGTAATCAAGCTACATTTTATACAAGTAATCTTTTTTGGTTTATTATTATTCTTCCATTACAAGTTCTAGGTTCTTCATTACGGTATTTTATTTCTTTCTCCTTAGTTTTATTTATATTTCATTATGCTTAATTCATCATTTTATTTTAGTTTACATTTTATTATGAGTAGCTAATTATCTAGTCTAGGATTAGGGAAGACATGTGAAAATGATATAATTAGTAGATGAAATAATATTGTCCATATTATTTATATCCATGCTTGTTCTTTTTTATATTAATCTACGTTTAATGCAAAAAATGAAGGTTAAATTTGGTAATTCTTTCTACAAGTTAGAAGGCGAAGAATAAGATTAGACTAAGCATGAGATAATAGGACGATCTAGCAAAAGTCGAGAGGCGGTTGGAATCCGCTCTATGGTTGACACTACTATCGTAAGATTAGTGTTTTTAAAGCCTAAACAATTGAACAATGTTATTCATCACATTGGGGGATCTTGAGTTGCCTATCGACGATTCTTTCGCCAATGATTCCTTAATGATGTTGGATGCCAATACCCCTTGGTATGCCCACATAGCCAAATATTTAGTTGGAAGAGAGTTGCTTCCCAATCTCACCTATCAACAAAGGAAGGAGTTTCTTCATGTTGTCAAGTTCTTCTTTTGGGATGATCCTTATCTCTTCAAACATTGCTCCAATATACTATTTCCGAGGTGTATCCTGCATTGGGATGTAAATGGAGTGTTAGAAGGATGTCATTATTCTCCTAATGGAGGCCATCATGGCTCATCAAAGACTATTATTGCAAAGGTATTGCAATCCGGTTTCTATTGGCTTACCATGTTTCAAGATGCAAGGGAATTCACGATGGCTTGCGATGCTTGCCAAAGGACAAGGTCTATTTCAAGAAGGCATGATATGCCTTTAAATGGTATCTTAGAGGCGGAGATCTTCGATGTTTGGGGCATATATTATCAAGGATTGTTTCCTCCCTCAAAAGGGAATCGATATATTTTGGTGGCCGTTGATTATGTCTCTAAATGGGTAGAGACAATTTATACTCAAACAAATGATTCCCGTGCCGTGATCAACCTATTCAAAAAGATCATATTTCCAAGGTTTGGTGTTGCAAGAGCGGTCATTATTGATCTTGGTACTAATTTTGGTAAGAAACAACTTGATACCTTATTGGAGAAATATGGGGTCTATCATATTAGAGGCTTGGCTTACCACCCTAAACTAGTGGCCAAGTAGAGGTTTCCAATCATGAACTCAAGTCCATTCCCGAGAAAGTTGTTGCAAAGTCACGTAACGATTGGAGGATGAAGCTCGACGACAGTTTGTGGGCCTATCGTACCGCGTACAAGACACCTATTGGTACTTCACCATATAGGTTGGTCTATGGAAAGGCGTGCCATCTTCCGGCAGAGCTTGAACAAAAATCTTTTTGGGCTGTTAGAGAGTTAAACATGGATCCGAATTTGAGTGGTGAGAAACGATTGCTTCAACTCATCAATGAGCTTGATGAATTTCGATTGCAAGCTTATGAGAGCTCTCGTCTCTACAAAGAGAAAACTAAGAAGTGGCACGATAAGAAGATCCTCAACAAGGAATTTCACATTGGTGATAAGGTCTTTCTCTTTAAATCTCATTACAAGCTATTTCCGGGAAAGTTACGATCACGATGATCCGGGCCTTATACCGTCACGAATATCAACAAGTTTGGTTCGGTTGAAGTGATGACTATAAATGGGGAGAATTTTAAAATCAATGGCCATCGATTGAAGGTCTACCACGAGAATGTGATAATTGAGGTGGTGGAAGAAGTTTGTTCAACCTTTGCTTAAGGTGGCTTGAGGCAACTCAAGCATTTGCGTCGTGCGGGACGTTAAACCAGCATTACTTGGGAGGCTAACCAAACCTTTTCTTTACGTTTTATTTTCATTTTTAGTTTTTTAAGTTTTTAGTTTAATTGTAACAACCCGGATTATAAACTAAAGGAAAAACATAATATAAATGAAAAACAAAACTAATACATTATTCAAAGGTTCTTAAAAACTTAAAGCAAATGTCCTAAACAATTTATTAAGCTCGCTTCGCACATTCCCCAAGCAAGCATCAACCAAATAGCAACCACCTGAACAACCTGAGAAGAGGGGGTCGACAATCAGTCGGGAGTAACTAGATGCTCTCCCAGTCATGTTTACAACAATTGAATGTAACCAACAATCAATAACAATTGAAATGTAAACCAGTAAACATGCGAGATCATATACACTCATGAAAGTCCAATCAAACCTACCATCAGTTGAAGACATAATACGACAATCATGTGAGGGTATAAACATGACATGACATGGAAGCAAACTTACCATACCATGAGATTGTCAACACTAGACCAGTGAACCAAACGAACCTAGACCATATACGACCACTAGACCATGAACACTTACAACCTAAGTAACCCACGACTCATAGTAACATAAGGCACAATGCTAGCAATAAAGCATAGCGAATATGGTGACACACAATCCATTGCAACAGAAGGCACAAAGCTATCATCAAAGCATAGCGAATATGGTGACACGCAATCCATCGCAACCGAAGGCACAAAGCTATCATCAAAGCATAGCGAATATGGTGACACGCAATCCATCGCAACCGAAGGCACAAAGCTATCATCAAAGCATAACGAATAGAGCGAACGCTCGTTAGAGCGTATAACCACTGCCTCTAACTTTCCAGAGCGTATAACCACTGCCTCTAGCTGACGGAGCGTATAACCACTGCCTCCATCGGTGTGGAGCGTATAACCACTGCCTCCACGGTACTATGTATAGCGTATAACCACTGCCTATATGCCTAAGACCTGGCCAGACCTCTCGATGCAATAACTGTACACCGAACGACACACGGGGACCGGAGCGTATAACCACTGCCTCCGACCAATCCCGAACATAGACCAAAAATAAATCCCACATCAATGGGTGGCGTTAGTTCATTCCGATAGTATATAACTGATACTACCGTCATCTATTCAAACTAGCAAACAACAATGCACAGTATAACTGACTGTACTAACATGCGTGAATACCATCACGACTCAAACTAGTAGAACACCATAACAGACTGTCCTAATATCAAATGCATAGAAGTATCCAACAACATATGCAAACACAATATTATACAATCACTGAACACAACTCAACACGTGAATGAAGTATAAACAACCAAAGTTATAGTAACCTTAACTATAACATAAGTAGTGGATGCGAGGTTATAGTAACCTCGACTATAACTTCCACATATGGCTTGAGGTTATAGTAACCTTAGCCAAACCTTGACACGAACCTAAAGTTATACTAGCACCAACCATAATCTTGAGTCATACCTCAGGTTTACGTTAGTCTCAGCAATAACTTTAACTCGTAGTTCAAAGTTATATTAACTTCAGCTATAACTTTGAGTTGTACTCAAGGTTGTACTAGTTTCAGTAATAACCTTGAATCATATTTTCAAGGTTACACATACTTCACTATAACCTTGAGCAACACTCTTGTCCATTAGCCGTGTCGCCATCTAGGGTTTTCCTCGAGAACCCTAGTTGTGCGCACGACACCCATAACGACTTATCGATACATTACTCCACAATTACGATAATAAAACATACATAAATATATGGAGCACAGTTAATTCATGACAATCAATAATCAAACATGTACTAATTGTACAAACAATCATTAATTCATATTAATCACATCAATTGACATAAACACAATTAAAAGAGAAGCACCTAGTTACCTTTTTTGGCAATTAATGAAAACCTTCATAAACAATACGACCAACAAAGCCTTGTCTCCAACACGTGTCAATAACCCCAAAAATGAACTTTAACGAAAGCGGAAATCCAAATACTTGCGACAGAAATTGTACGAAACAATAACTCTTTCGAAAACGCCAAATAAAGACATCTTCTTCTTTCCCCAAAAAACAAGAGACCCAAAACGTAGGTCTAAAGGTTCATACGAATAATTCCCAATAAAATATTTTGAATAGATTATATTGTAGAGGTAAGAGCAAGGGTTGTGAAAATATAATTTGTGTATGAGTTTTGAAGAATAAAAGATATTCAACAATGAAGTCGAAAGGAAGAAAAGAGAACGAAAGAGAGAAAAGAGGTGAGAAGTCGAGCGGCCAAACGTACGCACAAACATATGAATTTGACCTACTTGCTTGCAAGGTTAAAATCTATTTATAAGGAGATTAATTAATTAGCTTTTGGTCCATTAGCTCATACAATGGATTATCTGATTACAAATTGGATTGAGTCATATTAAACGTAAAGGGAACTTGAAATAGAAAAGTAATTATTAAATTAAAATAATTAAATATTGCACGGACATTTTAACCCATTCAAAAGTAGATCAAAACGGAAAATAATAAAATAGAAAACGGAAGTTATGAATATATATTTCCCAAAATCCGTTAATAAACTTCGAAATAATTAATTAAATAAAATACTTTTATAATAAAATATTATTATAATGTACGGGGTGTTACAATCCAACCCCCTAAAAAGAAGTTTCGTCCTCGAAACTTGAATTTCAAACATTAGATCAAAACAAGGTAAGAATTACAAGTGATCATCAACGAAAGTCAACTCGGAATCCTAACCGCTGCGCACTCTGATCATTACCAACACTCAAACCATAAAGACATATCTCACATCCTCAAAGTTATTATCATCTTCACACACTCTACAACCTTTAAAAGAAATATCAAACTCATACCATCACAACCCAAGATTATCATTTATCTCAATACGATCTAGTCATCGTAAAACCACAATGTTCTCACACATGCATCACCTAAGCATGTGGTTAACGCTCATAAAGTTCATCATATCTCACATAATATATCATCAAAAGGTTGTCTCACTTTCACCAAGTACACTCAATACTATTATGTAAAACACTCATCAATGCACACTCTTTCGTCTCATGAACTATCTAACTTCTAGTCCTCGTATTCCAAACATTACTCCACCATCATTAAACAATATGTTTAACCTCTCAAAAACTTATTACTATTTCTCCAAATCCAACTAACTTTCCACCAACACTCCAATTATAGTTTACCATTCACCACACAAAAACTGGCATTGACCAAAACCTCAAACATATAGTCTCAAAGCTACGAAACTCTTCCAAATAAGCAAACTATTCCATTCACGAGTGCCCTTAAAATTATTTCTACCATAATTTCCTCAAAGTTGGTAGTGCTTACTTTCATATACAACTCTTAACGTCAAAAGGCCTAATATAAACCCTCGATAGTCCTCGATATATATATATTATCCAAAGTCATCAATCTCAAACCTCAGTCTCACCACCTAATCACCAGTCACACTCGCAAGATCCAAATCATTCACTTTGAACACATGTCATTAATAATGCATTTCCATCAAAGCGTAACAACATCACTATACAAATCTCATCACCCATACTCATATATAAACTAAGCTTACAACCTCAAATCGTAGTCAGGGTTTGCTATCCATGAGTATCATTGTACCATTAAGAATCCACCAAAACACTATATAAAGCTATGTCCATCAAACTAATAACATCCTCAAACTTTCAAACCTCATATAAGACTTTTAATAGTTTTTCTCCAAAACTTTATATGTCATTCAAATCCATACTCTCATTCAACAATGATATTAAACTCTCTACCTCCAATAGCCAAACGTCAAACTCAAAGATCTAAAATTCCTGACGAAAGGATTGAAGCTTCCACTCCGAGATGATCACAAGTAGCTCTAAAGATATTTCAAACATTTTCAAATTACCATAAAAGTGTAAATAACTTGCAAATCAAAACAAAATATGTTCGCGCAATATCACAAAGCAAACAAAAACATAGTTTTCGAAAGTATAAGCTCAATGAGAAATCAATGTAAAGAGGATAATTACAAAAGTTCAAAGAAGAAGGAACTGAAGTTGAAATAAACAGCAAATAGAGAGTAACAATAGATAAAACAGACAAAGGACAAAGATAAATATTAAACTTTTGGTCTAAAGGCTCAAATAGAAGAGGTATGGTCGACACGTGCAAGGATGACAAGAATAGAAGACTCGAAAACAAATTTATAAACACCAAGACGACACCTCAAGAAAAGATAAATAAAGTACGATAACCAAGGTTTTAAAATTATCGTACAATCATCACTCAAGGTTACAACGTCTCGAAACTTCCTTTTATCATATATATCTCCATAATACCTCAACACCAACAAACATCTACATAATTGCCCTTTTACGTTCACTAACTAGATTCCTCAGATTATCAACTTTCAAGATCGTAAACTCTCATGACCATCAACTCTCAAGAAATCCATCTAATCACCTGTTGAATCAATCCATAACAATCTCTATATCCTCAAAAGATGAACACCTCGATCCATTTTAATCATCGTCAACATGATCGTTCCCTAAGTCAATGCTAAAACTCTTTAACATTAACATCTCACAAGCCCATAAATTACATTTTATCTCTTTCACTCAATCCTTTAAAATGTATAATCATTAAATATCTCCTCAACGGATAAACCATCAAACATTTCATAACTCACTAGAAATCATTGGCGGATTCTCAATCCTCAAATATCATATATAAATTAAAGATGAGCATAGTCTCCAAAACTCCTAACGTGCTCAATCTAAACTCCATGATAACATTCAATTCATTCCTATTGTTCTATCCTCGATCCATAAATAACTCGTATAACCTTTCCTTTAACACAAGACAAAAATCCAAAATTCCAACCATTAAGAGCATAAGCACGATATTCCAAAATAAGATCATAAGATAAATCCACTCATTATGTCTCTCACTTCCATTGAAACGATGAAACCACAAAATTATACATCTTATTCACATAACATTCACTCACTCTCTATCCTCAATAAGAAATTCCTCAAGCACACAAAGAACTTAACAACCACTTATCTCAAATGAGACTCCATGCTAACAACACCTATTCTCAAAAGAAACTTTATCTCAAAGTTAACTTCTTCTTAACAACCTCAAATCTCAAAACAAACTCCTTCGCTACCAAACTCATAAATGCACTTTTCTTTCATACCTGAACATCCTAATCTGCCAATCAATTCTAACTTGATACCACAAGAAACCACAAGGGGCTAAACCTCAAAATCACCTCAAACAAGGTCGATGTCGCCAAATGATCCAAAAGGATGAAAGTACGATAAGAGTAAAGCTCGGGTTATCAAGGAAAACGTTTTGACCAACAAATAACCAAAAACATGTAAGACGTAACATGCCAAAGACATTTTCAAAATTGACCATTTTTAAAAATCAACAGAGCATGCTCGAAAAAAATATACATGAACAACACATTTCTGTACAATTAATGACGAAACGTAACATCCAGTCATAAACAACACAATATATAAACTGTAGATTTGATTAAATTAATAAAGTTGAACATTAAGACATAAACAAACAAATATATGAACAAACCTGCAATACAATTAATAACGATACAAAACCTCAATGTATAAATGTACAAGTGCATGAACAACACAAATAACACAAGTAATAAATATACGAAACATTAACGCATAATCAAACAAGTAGACGAATGATACATTCAATACGCCAAGTAACGATGTGAAACATTAAGGATAACAGACAAATACATGAGCACACATGTAAAACAATTAACAACTATGCGAAACATTAACACATAAACAAATAAGTAGATGAACAATACATGTACTATAATTAACAACGATATGAAACATTAAGATGTACACAAATAAGTCCTTAATTGTTTCTACCCCATTTACTCTCACTCATTTACTAAGTCGATTTTATTTTAGTCAAAAACTACGCGAGAGTTGGGAACGTGTTCGCTCTGATACCAACTGTAACACCCCGACCCACACCTAGGACCGGAAATGTTAGCCACGGTAGCTTGCCAGGCTATGTACTGGCCCTACAGACCAACACGAGTCCTTTCCAACGCATTTTGTCCTCACTCGTGCGTATCCCGGGAACCTTCCCAGGAGGTCACCCATCCTAAGACTACTCCCAGCCAAGCACGCTTAACTTTGGAGTTCTTTCGCATGGATAACCAGAAAAGAAAGTGCACTTTGTTGATATGAGTAGTACTTTCAATCCCTTTAAGCACTAGTCATATAAGCCTATCAAGGGACCTCTTCAAGGGTTTACCCACCCGAATATTTTATTCGGTTCAGTGGAGTATTACACACCCCCACTCGAAGAACGCAACGTCCTCGTTGCGCCTCGCAGCATCCGACCGCAGCCGAGCCAAACCAGGAATCCTCCCCCGCTTGGTTGGTGTCCCGGGTACTCCAGACCACAGGCGCTCACCAGACGGACGCAGGGTTGCTCTGATACCAACTGTAACAACCCGGATTATAAACTAAAGGAAAATCATAATATAAATGAATATCAGAGTGTAACTCAATGATAACTGGGTTAAGGTGGCGGAAACACCTTACCCAAATCCGGATCGATACTCAAATCAAAAACCAAACTAATACATTATTCAAAGGTTCCGAAAAACTTAAAGCAAAGGTCCTAAACAATTTATCAAGCTCGCTGCGCACATTCCCCAAGCAAGCATCAACCAAACAACAACCACCTGAACAACCTGAGAAGAGGGGGTCGACAATCAGTCGGGAGTAACTAGATGCTCTCTCAGTCATGCTTACAACAATTGAATGTAATCAACAATCAATAACAATTGAAATATAAATCCAGTAAACATGCGAGATCATATACACTCATGAAAGTCCAATCAAACCTACCATCAGTTGAAGACATAATACGGCAATCATGTGAGGGTATAAACATGACATGACATGGAAGCAAACTTACCATACCATGATATTCTCAACACCAGACCAATGAACCAAACGAACCTAGACCATATGCGACCACTAGACCATGAACACTTACAACCCAAGTAACTCACGACTCATAGTAATATAAGGCACAATGCTAGCAATAAACCATAGCGAATATGGTGACACACAATCCATTGCAACAGAAGGCACAAAGCTATCATCAAAGCATAGCGAATATGGTGACACGCAATCCATCGCAAACGAAGGCACAAAGCTATCATCAAAGCATAGCGAATATGGTGACACGCAATCCATCGCAACCGAAGGCACAAAGCTATCATCAAAGCATAGCGAATAGAGCGAACGCCCGTTAGAGCGTATAACCACTGCCTCTAACTTGCCAGAGCGTATAACCACTGCCTCTAGCTGACGGAGCGTATAACCACTGCCTCCATCGGTGTGGAGCGTATAACCACAGCCTCCACGGTACTATGTATAGCGTATAACCACTGCCTATATGCCTAAGACCTGGCCAGACCTCTCGATGCAATAACTGTACACCGAACGACACACGGGGACGGGAGCGTATAACCACTGCCTCCGACCAATCCCGAACATAGACCAAAACTAAATCACACATCAATGGGTGGCGTTAGTTCATTCCGATAGTATATAACTGATACTACCGTCATCTATTCAAACTAGCAAACAACAATGCACAGTATACCTAACTGTACTAACATGAGTGAATACCATCACGACTTAAGCCAGTAGAACACCATAACAGACTGTCCTAATATCAAATGCATAGATGTATCCAATGACATATGCAAACACAATATTATATATCAGAGTGTAACTCAATGATAACAGGGTTAAGGTGGCGGAAACACCTTACCCAAATCCGTACTCAAATCAAAAACCAAACAAGATTCATGCGCGAGCGGGTCGACCGACCAGCTACTCCGGTCGGCCGACCACCGCCTTGGTCGACCGACCCACTATTTGAGTCGGCCGATCACGGCTCTGCTACAAGTCGGTCTCGGAATTTCTACTACCAATGCATATTCATCCCCTACATGCTAAATATGAAATTTAGCTACTCATGGTGACTAAAACGATTATGAAAACGGGAATAAACATGGAAAACATAGTAGATAATAATCTAAGCATGCAAGATTCAATAAAGCTCGGGAATTCTATCTTAATTGAATACAATAGTAACAAGAACAATAATAAACTAGATTAAAAGAGTAATTACCAATGTCGGAATTAGGGCAGAAGGAACAAACTTTATTGAATGCTTGGG
The DNA here is from genome assembly GCA_029255685.2 of Silene conica. Taxonomy (NCBI): domain Eukaryota; kingdom Viridiplantae; phylum Streptophyta; class Magnoliopsida; order Caryophyllales; family Caryophyllaceae; genus Silene; species Silene conica. The sequence goes on along the minus strand of CM055317.2, from coordinate 24,829,291 downwards.
AAATATTGAAAGATTACAAAACTAAAGACGGAACAAAACTAGATTGTAATTTTATTGTGGCTTATTAACTAAGAAACTGAATACTTATTGAATAATTGAATGCCAAACCCTAATTACAAGATTAGCTTATATAGGGCCAAAAATTAGAGTTTCCTAAAGTCTTCACAATTCTAAACTATTTCCGAAAACTCTTTCTGGGCTTCGCGGAGGTCGGTCGACCACTTTGGTGGGTCGGTCGACCTCTTTTACGGGCTTTAGCAAATTCTGGGCTTTTCTTCGAGATTACGGACTTCATAAAAATCAGGCCTGGTCAGCCGACCCATAAAGTAGGTCGGTCGACCGTATTCGTTATGGAAAATCTCCGGTTTTTCTTCTCGCTTTGACTCTTGGCACTTAAATAAAGACTCCAGTTGACTTTCCTTTATTCCTTAATTATGCAAAAGACTCGAGGACATGAATTTGGTGCTAAATCGTCCCTTTTCCGCATAAATCTGCAAAAGTGCATAAAAATACGAAAGTACACGATTGTTGGGAAATAAGGGCTAAAACATAGTAAATGAGCGACCAAATGCGTGTAAAAATAGATGAAAAACATCATAAAATAGACACGCATCAAATTCCCCAAACCAAACCCTTGCTTGCCCTCAAGCAAGAAATAGACTCGATCCTAACTAATGGAACGATTTCAATCTCAGAGCGAAATTTACATGTCATCCTAAACCAATACCAAGTACAAAATGAGAAAGTATATAAATCATGCAAACGAGTTATGGTGTCGTCAAACTTGCAACACTAGAGACTATGGAGACTTTATACCATGGACTCTCGCGGTACGCTCGAGACACTCATGAAGCAAAGGGTGAGTATATGTAAAAGATAGAAAGAAGTAATTTTGTTGAGACACTCACCTAACTGCGACCCTTGGAAACATGCCTGCAATCTAACATGAACAAGAATTCTACAACTATGTATAACAATCTCATTTAAGTGGCCTAGATACATGCAATCAAGGTAATGAAAGATATGTGAGGTAAAAGGTAAAAGGTGGTTAAGATGTTTTTGGGTATGTGGGGTTAGTAGCCAAGCTAGTAAAACAGTTTCCCAACAACAAATTTCACAACTTTTGAAATCAAGAAAGTGCTCTTTTGTAGCGCAACTCTCACATTATATATAAGAAAGGACTCCCAAATATTTTTGAATGAGGTACGGGAGTGATAACATATAAAAGAAAGGGAATTTGGAAAGAATTTTTTTTTTTTTCATTCTGATGCTGTCAATGGGTCGGCCGACCCATGAAGGTGGTCGGTCGACTTTGCTTCTGTATGTTTTGACTTTTTTCGTTTTTCTTTTCTTTCTTTTCCTTTTTTGGATTTTTCCGTTCTTTTTCTTTCCTTTCTTTCTTTTCTCTTTTTGCTCAAAATAGCATATAAACCAAGATGCCTCAAAAGTCAAACCAAAGACCACAAATACTAGCTTGGAAGGGTAGGCTAAGTATGGGATGTAGTTTTGGGGGAATAAGAAGGCAATTTTGGCTATGTGAAGCTTATGGGTAAATATGAGAAAAGGGATCCCAAATGCACATATCAAGATTCACAAAACGAGATAGTAAAACAAGTATATAGTAATTCAAGTTCATGTTTATGCATATTGATGTAACATGTTCCAAGGGGAGTACTACTCACATCCTAGACAACCGGTTTAAAAATGAAACCAGGAAATAAGCTCTAAACCTTAGAATGTATAGTAGGTTGCCAAGGTATAAGTCAAGTCTCATGATATGCAAGTTAACAAAAACTCGTAGATATGCCAAAAGATTCTTATACTAAAACAAGTTGACAAGGCAAGGTAAAGGCATAAATATGTAAGAAAGCTAAAATCATCCTTGAAATACTCTCGTTCCGACTCAACCTATATGCTAAAATAAACTTGCATTTTTTTGGATTTCTTTTGAAATTTTTGAATTTTTTTGTATTTTGTATATGCAAGGAAAATAAAGAAAAGAACAATGCAAGACAGAAATGCAATAAACGTGTGACAGAATGCAATGCATGTGACACGAAACCATTCCCCAAAACAACCCGCACAATCTCCCCATTGTACATTAGCCTAAGTAAAGGTTTCGCAAAATTAAAGAAAAGATGCAAAGAAAATAAAACTAAGGAAAAATTGGAAAGAACTCACTGGATTGATAAGCGTATGAGAAAAACCTCCCCAAACCAGCGTTAGCTGGGAGGTTTTGGTGGCTAGCAATGCCACTCAAGTACCAAAGAACGGTTGCACGATCTCCGAGGAAGAAACGAACCGACTGCGACGGATAAGTAGGTCGACCGACCCGTATAAGAGGTCGACCGACCTTCCTGTAGACTACAGGAATTTCAGCGATACAGCGTCTAGGTCGACCGACTTGTGTTTCTGGTCGGTCGACCACTCTGTGTCCCAGCGATCTTTGTTTCTTCGTAAAACCTGAAAAAGCATTAAATATGCGCCCAACAAATGCGCGAGATTCCAGAAACAAGTCTAAAGTCTTAATTATGCAAGCATAAAGGAAAAAGTTCTAAAACTACGAGCAAACCAAATTAAAAAGTCTCAAACAACAAAAGTAAATTGTCTTAAAAGCTGAAATTTGAAATAACTATCCGCTAAAGATGCGGAATATATCCGACCACGGCTTTTGACGACATGCCGTAGTCTCCACAGTGTTTGCTTGAGTAGCAAAACACATCTTCTTCCCGCCGTCGCAAAGCATATGCGACGACCTCTCTTCTTGAGCTTGCCTCCTCTTTTTCTTCTCTTCCCGATCCGCGACATCTGGGTCTTCATCATACTTATAGCTTAAACATCCCATTCCTCCTCTCTGGACCATGGTTTCCTTCACTTTGGGTTTCCCCAAACCAATTCCTGCACTAGACATAATAGAAGTGTCCTCTATATTGCTCCCAATCTGAGGCGGAGGTGCAAGAACAGGCACAGGAGTAGGTAATAAAGTAGGAGAAGTAGTGATGACCTCATACTTCTTTTCAGAAGTGATAGCATTACAAGTGATGGGGGTCATAGCATCCTTCTTCCTATAAGATAGGCCATATATAATAGAATGCTTTCCTACTTTAAAGGTCAAAGTCCCAGTGCCTACATCTATAATGGCTCCTGCAGTGTGGAGGAAAGGTCTTCCTAGTATTATAGGTAAATCCTCTGGGATGTCCAAAACTACGAAGTCAACTGGGAAGAAAAACCTGTCAATACGCACAGGGATGTTTTCCAACACCCCTACAGGTTCCATAGATGTACGATCTGCCATCTGGACAGTCATGCTGGTCATTTCAAATTTGGTCATTCCTAATTTTAAGGCAACGCTTAGGGGCATGACACTGATACTAGCACCTAAGTCGCATAATGCCTTCTTTACTGGGAAGGTTCCTATATTGCAGGGGACAGAAAAACTACCAGGGTCCTCTAATTTGTGAGGGGCAATAACATGTGATAGAAAACTAGATGACTCTTCAGTGAGGGCCACCGACTCAACCTTATCTAAAGACCTCTTTCTTGACAAAAGCTGTCTCATAAATTTAAGATATGAAGGAACCTGTTGGACTAATTCTAGAAACAGAACTTGAACATTTAATGAACGAATTACGTCTTTAAATTTGTCAAAAGATACCTGATCCTTCGAAGGTACGAGTCTTTCTGGGAAAGGAGGGGCTGAAGATTCCGTATTTGTAGCCCTTTTCAGAAACCTAGGGGCTTGTCACCCCGGAAAAGAAAATCCCTTAAGTTGTTCGGCAATTCGGGACGAAAAGGGGCTTCTGGTGCTGCCTCGGTGGTCGGTCGACCATCTTCTTCGGTCGGTCGACCACTGTCCTGTTCAGCGAAAATTTTCGGATTCTGCTCTGTGGTCGATCGACCTGGCTCCAGGGTCGGTCGACCTTCCTCGCTGCTACTCGGCTGTTTTTCTTTCTCGACCCCCACTTTAGCTCCACTTCGTAGGGATATGATGTCTAGAGTCTCTTTTTTCAGGTCCGTCTTGGTCGGAAGTTGACCCGGAGCCTAAGTATCATTCTTGCCCGCAATTTGAGCAATCTGAGATTCTAACATCTTCATCCCTGCCTCTCTAGCCTGTGAGTCCTTCTGAACCAACCCAATAAGATTTTGGATAAGAGTGTCTGTGTTGGGTGGTGGATTTGAAGGTGGTTGAGTGTTGAAGGGTGGTTTTTGGAAACCTTGCTTATGTGGGGGAATATATGCGGAATTTTGTTGAGGTTGCATATGCTGTGGGTTAAGAACATTCTGGCTTGTCCACCTCAGGTTGGGATGGACATTATTATTATTTGGGTCATAGAAATTGTTCCCACGATAGTGTTGAAAAGCGGCACACGTCTTATTGGATGAAGTACAGAATTTTGACACGTGCCCTTCTCCACCGCACCTCTCACAAGCAAAGGGTCCGTCCTGAACGGCGTTCACCTGGTAAATTCCTCCCTTGCTCCCACTTCCTAGATCGAACTTCCCTCCAGCCTATAATTTTTCCAACTTGGCTGTCAAGGCCTCAATAGCTGCTAGGTTATATTCAGACTTCCTTTGATTACCTCTGGAAGTTCCATGTTCAGCACGGTGTACAACAACATCTTCTATAAATTTGAGACCCTTAGTCTCTCCTGAATTGTCTTGGAATCTCCCATTAGCTGCAGCATCTAGATAGGCCCTATTGTCATCGTAAAGGCCATTGTAGAACTGGTTACAAAGAAACCACTGTTCGAATCCGTGGTGTGGTATGGATCGAACAAGTCTCTTAAACCTGTCCCACGCCTCACTAAAATCCTCATTGGGACCCTGCTTGAAATTAGTAATCTGCGCCCTCAAAGCATTAGTCTTGGACGCAGAATAGTATTTCCTGTAGAATGCTAAGGCTAGGGTGTTCCAATCCGTGACTCCCGCAGCAGTGCGGTCCAAATCTCTGTATCATTCCCTCGCAGCGTCCCTAAGAGAGAAGATAAACATGGGCTGCTTAATCTGGTCCTGCGTCACTCCTTTTGGGGGTGCAATAGAGCATATGTAATCTGTGAAGATTTCAATATGCTTTGCATCATCCTCATTGGCCGAGCCTCCAAATTGGTTTCTTTCAACCATAGTAATATAGGCTTGGCCTCGAATGGCTTCCCAGTACCTGCAAGTAAGGTGAACCCTTTGTATAGGTCCTTTGCCTGAGGCATGGAGTGACTGGCAATAGTAGCTTCCTCTGTCATGTTTTCTTCTTCTTTTGGAAAAACTGGAAAGTAGGTAAAAGGTGGTGTTCTTGGTGAAAGTGGATTGTTGGGTGAATTTGGTTGCGAAGGTGGTGTTTTTGGTGAATATGGTAATGATGGTTGTTCAAATAAGTCTTCTTGGAATAAGGAAGATGGTGAACCTCCTTCCTGATTCGCTAGAAGTTGCTTTCTCCTTTCTCTAAGAGTCCTCTCAAGCTCGTGGTCAAGTGGTAGGAGTTCTCCTTGAACTGACCTGCGCATAAGATGGAAACTACAAGAAAATGGTGAGAAGGTTTAAGGAACAAAAAGTTCCTTAAACAAAGAGAAACAAAAACAAAAACAATAAACACTGGCGTCACCTCCCCGGCAACGGCGCCAAAATTTGATGCCCGTCGTTGAGGGTACCAAAGATAAAATTTATAATTCCTAACTTTAACAATAGATAGTGAAAGTCAGGGTCGAACCACAGAGAGGTGGGGAATGTTTATTGTTTGGTGTTAATGTTTTAAGGTAACAATTTTGGGGGTATGATTGTTGATTACTAAGTCTAAGCAAAGAATTAAAATAAAACAAGAAATAAAGATGAGAATAAAATATAATAAAAGGGATGTTAGGATGTTTGGGGCAATAAATAGCTTAAGGTAATATAAATCCTAAGGTCAACATGTATTGCAGTCGCGTAAGGGGTGTAACATATCCTTTCGGTCTATGGTACCTAATAGCTCCTTTCGGCCTATGCTATTAGTTCCTAGGTCTCACAATTATTGGGTGTCAACAATAAGGGTGATTCCTAAATCTTAGGTCACATACCTTTCAGTCTTAAGTAACCTAGCCGTCTTAAGGTGTAAACCAATGTCCTTCCCGTATCTCTCAATCTTGGGTATGTAGGTCATTACTAACGTCCTACAAGTCTCCTTTCAGTCTCATTGTAGGATATTATAGTCAACAAGGAAAGACGAAACAAGATTCATGCGCGAGCGGGTCGACCGACCAGCTACTCCGGTCGGCCGACCACCGCCTTGGTCGACCGACCCACTATTTGAGTCGGTCGACCACGGCTCTACTACAAGTCGGTCTCGGAATTTCTACTACCTATGCATATTCATCCCCTACATCCTAACATATGAAATTTAGCTACTCATGGTGACTAAAACGATTATGAAAACGGGAATAAACATGGAAAACATAGTAGATAATAATCTAAGCATGCAAGATTCAATAAAGCTCGGGAATTCTATCTTAATTGAATACAATAGTAACAAGAACAATAATAAACTAGATTAAAAGAGTAATTACCAAAGTCGGAATTAGGGCAGAAGGAACAAACTTTATTGAATGCTTGGGAAATATCACTACTACAATTTAGCACTTGGGCCACGACTAAATCCGTGGCGCAAGTACTAATTTCCCGTGGCTAAAGCTCTTTGCCACGGAAATACCTTCCGTGGCCCAAGTGGCCGTGGCTAACAAATAGCCACGGGAAAAACAAGAACGTGGCTAAAATTATATTTTTAGCCACAGATTCTCACGTGGCTAATAATTCCCGTGACCAAAAATTATTTCTCGTGGCCAAAATTATTCCCGTGGCAAACAAAAAAATAAATAAATAAATAAACAAAATGTAATTTATTATTTTTTATAATTTTTTTTGTCTAAACCGGGGTGTCTACCGTGTCGACAACGGTGTATAATTCACTCGCCGCGGGCTCTCTCACGAAGAGATAAACGGCTTGCCAAGGAGTTGCTCCATTCTCATGGGTTGGGATCGAACCCCTGACCTCAGGGTTAAGGGATGAGGTGAGGAACCACCACACTACCAAACACATTTGGTTACATATGGAATTTTGTCAAGCTTTAATCTTTGTTGGTTGGTTATTTCAACTTGTTACTTACAATCGCAAGTCATTCACTTTTGCGAATCGTATATCATTTCCAGGAGGTCACCCATCTGAAGACTACTCTCACCTGAGCACGCTTAACCGTTGAGTTCTTATGATGAGATACCGAAAATGAAACCTAAGCTTGTTGATATAGTTAACACTTTGAAACCTTTTTAAATTATATTCCTTTTTTTTCTAAATTACCTTCACTATTATTTTTACGAAAAAATATTAAATGATTTACATATTTTTGCGAAAAAAATATTATTTTTCTCAAATTACTCAAGTTTTCAATGTTGACCTCCCGACTAATGATGCTCGGGTCATTTTTTGCCCAAGTAAAAAAAACATTTTCTCCAAACTATTTAATCACATTTTCCTTATATTTCGTTCCCTAATATATATTTTTTTTTCATTTGTCGGCATTTTTATTTTATTTCTCTTTTATCCATTGATGGCCGGTTTTTGTCGTCGATACCGGCATCAAACACATTTATAAAGAACCCAAATTAAGTAGTATAATCGGGTTATCGTTCGCGAAGACGGTGGGGATAGTTGTATAGTTATGTTTTAATTTAAGTATGAGTCGGGGTAAAAGGTTTTGGTTTGGAAAAACTAATTAACTACTAAAGCAAGTAAATCTAGATGAAGTTGATGATAAAGAGGACTAGGGTGTCGGGGGTCACCTAGGTAAATCGGTAGCCAAACGTAAGATAACGGTCTTATATCACTTCTATGGTAGGTCTAGGGTTGTCTCTTCTCTCGAGTTGACAAACCCTTAGGTCGAGTCTAGTCCTAGCTTTCGCTACAAACCAAGCTAACCTAACACACAAGCATGCTCATGAAAACCCAAGACTTTCGTCTAAAGCAAACAAAGTGAAGACTAACACCCAACCGTCGTTGAGGCATTTCATCAAACACATAACATGCAAGATGCGAAAACTTAACCAAAGAAACAAACAAGACTAACTCTAGGCATTTTTCATGGCTACTAACTACCCAAGCAAACCCCCTAACCCTAGAATAAGACTACTCACACATGGCTAAGGAATAAACTTGAACAAATAAAGTATTAATGCTAAACATGGTGGAAATTAATGAGAGTAAATAATTGAACAAGCAAAACTAAAACAAAATGCAAAGACAAAGTAGAGATTAGGAAGATTATACCAATAATAAGGAAAAAGCAAGGAACTTGGATTACAACTTGGAAGATTTTCTCAAACCCTCAAATTACAACCCAATAAAAATCTTCTAAAATTGCCCAAGAACAAAGCTAAGAGAATTACTAAGAGAGGATTAACTAATATTGAAAGATTAAATAAAGATCTAAGGAAGATTAAAATATTAAGAGAGTTTTTTGAGTCTAAGTCTAGAGTAATGAAACAGTAAAAAAAAAACCCTAGAAAAGTGTGCAAAGTAACGTGATAAGAAGTGTACACAAGTGCGGGTTTATATAGAGTGCGGAAATACGAAAAAGGCCTCTCAGCCGGTGGACCGGCTGAGAGCCCAAAATCCGACTTCTGACTTTTCTTCAAATGGTCCTTGATTCCCAGCCGGCCGGCCGGCTGCCGGTCTGGCACCGGCTGGGAGGCTTGTCCTCAACTTCTGATTTCTTCTCTTCCTCTTCTTGGCTACAGGTACCCTCAGCCGGTTCACCGGCCGCCGGTGGTGGACCGGCTGGGGACCCTTTTACTTGAATCTGCCCAAAAACGACATTTTCTTCACATCTTCTAAATTGGCTAAGTATGGGATATGCTCCCCAGCCGGCCGGCTGGCTGCCGGTTGGCCACCGGCTGGGAGCCTATTCTTAAGGGGCTGTAACATTTTCTTCAAAATCAAGTCCAGGTTCCCCAGCCTGCCTACCGGCCGCCGGCTGGGTACCGGCTGGGAAGGCCTGGGCTCTTGCCTTGCTAATTTCTTCATAATTCTTCATAAATCGCTCTAAATCCGCCTCGATTTCTCTCGTTTCTTCGCCCCCGCCGTAATACCTACAAAAAGTGGATAGAATAGGAATATACGAGGCAACAGACGTAAAAACACCCAAAGACACGCAAATCGAGGTCGAATCGTGACCGAAAATAAAGAGAACGAAAAGAAAATGACGACCAAAATGGAGCTCATCAGAATTCCCCACACTTAAACCTTACTCGTCCTCGAGTAAGAGATCAAAGAACTATATAACCCTTATTAAAAACAAAGAAACAACTAACTAAGCTACTTATAAGCCGAATCGGGTTTAGCTACACCCGTAGCCCTTTCAACTCACAATTTGACATTCATGAGGGAGAATGCCCTATTGCAAGGCAAGTAAGGTCTTGCTACAAAACTTTTGATGCCAACCAGTAAAAACAAAACACGTATAGACAAGCAACATGCATCGGAAAAGAAAGAAAACCGCTTGCCTCATTCAAGCGGCGGAAAACAACTAAAAGGGAACAAATTCAAAATCGTAAACTCCCTCACAAATATTAATTCTACAAGTCACTAAGGCAAGAAGGATGACAACAAAACACCGCCAAATCATGCTAAACTAGGCTACTTTCATAACCGTTATCCAAATACTTTTGTCAAAGGCGATCGGATGGAATGGAATGATGATCCCCGCAATGCTAAAGGCAAAAGATACAACAAGTCTAGATTCTTCACAAAGTAAAGGTCATGGGTCGTCCCGAGATCGACAAAACGGCAAGGCAAAATTTGATTTTTTGGAATGAAATGCTCAAATCAACACAAAATGGTGGATGACGATCAAAACTTGACCTCATTCAACCTCTTTTTTTTTTTTTTTTTTTTTTTTTTTTTTTTCACGCCATGAGTTAGGATGGGGTTTGTCCCACGCGTGCTAATGTCCTTTGCTTTCGCCAATCGCTTATTAGGCAACCGGTTAACCTCTAGACAATAGCTTATCGGGGTGACAATCACTCTGTCTTTGGGCGGTCGAATTCACAACCAAGTGGGAAGCCAACTCAATGACTACCCTCCAAAGCACATCGAAGTGGTACGCCTCCACCAAAACAACATGTTCTTATTCCTTTTTCATTAACCATTTTTTTTTCTTTTTCACTTGAGTTCCCTTTTTTTTTTTTTTTTCAAGTCGATTCCACTTCTTATGATCATTGACAAGAGCATTCCAAATTTATTCATGAAAGTTATTTTTGGGTTGCCAAACCGCTGAGTCGAAAAAGGTCACCAAGACAAGATAATCAAAACCATTCCGCATTACGGGGTTGGGCAAGGTGACTCACATGCAAACCCTTGACTCGGTATTGGACCATGGTCAGAAAGATACTAGAAAAGCTTAACCTAGGGTGTTTCAAAAATCATTCTAAAAGACAAAGTCCCAAGTAGAAGAATTATTTGTAAAGGCCTAAACGATTTTGTCAAAGTTCTCAATTAGGCATTTTCAAAACATCATCCTAAATGCAACTATATGCCATGAATGCAACTAATATAGACATGTTTTAATGCAAGTGAGACTATCAAACTACATGCCAAACAAAGCTAATGCATCTCCTAACAGCACAAAAGCACACAAGCCACACACAATCTCCACAATGTACTCCACATCCTCCAAATACAAGCCCATCCTCCTCATTTGCAACAAAAGGAAGAAAATGAGAGTGAAATAGAGGTTGGAACGATCATACCGTGGTGTCTTCAAGGTCCAAAGCGGTGCTCAAGCAAGTGTTACCTATGCGAAAGGAGAGAAAGCAAACACAAGTATATACAATTCTACACTAATAAGGTAAAAACATGTTTTTGAAATTTTCAAATTTTTCGATTTTTTTGGTATTTTTGAGGTTTTTCATACTTACAAAAGCGATCAAATATTCACAAGGTGTATATTTTCCCTCCCCACACTTAAGATTTACATTGTCCTCAATGTAATAAAGTGCAAAGGGGGAAATGAAGTAAAAGAACGAAAACAACATGTTTTTGGCTTTTTTGAAATTTTTGAGAAAATAAAAACTTGTTTTTGTATTTTTTGAAATAAACGGTTCTTCCTCCCCACACTTATTTATATGCATAATGTGAGGAGGAAAACCGGAAAATAAAGAACATATTTTTGAAAGTTTTTGGTTTTTCAATTTTTTTGGTTTTTTGGTTTTTAAAAAGACATTAAAAACAAAGGTAAATAAAAGAAAAGAGAAACTAAAAACTAGACTAAATGCAAACTAAATGCTCTAAACTACATGTATGCAATCTATATGTGACAATATGATACAAAGATATAAATCAAATGCATCTAAATGAATGCAACTATATGCATCTAAACTAATGATGTGAAAACATGAAAAGGAAACTAAAACTAACGAACTAAACTAAACTAACTAAGCTAAATGCATGCTAAAAAAAAAACAAATGCAAACTAAAGGAGAGATTTGGATTAAGGGAGTTACTTGACTTGTTTTGGATTTTGCAATGGGAGCATAATCATCACCAACTACCACCTCCAAAGGTGGTCACTCATCAAAGCTATCATCAAAATGATCCTCGGACTCATATCCTTCATCACCGCCACCATCATCATCATTCCCATTGCCTCCATCAACGACCATGAAGTCGTTCGGGTTGCTCACGTAATCGCGGAAGGGGGAGGCTTGCGATCCACTAGCTCCCGCATCACCATAACCGCCATGGAAGGATGAATGCCTCGGAGGGCCCGAATCCTCATTACCCCGAAAGTTGGGGGGAAAGATCGGGTTTGAAAAATAACCCGGGGTGACGTTAATCTCCCCGTAAAAACGACCCTCAGGAGGCACATAACCCCTATCCGGAGGCATGTAGTAAGACGGGTGACCACCATCCGGATGATGATAACCCTCGCGGACGGACCGATCATAATCCGGAAATGACCCATAAGCTTGATCGTGGTAAAGGTAATCCATCCTATAGGTCAAATCCCTATGCCGCTCATCGGCTATGGCTTGGCGCTGGTCCGCTAAATCCGCTGCATTCTTCATGCCCAAGTCAACTCGGGCCATGAAATCAATAAGCTCTGGGGGGCATGAATAAGAAGATGGACCGGAGGTGGAGGCGGATCCCTGGAAGTATGAGGGACCACTCAGAAACTGGGACATGGAAATGGAGGGCTGCTGAAACTGCTCAAAAGGAAGGTCAGAAGGAGTGGCACCGACTCTATCTCTGGTGTAGACTCTAGGGGCACGCTGGTCTGGAGGAAGGTCCTCGGGGTCCGCCTCGATATCAAGGAGGTAAGAGGTCTTCCCCGGCACAACTCTCATCAACTCGGTGTTTGGCAAAGGAACTGAATTCTTGAACTTGTTGTCAACCCGAATCTGCCAATACTCTTTGCGATCACTGGGATTATACCGTACCCACCCCAAAGCATCCTGCAAGTATCGGCTAGATAGCACATTCTCGCCCTGAATGAAGTCGACCGTGAAGTGCCGCTGACAACGGTTGTTGGCAATCAAGGTGACCATCCCCCCAACACAAATGGGGGTAGTAAGCTGAGGTTGGGATGCCAACCTACTCAAGTGAAGGGCCATATGGTGAGCAATGTTCAATTTCGGGCCACCAACCAAGTAAGAACCAATTATTTCAAGCTCAGTAGTAGTGAAGTTGTGAGGCTCATCCCTAGAGAAAACGGTCCACCCCATGAACCTATGCCAAATTCTAATCGGTGCCAAATGCACCCTATTAGCCGGTTTCTTTCGGCTTCTATCACTTACAAGACCTGTTATGGCTGTCCAAATAAGCTCAGTATCAAAGCCCTCCGGAGGCTTAATGGCTAATTTTCCGTCTAGCCCAAAAATCAAAGCAAATTCATCTAAGGTGAGACGATGTTCCCTATTCATCAATCGGAACTCAAGAAATGCAACTTTCCCCAAAGTTCGGTTCTTAGTCACAACCAAAGAGCTCAAAAATTCCCAAGTTAACCGGGGAGATGTGTGAACCGGTTTTGTCTCATACAAGGTTTTCATTCCTAAACCCTCAAAAAGAGCCGCCGTTATTTTCTCAATCCCTAATTCTCTCAATCCGGCTCTATCAATGAACCTAGTTGGGTGAAGGGGGCGATTCTTAAAGTAAGTGAAATTACCTTTTTGTTGGATTGAGGCAAATGTGAGACCGGGGAAGCAAGGATCCGGGCCAATGTTGCCACTTCCCATTACATTTTCATATTCTTGCTCCACCCTTGGGTCGTGCCTTGATTTGGATCGCCTTTCTGTTCTTCCCGACATGGTTAATTGAAGGATAAGGTGATGAGGGAATAAAGGGGGTTTTGATTTGAGAGAGTTTGGTGAAGTTTGTTGGGGTTTTTGAAGGTTAGGGATGAAGAGGGGTGAAGGAAATAAGTAAGAGGGGTGAAGAAATGAAGAAGAAATGAGGAAAAATGAGGTAGAAATGAAGAAGAAAGGGGGGTTATGCGTTTTAAAAAACCCGACAGAACACTCCCAGCCGGTCTTGGACCGGCGGCCGGTCGACCGGCTGAGAGTGAGGGTTTGGATTTTTCAATTTTTTTCGAAATTTTTTTTAAGGGGGCTTGATTCTGAGCCGGTGGACCGGCTGCCGGCCGACCGGCTCAAAATCGGTCTTCATAATCCTCGTCCTCTCCTCTTCTTCTCTTTCAACTCACAAACACTCCCAGCCGGCGGACCGGCTGCCGGCCGACCGGCTGGGGTCTTCTTCATCATCTTCTTTTTCTTCAACTTGGTTAACTTACAAAAACTCCCAGCCGGTGAACCGGCTGCCGGCCGACCGGCTGGGGATTCCTTTTCCTTGATTTTTCTTCAAATAAGTTCACACATCACATGATTCTCAGCCAGTGGACCGGCTGCCGGCCTACCGGCTGGGAATCACTTCCTCTTGAAATTTTCCAGTTTTGAACAAGTACTCGTCTTCTCAGCCGGTGGACCGGCTGCCGGTTGTGTACAGGCTGGGGATGCAAAATCTGAAATCTGCCCAAATAAACTATCAAAAACAGAAATGTGTACAGGGCCTCCCAGCCGGTATGGTACCGTCGGCCGGTTGGCCGGCTGGGAGTACCTGTACACAATTTCGAGAAATAATTTAATTTGAACATAAAAATCAACTTTGCCTACAACGGTTTTGCCAATAATCCTCCGACTATACCCATGAATCTTCCACAAACAAGCAACAAACATATCCAAATATCTCATGCAACCTAAAAATTAAACTAAAACCGAACTAACCAAGAAACTAACATGCAAACTAGATGAAAGAAAGAAATCTAATACTTACAACCGGTGGTTATTAAGTGACTCCACCAAACCTTTCATGATCATCTTTCAATCTTTGTGGGTCAAAACCTCGTCCATGCTAACTAGTGACCTCAAGAAAAGGTCAAAAGCCGCGGACGGGGCTTCAACTTTGCTCTCTCTTCGAGTTTCCATCTTGCTCATCATCAACTTTCGAGCTTTGACATCTTTTCCGGCAATTTGCTCCTCTAGGTCCCCTCTTTCAACTAAAGGGTCCTCAAAAGAACTAGTACAACTCGGTCTTCCTTGCTCTTTGTCATGGTCTCTCTTCTCCGGACTCAACAACTTCTCGCTAGTAAAACTAGCATCCTCAATTTTCAAGATCATATTTTCCATGATTCCCTTCTCATCAAACATCTTAGGGACATCATTCACCAACAAACTTGCAACCATGCCAACTTTCTTCTCCTTGGAACTTGTATCGGGAGCTTCCGGAAGTTCAAACTCCGCCACTTGCTCTCCCACTTCGAATGATAACTTTCCTCTCTTCACATCAATAGTCGCTCCTCCGGTGGCCAAGAATGGCCTACCGAGTATCACGAAGGAGCTACTACCGACGGGGACGTCTAATATCACGAAGTCGGTGGGAATGGATAGATTCCCCACCTTGACGATAGCATCTTCAAGCACCCCTAGAGGAAGTTTTTCGGTACCATCCGCAAGAGTGATAGGAGTTGTAGCGGGAGACAAACTCTTGACATCCAATTTCTTGGCCATAGCTAGAGGCATAACACTCACGCCGGCTCCCAAGTCACATAATGCATTATCAATCTTCTTCCCTCCAACATGGCAACTTATCGAAAAGCTACCCGGATCTCCGAGTTTGATGGGGAGGGTGCATGGGACTTTCTTGGCGGACATGATTGCATTCACTTCTCTTTTCTTTCCTCGGGAGGGGATTGTTGCCTCCACCTCCTCTACAAGCTTCATCAATTCCTCACAACGAGGATCTCCTCTTGTAATTTTTCGGAAGAACTCACAAACTCTCCTCTCAATGAGGCCTTCTCAATGCTCGGACTCTTCTTCGACAACACTTTTTCCTTTCTCCATGTTCTCTTTCCCTTCATCTATTTTCTTCTTTGGAATGTTCAAGACTTGTTGCATCACAAAGTCTAAGTCATCAATGTCGACTTCATTACAATCATCCGGAGGAGTGTTGGACACCATCACCATCACCTCCTCCTCAACACATTTCTCACTTCCTCTCCCTAATACCGTCATAACTTGCTCTACCTTCGATCCTCCTTCATCATCTCTCCTCTCAAGCATTGGTTGCTCATTCTTGCTTGTCGTAATAGCATTGACACCATGTGGTTTTGAAGCATCCCGGGAGCTTTGACCTTGGGCAAGAAAGCCGCCCGGTGGCCTTTGTGGGTTGACTAAGGCTTGTGAAGCAACTCTAGCCTCCATCTCCCGGATCTCTTTTTGATTTGCCGTCTTCAAATTCATCATTTCTTGATTATGTGTCGCTTGCATGCCTTTCACAAGTTTAAGCAACTCTCCAACTTGGGAGTCACTTGAGAGATCTTGATGAGGTGTGTTGGTAAGGGGCAAGGGAAACCCGTAGTCATTCCTTGCACCCCCACTTTGTTGATTTGCTTTGGGACCTTGGTTGTTGAAGTTTGGGTTTTGGTGGTGGTTAGGAAATGGTTGGTTGAAATTTTGGTCATTGAGACTTTGATTGTTGAAATTGTTGTTGTGGAAGTTTTGTTGGTGGTTTGGGTTGTGGAAATTTTGTTGGTTATGGTATTGGTTGTTGTTTTGGTTGTTGAAGTTTGGGTTGTTGTTATTGAAATTTGCATTGAAATTTTGTGGGTTTTGGTTGTTTTGGAAATTTGGATTAAAGTTCGGGTCATTGAAACTTTGTTGAAAGCCTTGATTGGCTTGGTTGGTTTGATTCCCTTGGTAAAAGTTGTTGTTGTAATTGTTTCTCGGGTTGAAGTTTCCTCCCCTTGGTTGAAAACCGGGGGGATTTTGCCCTTGAGGTTGTTGAATTTGATGAGGATTCAACACATTGGTACTCTTGTAACTCATATAGGGGCTTCCTCGGATCCCGTGATGGTAATAGTTCGAATTTGGGTTGAAAGTATTGGGGTTTTTTGGGTTGTTAAAGGCTTGGAAAGCATATACCTCCTCCATACTCTCACTTCCCTCATAGGAATTGTTGTTTGCACACACATCAAAAGTATGCCCGCATCCCCCACATAAGTCACATGAAACAACACTATTAACTTGGTACATTCCCGGGACTTTGCTCTTGGTTTCTTTGGTAGCGGAGCCCTTTGTCAATTCCTCCAATTTCTTGGTTAACATGTCCAACTTGGCATTGGTTTCTTCGTTTGCCTTAGCATTGGAAAGGTGCTCACTAGGGTACTTGCTACTCTTCCTCAAGACATTCCCCCTAGTACCATAGTTTTCCTCCGAATCAACAATCTTCTTAATGAGTTCCGTTCCTTCCTCATGTGGCAAGTGGTCAAAGCTACCACCCGCCGATGCATTAACCATTTCCTTAGTCCGGGAGAGAAGGGTTTGGAAAAAAGTTTGAGTTGTGTACCAAGGTGGTATCCCGTGGTGTGGGCACTTGTCTAGCAAATCTTGGTATCTATCCCAAGCTTCTCCCAAAGATTCTCCCTCGTCTTGTTGAAACTGAGTTATCTCATTCCGGAGCATCGCGGTCTTGGAGGATGGGTAGTACTTGGCAAGGAAAGCCGTTGCCAAGTCGTCCCATGTGGTGAATGTATTTGGAGCATGGACATTTAGCCACCTATCGGCCTTGTCGGTTAAGGAATAGGGGAAAAGCATAAGCCTTAATGTCTCCTCGGGTACTCCGGTCTTCTTTATCATCGCGACTTTACCCTTGAATTTTCTTAGGTGCCCATGAGCATCTTCGTGGGAAGCCCCGCTAAAGGCATTCTTTTCGATTGAACTCATTTGGGAAGGATGTATTTCGAAATTTTGAGGAACAAGAACCCCGAAGTTGATTGGATTGGTGGTGTCATTGTGATTGGGCCGGTTATGATCACGAAGAGCGGCCATTATGTGAATTTGATGGTTGTTTGGAAAGTGTGGTGATTGTGGTGGTGATTGATAAAATGGATTGTCAAAATTGTCGGATGTTGGGCTAGGATTGCTTTGGTTGGGACTTGGTGGTTCGGATGAAGAGGGGTTGTTTTGGCTAGTAGAAGCTTGAGACGCAATTCTCACCCTTGCAATAGTCTTCCTCCTTAGGGCCCGAAAGAGCCTCTCCGGTTCGGAAGATGACAACAAAGAGTTAGAGTCACCCCTAGGCATAAAACTTAGCAAACCAATTAGTCGTCCTAGTGTTTATTAAACACTAGGGTGAGCAATAAAACAAGCACTCTACAAATAACTACCAAATCTTTTATCAAAACAAAAGCAAGCTCAACTAACTCAAGACTAAAACTAAAACTAAACTACACAACTTCTAAACACCGTCCCCGGCAACGGCGCCATTTTGATGGCCGGTTTTAGTCGTCGATACCGGCATCAAACACATTTATAAAGAACCCAAATTAAGTAGTATAATCGGGTTATCGTTCGCGAAGACGGTGGGGATAGTTGTATAGTTATGTTTTAATTTAAGTATGAGTCGGGGTAAAAGGTTTTGGTTTGGAAAAACTAATTAACTACTAAAGCAAGTAAATCTAGATGAAGTTGATGATAAAGAGGACTAGGGTGTCGGGGGTCACCTAGGTAAATCGGTAGCCAAACGTAAGATAACGGTCTTATATCACTTCTATGGTAGGTCTAGGGTTGTCTCTTCTCTCGAGTTGACAAACCCTTAGGTCGAGTCTAGTCCTAGCTTTCGCTACAAACCAAGCTAACCTAACACACAAGCATGCTCATGAAAACCCAAGACTTTCGTCTAAAGCAAACAAAGTGAAGACTAACACCCAACCGTCATTGAGGCATTTCATCAAACACATAACATGCAAGATGCGAAAACTTAACCAAAGAAGCAAACAAGACTAACTCTAGGCATTTTTCATGGCTACTAACTACCCAAGCAAACCCCCTAACCCTAGAATAAGACTACTCACACATGGCTAAGGAATAAACTTGAACAAATAAAGTATTAATGCTAAACATGGTGGAAATTAATGAGAGTAAATAATTGAACAAGCAAAACTAAAACAAAATGCAAAGACAAAGTAGAGATTAGGAAGATTATACCAATAATAAGGAAAAAGCAAGGAACTTGGATTACAACTTGGAAGATTTTCACAAACCCTCAAATTACAACCCAATAAAAATCTTCTAAAATTGCCCAAGAACAAAGCTAAGAGAATTACTAAGAGAAGATTAACTAATATTGAAAGATTAAATAAAGATCTAAGGAAGATTAAAATATTAAGAGAGTTTTTTGAGTCTAAGTCTAGAGTAATGAAACAGTAAAAACAAAACCCTAGAAAAGTGTGCAAAGTAACGTGATAAGAAGTGTACACAAGTGCGGGTTTATATAGAGTGCGGAAATACGAAAAAGGCCTCTCAGCCGGTGGACCGGCTGCCGGTGGTGGACCGGCTGAGAGCCCAAAATCCGACTTCTGACTTTTCTTCAAATGGTCCTTGATTCCCAGCCGGCCGGCCGGCTGCCGGTCTGGCACCGGCTGGGAGGCTTGTCCTCAACTTCTGATTTCTTCTCTTCCTCTTCTTGGCTACAGGTACCCTCAGCCGGTTCACCGGCCGCCGGTGGTGGACCGGCTGGGGACCCTTTTACTTGAATCTGCCCAAAAACGACATTTTCTTCACATCTTCTAAATTGGCTAAGTATGGGATATGCTCCCCAGCCGGCCGGCCGGCTGCCGGTTGGCCACCGGCTGGGAGCCTATTCTTAAGGGGCTGTAACATTTTCTTCAAAATCAAGTCCAGGTTCCCCAGCCTGCCTACCGGCCGCCGGCTGGGTACCGGCTGGGAAGGCCTGGGCTCTTGCCTTGCTAATTTCTTCATAATTCTTCATAAATCGCTCTAAATCCGCCTCGATTTCTCTCGTTTCTTCGCCCCCCGCCGTAATACCTACAAAAAGTGGATAGAATAGGAATATACGAGGCAACAGACGTAAAAACACCCAAAGACACGCAAATCGAGGTCGAATCATGACCGAAAATAAAGAAAACGAAAAGAAAATGACGACCAAAATGGAGCTCATCATCCATTTTTCATATATTTTTCCACACAAATACTATTTGTAAGATCGTCGTATTTGTAACGAAAAAAAGTTTAATAACCTTTTACTAAATAATGATCACTTTTGAATAATGATTACATATGGGTATCAATTACCGAGTTTTATTACTAAAATAAATGACCAAGACATTATTAACTCGAAAATACTCAGTTTTCGCCAAAAAACATAGTAAAAATGTTGCACTAATAATTTTGTACTATTATTTGCTATCATATCAAAAATATTAGTCATGGTAAAAATCCAATGCGTAGCTAAGAGCAATAGTTAGTCACAGGTAATTTACTTGTGACAATAAATCACAATTAGCCACGGTAAGAATTTAGTGTGTGGCTAAGAGCAATATAGTCACGGATAATTTAGCTGTAACAATAAATCATAATTAGCCACGTTAAGAATTCAGTGTGGCTAAGCACACTAATTAGTCACGGCTAACTTACATGTGACAATAAATCATAATTAGCCACGACATTGTGACTAAAAATAATTATTAGCCACGTTCGTGACTTGATGCGTGACTAAACGCATTTGTTAGCCACGGTCATGGCTTAATTCGTGACTAAAAACAATTATTTGTCACGGATATATTTTCCCGTGACATAAATTTTTTTACCAATTAATTTTGAAGGAAGGGGACTTTTTTTCCCGTGACTAAGCAAATTTAGGTCACGAATTATGAATTCCCGTGACATAAATCGTGGCGCAAGTGCCATTTTGTTGTAGTGTATTGAAAGATTACAAAACTAAAGACGGAATAAAACTAGATTGTAATTTTATTGTGGCTTATTAACTAAGAAACTGAATACTTATTGAATAATTGAATGCCAAACCCTAATTACAAGATTAGCTTATATAGGGCCAAAAATTTGAGTTTCCTAAAGGCTTCACAATTCTAAACTATTTCCGAAAACTCTTTCTGGGCTTCGCGGAGGTCGGTCGACCTCTTTTACGGGCTTTAGCAAATTCTGGGCTTTTCTTCGAGATTACGGACTTCATAAAAATCAGGCCTGGTCGGCCGACCCATAAAGTAGGTCGGTCGACCGTATTCGTTATGGAAAATCTCCGGTTTTTCTTCTCGCTTTGACTCTTGGCACTTAAATAAAGACTCCAGTTGACTTTCCTTTATTCCTTAATTATGTAAAAGACTCGAGGACATGAATTTGGTGCTAAATCGTCCCTTTTCCGCATAAATCTGCAAAAGTGCATAAAAATACGAAAGTACACGATTGTTGGGAAATAAGGGCTAAAACATAGTAAATGAGCGACCAAATGCGTGTAAAAATAGATGAAAAACATCATAAAATAGACACGCATCAAAAACCAGTAAACATGCGAGATAATATACACTCATAAAAGTCCAATCAAACCTACCATCAGTTGAAGACATAATACGGCAATCATGTGAGGGTATAAACATGACATGACATGGAAGCAAACTTACCATACCATGATATTCTCAACACCAGACAAATGAACCAAACGAACCTAGACCATATGCGACCACTAGATCATGAACACTTACAACCCAAGTAACTCACGACTCATAGTAACATAAGGCACAATGCTAGCAATAAAGCATAGTGAATATGGTGACACACAATCCATTGCAACAGAAGGCACAAAGCTATCATCAAAGCATAGCGAATATGGTGACACGCAATCCATCCAACCGAAGGCACAAAGCTATCATCAAAGCATAGTGAATATGGTGACACGCAATCCATCGCAACCGAAGGCACAAAGCTATCATCAAAGCATAGCGAATAGAGCGAACGCCCGTTAGAGCGTATAACCACTGCCTCTAACTTGCCAGAGCGTATAACCACTGTCTCTAGCTGACGGAGCGTATAACCACTGCCTCCATCGGTGTGGAGCGTATAACCACCGCCTCCACGATACTATGTATAGCGTATAACCACTGCCTATATGTCTAAGACCTGGCCAGACCTCTCGATGCAATAACTGTACACCGAACGACACACGGGGACGGGAGCGTATAACCACTGCCTCCGACCAATCCCGAACATAGAACAAAAATAAATCCCACATCAATGGGTGGCGTTAAGTCATTCCGATTGTATATAACTGATACTACCGTCATCTATTCAAACTAGCAAACAACAATGCACAGTATATCTGACTGTACTAACATGCGTGAATACCATCACGACTTAAACCAGTAGAACACCATAACAGAATGTCCTAATATCAAATGCATAGAAGTATCCAACGATATATGCAAACACAATATTATATATCAGAGTGTAACTCAATGATA
Organism: Silene conica; assembly: GCA_029255685.2. NCBI lineage: Eukaryota > Viridiplantae > Streptophyta > Magnoliopsida > Caryophyllales > Caryophyllaceae > Silene > Silene conica. Next base: position 24,807,449 of record CM055317.2, on the reverse strand, counting down.
ACTGGGTTAAGGTGGCGGAAACACCTTACCCAAATCCGGATCGATACTCAAATCAAAAACCAAACTAATACATTATTCAAAGGTTCTTAAAAACTTAAAGCAAAGGTCCTAAACAATTTATCAAGCTCGCTTTGCACATTCCCCAAGCAAGCATCAACCAAACAACAACCACCTGAACAACCTGAGAAGAGGGGGTCGACAATCAGTCGGGAGTAACTAGATGCTCTCCCAGTCATGTTTACAACAATTGAATGTAACCAACAATCAATAACAATTGAAATGTAAAACCAGTAAACATGCGAGATAATATACACTTATGAAAGTCCAATCAAACCTACCATCAGTTGAAGACATAATACGGCAATCATGTGAGGGTATAAACATGACATGACATAGAAGCAAACTTACCATACCATGATATTCTCAACACCAGACCAATGAACCAAACGAACCTAGACCATATGCGACCACTAGACCATAAACACTTACTACCCAAGTAACTCACGACTCATAGTAACATAAGGCACACAGCTAGCAATAAAGCATAGTGAATATGGTGACACACAATCCATTGCAACAGAAGGCACAAAGCTATCATCAAAGCATAGCGAATATGGTGACACGCAATCCATCGCAACCGAAGGCACAAAGCTATCATCAAAGCATAGCGAATATGGTGACACGCAATCCATCGCAACCGAAGGCACAAAGCTATCATCAAAGCATAGCGAATAGAGCGAACGCCCGTTAGAGCGTATAACCACTGCCTCTAACTTGCCAGAGCGTATAACCACTATCTCTAGCTGACGGAGCGTATAACCACTGCCTCCATCGGTGTGGAGCGTATAACCACCGCCTCCACGATACTATGTATAGCGTATAACCACTGCCTATATGCCTAAGACCTGGCCAGACCTCTCGATGCAATAACTGTACACCGAACGACACACGGGGACCGGAGCGTATAACCACTGCCTTCGACCAATCCCGAACATAGACCAAAAATAAATCCGACATCAATGGGTGGCGCTAGTTCATTCCGATAGTATATAACTGATACTACCGTCATCTATTCAAACTAGCAAACAACAATGCACAATATAACTGACTGTACTAACATGCGTGAATACCATCACGACTCAAACCAGTAGAACACCATAACAGACTGTCCTAATATCAAATGCATAGAAGTATCCAACGACATATGCAAACACAATATTATACAATCACTGAACACAACTCAACACGTGAATCAAGTATAAACAACCAAAGTTATAGTAACCTTAACTATACCATAAGTAGTGGATGCGAGGTTATACTAACCTCGACTATAACTTCCACATATGGCTTGAGGTTATAGTAACCTTAGGCAAACCTTGACACGAACCTAAAGTTATACTAGCACCAACCATAACCTTGAGTCATACCTCAGGTTTACGTTAGTCTCAGCTATAACTTTAACTCGTAGTTCAAAGTTATATTAACTTCAGCTATAACTTTGAGTTGTACTCAAGGTTGTATTAGTTTCAGCAATAACCTTGAATCATATTTTCAAGGTTACACATACTTCACTGTAACCTTGAGCAACACTCTTGTCCATTAGCCGTGTCGCCATCTAGGGTTTTCCTCGCGAATCCTAGTTGTGCGCACGACACCCATAACGACTTATCGATACATTAATCCACAATTACGATAATAAAACATACATAAATATATGGAGCACAGTTAATTCATGACAATCAATAATTAAATGTACTAATTGTACAAACAATCATTAAATCATATTAATCACATCAATTGACATAAACACAATTAAAAGAGAAGCACCTAGTTACCTTTTTTGGCAATTAATGAAAACCTTCATAAACAATACGACCAACAAAGCCTTGTCTCCAACACGTGTCAATAACCCCAAAAATGAACTTTAACGAAAGCGGAAATCCAAATACTTGCGACAGAAATTGTACGAAACAATAACTCTTTCGAAAACGCCAAAGGGATAGACATCTTCTTCTTTACCGAAAAAACAAGAGACCCAAAACGTAGGTCTAAAGGTTCATACAAATAATTCTCAATAAAATATTTTGAATAGATTATATTGCAGAGGTAAGAGCAAGGATTGTGAAAATATAATTTGTGTATGAGTTTTGAAGAATAAAAGATATTCAACAATGAAGTCGAAAAGAAGAAAAGAGAACGAAAGAGAGAAAAGAGGTGAGAAGTCGCGCGGCCAAACGTACGCACAAACATATGAATTTGACCTACTTACTTGCTAGGTTAAAATCTATTTATAAGGAGATTAATTAATTGGCTTTTGGTCCATTAGCTCATACAATGGATTATTTGATTACAAATTGGATTGAGTCATATTAAAACGTAAAGGGAACTTGAAATAGAAAAGTAATTATTAAATTAAAATAATTAAATATTGCACGGACATTTTAAGCCATACAAAAGTAGATCAAAACGGAAAATAATAAAATAGAAAGCGGAGGTTATAAATATATATTTCCCAAAATCCGTTAATAAACTTCGAAATAATTAATTAAATAAAATACTTTTATAATAAAATATTATTATAAAGTACGGGGTGTTACATTAATTTTTCTGAAATTTTCTTGTATTATAGATATATAAATAAATTACTAGCATTAACCATGTTTGTTTTCATGATTTTAGGTGACGAGATGAAGAAGAATGCTGAAAAAGAGAAGAAGTACGCTTCCCCATACTAAGGACCCCATTTGGGGTCGTGGTTTTCTAAAATGAATGGCTAATTGGAAATACGAGAAATAAAGTCAAACCCGTAGGGGCGGTCAACCCTGATCGGGGTTGGTAGCCCCGATCAGGGTTGTCGTAAGTTTCTCAAATTTTCTTGAAATTTGTGCAAGGTAAAAACAATATTCACAAAAGCCTTTTCATTTACAAACCCGATGGTATTCCCCTCTCTCTCTCTCTCTCTCTCTCTCTCTCATTTCATCATTAAAATCATTTACAATCATGTAATCCTCCTTCCATTAACGTAATCCGACATGTCTTCTTCTCTTTTATCTTCAATTCCATCAATTGTGGATCAATTTCATTCAATTTCTGAAACCCTAAATCAAATTTGGAGAAATTTGATTTTATGCTTATTACTTCTAGAAATTGATTGATAATTGATTTATTCATGATTCATAGGATTAATTAGTTCCCTAATTTCTCCTATCATGTTTATTTTGGCATTTGTTTACATTAAAATTTATTTTTCTCTTAAAATTTCAGATTTCAAAGCCCTACATGGAGAAAAGAGGTGGTGACGGATTTCCCATGTCTCCATGCTAGCTTGGGGGAGTTAGTATGTCTAGTAAAAATTTTATTGCTTTGCATCTTAATTTCATCTCTTCCTATCACCCATTAAATTAGCTCTCCTGTCCTGCCCTTCTTATGTGTTTAGCACTATTTTTATGGTGATGGATATATTAATCATTGACACATTGAGGACAATGTCTTGTTTAGCTTGGGGGGAATGCATTTTTATGTTAGTTAGTTTGCATTTAGTTAGTGTAGTTTTATGAAAATTTTTGAGAAATTTTTGTAAGTTTTACTAAGAAACGCTTACTTGTTCCTACTTTTGCCCTCATGATTATCCTAATCAATGTTTATGCTTAATGATTTATCTTATTTTATGGGATAAGTGCATCATGGGAATGTCTTGACATAATAGGTGGGAGATGAAAAATGGACAAATTAGGCTTGATCTTGACTTTTGGTAAGCTACAAAAATTGTAAGATAGAACTTATTTGACCAATACATTCATAATTGGTTTCTTAGGTAAGATAATTGGTCTCCTTATAATTTGTGCTTCATCAAAACGTATAAGTATGGTTTTCATTTCATCTCTTTATAAGCATGCATTCATATGTTCTAGCATGTTGGAGCCATTCACATGATAAATTTGCCTTTTTGACACTTTTTTCACAAAATAATCCCTAGCTACATTGAAAAATTGCCTACCTTGTTGATCTAGTAATTTTGATTAATTTTGTTTCGGTGCTCATTTGGGATGTGTTGTTCTTGAGAAAAAAAAATCATGTGAGCTGGGTCTTAATTTTCTCAAAGAATAGAAATAAAGAAATGTTGTTGACAAAAAGAGAAAAGGAGAAAAAATGATGAAAAAAGCGAAAAAAGAAATTAAAAAAACGAGAAAGAAAAAAAAGAAAAAAAATGAAAAGAAGCATACGTCAATAGAAAAAACGAAAGAAGAAAAAGAAATTCTCTTATTTTATTATAATATTTTGGAGAATTATCTTTGACTTGTATTGTTAATTGGGTGAATTTTGGGATTGAGCATCCTTACATTTCGATAGTTGTTAGCTTAACCTTAAGCCTCACAAATTTATAATTTGTTTATTCTGCTTTCTACCCATGTATTTTATCATTGTTTTATCCATTTGGCTTCTTATTCATGCTTGCATATGATTGTTTTGGTTTGTAGTTTTAAATTCCTTACCATATTAGATTGCAGACACATATTTATAAGTTGATGATAGATGAGTGTTTTTCACACCAAAATCCTTTTACATATAAATGAGTGGAGTGCACCGTGAGAGTCCATTTCATTAGTCAAAGGATCATGCACAAGTTTAAAGGTTCATGCAAAGTTTTCCAGGCTACGTCATGTAAATCTCATCCATGTATGTACTATTCTATTTCTCATGTTGTTTCGGGTTTTTAATCATTATGCTTAGCTTGTTTAGGATATTGCATTCGAAGGGATATGATTTCTTGCTTAGGGACAATCATGGGTTTAGCTTGTGGGAGTTTGATGAGTAATTATTTTATAGACTTTTACCTCCTATTTTAGCTCTATTTTACTTGACTTTTGCACTAATTTTAATGTTAAGTAAGCTAATATTTGTATTCTAGTCGGTTTTATTGTTTTGTCAGATTTTGTAGGTATTTATGCTTTTAGGAGCCCAATCCTACTAATGATGCAAAAACTAGAATACAAATGATAAACCAAAAAGCAAAAGAGATATACCAAATGTAGAAGATTGCATGAGAATTTGCATGGGATTTATGGACTAAAAATTTATTCCAAAGTCAAACCCAAAAATGCAAAGACCAAAACATCATACAAATTTCAAGGCATAGGATGCCAAAATCTCCTCATATGATAACATTCAAGGTCTTAAAACCGGATGATTAATCAAGGTATTAAGGCCAACATTGGATCCCTAAGCATTCAATTGGAGATTAAGGAGAAAATAACTACCGACTTGAGACCCCGATCGGGAATGGCAACCCCGATCAGGGTTGTGCTACTGTAACTAGCTACTTTCGTTTAAGCCGTCCTTCACTATAAATAGAGGGTGCTTTGTGACATTTAGGGATATTTTTTCTCATCTTTTACTTACAACTTTACATAATCTTTTATATCTTTTCTTAACTTAGTTCACAATATTTCTTATATAATTCTCATACAATTTTGTTATAATTTATCATTAGTTTACATTTCAAGTTGTAATCAAACTACATTTTATACAAGTAATCCTTTTGGGTTTATTATTATTCTTCCATTACAAGTTCTAGGTTCTTTATTACGATATTGTATTTCTTTCTCCTTAGTTTTATTTATATTTCATTATGCTTAATTCATCATTTTATTTTGGTTTATATTCAATTATGAGTAGCTAATTATCTAGCCTAGGGACTAGGGAAGACATGTGATAAAATACTTGTAAAAATGATATAATTAGTAGATTAAATAATATTGTTCATATTATTTATATCCTTGCTTGTTCTTATTTATATTAATCTAAGTATAAGGTAAAAAACGAAGCTTAAGTTTGTTAATTCTTTATACAATTTGGAAGGCGAAGAATAAGATTAGACTAAGCATGCGATAATAGGACGATATAGCATAAGTCGAGAGGCGGTTAGAATACAATCTATGGTTGACACTACTATCGTAAGATTAGTGTTTTTAGCGCCTAAACAATTGAACAATGTTATTCATCACGTACTTATAGCTTTTATAATATTCATATGTTAACCCGAAACCCCTAGATTACTCTTTTATTATTGATATCACAAACCAAACAAAAATCAACTCAACCCGTAATTGCCGTAGATAGAAATTATTTCATAGCATTTTTATACGTAATTTTCGTGTCCTTGTGTTCGACCCCTATTACTACATTTATTTGTGTCTAGGGTAATTATCTTTGTATAGGTGTACGACCGAGCCTATCACTCATTCAACTAACTCAACCCACAAGTTGTCATATGTCCTAAATACTAGCCAAGTTGCTAACTCAACAAGTAGACAAGCTGTTAATGAAAATAACCTAACTTACTCATTCAAGCATTTCCATAAACACCTTAAGTGCATTGTGGGAAATATCTGTATACTTTCCAACTTAAAATTTAGGATTATAACGAAATTAGATTATATTAAATTATCGTCATAAATAAAGAACATAATACAAAGGTAAAGGATTAAGAATCAACCTTTGGTCCTTGCAATTTGGCCTAAGAACAAATATCAAAATTGATATTCTCCTAATCGTTGCACCCAAGATGCTTTGAGAAATGCCTTTTCTTGAGCTAGAAACGGGAAAAATTACTGTTATTTTTTTATGAATGATGAACGAGAGAGGAGGAGAGGGAGTGCCGTGAGGGTTCGTGTTGTGGCAGCCGTGAGGTATGAGTTGCATTGAGTAGTTTTTATTAGAGAGAATTACTCTCTATTCATACTACTAACAACCACCTAATTAGAGTTTAGATAGAATTCTCAAATCATTATTTGAGTCCACCTAAAACTACTACTCAACAGTGTAACAACCAACCGTGTGAGCCGAGTACTCTCCAACCGAGTAACAATCATTTTTATCAGTATAGAAACGATTGTTATCCTCTCTTCTGTATGTATATAATCTTTATCTTATTATAAATATCGTATATTTATAATTTACTAATTAAATATAACAGTTTATATTTAATTACATTATTTAATCATTATTAAATAATTACATTATCACCATCAATTAAATATAACATTAATTACGAATTAACATTTAATTCGTCTCAGCTAATATTATTTAATCAGTATTAAATAATCGCATCATCATTACATTGACTAACCTTTTAGTCGTATAAGACATCAATATTATTATATTTTCATTTAATCATATCTCTCAGAATACATCCTTTAGGTGTGACTTTTAGGGATCGGTTGATTACCGCCATCTGTATGACAATAACGTCAAACTTCTAGCAAGCCAACTGTTATTGATAAACGTGAATCAACTAATAATAATACATAGTATACCCTGTGAACCTTTAAGAGATTTAGTCACGTTATCACACTAACTGTGGAGGACACCAACTCCAACAATCTCCCACTTGTCCTTACAAGTGTATATGCGATAACCGATTCTCATATCCAATATATTTCTCCCACTCAACAGTGTTTCATAAAAAAAGATGGTTGACCATTTAATTTCAAACATAATTACAGTGTAATCAAAAAAATATAAAATACAAGTAATACTCAAAAACGTATATTATAACTTGACCACCCAGTATATTATAACAAAACAAAATCACAAAAATACTGACATTATCCCCCAAATAACCTAAAAATAATTAACAACGAAAATATTTGAAGAACAAAGATTTAAGACACAAAAGAGGACTATGTACCAATTAATATGAAAATTGTAACATCTGGATCTTTATTTTATAACACGATTATGTATGGCTTAAAATTTTAAATGCATGTCCAACAATAAAATTGTTTGACTATAGGGAATAAACTACGCCATACTCCGTTATTCAGATGCATCTCCTTCTTCTTCTTCTTCTTCTTCTTCTTCTTCTTCTTCAGATGATGTATCATCATGTTGAAAAACGGAGTGTTGGTGTCAAAAGCATGTCTATAAAAAATATTACAGGTTAAAAAGATTAACACAAAAAATTTAAAGATTGATAGAATTAATACATACATTGGTTGTAGCAGGGACCTTTTTGACAAATGGATTTGGGCAATTTCTTTTGTCTTGATAACTCATTCATTTGCAATTCTTACACAGTCTTTTTGGTTTTTTTGCCTTTTTTTATTGCCTTTTGCTTAAGAGACAACAATCTTTTACCACGGCCCTTGTTCTTTTTGCGATGCGGTGGTAATATAGCAACAGTAGAGGATGAACTGCAACCCAACAGCTGCTCCAATTCTTGGTCCTTTGTTAATGAGACTTTCTGAGAACAGAATTTCTCACGGTAGGATATCAGCAATTTTGAGAGCTCTTTAACTTGACCCTTCGGCAGCGACTTCAGTACAGGAATGATGTAATAAAACTCCGTCCACACCCCAACGACAGCTAAGTTGTGATATATAGTGAGTAGCATCAACATTCTCATCAACAACGCCCTCCGCATCAAAACTGCTTCTGTATGAGTTCTTTGTCCACCGTTTCAGGATATATTTGTCAGGGATTGAAGTAATTTTTTTCCTCTGCCAGGCACAAATAATATGACTGCACAACAGTCCTTTCCTCAAAAAAAGCTTGCAAGCACATGAAGCTTCTTTACTTGAAATAGTCGACACAACTCGAAATGTTTTCCCGATAATCCCATCCCCACATCAGAACACTCCCGATCAATGTCATGTGTGACATCAATTATACCACATGAGCATATATCAGCCTCCACTTCTTCTCGAAAATCTTTGAAGACGACATGAGTATACACAGTTGAAGCATGCTTCTCTATTGGTAGTGGTGATACTAGTTCAGGGAGTGAATGATCACTAGATTTATCAAGACATTGTGTGCATACCTTTGCTGGTCCTAGCACTTTGGAATCCCATCCAAAATTCAACCAAAGTGCCAAACTTATTCTCAAACCGCTTGAAAAAGGAATTCTCGCTTTCAGATCTTTGAGTTGTTCTCAATATAGAACCCATAGGCAAATCGGTAAAGTAGGCAGGAATCCACTGTGCGCGGACAACATAAATGCTCCTCAGCCAGTCGTTACCTTCCAGCTTATATTCTTGAATAATGTCTGCCCACTTAGACTCAAACTCAACAACATCCAAGGTACTATCCCAAACAATTGGATTGAATCGAGAGAGGAAAATTGTGTCCTTAATCAAGGCTACCTCTACTTTCGTTCCCAGTTTTTGCATGATATGCCACATGCAGAATCGATGGCGAGCTTTCTTAAAAACTGCAGGGACAAAAAGTATTGCTCCAGGGGCCTGATCAGTTATAACACACTGGGTTCTTTCTGATTCATTGCATCCAAATTTTTTTCAAAGCACCACTTAAATGATTCCTCGTCCTCATGTTCGAGCAGTGTTGCAGCAAATGTAATAGACCGCTTGTGGTGATCAACACCAGTGAAAGGGGCGAACACCATATTATACTTGTTGGTTCTATAGGTTGCATCGAAACTAAAGAATCCCCAAACAACGAATAGTTCTGCCTACTTTGTGAATCACACCAAAAAACTCTAGACAAAACCTGTTCTTCATTAGTGTAATAGGCATAATAAAAACCCTTATTTGTTTCATAAATCTCTTTAAATCGATCGATCATCATCTGAGCATCTTTACTGCCTATAAAGCACTTTATATCCCTGTTGAAATTCTTGAAATCTATTAATGTTGCCCCCACATTTTCATACCCGTCCGCATACTCTTTGTAAAGCCTAAAACTCATTGAAGCCCCAATGTTAACCTTAGAGTTGATAATAATTGTTTGCTTGTGAAATGTATTAAGCTTTCTAGTCAAATTCTGGAGATGAACATCCTTAATATTGCCAAGCATGTGGTTGTGAAAATCATGAAGCATGTCGACATAATATCCTGACCCATTATATGAAAATCTTATCATTGCAGGGCAGCCTATCCTTGTAATTTTTACAGACCTTGTGTTACTATTCCTTTCCCCATTCCTATTTTCCCTAAAACCTTGGCGATTGCAAACAACAGACTTCTTACATATTGCACCATCTCGTCGTCTCGTTGTAGTATAAAGCCTAGGTTCAAAACCACATGATAGGGCATAAACCTTATAAAACAACCCCAATTTAGGAGTGAACTCCTGTTCTACCCTCCGCAACCACTACTCGCTACCACCAGGTGTATAACTCAATATTAGTGGATGCCTATTATGTGTACTAGAAGACGATGCAACACATGTAGGTGTACGGTGAAATACACTATTGTTGCTTGCTACAAAATAAAAGAATAACAGAGAATTATAAAAAAAAGATATAAAACACAAACGAAAATAGCTAATTGGAAAATAAAATAACACAGAGAAAACTAAACGAGAATACACAGCAAGTAATCATACAAAAAAAATGATTACCAGAATTAAAACATTCAGAGGTACTAGGAAGTTCAGGAATTCCATTGATATCAATTAAGGGAGCTAAATTATGAACAAAAAGAACGATCAAAATTCATAATCTAAACCACAACAAAAAGCATAATACAAACAACACAAAGAATTTACCAGAATTAAGAGTGCCGGATGTAGGATTTTTTTCAATTTCGAGAATTTCCATTGCTGAGGAGCTTGAATTCATTATAAAAAAAACACAAAAACATCCTACGTTGAAGAGAGAATACAACCAACAGTTAATTGGAAATTTAAGTTTTAAAAATTTGACAAGAAATAAAGAGAGGAAAATAAAATATATAGGTTGCAAACCAGAGTTGTTATGGAATAAGGAAAGTGGAATTGCCTAAAATATCTTATTTAACGTAGGTGGGCCATAGTCTAATATAACAACTGTTCAAAAATTTCACAATTTAACAAATTAAAAAGTATAAATTTTAAAATATTGTTAAAATATAATAGTGAAACACTAAAAATGTAACACTTCTTATAGCTAATTGTAACATGTTTGATTTTAAGGGTGAAAATGAATAGATGCTTAATGTAATGCTGAAAAAGGTATATTGTAACACTACTAACAGTAATTTGTAACACGATTGAACTAATACTGACAAAGCGTAAAATATTTTAAAAAATAATAGGTAGTTGTGCACACATTTAACTTTTGAAGGGGATTAAAAAGGGAAAAATGTTTGATGTAAAAGCTATTATAGCAGCTTTAATTTTGAAGGGTAAAAATCAATAAATGTTTAATGTAATAGTGAAAAATGTAAATTGTAACAATTCTACAATTATTTGTAACATAATTGAGGTTCAAAAAGTTATAAATGAAAAAAATGTTTGATGTAATACAAAACAAGCAAGTGAGTTGTAACACATCTACCATCTCTTTGTAACACGTTTGAAGTCCAAGGATTTTAATTGAATTGTAACACTTCTAAAGTTATTTGTAACATATTAGAAGTTCAAACGCTTTAAATGTATAAATATTTGATGTACTACTGATACATGTAAATTGTAATAGTGAAAACTGTAAACTGTAACACTTCTATTGTTATGTAATACTGAAATATGTAAATTCTAACACTTCTACACTTATTTGTAACATGTTTATAGTTCAAAAGGGATTATTTGAGCAATGTTCATTGTAAGACTGAAAACGTAAACTTGTAACACTTCAAACTCAAAATAGTAACAGATTTGATGAACTCCAATTCATACACGGCTTGACACAGAAAGCTTGCTAAACTCATCAACAAACATCTCATCATCTTCAGATTTGACATCCCTTTGGTAATTCTGAACCTCCACCATTGATGAACCGGAATTCACATGTTGTTGATCAAAATTTATAGTTCTTGAACAGCCAATTCTGAACTTAAAATTGTTTATGATTCTTAACTTTTCGAACACACCAATGTTTGTTGCAAGTTTACGGAGAGAATCCTTAACTGACAAAACAGAATCATTGTGAACAGCATGTAACATGTCAACAACATACCCTTCACCATTGTGGATAAACCTGATCATAGCATTACATCCAGTCTGATACGTGCCTATACTATGCATTTTATTTATACTTTCGGCACGTATTTCTATGCATTTTCGTAACTTTTAGTTGCTATTGCTCCCGAAACGGTTTACTTAGGCATTTCTATGTTTTAAATGTAAGAATACGCGGAAGTGAGCAAAACCGAACTTTATTTAACCGTCCTCCGGAAGCTGTTTTGAGTGTTTACGCGAAGCAAGGATCCGGACTCTTAGGCCAAGGGATGCGTACAAGCAAATTCAAGGCTGGAATGTACAGGAATCGGTCGACCGACCTACCCAACAGGTCGACCGACCAGCGGACAGTTTTAGAAACCCCTGATTACAGCACTCGAGGTCGACCGACCTACTTAAGAGGTCGACCGACCTGGCGACGGGTTCCGGGACTTTTATTTCGGTTTTTATTCTTTTAATCTTGTAATTAGGAGACTATTTAAGAACGCCTAAGCTTCATAATTAGGTTAAGCAGTCCATATTAGGAGAAACTCCATAGTTTAGAGAGACAAATTTCCAAGTTCTTAGCTTTGTTCTTAATTTCCAATTGATTTTGTAAGTTTTATGCAATTTAATCTTTCCTTGTTATTCAATTCCATTGTTCATCTTATTATTGCTATTCAATCCATGTTTTCCTCTTTTGAATCTTCATCTTCAATTATGTTATCTTTCTTGATGTTCTTCAATATTGTTAGTACTAGTTTTATGATTATGATTATGCATAGCTAATTCTTGTGATTAGGAATTAGGGGAACCATGGTCAAGATTAGATTTTAATGGTTTTATGATTAATTTACCAATCCCCATTATTGTTGGTGAACTAATTCTTTAAGATTGAATGATTTTAGGATTAGTTTAACAACAACTTTGGGATTGCCCTATGAACGAAAGTTTAGTGCTTTTCTAGGAACCCCAAGACCGTAAGGATTGGGTTGGATTTTGACCTAAAGGTTTATTCTTTATTCCTTGGGATTGTGTTATTTGGTCATTTTACCCTTTATTGACTTGCCCTAGCCATGGGGAACCGAAGTTCCTAATCTCCTTTTTACCTTGTTTTAGTATTCTTGTTTATTTTGCTATCTTAGTTGTTAGTCCCAATCATCAATCAAAACCCCCTCTTTTTGGTTACTTTCATTAGGCTTTAAATTCACAAACATTATTAACCTTGTCTCTCTGTGGTTTGACCCTTAACTTATCCTATCTAGTTTAAGCTGAGGTTTTATAAATCTTATCTTTGGCACCCCTCAACGACGGGTGTCAAATTTTGGCGCCGTTGCCGGGGAGACGGTATAATTTTGTTTGTAGATTTCTAGTTTATTTTTCTTGTCTTAAGGAACTTAGGTTCCTTAAGACCGTTACTTAACCTCTTTTCTAGTTTTGGTTTTTTTAGAAGACAGGTTTTTGAGAGGAAGGCTTGAGTACTCTCATTCTTAGACATGGCTACTATTTATGATCACATCCAACCAAAGGTGCAAGATTTACCGAAGGGGTTCAGCTTGCCTACTCCTACCACTGGTTCTTTTGAGCTCCACCCGAATTACATCATTCTGGTGGAGCGGCATCAATTTTCTGGTCTACCCGACGAGGATCCGCTCAGGCATGTTGAGACTTTCACGGATTACTGCTGTTCCATACATATACCTGCCGGGGTGACTCAGGATGAGGTGAAGGCAATGATGTTCCTTTATTCATTGAAGGATGCCGCGAGAGATTGGTACCGTTACTTTGATAGGATAGCTGAGAAGGTTACAGATTGGGCTTCCTTGGCATTGGCTTTCTATAAAAAATAATTCCCTCTTGCGAAGGCCAATGACTTGAGAAGCCAAATCACTAACTTTCAACAAGGTCCGGATGAAGAATTTTGTGGAGCATGGGGTCGGTTCAAGAAATTGGTCCGTTCTATTCCTCACCATGGTTTTCCTCAATGGTACTTGTGCAACTAATTTTACAACGCTCTCTACGATGATTATAAAGTGATTCTTGATGCGGCCGCCAATGGTAGATTTCAAAATAATACCAACCATATGAAGGGTTGGAACACTATTGAAGACATGGCGGTACATAGGGCCGAATTTGGGAGTTCACGTGGGAATTCGCGAAAGTTGAATGTAGAGATGGATAGAGTTTTAGCTCTTGAGACAACCGTTGAAGCCCGTTTTGAAAAGCTTGAGGCAGTCCAGCTGAAGCAAGAAAGTGCGAACCTAGTTACTACGGTTGACAACACGGGTGAGACTGCGGAGTTGAGAGAGCTTGTTCATGCTCTAATGAATCAAATGATGGAAATGGAAAAGGCTCAAGTAGCTTCTTTGAAGACTTTTGAAGACCAATTAGCAATCTTAGCTGCTAATCTGATTGCTAGCTCTCCGGTCGGTTGTGAGAGTTCCATAGAGACATTAAATGCTATTAATCTCAGAAGTGGTCGTGCTTATGATGGACCAACTTCCAAGGAGGATTCTGCTAAAGTTTAGGACGAAAAAACTGATCCCATACAAAGGTTGGGAGGTCGACCGACCTATGTACCTGACGTGCGACCAGTTTCAGGAAATCAGAAAAATTCCGATAATATAGCGTCTGGTCGACCGACCACTACACTAGGTCGACCGACTAGAGTACCCGAGCAGATTGCGATTTCTAATCCTGAATCGTTGGACCCTTCCCTCATTCAAGACCTCACTGAGATTTTACAGCTGAAGCAGCCGAAGGTAGCTGATCCTACGGCTAGTGTTACCGTTCCGTATCCCGAACGATTGAAGAATTCAAAAGAGGATCGGAAATTCGGTAAGTTCTTGGAGATGGTGAAGAATCTTGAGGTAACCATCCCTTTCACTGACTTAATTACCCAAGTACCTTCTTATGCTAAATTTATGAAAGATATTTTAAGTCGTAAGAGGAAATTTCAGGACGAAGGTGCTATTGCTTTTGTGGAGGAATGTTATGTTCTTTCACAAAATAATATAGCACCGAAGTTGAAAGACCCATGTAGTTTATCTATCCCATGTACTATAGGTAATCATGTTATAGGGAAAGCCCTTTGTGATCTAGGGGCTAGTGTCAGTGTTATGTCTTATTCTGTTTGTGAAAGACTTAACATAGGTAGACTTAAAGTCACCAATATTACCTTACAGATGGCTGATAGATCAACCCAAAGACCATTAGGGGTATTAGAGGATGTCCTAGTTAGAGTGGGAAAGTTCTTTATTCCTTTTAATTTCGTTGTTTTAGACATTGCTGAAGATAGTCAGATACCTATTATTTTAGGTAGACCCTTTTTAGGCACAGCTGGGGCTGTAATAGATGTCAAACGCGGGATCATTACTTTAGAGGTTGGAGATGACACTATCGAGTTTAGTCTTGCCCATAAGGCAACTACCCTTACTGATGATACTTGTTGTTCCATTGATATTATTGACAGGAATGTTATCCGTAACTGGAGGGATTCCTTGACCAAGGATCCCTTAGATGATTTGACAGTTTTGGATAAGTGTGCAGGTAATCCAGCTGAGAATGCTGAAGAGTTGGATGTTGTGGAAGTAGAGATAGAGGAATATGAGCTGACTGAGGAAGAGGATGAGAAGCTCATAAGCTTGGCTAATGCTAATCTGGTAAACATGTGCTATTCTATTAATACTGATTCTGTTCAGGCTGTAGAGGTAAAAGTACCAGAGCGTAAGCCACTTCCTCCTAATCTTAAGTATGTTTTCCTAGATGATACTGAGCAGTATCCTGCAATTGTTAGTTCTAAACTTGATCCTAACCAACTTTCTGCCTTAATGTCTGTTCTCAAAAAGAATAGGAAAGCTTTAGGTTATTCTTTGGATGACATTAAGGGCATCAGTCCTGATGTTTGCATGCATAGGATAGAGTTAGAGGAAGGGCATAAGGCCTATAGACAGGGTCAACGTAAGTTGAATCCTAAGATGCAGGAGGTAGTTATGGCTGAGGTAATGAAACTTCTTGATGCAGGTATTATTTATTCAGTTGGCAACTCCAAGTGGGTTAGCCCAGTTCAGGTGGTTCCTAAGAAAGAAGGGACCACAGTGGTTAAAAATGAGAAAAATGAATTAATACCTACTAGAGTAGTAACTGGGTGACGGATGTGCATTGATTATAGAGAGTTAAATGCCGCCACCAAGAAAGACCATTTCCCCCTTCCTTTTGTTGACCAAATGACTGAGAGACTTGCTTCTAATAAATTCTTCTGTTTTCTAGATGGTTATTCAGGTTTTTTCCAGATTCCCATCCATCCTGATGATCATAGTAAGACTACTTTTACATGCCCACAAGGTGTTTTTGCATACCGCAGAATGCCTTTTGGGTTGTGTAATGCTCCTGCCACCTTTCAAAGGTGTATGATGGGTATCTTTTCTGATTTTATAGAAAACATTATGGAAGTATTTATGGATGATTTTTCTGTTTTTGGTAATGCGTTTGATCAATGCTTAGCTAACCTTGATAAAGTCTTACACGTTGTATTGATGTAAACCTTGTCTTAAACTGGGAAAAGTGTCAGTTTATGGTTACTGAGGGGATGGTGTTAGGGCATCTTATATCTGATAAGGGTATACATGTAGATAAGGCAAAGGTGCAAGTGATTGAGCAATTACCCCCTCCTGTTAATGTTAAGGGGGTGAGAAGTTTCTTAGGACATGCAGGTTTTTACCGGCGTTTTATTAAGGACTTTTCTAAGATTGCTAAACCACTTACACAGTTGCTCCTTAAGGATGTTGTCTTTGATTTTACTGATGAGTGCCTTTCAGCTTTTAATAGGTTGAAGGAAGCTTTGGTCTCAGCACCAATCATCCAGCCACAAGATTGGGATCTCCCATTTGAGATCATGTGCGATGCCAGTGACTATGCTTTGGGTGATGTGCTTGGCCAAAGGAAGAACAAGGCTCTTAATGCTATATACTATGCGAGCCGTTCCCTAGATGAGACTCAAGTCAACTACTTCACCACTGAGAAGGAGATGCTAGCTGTGATCTTTGCCTTAGAGAAATTCAGGTCCTATTTGATAGGTAATAAGGTAATTGTTTACACTGACCATGCAGCTTTGAAAGGCCTCTTCCAGAATAAAGATTCAAAGTTGAGGCTTTTGAGGTGGATACTCCTTCTACAAGAGTTTGACATTGAGATTAGGGACAAGAAAGGCGCGGAGAATGTGGTAGCCGACCACCTATCTCGCCTTCAGTTGACTGATGGGGAAGATTCTCTACCTATTTATGATTCATTTCCTGATGAGAGTTTATTTGTCATTAATAGTTTAGGTTCTTATTCCCCTCCTTGGTATGCAGATTTTGCTAATTTTGCTGTCACAGGTAAAATTCCTCCAGAGTTGTCATGGCAACAAAAGAAGAGATTTATGATTGATGCAAAGCAGTATTTTTGGGATGACCCTTATGTTTTTAAGGAATGCGGAGATGGACTTATCCGGAGATGCGTCCCCCAGTGGGAAGTGAAGGACATTCTGGAAGCATGTCACTCCTCTGCATATGGTGGTCACCACGGTCCATCTAGGACCGTGGCCAAGGTATTACAGTCTGGTTTTTATTGGCCTACTTTGCATGCTGACTGTAGGAATTTTGTAGGTAGCTGTGATGCTTGTCAAAGAACTGAGAATGTCTCAAAAAGACATGAGATGCCACAGGTTGGTATTTTAGAGGTAGAGATTTTTGATGTTTGGGGCATTGATTATCAAGGACCTTTCCCCAGTAGTCAAGGTAACAAGTATATTCTTGTAGCTGTTGATTATGTTTCTAAGTGGGTAGAAGCTATTGCTACTCCCCATTGTGATGCAAAAGTTGTCATTAAACTGTTTAAGAAAATCATATTTCCTCGTTTTGGTGTCCCTAGGGTTGTCATTAGTGATGGAGGTATGCATTTTAAAGAGAAACAATTAGGTGCCTTGCTAAATAAATTCGGTGTCCAACATCGTAGGGGTCTAGCATATCACCCTCAAACTAGTGGTCAAGTTGAGATCTCCAATAGAGAACTCAAGGAGAACCTAGCCAAAGTTGTTTCTAAATCTAGGAAAGATTGGAGGCTAAAGCTTGATGATTTTTTATGGGCCTATAGAACTGCGTTCAAAACTCCAATCGGAATATCACCATTCCGGTTGATCTTAATTTACCAGTTGACTTAGAACGTAAGTCTTGGTGGGCTTTTTGTGATCTTAATTTAGACCCTAACCTTTCCCGTGAGAAACGTTTATCGCAGCTCAACGAGTTAGAGGAATTCAGGTTGCTAGCTTATGACAATGCCAGAATTTACAAAGAGAAAACCAAGCGCTGGCATGACAAGAGAATCATTAGGCGTGATTTTCAAGTAGGTGATAAGGTGTTGCTTTTTAATGCTCGTATTCCTCTTTTCCCTGGTAAGCTGAAATCCAGGTGGAGCGGACCTTACACTATCACAGCTGTCTCAAAGTTTGGGTCAATTGAGCTAGAAACCTCATCCGGTGAGAGGTTTAAAGTTAATGGCCAATATGTGAAGCACTTCCGTGGAGAGAATGAATTTATTTGTAAGGTTGAAGTTTCCTACTTTGATCCTTTTTCGGATGCTTCATGATAGGTAAAAGGGTCGTGCGGGACCTCTTAAGCCAGCGCTAACCGGGAGGCAACCCGTGTTGTAGCTTAATTTTTTTTTTTTTTGTAATTTTCCTTTTATAGGTACATGTTTTCTGTCATGTTTTTACACTTTCTAATGGAATTTCGAGCTTTTGCAGAAATAAATAGGCCGAACTGTCAGGTACCTAGGTCGACCGACCTTCTGACAGCAATAAATGACTTCTGACAGAGCAGGTACGCAGGAGCCAGGTCGGTCGACCAGGCCCTGAGGTCGACTGACCTCGAGGCAGACTACCGGGTCTTAGAGTAAGGGTCTTAAGTTTATTTTTGTTTGAAAAAAAATCATTTTCCTCACACTTTTGAACACCCACCTCTCTCTAAAAACCCTAACTGCCTCCCTCCTTCATCCTTCACTCAAATGTTTTTGCTTTCTCTCATTTTCCCATCAAAGATTCATCATGTCTAGTCGAGGACAAGGAGGAAAAAGATCTCGCACTTCCGGAGCAAGCACTTCAAGGGGCCGAGCAAGCGGGTCCGGAGGATTGACATCGCTGGATACGGATAGTCTCCCGGACTATCGGACTATCCGCAAGTCATCTTTCACACTCCGGCTCAAAAGGCCCGGTTCCTCCACCTTTCGACCTATTGCCTTGTGGTGGTCACCCGGTTCTTATGCGAGCCGGCATTGAGGGCCTTGGGTATGCTCATAAGAAACGATTCTCGGAGCTTTCGAGAATTCGTTAGTGAGCGTGGTGAAAATCTTGTTTGCACCATGGGATATGAAGCGTCTTTGCAAATTTGATTCCATTGCATAGATGAGTACGTTCTTTATCGCACCCGCTTCCATGACGAAGTCGCTATGAGCGCGAACTTCGTTGGCTCTAGCTCCAGTTCCTGGGTGTGCCGGAATGGGCTCAGTTAAATACTTAAGCTTTCCGTCAACAATGGCAGCATTCCGTAGTGCTGCCTCCCAGTCAGAGAAGTTCGACCCATCATTCCTCAGTCTTGTGGACTGATTCATGGAGTCCATGAAGGCTTTTAGCCAGGATTCACGTGCTAGCTTGGCACTTGGCATTGGGTCTTCACCAGCCATTTTAGTTATACAGCAGTTTTAATGAACGTGTTCTACACTGAAAAAGAAGATAAAAAAAAAACCATATAAGCAACTCATTGTTGTGATTTAAGTCTATATTAAATTGAAATTTAAACTCGTAGACTCAAGCATTTATATAATTGATCTCCCTCAAGAATTATATAAACGATCCCAAGACTCAATTTCCGTATATTGATAAGCCCACAGTTTGGCTAATTCCACCGTTGGAACACTTGGTCGATAGATTTCTGTATATCCTATCTATTAGTCCATCTCAGTCACTAGATAGTATTGAGTGACCATGATGTTGAGATAAAATAAATCATCTGTTCCCACTTACCCGAAGTAGAAGGGGTCATATTATGCCTACCGACGAAGAAGGGATTCATGGGAGGCTGATTTATAAAGACTAATCCCAATTTTTGGTTATACGAGGAAGACCCCATCAACTTTTATTTATTCATATTTAAGTGAACTAAAAACTAGCATATACGTGAATGAATTAAATAAAGTGATGGCTTTACATGTGACAGGTGACATCTGTATTGTCACAGAAAACTAACGCGTAACCTCTACATGAGTCAGTTTTCAGGCATGTTATAGGTGGTTAGGTTTTTAGGCGGAATATGATGCAAGCTATTATCGATGAATGCATAAAGATAAATGCATTAAACGTAAATAAAAGTCCTAGTGTGGCCTATCCTACCAAAATAAACATAAAACAATTTGGAATCCACCGTTGGACCCTAGAAGCTTGTCTTGATGTTCCATCTTGGTCCTTGCAGCGGGAGTGAGCATCCGGTCTCCGTCTTTGGTCTTCACAAAATTACTAATTTAAATTACAAGTATAACCTATTTACATTCTAATTTAAATACAAAAGTAATTACATGGCAAAAACCCAAAACCGGAGATTCAAGATCTCAAAATTACAAGCAAGACTGTGTCCCATCATTACGGTAACACAATCTTCTAAGGCCACACTAAGTTACAACCGTTTGCAAAAATAAATACGTTATTGAAAGCATTCACTAAGCATTCACAAGACGATAAATAAAATGCATCAACTAAATTAAAATTCATACATGACATAATACAGTTATTATGATTAATAAATTTTTACCAAACCACCTTTTAAGATTAAAATTATGTGACTATACCGCTTTAATCACCAATTTTAATAAACATATAATCCTATTATCTTAAACCGTTTTAAAATAATATGTATCGAACGAGGGTGAACCGTTTCACTAAATAATATACTATTTCCGTATACAGTATATTATTTTAAGCCATGTGAAAATAAGAAACAAGTTATTTTCGAAAAAGAGAGCCTGAAACATGAGCACTCGATCGAGCAACAGGGGCACTCGATCGAGTGTCAGTGTCACTCGATCGAGTGCAGCAGGGGCTCGATCGAGTGACTCGTTAAAACGCAAACGCTGCACTTTGGAAATCAAAACAAGTTTTTATCTTGATATAAAACGTGTAAATCAAAAATAAAAACAACAAAAGATCCACATATTGCTAAAAATATCGATTAATTAACAATATGCAAATAAGAATCGAAAACAAGATCGATTGCAACCCTAAAAACACACGTACGAGGCCTGGTACAAGGGCACTCGATCGAGTGCTACAGAGACTCGATCGAGTGCCAAGGCAGAATGCTTCGAATTTCAAAATTTTTAAATCTTATGAAAAACACAATTGTAAAATTTCATGGCCTAAGGCTCTGATACCACTTGTGGGGAATAAAACGTGTATTCGCCCTAAACTTGCAGGATTATAATGAAAATTACAGTCGTGAATATCGTCATAAGATTAAAAAGGATAAGAAAAGAAGTACAACCTTTAGTCCTTGTGCGAAAGGCCTAAGAACAGTAATTAACACAAATTCTCTCCTATAACTTGCACCCAAGACTTAGAATGAGACGAGGCCGCGTGTGCTAGAAATCCTCTCCAACTGCCTTGCAATATAGGGAGAGCTATTCAGGTTTTAGATGTGAGATCTGAGGTTTTGGGAGAAGAATGCTCTCAAAACCCTAATTTTGCCTTGAGAATTATTTGTCAGTGCAACAAGAGTGTTTGACATAAGGAGATTCCCTCTCCTTATGTAGTACACGGTCGAAATAACCGAGTAGGGTAAGAGTGGGCTTTTCACTCTTACCTTATTCCGATTCGTGATTCGACCCATTTAGCTATAAGTTGTTCGCGGTATTTTTTATTATAAATCGTAACATGTTATCAGATATTAATACAGTCGATATATTAATAATGGTCTGACAAAATACGATATTGTACATTTACCCAAATTAATATAACTGTTTATATTAATACGCGAATACAATATTTAATTAAATATAACCGTTTATATTTAATTTTACGAATTAATCATGTAATCCGTATTAGCTAAAATTATTTAATCCGTATTAAATAATCATCTCAACATCTTATTGACTAATTTAATAGTCAATACCTCTGACTAACTGTTTAGTCGTATCCGGCATAAATGTGACTGTATTTTCATACCTTCACATCTCTCAAACGTGTCCTATAGGTGTGACGTATAGGGACCAGTTGATCACCGCCATCCGTATGACAATAACGTCAAACTTATCTAGCAAGCCAACCGTTATTGATAAACGTGGATCAACTGATAATAATACTGAAGTATGCCCTTGTGATCCTTAAAGAGATTTAATAAGTCATTGTACTTAATTGTCAAGGACACCAGCCCCAACAGCCTTGCCTTGCATTTTCAAAAGTCTTTCAAGCTAGTCTTTTGCATAGTCTACGAGTTTTTGTTGATTTTATGCTAATTATTAGACTTGACTCTCTTCTTGGCAAGCTACTACATATTCTAAGGTTTAGAGCTTAATAAATCGGTGACATTCATGACCGATTTCATGTAGGTTTGTGAGTAGTTTCTCCTCTAGCGGCATGTCACATAAACTTGCATAAGCATGAATTTTGTCTACTTAATACCTATATGCATTCGGGTTTGTGGTTTGTTGACACATGTGGTAGAGGTTTCCTTTTCTTGTTTTACCCATAACCCTCACATAGCCAAATTGCCTTTTATCCCATATACTACATCCTTAAAATTGTCTACCCTAGCCGAGCTAGTAACATGGTATATTGGGACTGTTTTGATCATCTTTTGGTTTTGTGCTTTATTGAAGAATTTTTATTTCGTGGGAACGGTGAAGAAGGAGAAAAGAAAGGAAAGTAAAAAAAGAAAAAAAATCTATGAGTTCATAAAAAGGGAAGAAAAGAAAGAAAGAAAATAAGGAACCCAATGAAAAAAAAAAAATCGGAGCAACCTGTTTTCAAGGGTGGTCGCGCGGCCAACTGCCAAACTTGTTTTCACAAGCGATCTGTATCAAGAGTGGTTTCCCCGACTAGAGAGTAACTTAACTGATATAACGAATCTGTATTCGAGCATGGCCATGCATTTCAGTTACTACTCCTCGAGTGGCCCTGAGAAATGATAAAATCCTGATAAGGGTTTGGATATTTCCCTCAACTCGAATCCTGCCGATATCGCGCAGCATGAAATAACCCAGAAAAAATCCTCTTGGCCCCTGTTACGGTGACCGTGGGAAAGAAACCAAAGTTACCCAAAATCTGCCTTAATCTCAAGAGACAGTTGAAAGTCAAAAGACTCGACTCTAAGGAACACTATGGAGGTCCTATCCACGACCTGGCACCCAATGTTATAAAACATTTAGGACTCCATAACGCTGTCACGGGGTGTCCTACGAGATATCCGTATAACTCGCCTTTGTGATTGGTCAGTCAGCCGCGTGACTTATGGCTCGTTGAACCCACCATCAACCAACGTCACAAAATGATTACCTGAGTTATCAGCTCAAGTGGGTAATCAAGGACCAAAACGATGTAATGTTAATCAGTTCACTTTGTGGTGTTCAAAATTGGCGTACAATTCCACATGAGAAACAAAACATTATATATCATAACAATAAGGTTGAATAGAGTACACGAGAAAATGAATTATTACATGAATTCATAAAAGAGTACTACAACTTAGGAACACATCCAATTCCCATGGAATGAATGTGCCCTTCATGCTTATCACATGGTAATGCGTTTGTGAGAGGATCAGCTATGTTGTCATCCGTAGCGATCTTATCAATAAAAATCTCCTTTTGCTCCACGTAATCTCTGATTAGATGAGCTTTCCGTTGTACATGCCTGGCCTTGTTGCTAGACTTATGCTCCTTAGCTTGGAAGATGGCACCTTTATTATCACAATAAACGGTGATTAGGTCATTCGAACTAGGCACTACTGATAGTCCTTGTAAGAATTGACGCATGCATATCGCTTCCTTAGCTGCTTCCGAGGCGGCATAGTACTCGGACTGAGTCGTAGAATCTGCTGTAACACTTTGTTTAGAACTTTTCCAGCTGACAGCAGCGCCATTAAGAGTAAAAACGAATCCTGACTGAGATTTCGAGTCATCTCGATCCGTTTGGAAGCTAGCATCTGCGTAACCTGTGGCGCAGAGCGTCGAGTCGCCTCCGTAAGTCAATCCCCAATCTTTAGTCCTCCGTAGGTACTTAAGAATGTTTTTCACGGCCATCCAGTGTTGTTCACCTGGATGAGCTTGGAATCGACTTGTCATACTCAATGCATATGCAACGTCAGGACGTGTGCATATCATGGCATACATGATCGATCCTATTGCCGAAGCATAAGGAATCCGACTCATGCGCTCTTTCTCTTCCAATGACTTAGCTTCTTGAGTCTTGCTCAAGTGAAGCCCAGGAGTCATAGGAAGGAACCCCTTCTTGGAGTTCGTCATGCTGAATCTCTCTAGAATCTTATCTATATAAGACTCCTGACTGAGAGATAACATCCGTCGTGATCTATCCCTGTAGATACGGATGCCCAAAATTCTTTGTGCCTCTCCCAGATCTTCCATCTGGAAATGGTTTTTCAACCATGCTTTAACCGAAGATAAGAGAGGTATGTCATTCCCAATCAAGAGTATGTCGTCGACATACAGTACTAGGAATACAATCTTGCTCCCACTCGACTTGATATAGAGACACGGTTCCTCGACTGATCGAATGAATCCATTCTCTTTTATCACTTGGTCGAAACGATGATTCCAACTCCGCGATGCTTGCTTAAGTCCATAGATGGAACGTTTAAGCTTGCAAACTTTCTTAGGATGTTCAGGATCAATAAAACCCTCGGGTTGTACCATGTACAACTCTTCCTCCAAATAACCGTTTAAGAAGGCGGTTTTAACGTCCATTTGCCATATTTCATAATCGTGAAATGCGGCGATCGCTAAGATAATCCGAATGGAACGTAGCATGACTACGGGTGCAAAGATCTCATCGTAGTGCAAGCCTGGCACTTGGGTGAAACCTTTAGCAACTAGTCTTGCCTTGTGGATATCTTTTTGTCCTTCCATGGCATGTTTTATCTTGTAAAGCCATTTGCATTGAAGGGGACGTACCTTTGCAGGTAGGTCCACAAGATCCCACACGTTGTTCTCATACATGGAGTCCATCTCGGATTGCATGGCTTCTAGCCATAGCTTTGAGTCAGAACTGGTCATGGCACCTTTATAGGTTGTGGGTTCGTTACCCTCTAGGAGTAAGACGTCATCTGTATCATGTTCCTCGACCATACCAATGTATCTGTCCGGAGGAATAGAGACTCTTCCCGACCTCCTAGGTTCCTCAGGAATATCTACCGCAGCCTCGGTTGAAGGAACTGTTTCCTCCAATGGTTTCTTGGTAGTTGGTTCTTGAACCTCCGATAACTCGAAGGTTCTATTACTCGACTTGTTCTCGAGAAATTCTTTCTCTAAGAACGTCGCACTAGCCGCAACAAAAACACGTTGTTCGGTTGGCGAGTAGAAGTAATGACCAAAAGTTCCCTTTGGATAGCCTATAAAGTATGTCTTGACCGATCGCAGGCCGAGCTTATCCTCGTGTCTTCACTTGACATAAGCCTCGCAGCCCCAAACCCGAATAAAGGACAAGTTAGGGACCGTTCCCTTCCATAATTCGTATGGAGTCTTGTCAACAGCTTTAGACGGACTTCGGTTAAGTATTAGAGCGGCTGACAAAAGAGCATAGCCCCACAATGAATCAGGCACGACGGTGTGACTCATCATGGATCGAACCATATCGAGTAGAGTTCGATTTCTCCGTTCGGACACACCATTTAATTGTGGTGTTCCAGGTGGAGTCAACTGTAGCACGAT
The DNA here is from genome assembly GCA_029255685.2 of Silene conica. Classification (NCBI taxonomy): domain Eukaryota; kingdom Viridiplantae; phylum Streptophyta; class Magnoliopsida; order Caryophyllales; family Caryophyllaceae; genus Silene; species Silene conica. The sequence goes on along the minus strand of CM055317.2, from coordinate 24,781,607 downwards.
GCCACAGTCTTTAAGGTGTTGATCAAACTCGTGTGAAAGATACTCACCACCACGATCCGAACGTAGTGCTTTAATCTTTCTACCCAGCTGGTTCTGTACCCGATTCTGGTATTCTTTGAACTTGTCAAAGGATTCACTTTTATGTTTCATCAAGTAGACATAACCATATCTACTCAAATCATCCGTGAAAGTGATGAAATACCTATAGCCTTCTCGTGCGTTGATCGACATAGGGCCACATACGTCCGTATGTATGAGTCCTAATAGGTCGACAGCGCGCATTCCAACACCTTTGAACGAAATACAAGTCATTTTGCCAATGAGACATGATTCACACGTGCCATATGATTCGAAATCAAAGGGCGATATTGCTCCATTCTGTATGAGCTGTTTTACGCGTTTCTCATTTATGTGTCCCATACGACAATGCCATAGGTAAGTTTGATCTTTGTCACCTACCTTTAATCTCTTGTTATTCCCATGTAATATCTCGGTAGTTTGATCTAAAACATAAATTCCATTCATGGAAACTGCCTTGCCATAAATCATATTGTGTAAGGAGAAAATACAGCTATTATTCTCTATTACAAATGAAAAACCGAGTTTGTCAAGTGCAGAAACTGAAATAATGTTTTTGGACAAACTAGGAACATAATAACAGTTATATAAAAATAACTCGAATCCACTTGGAAGCTGGATCACGTATGTTCCCTTCGAGACTGCAGCAACGCGTGCTCCATTCCCGACACGCAGGTCCACCTCACCCTTGATTAGGGGTTCTTGGTTTCGGAGGCCCTGCACATGATTACATAGATGAGAACCACAACCAGTATCAAGTACCCAAGTTCCGCAACTTGCATGGTTAATCTCAATCATGTGAATAAAAGAAGAAGAAGACATACCAACAGGAGTAACGCGGTGTAATACCTCGAATTTTGTTTATAATAGTTCATAATTATTTTTGGGACGGGATTTGAACGTTATATTCGATAAGTAAATTATCGAATAATGCCGTTATATTTTTATATTCTTTTTTTTTAGTAAAGGGGCGAGTATGTGAATTGGGAGTATATCGTGTTTTAAGCAAAGTACGGAGTTGGGAGAGTTGGGCCTCGTAATGCGCGCCATAGACCAGCCCAACTCGTCACAACACAAGTACCCAACATACTCACTTCCTCTAAGTCGGCTGACATGAAAAACCCTATCTAAAAACCTAACCCTAACCTAACAACACCCCTCCCCCTCACGTACACCTATTGCCGCCACCTCCAAGGATCAGGAGACAGTGCTTCACGGTGGTTTAGGGCGGCATAAGACCGGTCGATAGTGCACAGAAGCAGGTACACCCACCAGGTTCCTCACGCTTTTCTTATGTTCCAGTCGTTTCGAAGTGGCTTGTTAATCGTGTATATGTGTTTATAGTTGTTGTTCTTAGCACGTTTTTAACCTGTAATGCATAGTAAACAATTAGGGACCACAAGGGAGTCGTCGTTGACCACCGTTGACCGTTAAATATGGTGTTTAATCAGGATGTCAGGCTGTTTTTCAATCGTGCCCAGGCCTCTGTTTTTCTGCGTTGTTTTTATGTCTTTTACTATGGTCGCGTATGTGGTGTCTTGAGTTTGAGTCTGGTCTTGGGTCATGGGTAATGGTAAGGGCGTGTTGTGGGTTGTAGCAGTGGTGACGAGGTGGTGTATGGTAGCCGGAGAGGGTGGTTGTGACAGCGGGTTAAGGAAACCAGAACAGGGACTCGGGTAGTGTCTGGCTGTTGAAGAGGCTGTTTCAGGATGGTTGGGAGGCATCGATGGGTGGTGCCTGGCACTGGGGGTTTTGTGGGTGAGGTGAGAGGTTGAGGGTAGTGATTGGTGGTGGACACGGTGGTGTTAGAGGGCAGTTTTGAACAGGTTTCCGAGGGGCAGAAGCATACGGGTTGTGGTAAGGTGTTGCTGGTGTGGTGTTTGCCACTGTTTTCGAGGGGTGGTATGGGTGAGTCAGGTGTTAGGGTCGGGTCAGTGCGAACGCCGGAGTACAGTGGTGGCAGCCATCACGGTTGTGGTGGTGGTTCAAGTGTCGATAAGGCGTCGATGGGGTTATGAATATGGGCTGTTAGAGGGCTGGTTGTGTTCGTATTCGGGTTTTTGCATTGGGCTGTTCGTGCTTTTCGTGGGTCATATGTGATTTGCCATTGTTTTTATGATTTATTATTATTGTTATTATTACTAATCGTGTTATTAGCAGTTGTTATGGTTAATATTATTGTTGATGAGCATTGTGATTATTATGAATTACTCATGTTGTATTGTTGTTGATTTAGTAATAATTGGCCACTTGAATTCCTGCTATAATTAGTAAGTCTATATTAGTAAGCTTATAATTGTCTGATGAAGGTGGATACGAGTAATGAGATAATGTTAATTGGTACGTGAATGAGTATGTTGATATGTATAGTTACATTGTGTGATAAGTGTATCAATTATACGCATGATGAATGAGTTTTAGTAGTGATGTTAGTGTATGGATGGAAGTTAATAGAAAGTACTCATTATAGGAACTGAGTTCGGGGTGGAACATTTCTAGCAGCTGTTGGTTGACATTCGGCAATTTGAGGTAGGGGAATACTACGTATATGAGATGTGTAATCTGTTTATTGGTTGATATTAATCATGTTCATCTATATTTTTATATGATTGGTATATTGTGATATATAATTCTGTGATATGATTTGGTGCGGAGATAAAGGGTCTGTGTTTGGTGCGGAGATAAAGGGTCTGTGTTTGGTGCGGAGATAAAGGGTCTGTGATTGGTGCGGAGAAAAAAGGGTCTGTGATTCGGAGTGGAGAAGTTCAACTTTCTATTTATAGTAATGTGGTTTGTTTACAGTTTTTCTCTACTCAACCTCGTGGTTGACCCTGTGTATTCGTGATCACCTGTGATGAACCAATTATTGGGGAGCAGATTGACAGGTGTTGAGACTATGGGAGCTAGGGGGAGAGAGAAGCTTGGATCCGGACCTGCCTAGAGTCTAGATCACCATAGTAGTTACTTATGAGTTGTACTTTTGTTTTATCAAGACAGTTTGTTTTAATTCAGTTGTATAAACTTGTTCTTTGAGATAACTTATCAATTTAAAGTACTGTTTATCTTCCTTTGTATCTACTGCCTCGGGAAACCGAGATGGTAACATCCTTGTTTATCTAGGGAGTCCTAGTACAGGCCCTTAAATAAATGGGGGTGTTACACGCGGCCTGCCTTAATGTCCTCGCGATACACGGGGCATGAGCACCTCCAATGCCCAGTCTTGTGGCAGTGGTGGCATTCCATGCTAGTATCCTTGCTCTTTGTCTTGCCCTGTGAGTTGCTCGACTCACCTGGCCCACTCTTAGTAAATCCTGGTTTCTTGAACCTGGGCTTACCTACTGCTAGGTCGCCCTGAGCTTTAGCCTTCCCTTTACCCTTTCCCTTACTGGAGATCATGAGAACATCCTGCTTCATGCTCCCACTTAATTTCAGATCCTTCTCAGTCTGTACGAGAAGGGAGTGGAGCTCATGAGGAGTCTTCTTCATGTCGTTCATGTAGTAGTTGGCCCTAAAGAGGGCGAACCCATCATGAAGCGAATGAAGCATTCGATCAACGATTATGTTCTTACTGATCTTGCAGTTCAGGGTCTCCAATTTCTCGATATTCTCAATCATGTTGAGAATATGTGGGCTAACAGCTTGGCCCTCCTGGAGTTTCGCCTCAAAGAAGCGACAGGTATGCTCATAAGAAACCATTCTCGGAGCTTTCGAGAATTCGTTAGTGAGCGTGGTGAAAATCTTGTTTGCACCATGGGATATGAAGCGTCTTTGCAAATTTGATTCCATTGCATAGATGAGTACGTTCTTTATCGCACCCGCTTCCATGACGAAGTCGCTATGAGCGCGAACTTCGTTGGCTCTAGCTCCAGTTCCTGGGTGTGCCGGAATGGGCTCAGTTAAATACTTAAGCTTTCCGTCAACAATGGCAGCATTCCGTAGTGCTGCCTCCCAGTCAGAGAAGTTCGACCCATCATTCCTCAGTCTTGTGGACTGATTCATGGAGTCCATGAAGGCTTTTAGCCAGGATTCACGTGCTAGCTTGGCACTTGACATTGGGTCTTCACCAGCCATTTTAGTTATACAGCAGTTTTAATGAACGTGTTCTACACTGAAAAAGAAGATAAAACAAAAACCATATAAGCAACTCATTGTTGTGATTTAAGTCTATATTAAATTGAAATTTAAACTCGTAGACTCAAGCATTTATATAATTGATCTCCCTCAAGAATTATATAAACGATCCCAAGACTCAATTTCCGTATATTGATAAGCCCACAGTTTGGCTAATTCCACCGTTGGAACTCTTGGTCGATAGATTTCTGTATATCCTATCTATTAGTCCATCTCAGTCACTAGATAGTATCGAGTGACCATGATGTTGAGATAAAATAAATCATCTGTTCCCACTTACCCGACGTAGAAGGGGTCATATTATGCCTACCGACGAAGAAGGGATTCATGGGAGGCTGATTTATAAAGACTAATTCCAATTTTTGGTTATACGAGGAAGACCCCATCAACTTTTATTTATTCATATTTAAGTGAACTAAAAACTAGCATATACGTGAATGAATTAAATAAAGTGATGGCTTTACATGTGACACGTGACATCTGTATTGTCACAGAAAACTAACGCGTAACCTCTACATGAGTCAGTTTTCAGGCATGTTATAGGTGGTTTGGTTTTTAGGCGGAATATGATGCATGCTATTATCGATGAAAGCATAAAGATAAATGCATTAAACGTAAATAAAAGTCCTAGTGTGGCCTATCCTACCAAAATAAACATAAAACAATTTGGAATCCACCGTTGGACCCTAGAAGCTTGTCTTGGTGTTCCATCTTGGTCCTTGCAGCGGGAGTGAGCATCCGGTCTCCGTCTTTGGTCTTCACAAAATTACTAATTTAAATTACAAGTATAACCTATTTACATTCTAATTTAAATACAAAAGTAATTACATGGCAAAAACCCAAAACCGGAGATTCAAGATCTCAAAATTACAAGCAAGACTGTGTCCCATCATTACGGTAACACAATCTTCTAAGGCCACACTAAGTTACAACCGTTTGCAAAAATAAATACGTTATTGAAAGCATTCACTAAGCATTCACAAGACGATAAATAAAATGCATCAACTAAATTAAAATTCATACATGACATAATACAGTTATTATGGTTAATAAATTTTTACCAAACCACCTTTTAAGATTAAAATTATGTGACTATACCGCTTTAATCACCAATTTTAATAAACATATAATCCTATTATCTTAAACCGTTTTAAAATAATATGTATCGAACGAGGGTGAACCGTTTCACTAAATAATATACTATTTCCGTATACAGTATATTATTTTAAGCCATGTGAAAATAAGAAACAAGTTATTTTCGAAAAAGAGAGCCTGAAACATGAGCACTCGATCGAGCAACAGGGGCACTCGATCGAGTGTCAGTGTCACTCGATCGAGTGCAGCAGGGGCTCGATCGAGTGACTCGTTAAAACGCAAACGCTGCACTTTGGAAATCAAAACAAGTTTTTATCTTGATATAAAACGTGTAAATCAAAAATAAAAACAACAAAAGATCCACATATTGCTAAAAATATCGATTAATTAACAATATGCAAATAAGAATCGAAAACAAGATCGATTGCAACCCTAAAAACACACGTACGAGGCCTGGTACAAGGGCACTCGATCGAGTGCTACAGAGACTCGATCGAGTGCCAAGGCAGAATGCTTCGAATTTCAAAATTTTTAAATCTTATGAAAAACACAATTGTAAAATTTCATGGCCTAAGGCTCTGATACCACTTGTGGGGAATAAAACGTGTATTCGCCCTAAACTTGCAGGATTATAATGAAAATTACAGTCGTGAATATCGTCATAAGATTAAAAAGGATAAGAAAAGAAGTACAACCTTTAGTCCTTGTGCGAAAGGCCTAAGAACAGGAATTAACACAAATTCCCTCCTATAACTTGCACCCAAGACTTAGAATGAGACGAGGCCGCGTGTGCTAGAAATCCTCTCCAACTGCCTTGCAATATAGGGAGAGCTATTCAGGTTTTAGATGTGAGATCTGAGGTTTTGGGAGAAGAATGCTCTCAAAACCCTAATTTTGCCTTGAGAATTATTTGTCAGTGCAACAAGAGTGTTTGACATAAGGAGAGTCCCTCTCCTTATGTAGTACACGGTCGAAATAACCGAGTAGGGTAAGAGTGGGCTTTCCACTCTTACCTTATTCCGATTCGTGATTCGACCCATTTAGCTATAAGTTGTTCGCGGTATTTTTTATTATAAATCGTAACATGTTATCAGATATTAATACAGTCGATATATTAATAATGGTCTGACAAAATACGATATTGTACATTTACCCAAATTAATATAACTGTTTATATTAATACGCGAATACAATATTTAATTAAATATAACCGTTTATATTTAATTTTACGAATTAATCATGTAATCCGTATTAGCTAAAATTATTTAATCCGTATTAAATAATCATCTCAACATCTTATTGACTAATTTAATAGTCAATACCTCTGACTAACTGTTTAGTCGTATCCGGCATAAATGTGACTGTATTTTCATACCTTCACATCTCTCAAACGTGTCCTATAGGTGTGACGTATAGGGACCAGTTGATCACCGCCATCCGTATGACAATAACGTCAAACTTATCTAGCAAGCCAACCGTTATTGATAAACGTGGATCAACTGATAATAATACTGAAGTATGCCCTTGTGATCCTTAAAGAGATTTAATAAGTCATTGTACTTAATTGTCAAGGATACCAGCCCCAACAGCCTTGCCTTGCATTTTCAAAAGTCTTTCAAGCTAGTCTTTTGCATAGTCTACGAGTTTTTGTTGATTTTATGCTAATTATTAGACTTGACTCTCTTCTTGGCAAGCTACTACATATTCTAAGGTTTAGAGCTTAATAAATCGGTGACATTCATGACCGATTTCATGTAGGTTTGTGAGTAGTTTCTCCTCTTGCGGCATGTCACATAAACTTGCATAAGCATGAATTTTGTCTACTTAATACCTATATGCATTCGGGTTTGTGGTTTGTTGACACATGTGGTAGAGGTTTCCTTTTCTTGTTTTACCCATAACCCTCACATAGCCAAATTGCCTTTTATCCCATATACTACATCCTTAAAATTGCCTACCCTAGCCGAGCTAGTAACATGGTATATTGGGACTATTTTGATCATCTTTTGGTTTTGTGCTTTATTGAAGAATTTTTATTTCGTGGGAACGGTGAAGAAGGAGAAAAGAAAGGAAAGTAAAAAAAGAAAAAAAATCTATGAGTTCATAAAAAGGGAAGAAAAGAAAGAAAGAAAATAAGGAACCCAATGAAAAAAAAAATCGGAGCAACCTGTTTTCAAGGGTGGTCGGCCAACTGCCAAACATGGTCGGTCGACCACGACCACTGAACATGGGTGTTATTCTAGAAAAAGAAAAAAAAAAGAAGAGGAGTTGTGAAAATTGGCTCGCAATTTTGAGCATGGGCTTGATTCATGAAGAAAATTGGAAGTAATTTTATAATGTGGTTTGATGGTTGTCAGCTCGGTTTAACCCCTCTTTCCATAATTTGTTTTGACCTTTCTTACCTTTAGCCTCACAATCCCAAATCACCTCGGCATGTGTCATGGTCATTTAGTGTTGGAATGCATATCTACAGTTGTAGAGACTTTGTTCATGTTAGATTGCAGGCATGTTTTTATGGGTCGTAGATAGGTGAGAGTTTATACTTTTATTCATCTTCTTATCTTTCACATATATATTTGACCCTTTGCTTCATGAGTGTCTCGAGCGTAACGCAAGAGTCCATTTAGAATGAGTCTTGCAAAGTTGAAAGTTTAGCATTTTATTCCAACATGTTTAATTCGTTTGCATTTGGCAATAAGCTTGATTTTCGTTGGAAACCGCATTAAAATGGTTAGGCATGGCGTTGTGTTTGGTTTTGAGCAAGAAATCCGTTCCAAGTAGAAGTTTTCCTTTTCTTTTGAGTCTTAGTGCTTGCTTGAGGACAAGCAAGGTTTGGTTTGGGGAGTTTGATACGTGCCTATACTATGCATTTTATTTATACTTTCGGCACGTATTTCTATGCATTTTCGTAACTTTTAGTTGCTATTGCTCCCGAAACGGTTTACTTTGGCATTTCTATGTTTTAAATGTAGGAATACGCGGAAGTGAGCAAAACCGAACTTTAACCGTCCTCCGGAAGCTGTTTTGAGTGTTTACGCAAAGCAAGGATCCAGACTCTTAGGCCAAGGGATGCGTACAAGCAAATTCAAGGTTGGAATGTACAGGAATCGGTCAACCGACCTACCCAACAGGTCGACCGACCAGCGCACAGTTTCAGAAACCCCTGTTTACAGCACTCGAGGTCGACCGACCTACTTAAGAGAAAAAGATATAAAACACAAACGAAAATAGCTAATTGGAAAATAAAATAACACAGAGAAAACTAAACGAGAATACACAGCAAGTAATCATACAAAAAAAATGATTACCAGAATTAAAACATTCAGAGGTACTAGGAAGTTCAGGAATTCCATTGATATCAATTAAGGGAGCTAAATTATGAACAAAAAGAACGATCAAAATTCATAATCTAAACCACAACAAAAAGCATAATACAAACAACACAAAGAATTTACCAGAATTAAGAGTGCCGGATGTAGGATTTTTTTCAATTTCGAGAATTTCCATTGCTGAGGAGCTTGAATTCATTATAAAAAAAACACAAAAACATCCTACGTTGAAGAGAGAATACAACCAACAGTTAATTGGAAATTTAAGTTTTAAAAATTTGACAAGAAATAAAGAGAGGAAAATAAAATATATAGGTTGCAAACCAGAGTTGTTATGGAATAAGGAAAGTGGAATTGCCTAAAATATCTTATTTAACGTAGGTGGGCCATAGTCTAATATAACAACTGTTCAAAAATTTCACAATTTAACAAATTAAAAAGTATAAATTTTAAAATATTGTTAAAATATAATAGTGAAACACTAAAAATGTAACACTTCTTATAGCTAATTGTAACATGTTTGATTTTAAGGGTGAAAATGAATAGATGCTTAATGTAATGCTGAAAAAGGTATATTGTAACACTACTAACAGTAATTTGTAACACGATTGAACTAATACTGACAAAGCGTAAAATATTTTAAAAAATAATAGGTAGTTGTGCACACATTTAACTTTTGAAGGGGATTAAAAAGGGAAAAATGTTTGATGTAAAAGCTATTATAGCAGCTTTAATTTTGAAGGGTAAAAATCAATAAATGTTTAATGTAATAGTGAAAAATGTAAATTGTAACAATTCTACAATTATTTGTAACATAATTGAGGTTCAAAAAGTTATAAATGAAAAAAATGTTTGATGTAATACAAAACAAGCAAGTGAGTTGTAACACATCTACCATCTCTTTGTAACACGTTTGAAGTCCAAGGATTTTAATTGAATTGTAACACTTCTAAAGTTATTTGTAACATATTAGAAGTTCAAACGCTTTAAATGTATAAATATTTGATGTACTACTGATACATGTAAATTGTAATAGTGAAAACTGTAACCTGTAACACTTCTATTGTTATGTAATACTGAAATATGTAAATTCTAACACTTCTACACTTATTTGTAACATGTTTATAGTTCAAAAGGGATTATTTGAGCAATGTTCATTGTAAGACTGAAAACGTAAACTTGTAACACTTCAAACTCAAAATAGTAACAGATTTGATGAACTCCAATTCATACACGGCTTGACACAGAAAGCTTGCTAAACTCATCAACAAACATCTCATCATCTTCAGATTTGACATCCCTTTGGTAATTCTGAACCTCCACCATTGATGAACCGGAATTCACATGTTGTTGATCAAAATTGATAGTTCTTGAACAGCCAATTCTGAACTTAAAATTGTTTATGATTCTTAACTTTTCGAACACACCAATGTTTGTTGCAAGTTTACGGAGAGAATCCTTAACTGACAAAACAGAATCATTGTGAACAGCATGTAACATGTCAACAACATACCCTTCACCATTGTGGATAAACCTGATCATAGCATTACATCCAGTCTGATACGTGCCTATACTATGCATTTTATTTATACTTTCGGCACGTATTTCTATGCATTTTCGTAACTTTTAGTTGCTATTGCTCCCGAAACGGTTTACTTAGGCATTTCTATGTTTTAAATGTAAGAATACGCGGAAGTGAGCAAAACCGAACTTTATTTAACCGTCCTCCGGAAGCTGTTTTGAGTGTTTACGCGAAGCAAGGATCCGGACTCTTAGGCCAAGGGATGCGTACAAGCAAATTCAAGGCTGGAATGTACAGGAATCGGTCGACCGACCTACCCAACAGGTCGACCGACCAGCGGACAGTTTTAGAAACCCCTGATTACAGCACTCGAGGTCGACCGACCTACTTAAGAGGTCGACCGACCTGGCGACGGGTTCCGGGACTTTTATTTCGGTTTTTATTCTTTTAATCTTGTAATTAGGAGACTATTTAAGAACGCCTAAGCTTCATAATTAGGTTAAGCAGTCCATATTAGGAGAAACTCCATAGTTTAGAGAGACAAATTTCCAAGTTCTTAGCTTTGTTCTTAATTTCCAATTGATTTTGTAAGTTTTATGCAATTTAATCTTTCCTTGTTATTCAATTCCATTGTTCATCTTATTATTGCTATTCAATCCATGTTTTCCTCTTTTGAATCTTCATCTTCAATTATGTTATCTTTCTTGATGTTCTTCAATATTGTTAGTACTAGTTTTATGATTATGATTATGCATAGCTAATTCTTGTGATTAGGAATTAGGGGAACCATGGTCAAGATTAGATTTTAATGGTTTTATGATTAATTTACCAATCCCCATTATTGTTGGTGAACTAATTCTTTAAGATTGAATGATTTTAGGATTAGTTTAACAACAACTTTGGGATTGCCCTATGAACGAAAGTTTAGTGCTTTTCTAGGAACCCCAAGACCGTAAGGATTGGGTTGGATTTTGACCTAAAGGTTTATTCTTTATTCCTTGGGATTGTGTTATTTAGTCATTTTACCCTTTATTGACTTGCCCTAGCCATGGGGAACCGAAGTTCCTAATCTCCTTTTTACCTTGTTTTAGTATTCTTGTTTATTTTGCTATCTTAGTTGTTAGTCCCAATCATCAATCAAAACCCCCTCTTTTTGGTTACTTTCATTAGGCTTTAAATTCACAAACATTATTAACCTTGTCTCTCTGTGGTTCGACCCTTAACGTATCCTATCTAGTTTAAGCTGAGGTTTTTATAAATCTTATCTTTGACGACACCCCTCAACGACGGGTGTCACAGTCCTTGGACTGCCCCTATTGCTATGTTTGTGATTACCATGGTGATGACAAACACATACTTCAAACAATTCCCACCAAAATATATTGGTTTTTGACTGAATGGTCTGGGTTGAAAACTATGTGAAATAGCATAAATCAGATAGAACAACAATGCTTCGTCAAGTGTGCTAAAACACATCCCCAATGTAACAGTAAACTGCCTCTGTAATCTCCTCATCTGTTCACTACTACTAAGACGTCTAGCACGCGCAAACAAAGAGGATGCAACAGACGTACACGCGCCATTAACATCGCCGTGGACAGCTAGTAATAAAAAAGATACACACTTCAGGACACATATTTGACCAGCAGAACACAAATTGAAATGAAAACATGTTGAAAAACAGACAAAAAAGACCAGAATTAAGAGTAAGTGAGTCAAACGCATGTTGAATTCCATTGAGATCCATCGCGAAACCTAAAATAAGGAAAAGAAAAGAAGCAACCATTGAAATTAGACGAGGTTCTGAAGGCAAAAAAACCGATTTAACATGAATTTCATTTCAACACTCTTAAAATGATTGAGTGAGTGTTACAAATATATAAAAAACTATTTCATCAATCAAATTCCGAAAAAAAATTAAAAAGATAATTTAGTATATTGTTACAAAACTAAGTCAAAGCAGACACAAAAAACATTCACATAAAACAAACCGAAAAAGAACGCATGAAAATACCAGATTAAGAGTCATTGAAATCAAAAACGCATGTTGAGTTGCAAGTGAGATCTATGACGATAACTGAAAAATAAGTAACACAAAACAAAGAACGATAAACATTAGGCGAAGAATTTGAACGAGAACGCAAAAATTAAGCATGCGTTTGAAATAAAAATGAAATTATTAAAAAAAAATACCAGTAATTTAACATGCATTTGATTCAAGCACTCTTAACTGATGAAAAAAATATTATGATAAAGTGATTTACCTGAATAATAGAAGTATTTTTCATATGAGATAGTTAACTGAACTCGCCATTGGAATTTGTTGATTAATTTGATTTTGAGAGATTTGCTTGGAGAGACGAAAAGAGAAGCCACGAATTAATCGACTGAAAAGAATAGAAAACCCTAAAAAAAAGACCTTTTATATGCTACCACAGAATTACAAATTTACCCCTCTAATCTCGCGCATCAAATCGTGGCCATTCATCTGATAAGATTTAATGGCTGAGAATTGGACTCAAGACTCATTTAAAGAGGGTGGACTCTCTTGATTCAATTTCTATATATAATTTTATATATATTTATTTATTTATTTATTTATGTATTTATTTATTTATTTATAGTGTCGTAGCAGAGTCGGGGCCACCAGCAGCCAGACAATGCAAGCAGGCTGGGTTCATTCGTGGGGATCAATTGGATACGTCGGATCAGACCATGATCATCATTATCGGATCGGCTCATTCTCTAATCGACTCAAATATTATCGGGTCGGCCGATCGGGTTTGGATCGGACGATCATGCATATATATATCGATCGGCTCATTCTAGATTATTAGCTCTAATATAATATTATTATAATATCATCGATCAGGTTTCTAGCCGGTCGGGTCACTCGGGTCAGGGGTACGTATATTGCAGACTTGCCAGATATCTGTAAACGTAAACATATATATAGTCATGCATATACCTATAATATATACAAATCTTTAAATTATAATTAACATTACATTAATTAAGTAAATTAATATTATATTTTAATTAGCAAACTATTTAATTTTACTTATTAAATATAATAATTTATTTATTTCGTACCAAAAATTTAAAAACCCCGCGTGATAACAGCGCTAATAAATTTCATTTAAAACTTAAAAAATAACACAACGGGTCAGACTAAACGAACCGTCGTCATTATGTTCATTAGACTTTTCATTTTGGCGCAAATTGGTGAAAATATATAACAACGGGTTTACTTTACTCGTTGTTGTGAACCTATAACAACGGGTTGGCCGGTAATAACCGTTATCAATAGTTTATCTCAATAAAATAATGTACAATCATATAGAGCACGTAGTACACAAACACAGTATAAACACACATAACATCACAAATGATTGTTGGTATTATATTATCATCCTGCTCAGATTTCGTCGCCGTGCGTCGACAGTCGCCCAGATTCTGTCCCCCACATTCCGTCGCCTTCCCTCATCATCCAGCTCCTTCTCTTTATCATCATCAAGTAATTGTTGTGTTTCGTCTTTAGGGTTTTAAGATTTTCATTTTCATCTTTGTTATTTCATTCATTCCTTTCAAGGTGTTAGGGTTTTAGAATCACTGCATTTTTAAGGTCTTAAGGTTTTAGAGTTTTAGAATCTTTGCATGACTCTTGATTTGTTCAGTTAATATTTCATTCCTTTTAAGGTTTTAGAGTTTTAGAATCTCTGCATTTTTAAGGTCTTAGGGTTTTAGAGTTTTAGAATCTCTGCATGCATGCATGACTTTTTATGTGTTTCGTCTTTAGGGTCCATTTACTATTTCTTTCCTTTTGAAGGTTTTAGGGTTTTAGGATTATCATGGGTGAAAAACGGAAAAGAGATGAAAATAATGATAAACCAGGTGAGAGGGGTGCTACGCAGGGGAGAGTAGCCCTTGCAGCTATAGCGGCTAAACAACCGCAAAGTATAAGTTGGAGCGACAAGGGTTTTCCTACTGGTGAAAATGCTGCCCATTTATCGACTTGGTTTGGTGTTGCAACAAGACAACATGCGCCTATTGATTTAGATAATTTCAGAAATTTAAATCCTGTATTCCAGGGGTGTATCTTGAAGCGTATAAAGGTATTTGGGCGCTACCCTTATAGACAGCGGCTTATTAGTATATATAACATGTAATTGAATAATGCTATGATGATGCAGGAAGCCTTCGATATCCCCGACTACTATGATAAGTATCTATTACGTAAGGCAGTGGGGGTCTTAAGGCAGTGGAAGTGTGACCTTGCCAACAACCACTTGTATGCAGACAAGGAGACAGGGGAAATGGAGAAGAGCCCACCAATAAATAAGTACCCCGTCATCACTCAGCAACAATGGGATAATTTCAAGGCCTTTTGAGCTAGTGACGAGTATAAGGGTAAAGATCCTCATCATATGTTTACATTCTTCTGCAATTACTGCCTTTGTTTAAGTAATGAGTTTTCTATAATTCTGGAATTATCTAACATACTTGCGATTTTATATGTTTTGAAGTCCGTTAGCGTAAGAAATGGTGCTAACATTTCAAACATGAAGGGCGTATTTTATGGTTCTCGAGGCGGTTACAGATTGATAGAGGACCAACTCGTAAGTATTAGCATCGACATATTTCATTATTTTAATCATACTTGGACTTGATGATACACATGTATACATATATATTAGTTTTGAGTTGATGTTTAGTTGTCAAAGGGAGTGACCGACTTGGATCGACACGTTACATATAAAGAAGGGCACACACCTAAAGGCGGCAAAACCTGTAAACAATATGATCAGGGCGTCTTGGCCAACATAGTAAGTTATGACGATATACATTGTGTTTATTGTTTATTAATTCTTACGCGTGTGTTTATGCTTTATTAATTTTGGTTTTAACACTGGCATTTCCATTCTGCTTTTGTTTCTCTGTCTCCAAATGTGTTATATTGTTGCATTGATCTTCCCATTTCTGACTGCTTTTAATATATTACCGGAGAATATTAAAAAAATGGTTGAGGAAGGCAAATTCACCCCGAGTGGTCGTGATGACATTCTTGCTAGAGGGATCAACCGAGACGAGCATCCAGGTCGATTGAGGGGCGTCCCATTACATGTCGAAGTCACGAAATATTATGGGACAACTACCCCAAAAAAGAAAAAGAAAAATAAGGGGAAGGCTGACATGGTACCATTTTATATTGTCATTTAAAATTCACATGTTATTGTTTTAAACAAATTGCTTAAATAATACTTCCTCCATTTTTCTATGTTCTTCCCATTTGCTTTTTGGAGGTCAAAGTTTTCGAACTTTGACCGTAAGTAAGTTAGACAATAATGAATTTTAAGTTATAAAATTAGAACATTTACAATTATTATCAACAAATCTTCGTGGGGAAAAAAAATTCAATAGAAAAAAATATCGTATAGGTGTCGGAAAAGACGGTCAAAGGGGCGTCTTGGAGACCGTAATAAAGGAAATGGGAAGAACATAGAAAAATGGAGGAAGTACATTTTTTGCACGCAGGTTTAGTTATTGGCATTCGTGATAGTAAAAATGAATTCTGGAGGCAAACCTTCCGAAGAAGAATTGAAGATAATGGAGGATGTCATTAAAGAGGGTAAGGTGCAACAGAATGGGGAAGAAGTATCGATCAACAGGAGTCAGAAAGAGGTTGTGAGTGTTGCTGATGTTGTAATACCTAATGCCAATAAGGTAATTACAGCCTTTCTCGGGATACACCATTGTTCCCAAACATTCTTACTGATAGCCTTTGGTTAATTTTATTAGGTAAATGAGCCTGAAAAGGGGGTGCATGTTGAGAACACGGAGGCTGAGAAGACGCCTGAGAAGATGGCTGAGGAGACGGCTGAGAAGAAAGCCGACGAATCACCTCCAATGGAGGTCAACAGAAGGAAGGAATATATTCTAACCGATCCTTCAGGCAAATCAGCCTCTACTCGTATTGTTGGAACCGGTTTTTACAGTAAGCCCAAATAAGCGGCAAAGATCCTCGTTCATGGCGAACAACTTTTGCCGGATCATAGAGAAATGAAGATAACAACAGTCTCAGAAGGCTGTGGAGACCTTTAACTGCCTGTCCCAGTTCGTGACGAACTTAAAGTTCTATCAGAAGCGGTTCACAATTTTGTCCAATGGCCTATTCGTAACATGCACTCGTCTCGTCGCCGTTCGCCTCCGAATCAACCGAAAGCAGACAAGGTTAGAAAAATACATATACATATATATATATATATATATATATATATATATATATATATATATATATATATATATATATATATATATATATATATATATATATGTTCAGCCTTTTCTCTTTTTTTAACGTGTCCTAATTAGTGAAATTTATCTTTGTTTTGTAGGGAAAAAAATATACAGACGGGTCAACCTCGGTCGAAAGACGTTCCTACTACTGCCTCATCCAAAGGCAATAATCCTACAACTACCTCATTTAATGATCAAGTTGTTGAGGTATTTACTTATTAAGTACGTAATTTTTTTAAATAGCTCAAACTGGGATATGGCTCGTTCGGGGGTTAGTTTAGTTAATATATAAGTACTTAATTTTAGTTTTCCAGACATGTAGGATGTTGTGATGACAAGTAGCAGTAAAGAAAAAGCTGTTAGGAGTCTATCCAATACAAAGTATACTGGGAACACTTACATGCAACATGTAAGAACGATGACGATGCATGATATTTACAAGGAGGCTAAATCTCGCATAGAGAGCGAAGAAATTTTAATGATTCAGCTCGATCGCTGATGTTTTAGGGGAGGAACGTTCAACACTTATGTCATGGGATTTTCTAGCCACTTGGGCTGTCCTTGAACAGATTGATGTCGCACACCTACTTGTTTGGATGAAGTAAGTTTCTTAATAAATCATGCAATATTCTAGTACTCTGACTAAGACAGTGTTTTAATACCGGAATTAAAACCGTAATGTAGGTACTTGAAATTGGATTTGATCCCCAACAGCAAGATTGCATCTGATACGTACGGATTCCTGTGCCCTAATGTTTTATCTATGCATATCAAGATGTTTACGTACGGAGAGCGGTTAGATTATATTGCTAAGGAATTGGCGATAAACAGAAAGCTCGTTTCTGCCCTTATAATGAAAGAGGGTAATATATAATTAATATTACGATTCCAAACACAATTGCATTTTTATATTTAATATATGTGCGTGCTTAATAATGAAGATGTCTCTTGATATATTGGAGCCATTGGGTGCTAAAAGCGATCATGCCGAATCAGAATAAAGTCTTTTGGTTGGACTCTCTGCATGGACAACCAACCGACACCTTTAAGGAGTTGATTATTAAGTAAGTTTATCATACTGATTTGGCACTTAATATTAAGTTTCAATTATTATTATTTTCACTACGACACATATATTTATGTCAGTTTTTGCTTCTTTTTTAAAGTGCCTTTGAGAAGAAAAGAGCTGCTAACGGTGATCAACCCAGGAAAGATTATGATGCTGGCATTAAATTTAGTACGATAACAGGGGTACGTGCGCAAATACAATACCTTAATTAAGTGCATGACATCTGTCTTTTTTAATTACGCATTAAACTAAATGGTAATTGTATGCCTTCTCGTCTATTTGTTTTTTTATGTAATATCATAGGTCCCTAGGCAGCCGGACGACTTACAATGTGGATACTACGTTTGTCGTTTCATGTATGAGCTAATTAAGCGAAGATATCTCTCTATTCCAGAAAAGGGTTAGTACTTTTTTGAAGTTAAATATACTTTTTTCATTAGAGTTGTTATCTTTGCTGCTATATTCCGATGTTCCTATGCTACTGCTATTGTTACTCTAAGTCAACGCATGTCTTTTATGTATTTGTTTTATCCGCAGTATATATATTCAACGAGTCACCTCTCCCTGTGTACAACAACACCCAGATAGACGAGGTAAGGAACTTGTGGGGCATATACGCCCTTACACACAAACCTTCAAATGATGAGAAGTGATTAGCTAGCTATTGATTAGCTAGATAGCTAGCTTAGGTAATGCACAAAATGTAACTAGGAGTTTTGGTTGTAGAACTGATGCACAATATATAAGTAAGAGTTCTGGTGAGTTTGCCATATTCCGTGAGTTACCCCTGCGTATAAATAAAATTGACCTAAACTCAAATTCCTAACACGCGCTGAAATTTCATAATTCAAGCTAACAAACTCTGTTTTCCCTAACTTTCTCTCTCCTTCAAATTCCCAAAATAATCATAAAAAAAACCCAGAAAATCATCAATTCTTCATCAATTCTTCATCAATTCTTCAGAAATACACAATTATTACCTAAATTCAATTCATTATCTTCAATAATTCAACTAAAAAGTATCAATTCCGAAAAAATCAGACGAAAAAATTACAGGAACCCTAATTTTTCGGTACCAATATTTCATACGATTTAGTTATTTTAATACTTGAATAACTGAATTATTTGATTCAAATAACAAATTGTACGACAATTTATGTATTGTTTTCGTAATTTTCAGGATTTGCGATGATGAATTCAGACGAACTTAATGACGATCCGCTTAATCAGCTTAATGACGATCAAACATTGATTATTTCAGGTATCAATTTGTCTAGTTTATAATGATTTCATGATTTCATGATACAATAACTATATTACTGTAATACAATAACTTATTACCTGCTATGAGAGCTTAAAATAACTCACTATTGAGATTATAATGACTGCTATGGATCTTAAAATAACTCAGTATTGAGCTTATAATAACTGCTATGGATCTTAAAATAACTCAGTGTAATACAATAACTAGCAATACAATAACAGCTATTATGAATTACAATAACAGGTATTACAAAATGGAAAACTGAATACAATAACATGTATTATGCAATACAATAACAGCTATTATGAATTACAATAACAACTATTATGAATACAATAACAACTATTATGAATTACAATAACAGGTATTACAAAATGGAAAACTGAATACAATAACATGTATTATGCAATACAATAACAGCTATTATGAATTACAATAACAGCTATTATGAATACAATAACAGCTATTATGAATTATAATAACAGGTATTACAAAATGGAAAACTGAATACAATAACATGTATTATGCAATACAATAACAACTATTATGAATTACAATAACATCTATTATGAATACGGTAACAACTATTATGAATTACAATAAAAGGTATTACAAAATGGAAAACTGAATACAATAACATGTATTATGCAATATAATAATTAACATTATGCATTACAATAATAGGTATTAAAAAAGGAAATACAATAACAGAACTTATATATATAATACAATAACAGAACTTATATAATACAATAACTGTGTAAAAGCAAATAAAATAACACAACTTATATAATACAATAACTGTTTTAAATGAAGTCACTATTAGATACAATAACTCAATGTAAACACAATAACTTATTTGCATTAGAATAACTAGCATTATGTAATAGAATAACTGCTACAGAAGCTTACAATAACTGCACATAGTAACTTATTTCAATATGTTTTTAGGTATTGAAATAAATAATACCAATGAAACAACTTTCTCTACACCCACATTTGCATCAGAAACAGGGGATAATATTGTCCATAATTTTGGAATGAGATACACTCCAGGTGGTAGTGAGGAGTGGAGTACGATGGTAGAAAATGGTTTCAAGCCAGCATTGGGGCTAATGTTTGTAAAGCTTGAGGAGGTAATCGAGTTTTACAATTTATATGCTGTGGCTTGTGGTTTCATACCGAGAAAGTACACACAAACGAGATTCCGTGATGGTTTGGTAGACAAAAAATCTATGGTCTGTAACAGACATGGGTTCAAAGAGGATCGCAAAAAGTTTCTGCCGATTGTTGAAACTGAAAACGCAGAAGGGAATAAGAAGAGAAAAAGGTCTGGAGAAGCAAAGAAAACGAAACTGACAAGATTTGGTTGCAAGGCAAAAATACGGTTTTCTGCTGTATTTAATGATAACATGCAGATAAGAGGGTATGTCATTGATCAGTTTTACGAAGGTCATAATCACAGACTTTGTCCACTCAAAGAAAGGGAATTTCAGAAAAAATTAACACTTAACCTTTACATTAAGCAAACAATTGTTAACAATTGTAAACTCAACATTGGCGCTACAAAGACATTTAGAACGATGGGGGAACAATCAAATGGGTATGCAAACATTGGTGCAACTCAGACGGATTTCAAGAACTTCAAAAGAAATATCAAATGTTTCATAGGTGACAAAGATGCTGGCATGATTCTCGGCTATTTAAAGGGGCTCGCTGAAACTTCTGAAATTTTTTACTATGCTTATGAAGTTGATGAGGATGAATGTTTGGCTAAAATCTTTTGGGCAGACGGGCAGGCAAGGACCAATTATTCCATGTTCGGGGACACCATCACATTTGACCCTACTTATGGCACTAACAAGTATCACATGGCCTTCACGCCATTCACCGGTGTTGATAACCACAAAAAATCAGTAACCTTTGCTGCTGCACTTGTCGATCATGAGAACGATAGGCCTTTCACTTGGGTGTTTAAGAAGTTCCTTGATTGTATGGGAATGAAAGAACCTAAGTGCATTCTTACCGATCAAGATCCAGCGATTAAACTCGGGGTGAATTCCGTATCCAAGAAAGAAAGACA
Organism: Silene conica; assembly: GCA_029255685.2. Taxonomy (NCBI): domain Eukaryota; kingdom Viridiplantae; phylum Streptophyta; class Magnoliopsida; order Caryophyllales; family Caryophyllaceae; genus Silene; species Silene conica. The sequence continues at coordinate 24,760,739 of CM055317.2, read as the reverse complement.
TCGCTACTGCATGTGGCATATAATGTCAAAATTAACTGATAAAATTGAATCACAAATTTGTAAGGAAACAGACTTTGTTGAGAGAATATGTTCAGTTGTTTGGGACACTGACTTGGAACCAGTAGAGTTTGAAGAAAATTGGGTTCAAGTGATCAGTGACATTGAATTACATGATAACACTTGGTTGACATACATGTATGGCAAAAGACACAAATGGATACCTGCTTACTTTCGGGATTTGCCTTTAGGTTGCCTTTTGAAAACAACACAAAGATCGGAGAGTCAAAACAGTTACTTCAAAAGATTCGAGAGCATAAATGGCACACTTGTTGAATTTTGGTTGCGCTTTCAAAGTGCAATGGAACAACAACGCTATAATCAGAAATGTCTTGATGCAGCAAGTGACAGCACATTGCCTCAGGTTTCATCTAAGACTATGATTGAGAAACATGCCTCCAAAATCTACACACACACTGTTTTCTATGAATTCCAAGAACAATTGCAGGCGGCTCTCTGTTCTTGTGCAATTAGAGGATTTTCTGAGCAAGGAAACATTCACATTATAGATGTTGCAGATGCATACAAGAATCGTAGAATATTTCAGGTTATTTCGTTTTACAGAAGATAGAATAACTGAATTTGGTGAATACAATAACTGTTTTTTAACATTATAATAACTGATCCACTTAAGCTTATATTATGCATTACAATAATCACCAATATGTTTTACAATAACAAGCTCTTATGCATTACAATAATCAACAAAGATTCAATATAATAATAGCTATTATACATTACAATAACTGTGTGATTATGCAACATACAAATTTATTGAATGCAATAAAATAACTAGCATTATGCAATAAAATAATTGTTTTTTAACATTATAATAACTGATCCACTTAGCCTTATATTATGCATTACAATAACAGCTATTATGCAATATAATAACTATACTGTCGTGCAGGTTGTCCACAATACCGAAACAAAAGAAACAACATGTACATGCAAGATGTTTGAGAGGAAAGGAATCCTATGTAAACACATAATATGGGTACTATCAGGTAAAGGATTGATTAGCGTACCGGAGAAGTACATCGCAAGTAGATGGATGAAGAAATCATATAGAAAGCCTTTGTTTGGACTGGATGGAAAGTTATTATAAGATTATGATCCAACTGACTTAAGAAAGCTGGAATTATCAAGAGTATGGTCTGAGTTTTATGCAACAATAAGTGCTCTGAAGTCAATGCCTCAAGACCATATAAAGGAACTAAGTGTGATGCTTATACAATTTCTAGAGAAAAATTGTCCAACAAAAGAGAACTTGACAAAGGAACAAGAATTGGAAATGCTCTTAGGTTGTTCAACAATATTAAACACTACTGTTCACCCACCAAAGATTGCAAAAAACAAAGGAAGTGGCAAGAGAATGAAATCAAACAAGGAAAAGGCAATTGAAAAAGCAAGCAAACCAAAGAGGCTATGTAATAACTGCAAACAAATGGGAAACCATGACAAAAGAAACTGCCCAAATCCATTTGTTGAGCATGCACCTGAGGAAGAAGATGAAGAGGGAGATGAAATGGAGGATGGATAAGGGATCCAATGAACATATTTTCAATAATCGTATCACAACTTTACAATAATACAAAAATATCATGGTTGACCCTGTGTATTCGTGTGACACCTACGATGATCCGAAATGGAGTGTAGATTTTACAGGTCAGAGAAAGTTTGGATTAGGAGCACGGGCATGGAGAGAGAGATGGCTTGGACCTACTTAGAATTAGATCACATACATAGGTGTAATCAGTTGTACCTTTTCTATGCGTAGAGTTGTAACATCAAAGTTTAAATTCTATCGGTTTTATAAAGTACTTTGTATTGTTTTACTTTGTTATTCACTACCTCGGACTTTCCGAGATGGTAACAGCTCTATTTATTCAAGAATGTCTTGCTAAAGGCTCTGGAATAAATGGGGGTGTTACAGTATTGCATAATACATGTTATTGTATTCAGTTTTTCCATTTTGTAATACTTGTTATTGTCAATAGCTGTTATTGTTGCGAGATAGTTATTCAAAAGAATACCATTTCCATGCCAAAATTACATATTTTGAACTCCAAAAACACGGTTTTCGTCATTATTTCTATTTTTAGTAAGTGATTATTCTAAAGTTTCTTACACGAAATATAGATTCTCAACTGTAGTAATCTAAGACAAAGTACTGAGATATTTTTTTATTATTGTAAATTTGTGATAAGGTTGTCGAGTTGGCACACCAATCGAGGCCCAACCAAAACTTAAACACGATATACCAACTAGTACTCATATTCGACATATCATTAATAGTATATAAAATATAATAACGCTTATTAAATTAACACCATGACGACATTATCGACTTGTCAATAAAAATAATAATTATTAAAAACGAAATACGATAAAATACGGAGTATTACAATCTTCCCTCCTTAAAATGAACTTCGTCCCGAAATTCACCATCCCATGATCCATCGACTGGTCACTAGACGCATAACGAATTCAAATTGTGGCACCACATGGACACCTCATAAAGTTAATAACTAATAAAGGTACTTTAAACCCGAAATGTTACATTCTACCCTCGTTAAGGAAACTTTGTCCCCAAAGTTTCACGTATAACAAAATTCACGAAACACAATAAGATGCATGGCAGGAGTTATCAAGTAGATGCAACCAATCACGACATAACATATTGCCACAACAAAATCGTTAAGATACTCCACCTTACTCCATTGTAAAAAAATTCCAGCTCAATAATCGTACTCATAACTTTATCTCCTAAAAAAAAAAAACTTATTCCATGTAACAAGGTATAGTATTCTCATTGTCGGGCCTAAGACCCAAGACAAGGGGTGAGTGAACTGGTGGAGTGAACCGCAAAACAATATATCCATCTCAACATCGATTCCAAACTCATAAAATATAACTCAATAACTATGGTCACTCTAGACCAGAAACATAACTTGGCACAAAGGCCCCATAACTCAATAATAGGACCCAATCTCAATATCAGTATTGATGTCGTCAATGTTCACAGAACCGTGCTCAGCACTTAAAGTATGAACTTTAAGCTACTCACCCACTAGTAAGGTCAAGAGAACGGTAAAAGAAAGTGTAATACCAATCATACACAATCCAAAATATCAATCCCCTGTAACCCGTATACTCGACTTCGGTCTTAAACAAGCATTAGAAAGATTTTCAAACCAGAAATACTCGTGTTCATACGTAACTCAACCAAACTAATATCAATATTCCTATATTGCAAGACAACTTCCATCTGCAACTAGCCAAATGCTCACAATAAAAGCACAATCGATGACTCCTAACATATGGATACTACTATACATTCAATAACATTCACAATAACAACTCTCAATAATTACCAACACATAATTAGTCATCATACATGTCAAGCTTGAACGAAGATTGGAGCACCTAGACTCCGGCAAATCAATGAATACATATACATATATCCTGTACAAGACTAAATTTATAAGATTGATAGAATCATGTTACGAAGGAGAACAGAATCAGGATAACCAACACCCACATGCCCTTGAAATTTTAACTCAAACTCAGCCTATTACCACCAATGTAGACAATCAGCAAATGTGCATGTCATAAGTGACAATTTAAAACATTGCATGTTCATAATCGTATTATAGAACCAAATCATGTTTTATAAGATACATAGAGCAAAATTAGTTAACGTATTAAACATGGAGCATTGACATATCTCACAAGATACACACAAATCATAGAGTAACAAGACCGTTTAACATTCCTAGATTTCAATAGGTTAAAACCACCTAGCTACATGCCTCATCCACTCACATTACATCATTTATCATGAAACTGGTAAAATATATGTCTTGCAAATTAAGGGTTGATATAATATGCAGCAATTATACATCAGGGCAGGATTTCGTCAACACGTAGCTATAGAATTTGTTATGTTGCAAACAATCACAATAATTATCAACACATCAAGCGTTATCATGAATAATCATCACTTGGAAAACATTTTGAAACTTTGGAACCCCTTGAAGTGGTAATTTGTGGCAATTTATAAACATGAATCAAAAGGAAAATTTTACCAGCTATAGATCGAAACAAGACTACCCGGAGACATTCTGACTCTCATCTACTAAAACATTATTCTTGTAAATTGTAGCTCATAAATTATGAAAATTCAACGATAGAAGTAACGAATTCACAAGACTAGTATTTCCATAAACCACATGTCAACCAGTTAATACTCAATACATTAGGATCAGATTTTAAACATAGCAAAGTCAATTCAATTTGTGATATAACAACATGCATGAAGGTGTTATAAAGATTATTAGCTCAGTGAACTGGACAACGATATACCATAAATATATGAAAGAACATCAACACGATTCACATTGTTCAAAATATTCACCATTACCTTTAACAATTAGATTGTTATATCGTGCTAATCGGTTTACCATTCAAACTTTATTCTACCACTTGTCAAAACTCTTCTCTGATAAATACGATTTAAACATCACATACGAGCATCACCTCATTATTTGAGGTCATATCACTAGAAAATAAGAGTGTTGGTATAGTTGAAATTATTTTATATAAAACTTGACAAAATAAAGAAGGTCACATTATCGTAAGTAAGGTTCATATTCATATTATATGTCTATGATTCATCTTACTGATGCTAATATCAGGATATTACATAGGCACATCACATAATTCACATTTGACTAAACTTTTATATAAAACTTACATAACTTACGATTCCAGCAATCAAACATCATGTTACAACGTCCAAAAATATAATTAAATAAACGTTCAGCCATTTTGTGAACCATTATAGTTTTCGAGAAATATGATGGATTCTCTAATCATAGGAAAAGAATAAAATGCAAAACTTAAGGAAGTTATTTATAACAAATTGGTCTGAACAGCAACACTACAGCAATAAAACAGGAAATTGGGCAACTGGCAAAACCACTATTAATTAACGACTTGTTAAGATTTTACTTGACTAAACATTTGGGAAACGTGAATGAATATATTAACATTGGAGTTGGAATTATACATAAACAATAAATACGTTTTAAATGGTTTCTTTTCCAAAACATTGGTCAAAATAGGACTGTCCAGTAACAATCTAACCACTGTCGACTAAAATATTTATTTTCCCCAGAAATTCAGTCGTTTTAACATGAAACCAAAAGCATTGAAAAGCTAAGTCAGAAAGTTGTCCTAAATAAAATCTTGATGTTCATATATAACACATTTCAAAAGGCTACCCGTACAAACAAGGTATCATTCAACTGTAACTATTATCAAGTACACGGTAAGGATTTCGAAACTGAAAATAGAACCAACTAAATATCGCGATAGTTATACATGTATATCTAAGTAAATTAGTTTCCAATATCGCACAATCGCAACTTATTCAAGTACGGAAATATAAATTGAGAATTACCACGATGTCCTTTATTTATTACTAACTTCATAACGAATTTAAACGTGTATAATAGGCATAAAATTTTAAGTACGATATATGCAACACATAACTACATACATTCGTAGCTTAGGGCAACATATTCCGCATATCACTAAACATGAATTACTATAACATATAATCATAAGATCAATAGAATTACTCATCTCTACATGGAGTTAAACATCAAAATCATACCATAACGGTAATCCTTTAAATACCAGATAATCGTATGAACATTTCAAAATACCAACATACTATAATCACATCATGCTAACCATTGCTCAACAAATACACCTCCAAACTCTGAAAATTTCAGTTCCATTATCGATATCGATCCATATTTCATATCACACATATTCTTTCAACATACATTATTAATAATAACTCACATATTACTTACCTCGTTCTCCCCTTGCAAGAACGTTAGTACAATATATCCATATCACTATGTAGTCTACCCCACTCTTCAGTTACTCTCTTTGGGTTCCCGAGACAGAACAGAAAGGGCCCAGGTCTGGTGTGAGGGAGCCCCTAACTCATCCCGTTCCTTTTTGGGGCTCCTATCAGTTTCATCTCGGGGTTCATTTTATTAGACTCTTCCTACGTTCATTATCATTCATTTGGTTTAGGCCTGAGGATCGCTCGCTCTGATACCACTTTGTAGCACCCCCATTTATTCCAGAGCCTTTAGCAAGACATTCTTGAATAAATAGAGCTGTTACCATCTCGGAAAGTCCGAGGTAGTGAATAACAAAGTAAAACAATACAAAGTACTTTATAAAACCGATAGAATTTAAACTTTGATGTTACAACTCTACGCATAGAAAAGGTACAACTGATTACACCTATGTATGTGATCTAATTCTATGTAGGTCCAAGCCATCTCTCTCTCCATGCCCGTGCTCCTAATCTAAACTGTCTCTGACCTGTAAAATCTACTCTCCATTTCGATCATCGTAGGTGTCACACGAATACACAGGGTCAACCATGAGGTTGAGTAGGAAGATAAATGAAACATAACAATAATAGAAATGCATATTCCTCCGTCTCCTTATCATTCAATCATCCGCTTCACCTCCATCACTCCACACCTTCCATCACACTACACCTTCCATCACACCACATCTTCCCATGGCCATATCACAAGTCCCTTATCACAATACCCATTTCACAAGCCCCGATCTCCACGATAATCAATAATAATCAACAATCCACAATACATTCATAATCAATTATATCAATCTTATAATACGCAACACACACAATTCACGTCATACCACGACCACAGATATACATATATCCCCTACCTGGAGTTGCAGAAAGACAACCGAACAGCTGCTAGAATCGTTCCACCTCGAACTCAGTTCCTATAAATAGTACTTAATATCAATTGCTAACCATACCATCAAACACCACCACATTTATTCTATCATGATCACAAGTGATACACTTATCACACATTGTAATTATTAATTATCAACATAGTCATATATATATATATATATATATATATATATATATATATATATATATATATATATATATATATATACCAAATAACATTATTAAGTCCTTAGTCATATCAATCACCATTAGTCAAGCATAACTTACTAAATATAGACTTACCAAATATGCCATACGATTAATTTAAACAATTATTATAGAACCCATAATAACAACGATTTAATTAATTAGCCATAGACACAACATATATTAATACTAATAATAATGATAACAAGCATCACAAACGACAATAGCTTAAATAAAACAATTTACTTTACTACTAACACCCACAATAATAATACTAGTAGTAAAATATTATAAAAGCAACAATGATAATTATTATTAGTAATAATATGAATAATACTAAAATGAATAACAATGAAATGGTACCAATAATAATACTCGTTACTGCGATAATTAAGTTATCGAACAATTATATGCTCATACGATAAAAACAATACAACTTACATTACAACATTAATAATGTTAAACAACACTTACAAATAATGTTAATTATACTATATTAAAATAACAACAAGACAACAACAACTATTATTATTATCACATACTAGTAATTAGAATAATATAATAGTAGTAATAATTATTACCCGACAATAATAATAATAATAATAATAATAATAATAATTAACACAACTAACATAAACCTCCTTGCCATTGATCCAAGGATCAAACCTCACGACCACACCCAACAGACCCTATGTTTGTCGCATACCCGTCCCTGTGTACGCTCATATTCACGCTCCTACCAGCCCCAATCTGGCCACCCTCGGCCTCCACTACCACCCCCAAGCTCTCGCCTGCACCACCCACTAACACTACCCTGTGTTGGACACCACCAGGGATCACCACATCCACCACCACGACACCCTAAACCACTTGTACACGTTATGTATCCCACCTGATTCCAGCAGTTAACTCCAACTCCCTATTTTCACGCCCCTTTCTCTCTCTCCACCGTGACCCACACCACCTCTGGCCACCACCATTGTCACCACTGACTCACGGTGGTTCCAGGGGTGGTCTTCTCCCTACCTGTTTCCCCCTATAACCGTCACACAGACGTACCAAACCCAGCAACATCACACACCTCAACCCGATTCATATTTTGACTGTTACCACCACCCCCCACGAAACCCACTGCCAACACCAACACCAGACACTATAACCACCGTGACAAACACCAACCCACTCCCTTGACTACCACCCATCTAGTACTTCAACACCCAGAACCATACGTACCCAGAAACTGCCTCGAAAACACCCACGACTTACACGGTTCAAACACCCTGTTTTGCAAACGGTGAAGATGACTCTGACCCAAGCAACAAAACGTCATTATCGACGGTCAATGGTGGTCAAATACGACTCAAAACTGGTCCAAACATGACTATTAAATATCCTAGAACAAGATTACCTAAGTAATCAGAACCACACATGATTATACGATTGGTAGACTGCGAATTACAAGGGAAGCTAAAATTGCGAAATAGAGATAGGAAACGTGTGTACCATTTTCCAGGCGTCATCGAACCACCGTGTGCCACCCACGACCACCGTGCAACCCATCCTCCTCAATCCTTGTTGTGGCGGCTGTGATGTGGGTGTAGAGGTAGGATGTCGATGTAGGCAGAATTAGGTTTAGGGTAGGGTTAAATGTGTTGGCAGGGTGAAGTGTTATATCGAGATGTGTTTCTCTTATTTGTCGAGTTGGGCTTAAGGTTGTCGAGTTGGCACACCAATCGAGGCCAAACCAAAACTTAAACACGATATACCAACTAGTACTCATATTCGACATATCATTAATAGTATATAAAATATAATAACGCTTATTAAATTAACACCGTGACCACATTATCGACTTGTCAATATAAATAATAATTATTAAAAACGAAATACGATAAATGTAACACCCCCATTTATTTAAGGGCCTGTACTAGGACTCCTCAGATAAACAAAGGTGTTACCATCTCGGTTTCCCGAGGCAGTAGATACAAAGGAAGATAAACAGTACTTTAAATTAAATTTAACTCAAGACATGTTCTTACATCCGTATCCGAAAGTCTTAGCAAAACAAATAAAGTACAACTCGTATTAAACTGACTAAGGTGATCTAGACATCTAATCTGGTCCGGATCCAAGCTCTTCCTCCCATAGCTCCCTCTTAGTCTCAGCCACCTGTCAATCTGCTCCCCAAATAAATTGGTTCATCACAGGTGATCACGAAAACACAGGGTCAACCACGAGGTTGAGTAGGGAAAACAACAAATATAACAATATAGTAAACTCCGCACCGATCCAACGCCAAATAAACTCCGCACCGATCCAACGCCATATATATACTCCGCACCGATCCAACGCCATATATATACACCGCACCGATCCAACACCATATATACTCCGCACCGATCCAACACCGTATCACAAGACCCAATATATAATCACATCATATAATATCTCAGAATAATATATATAACACATTATAACGATCACATGATTTTATATCACCACCAAACTTCATATCAAATAAGAGTAGATTACACATCATATAACAGTATTATCCCCTACCTGAATTAGCAGGAAAAGTAGATATGTCCGAGGCTTGTCAAAAATGTTCCACGCGAAACTCGCTACCTAAAGAGATATACGCAACGAATTAACAAACTTCCCGAACCCCTTAACGATCGTACTTACTATAAATAGCAACCTTCCATAAGTAGAAGGTTTCCATAAATAGGAACTTCCCAAATATAGTAACTTAACAAATATAGACGCTCCCATGATCTACATAATTCCCGATTCGCATAATTAAATAACACGACCCGAACTTGTAAGAAACTAATTAGTACAAATTATAAATAAAGTGATACAATATTAACATTAACAACAATAATAATAATCATAATAATAATAATAAATATTGGAAATTTTAGTAGACACCAACAACTTAAACCCCCACGACACACCCTCTTACTCGACACACCTAAACCCTTAAAACAGCCCCCTTACAACCACCACGCGCCACCAGCTCCGCCACCAACAACCCCCACAACTTGAGCCCAGAAATACAAGCTACCACCGTAGCCATCCCCACACCTTCGACCCCTACTGTCACTGCGAACCAGAGCCCCAAATCAGGCCTGGTTTACTAACGGCCTGCCTGAACAGACCCACACCTCTCACCATCGACACACCTCACAGACCCGACACCACCAACACTGCCGCCTAACACCACCACTACAACCAGACCTTCCAACCACCGTGGTAACACCGTACTGACCTCCCCCGAGTCACCAGTATTACCACCCCTAAAACTCTGTACACGAGGAGATCACAGAAGCAGCAGGGATGCCTGGTATGACACCCGTGACCCCTCTCATCGATCTCCCCTTAAACCACCACACCCAACCACCTATGACCACCGACCTTGGCTTACCTGAAACTCCTGAACGCTGACTGTACCCCTAACCCAAGACCCATAACCATAGATCCCAACTCACGACACAACCAGTTATCCAAACCCAAGCCTACAGACCCGTATAAGAAAACGACATTAGCAACCTTCCTGCCACCGTGTTCACTGCTCCTCACGACGCCCTTAAACGACCATCGACCACAACCCAGCAGGCTATCTACGTTCATTACATGTTATACTACGTATTTGCACAGTAAAACACAGACTAGAGATGTTATACGCTAATAAAACGTGTGACAAAACTACAAAACATTACTCTTATTAGCACTGGGCGTGACATACCAGATTCCTTGTCAAAACGAACCACCGTGCAACCACCCTAGACCACCGTGTTCAGTCAGATTCTCACCTTTGATGTGACGGCTGTGATTATGTGGGGTTTGAATGGAAGATTAGGGTTTGACTTAGGGTACAAAGAGTGTTAAAAGGGTGGCGGTAGGAAGGGTGTGCTAGGGTTTGTGATATCATCTAGTAAACTTGTCGTGGGCTCTAAGAAGGGCACGTTTTTCAAGGCCCAAACCAGCGTGTAAAGGGTCTAGAGTTCGATCCCCCATAACAGCATATTCGAACATTAAAAGTATAGAAATCGCATATATAAAACAATACACTTACTAGCCTTAAATAACACTTTAACTTACTCGAAAACTAACATTTGAACCGAAGTAGTACTCAATTACCGACTCCAAAATTCGAGGTATTACAGTCTTCCCCCCTTAAATTGAACTTCGTCCCGAAGTTCGTCCTCCCTAGGTGCCCAAACAACTAACTCAAACGATCTTGAAATGCAAAACATCACGGAAACTTTCACAAAACTTACTTAATTCACAGAACGTTACATTACATCCCCCTTAAAGAAAATTTACGTCCGCGTAACTTACCTCAATCGAATAGATGCGGATAGCGTTCTTTCATGGACGCCTCAGGCTCCCATGTAGCCTCTTCCTGATTATGGTTGGTCCACAGGACCTTCACCAAGATCGTCTCTCCATTGCGAGTTTTCCGCACCTTTCTGTCTAGAATTTCTTTCGGAGTCTCAATGTATGACAACCGCTCATCTACCTCAATCACCTCGTGCTGAAGTACATGTGATGGGTCACTCACATATTTCCTCAACTGGGACACATGGAACACATTATGGACCTTGGATAGGGTTGGAGGTAAAGCTAAGCGATATGCCACCTCTCCAACTCTGTCCAAGATCTCAAATGGTCCAATAAATTTCTGACTCAGTTTGCCACGCTTGCCGAATCTCATCACACCCTTCATCGGAGAGACTTTCAGTAGTACTTTCTCCCCGGCCTCAAATGCAATATCGCTCCTCTTCAGATCGGCATAGCTCTTCTGTCTATCCTGAGCGGCCCTCATCCTCTGTCGAATAATCTGAACCTACTCCACCATCTCCTGGATCATATCTGGCCCCAATGTCACAACATCAGCTCGATCATCCCAACACACAGGGCTCCGACACTTCCTCCCGTACAAAGCCTCAAAAGGGGCCATCCCTATGCTGGCATGGTAGCTGTTATTATAAGAAAATTCAATCAACCCTAGTTGATCCTCCCAAGATCCTCCGAACTCAAGGACACAAGCCCTCAACATAACCTCAAGGGTCTGAATCGTTCTCTCAGTCTGACCATCAGTAGCTGGATGGAAAGCAGTACTCATCTTCAATTGGGTACCCAAAGCTGCCTGCAACTCCTGCCAGAACCTGGATATAAACCTCGAGTCTCGATCTGAAACAATGTCCTTGGGTACGCCATGAAGTTTGACCACATTCTGAACATATGACTTAGCCAACTCAGCTTTACTCCAGGTATCTTTCATTGGAATAAAGTGAGCAGACTTAGTCAAACGATCTACAATCACCCAAATCATGTTGTTGCCCCTCTGAGTCCGAGGCAACCCCACGATAAAATCCATCGAGATGTTCTCCCACTTCCACTCTGGCACATCCAACGGTTGAACTTTCCCTTGAGGTCTCTTATGTTCCCCTTTCACTCGCTGACAAGTCAGACACCTCAACACAAACTCTGCGACTTCCTTCTTCATATTAGGCCACCAGAACGTCTTCTTAAGGTCTTTATACAGCTTATCACCCCCTGGGTGAACGGAATATGGAGTAGCATGAGCTTCAGTCAGGATCTTCTTCTTTAGCTCCTCTACATCCGGAACACACCATCGCCCACTGAACCTCAAACTACCATCATTATGAACACTGAACTTGGATGCAGACTCTCCACTCTCACTCTCAACCATCCCACGCCACTTCTGGATCCTTGCATCATTCTTTTGTAACTCGAATCTCTCCATACAACTCAGGCTCCACTGTCAAGTCACTAAGAGTGTCCCCTTTCCGGATCATGAATATTCCCATCTCCCTTAGCTCACCATGCAACCTCACTCTCGACCTGGCACAATTCAGAGCATGCACGGATTTCCTACTTAGGGCATCAGCTACCACATTCGCCTTACCTTCATGATAGACAATCTGCATATCATAGTCTCCAATCAACTTTATCCACCTCCTCTGCCTCATGTTCAGCTCCTTCTGGGTGTAGATATACTTCAGGCTCTTATGATCAGAAAACACCTTAAAAGTGGCTCCGTAAAGGTAATGGCGCCACAATTTAAGTGCAAAGACCACAGCTCCTAATTCCAAATCATGAGTCGGATAATTTTCTTCGTAGGTCTTCAACTGGCGAGAAGCATATGCTATCACCCTTCCATTCTGCATTAGCACACAACCCAACCCATGCTTCGAAGCGTCAGTATAAACTTCGAAGTTATCACTCCCAACTGGCAAAGCAAGGATAGGAGCTGTGGTCAGGCGTTCCTTAAGGGTTAGGAATGCCTTCTCACAACTCTCATCCCAAACAAAACGGTTCTCTTTCCTCATTAACGACGTCAACGGCTTCGCTATCTTTGAAAAATCTTTAACAAATCTCCGATAATATCCAGCCAATCCCAGGAAGCTTCAAATCTCACTCACATTCTTCGGACTTTGCCACTTAGTCACAGCCTCAATCTTACTAGGGTCGACAGACACTCCCTCCTTTGAAATTACATGCCCCAAAAACGCCACTCTCTCCAACCAGAACTCACACTTACTCAACTTAGCATTGAGTTTATGTTCCTCCAAGGTCTGAAGTACTTTCCTTAAATGATCTTCGTGCTCTTCTGCACTCTTGGAATATACAAGGATATCATCGATAAATACCACCACAAACTTGTCCAGATACGGGCTGAAAACTCGATTCATCAAGTCCATGAACACAGCTGGAGCATTAGTCAATCCAAAGGGCATAACCACGAATTTGTAGTGGCCATACCTCGTTCGGAAAGTAGTCTTGGGTATATCTTCATCCTTTATTCTCAACTGATGATACCCGGATCTCAAATCAATCTTGGAGAAAACCCCGGCTCCACTTAACTGATCGAACAAGTCGTCAATTCTCGGCAAAGGATAACGATTCTTGATAGTCACATTGTTCAGCTCTCGGTAGTCAACACAAAGTCTCAAACTTCCATCCTTCTTATTCACAAACAAAACGGGTGCTCCCCAGGGCGACACACTGGGTCGGATGAACCCTTTCTCAGCTAGTTCATCCAACTGCTTCTTCAACTCCTCCATCTCCTTCGGTCCCATACGGTACGGTGATTTAGATATTGGTCCCGCTCCCGGTTTTAGGTCAATGGAAAATTCCACTTCCCTCCTCGGCGGTAACCCCGGAACGTCGTCTCGGAAAACTCCCTCGAACTCCCATACCACAGGTATCTCACCAGTCTTGGGGGTCGCAGCCTCACAATCCCACATTTGGCACAAGATTAGGCTCTCTCCTTTTCGCAAACTAGACTTGAGGGTATTGACAGAAATGAATTTGATTTTTGGCTTGACTCGGTATCCCTTGTAAGAAACCCTCACTCCTTTAGGTCCTTTCAAGGAAATTTTCTTTTGATGACAGTCTATAAAAGACCTATACTTCCCCAGCCAGTCCATCCCTAAGATCACTTCAAAACCCCCCAAAGGAAATTCTATGAGGTCACCAAAGAAAGTTGCTTCCCCGATTTTGATGGGTACACTACCGTATACTCTATTACAAACTATCGACTCGCCCGAAGGTATGGTCACTGAATCCGCGACCCAGTCGAATCTCTCAAGTCCCAAAGCCTTAACATGATCTCTAGACACAAACGAATGGGTGGCACCGGAATCGAAAAGTACAAAAGTAGGTTTAGATTTCACAAGAAAAGTACCGGTGACCACATGAGCATGATCCTTCGCGGCCTGCTTTCCCATGGCAAAGAGCTTGCCACTGGATTTTACTCCACTCTGACTGGCACCAGATGTCCCAGCCTGCTGGTTCCCTTCTGCTCCCGTCTTTTGGTTGCTTCCACCTCCATTGTATTGATTCTGGTACGAGCGGCTCTGATAATTGTTATAGCTCCTCTGGTAATTACTGATCCCTCCAGACTTCGCACCCCCACCATAGTTGGGCATGGGTGTGCGATAGCCACTGCTACCATAAGACTGGGTGCGAGATCCCTAGTATCCGGATGTAGGCGTACGATAACCCTCGGACTGATTCCCTCCAGAAGAGCGACACACTGCCTGCTTATGTCCTCTCTTTCCACAGCCGAAACAAACTATTCCCGCTGAGCCACCGCCAGAAACTCCACTCAAGTGACTGCCCCCACCATGGTTTCCCCCACCACCAGAGGTACTACTCCCAAAATATCCACTGAACTTATTTTGCTTTTTCGATCCAGAACCCTCGGTTACTGATTCCGCCTTCCTCTTTTCTGTCTTGGACTTCTTGTCCTCCTTAATCATCTCGGAAAGCCTCTCCGCCGCCCCAGCCCTTAAGTAAATGTCACGGACTGTGGTGGGCGGAGCTACAATCAATCTCTTCTTGATGGCGATTGATAACCCTCTCTCAAATTTCATTGCCAGCATGGCATCATCGAAACCCACGTCTCCCACGTAGTTCGCCAACTGGATGAATTTCCTGTAGTAAGCCTCTACAGTCATGTCCTCCGACATCTTGAATGTATCGAACTCCTCCCTCAGCTTGCTCTTTTGGAATTCTGGTAGAAACACCTCGTACAAGATCCTCTTGAATGCGTCCCAAGCAACAAACTCGATCTCATCCTCTCTAGCTGCTTCCCGGATCTCTCCCTTGTTCCCGGTCCACCAATCTCCGGCCATACCCCTAAGATAGTGGGCTGCTTGGTCAACCCTCAATTCTTCAGGGCAAGCCACCAACTCGAATAGATTAGTGAATTCCCGACACCATGCCCCCAGCAGATGAGGTTCCCCCTCCCCAGTGAATTGGGTAGGGTGATGCCTCGCGATTATTGTGCTCATTTTTGCTGAGTCCATGCGTTGGGCCTTTAGGGCCTCGTTCTCAGCTAGTAACCGGTCTAACTCCTCTTGTGTGATGTTTGCAACATTGGCTCTTCGCGGAGGCATACTATAATACAACAGAAAAAAAGAAATGAGTCCCGTCTCATATGGGTACCCATTTGGATTAGGGCTATGTTCCCTAAACATTAAAGTCTATAAACACTTAGACTATAAGTAGTCCTTTTCTATAACATGGCTCAGGGATCACATAACCGCATATCTCTAGACATGATGAGAGAAGAATTACTAACATGTTTCAAATCACTTCACGTAGCCATATTAATATGCACTTCTTTATTCAAACAATTAAAGATTCTTTCATGCTCATGCCCCTTCCGGCTTTTCCAAACAATCACTTATACCCAGAATTCTCATAAACACTTATCACAGTATACCATTACCTCCATCTTTTCTTAACCTACCCCTTTTCTCTCGTATATTCTCTCTGGGTTCCCGGGTAAAACTGATAGGGCCAATGGTTCGGTGTGAGGGGGCCCCAGACTCATACTTCCCCTTTTGTGTGCTCCTAACAGTCCTATCTCGGGGTTCATTTTATTTAGACTCTCCTACATTCATTGGATTCATTAGGTTAGGCCTGAGGATCGTTCGCTCTGATACCACTTTGTAACACCCCCATTTATTTAAGGGCCTGTACTAGGACTCCTCAGATAAACAAAGGTGTTACCATCTCGGTTTCCCGAGGCAGTAGATACAAAGGAAGATAAACAGTACTTTAAATTAAATTTAACTCAAGACATGTTCTTACATCCGTATCCGAAAGTCTTAGCAAAACAAATAAAGTACAACTCGTATTAAACTGACTAAGGTGATCTAGACATCTAATCTGGTCCGGATCCAAGCTCTTCCTCCCATAGCTCCCCCTTAGTCTCAGCCACCTGTCAATCTGCTCCCCAAATAAATTGGTTCATCACAGGTGATCACGAAAACACAGGGTCAACCACGAGGTTGAGTAGGGAAAACAACAAATATAACAATATCGTAAACTCCGCACCGATCCAACGCCAAATAAACTCCGCACCGATCCAACGCCATATATATACTCCGCACCGATCCAACGCCATATATATACTCCGCACCGATCCAACACCATATATACTCCGCACCGATCCAACACCGTATCACAAGACCCAATATATAATCACATCATATAATATCTCAGAATAATATATATAACACATTATAACGATCACATGATTTTATATCACCACCAAACTTCATATCAAATAAGAGTAGATTACACATCATATAACAGTATTATCCCCTACCTGAATTAGCAGGAAAAGTAGATATGTCCGAGGCTTGTCAAAAATGTTCCACGCAAAACTCGCTACCTAAAGAGATATACGCAACGAATTAACAAACTTCCCGAACCCCTTAACGATCGTACTTACTATAAATAGCAACCTTCCATAAGTAGAAGGTTTCCATAAATAGGAACTTCCCAAATATAGTAACTTAACAAATATAGACGCTCCCATGATCTACATAATTCCCGACTCGCATAATTAAATAACACGACCCGAACTTGTAAGAAACTAATTAGTACAAATTATAAATAAAGTGATACAATATTAACATTAACAATAATAATAATAATCATAATAATAATAATAATAAATATTAGAAATTTTAGTAGACACCAACAACTTAAACCCCCACGACACACCCTCTTACTCGACACACCTAAACCCTTAAAACAGCCCCCTTACAACCACCACGCGCCACCAGCTCCGCCACCAACAACCCCCACAACTCGAGCCCAGAACTACAAGCTACCACCGTAGCCATCCCCACACCTTCGACCCCTACTGTCACTGCGAACCAGAGCCCTAAATCAGGCCTGGTTTACTAACGACCTGCCTGAACAGACCCACACCTCTCACCATCGACACACCTCACAGACCCGACACCACCAACACCGCCGCCTAACACCACCACTACAACCAGACCTTCCAACCACCGTGGCAACACCGTACTGACCTCCCCCGATTCACCAGTATTACCACCCCTAAAACTCTGTACACGAGGAGATCACAGAAGCAGCAGGGATGCCTGGTATGACACCCGTGACCCATCTCATCGATCTCCCCTTAAACCACCACACCCAACCACCTATGACCACCGACCTTGGCTTACCTGAAACTCTTGAACGCTGACTGTACCCCTAACCCAAGACCCATAACCATAGATCCCAACTCACGACACAACCAGTTATCCAAACCCAAGCCTACAGACCCGTATAAGAAAACGACATTAGCAACCTTCCTGCCACCGTGTTCACTGCTCCTCACGACGCCCTTAAACGACCATCGACCACAACCCACCAGGCTATCTACGTTCATTACATGTTATACTACGTATTTGCACAGTAAAACACAGACTAGAGATGTTATACGCTAATAAAACGTGTGACAAAACTACAAAACATTACTCTTATTAGCACTGAGCGTGACATACCAGATTCCTTGTCAAAACGAACCACCGTGCAACCACCCTAGACCACCGTGTTCAGTCAGATTCTCACCTTTGATGTGACGGCTGTGATTATGTGGGGTTTGAATGGAAGACTAGGGTTTGACTTAGGGTACAAAGAGTGTTAAAAGGGTGGCGGTAGGAAGGGTGTGCTAGGGTTTGTGATATCATCTAGTAAACTTGCCGTGGGCTCTAAGAAGGGCACGTTTTTCAAGGCCCAAACCAGCGTGTCAAGGGTCTAGAGTTCGATCCCCCATAACAGCATATTCGAACATTAAAAGTATAGAAATCGCATATATAAAACAATACATTTACTAGCCTTAAATAACACTTTAACTTACTCGAAAACTAACATTTGAACCGAAGTAGTACTCAATTACCGACTCCAAAATTCGAGGTATTACAATAAAATACGGAGTATTACAAATACAATAACAGCTATTATGAATTACAATAACAGCTATTATGAATACAATAACAACTATTATGAATTACAATAACAGGTATTCAAAATGGAAAACTGAATACAATAACATTTATTATGCAAATACAATAACAACTATTATAAATTACAATAACAGCTATTGTGAATTACAATAACAGCTATTATGAATTACACTAACAGGTATTACAAAATGGAAAACTGAATACAATAACATGTATTATGCAAATACAATAACAGCTATTATGAATTACAATTACAGCTATTATGAATACAATAACAGCTATTATGAATTACAATAACAGGTATTACATAATGGAAAACTGAATACAAGAACATGTCTTATGCAATACAATAACAGCTATTATCAATTACAATAATAGCTATTATGAATACAATTACTGCTATTATGAATTACAATAACAGGTACTAAAAAATGGAAAACTGAATACAATAACATGTATTATGCAATACAATAATTAACATTATGCATTACAATAACAGGTATTATTATGCAATACAATATTTGACATTATGCAATAACTGTGTAAAAAAGGAAATACAATAACAGAACTTATAAAATACAATAACTGTCTTGAATGAAGTCACTACTAGATACAATAACAGGACGTATATAATACAATAACTGTGTAAAAACCATTACAATAACTGTCTGAAAATCATTACAATAACTGTATGAACTCATTATAATAACTGTCTGAAATCATTAAAATAACTGCCTGAAACCA
This sequence comes from Silene conica, assembly GCA_029255685.2. Lineage (NCBI taxonomy): Eukaryota > Viridiplantae > Streptophyta > Magnoliopsida > Caryophyllales > Caryophyllaceae > Silene > Silene conica. The sequence goes on along the minus strand of CM055317.2, from coordinate 24,741,110 downwards.
ATACAATAACTGGATTTATAAAATAGAATAATTGGGTATAAACAATACAATAACTTGGCTTTATACAGTAGAATAATTGAGTTTATACAATACAATAACTGGGTATAAACAATACAATAATTCGGTTATACAAATACAATAATTGGGTTTTAACAAAGCAATAAATGAGTTTAAACAATATAATAACTAGGGTTATACAAATATAATAATTGGGTTTATACAATACAATAACTGAGGTTATACTATACATATTATGAAATTGAAAAAAATACGATGATGAAGCGAAAGAGATGATGAAATCTCCTTAATTGATGATGAATTTGAACGAGTATGATGAAGATTGAGTTTGTAACCTGCTACTTGAATGAATTTGGATGAAGATTAAAATTCAGAATTTATACAAATTCTTATTTTTTGTGACAACTTAATGACAATTAATGTACACGACACCCATAGAGTCATAAACAGATACAATAACTGAGTTTTCATAATACAATAATTGTGTTAAGGTAATACAATAATCGAGATGTAATTTTATAATAACTGCATTGTATACATGAAGTCACTACCAGATACAATAATTGAGTTTTCATAATACGATAATTGTGTTAAAGTAATACAATAATCAAGATGTGTAATACAATAACTGCATTATAAAGTGATTAAAGCTGACTATAAAACACTATAAATACTAACCAGATAATAACAAAATCATATATAATAACTAAACCTATATTACAATAACTACATCAATATATTACAATAACAAACAAGAAAGAACAACATAAAAAATCAAAAATCAGGTACGAAAATCGAAAATACAATTACGAAACCCTAGAATTATGTGAAAACAATAGAAAATGTAATTCAACAACAAAAACCGAGTAATTGAACTAGATAATGAAAACTACTGAATAAATTGAAGAATACACACAAAAAAAACACAACAAATTCAAGCAACGAAGAACATGAAATGCGAAATTGAAGAAATTTTCAAAAAAATAGTACCAAAAGAAGAAATTCATTACTTGACTGCACATAATCAAAGATGAAGACGAAGTAGAATTACTGAGCACGAAGAATAAGCATGAAACCGCTTTGAAAACGAAGAAAATTGAAGATGAAGAGCACAAGAACAATCGAAATAGATTATCGATGTTTTTTATTTTCCTGGCTTTTTAGAGGGAGAGGGAGAAGAGAGAGTGATTTTTATAATAATGAATGAGATTGAGAGAAAAGTGGATTTTTATATGTTCATTAAGATTAAATCTCAGCCATCCATCTAATTTAGATCAAGTGTCAAGATTTAGAGGTGTAACTCACCAAAGATGACCCAACTCATATGATCCTACTTCTATATATATATATATATATATATATATATATATATATATATATATATATATATATATATATATTTATATATATATCATTTTGGTTGAATGTTGCTGCTGTTGCTTTCTGCGTGCTACTGGTTTATGCAGCTGCTACTTACTGCGTGCTGCTGGTTTATGATGCTACTGCTGGTGGTTTATGCAGGATTTTCACTGGCTGCAAGGGAACAAATACAGTTTTTTAAAAATCAATTATAAAATAAATAACAACGGTTATGATACACAAACCGTTGTTAAACAGTTTCCCACCAAAACTACTTACAACAGGGTTGAAACATATAACCGTTGTCATAACCTTCCAACCATAAATCAACAACACTTTTAACAACGCATAGACAGTAATAACAACGGCTTTTACCCGTTGTTAATAACTTTAACAACAGTTTCACTACACATAACCGTTGTAAAATCTTTCCCATCAAAACTAATAACAACGGGGTTTCAAGTACATAACCTTTGTGATAACTTTCCCACCTAAACCCTAAACCCTAAACATACCCATTGTTATAAATTACTCGGCAAAACTATAGCAATGAGGTTGAGACAAATAGCCGTTGTGATAACTTTCCCACCAAAAATCATTGACACCTTCAACAACGCAGGAACCTAATAACAACGGGTTTTACCCGTTGTTAAAAGATTTTAACAACGGTTCTTTTAAACTCACCCGTTGTTATAAATTTCCCGGCAAAACTATAGCAATGGGTTTGAGACAAATAGCCGTTGTGATAACTTTCCCTCTAAAAATCATTGACACCTTCAACAACGCATGAACCTAATAACAACGGTTTTTACCCGTTGTTAAAATCTTTTAACAACGGTTCCTTGAAACTTACCCGTTGTTATAAATTTCTCGACAAAACTATAGCAACGGGTTTGAGACAAATAACCGTCGTGATAACTTTCCCACCAAAAAAATTATTGACACCTTCCACAACAGCAGGAACCTAATAACAACGGTGATTAGCCGTTGTTAATACTTTTAACAACAATTATGACAATAATTTGGGACCGTTGTTAAAACCTTTAACAACGGAGGCTTTAACAACGTCCGCTTTTTTATATAACAACGGTTAATAACTGTTGTTAAAGCCCATATTTGTAATAGTGTAGTTTAATCCTTTATTGTAGGTAACTTCATTTACCATTTTATTTATTATGTACTATTACTAACTTTGTGCGGTGTTGTGTTGTCTTCTTGTTTCTTTCTTGTCTGTGGTGATTAGTTTGATATTGTCGATTGATATGTATTACCACACCCTTATTCACTGAAGAATATTTGGCTAAAGGCTCTTTAGTAAATAGGGTTGTTACACTACTGCTGATATTTTATGGCTTAAGTTGTTGTTCGAGTTCGACATTGCCACGCCTTTTCCCCGGGTTGTTTTTCGTCACAATCTAGGTGCGGAGAACTACTTGCTAATCCAATATTTTGCTCCTACATGAAACACCCTGCTCTTGCTATTCACTTTGTCCGTGAACAAGTGCTACTATGTAATATTCATGTTTAACATATCAACGGTGATGATCAACTTGCTGATACATTACCCAAAGCTCTCCCTAAGGATCAGTTTCTGCTTCTTGATTGCTTCCAAGATCCGACTTACTCCATGGCCGTTTGTGTTGCGGGAGCGTATACAAAATATATTTCCTTCCTAATTTAATTGTATCGTATATTTTAAATTGCCTAGTTTATAATACATATTTCCTAATTCTTGTATGGTATCTATTTTAGTAAAAAAACTACAAGTGTTTGATTAAGGGTTATAATGATCTAACAACGAGTTTGGTGATGTTTATTTAGACGTTTTTATGCGGAGGAGCAGCTAGAAGGAATAATGAAGACGAAAGGTTGTTGACGCGGAAAGCCCCAAGGGGGGAAAACCGCGAGGGAACTAAGTTCCTCCAATTAATTCCACTAGAAAACTCGGCCTGAAAATCGAGTAGGTAACAAGTGTTTTTCCTTAGTTCTAGTGAGATAAGTGTAGTAGGTTATTGTGTGTGTACAAGATACATTTCTTCTACTTTTATAGATACATTGGGCTTGTGGACCGTTGGATCTAAGGCTTTGTCCAACGCTCCGTTGCTTCTTCTTTTAGCTTCTTCCTTCTTCCTTCTTTACTCTGCTCCTCTTTCCTTGTTGGCCCATTTTGGGCAATTCTTGAGCCTTGCAACTTGTCCTTTCCTTCTTCCCATTTCCCGCTTCTAGTGCCCAAGATGCTTCCCCAACTTCTTCCCCTTTCCCGCTTCTTGTGCCCAAGATGCTTCCCCAATACTCTTCCTTTCCGATTGACTTTGACCCCCAAAGTTTCCATCCACTCATACGATGCCATGTGTCGGGAAATCAAAATGTTAATTTTGGTGCACAACATTAGCCCCCATTTCTCGCACAAATGAGTTTGTGTGGGGACTCTTCCTCTTCCTGGATCCAGACTCTGAGTGAATACACTGAGTCCCTGGATATTGATGGGACGGTTATCTGTTTTGTCAGAAACCCATCAATTAGTCTCCAACCGCACGCCAACTGTCCTCCATTACCAAATTTCAAATTTTAAATTGCCTATTTATTTTACTTTTTACTTTAACCTTTCATCTTTCCTACCCAACTTTCTCATAACTTCAACCCTCTCCTATTCTTCAACCGCCCATTTCCTCGCTTTTTCGCCTAAGGTAACTGCTTCTTTCCTCTTTGTTTCTTTGTTTTCTTGTCTTTCCGGTTCCGATGGCTCCCAATATTTTTCCATCACGATCATTTCTTTCCGAGAAACACTCGGCAGATTCGTGTTTTGTTCTTGTGGATCCCACCGTGGTCAGGGAATTATACCACTTAAGTGAGGACATTGTACTGTATGTCCCTAAGGTGGGTCAATCGGCCGATGTTGACCACCCTGGCTGGACTACATTTTATCTGTACCCTTTCTCTCTAGGGCTATCCTTTCCCTTCCCTGACTTAGTGCAAGAATTCCTTCGCTTCACAAAACTCCCTCTTTGGCAAATTAACCCTCACGTTTGGAAGATATTACTTTCTCTTTCTCGCTTGAATGACCGTTACTCTCTTGATATCACTCTGGGTGACCTCGCCCATGTCTATTCTATTCGTCCTCTGGGTTCTTGACAGTACGCCCTGCGGGCTAGGTCCAGTGCGGATCAGTGCATCGTCTTTCCCCCAAAACCTAAGGACGCAGGGTGGTTCACGCCGTTTGTTTTTCTAAGGGTGGACTCACTCCCTCCGTCTGCTGATTACATTTATAATGCCCCGATTTCCTCCACAGGTACTTACAGCCATACCCTTCCCGTTGCTTTTCTCGTTACTGCTTACGTTCTTACTGCTTTTTTTGTGCAGTTCTGCTTGAATTGATCCCTGCTGTTGACGAGGGAGCGTCATTTCAAAAACTATTTGGCTTGGATTCCTCTCTTCGCTCTTTCAACCTCATGTTCAGCCACAGTGCCCAGAAGGAGATGTCATCTAGTTCCGCTCAAACTCATATGACCCCGGCAGAGATGCCGGCTGCTCGGAGAAAGAAGGCCCTCACTTCTTCAGTTAGGCCTCAGCAAAAGAGAAAACTGGAGTCTGCAGAGTCCTAGCCCTCTTCTAAGAAGGTTGCCCTGCTTTCTCCTTCATGCTCCACTCCTTCAGCTGCTCCTTTGGTGCCACTGCCACCTCCAGCAGTTTCATCCAGGACCCATAACAAAGCTTCTTCTTCCTCTGTCCCTGCTGGTAAGGCTTCCTCCTTTGTGATGGAGGACATTACTGAGGACGTGATAAGGGTGCCTAAGGGCATCGGTGGGGATCTAGCATAAGCTCCTTGGGCTTTCCTAGACCGTCTTCTTCTTCCTGGCTCTGAGGAGATGCTGAATCCTCAGCCTACCATGGCTCTGTTACGTCATGCTACTGAGAATGTTTTCTCGGTAAGTTGCTTTGGCTGGTTTCTCTTTCTGGTAACACTACTTGTGAAGGTGTCCCTCTTTCGTTGACTGTTGGTTTGCGTAATTATTCTCTGCAGGCGCTCCAAATGATGCTGCTGGGGTGTCGTAGGACGGATGCCATGACCCAGGATCTGCATTCTCGCAGGGCTGGCCTAGATGATGAGCAGGGCGTAAGGGCTCGGAAGGTGGAGGAGCTAAAGGCCACCTAGATTAAAGTGAAGGAGCTTGAGAAAAAAATGCCTAGCTGTAGGAGGATAAGGTTGCCTGGATGGCTGAGAGGGAGGTCTTGACTGCTGAGAAGGGAGCCCTGGTGGCTAACAAGGAGACTGTTGTTGCGGAGTTGATGGTTGTATCTCAGAAAAAGAAAACCTTGGCCCGGTTTCTGCATAATATTGTCCCCTTTACCTGCCTAGAAGCGAGAGTGGCGTGCATGAAAAAGTACAGGGACGGGGAGCATTTGAAGTGGAACCTGGCGGATGAGGAGGATTTCATGGCAAGGGAGTTTCCAGTACGACCACTAATACATGAGCTTTATGACATGGAGTCAAATGAATCCCTAGGGTCTCTTTCACCAGCCCCCGGTTCACCAGAGATGTAGAGTTTGTTCCTACTACTCCTCCCCCAGCTGTCAACGTTCCGAACCTGGAAGAGGACATTCCTGCTGGTGATGCGTCTTCGGCCACCAAGCATTCTGGTGGCGAGGTGGTAGTAGGGGACGCTCCAGCTGCATGATTAGTTTTCTGTCCCCATAGTGGCTTTAAAATTTGTTAGTAGTTGTTCTGTTGGGCTTACGCCTTTATGACTTTTAGTTACCATACCACGGGCCCTGTGTGGCGGGCCTTGTTGTTTTTAATTTCGTTTTGAACAATCAGGATGCCAGGCATCTTAGACTATTCTATTAGCTTTTCCTGCTGCTACTCTTAATATGGTATTTGTCAATGTTTCTAGCATACTTTGTTTGGATGCTTTTCCACTTTGTTTTGTGGCTCAGCCGTTTGTCTGGCGGTTTGCCTTTGTTTTGTTTATCATGCATGATTCGTGTGTGTTTGGCCAAGTGTGGGTGCTGGCTTCAGGGTATACCCATCTCATTTAGAGGCTGCCAGGCTTTCGTGGGTGCTAGGTATCGCGGGTAGCAGAGCCCAGGCTGCTTGTACTTTGCTGTGCCCACTATAGTTACTTGTTTGAGTGCGACTTTACTTGCAATTCGTTTAAAATACGCAATATATTATAACTTCGTGCATACACGTTTTGGAGTTTTGGTTAAACTCTTTGTGTGGAACTCCACAAAGGGAAAAGTGTTCCGATTTTCAAAAGAGAAATTTCATTAGGATGGCAGGACCCTGATGTTGATACATTAAATGAAAATAATACTAAGGGAGTAGATACCCTAAATTCTAGATACTGATGGTGCTAGTGTGTCCATGGGCTCCGTCTTTCTTTAGATGAAGTACTTCTTTAGATGGAGGATGTTCCAGGGTCTGGGCACCATGTTCCCATCCATGTCCATCAGCCTGTAAGACCCGCTTCCCGTTGAGCTCTCCACCTGATGTGGTCCTTCCCAATTGTAGGCAAACTTCCCGGCCTTCTGGTTCTTGGTGTTCTGGAAGACTTTCCCGAGGACTAGGTCTCCCACCTAGAGGGTTCTGATCTTGACGTTCTTGTTGTAACTTCTGGCTACCGTATGTTTGTAGGGCGCCATTCTAATGGAGGCACTAGTTTTGAGCCCGCCCACGGTGTCCAAACTGTTGGCCATTTCCACTTGATTGCGTTCTTCGGTTAAGCACCCGTACCTCTGGGTTGTTACCTTGGCTTGTGCTGGAATGACTGCTTCTGCTCCGAACACCAGGCTGAAGGGAGTTTGGCCTGTTTCTGTCTTGGGTGTTGTTCTGTCAGACCATAGAGCAAGGGGTAACTCATCTGCCCATTTGCACCCAACTTCTTCCAGCCTTCTCTTCATATTGTCCATGATAATCTTGTTGCTGGATTCAGCTTGACCATTGGTCTGCGGGTACCTGGGGGCAGATTTCAACAAGGTAATATTCCAACTAGCACAAAATGCTTCCGTTTTGTTAGATATGAATTGTGACCCGTTATCACAAACAATTTCAGAGGGTATACCAAACCTGTTAATTATGTTGCGTTTAAGGAAGGATATCACCTGATTTTCCGTGACCTGTGGGAAGGCTTTTGCTTCTATCTACTTGGAGAAGTAGTCTGTTAGTGCGAGCATTTAGTTCCTGTTCCCTGGTGCCCTGGGCAGTGGTCCTACGATATCCATCCCCCATTTCATGAAAGGCCATGGTGATATGACCGGGTGCAGAGGTTCAGCGGGCTGATGGATTACAGGTGTGTGCTTCTTGCAGGCCGGGCAGTTCTTCGCGAATTCTTTCGCGTCTTTTCTTATTGTCGGCCAGAAGTAGCTATGCCTGAGTGCTCTATTGGATAGGCTCCTATCCCCTGCATGATTTCCACATTCGCCATTGTGGAGGTCATGCAAGACGAGTTGACTTTCTTTCAGCCCTAGACACCGTAGGTAGGGTCCAGCAAGGGATTTCCTGAATAAGATACCATCAATTAGTGTAAACCTGGATGCTTTCATTTTAAATCCCCTTACCTCCTTTCGTTCTGGCGGCAGGATGTCATTGGCTAACCAATTGATGTAAGGGGTTCTCCAATCAGAGATTTCTTCTTGGCTGATGGTGCTGCTGAGTATTCCTGCCTCCATTTCCCAGTCAGTGTTGGATGGGTCAACTTCTGGATCCTGTCCTTGATTTGAAGGTTCCAGCACGTGGACTATCGGGATGGCGGAAATTTCCCTAGGTTTGAACGTAGCCCCCAGGTTGGCTAACGCATCAGCCTTTGCATTCTGGTCCCTGGGTACTTGTTTTAGCTCGAAGGTGATGAATTCTGCCTTTAGCTCCCTTGCCACTTTCTGGTAGGCTATCATTTTTGCATCCTTGGCTTCGTACTCACCATTGACGTGGTTCACGATGAGCTGTGAATCACCATAATCCTGTAGGTGTCTTATTTTCATTCCTAGGGCAAGCCGGAGTCCCTGGATCAGTGCTTCGTACTCGGCCACATTGTTGGTTGCGGGGAATTCACAATGCACTGCCTGTGCGAAGACGTCTCATTCGGGTGACCGTAGTACCATACCTACTCCTGCCCCCTGCTGTTGGAGGCGTCATCTACGTGTAATGTCCAGCACCTTTCTGCTGAGTCTATTTCTGGTGGCTGGATAGCTATCTCTGCTTCTTTCTGGAGCCCTGGACTAAAATCAGAAACAAAGTCTGCCAGAGCTTGCGATTTTATCGCAGTACGGGTTTCAAATTTTAAATCGTATCCACTTAAGTGTACTAACCACTTGGCCATTCTCCTAGACAATTCTGGTTTCCCTAATATGGATTTTAATAGATAACTTGTTAGGACCGAAATTGTGTGGGATTCGAAGTAAGGCCTTAACTTATAGGATGTCGTTACTAAAGCTAAAACAAGTTTTTCTGGAGCAGAATACCTGGTCTCTGCAGGTAGAAGAGACTTACTGATGTAGTATACAGGATGTTGTGATCCCTCGTGCTCCCTTACCAAGACTGCACTGGCGGCTGCCTCGGTCACCGATAGGTACAGGTAGAGTTGCTCTCCAGGTTCTGGCTTGGACAAGAGTGGAGGGGTGCTAAGGTACTGCTTCAGGCTCCTGAAGGCTTCCTCGTGCTCCTCTGTCCACTCGAATCTTTTGCTCTTCAGCATAATGTCGTAGAAGAGCTTGCACCTTTCTAAGGACTTGGATAAGAATCTGTTTAGGGCGGCCACTCTTCCTATGAGCCTTTGCACGTCCCTCGGCTTTTGTGGTGATTCCAACTGTAGCAACGCCTTAATTTGCTCCATACTTGCTTCAATTCCCCTCCATGTGACCATGTACCCCAGGAATTTCCCGCTGGATACTCCGAACGTACACTTTGATGGGTTCAGTTTCATCTGGTACTTCTTTTGAACGTCTCCTGTAGATGCTGGAAGTGTTGTTCTGCTGCCTTGGACTTCACCACCATGTCATCAATGTACACCTCCATGGTCTTGCCAATCTGGTACTTGAACATCATGTTCACCAGCCTTTAGCTGGACCCTGCATTTTTTAGTCCAAAAGGCATGACATTATAACAGTATATACCTCTTTCTGACCAGAAGGCGGTTTTTTCCTAGTCCTCTACGGCCATCTTGATCTCATTATATCCACTCCAGGCATCTAGAAACGTCAGCATCTCTTGTCCTGCAGTTGCATCCACCAAGGCGTCTATTTGTGGTAGAGGGAAATGATCTTTCGGGCATGCCTTGTTCAAATCTGTGAAGTCGACGCAGACTCGCCATTTGTCGTTCTTCTTGAGCACTACCACCACCTTGGACAACCATTCTGGGTATTTTACTTCTCTGATTTTTCCAGCAGCCAGGAGGTCGTCCACCTCCTGGTTTATTACCTGATTTCTTTCTGAGGCAAACTTCCGCCTCTTCTGCTGGACTGGTATGTGGTTTGGATCCACACTTAGCTTATGGGAATATGACATCTGGGTCTATTCCTACCATATCCTTATGCGACCAAGCAAATCAATCAATATTTTCTTTTAATAACTGTACAAGTTTTAAGCGGATATCACCTGTGCATTCTACTCCCATTAGGACTTTCCTTTCAGGGTGCTGGAGTCCAGGGGGATGTCATCCAGTTCCAGCTGGGGTTGCTCAATATAGTCCTCCTGGAGCCGCTCCTTCTTTGATTGCTATGTTGGCGGTGGAGTGGCTGTGGGTTTGAGTGCCACCTTATAGCAGCTCCTTGCTTCCTCCTGATTCCTTTGATGGTTTGGACTCCCCACGGGGTGGGAAACTTCAGGCATTGGTGGTAGGATGATGGTATGGCCTTCATATCATGGATCCATGGCCTGCCAAGAATCACGTTATAAGTGGAGGGTCCATCAATTACTAGATACCTTACCTGTTTGTTGATTCCTCCAGCGTAAGTGGGGATGAGAATTTCCCCCAGGGAGTGCTTCGTCTCTCCGCTGAATCCTACTCGGGGAATCGTCTTCTTGTTCAGGTCGTCTTCGCTGAACCCCATGCTTTTTAGGGTCTCTAGCATGATGAGGTTGACGGAACTTCCTGCGTCCACCAGAATTTTTTTGACCGCGCAGTTCCCTATGGATAGGGTGATGATCAGCGCGTCATCATGATACTCTGCATCTCCATTTGCGTCAGTCTCATCGAAGCTGACTGCTGCTAGATCCTGTTGCTGATTTTGCATGAGAACTCCGGTTTGTCTCCCTTCGACTTCGTGGCATGTCTTTTTACTGCTGAGTAGGTTAGCCCACACAGCTCTGATCCTCCTGTAATCACGTTAATAACTTTCGTACAAATGGGAGGGATGGAAGGTCTGACCTGACTTGTTGAGTTGACCTTGGTTCCCTTACCCAACAGGTGGTTCATGTTCCCCTGGTCGAACTGGTACTTAACCTCTTTCCTCACGGTGATGCAGTCTTCCGTGGTGTGGCCTATGCTTTCTTCATGGAAGTCGCACCTCAGGCTGGTGTCCATGTTGTCTTTTCCTCTTTCTTCCGCCCTCTTTTTGGGCCACTTGACCTTTTCTCCCAAATCCTTTAGGGCCTTGATTACTCCTGCAAGATTAATGGAGAAACCATATTCCTTTACCTTGGGAGGCAGATTTGGGTCATTTTTCCAAGTTTCCCCCCCTGAAATTTTGTGGACCGGCCTGCTGTAGGGTTTGGCCTTCTCACTCCTTTCCACCGTTGCCTTTCTGGAGGTGGTCTCAACACGCGGGATAATCCTTCGAGGCCATGGATCTTCTTCCAGGCGGACGGCATCCAGAGCTTTCTGTTGCACCTGTGCGAAGTTTGTGCAGGTCCACTTGGTCAGATCCTTATATAGATCTGAACCCTCTCGTTGCCCCTAGCGGAAAGCGTGGATGGCAGTAGCCACGTCACACTTTGGTATGGATACCATCTCGTTGTTGAATCTGGCCAGGTAGTCCCTGGTTGGGTCTGTTTCACCTTGGATGATGCGGTACAGATCACTCGTCTGCTCCTCCGGCTTCCTACTGCTGGCAAACTGCTGATTGAAGGCGTTTACCAGTTCAGCGAAGCTGGAGATGCGTCCACTGGGTAGGCTGACCAACCACTGCAAGGCTGCTCCTGAGAGGGTTGATCCGAACCCTTTACACATGCAGGCTTCCTTCAGGGGTCCGGCAGCTATTATTACCATCATCTTCTGTTTGTACTGGTCAACATGGTCTATGGGATCGGTTGTCCCATCATAGTGCGTCATGTTTGGTGGAGTGAATCCCTTCGGCACATCGATAGAAACGATGTTGTTCGTGAAAGGAGAGTCTGCATAGCTGTCTTCTACCGCCTTTTCCAGAGGCCGTGGCACTCCCGGTATGCGGTTGACGAGGTCCCAGAGCTCCTTGTACTGCTGCTCCCACACACTGGAAAGTGTTGTAGTGTTGCGTGGTGGGAGAGGTCCATACGCCACGGCTCCTGGGGCCTGGCTGGCTAGTGGGACTGGGCTGGTATACTGGGAGGTGTGGCTGATGGACGGCGTCTGGTGGATGCTGCATCCTACAACTTCGTCCCCCTGCTAAGCTGCTTGTTGAAATGTGGTGCCGCGGATGACCCGAACGGCCTCCTGGGTGTCTGCTGGTGCGAGGGTCCTGCAGGGTGGAAGTAGTTAGTGTCTACAGACTGCAATCTTACAACATCGTTACCTAGGTGCACAGTGGCGTGAGGTGGTGAGTTGTAGGATAGGAATCCTAGCCCACTGGGAGTTATCACTTCTGGGGAAGTGACCCTGCTCAGGTCCAGGCGCTTGACCAGCTCAGCCGGGACTTCTCTGACTCTCTTCCCGCTGGTGGAGGCTCTCCTCTAGTGTCTTTCCTCAGCTTCAGCCAGGGAAGGTGTTGCGTTTGCTTGGCTTCTGGACATGACTTGCTCTCTTAAATTCTAGTTGTCCTTCTTCAGGCTGTCAATAGATTGGCGAAGGCTATTCATGCCTTCCATCATTGACTGCCACATCTCCACTGTTGGAGCAAGCTGGCTTGGGCTCTGCTTTCTGTCGACGTCTGGTTGAGAGGGAGCCTTGGGCGGCAGAGAGGAAATGGCTGGAGTTGTTGCGGAGGTGCTACTGCTAACTGGGGCCATCATGGTGACGGATGGTAGTGGAATAGTAATTTTGGGCGAAGATGATAGTGGTGCTTTACTGGTGGACAAAGCTGGTGCTAAAGGGCTGGTTGATTTGGGGATGGTTCCTGACATGGTTGCTTTGAATGGTTTTTCGAGGTGGTTTTTTGGGTATGACAATCACTATAGCCCCACGGTGGGCGCCAAAATGTTTTAGTAAAAAACTACAAGTGTTTGATTAAGGGTTATAATGATCTAACAACGAGCTGAGTTTGGTGATGTTTATTTAAACGTTTTTATGCGGAGGAGCAGCTAGAAGGAATAATGAAGACGAAAGGTTGTTGACGTGGAAAGCCCCAAGGGGGAAAACCGCGGGGGAACTAAGTTCCTCCAATTCCACTAGAAAACTCGGCCTGAATACTGAGTAGGTTACAAGTGTTTTTCCTTAGTTCTAGTGAGATAAGTGTAGTAGGTTATTGTGTGTGTACAAGATACATGTCTTCTACTTTTATAGATACATTGGGCTTGTGGACCGTTGGATCTAAGGCTTTGTCCAACGGTCCATTGCTTCTTCTTTTAGCTTCTTCCTTCTTCCTTCTTTTCTCTGCCCCTTTCCTGCTTTTTGTGCCGAAGATGCTTCCCCAATACTCTTCCTTTCCTGTTGACTTTGACACTCATACACGATGCCATGTGTCGGGAAATCAAAATGTTAATTTTGGTGCACAATAGTATCTTTACATATCTTATGTATATTGCGTTTCTATATTCTGTAATTACGTAACCCTAGCATCGTAGCCTTGTACTCTACAATATATATTGTAATCGTATCTCATGAATAAAATCTAGCAATTCATTCTTTACATAATACTATTTCCTGCATTCCAATCAATTCTATACATTTCACTTTTTGGGCACTATCCATGTGAGATCTTGTTTAAATTGTTTTACGGGTACATTGTGAAAACGGGTGTTATAATTACATCAATATGTAACTAAATATATTAAACAAGAAAAACAGATATTGTCAAAACAGTAATAAAGCAAACGTATAGAATTCATTGAAATAGAGGAAGTACAATAAAACAAAGATAAGACTTGCAACTTTATTGGCAACAATCTTAAGACACATTGACGGCGGCGGCGACGACAAGAAGAAAGGCCGAGACCCAAAATGACGCAGCAATAAGAGGATTAATAGGGTGACAACAGACGAACGATGAGAATGTGATACATGATCCTGATGAAGAATCCAGCATAGACATGAGTAACGAAAGGTTTAGGCATCCTTGAAGACAACTTTGTCTCCAGAGGCAGTAATCTGACAAGAGTAGCCATTGCCGCACTCGCAGAAGAGCTTTCCAGCATCAGGGCCTTCAGTTTTGGTAATTTTACAGGAATATCCTTCACCACATACGCAGTATGCCCCATCAGTCTCCACAATTGTCTCTTTCCCCTCTTCGCAGACACAGCTGCTGTCTACGCAGTTGTAGAAGGGCTTGGTGACGGCTTCTGCTTCCGCTTCTATCTTCTGGATCTCACACTTCCACCCTGGCCCACACTTGCAGTATGCTTTGCTGGTTGGTGGAACACTCCCCCTGTTTAGGAAATTAACATTCTCAAAAATCATGAATAAAGATTACAAACGAAAGTATGAATTGAAGTTAGTTTATTTAGTAAGAATATCATAGTAGGTAATATGGATATCGTGTTGATAAAATACTGTAATTATTAGCACCTTAAGATCTCACTACTCAGTAGTCTATACCTAAGTCTTACTTAAAAATTATTCTCCATCCCCAATCCCCATCATTTGTTTAAGTTTGATCAAAATACAAGAGTATAAGAGATGAAATAGTAAAAAGAAAAAAAGAAAGGGTTGTTACCCGCATGAATCACCGGGTGCAGGGCAGCAACTCTTGGATTCTTTTCCTTCCATAACTTAATACCTTAATTAATGACTTAATCAAAATGCCTAATGTGTCTCACTCTTTCTATTCTTTGGTAATGTTGTGGTTCATAATCTGGTGGGAGACGCTCCTCTTATATAGGTGACAACATGATGGAGCATGGCTTTTTTATCATCAAATAATACCACGCCTTCCCGTAATGCCCCTCGGATACTAAATTTAATAAGTGTCTCGACGGAACGCCCTCGTTATAAGTTTGCCATTGATATTTTTTAGCCACTTTTCTTTTATCTTATTTATCCCGCATAAATAATATTTAACCCGTTCTAAATTTATTATGGATATGTCCGTTATAAATGAGAATTTGTGTACTAAATTATGGTTTGTGCTCATTAAATTAATTAGTACTCTCTATCATACCGAAGATGTCTTAGTCTAGTGGTTAAGACGGAGGTATTGTGGACAATAGGTCCCAGGATCGAATCCCCCCTCCCCCTATTGTAATGCGACATAGTGCGCGCTTCGTTGAACCAAAAAAAAAAAAAAAAGTCTCAGGTGACCTCCGCCTCAGCCAGTCATTATTTGTGATATTCCGCATCTCTCTCTTTACACAATTTTTTATTTCAAACGAATAAATCCGTCTTAAATATAAAATGAATTAAGTTTCACAACATAAGAAATATGTAATGTTCTTTTTAGTATTAGCAATCCGGCTAATACAATAACACAAATTCTTGTTTCAAACCAAGCATATCCGTTTGAAGTAATAAGACGGATCAAATAGCTATCACTTTATATATAAGATAACAACAAAATGCTTAGATATTAGCAAAAAACTTGCCTTATCTATACAAATGAGGTATATTTGACCCATTTTAATTTTTAAACGGTTATATCCGTCTTAAAAGAGAGTTATTGAATAAATAATCAAATCTATAAATATTATAAAAACACAAACAACCCACACAATATTTTGACACGTAGGAATAATCATCCATACAAAGTGTCACATCATAAGTCATGACACCTCATCATTCCCCCTCTTCATTACTCCAAAGTCCAACCTCTTTCAACTTTCCATCAGTCCCAACCCTCACATTTTTTTTTGAGTTACTTCAATGAATCTACTTTTAGTTTAATGCATTAGGTAAATCCAAAAGACATGCAAGCTTGTATATATATAGTTTTACCTTCTCATTGAACTCATGGTTGATTTTAAGTATCTCAAGGTATGATCCTTGTACCAATTTGCTTAAAATTCTACGATTAATATTTTTGGTACAATATTATAGAGCATTTACTTTTTATTAGATTTATTTTTACATTTTTCTGTAAAATTTAATTTACATGTAGGAACTCATGGTGTAGAAGAGTTCATAAATTTTATTTGTAATTAGTTCTATTTATCGTTGTAGCATGTAGCACAAGTGTTTTTTTGAGTTTCAAGTTGGCGTTTGCAGACTTGTAGTGACATTCTTTTACATGTCCATATAAATTTCATTAGAAGTGATATAATGCAGCGAGATTCTTGAGCAATGTCTCAGTGTGTGCGGCAAATGATACAATGAATATGAGCAAATTACTACTCAAATGAGATTTTAAAGCCAATGAATGTTGGAGATTGCTTCTTTCTATTGTTTTTGCTACTTTTCTGTGCAAAAGATTAAAAGGCGATTACGACTGCCGATGAACTGATGACAATTTTTTATTTTGGGATTGGATTGTCGATGAATTTACACATGTTTAGGGCGCTTGGAGTTTGTCGATGATTATTTGATTATTCATTAAATTTAAGGCCACGTTTATACAGAACCGTGCACCCGAAACAAGTTAAAAGTATTTTGAGAACAGTAATTTTTTTGTGAGATGGTCTCTTATCGTAAGACGGTTCTATTATATAAAAAGAAAACTTATTTAGTAGTATTAAATGAGCAAACATATAATAAAAATGGACTATCTCACCGTGTCAGACCGTCTTATTTTAGAATTTGTGTTTTGAGAAATTTATAATCTTTATTACGTTGATAACATTGCTGCTGCTGGAGAAATCACAGGCAGTACAAGATATAATCTAACAAATATAGAATAAATAATCATCCAAGGTTTTGACATGAAAACTTTAACAATAAAAAAAATAAAGTTGAAATAAAGTGCATTTATTATAAATGACAAAGTAGAATTCAATAAAAAAACAATTGAAAAATTTCGTTGGATTGCATAATGTAAAACTTGACTTAACCTCAATGAATGAGCTTGATAAATGTTCATATTTCCACCCGTAATTTGTTTGGTAACGGTTCATATTTCCACCTGTAGGGCTGTAGCGTAACACAGTAAACATAGTTAAGAATATTTCACATTTCAATTAACCACTTGTATTGATAGGAATAAGAGCAAGTGCGATAATAGTTTTCTTTTAATTGTTTAACAATAAATATATGAGGTTTTGCTAATAACATACTCCAAGTTCAATGTGATGGTAATATATTCGTAACAAGTTAACAGCGTGATGCGTACTACCGATGTCCTCCCAATTCCCAAACAGATAACAATGCATATTGAATTAACGGAACCTGCGACCTTTTCATGAAATTGCGTACAAGTATACAACTATGTGATATGGATTGTAAAATACGTTTATGTCTCAATTCTTTGTTCATTTTTTTTATTAAAATACATATCATTGAATGTTTAGCAACAAGAATTTAATTTAAAATGCATTATTTTCAATTTAACTAGTTAAGTATACAACACCAAACTTTTACTACAAGTATCAAATAGGGTTGGGAAATGGTGGGGTGGGGTGCTGGGGGTGAACAATTTGTTGAAACACAAATTCTCGGGTCAAATAGTAATTATGTGGGAGATAAAATATTTTTTTGACAACAATAAAGTTAGGTTTTTACATACAGCCTACCCGATTCTCTGGATCAGACTTTTTATTACGTTATTTGAAAAAGAAAATAAATTTATGACGGGACTAGTACAGATGATAGGTCTCTTGGGGGATGATGTGATGTCTCTAGCTGAGTGAAGACTTCTTTTATCATCTTTATCAGTTGATCTGATGTCTCTAGCTGAGTGAAGACTTCTTTTATCATCTTTATCAGTTGAGCTTCCGAGGAGTACCTGCAACAAGACACACTTATGCCATGACGACGTAGAAATTTTTGGGAGGGAAATCTACTTGTAGAGAAAGTAGATAAATTGTGTCTCGGAAATTCATCCCTTTGGCTCTGATTTTAACTGGAAGGAAGGAGTTCTCATCTTCTCCCTCACATGGCGTTTGGCGAGTAGTAGGGAATCTGCAAGGGATATAAGTAGTGGGGACACGTAGCAGATTACGAGCTAAAGAAATCTTACTCTTCTTAGGGACTGCCGAAAAACAAAAGGGTCGATTAGCATTGAGGTTAGAATAGGCCAGAGGGTAGTTTAAGTAGAGATAGTAGATGTATGATTTTTCAAAACTAGAGGCTCGACAACTAAAAGACGCTCTTGAGGGCCTTGAGTTCTAAGAGAGGAGAAATTGTCTCCAAAAGAGGAGGAGGTCGGTCAAGCATGTATCACTAATGGAGAACTTCATCGCCATAGTATTGATATCTGAAGAAGGAGACATATCATTCTTTTGCACCATCATCTTACGTTTTCGGGGTTTAGAGAGTCTCCTTTAATTTTCTTCTTCTTCTTCTCCTTCTTACCGAACTCACTTGTACTTTTTCCTCCTTCGTGGGCTCAAAATGACTAATCCGAACCGTTATAGTTGACGGATATTTTTTGTGATAGTACATCACTTTATGACCTTGAATGAGCTTTTGATAATCATTTCCAGAAATCCTTAGGCTGGAATGTCCTCCCCCTTTTTTTGAAAACTCAAAAGAAACTTGTTTGGACCATTCTTCTCCAAACCAAGCTTCTGATTAGTGCTGCCATCATTACTAGCATGAGCCAACTCCAAGTATGCACTCGCATTTCCCTCAACACCCACATCTTCATGGGTTTCTATCACCTCCATAGGCACACTCTCACAATCTTCTATATTACTTTCAGGAGCATGCACCGTATCCGAAGAATGCACTTGTTGCTTACCGTTCACTTCCATTTCATCAGACGAGGCGACCTCCAGCACTCGTTTACCATTAGCCTTAATGAGGAGGTGACATTTAACAACCTCTAATTCTCTTAGAACATCCTTATTTCTAGGTTCTATTCTCAAAGCTTCCGCCGGATCCATTTTTGCTTCTAAGAATTTGTTCAATTTTATATATGTCATTGCCCTACGAAAAAGAGCCTTAACATTTCGTGGAAAAGATTCCAAAACCATTGTACACATCCACAGCAGCCCTGAATTCCTCAAGTTTTAAGGCACAAGCCGCTAGATTAGAATTAAGGGAGACTACAAGGTCAGATAACGACTGAATATCCTCATTTCCAACTCTAGCCAGGCTCAGACCAAAAAGTTTACAAGCCTCATTGTAACATCCCGTATTTTCGTAAAGGAATATTTTAATAAATTAAAGTAATTTCCGGAATTTAATATTTTAATAATAGTTCATAGTTTATATTTTAAGATTTCCGTTAAGTTCCGTCTTAAAAATCATTTAATCCTAAGATGCTTGTTCGGTTAATAATACCCGTCTAATAGTTCCGCTCCACTTGAATAAAGTAAACCCGACTCATGTATGTGAAAGGATAACTTAAAAACCCTATTTGAACCCTTCATACGGCATCTTCTTTCCATCTTATTTCATTTCACAGTAAACCAACAAAACACAATTTTCATCTTTTTCTCAAGCTTAGAATCAACATCTCGACCCCTTCCCGAACTCGTATCAAGGTAAGCCTTACGTTTTCGGAATCCTCTCGAGATTTGCAAGCTTCATATCTCTTTCAATTTCAGTTTCCTTAAAGTCAAAAAATACGTTGTTTTGCCCTAAATCACGTTTTAGCCTCCTAATTGGTGTTTTTGTGCTTTTAGGTGGTACTTGTGATAACCCGGAGGAAGAACTAGAGATTGTTGAAGAGGAACCCGGTGAACTCGCGGAGTAAAGGTGACTATTACTAGTAACTCGGCCTTTTTGTCTAAATTAGCATATTATGTGAAATTGGTGTGTTTTGATGGAAGTTAATGTGGATTATGTTGCTTAATGTTCTTATTATGTTATACAAACTGATTTTTATGAAGAATTCATGATGAATTTGGTATGAAGGTCGATTAAGGAGTATACATGGTAAGACCGGTTAAATTTGGGAACTTGTTGTTGATTCATGAAATGAATGTTTATATGCATGTTCTTGTGTTTATTTGATGTCTTATATATGCTGGAAATGTTTGGTTGTTGTTTAGAATCATGCTTAAGACGGATTGGTAAAGTATTGAACCGTTTAAGGAATGTCGGAGTAGACAAATTGAGCGATCGGGGCCTCTGAGCCGGTCGACCGACCGGCAGACGACCAGCCGGCTCAGAGCCCCATTTGGAATTTGTGAAATTTCGTGAGAATGTTAGAAATGGGTCCCCAGCCGGTGGACCGGCAGCCGGCCGGTCGGCTGGGAGTCCATTGTGTTGTTGGTTGCGTCATTTTGTTTAGTGCAAAGTAGGGTGAAGAGGTCCCCAGCCGGTGGACCGGCAGCCGGCCGGCCGGCTGGGATCCCGCTCTTGTTGTTGCTTGGTTTTGGTTGTTGGCGTGAGAGGATGGGATTCTCAGTCGGCCGACCGGCTGAGAGCCCTAATCAGCTTTAATTGTTCTTAAATTGTTTTTCTTAAGTCGGTTTGCGTTGATTCCTTTTCTATATGCTTTGTATGCATGTTTGGAGTCCCCGGAGTTCGGGCGGCACTATATTGGGTTCGGGAATGGAGTGAGGATAGAGACCCCCGATCGGGCAACCGAAAGGGAAACCGGCTCTCCCTCAACTTAGTTCCTGGGGTCAATTAAGTGTCGATTGAATGTTTATCAAGAGTAGATCATTTATCATTTAAGGTTGCTGTAGTCTCAGAAGTTTAGCGACATTTACGTTGGGTTCGGGTATGGATTTGAGGAGAAAGACCCCCCGGTCGGGCAACCGGATGGGAGACTGGCTCTCGGCTCAAATTAGTCCCCGAAGTCAACTAAGTGTTGATTGGTTGTTTTTAAGTAATTGATTTGTGGTCTAGTGAGAAGCCTCCTCTGGAGATTTGGTTGTTGAACTACTTAGTGGTTGGTTCGTTGTGTTAGCTTAGTGTGAACCCCTTAGTGGGTGGTTCCTTCTTAGTGCGAACCCTTAGTGGGTGGTTCTTTCTTCGCGTGAACCACTTAGTGGTTGGTTCTAGCTTAGTGGTCAAACCCCTTCGTGGGTGGTTCTGTCTCTTTGTCGAACCCCTTCGTGGGTGGATCTTTCTCCTTGTTGAACCCCTTAATGGGTGGTTCTTTATTCTGTGGTTGAACCCCTTTGTGGGTGGTTCGTGTGTGTTTTGTGTTTAGCTTGCCTGTCTTGGGGTACAGTGCTAGACATTGCTGAATGATTTGTGTATACTTGCCTGAGTTGGGGTACTGTGTTATATACGGTTGATACGTATTTGGATATAATTGAGCTGTGGTATGTTATCTTATGCATGAGTATGTTAAGAAGAGTTTTGATGGAGTACTTCACATGATTTTTTATGTTGGAGTATACTGCGTGTATTCATATGTTCTGTATTGTATGACAAAAGGTGGCTATGAGAGCTCTAGTCACTCCCCACTGACTGTGGCGCACATGTTGTATGTGTGTAGGTACATGAGGTGGTTTGCAGGGGGTTACGTTGAGGCTAGCGAGCGATGATCCAATCATCGATGACTTACCTTTACCGTGTAGCTAGACCTTAGATCTATGTTTCAGTATTTCATACCTGTAGGGATATGATGCTATCCCAGGCTACCTTATTTTGTATTTAATACTTATTTATGTTTTATTTCTTCCGCATGTTTAGTATTGTTAAAGCACCTCGCATGTTTTATTTATCTCGTCAAAAGTTTTAAATCCGCGCGTTTTTCATGCGCTTTGTATGTTTATATTTCCGCTGCCGCGAGGGGTTTTACAGTTGGTATCAGAGCGTTATCGCTCCCGACGCACTCATGTAATCCCCAAACTTAACTTGACCATTAACTTGAATAATGAATGAGAGATTTGGGTAGACTTAAGGACAAGTGGTAGACTATTTGTACTTTTTAATTGTTAAGGTAACACCGTTTTCTCTTTTGAAGGATGGTGAGACCCTCAGACGCAGAGAATACTATAATGCAAGCACTTCTGCAAGTCTTAGAGAACCAGAGGGTTCAGACTGAAGCTGTTCCTCCTCCTCTGCCTGGTAACGATGCTAACAGACCTGGTGGCTTCTCTTGGATTGCTTCTCAGATGGGTAGGAGCCATGCTAAGACCTACGGCGGTGAAGTCGATCCAGTTGCCTTATCAGAGTGGTTTAGGGATATGGAGAAGAGATTCTCCATGTACTCAGTTGTTAGGGAGGATAGAGTACGTTTAGCTGCTCACTTCCTGACACTCGAGGCAGACCGTTGGTGGATGCTTACTGGTCTAAGTTTCCTCCTTGACCCGTTGTTTGATTGGGACGCGGTCAAAGACAAGATAGAGACCCGCTTCTACCCTAAGGAGCTTCGTTCACAAAGATTGAAAGAGTTCATGGATCTCAAACAAGGAAACATGGCAGTGCAAGAGTTCACGGACAAGTATAATCAGTTGGCTCACTTTGCTTCTCGGTTCGTAAGGGATGAATCCGAGAGAGTCTACTTCTACAGAGGGAAGCTAAGTCCTCGCATCGAGAGTATGATTCACAGAGATTCTACTTCTTTCGTAGAGGTTTACAACAATGCCATTTGGGCAGAGGGATCGATTAAGGCTATAGACGAGGAGATCCAAGCCCTCTCCCTACCTAGTTCTTCACCAGCTTGCCCTCAAGGCAAGAGACCCTCTACTTCTTTACCATCTTCTCCCCGTGCAAGCAAGATACAGTTGGTGCATTCTGGTGGACTTTCTACCTTAGCTACTGCTTCCAGAGGCAAAGGACCCCAGGGTACCGGACGTCGTCAAGGCCATCGCTCGGGTACGCGTCGCTTTGGCAGACCGCGATTGTGCTATCATTGTAGGAAGCCCGGACATCTAGCCGCAGGATGCCATGAGAAGGATGCTACCGACAATGCCACTGCCGCTGTCCAAAGAACAAAGGCCAAGGGTGCGGTGTTCGTGATGAGCCGTGTTGCAGTCGAGACTTGCCCTCAGTTGATCACTGGTATGTCTTCATTGTTGACTTTTCCCTTCTATCTCCTGAAGAGCCAAGGTCTTATCCTTGTCCTCTTGTGTACCTCCGTTCTTGAATTCTCTTCCATCGTACCTTGGAAACTACTTGCATAGCTTCCTGGTTCGACCCCACTTTCTGAAACCCATCCTCCCATGGCTCGTGTGAGGTGACTTGCTTATAATGGACTTTGAGGAATTCCTTAGGATAACCGCACACCGTGTTTTGGGACATATTGTTGTTGAGGAAAACCTATGGGGTATTGTGAGATGTGTTTTGGTGACCCTTGTGTCTGTATGTTTACCAATTGGAAGAGTGGAAGTGAATGATGGAATACTTATGTTAGGTGGAGTTTTATACATGACATTCTGTGGAACTTAGATATGAGAACCCTATTGAATCGTGAGTATTGGTAGATTTAGAAGTACCATTTGGGAATTTAAAGGAAATACTTGGAGTCTTGGGTGAATTTAGAGGAACGTGCTCTAGATAGTAATGATGTCAATTGGATGAATGAGGTAAGCTAGTGATACTTAATCTTGAGGAATTATTGGGATGCAGAGAGGACCATATATTTGAGGAACGATAGCTTTTAGTGACAGAGTGAGAACGTTGAGACATTTACAATTTGACATGTGGAATTGAATGAGTGTTTGAACTTAAGTTACTTAATAAATATCAGTGTTCGCCTAGAGAAGTAATTGATGGGAAATAGAAACTCGTTGACTTAATAATAAATTGGGAAGTAAGATACAGTTGTCATTTGAGGAATCTTAGAAATT
Source organism: Silene conica (assembly GCA_029255685.2). Taxonomy (NCBI): domain Eukaryota; kingdom Viridiplantae; phylum Streptophyta; class Magnoliopsida; order Caryophyllales; family Caryophyllaceae; genus Silene; species Silene conica. The sequence goes on along the minus strand of CM055317.2, from coordinate 24,717,664 downwards.
GAATATCCAAACCTTGGGAATAAACCGAACTGGAATGATGGTAACTTGCGTATTTTGAGTAATTATAGTATAGTGTGACACCGTGAGCGTATCATAATAAAGGATTTGTCATTCAAGTGCTACTTGAGGATATGGAAGTTGAGATTTTTGTAAAGCCTTGTTGCGAAGGTTCATATTATAGTGATGAGTCTGAACTTGAGGATGTCAGCTTATCCCTAGAAATCGAGTTTAGAGGTTCAGGACCGCTTGTGAAAGGTTGTATGAGAAGCAATGTGATAAAGGCTCCATTTTGGTTAGAGCAGTTTGAGTGGTTTAAGGAAAAGATCTACTAAAACCATAGCCATAGTGCTTGATTTGAGAAGAGGGAGATGAGAACCCGGTGAGAATTTCGAGAAACCCGAGCCTGTGGAATCATCTGTTCGAAATCGTAATCTCTCCCTTGCACCGATTCTCTTTTGTACTCCTGTAAATTCGTTAAGCTGCCTTTCTTTCGATCAACTGTAAACTTGTTGGATTTATACAACTTTACTCTTTCTAAAGATTTTGAAATAAAAGTCTATTTTCGAAAGGATTTTGGTTAAAGGAAATGGATAATCTTTCCACTTTGATAGGTCTCAGTGATAAGTTTTCGAGAAAACCTGGTTTTAAAGAGTTACAAGTCTTGAAATTTGATTGATCTCGGCGTCGATTTGTCATTTGAACTCGTTATTGGAGACGTCTGATAACCTGAACAATGCTTATCCACACCGGATCGATCTAAATTTTGGATTTTAATTGATTTAATTTTGAGACTTGTCTCAGATTTGGAATGTCGGGCTCTTGAATGTACAACGAGAACCCCAACGTCCATTGACGAAGACTTGTGCCTTGGGAATTGTTTTCGAAATCTGTGAAAGAAACCTATGTTTTGAATAACAAGTAATTTCCGGAATTTAATATTTTAATAATGGTTCATAATTTATATTTTAAGATTTCCGTTAAGTTCCGTCATAAAAATCATTTAATCTTAAGATGTTTGTTCGGTTAAAAATACCCGTTTTATAGTTCCGCTCCACTTGAATAAAGTAAACCCGACTCATGTATGTGAAAGGACAACTTAAAAACCCTATTTGAACCCTTCATACGACATCTTCTTTCCATCTTATTTCATTTCACAGTAAACCAACAAAACACCATTTTCATCTTTTTCTCAAGCTTATTAGAATCAACATCTCGACCCCTTCCCTAACTCGTATCAAGGTAAGCCTTACGTTTTCGGAATCCTCTCGAGATTTGCAAGCTTCCTATCTCTTTCAATTTCAGTTTCCTTAAAGTCGAAAAAGACGTTGTTTTGCCCTAAATCACGTTTTAGCCTCCTAATTGGTGTTTTTGTGCTTTTAGGTGGTACATGTGATAACCCGAAGGAAGAACTAGTGATTGTTGAAGAGGAACCCGGTGAACTCACGGAGTAAAGGTGACTATTACGAGTAACTCGGCCTTTTTGTCTAAATTAGCATATTATGTGAAATTGGTGCGTTTTGATGGAAGTTAATGTGGATTATGTTGCTTAATGTTCTTATTATGTTATACAAACTGATTTTTATGAAGAATTCATGATGATTTTGGTATGAAGGTTGATTAAGGAGTATGCATGGTAAGACCGGTTAAATTTGGGAATTTGTTGTTAATTCATGAAATGAATGTTTATATGCATGTTCTTGTGTTTATTTGATGTCTTATATATGCTGGAAATGTTTTGTTGTTGCTTAGAATCATGCTTAAGACGGATTGGTAAAGTATTGAACCGTTTAAGGAATGTCGGAGTAGACGAATTGCGCGATCAAGGCCTCTGAGCCGGTCGACCGACCGGCGGCCGACCAGCCGGCTCAGAGCCCCATTTGGAATTTGTGAAATTTCGTGAGAATGTTAGAAATGGGTCCCCAACCGGTGGACCGGCAGCCGGCCGGCCGGCTGGGAGTCCCTTGTGTTGTTGGTTGTGTCATTTTGTTTAGTGCAAAGTAGGATGAAGAGGTCCCCAGCCGGTGGACGGGCAGCCAGCCGGCCGGCTGGGAGCCCCCTCTTGTTGTTGCTTGGTTTTGGTTGTTGGCGTGAGAGGATGGGACTCTCAGCCGGCCGATCGGCCGCCTATGGCCGACCGGCTGAGAGCCCTAGTCAGCTTTAATTGTTCTTAAATTGTTTTTCTTAAGTCGGTTGGCGTTGATTCCTTTTATGTATGCTTTGTATGCATGTTTGGAGTCCCCGGAGTTCGGGCGGGACCATATTTGGTTCGGGAATGGAGTGAGGATAGAGACCCCCCGGTCGGGCAACCGAAAGGGAAACCGGCTCTCCCTCAACTTAGTTCCTGGGGTCAATTAAGTGTCGATTGAATGTTTATCAAGAGTAGATCATTTATCATTTAAGGTTGCTGTAGTCCCAGAAGTTGAGCGACATTTACGTTGGGTACGGGTATGGATTTGAGGAAAAAGACCCCCCGGCCGGGCAACCGGAAGGGAGACCGGCTCTCGCCTCAAATTAGTCCCCGAAGTCAACTAAGTGTTGATTGGTTGTTTTTAAGTAATTGACTTGTGGTCTAGTGAGAATCCTTCTTTGCAGATTTGGTTGTTGAACCACTTAATGGTTGGTTCGTTGTGTTAGCTTAGTGTGAACCCCTTAGTGGGTGGTTCCTTCTTAGTGCGAACCCTTAGTGGGTGGTTATTTCTTCGCGTGAACCACTTAGTGGTTGGTTCTTGCTTAGTGGTCGAACCCCTTCGTGGGTGGTTATGTCTCTTTGTCGAACCCCTTCGTGGGTGGTTTTGTCTCTTTGTCGAACCACTCATTAATGAAATCGTCTAATCATTTTTTGAAATTATAACCATGTTATTTAATATATTTTTCACGTAAATTACACTATAAGATTAATTTAACCGAAAAATATTTGGGTAGTTTTTATTTTATTAAGATATTTACCATAATCGAAAAAAACTAAATTTATAAAATGTTAGGAAAATAATTGAAAAGTGTGAGAGAGAGAGAGAAGTATTGTAGAGAATGTGGGAAATGATTGAAAATATTGAAAAATGGAAAATAAATGGATTGGTGACCTAGGTCGTGACCTTTTGTTTGGGAGGGTAAAAGTAGGTCAAGATCATTAATGAGTGATTAAGAGTAAAAATGGATCGTGACCTAGTTAGCGCGACCTTTACGTGGGGATGGTTTCAGGGGCACAGTAGGTTGATGTTTAAGGAAATGCGACTTCACCCTATTAAAATTCCTATGTGAAATTTCGATTCACAAACTCACTCCTTATGGACTAGGTAGCACGTACACTTCTCCTAATTAGCCGTCCCATGTCCGACACTCGGACACTCGACACGCGTTGGACACATGGCTAAACATATTATAGTTTGGACGAGGAATAAAATTTTAAAAAAGATCGATTAAAAGATGAGTTTGGGTTGAAAAATGAGAATTAGTTATAGTAGAAGTCAAATTGTACATTTACTTGTTTAGATTTAGCTTCAAATAAATGATAAAAATAAATTTATACGTTATTTATAACCATAATATATTTTATTATATTTAAATGTCGTGTCACGTGCCCTAAATTTCATGAGATGTCGTCTCCCGTGTCCATGTCGTGTCCGTTCCGTTTTGGTGCTACCTAGCTTATGGATAATGGCATAATGCACAAAATCATATAATCTTTGGACTTGTAAACTTGAGTCTTATCAAGATAAATTAGGTAGTCTCGTGAAGAAGAACACTAAATTGCAAATATATTTAAATATAGCAAGTTTCTTGTAAAATAAAAGTATTTGCTTTAAGATTAAAACGAGGCAAATATATATAAATAAACATCTTTTTAATATTGTACATTATTGTCGAAATATATTATTCTTTTTATGTGTAACAATAGGTTTTACTTGCGACGGATTATCCGCTGCAAGCTTGTGACGGGTCAAATATCACGAATTAAAACAAAGTAGACAAAAAGTAGGATGCATAGAAAATCACAAATGATTTGTCATTATCTTCTAATATGAGTTTTACTTGACCCGTCACAAACTTCTAACGGATATCGGCGGTCACAAACGAGAGACGGATATCGACGGTCACAAACGAGAATTTGAGTATGTTTAAAGTGGATATGAATGGAGGGAGTACTTTTTATTTAAATGAAGGGTGGGATGAGTGGGGCTTTATTTGATTGGACGGTGGTGTAGGAAGTCAATCTTTTAGATGTGCAGAAACTGTGGCACCCAAAAAAAACGTATCCTCGTCGTTTCAAAACTTCATATAAAGCGGGTAATGAGTAAAGCACACCCAAAAAACGTATCCTTATTGTTTCGAAACTCCATATAAAGCGGGTAATGTGTAAAGAACAAGAAATAGGTTAACATGCTTTCGGCTTTTTGCTTAGAAGTTAGAATAAGACTAATTACGCAGTGCTTTTGCATGGAATGTCCGAGAAGACTGTTTAGAAGTGTTTTGTCTCTTTGGCGACGCCCACGTGTTGACGTGTATTGCCTTTTATTGTGGAATACTCGGTAGCTTTAATGTATGTGTGATCCGTTTCTCAGTGTAGTCGACATCTAAATGCCGTTTCGAAACGCTCATCATTGTCTTTAAATCTGTCTTTTCGCGAGTGATCTTTATCGACATATGATTCCAATTTCCAACACCTACTAATTGTCTGCACGGTGTAACATGTATCTTGTCAAACGGGTTTATGATTTATACAAAATCTTACTTCCTCCCTTCTAATCAACTAGATTTCATGCCCGGGCGTTACTCGAGTAATATCTTGACATGTTTCAAAGTAATTATCGTAACAGTTAATCTTCTAAAAATACTTAGTATAATAGGCATATATAGAAAATAATTCAAGTATGATTATTTTTTGGCTCATGCCAAGGCGTTGCCCGGGTAATATATTTGCATGGTTTCAAATTAATTATCGTAACAGTTAATCTTCTAAAAATACTTAGTATAATAGGCATATATAGAGAATAATTCAACTATGATAATTTTTTATGGCTAATGAAACATCAGATGTATCATCATCAATGGAACAATATGGAACGTTGAAAGTGCATGAAATTCCAATGGAAACGGAAACATGTACTTTCGATTCAATGGTCTTGGAAAGACACCTACATATTACGCATCACCCTAAAAATAATTTTTTAAGCATATATATTGTTGGATTAATTGATAGAAATATTCTGAACTATAAGTGAACGGCTCAAAATACTATAAACTTTATTTTAACTACCAATATAACCAACTAATGCCCTCATTTGTTTTGAATAGAATTTGTTGTTTTGCTAACTTATCGTAGCATGTTTTAATGGTGTGATTAGGTGAATAGATTAACACAGAAGTAAAAAGAAAAAGACGGTTAGAGAAGGGTTAGAAATTTCTTCACTTATTTAGCAGTTAGCAGTAATATATTACTTCCTCCATTCTTTTTATATCACCTCATTTCTTTATACACGTTTGCCGATATTCATTTTGTTTTGATTATATCTTTAGCTACATTTTACTAAAAATTATAAAAGTTTGATATTCTTAATCATCTTATCAAGACAATCCAAAAAAGATCTCACGTGAATATATTTCCGTGAACGGATTGAGAGAAAACTGACGTTGAATACTGGATTGTGAATAGTGTCCAAAAGGGAAATGGGGTGATATTGGTAGTATAATAAAAGAGAATAAGAGCATTAGTTGATTATATTGGTAGTTAAAATAGAATTTGAGCTATTTTGAGTAAGACGCACATAGTTCGGAGTATTCTTATCAATTAATATAGTAAGTCTTGCTTGCGACGGGTCGTTATTTGTGACGGATATTTTGTGAGATAAAATGGGTAGAAAATGAGTTAGTGGAGAAAGGAGACCACATGAATAGTGTTGGAGAGAGAGAAAAAGTGGGTATTTTGTGAGAGGAAACGGTATCCGTCACAAGATTGCGACGGATAGTGCCGTTGCAAATAAGAATTTGTGCAATTAATATTATAGTGTTATAATAACTTGTATACTTTTCATTTGAGCATCATCTTAAAGAAATTTTTTTATCCAATATTTCTAATATATGAAAATAGTTGAAACTCGTACTCTTTTAACATTAACTCGTATATTTTTACATTAGATCGTATTCTTTTTACTTTAGCACATATTCTTATTTTAATAGCTCGTATTCTTATCTTATTAGCTCGTATACTTTTTACATTAGCTCGTATTCTTATCTTAATAGCTCGTATTTTTATCTTATTATCCCGTATTCTTCTTACATTAGGTGGTATTCTTTTTATATTAGTCCATATTCTTATATGCTCATATTTGTAAGTTTATGATCCTCTTATATGCTCGTATGTTATTTTTACATTAGCTCGTATTCTTATCTTAATAGCTCGTATATTTTTACATTAGCTCGTATTCTTAATTAACTTAATAGCTCTATTAGGGTCGCATTCTTGCGTTAATAACTCGCGTTCTTATGTGCTCGTATTTTTTAGGTCTTGATTCTCTTAAGTTCTTATTCCGTTTACATTAGCTCGTATTTCTTATATATTCGTATTTTGTAGCTCGTATTCTTTTAATTATACCACGTAATCTTAAGTGCTTATTATATCATGAAACTTGACGTCTTGCAATTCTGGTTCTATTTTTTTTTACCTCGAGAAGTGTTTCAATTAGCTCGTGTTTTCGTTTTATGTTTACAATAGCTTGTATTCTCATATTAATAGGTCGTATTCTTATGTTCTCGTATATTTAAGTTCGCGATCCTTTTAATCTCGTATTCGTATTCATTTGTGCTAATATTTTGAAGCTCGTCTTATCTTAATAGCTCGTATTGTTTCTTCATTAGCCCGTATTCATTTGTGCTCGTATTTTAAAGCTCGTCTTATCTTAATAACTCGTATTGTTTTTACATTAGCTCGTATTCTTAGCTCAATTGCTCGTATTCTTTTTATATTAGTTCGTATTCTTGGCTTAATAACTCGCATTCTTCAATGCTCGTATTTTTTAGTTCGTGATTCTCTTAAACTCTTATTCTTTTTACATTTGCTCATAATCTTATGTGTTCGTATTATATAGCTCGTATTTTTAATTATACCTCATAAACTTAAGTGCTTAATATATTCATCAATACAACTATTTATACTTTTAGTTAAATAAGAGAGGCTTAATATATTCATCAATACATCTATTTATACTTTTAATTAAATAAGAGAAGGGAAGCAATAAAATATACCATAACTCTACGTCTCTACGGTAGTCAAAACTATTAGTTTACAATCAATTTATTACTATTTAATTATCTTTTTATTTATATACTTAATTTATTTAACTAAAGTAATAGCCAATGTAATTCTCTAAAAACAATAATTATCCAACTGATATTTTATTACTATTTAATTATCTTTTTAATTATATACCTAATTTATTTAACAAAAGTAATAGGAAATGAAATTGCTTTATAACAATAGCCAATGAAATCAATTATTTTATTAACTAATTCAATAATTATCCAACTGATATTTTATTACTATTTAATTATCATTTTTTTATATACTTAATTTATTTAATCAAAGTAATAGCTAATGTAATCGCTCTATAAATAATAATTATAAAATTGATATTTTATTACTATTTAATTATCTTTTTATTTATATAGTTAATTTATTTAACCGAAGTAATTAATAGCCACTGAAAGTGTTCTAAAACAATAGTCAATGAAATCATTTATTTTATTAACTAATTCAATAATTATCCAACTGATATTTTATTACTATTTAATTATCTTTTTTTATATACTTAATTTATTTAACCGAAATAATAGCCAATGTAATTACTCTCTAAAAACAATAATTATTCAACTGATATTTTATTACTATTTAATTATCTTTTTATTTATATAGTTAATTTATTTAATCAAAATAATAGCCAATGAAATTGCTCTAAAACAATAACCAATGAAATCGCTTGAAAATTTTCTCTCTTAACTATAATTATTAATTATTAAAACTTATTAATGTTGTTAGAAGAATAATTGGAAGTATGGAACAACTACAATTCTATAGAAACACACAATCATCAATATGTCTTACCTGTGACGAATATTTGTGACGGATATATTCGTCACAAGTTTATAACGGGTCAAGTATCACCCATATGATAGATAAGACAAAAAGTAAAATGCATCGAGAACCACAAAAAAATTGTCTTTATTTTGGAATGTGGGTTTTATTTGACGCGTCACAAGTTTTTTATGGAAGTTTAACTTTTTATGAAAATAAATTAATGAAAAATACAAAATAGTCTACATCCTAATCGTAAATTTTACTACCTAAACAGAAATTTTTTACATGAATTCAAACACAAGTTTGGTAAATATAATCAACTTAAGAGTTCTCTTAGAATTCTAATCCTAAAATTAACTATTATCTTTTTATAAGTCCTACAAATTCTAGTAATGAGTTAGTTGTTATCCGTAAATTCTAACTACACAAATTCTATCTCAATGACTTAATTAATAAATACTCGTATTTGCAAACTCTTACTTTTTATTTTTATTTTTTTATTTATACATTTAAATACACAAATTCTATCTAAATGACTTAATTAATAAATACTCGTATTTGCAAACTCTTACTTTTTATTTTTATTTTTTTATTTATACATTTAAATTATTCAACAAAAGTAATAGCCAATTAAATCGCTCCAAAATAATAACCAATGAAATCGCTTTAAAATTTCCTCTTTTAAGTATATATATTGATTCTATACATTTTCTTAATTCACGTTTTTCAATAATCGTTTTTGTTAAATATATTCAATACCATCATAAAATTTCATTTTTTTTCTATTATTGTCATTATAGAACTTTTTTTCTATTAGTGTCCCTCTAAAATCTGTTTTACTTCCCTCATCGTCATTTCATATTTAATTTACCTGCAATAGAAAGTTACCAAGCATTATTAAACTTAATTAAGCTCAGCAAGTCTTATTTGCGACGTTATATTCGTCACAAGTTTGCTACTCTCAATGCACTATGCTTTTGTCTTATCTATTCCACATGAGTAATACTCAACCCGTCGCAAGCTTGCGAAGAATTGTCCGAATTGAAACAGTCCCTTACCGACACCAGCCCAAAGGCCCAAGAACCAAGCTACTCCGTCTAAACTTTTTATATAAAACCAAAGTAGCTAATGAAGGTGAGTGTACCTTCACTTAGTCAAAAACTCAAAATCAATTGATTTTGGAATTAAAGGGGGGATTGATGGTTAGGGGCTTTGTTTATACGCAGGGGCTTTGTTAAAGGAATTTCCAGGAAGCAATTGTAGCATTAGGGGTTTTATTTTAAGCAGAATCTTTTTTTATGAGATTTGTTTAATATTATTAATTAATTAATTATAAGGTTTAGATTTAATTTACCGGTTAAGTAGGTAAAAGGTTACCTAATGGCAATCAAATAAGTCAAATACATTATAAAGTGGCAATAATAGAAAAAAATAATTTATAATGACATTTTTAGAAAAAAAAAGTATATTATACTTCCTCCATTTTCCTATTTTCTTCCCATTTCCCTTATTTGGCAAATTACCTATTTTCTTCCCATTTCTTTTCTTTCCTATTTTAGACAATCAAATTACAACTTTATCATTTTTTTAGGGTCGTACTTTTTCACATACGAATTTTACTTTTTCACATACAGTTTTTACAATATTACCCTTGTCATTTTCTTCATTCTTGCACCCAATTCATTTTTTTCTCCCTTCACCCTCATCTCCCTTCATCACCTACCTCCCTCTATCACAATTCATATATGACGGGTCAAACAAGTCGTCGGCAAACTTAACACGACCACCATTATTGTAGACCGCTCTTGCTCGCGTCCCCTTCCCTGCACTGCACTACCTGTTAACTTTTTATACAAGAAGGCCTAATTCTTTTAATTCCCACCACCATTAATACAAGAAGGCTAAATTATTTTATTTCCCATCGACCACCACCTTTAACTTTTCCTTGCACTAATACCTGTTAACTTTGTACCCATCAAACCACCGACTACCAACACCACCAGCAACATGCCCCCTCTCCCGTGCTCCACTCCCTCTTCTCCGACCAGCACCAACCACCATACCTGTCGTATTATTCCCTCATATTGCTTGAGTATTGTCCTTTTTATGGATTAATTGAAATGAAAAGGGAGAAGACACAATGTAATTGGAGATACACAATGATACAACAACAATTAAGTTCACTAATTCATGATTAACAAACCCTAATAATTTTAGTAAAATATATTAATAAGTGTTCTAATAAAATTATTTCACTAGTTTGTATTTATTCAAGTTTTTAGAATAATTAGTCTCGATTTTAAGGAAAAAAAGTTAACAAGTAGTTTAGGTTTAGGAGAAGGGTATTATTCGGAAAATTAATGAAAAAGTGTATGTGAAAAAGTAAAGTCCGTATGTGAAAAAGTAATTCCGTTTTTTTATTACAAAAAATACCCTCTTTTCATTACTAACCCCTCTTATTACCTTCCTTTCATTACTTTATCATTTCTTTATTAGTTTGTCTTAATCCAAGTGCAAAATGAAATGAGAAGAACACTTATAAATGGAGGAAGTAGTATTAGTGGCAGTTAGTGCTTCAAACTCCCTTCGAACTTTCACACTTTTCTTGTGATGCCCAAAAATTTAACTTTGTGTCCATGGTGCCCTCAAGGTTTAGACTTTTGCACACCATAACCAATAATTGAACTTCTGTTAAATAATTAATACATGTACTAATTAATGGTTGAAAAGAACAATAATATAGTAGTATGATTAAATCTTAAATTAGAAAATAATGTTCAATAAAATGTAAAAAAAATTTGTACCCAACATTCCTTAATTTAGCAAATTTCAAACAAGTATTAATGTCAAAATAAGTCAGTATCCATTAAGTTTCCACAAATGCTAAATTTTCAACAATGTTAGTACGGTTCACATATGTCAAGCCAAAACGTATGGAGTATCTAATTCATTGTCTCTTTTTCAAAAGATTCAACATAAACCAAAAATTTTCGCAAAATAAGTTTACGCTTTACTAAACCACCAACATACCAAACTTATTCAATCTTTGCTTAAAGGAATTGATGCATCAGACATCCGATTTTGTGTTGATGACTCAGCTACATTATTTTCTCCCCTTTTTTGGTTAGTACAAGCAGTAGCGGCTTTTTTTTGCTTTGCTGTTATACCACCCTGATAAGACCTTGCATTGTGGCCAAGAGTCCTGCAAATGGAACATGAGATGGTGGTGGACCTCACCCCCTTCCTTGTTTTAGGTTCACATGGCTTCTTTTTCCTCTGTTTTTTAGGCTTGCATATGCCTCTTTCTTGCAACAGTGGTAACACCATAGGAAAATCAAAGTTCGGCCATTGTTCTTTATCGGGTAATGGATGCATATGTTCTACATATGTTAACTTGTACTAGCAATGACTAAGAAAGAAACCGTGAATATAATGAACCGGTTCTTCTTTGTTATGGTAAATGGATCTACATGCATGTTTACACGGAATTCCAGCTACTTGCCATTCTCCACGACAAACTCCATTATTGATGTCCACAGGAAACACAGTGGTGCCTTTACGCACCTCAAACTCCCCACCCCCAGCTTTGATCACGGTACAATGTCTTAAATCCAAGCAGTTAACTTCTAGTGCATCTTTTGCGTAAGGTGTTGGATCGGTTAATTCTTTCTTGTCAGCTAACTCCATTCTCTCAAAAAACTCGGCCATATAATAGGTCCTAATCCCTTCCATTAAAGACAGCTCCCTTAAGCCATTTATTAACGCATTGAAGGATTCCACAAAGTTTGAAGTATTTTATATACATGCCACCTCCAGATCAAATGTATGGATAGACCATTGTTGCGGAACATTTTGTAGATAGCTCACAGATGTAGGAGATATTTGAGCCATCTTATCTAATGCCTTGTTGTATATCTATGCTGATTTGGCATTTGCTGCAGTCCAAAATAGATCATGGTATAAAGGACCGCTCCATTTTTCCTTAAAATTTGAGTACAAATGTTGTGCACAAACTCTCCTTGTGGCCCTTGGAAATTCGTTTTCAAAGTTTTGTCAACCCCTTTCATCCTATCACTAATAAACGTCCAATCCAATTTGATACATTCATGTTGTTCAAAAACAAGCCTTAAATTTCTAAAGAAGTAAGTCCATGTCTCCGTGTTCTCTTTTCCGACAATAGCATAAGTTATCCAGTACAAATTATTGTTTCCATCCAAACTCATGGCAGACAACAACATCCCCTTATACCTCCTCTTAAGATGACATCCATCTACACCAATAATAGGCCGACAACCTTTCAAAAAACCATTAATCCAAGCATTAAAACTAACAAACATGCTTTTAAAGTGGATTATATTATCATTTTGAGGTGAATGCCAAGTGATGAGTGCCCACGACCCAGGATTAGTTTTCTTGATCATTTCCCCATAAGCTGGCAACAAATTGTAGCTCGTCTCATGTCCTCCATAAATTTGATCACAAGCTAAGTCTTTGACTTTGTACATTGTTCTACGACTGACCTCAATGCCAAACTTTTTCATTAAAGTTTGCGCCATACTGTGAAGAGGTATTTTAAGATTTGCTTGTAATACAGTTTCCAACTTCTTATACATCCACTGTGTGGTCGCCAAAGGATTTTTTTTCATACGGTAACAAGCTTTATGAAACCCAGAAATCTTCTTTATTGTCAATGTCATCTTATCAGGCAACATTGAAATATGTATTTTCCAAGTGCATTGTTCACTGCTACATATTGCGATAAAGCGGGTTTGATCGGACTTTAAAACAACCAAACTGAAGCCTTCTTGAATACAGTAGTCTGCCAAGACTACTTGAAATTCAGCCTTTGAAATGAACATTAACCATGGTCTTAAAGTAATTGAACCCCACCTTTGAGGCAAGTACATTGCACCATTCGTATATGACTTATCTAAATACTGAACACATTCATCATTAGTGGCGGCAACGGTAGCATCAAATGGGTGCTCTTCAATGTAATTCACAAGCTTTTTACCCATCTCACCCTCTTGTTCATACAAGTTATCATGAGAGTCACCATCACTTGACTCATCATCACTTGCAGAGGTCTCAGGCTCCTCATTATAACAATAATCTTCATCAGTGCTATTATCATTAATTTTAGAGTTATCTTCCTTAACTTGATTTTGAAAACCTTCAAAAACTCTGCATTTTCTCTTCAGTCTAATCTTATTACTTGTTTCCACCTCACTATGCCTTTTTTTGTCTTAGGCTTTGCAACATAGATACCCTTTCCCCTAGCAGTGGTTTAAGGTATTTTCTTTGTTGAGGTTGGCAGTTTTTTAGGTGGATTTGGTCTGGTAAGTTTAATGAGAAGATGTTGAGGCTCTAAACCTAGTAAAATTAGGACAGTTTTGAGTGAAATGTGATCGTTTTGGAGTTTGGAGATGACATTCTTGTGTGTTAAGACAAAGAAGGGTTGATTGTGTAGAAAGGTGAAAATGAGTTTATTGTCTTTGAGGAAGAGTTTGGGCTGGTTGTGGTGCTTCTTCATCTACCACTTGAGACTCATAAGCTCCAACATATATCCTATTATTAGGATTTAAGTCCAAAGATTGCATATATTCAGTTTCCCTTTCCACTCTCCATGTTTCCTCTTCCTCTTGTTACTTCCTTAATTGGTTTTCTATATTTACTCTTTTTAGTTCAGCCACCATCTTAAACTCTTTCATTGGATTTATTGTATCTTCCATCCATACATCAATTGCTGCTAATCCTTGTAAATTTCAAACATGCCTAACAAATCCGAATCACTTCTTATATATAACTTCTTCCCGTGCTTACTTATGTAGTACATGTCGTACGCATCAGGAATCATAATATTTTGTTTCATAGCAACTACCCCAAGATCATCAATAAGATCGAAAATTTGCATTAAATCGACATCATAAATTGGATAATCGAATTGCTGACCTTTGTAATGAAAATCCAACCAGAAGGCTGCCATCCTGTCAATTTTACCTAATATATTGCAAAAATATAGTGTAAGACGATTTCAAATTATGAGACAATTTTATTATATACCTTAACCAAAATGATTGGCTTAAACAAACAAGTAAAGATGAACTAAAACCTTCAAAACAAATATAGTATAAGACGGTTTCAAATCATAAGACCGTCTTACATTAAAATGTAAGTGGCAACATGACGGCATATAGTCTAGTTGTATAGAAATGGACTATCTCATATCATAAGATCGTCTTACATTATAATTATATCGAAAGTTTAAACTCAATGAAACCCTAACTTAATTAAAAACTTGTTTTTTTGCCCGTTCGTTGCACGGCTACTAAAATAAGTTGCAATTAAAGTTTTTTGTACTACTTATTTTAGTTGTAAAACAATTATCGTGCATTTAATGTTTCATATACTGTTCATTTAGATTTCAGTCATTTACTTACTTAACGTCATGCCTATATTGGGAGAAGTAGATTATTCTTTATTTTGTTGGCAAGTAAGGTAGTAGAGAAATGGTGAAAAAATGAAATATTTCAAACAGTACAACTGAAACGATATAGTGCAGTTAAGTGTGTTATAATCATTTTCATCAGGAAAAAAATAACTCAACTAATAGTTAATAAGATAATATTGACATGACATATACTCCCTCCATTCTTATCCAATGTTTCAACATTTCATTTTTGTACAATTAATCGAATGTTTTTCTTTCATACTTGGTAAAAGAATTGAAATAAATATCTTCTTCTATTTCTTACATTTACAGTGATACAATTGCTACTAAAACTCCACACTACGACACTTCAATGTAGTATTCGAAGGATTGAAGGGAGTATAACATTTGATTATTTAATTTTGTGTCTAATACATAAATAAAATTGAGTTTAATTATACACATGATATTTTAAACGTTTTTAGCCTATATTTATACTATTTGTCGATTCTTATTTTCATATTATATACCTTTTTAAAATAGGATTAATTGATAACAATACTCTGAACTATGGGTGTCCTTCTCAAAATACTCCAAACTCTATTTTAACTACCAATATAACCAACTAATGCTCTCATTCGCTTTTATTATAATATATGACCTGTTACACGCTAATTTAGAGAAGAAAATTCTAACCCTTCTTTAACCTGTTTTTCTCTTTTTACTTCTATGTTAATCTTTTTACGTAATCACAACATTAAAACATGCTACAACAACTTAACAAAACAACAAATTCTATTCAAAGCAAATGAGTGCATTAGTTGGTTATATTGGTAGTTAAAATAAAGTTTGGAGTATTTTGAGCAGGACACCATAGTTCAGAGTATTCATATCAATTAATCCTTTAAAATAAAATTTATTTGCTTACCTTCTCCAATCAATATCTCACGTTACCCACCTTTTTCCATTTCAATCCTTCCACACGACTAACCAGCCAAACCCATCATAATCAACTTTAACCATATTCATATCCCTAAACAACTCATGCCCACATATAAATATATTTTTCTATCTCCTAAGTCACACTCTTAACACCAGAGATAATCTTACTCGTCGAATACCATTCTCACCCATCTAACCAACTTAACCATCAAAATCAATTGTTAATTATATTTTTCAAATCCCCAGCCCGCCTACATTACTTGTATTACTAAAATTATACTTTTTATCATCGGAGAGTAACCCTACCCCAATACACTTACCTCCTCCCTCAAGACCTATCTACCCCAACTCATTAAAAAAAATAGACACAACCAATGTAATGTCAGCCCTCACCAAATAACAATCAAAATTGAGTATATATACATGATACCTCAAAGATTTTTAACCTATTTTCACAGTATCAATGTCACTGTTATTTTCACAAAATAGAACTTTGAAATAAAATTTATCTACCTAATTTCTCAGTTGTTCTAATCATTGTCTTAGTATATACGTATTATTTTTGCACAACATTTAGGTATTCGCCATACCCTTCATCTAACTACCCAACTTGGCCAACAGAATCAATTGTATCTCTGAACAACCCTAACCTGCAGACATTTTCTTGTACAATTCAAATCAAAATCTTAAGCGTTGGAGAGTAACCCTATCCCCGAAGACATTTTCTTGTACTACTCAAGTCTTAAATTTCAGAGAGTAGCCGTACGCCAAAGACATTTACTTCCTCTCTCAAAACCTATCTACCACGGCCCCATAAAAAATATGTCACTCAATAACCCAATGTTCTATCAGTAAAGAATAAGGTCCAAATATGTCGTAACAAATATTTTGTTGTTCATGAAATACATTTCAATACTCATTGAAAATACATGACCCACATAATTATTCCACTTGACCTATGTACATCATTGTGATCTTTAATATTTATATTTATAGTCCTAAAATTGAAATTAGACATTTTTTGAATTTCTCTAAAGAATAATATATTTGACATTTATCTTATTTCCTTTTTACTTAATTAAAGAAATTATCTAATTTATTTAGCATAATTAAGTACAAAAATGTATAATATTAACTTAAATAGTAGTGCTACTCTTGTACCAAAAAAATGGTAGTGTTGCTTTTAATTTGTTTGAATGTGTGATTGATCGCAAATGTTCATTTTAGGTAGGAATGATATAGTTAAATACTTAAATACTTTCATTAGTTCCACACATTCCGAGTCCATGCGTATGTATTCATTTTAAGTTTGAAGAGTCAAGTAATATGGAAAAAGATAAGAACATAATGCAAAAGAAAAAGTAACAGATTTGTCTCACATCCCATGTGGGACTATTTTTTACCATTTTAATGTTAAGATTAAGACAAACTAAGTTAGTTCTATCTTCCGCTTTCCCATTTATACATTTTTAATAGAAACATTGAATAAAATTAATAACCTTAAATAATAAGTATATAAATATTAAGGAATAATATTCTAAGTCTAATTGGAACGAAAATTGTAGATTATCAATTATTTTCTAATTCATTTCCCATTTTCATTTTTAATAAAAACGTGAAATAAAGTTAATAACTTTAAATAGTAAAGAATAATAACGTTCTAAATCTAATAGGAAAATTGTAAATAATTAACTCTTTTTTAATTCTCTAATTTTAATAGAAAAATTGTAAATAATTTATTATTTTCTAATACTAATAGCAAAATTATGAATTATTATTTAATTATCTATTTTCTACTTTTCTAATTCTAACATAAAAATTGTAAATAATCTATTATTTTCTTATTTTCTAATTGTAATAGAAAAATTATTAATAAATTATTATTTATAAATATAGTGTTTTGTAAAAGTTGGAGACTACCACATCGCTCGAAAAAAGACTCTTTTAATTATATATATTGATTAAAATCTTAATCCAAAAACATAAATTCAACATGGCATACGAATTATATTAGGATAATCTTATCAATTTATACTCATAATAGTATAAAAAAAAAAACCTCTGTTAAAGATGCTAAATCGTAAAATATAAAACTTGACATACATGCATACTGCAAATTAAAAATCAAGATCAATTGAATTAGGAATTTACCTTTTTCAAATTGTATCAAAGACTTGCTGGAACCTTACTTCAAGAATAGATGATCATGAACTTTGTAGAATCAATAATAATGGTATTCAAGGTTTTGAGCATAGATGATAGTGGAGGTTTAAGCATCGTCTTACTTATCTTTTGTTAAGTGTTTGATGGGAGAGAATTCCAGAATGGGGTGTTTTGTATACGGAGGTCTATTATTCTAATTATTTAATGGATGTAAGCGCGCCTAATTTTTTACACTTGACAGAGTTAACTCAGATAAATGGAAAATGGATATGTTGTGCAAAGCTCCAAACCTTAAGGGCACCATGGACAAAAAGTTAAAATTTTGGGTACCATAGGAAAAGTGTGAAAGTTTGAGGGTGCATTATCCGTAATATCTTTAGTTACGTGTTTTGGCAAAAATTAGCATTTTTAACCAAGACCCATATAACATTTGCCCATTGAGAAATAAGGAAAGACTAGGGTTAAAGACATGGGTCACTAGACAAAAGCCCAAAAAAGATGCACATATGACAATTGGACTAGTGAAAGTCAGCTCCCTACTTTTCCTCAACAACTCCCTACCTTCCCTCAACAACTCCCTATTTTGCCTCAACATAAGCAGGAATCAAGGAGCAATACTGGGAGGGAGCCGTGGACCAAAACCCTAGCAGAGCCAGACCTATAAAAGAACACCCACACTTCCAAAAGATAACATGGAAATGAACTCTACAACCGTGCATATACATATCTATCAAGTGACTTCGACACATGCTGAGGTAAGGAAAGATATGTGAGGTGATGGGTGAGAGAGGTTAAGATGTTTTTGGATAAGTGGGGTTAAATAACCAAGCTAGCAAAACCGGAATCCAACAACAAAATTTCACAACTTCCAACACAATGAAGGTGCTATTTCGTAGCACAAATCTCACAATACTTCAAAGGAAAGGACTCCCAATTGATTTGAATGAAGTACGGGAGCAAATAGTATAAAAGAAAGCCATATTCTGAACGTTAGCAAGTTTCTGTTTCTGAGAATTGGTCGACCGACCAGGTGATGCGGTCGGTCGACTGACTTGCAGTGATTTTTTTCAATTTTTCTTTCTTTTTCTTTCTTTTTCTGTTTTTCCTTTTCCTTCTTTTTCTTTTCTCAAGAGGACATACAAATACCAAAGATGGCTCAAAAATTTCCATTGACCACAAATACTAGCTTGGTTAAGGTGGGCAAACTATGGGATGTGGTTTTAGGGACAAAAACGCGGATTTGATTATGTAAGGCTTATGGGTAAAATAAGAGAAAGGGGCCTCAAGTGCACGTGTCAAGACTCACAAAACAAGATAGCATACATGTATATAGCAGTTCATGTTCATGTTTATGCATATTGATGTAACATGTTTCAAGGGGAGTACTACTCACATTCCTAAACAACTGATTATGAATGAAACCATAAATAAGCTCTAAACTCAGAATATAAAGTAGTTTGCCAAAGATCTAAGTCAAGTCTCAAGAATAGCAAATAGTTTGACAAGAACTCGTGGATATGCATACGACTCTTCTACTAAAACATGTTGACAAGGCAAGGCATAGGCATAAACATGTAAAAATGCAAAGTCATCATTGAAATACTCTCGTTCCGACTCGACCTATATGCTAAAGTAAACGTGCATTTTTTATTTGAAATTTTTGAAATTTTCTATTTTTTTGGATTTTTTTGTATATGCAAGGAAAATATGAAAGAATCGATGCAAGACATAAATGCAATAAACGTGTGACAAAATGCAGTAAAACAAATGAATGTGACATAAAACGATTCCCCAAACCAAATCGCACAATGTCCCCACTGTGCAATAGCATAAGCAAAGGTTATGAAAAATGGAAAAATGCGTAAAAGGGATAACAAAGGAAAAACATAGAAGGAACTCACAAGATTTAGCGCAAACGGAAACCTCCCCAAACCAGCGGGAGCTTAGGAGGTTTCGGTGGCCAACAGTGCCACTCCAAAGACCTGAAAATGAACAAGAAGATAAACCCCTTTTCGGGGATTAACGGCGTTTTTGGGTAATAGATGATAGTTTAAAGGTTTGAAAATGAGAAAGAAAATGAAAGCATAAAAGAAAGAGTAAGGAGAAAAACTCCCTAATCGTGCTTGCACGCTTCTCGAGGTAAGTACGAACAGGCTGTAGCAGCTACGGTGGTCGACCGACCACACCTCTTGGTCGACCGACCAAGAGACGGGTAACAGTGACCTTCTGGGCTGTAGTGACTGGTCGACCGACTGATTCTTCTGGTCGGTCGACCACACTTCCTGTGCAGTGTTCTTTTTCTTCTCGGAATTAACTCGTTTGGACTGAGAGGATCATTTTTCAAACCTGTAAACAGCATATATGCGCCCAAAACATGCGCAAAATCCCAAAGTACCAAGTCTATTGTCTTAAACAAAAACAACGAAAGCAAAAAGTCTAAGTCTTACGCAAACTAAAAAGTCCTAAAACAGAAATAAAAAGTCTTGAAAGCAAAACTGCAAAAACTCCTCCGCGAAAGATGCGGAATATCTCGGACCACAGCTTTTGGCTACACGCCGTGGCTGATGCCCGTCGTTGTGGGTATCAAAGATAAAATTTATAATTCCTAAACTTTAACTATAGATAGTGAAAGTCAGGGTCGAACCACAGAGAGGTGGGGAATGTTTATTGTTTGATGTCAATGTTTTAAGGTAACAAAAGTGGGGGTTTAAATTGATTGTCAAAAAGTCTAGAAATAAAGATAGAAATAAAACAAGAACTAAGAATGAAATAAACTATGATAAAAGAGATGCTAGGATGTTCGGGTAATAAAAAGCTACGATAGTATAAATCCTAAGTCAACATGTATTGCAGTCGCGTAAGAGGTGTAACATATCCTTTCGGTCTATGGTACCTAATGGCTCCTTTCGGCCTATGCTATTAGTTCCTAGGTCTCACAATTATTGGGTGTCAACAATAAGGGTGATTCATAATTTCTAGGTCACATACCTTTCAGTCTTAAGTAACCTAGCCGTCTTAAAGCGTAAATCAATGCCCTTCCCGTATCTTTCAATCTTGGGTAGGTCATTGCTAACATCCTACAAGTCTCCTTTCAGTCTCATTGTAGGGTATTATAGTCGACGAATCAAAACGGAACTGAAAACATACGCGAGTCGGTCGACCGACCAGCTAGTCCAGTCGGCCGACCAACACTTCAGTCGACCGACCGTTTAAGCCGGTCGGCCGACCTAGGGCCTGCTACAGTCGATGTAACACCCCAAGAGTATTAGAGAAAAAGTTGTCCCACATCGGTAGAATGTGAGGCTTGTGATATGTTTATAATAACTTCCACCCACCACTTAGTAACAAGGCCTTGTGCTTTTGGGCTTAAGTGAGGACAAATAATAGGCCCAAAAGTGCACACTCATCTTATTGGGTTTGTGTTACGACGGTGGCGGGTCGGGTTGTTACAAATGGTATCAGAGCGACCCTGCGACCGTGTGGTGAGCCTGTGGTCGGGAGTACCCGGGTCACACACCTAGCGGGGGAGGATTCTGGCCCTGGTTGTGGTCAAGGTTGAGGCACAACGAGGACGTTGTGTTCTTAAAGTGGGGGAGTTTGTAACACCCCAAGAGTATTAGAGAAAAAGTTGTCCCACATCGGTAGAATGTGAGGCTTGTGATATGTTTATAATAACTTCCACCCACCACTTAGTAACAAGGCCTTGTGCTTTTGGGCTTAAGTGAGGACAAATAACAGGCCCAAAAGTGCACACTCATCTTATTGGGTTTGTGTTACGACGGTGGCGGGTCGGGTTGTTACAGTCGATTTCGGGAATTATACTATCTACGCATATTACTCCCTATATCCTAACATATGTGATTAGCTACTCATGGATACTGAAATAACAATAATAATATTAATGAAAACACAATTCATAATGAACATTAATCTAAGCATGCAATAACAACAAAGGCTTGGGATTCTAACTTAATCCGGTTACTAGCAATTCTAAGATAAGAACAATATTAAAACTGAAACTGAGAGAAGAATTACCACAGTAGGAATTAGGGCAGAAAGAACAAAAACTTTATTGAATCCGTGGAAAGATTAATGAACAAAGAACAAAACTAAAGAAAAGTGTTGTGATGATTGAGAACTAAAGTAAAAGATAAAACTTGCTGCTACAAAACTAGGTAATTAACTTGGTCTAAAACTGAATAATCCTGAATGATTAACCCTAAACACCAACTAGGTCTTAAGTAGGCGGAAAACATAAGTCTCCTAATGACCTAATCACGCGATTGGGCTTTGCGGAAAATTCTGAGTCTGCGCTGAGGTCAACCGACCAGGTGATGAGGTCGGTCGACCGCTTGACGGGATTGGTGGACTTCTGATTTTTAAGGTAGCAGTCCTCAGGTCGACCGACTTGAGTAGTAGGTCGGTCGACCCACTTTCCTGTATGTCAGCCTTGATTTCGCCTTGGTTTGACTTTGTGGTACTTGGGTCGCGCTTTGAGTTGACTTTTCCTCGTTCCTTGGCTATGAAAAATCCCGAGGGCATAAATTTGGTGCAAAATCGTCTCTTTTCCGCATAATTCTGCAAGAGAGCGTAAAAAACACGAAAGTAGACAATTGTTGGGAAATAAAGGCTAAAACATAGTAAATGAGCTCTAAAATGCGTGTAAAAATAGATGTAAAACATCATAAAATAGACACGCATCAGTGGCCTCCACCGTGCTTGTCTTGATTGCAAAGCACGTTTCCACCCCATCACAAAGCATATGTGACGGTTTGTTGGGGCTGGTGTCCTTGACAGTTAGTACAATTACTTACTAAATCTCTTTAAGGATCACAAGGGCATACTTCAGTATTATTATCAGTTGATCCACGTTTATCAATAACGGTTGGCTTGCTAGATAAGTTTGACGTTATTGTCATACGAATGGCGGTGATCAACTGGTCCCTATACGTCACACCTATAGGACACGTTTGAGAGATGTGAAGGTATGAAAATACAGTCACATTTATGCCGGATACGACTAAACAGTTAGTCAGAGGTATTGACTATTAAATTAGTCAATAAGATGTTGAGATTATTATTTAATACGGATTAAATAATTTTAGCTAATACGGATTACATGATTAATTCGTAAAATTAAATATAAACGGTTATATTTAATTAAATATTAAATTTGCGTATTAATATAAACAGTTATATTAATTGGGCCAATTATACAATATCGTAATTTTATCAGACCATTATTAATGTATCGATTGCATTAATATCTGATAACATGTGTGCGATTTATAATTAAAATCCCGCGAATTATATTATTAGCAAATGGGTCGAATCACGCAAGGGAATAAGGTAAGAGTGGAATAAGCCCACCCTTACCCTAACCCATTCGACCGACCGACCGAAACAATACAAAAGGAGAGTCCTTCTCCTTTTGTTAGGTTACTGGTTAATTCATAATCTCAAGAAATTAGGGTTTTGAGAGCATTCTTCTCCCAAAACTCGGATCTCACATTAAGACTCACAAAAGCTCTCCCCATATTGCAAGGCAATTGGAGAGTATTTCTAGCACACGCGACATCATCTCAAACCAAGTCTTGGGTGCAAGTTATAGGAGGGAATTTACTTTAATTCATGTTCTTAGGCCTATTCAAGCAAGGACCCAAGGTTGTATTCCTTTTCATGTTTTTAATTATCTTATGACCATAATTCACAACTGTAAAATTCGTTATAATCCTTCATGTTTAGGGCAAATACATGCTATATTCCCCACACGGTTCACCCTCTCTAGCTTCTTCTCTTCTTTCCTTGTCCTCCGCACCCACTTCGTAGGGTTCATCGTCCGACCCATAGCTCAACATCCCAAGTCCTCCCATTTGCACGATGGGCTCTTTGACGGTAGGCTCCCCTCCTTGCTCCTTTTCCTTCCCCAAACCGATTCCTGCACAAGATGAAACAAGAGTGTCCTCCATATTGCTCCCAGTCTGGGGCGGAGGTGTAATAACAAGTATCGGTATAGGTTCCAAAGTAGGAGACTCGGTAACGACCACATACTTCCTTTCGGAAGTCAAAGCATTACAAGTGATGGGGGTCATGGCATCCTTTTTCCTATAGGATTGCCCGAAAATTATGGAATGTTTCCCCACTTTAAAGGTCAAAGTCCCACACCCCACATCGATAATCGCACCAGCAGTGTGCAGAAATGGTCTCCCTAAAATGATAGGTATGTGGGCATCCTCGGGGATGTCCAACACAACAAAGTCAACGGGGAAAAAGAACCGATCGATGTGAACGAGAATGTTTTCCAACATCCATATGGGTTCTACCGAGGTACGGTCTGCCATGTGGACCGTCATGCTAGTCACCGAGAAAGTAGTCATTCCTAGTCTCTTAGCTAGACTCAAAGGCATCACACTAATGCTAGCCCATAAGTCACAAAGCGCCTTCTTGATTGGGAAGGTACCTATGTTACATGGGACGGAAAAGCTACCTGGGTCTTCTAGCTTATGGGGTGCAATAACATGAGATAAGACACTAGAAGACTCTTTGGTTAATGCTACCAACTCGACCTTATCTAAAGACCGCTTCCTAGTCAAAAGTTGACTCATGAATTTTAGATAAGAAGGGACTTGTTGAACTAGTTCAAGAAAAGGGACTTGTACATTAAGGCTACGAATGACGTTTTTAAATTTTTCGAAGGATACATGTTCCTTCGTTGGAATTAGCCTTTCATGATATGGAGGGATAGTAGAGCCTTCAGCATTTGTGGCTCTCCTCAAGAACTTCGGGGCGTCGTCTCCTTGAAAAAAGAATTGCTTCAAATTTTCAGGCAATTCCGGCCTGAACGAGTCTGCCTCACCAGCTACAGTGGTCGGTCGACCACTGTCTTCGGTCGGCCGACTGGTCTCTGCTACTTCTGAATTTCCAGTAGCTACTGGAATACCTTCTGACTTTTCGAGACTGGTCGACCGACTTACAGCACCGGTCGGTCGACCACTTCCACTACTACTCGCACCATCTTTTTTCTGGTTCTTCTTTTCCACAACCTTGGACCTTCCCACCTTCGTCCCACTCCTCAAGGATATGATATTGAGGGTCTCTTTCTTTTGGTCGGGCTGAGTCGGAAGTTGCCCCGGAGTCCTTGAATTATTCTTGCTCGCAATTTGAGCAATTTGAGACTCTAACATCTTCATCATGGCCTCTCTCGCTTGGGACTCCTTTTGCACCATCCCAATAAGGTTTTGGATCATAGTCTCGCTGCTTTGAGGTGGCTTTTGTGGAATGAGTGACTGTTTTTGGAAATTTTGTTTATGCGGTGGGATGTAGCTTTTTGGTTTTGTTGTGGTGGAGGTTATGGATTTTGTACATTTTGGCTAGTCCACCTCATGTTTGGGTGAACATTATTCCGGTCGTAGAAGTTATTTTGGCGGTATTGTTGGAAGACCGCACAAGTTTCGTTAGGAGTTGTGCAAAACTTAGAAACATGGCCTTCCCTACCGCACCTCTCACAAGTAAACGGTCCACCCGTCACCGCACTTACTTGGTACATTCCACCCGTACTTCTTCCACCTAGCTCGTATTTGTCGAAATGAGCTACAAGAGCCTCAATCGCAGCCACCGAAGACTCGGCTTTCCTTTGGTTACCACGGGAAGTCCAGTGCTCGGCTCTATGCACAGCAACATCTTCAATTATCTTGAGACCCTTGGTCTCCCCACTGTTTTCCTGAAACCTTCCATTGGTCGCGGCATCTAGGTAGGCACGGTTGTCATCGTACAACCCGTTGTAGAATTGGTTGCAAAGAAACCATTGTTCAAAACCATGATGAGGTATGGATCGAACAAGCCTCTTAAAGTGTGTCCACGTTTCACTGAAGTCTTCAGCCGACCCTTGTTTGAAACTTGTTATTTGGGCCCTTAAGGCATTAGTTTTCAACGCGGAGTAATATTTTCGGTAGAAAGCTAATGCCAATGTATTCCCGTCAGTGACACCCGTAGCAGTGCAGTCCAAATCTCTATACCATTCCCGAGCTGAATCACGAAGAGAGAAGATAAACATCGTCTGTTTGATTTGATCTTGGGTAACACCGTCCGGAGGCGCAATAGAGCAGATATAATCAGTAAATATCTCTATGTGCTTTGCCGCGTCTTCGTTTGCCGCACCCCCAAACCGGTCTTTTTCAACCATGGAGATGTATGAGGGTTTGGCTTCAAATGGTTTACCCGTTCCCGCAGGTAATTTGAACCCTTTCTAAAGGTCCTTTACCTGCGGCATGGAATGACTGGCAATGCTTGCTTCTTCTGTCATCTCTTCTTCGTCGGGTTTAGGGAATTCGGTATTTATAAGTGAGGTGGGTGTCGGTGGTTGATTTGGTGAATGTAGTTGATTTGGTGTATGAGGGTGATTTCGTGATTGTGGTTGGTTATCGAAAATGTCTTCTTGGAATAAAGAAGATGGAGAACCTCCTTCTTTATCCTGCTGAAAAAGCTTTCTCTTAGTTCTTAGCGTCTTCTCAAGCTCGAGGTCAAGGGAAAGTAGTTCTCCTTGAACTGACTTGTGCATAAAATAGAAACTACAGGAAAAAGTGAGAACAGTTTAAGGAATAAAGTTCCTTAAACACAAAAATAAAATAAAAACAAAAAACAATTAACACTAGCGCTACGTCCCCGGCAACGACGCCAAAATTTGATACCCGTCGTTGTGGGTATCAAAGATAAGATTTATAATTTCCTAGATTTAACTATAGATAGTGAAAGTTAGGGTCGAACCACAAGGAGGATGGGAGTGTAAATTATTTTAAGTCTATGTCTTACGGTAACAATTGGGGGTTTGATGTTTGTGTTTGAGAGTAAACTAGGTCTAGCAAAAAAAAACAGGACTAAGACTAAAGTAAAGATGTGAATAAACTATGATAAAAAAGATGTTAGGATGATCGGTTCGTTATAGCTACGATGGCATATAGTCTAGGTCAACATGTATTGCAGTCGTGTAAGGGGTACAACAAATCCTTTCGGTCTATGTTATCTAATAGCTCCTTTCGGCCTATGCTATTAGTTCCTAGGTCTCACAAATATTGGGTGTCAACAATATAGGTGATTCCTAAAGTCTAGGTCATATACCTTTCAGTCTTAGTAACCTAGCTGTCTTAAAACGTTAACTAATTCCCTTCCCTTATCTTTCGATCCCGGGGTGGTCATTATTAAGCATCCTACGAGCCTCCTTTCGGTCTCGTCATAAGATAAAGCTATTAACATAAGAAAACAGGTCTGATCATACACGGAGTTGGTCGACCGTCCAGCTAATCCAGTCGGTCGACTAACTACCTCAGTCGGCCGACCAGATAAGCCGGTCGGTCGACCAAGGTCTGCTACAGGTCGCCCTAATTCATGCCATCTACGCCATTACTTACCTACATCCTAACATGCGATATTTAGCTACGCATAACAACAATAAGAACAACGACTATGATAATAATAACAATACTCATGGCGATGAAAATGATAAACATTCAATTAACAAACAAGGGTTCGGGAATCCATCTAACCGGTATAACGATAATGAATTACTATGATAAACTGAATTGAAAAGAGAAATACTGTAATAAAGAGGGATTCCAGAACTGAATGATTGAATTGAATTGAATAAGTGGGACAGAAAGTTTGCTTGAAAGTAAACTAAGAACAACTTTTGTAAACTAATAATAATTCTAACTCTAAGAACTAAATTTATGAGATTGAATGTAAACTAATTAGCAAAACCTAAGATAAAACTTGATAGATGAAAAGATGATTAGTCCTCTAACGGAATTAGGCTTAAATAAGAGATTATGAAAGTCAAATCCCTTAACCTAATCATCCGTGGGCTTTTTCTGATGTTCCAAATCCCGCGCTTTGGTCGACCGACCGATGATGTTGGTCGGTCGACCAGTTATCGGGCCTGTTGAGCTTTCTGATCTTGAAATTAGAATTCTGAACTTTAGTTGTCAGGTGCCTTGGTCGACCGACCACTGTGTTAGGTCGGTCGACTGAGAGTGCTGTTATGTCAGCTCATCTAACTCCAGAAATTGGTCTTTCGGTCTTTCAAACGCGCCTCGGGCTTTGTTCCTTCTTCATTCCTTGGTTTTTTAGCTTTGCAAAAGTCTTGAGGGTAACATTTGGCTCGAAATCGCCTCATTTCCGCATAATTCTGCAAAATAGCATAAAAATACGAAAGTAGACGAATATAGGGAAATAGCGACTAAAACTCGTAAATGAGCTCTGAAATGCATGTAAAAATAGATGTAAAACATCATAAAATAGACATGCATCAGAATCAAAGGACACCCCTTCCTCAAGTATGATTTCAATGTTAAAACTGATATAACTTTGACCTTAGGCCTGACGACGAAACCCTTATACGACACTCTCACCTCCTTGGCACCCCTCACCGTCACCTTCTTTTGATGACAATCGATGGTAGCCTTATACTGACCTAACCAGTCCATCCCTACTATTACTTTAAAACCATCTAAAGGAAACTCAAAAACATCAATAGGAAAGTCTACTTGACCTATTACAAATGATACTCTACTATACACCTTCTGACATACAACAGACTCCCCCGAAGGTATGAATAACTCATCATTAGCTAACTAAAACGAACTCCATCCCTAAACTCCAAGCATGGCTTACAGACACAAAGGAATGGGTTGCCCTAGAATCAAACAAAGCGAAACTAGGACAGCCACGAATAAGAAAAGTACTAATCACAACATGCGCGTCATCTGCTGCAGCCTGCTTCCCCATAGCGAATAGCTTACCGCTATTCTTCTTGCCCTCACCTTGCACTGTCGCTGCAGACGAGGTAGGCTTCACCGCTGATGCCTAACTAGCCCACTCGTAAGGTCTCTGATAGCCTCCATGATGGTTGTACCCATTGTAGCTCTGCTTGCTCTGGTTACCCTACGAACTCGTTGGACTGCTGTTCCCAAAGCCCTGAGAAGCCTGAGAAGGACCTTGATAACTGTCTCCCCCAAAATTCTTGCACTCAAACCTCTTATGCCCCGATCCACCGCAGTGGAAGCATTTGGTCATAAGAGTGTCGCTGTATGTAGCTGCGACCCCCTTTTCCCCCATCACTTGCACCAGTCCCATCAGTAGAGTAAGAACGGCTCTGACTAAAGTTCCCCTTCTTCTGCCCAGCCCAACACTCTCTCCCTCCGACTTCCTCTTCTCACCACTCCTCTCCTTAGCTTCCTTGGCCAGATCAGCCATCCTCTCATCATGCCTTGCTCTCCCATAGACCTCCTTGAGGTTAGAAGTTGTTCCCGCAGGCAGTCTCTCCATGATCCGAACAGTCAGCCCCTTCTCGAATCGAAGTGCAAGAGCCTGATGAGTCGTCCCCATCTCCTCTACCTGTCGAGCCAAGTCGTTGAATTTGATGTAATATTCGGAGACAATCATCTCCTCAGTCATGCGGAGGTTGTCAAACTCAGCCCTCAACCTATTACGAACGTGCTCTGGAACAAACTCACGTCGCAAAGCAGCCTTGAAGGCCTCCCATGGTACATGGTCCTGCCCCATGTCCTCAAAGTAATCACGCGCCTTTCTTTTTTCACGACCCCACCAACCTTCTACCAGGCTGCGCAGATAGAATGCAACCTAGTACACCTTGAGGTCGTCCGGATAGTTGACCACCTCGAACACACTCTCCATCTCTCGCAGCCAATCCTCCAGCAGACCCAGTGTCCCCGCACCGTCGAACATAGCAGGCCGATGATGAGCTATCGCATTACTGATATCATGGGCATTCACCTGAGGTGCCCGAGCTCTCTCAAAATTTATGACTGCAATAGTCAAGGTCTCATGGATTTCGATCATCTGAGCCATCTCTTCGATCGACATAGAAGCGGCCCGGATCATAGACGGAGTCTAATTGGGTGGTAAGTTCGGAGGAGTCGTTCTTTTGGGGGCTATTGTAAACTATTAAGAAGGAAGGAGGTAAACGTAAGCACACAGCCTATGGCTCATGAAACAGAAAATTGGGAAGAAAAGAAAACAGTTTCTAAAATTAACCACTCGGTCGAGTACTCAGCACTCGGCCGAGTCCCCTCTACTCGGTCGAGTATACGCCACTCGGTCGAGTAACTACTACTAAGTCGAGTTCCTCTAACTCGGCCGAATTAATCATGCTCGGTTTATTATCATATGCTCGGCTGAGTATCTCATACTCGTCGAGTATCCCACACTCGGCCAAGTATCACTTACTCGGTCGAGTGTCGCTCACTCGGTCGAGTACTCGCCACTCGACCGAGTCACATATCAGAGTAACTATTCGTGAACGAAATTTCACCTTCACCGATTCTACACATTATAAGGCTTTAGACCTTACAAACTATACACACACATGCATACATCCTATTATACCCTTAGTGGCCAAGTGCTAGGGTATAAGAAAATTTCGCGGTTCCGGGACGTCTCCCAAATCTTTGCGGTAGCCTTACGACCTAACATTTGGTGTTCATTTTATTTAAGACACATCCTAGGTTCATTGGGTTCATTGGTTTAGGTGCCAAGATCGTCGCTTTGATAACATTTATAACACCCTCAAAGTCCAAAACCTTTACATGGATTATCATAGTAAACAACAACAAGCGTCAACAACTGCATAATAAGACGGATACAGTACATTGATACATCACACATACTATTCGTTATATCACTACTATCACCAATATACAATATTCTGTGGTGGATCTCCCCGCTTACCGCGGCAAGGGGTACCTAGACCATTAATGTTCACATTCTCTCCGTGGCGGGTCCACGAAGAGCGATCATAAGAGTGAGCTCCGTTCCCCGCAACGGTCCCACACATTACCATTTAAATCTCAAGGATCATACCATATACAGTGATATAATAACAATACAATATCGCCACAACACTATCATACAGAAACTGAGTAGGGAAACCCTACCTCAAGTAATACAGCGGAAATGACAACCAAGACCTTCCTACCAACGCTCTTCTACGAATCCTCCTCCTAGAGATTACAAAAATACGGATTACTTACTGAACAACCATAAACTATGATACAACAACGATAGGGTGACACTTACTTGGTAGTATGCGGACTAGGTAGATGATCGCGCGAAAAGACTTTGCTAACAACCTTGAAGGACTTGGAAATAGGAAAGGGAGAGGGTTAGGGTTTTACTTTATTTTCTGATTAGGGTTAAAATGGATTATTAACCCTCGGATTAAATTTATAATAACCGCGGTTTGACGTCTGGAAAAGACTCACTCGGCCGAGCACGACGCACTCGGTCGAGTGCGGCTTACTCGGCCGAGTATCACTTACTCGGCCGAGTTGGCTCGCAATTCAGTTACAGTCTAAAAGAGCTCGACCGAGTATCACATACTTAGCCGAGTGGAACCTACTCGACCGAGTATCACCTACTCGGCCGAGTTGATTCACAACTCAGCTTCCACTAACTTTGGGTGTTACACTCACTCTCCTTATCGCAAGGCTCGTCATAAAAGAGGTTTTCTACAAGGTACGTCAATTCTTTCTCACGTGGTTCAATGTCTGTAAAATTGTCATAGAAAGGTTCTAGATTATCCTCAAAGAAGGGATTATCAATTGAGTCTACATTCTCCTCCTCTATGTTTCTGTCAACATTATTTTCATTCTTTAAAACGGTTTTTATGGTCTCACCCATGCCCTCATCCATGTCTGTCGGAAGTGAGAAAGTGGGTTTCATGCTCTCAATGGAAAACCAGTCAAAGAATTACAGTACCTCATTAACATGTTTCGCACTGAAA
This sequence comes from Silene conica, assembly GCA_029255685.2. Lineage (NCBI taxonomy): Eukaryota > Viridiplantae > Streptophyta > Magnoliopsida > Caryophyllales > Caryophyllaceae > Silene > Silene conica. Next base: position 24,686,266 of record CM055317.2, on the reverse strand, counting down.
TCCCCCTCACCTATTGAATTGAGGTATGCTCATGTAGGGACATTTATACCCTGGATAGTAGACATGCAAATCTAGAGGGCAGACAAATTTCCACGACTTATTGTATTTAGCCACTTCTCGAACCTGTCTATATAAGCACCAAAAGACTTATTCTCATCTTGCAGAAACCTGATGGTAAGTAGCATGAGAACGGTCTCAAGGAACTAAAGTTCCCTGAGACAAAAGACAAACTAAAATAAAGCAAATAAAATAGCATCGTCTCCCCGGCAACGACACCAAAATTTGACACGGTTGTCGCAACCCTATCAAAAATAACCAACTGGTGTAACTAATGCAGCAAGGAAGTCGGGATCATATCCACAGGGAGACAGATACAAATTCTATATGTCGTTCTAAAGTCTGTCTAAGTAACGAATTGGGTTTCTTTTATTTTTGATTACTAAACTACTAGTTGTAAGGGAAGAGAAGATAAAGAGCGTAAAAGAGATCATAGTAAAATATAAGAGAGAAAACTAGGATAGTCGGTTCACCAATAAAAGTATAACGGTCAAAGCCTAGGTCGCAGATCGGTCGCAAATAATAGTCTATGGGGTAGTGAAAAGGTCCTCTCGGATCGCTAATCGCCCTAGAATGCTTCTAACGGGCTCTCGCAACTTACTAGGGCACTCTAATGTTTGTAGTAGGTTTAACCCTCACCAGGCTTTCGATCTTAGGTCAGGGTTTACCAAATTAAATAATCAATCATGCGCATAAACTGACTAATCACAAACAAAACCTACAATTAACAATAAAGGCTATTAATCATTGATCAATCTAACCTAATCAAGAATCGTCACAATTTCATTGGATCCCTTATATCCTAGTCAAGGGATTTAGCTATGCATAATGGGATTAACAATAAGGAAAATCAAAATCGATAGGAAAAAAATTCATGATCGCAAGAGTAGAAAGAAATAAAGTAAAACAAAGAAGGAAGAAATGAGTAAAGAAAGGACGAGAGAAGAAAGAAGGAAACGAATAAGATTACCAATAATCCAAAAGTGTTGAGTAAAGAATTCCGGAAAACTAGATCTCTAAAGTTGAAGTAAAGTAATAAAAAGTAAGGCTATTTAATGTCAATACTCTGAACTATTAGGGTCCTTCTCAAAATACTCTAAACTATGTTTTAACTCAAATTACTATGCACTATTGTATCATTTATCACGTAATGAAACAAGTGGAAGGGTAACCTGTTCCACCGGTTTCCTTTGACTTAACCTTTACAATTTACCCTAATTTCAATTGTACTTCAATTTTTCATCCTCTCTTCTCTCTTTTCACTGCCAACAATATTTCGCCATTGTTACTTCAATCAACCTCCATTGCTGCTCTTCAATTAACCTCTTCTCCTGTTCAAGTTCATTTATATGTGGTGATTGATTACCCAATTGAAGACGAAATTTAATCAGTTTTTCCCTAAATTGATTGCACGATGAATGATGTTAAATTGTTAATTCATACAAAAGCATTTTTTTCCCTTTTTAAGTGGCTAGTTAATTCATTCTTCAAATACACAATTTTCTTCCTAAACTTCTCCTTCTTCAATTCTAATTTCTTCAACTTCTCATCATATTCATTGGTCTGTTAGCAGCTCACACTTCTGTTCTGCAACTCTTCCTCCAACATGAAAAAACCACAACCATTCTGCAAAATGAAAAAAAAAGGAAACCAACATTTAAACCCAGATTTTATTCAAACCCAGATTAATTACGAAACCCTAAATTTTATTCAAACCCAAATTAATTATAATGAAACCCAGTTTTTAAATCAACTAATTGAAAAATAAACAACAAAATAAAGGGACTTACAAGCCAAAGAGGACAGCCATAAAAAATCTTCCCAACTTGTCTTCCTTTACCAATAGTCTTCAAAACCGCTTCATAATTGTATTTGCAAAATACCATAGTAGAGGGCTTTGAAGCAGACTCCATGGAAGAAGATGATGAGCACTTTATTGATGGAATATATTGTAGAAGATGATGAAGGATTTTAATGGAGAAAATTTAATGGAGGAAATGAAGAAGGAATTTAATAGAGGAAAATAGTCATTGTGACTGAAAACAAAGAAGGGAAGGGGGTTGGAAATAGTGAGTTCGTCATTTTATAATAGTCACCTGCTCCAACAGGTAAAAAATTGCTAATTCTGTTCTAGGATAGGGGGTGTATTAATGCATAGTAATCTGAGTTAAAATATAGTTCAAAGTATTTTGAGAAGAACCCTAATAGTTCAGAGTATTGGCATTAAATACCCCTAAAAAGTAACTGCCTAAAGTTTTCTAAGAGAGATTAAGGTAAAAGCAAAGATGATGTTACAAGGTTGCTCAGTCTACTCTTAAATCATGTTGAACAAAAAATCTCATGCTACCTAATGGTGTAATACCCCATAATTTAGTCTTGGTCAACAACTGTCAAACCATGTTTTATAAACGTATATTTCAAACGGAATGTTTATTAAGTATTTTACGTAAATTGTTATTGTTTTATAAATCGTATTTCTACGATTATTTCGTATTTCATAATCTTTTATATTGATGTTATTTCATAAAATGACGTTTCAATTGTATTTCTTTAATTTTTATAATATATTTATAATTATATATATTTCCTATTTAATATTTATTTATCGTTAATAGATATTCCTATTTTAATAATTAAGGCGTCATTACGTTTAAACTCTATTATTTTTATATATACCAATAATGTTGATATTTTGTAACTAATTAATTAGTATTTACTAATATTAAATTACAAGTAATACCTCGTATATTATTTTAATGTTTATTATTTATATCGGCGTTTTGAAAATTATTCAAGGATTTATATTCGATAATTACGTTATCGAGTAATGTTTTTATACTTTATATGATATTAGTGAAGTGCCGAGTAAGAGTCTTATTTATCAAATCCGTGGTTTGATAGCGTTATGGGCCTCGTTTTGCGTGCCCAAGAGCTGGCTTCGATGGGCCTTACACCATACTTGAATATGCAACACACCCACCCGTTCACCTTGATTAACGTTTCATAACCTAGACCAAAACCCTACTTCTAACCTAACGACACAGCCTCCCTTACCCAATACAATCTTAAGACCCTAATCCCACTTCAACCACCACCAACGCTTTGAGTAAGAGGAGAGACTGCAACCACGATAGGATCATCATCTTCTTCGCCCGTCATCGTCGCAGTAAGACATACTTATTCACGTTTCAATTCAATTATAATACTCTGTTTTCGCGTTGTGAATTGTCTTTTCGAACTGTTTCCTGTTGTCTTGATACGAATTATGGGTAGTAGTAGTAGTTGGGTGTTCAGGGGTTATTTGGTGGTTGTAGGGTGGCCGTAAGTAGTGTCTAGTGGCGGCGATGGTTGGGAAGTGCAGAAACAGGGGCAGGGGAACGTGAACCTTAGTGGTTGTAGCGGTTGTTTCAAAGGTTTTTAGAGGTGTCGAAGCCTGGGGTTTGTCACAGGTGGGTCGTGGGTGATGTGAGGTCTCGATTATGGTGGTGGGTGGCGGTTATGGAGGTGTTAGATGGTGGTTAAGGGCTGTTTTACAGAGAGTCAGAGACCCGATTTCCGTAAGTGTCAGTTGTGACTAGGGGGTTTTGCCACTAGATTCGAGGGGCTGGTTGGGGCAGATCAGGTGTCGTGGTGGTGTCAGGGGGTTGCGTCATGGTGCAGGGGTGTCAACCACCGTGGGTTGGTGGTGGTGAAGGCGCTGTAGGGGCGTCGAAGGGGGCTGTCAAGGGGGCCGGTCAGAATGGTGGTCTGATTGTGTTTAAGGGCTGTTATACGTGAACTTTAATTGTGTTTGTTGTTGTTGAATTGCCATGATTGGTGTATTATAATAATTATTATTATTAATATTATTATTATATTATTATTAGTAGTACTACTACTAATTTTCTTTCTTATTATTATTATGATTATTATTAGTATTAGTAATTGTTGTTAGCATTGTCATTATAGTGTATTATTATTATTATTATCATTATTATTATGTTATTATGTTATTAATACTAATGCTAGTATTATTATTATTATTATTATTATTATTATTAATATGTTATTATTATTAATATGTTATTATTATTGATATTATATGTTAGTATTATTATTGGTAATATTGTTGTTATTGTTATTATTAGTAATGGGTATGTTTACTAATTTTAGTAAGGTTGTTCATACTTTCAATAATTAAGTTGTAAGTAAGATCTTTATACGTGGATGTGACGGTTATCAATTGTTTGATTATATTTTCTAAGTTCGATTATTTAATCGAAGATTAGTTATAAGTAATAAAGGCGGGTTGGTCAAGTTAATTGAAGTAGTCATATTTAATACGGTCTCGTTATGCGTAATATATAATTTAAATCGTTAATTTGAATAATTGATATATTATATTTGGTTACGTAATTATAATAGTTAGTGATTACGTATATCATATTGTTAGGTGATGATTTTGAGGTGGCATTATTCTGTTTACTCGTTGGCTTGCTTTTGGACTATATTGCTGTTCCAGGTAGGATCCACTGACCTTACCCTCTATGATGTGTTATGAATGGATGTGGTATTGTGTGTTATGGATGCTGTGCATGATTGATGTGAGAATGATATTGGTTGGATTGATTGTGTATTATTGGTAATGTCATGAGCATTCATTATTTGATAGCATGATTGAATAATTATATCGTAGCATTCATGAGCATAGCATATGCATTGGTTACTGAGAAAGTTATGGTCAGATATTGTTCTGATATAAAGCCCAGGGTGGTTCTGCAGACCAGGCCTGGTGTCTTATCAGCTATTGAGTTGGTGTTCGGCGATGGCCGATTATAGTCTGCCGGGAGGTTCGGTATGGCTGGGTGTTACGGGTTTGAGATTGAGATTGTGATTGAGCTCGAGCATATCATGACATTTGCATATCATATTTGTTGCATTATTTATTATTGTGTTATCCTACTCAACAGCGAGGTTGACAGTGTATTCGTGTACACCTACGATGATCCGGAATGGGGAGTAGACTCTACAGGTCAGAGACAGATGGACTAGGAGCTTGGACAAGGAGTGAGACATGGCTTGGACCTACTTAGAATTAGATCAGATACTTAGATGTTATCAGTTGTATTTTTATTCTTTGCGTAATAGTTGTAATATCTAAAGTTTAAATTTAATCAGTTTTTATATAAAGTACCTTGGTTTGTTTACTTTGTTATTCACTACCTCGGACATTCCGAGATGGTAACAGCTCTATTTATTTGAGAATGTCTTGCTAAAGGCTCTTAAATAATTGGGGGTGTTACAAATGGTCTTAATTAGAACGGGCCTCAGGACTAAAAAGCTGGTCGATCGACCAGAATTTCGGTCGATCGAATTATTGGTCGACCAATATTGGTCGATCGAATTTTTCTCGACGCGAATTTTCTACAATGCACACTGAACTTCAAACGGCCGCCATTTCTTCGTTACTCGTGAAAATCAAGCGTTTTTGGTGGTTTTAGAAAGCTAACAGGATAAGCTTTCATCTTCAATTTGAATTACTTGATTATCGTTTGTAGAACTCAATTCAAGTTATGTCTCTTCAAAGTGAGCACTAGTAATTTGAAGCTCTTATTTTGTCCGCTAAGCTCCCTTACTTCTACGTGCAACTCAACTCATCTCCTAAATGCATGCATAGGGATATGTTTTAAACTTGATTTTGCTCGTTTTCGGTTCATACCTGCAAATAATACAATAAAACCAAAGTAGACAATTCGGGGGACATTTGTAGCTAAACACTACTAAATATGCATAGAAATGCGTGCAAATAAGGTCTAAAAAAACTATAAGAATAACACGCATCAATTACGGGACTACAGGTCGTCACTGTGAGATGATTGGTTATTGGTGATATCAGCATGTGGTGCCTTGAGATTGTTATACTGTTCTTGTTCCTGGTAGTGATGATATTGCGTATACAGTACATGGCACTTGTGGTTTGTGCGCTGTGATGATCCATTGGTATGGTGATTAAATTTGTAGCAGGTAGCTCGATGTTGGTTGCTGATGCTTGACTGGGGAGGATGGGTTGTCCCGAAGTTTTCTAGTGTCATAGATCCTTTACTAGCTTCATTCCGTTGTTACTTTGAGTTGTTATATCTTGTGAGACTTTGTAATCACTTTATTTTATTCATTATAATAAGTTACATTATCGTTTACTTTGATATTATGCCTCAGGAAACTGAGATGGTAATGCTTTCATAGTCTAGTAGTCCTACCTAAAGGCCTTGGATTATGAGGGTGCTACATACTGTACATGGGAAATAGGCTTGCCCATTGTGTGAGGGGGTGTTGAATAAGAATATTTGAAGCATTCTCGCAAGCATGTTTACACGAGAGCTCATCGATGGTTATGCCCTGATCATCAGTATTGTAAGCTTCACAAGGCGTTTAATGGGCGTCCTGAGCACCGTGAAAGTCTTCATATTTTGAATGGTCATAAAATATATGAGAAAGTGAATGAACTTGAGATAACGTTTCGGAAGAAAGGATCTAAGTTGTCTAGTCGTGGTTATAAATCAATATTTTTTACTAAACTTTCGTACTGGCCTGACCTCCCGGTTAGACATTGCCTAGATTTTATGTACATTGAAAAGAGTGTTTTTGATAATATAATCAATACTCTACTGAATATTTCGGGTAGGACAAAAGACAACAAGACAACTAGGGATGATATGGTTGAGATGGGTCTTAGCCCGAGCTGGCAGCTAAAACAAAAGGAAATCGGACATTTCTGCCACTTATAACTCGTACTCTTTCAAAAAAGGAGAAAAAAGAGTTCTGCGAATGCTTGCATGGTATTAAGGTACCAGAGGGCTATTCATCTAATATTAGAAGCCTTGTTTCGTTGCAGGACCTAAAACTTACTAGTTTAAAGTCACATGATTGTCATACAATGATGCAACAACTACTAGTTGTGGCCACTCGTTCCATTCTACCTCCAAAGGTTCGTTATGCTATAATTAGATTTTGTTATTTCTTCAAATCAATTAACAGTAAAGTATTGATCCGGATGAAGCGGAATCTTTGCAAGACATCCTTGTCACTAGTCTTTGTCGATTTTGAGATTTATTTTCCTCCCTCATTTTTCACCATCGTGGTTCATTTTACTCTCCACCTAGTCCGGGAGGTGTTGTATCTCGGGCCAGTGTATTTGAGATATCAGTACCCATTTGAACGATTGATGAAAGTTTACAAGGTTTACACATCTACTAAGTTACAAACTTTATTTTTATTTTTATTTTTTTGAAGTACATATTTGTCTAGATTATAACTAAGGTGGGTATAAGCGGAGCGGGGACATGCAAGGTGGGGCGGGCAGGGCGGATGTGGGGCAGAGTAGGTATGGGACGGGTCTCATGTGGAACTCGCACCGCCAGTCCCATGACCCGCGACGATTGATACTTTTGAAACTCATCCCCGCCCAACGACCCATCAAATCATTACCGCACCGCCCCAAGTGGGGCGGGTAGGGGCGAGACCCACGAAATCCCGCCCCTCGGACATCCCGGGTGATAGGTGGAGTATTAATAGATTGTACAACTGTCGGAATACTAAAATTGAGTTAATTTGCACATTATCTCAAACATTTAGAAAAAAAATACCCCCTCTTATTCATAAAAATCATAATAGCCTTCCCTCTTTCTCTTTTCATCAATTCACAATACCTTAACTATTTCCCTTTTTTGTTCAAGTTTTATATATATTTTAATTACCTCACTCCAGCATAATATCTCACAATACTCATCTTTTATACTTATCTTAATCCTTTTGCTCACAATAATGCACAATACCTACCCTCCCTTCAATCATCTTACCTCACAACAATACAATCCATTATTTAATTCCTCTTTTTCTTCTTCTTTGTGCCTTTCAAATAAAAAAGTTATTATGAATAGAAGGGAATAACACATTTGAAAATGTTTGAAGACAAAATGTCCATATCCTATGAACCCAAATTCTCTTTTCAAACCGTCATTATCCGTCATAAGCATGAGACGGGTCAAATACATACCAAATCACCAACTTATCACCCAAAAAATAACATTTTTTTTGTCTTTATTACCCCACTTAATAGTATTTGGCCCGTATTAAATTTGAACAAGACTTGCTATCCCCATGATTGCTAGTTTTTCCCAACTTAGATCCCCAAACTAAATAACTAAAAATCCACGCGCCAGTTACATCGCGTATCCCTCCCGCCTTTTTTTTCCCCACACACCGACTCACACTCTTGCTGTAATAAGCAACAGAGCAGGCGCTCCAGTGAAACCAAATCACCCTTTCCCACGCGCCACTGATGACGGCGGCGAAACAACAACAACCACCGCAAAACACAATGTTGTTCAGCCTACGTGGATCTCTACTTACCCTAGCTACACTAACCCTATTCTCCTTCACCTTCATCTCTCTCAGATCTCTCCGCCCTACTCTCCTCTCCTCTTCCACCTCCGCCGCCGTCGCGTCTCCCGTACTCCGATTAGAAACGCCGTCGTCCGCTACGGACGAGGTGTACCACTCGGCGGAGATATTCAGGTTAAATTACGCCGAAATGGAGCGTAATTTCAAGGTTTATATTTACCCTGACGGTGATCCTAATACATTTTACCAGACCCCTAGGAAACTTACTGGTAAATACGCTAGTGAAGGTTATTTCTTCCAGAATATTCGAGAATCGAGGTTTCGGACTGATGATCCTCAACAAGCTCATCTCTTTTTTATCCCTATCTCTTGTCATAAGATGCGCGGCAAGGTAATTTCATCTTTTTAATGCTACATTTTAGCTTACTCCGTCACAATCATTTGGTTACCTTTTATTCTTTTATATTCGTTGTGGAGAGCTATTTTAATCAACAGTAAACAAATGCCTGAGAAGGGGCTGAGGGAGTTATTGATTAAGTAATTTAGTGTATGTTAGAATGTTCTGATTTGCTGATGATGCTAATGGTTTTCTGTTTTATGAGTACGAGCTTGTAATTGGACGATTATTGATTCGTTGAACATGATTTGTTAGGTTCGTAGGTGGAAGTTAGTTAGTGTGTGAATTTTGAATGAAGTGGAGTAGAATTGGACAAGTTCAGGTTTAGATGATGGACATTCAATCTCAAATTAAGGCACTACTCCGCTTAGGTGTTGGAATTCACGACATGATTTTCATGTTTGTCATTCGGAAATGGTATCTTCATGTTGTTAACGTAGGGTAAGGTTGTGTATGTTTGACCCCTTTCACAGCTATTTGCGAGAGCCTTTGACAATACTGCTGCCGCTGTTGATTTATATTTTTCTCTCTGTTTTATACTCCTAGACCCACGTCATTTGTTGTCCTATTTCATTTTTGGATGTCTCGGTCAATTGTTGTCCCTTCTATTTTAATAATACACTTGATGAGCAATTTGATTATTCACCATTAATTTTGTCCACTTGACATTTTGTAATTGACCCCCTCCTCTTTCCTTAGTCTTTGTGCCAAAACCAAAGGACAGCAATTGACCGGAACGGAACGGAGGGAGTAGTTCTTATAGTACCTATGAGATTGAATTATCTGGTTTGATAGATAATGTTCAATAGATGACACTTTTGCTCTTGATCTTGCTGTGTTGATTCTTCGATTTGTTTTGGTGGGGCTTAGCTTATTCCTTTTGCTGATGAGCTCAATACATTTTGGATGAAGTGTTGTGTAACATGTCTAGCTTTTCTGTAAATTTAAACCAAATACTTCACGTGAGGAATCATACTATGTGAGATGAAACATTTTAATTAAAAGGAAGTGTGGAGATCTCTTAGAAAGATGTTGGATAAATTACTCATTAATTGACTTCTTACCACCTCATAAATGTGTCAAATTATTTTCTTTGTTATCTGTACTAATTGTTTGTGTAGCGACATTGTATTTGTACCCTTTACTTGTTACGAGTTAGTGGACAGTGTTAAACCATAAGATATATTTTCTTGGTCTTTTATGGTGTTGTTTTAGAAGTTATCTGTCAAACGTAATTACATTGGTTACGGATTTATGATTAGCCAAGCTGAATTTGTTTTTTGCATGCAGGGAACTTCCTATGAAAACATGACTGTTATCGTCAAGGACTACGTTGAGAGTTTAATAACCAAGTATCCATATTGGAATAGAACATTGGGAGCTGATCACTTTTTTGTTACCTGTCATGATGTCGGAGTAAGGGCCACAGAGGGGTTACCCTTTCTTGTGAAGAATTCAATTCGAGTAGTGTGCTCCCCAAGCTATAATGTAGATTTTATTCCGCACAAAGATGTTGCTCTCCCTCAAGTATTGCAACCTTTTGCTCTTCCTGCTGGAGGAAATGACTTAGAGAACAGGCATGTAGAAATAAATTTCAATTTGGCTTTTAGTGTTGCTTCATTCGCTTATGATATTATTTATCTTATAATAGGCGTAACTGCATTGCAGGACAAACCTTGGATTTTGGGCTGGCCATCGTAACTCCAAGATTAGGGTGATCTTGGCACGAGTTTGGGAGAATGATACAGAACTTGATATTTCAAACAACAGAATAAGTAGGGCTATTGGAGCTTTGGTATATCAAAAGAGGTTTTACAGAAATAAATTCTGCATATGTCCCGGTGGTTCTCAAGTTAACAGTGCTCGTATCACAGATTCTATCCATTATGGGTGTGTTCCTGGTAAGTTACCGCCTCTTTAGTGTATACTAGTTTGTGACGTGGCCATCATATAAACTCGATAAAATTCCTAGATAGTCAAAGTTTCAGGATTGTTTCGGTGTTATTAGAACACAAGTACAGGACATGTTCTGTTTCTAATGAACAGTGCTAGTAAGAGTTTCGCCTGCTTTTGCAGTGGCTTTTAAAAGTTTGTAATTTCTGTATTTCACTAGTGTACATTCTTTTGTACAGTGATTATATCTGATTACTACGACCTACCATTCAATGACATTCTGGACTGGCGAAAGTTCTCTGTTGTATTGAGAGAGCAAGACGTTTACCAGCTGAAACAAATTCTGAAGCGCATATCAGATCCAGAGTTTGCTAGGCTACATATGAATATGGTTAAGGTAAAGGATTTTATGTTACATTGCTGCCTTCATCATCTAATTGAGACTATTTGCATGTATAATTGTAGCGTTTGTTGACTTGCATCTTCCGATTCAAGTTTCCAAGTCATAACGCTGTGCACTTTTCCAGTCCAAAATTCAAAGTTAAAGTTCATATTATTATGTCTATCATTTTACATAAGCTATGATGTTTGCAAGAGTTGGCTGGTCTAAAAATATCGGATATCACACGTAGGCAATTTTACCTTTAATTTTGTAGAGGCTTCTTTTCCTTTTTAAAGACCGTCTCGTTCTTTGGATCTCTTCCCTTGTCACAACTACAAAAACTAGAGCAATTTCATATAGACGGGTAGATGGGTGAAGTTCTTTAGTCATGTGGGATATGAGATTTTCTTTTAAGAGACTGGCATTATGGAACTAGAGCAAGATCTTTGTTTTGAGTGATGATAAAAGTAACGGAGGGCCATGTTCATATCTCATATCTTGCAAGGAAAGAGTGTTTCATCATCTTCTCTGTACCTTACCCCAACATCGTTAACCAGCATCTCAAACAATCCTTCTTTTCCTTATAAAAAAAAGTTATATGATTACCATGTACTACTCAAGTACTCATTTTATGCAAGGAATGAGTGTTTCCATCATTACCGCTGCTTACCTTAGAAACGTGCTATGGTTAAAAATAATTTACAATTATCTTGTAGTACCGTTCAATTGCTTATTTTGTGCATTTTTCCTAGATACAAAAGCACTTTCAATGGAACACCCCTCCGATCAAATATGATGCATTCCATATGGTTATGTATGAGCTCTGGCTACGGCATCACGTTGTCAAGTACTGAGGTTCGACCAGGCTATTGTATGTATGCACCAAAGGTTTTGGACTAGTCTTTAAGAGCAACAGTGGAAAGAGATGTCTCACTGCCAATCTTAAGCTCCCTGTAATTTATGACATACGAGGTGTCATCATCCCAGTTGAAGATGACCCAGGTGTAGGAAGGCCCAAAGTTTATTGTTAATCTATTTATCAATTCTTTTTTTCCTCTTGTTCTATCATGTTTATCAAAGTAAGTCACTTATAGCTCCATAGTATGTAATCAGCAATTCAAACGAGATTAATTTACTCATCACTTCATCAGTCTCCTGTACATTAGATATGAGTAACTGATGCTGCTAATGTCACTATGAACCCCAAAGCTAAAGACAGTTTCTTGGTGCTTATTTTTTTCTCTTGAATCTTAAATTGTTGATACCTTGTGTTTTCAATTTGATACAGTATGTACGATAGATTTTAGAGACTGAGCTTAGGACAGAAAAAGGACAAAACACTTGGAATGACTCATTGAAGAATGAATTCCCAAAGGTCAGTGTACTCAGTAGCACTTCCGTGTTACTCGGATCTGGCTAGTACTGTCTAACACAGATGCAAATCTATGTGTTATAATCATGTTCTTATGAAAATTCTTCATGTTTTTGAATTAAAATGAAATGAATGACAAACTCTTGTACCATAGTTGAACGTTATCCCTCGGCTCGGGTATGAGAGGTAATGCCATTTTTTCGGTTTGACATAAGCCACGGGTTTGTCGTAACATTTGTAGTAGTAGGTAACTTGCCTCTTCTTTTAATACTGACTTAGGAGTATAACCACGTGTTTGCTCAGAGAAAGAGAGTTGGTACCACGTTATAAACTATTGAGATTGGTTTTAAGATGGAACATCACTTATAATCATCAAGTGGCCCGTCTCTCTTCAGTTCGGATAAGGGATGGACCCATTTAGAAAGCCTGTTGTGTTGTGAACATGGGTGGACGGTTTGGTATGTACCAGTTGAAATTACTTAATTTAGAGGATATTGAAGGCCTTGAAGCACTGTATGTCATAACTTTATAGCCTTTGCTTGCAGTTGATGGTATTAACACATGGAAGAACTGTCCATCTCCCAACTTTCTGCTAATACTAACAAATATTGTGACCACATCCAAAAAAACATAACTTTGTTCAGTTGCTGGTCACTCGGCCATGTTTTAGGAAACTATTCACAAGAATTCCGGTGTGTGTAATTTGTACTTATGTTCTATGACCTTCTGAAACCGCGAAAATAAATAAATAAATAAACTGCGGAGTCTTTGTTTGCAAAAATTGACTATCAGGATTATCAATCAAGTACCAACTACCATGCACTTGATCAAAATGTTGGTATTCTTAACTGAATGAAATAAATGATGAGTGGGGAAAAAGAAAGCATGAAAATAGGGGAGACTACGTTGGTAAACCAGAGTCATACAATTGTGTATAATTTACAATTATTTCATGCAAAAAGAGTGATTTGTCAGCATTTGTATACATTCCTGCAACTTTCACAGGAATTAGGGCAACTGGAAGTGATAGCCAACTTGGGAAGGATTTTTCGTCATTCCGAATGGAAACCCATCCCCCACTGAATCTGTAAATATCTGCATTTACGATCAACAACATTACCGCAGTGTTTCAAATCTCCCATAGATCTGAGTGAGTAGAACTTTAGTTACCCAAGATGATTTTCATATGACCGACCAATAATGCATATTTCAACTGCGTACTACTTGTATTTTACAATATCGCAAGTGCACGCTATTGTACCCTTCAAATTGCGAGTTACTGTCTTATAATTGAAAACAGAAAGACGCGCAATTATGATGATGATGGAGGGAAAAAGGTGATTTATGGCATTTAGTGTTTAATGTAAGATTCGGAAGTTTATTGAGCTCCCGTAGTTTTAGACCAGGTGCTTCTAATTAACATGTACAGGTTTATTACAAGTCGTAGTGACCGTTTAAATGGCTGCTGCTTTAGCCGGTAGTCTACTTGCCAGATTCCTAGGACTACCAATTCTTAATCAGGTAAATATATAGTTCTGAATTCAATGCATTATATTGATAAAGCAAAATTTTGGGAGCTAGCTACCTGCATCATGGTGGAGCAATCCTGCTTTGACCCCAAGGTGTCACAACTTTGATTATGGAAAGGGTATAAATACTTCTGTTTGTGATTTTTTTCCATATAAGTTTCTTGTATATTACTTTTAACAGATTTTGAAAACAAAAATATGGAGGATGAGAAACAATCTGAATGTTTCAGGACAGGACAGAGTGCACAAGAGAGGGGATTGTCACATGTCCCTGAGTGCTATGAGGTTCCCGTTTCTCAACGCCCTACATTGAACTCACCAATAGCCAACGTTCCTGTCATCGACGTGGCAGGACTGCGAATGGGTCCCACACAACGCTCTACTGTCATTAATTCCATTGGAAAAGCTTGTCGCCGCCTTGGATTTTTCCAAGTAAGCCTAATATTTCCGCAAAATATGATATTACTATGCATTACATGTTTCCAATTATGCCCAAATTTTGGGAAAATATGTCTCTTTTTTCATGGTAGTACTAAACGTTACATCTTAGAAAAGACAGCTTTGATGCAAAAGGGTTTTTGATTGTCAGTGTAGTAGAGTTGGCATTAGCATGGAAAACAGGCAACTTAGCTTGCTGATTATCTACAATTTATATTGCTTTTGCAGCTTGAAAGTATATATACTTGATTATTTGAACATGTAAATGCTTGAATAGAGTGTTGTATGTGTCAAAGGTGGTTAATCATGGAATAGAGCAGTCGATCCTTGATAAAGCGCTTGCTGCAGCAGACGCTTTTTTCGAATTGCCAGCAAACGAGAAGATGAAGTTCATGTCAAGTGACGTGCACAAGCCAGTGAGGTATGCCACAAGTCTCAGGGATGGTATTGATAAGATCCAATTTTGGAGGGTTTTTCTTAAGCACTATGCCAATCCCTTGGAACATTGGATTCAGTCTTGGCCTGAGAATCCACCCACTTACAGGTATTTCATCTCAGTCGAGTGTTTGTTTTTACATCACTGAGAGCCATTCTGTTCAATTAACGTTATCACACATATGTCACGCTCTTATGCGGACATTTATATTACTTCGTGTATCTGTTCATGACACTTCATTTTAAGCCAAAAACACACTATACAGATTTTTCATTAACCAGCCGAGTCAGACACATGGACACTTATAACTTGTTCAGGAAACTTGTAACTATGTCTGAGCAACGTAGGTGGTGACTGCAATGATGCAAAGGTAGCATATGCACATTGCTCATAGTAAACAGTTTTAAGCTCTTATAAAATGCTTCTAGGCTCCGAACAAGAATAATTTAATATTTATGCTGAAAATGCTCCCGGACAAAGCCAAGCATTGGGAAAAAGGAATGATGTAAATAAAACTAATGAACAATGTGTGTGTATCTATATTTAGACAATTTAAACGACGGCCGCAAAATCTAAGCTCAATCTTGCATGTTACCTTAATTTCTGCTACATGTCTAGCTAAAAATGAGACAAAATATATGCAAAGCATTAAATAAGGAGTTTTTTGCTGAATGGAGGAGAGTCGGACCACTTGACATACACAAGGGAGATTCCATCGTGAAACCATTTGGCAATAAGAGGAGTAGCCCTCTTAGTTTATAAAGTGGTACAATCTCTTCTCCAAGCAATGTGGGACACTCAACTTGTCCTATTCCTGGACCATATTCATAATGCTTGGAACTTTATGATATTGACTTAATTCTGGCGTTTCATTCACATAACATTCAGGGAAGACATGGGTGCATATTCGGCAGGAGTACAAAAACTAGCCATGGAATTAGCCGGTGCCATTACGGAGAGCCTTGGTTTGGGTCCTAGATATCTGGAAGAAGAACTAAGAGGAGGTATGCAAGTAATAGCCTCAAACTACTATCCACCATGTCCTCAACCCCATCTAACTCTAGGGCTGCCACCTCACTCGGACTACAGCTGTATAACAGTTCTCTTACAGAGCTCACATGGGCTCGAGATTAGGGATATGGGAGACGGTGGGTCGTGGAAATTGGTGCCGCATCTTGATGGGGTCCTCCAAGTTCATATTGGTGATCATTTTGAGGTACTAAGCAACGGAAGATACAAAAGCGTAGTTCATAGAGCTATCCTTAATTCTAACAAGACAAGGATGTCTATTGCTAGCCTTCATAGTTTGGGATTGGATGACCAAATGGGACCTGCTAATGAATTGGTAGATAAAGATCATCCTAAGGGATACAAACCCAGCAGCTTTCGAGATTTTTTGAATTTTCTTAGTGCTAATGATCTTGCCCAAGGGAAGATTAGTTTCCTAAGCACCCTTAAAATGTAAAACTAGCTACTTTCGATGTCATTAGTTATCCAAGATGTCTTATTTTAGTGTTTAAGATTGATATACGCTACCTACTTTGCACCTTATATCCGGCTAGCGGTTTAAGGAGGTTTTAGCTTCTGCCACATTCTCATGAATCCATCAGACTATCTCACTATAGTATTAATATTTTCTAATATAATTTCAATATTTTTTAATTATACTTATTTTAGATTCGTGTGTTGCTTTCGTATCTATAATTTTTGTTTTGTTTTAGTAATTTTTAATTCTTATTTGTTTTTTAGATAAATTGCGTATTTCGTAAATTAAGAAATGTAAAGAAATGATTAGAAGATGAGCTAAGAGACTAAGTCGAAATTCAAGTTCAATATTGAGTTAACCTTAAACCTACTGCCATTAGAGCAGAATCCGCTTGGTTAGTGCAACCCTAATTACACGCTTAACATAAACAGACAAAAGTTGTCGAGAAAATCTCAAGCTGGATAGAAATTATAAGAGCTGGAATTGAGCCGTGATTTCAAAGACTCCAACTCGGGTCAGAAATTCAATTTTAACATACAAGCACGGAATTGACCATTTTCTTTTTTGTTTTAACTTGATACAACGAAAGTGAATGTCAGTTTGATCGTATTTGAGGTATTAAGCTAATTTGTTATCATAAGTTCATATCCAAGTTAAGTTTGAACGATTAAGGTTGGGACAAATAGAGTTGTTGATGGCAATGAAGGATACTCGGTAGTGATGAATTGGTAATGCAAGTGACATCGTCTTGGCTCTTGAACCTAGGAACGAACAAACGAAGAAACAAGTGCAGCGTCAATTGGTTGGTGTACCACGTGGCATGATTATACCTTATTACACATCCACTACCGACCAACACCTCAAGTATATCTATCTATCTATCTTTAAAAGACAGTAACAATCCGTCCATGAAATCTCAACATAATTTATGGTTTGTAAGATGGAAAAACTGGAGATAGTAGTGTTCCCATGGCTAGCATTTGGTCACATGATCCCATACTTAGAGCTGTCAATGAGGCTTGCTAGAAAGGGACATCACATCTCTTTCGTCTCCACCCCTCGTAACCTACGACGTCTCCCTCACATCCCAACCAACTTGCTTCCTTTCATCACTCTCGTACCTCTCCCTTTTCCGACTATCCTTAATCTCCCCCCCAATGCCGAGGCTACTTCTGATGTCCCCTTTCATAACATTCACTTCCTCAACCTCGCTTCCGACCTTTTACAGGAACCCTTTCACCGCTTCTTGGAACATTCCTCCCCTTCCCTTCACTGGGTTATCTATGACTTCTCTTATTATTGGGTACCCCAAATTGCAGATACACTTGGTTTAAGGAAACTCTACTTTTCGTTGATCAATGGTAGGGGCCTTTCTGCCATGGGTCCCTCCTCCAACATGATCATAGACGGTCATGGCACATGGACTGATCCTATGGCCTTGACTAGACCCCTTAACTGGATCCCATTCCCCAATAATGTCGTCTACCGCCTACATGAAGCCAAGCACACCATCTCTGGTACCCGAAAAGACGCCTCTGGGGTTTCCGGAATGTTTCGCCTCGGATCTTCCATCGCTGGCTCTGATTTGCTTGCAGTTCGGAGTTGCCATGAGCTCGACGCTGAGTATTTGAAACTTCTGCAGAAACTACATGGGAAACCGGTGATCCCCGCAGGCCTGTTGCCGGTGACGGTGGACAATAAGGTGAAGGACGACGAGACATGGCAGGTGCTTAGGGGTTGGCTAAACAAACAAGAGAAAGAGTCGGTTGTGTATGTAGCCCTTGGAAGTGAGTTAGCTCCGAGTCAAGATCAAGTCAACGAATTGGCACTGGGGTTAGAGTCGTCAGAGTGCGTCTTCTTATGGGCACTCCGGAATCCAGTGGGTTGTAAAGTGGAGCTTCCTGATGGGTTCGAGGAGCGAACCCGTGATCAGGGACTGGTTTGGAAGGGTTGGGCTCCTCAGCCCAAGATATTGTCCCATGAATCAGTAGGGGGTTTCCTAACCCATTGTGGTTGGAGTTCAATCATAGAGGGACTTCAGTTCGGAAGACCGCTTATCATGCTGCCATTTGTGTTGGACCAAGGGTTAAACGCCAGAGCAATGGAGGAGAAGAAACTCGGTATTGAAATACCCAGAAATGAAGAAGATGGATCCTTCACTAGACACTCAGTAAGGAAGACATTGAAGATGCTGCTTAACGGCGAAACCAGTAACATCTTCAAAGAGGAGGCAAAGAAAATCAGTAAAATTGTTTCGGACAAAACTGTAGACGAGGGATATATTGATAAATTAGAGGCGTACCTTTACAATCACAGACCTATTCGCAAAGCTTAACATTGCTAGCTAGTAGGTACTTAACAGCTTGTACCAAAGCATGCCAATAGAGGAAACTAAGACCCGGTTGTAATAAAATGTCAAATTCACTACCACATACCATGTAGCTTTCCTTTTACTTGCTCTTACAAAGGCATGATGCTAAATATTTGCTTTAGTCAGCCCGTCTCAGTCTCATACTAGTCGCGATGAGTCGACGACCAACAAAACCTAAACCTGTGAACGCAATGAAGTCTTATAGACTAGATTTCATTTCATGTGCAGAGCAACATCCAGGGCCAGAATACAATATGCTACTACGGAAAAATTAAAGAATATAATCTGATCAACTATACAGGTGAGGGTAAGAAAAATATGTAAATCTTTGCTTGGCAGAGTATTTGATAACTACGCAAGTCTCAGTTCTTGAGGAGCATAGGTGCGAACTGAGACAGTAAGTGCATGAGTATGAAACTAATTACAATCGACCAGATAGAATTACAAATGGTTATAAATTAGCCGTTAAATAGTCTGAAATACTGCACATCTACTTTGAGGGAGAAGTCAGCTTATTCTCATCTGCGTTTTGCTTCAATGAAGTATCTCCTCCCATCAATTCCTGGAAACCTTCCACCTTCACGGGCTGCGCCCTAAGAGCTCCAGTATTCCTACATCAATATGCCAAATTGTATCATATATTTCATTGTAAATAATTAGTAGGTCATACTAATCCAAGTACTTAATCCCATTTACCTTACCTACATAGCGTTTATACGCCAATATAAAATTGGCATGGTTTGATTTATCACGCTGCTGTTTCCATACTTATCATGTAGAAGGAAGGTTTTATCTAATGTAAATTGTCAGATGATATGGTTAAAGTTGACCTAGATATAGGAGATAAGTGGTCAAAGTTGAAAATCTATGACCAACAACATCAGAGCCTTAATCCCAAAATGATTTGGGGTTGACCGACATGAATCATCCTATAGAACCAACCGTCCATGGGTGATCAGACACCTCAAAATGCGAAAAATATAGAAAAGGAAAAGTGAAAAACACGAGGGAGGGTGAAACATAATACAAAATTCAAGGTAAACTTGTAGGTTTTAAAATCAAAGTCCGAATTTCTTTTATAAAACCTTAGAATTTAAATCGAGAACAAAGATTAAAACGATTTTGAAAACCGAAATAAAATTGAAGGGTCCAGAATACCTTAAAAGTGAACCAAGTATTAATATATAAGAAAGTTGTTGAAAATCTATGACCACCAAAGCTAAACGGGGCAACAAAATTGGAATGCAGATAGTGCTTACGGTGAATGCATCTGAGGTATTTGCATTGAAGTCGGCTGCCTCATTTGATTACCAAACCTCTGAAGAGCAGCAATTCGCTGCTGCTGTTGCTGCCATTGCATTTGAGCTTGTCGGATGTCCATAGTCGGATCGGGCGGGTTCTCTAGCTTGACCTCAACCATGGGCCGATCCTTCTCCATGTTCATTACTGTGCGAGGAGAAGAAATTTGCCCTCTTCGCAATATATCTATCTGTTGCTGACTCAGATTGTGGGGACGAATCGTCTGAGGAATTTGTGGATGCATTTGACGAGGCACCTGCAAGTTCACCTACAGGTCTCATCAACAAAAGAATGGTTTCATCAACAAGCTACCCTATAATCACAGTCATCAAGTAAGAGAAAGGCTAACTTAAGGTGTGCCATATGCGAAGCAAAAAAATGGTCCAAACCTGACATAAGTATGCGACAAGAGCAATGAAATTTAGAACACCAATATCATGTTCACATATATTTATATATGTATTCTCGTATTCAGAGGAGTCTATCTACGCTAAAGCCAGAAAGAAAAAATTTCACCTACTCTTTCACAGCTTGAACGCATAAGAATTCCCCTCCCACCACCAACCCGAAAAAGGGAAACTAATCCTGCTTTGAACAGAAGATCAGAGAGACCTATATTTCATAAAACAAACACGCCCTTTGAACTCCATGGCAAGGAAGGGGTATCCAGCTTAATAGCGTTGGTGAGGTAAACATGGATCATTATTTGTTATTGGTAATTGAACAGTAACTAGCCCTGAACATAGAACATATGCTTTCCATACAGTTTTTCTGTAGTTCATTTGCACATGAAGAACCATCCAATATTGAAGTTTCTTCTACTTATCACGGTCTCTTCTTCCCAAACATATATGGACGGCATAATACATCAAGAAACTTGCATATAGAAGATAACCTGTTGGGGGAGCTGGAGCATATGCTGTTGTGATGCTGCCAGCTGCGACGGTTGGTTGTGAGTCTGCTGTGGAGTTTGAGGCACAGCTGGTCTTGTATCCTTCACATGCTCAGCTAAACTGGAAAGACTGCCGGATAAACAGAACAATTTAGAGTAATAAGGAATAACATGATATGCTGGATTGCCGGCGTGCAACTTATGAGAGCAAGAATTAATCTCAATGCAATTACTACAACCATTGCTAGAATATACACTCCCTTCATCTCAAGTTTATTGCCACCATTTGACTTTAGTGATCAAACTTTGTGTCCACTTTGATCGATATATCTCATAATGTACAATAGATACATTTTAATAAAAATTGAATACAACAAATTTCGCGTTTTATCTCTACGAATGTGCCCAGTAATTAATGGTTAGAATAGAAAATAGTTAACCATCAAAGTCAAATGGGCAAATAGTATGCAATGGGTCTCCAGCAAGACCGTTGCATTGCGTACGACGGCCTTCTAATGACTACCTCCTATAATGATAGCAATAAATGAGGTATAAGCTATTTCAGGCCCTTGTATGTCATACAACTGTCTTGACGGAGAATTTGTAACTAACGCGGGATGGAGGGAGTAGTACTTATCCTAGTACGATTCCAAAACGAAACCCGCTAATAAATACGTGCAACAATAAAGCGGTATTCTTTACCTATGCCCTCCTGCTTGAAGGAACATTTTGATGAGCTCAATTGCTGAACACTGCTTTCTGTAACTATCGGCAAGGACTTTGAGGACACGGCCCAATTTAGAGATATGGCAGCTCATAAACTGGGAAAGAATCTCAATAGGAATTTCGGTGGCACCTTCAAAACCCATATTTGTCAAAACTCGTGCAACTACCTTTTTAGACAATTGTATTGCTTGCTCTTCTCCTAACTGCCTTCTATTGCCATCACTGCCTATTCTCGTGTTAGATTGACCGGGCCCTTGTTCCATGCTGAGATACTCAGGCCTGATACCAAGCCTTTGAAGCATAATAGAACTAGTACTCTTGGTCACCACCTTTGGCAAAGTATCAAGAATTCCATTAAAGTCCACTTTTTGCTTCCCATCACTAGATGATCTTGGTGCAACCACACTATCAGGGACACAGTTCATCATAAACATTGTCTCTGGAAAGAAAACTGATTCGTCTGAGACGGGAATATCGTCAACCAACATGGCATTAGGTTGCACCCTATTCTCAGAATTGGAGCTACCAAAGCCTCCAGGGTCTTCCTCCTTAAACTCTACTCTCCTTCTTTTGTGCCTCTCTACCAGTTTCAAATAATTAGACATTCCACTAGGGCTACGCTTGTCAGACTCCCGAATCCCAGAAGACAACATATATGGCCTACTAGTTCTATAGTTCTCAATAAACTGATTATACCATGTCTCTGGAAAATCTTCTTGTCTAAATCTCTGAGACATAACCTACACTCATCAACCAACAAAACTGTCATTACTAAATCTCCTTAAACTATCACTGGATATGAATTTCAGCACACTTAACCAACAAAACTATCAACACAACTGTCGTTGTAATTCATAAATCTCTAATTCTACCTGTTGACCCCCTAAAAAGTAGACAGTTTTTTGAACACATATTTTGTTACTATAGAATACTCCGTACTAACCACCAAAAATGACCAGTACTTGAAATTCAAGAAGCACAAATTCAAAATTTGTAGGGTTTTAACTTAAATCAACTGATACAATGGGAACGTCCTGGTACAAGAATTTGTATAGAGCCAGCTAACAAGTGTAATGCAAAATTCGGCCGCCTCGATTTCCATAGTTGAAGCAAAATCAAGACAGATAAGGGGATCTAATCTTCACTCACATTCATCTTCAACACAGAATGCAACCAATAAAACACAAGTTTTAATACCAAATCCAGTCGAATTCACAGCAAATTCTACAAAAATTACAGAAAACCAGATGAACACTAAGAAATCAGGAACCTTGGAATCGCGTGGCGGCGGAGAAGTATCTTCTAGAGTGTAATAAACATCATCAGCATGCAATTGCAAATCTATCAAGTCAAAAAAATGAAAATCAACAAATAAAATTGGCGAAAACATGAAACACAATTACCAAAAATAATCAAATTAGGGTTACAATTGGGGAGCAAACATACAGGAGGAATTGAGAGAAGAAGACGAAGAGGAAGGGGAGAAGAGAGAAAGAGAAGCTTTGTCGAAGAGAAGAGCGCGAACACGAAGCTGTAAGTGGATGTCGGAGTTGGAGTTGGAGGAGAAGAAGGAGAGCCATGAAGAATGAGAAGAGAGAGAATGAAGGAAGGAAGAGTAGAGAGTATCGCCAAGCCATGTACGCCAAACTCCATTGATTTCAAGCTTTTTAGCTAGTTCGTAACCACTGCCGTCTTCTCCAAGCACCGCCATTTTTTTGTATATGGTTGATCTCCGTTAGTGGTTGTTGGTTACAGATGATGACTGCCTCACTGCTAAACTTATGTTTTCTGGGTTTGACTTAGAGCATTTGATCATGTTTTTACAATATATATTTTTTTTAAAAAGAGTAAATTATCAAATACACCCTCGCTTAATACACTGTTTTAAATTTACTCCCACTTCAAATTTTTTATTAACGGTAAGTCTTGCTTGTGACGGGTCACCATTTACGACGGATATATTGTGAGATAAAATGGATATAAAAGAGTTAGTGGAGAAAGGGGACCACATAAATAGTGTCAGAGAGAGAGGAAAAGTGGGTATTTTGTGAGAGGAAACGGTATTCGTCACAAGCTTGCGACGGATAGTGCCGTTGCAAATAAGAATTTGTGTTTTATTAAATAACACCCAAATTATTACCTCAGTTCAAAAGTTACTGGAATTGATCATTTTGCCCTCGCGACCATTAACCCCTGACTCTTTCACTTTCACTGTGTCAAAACTACTTGAATTTACCAAAACTCCTCACTTTTACCTTGTTTTCAAATTTTCCAAATAATTCTACCCTAATTCATCATCGTTCATCATAATTCATCATCGTTCATCCATCAAAAGTTCTCAGGAATCCAATTTGCGTAAGTTATCTTCTATGTTTTGTTATCAATTATTGATTGATGTTTGTTAATTTGCTAATGTCGTCAATTTGTAGTTGTGTATTCTGTTTCTTTTCCCCAATTTGTGTGTTTATGGTCATTTAATTACTTCAATTGTATGAATCTAATTTGTAAGTTTGAATTTTTACGATTTTTGGAAATTATAATTGCTAACCCTAATTTCTGGGTTGTGAATGAGGGAAAACTTGATAACCCTATTTCTGGGTTTTAGGATTCTATGTATTTGAATGTTAGGGTTCTGAATTTAACCCTAATTTTTGAATTTCCGAATTTCTGAATTTAACCCTAATTTCTGGGTTTTAAGACACTGGGTATTTCAATATTAGGGTTCTTAATTAATGATTTTTGAATTTCTGTGTAGTTGTAGTTATTTGAACTAAGCGTTTTTTGTGAATATATTGTAGGAAATGACTTCAAAACCTCCTACTAGGGTTAGCTTGCGTATGTTTCATGGTGGACAGTTTATGCCATGTGATGAAGGGAAGTTTGCATATGTGGGTGGTACTGTGTATCTTCGACCGGGTATTTTGTATGATGATGTTACATTGGATTTGTACAGAAAATTGGCTCTTAAATTAACTAATAGTAATGACTCACAAATTTGGTATGGAAGACCAATTATGAGTATTCGTGATACTGATGGTAGAGCTTTATTAGATTCTTGTTTTGATTTAATGAATTTATTGAAGACTTTATGCAAGAATACCAAGACTTTGACTGTGTGGTTAACCTTACCAACAACAATGGAATCTTTTCCTTTAGAAAGCACCAATAGTGTGAGCATGGGCCCACTGAAAAAGATGATGTGCTGGGTAATAGTTTTTTAATTGGTAAAATTGATAGTGTGGTGAAGGCACAAAACAACTCTATTTGTCCTATTCAATTCAAAGCACCCACACAACAACTACCTAACCCAGAGATTATTTCAAAGTCCCCTCTTCTGCCTTTAAGAAAAAGCCCCAGACAACACAACACCTACACACAAATTTCACCAAACCATATCAAAATAAATAACCTTATTGATGTAAATGTGATTTCTGGAAGGAGGAAGTTACCAGTGAAGAGGCAAAATAACTCTATTGTCGAGGCTGGGGTTGTGTTTAGGGATGCAGAGAGGGACTCTGAGCAGACAGGTGGTATTAGTGGTGTAGCTTCTGGGTTTATTGAGCTTAGAGGTGACAAGAACATTGCTAGAAAAGGAAAAGCCAAGGTTAGTGATGACATAATAACTCAGATAGGTAGAACTAGGAAGCATGTGAAAGGGAAGAAAGTAGATGATGCGAAAGGGAAGAAAGTAGATGTTGGGGAAGGTAAGAAAGTAGATCTTGGGAAAGGTAATAAAATAGATTTGAAGAAGAAAGGAAACAGATTAGGTTTGAGAAAGAGAGGGGGAAATTAGTTGAAAAAACAAAGGAACAAGCTGAGTTTACTGATTCTGAGGTAAGTGAGCAAGGCAGTGATGATTTTGGTCTGAATGAGTTTGATATTGGTTTGAATAAAGTTGATGACTTGTTTCAAAAAGAAGGAAATGTCTTAAGTGTGAAGGGAGTAGAGGATGGTTTAGGCAGTGTTGATGAAGCTCGAGTTGAGCCTTCAAAAGCAAAAGAGAGAGTTTTATATGGTGTAGATGACTTGTACGTGAATGTTGAGGCAGAAGTGGACTATGACTCGAATGAGTTGAATAGTGTACATGGATCTGATGATGATGATGATGATGGGTGTTCTCATCCTACATTTATTTAACCCTGAACATGACTTTGGTAAACCTATAAAGCTAAGGTTAGGGTTACTTTTTCCAAGTGTTGAGGTTTTAGAAAAGCTCTTGTGCAACATAGTGTCACTAATGGCTATGACTTCTACTACTCACACAATGGAAGGGATAGAGTAACAGCCTATTGTTGCAATAGGTGTAAGTGTGAGTGGGACAAAAAGAGGTCAAAGTTAGGAAAATGTGTGTGTGGGACTACGAATCCATGTAAGTTCAGAGTGCATGCTAGGAATTTGACAGAACAGCTATTCCAAATCACTGGGTTATTTGAAGCATAATTGTGTAATGTCAACCTATAATAGAAAGGTCAGTTCTGAGTACCTAGCTGAGAAGTACATTGAGTTTTGGAGAAACAATAGTGACTGGAAGTTACAAAAATTCTAGAAACATGTGCTACAAGATCTAGGAGTGAATGTGACATACATGAGATGTTGGTTGGCAAGGTCAAGGGCAAAGTTGATGATTCATGGTAATGGCAAGGATCAGTATGCTAGGGTATGGGACTATGCATCAACAGTGTTGAAGTACAACCAAGGCAGTTCTGCATTTGTAGTGTGTGACTGCCACCAGCCTTAAGAACTATGCCAGGGAGGCCTAAGGGTAAGAAGAGAAGAAAAGAAGTTGGAGAGAAGGAAGAAAAAAGACTAGAAGGGCAAAAAAACCTAAAAATTGCAGCAACTGTGGAGGTGCAGGACATTACAAGAGAACTTGTAAAAATTCCAACTGCACCCCCCTACGACTGCTATAAGGGCACCTGGTGGAAGGCCAAAAAAACAACAGAATGGGCAAACAACACTAGAGACAAGGCAATGTCAAGAGCAGCCCAAAAAGAAGCATGGAAAACAGCTCATCTCAATCGTGCATCAACAAGTACCTCTTCTCCTATGACAAGCTTTGCACCTCCAACTGGTTTTTCATTCACTGAGTTGTTATCCCAGCAAGCTTCTAACAACCAAGGAAATCAAGAATGACACCAGTCTTAGCATATTACTGTACTGTTTTCTTTTGTTATTTTCAGAACAATTTACTCTTGTTGTACTTCAGTCCTGTGACAATGGTTCATTTTAGTTTCTCAATGTCAAAACTTAGTTGTTGTTTTTGAACAAAAACAGTATTGTGACAAGCATTGCATTTCAATGATTCATTTTACATTTTCATTCACTTGAGCATTGTTCATTTCAGTTTGTCATTCATTTTTATTTTAGTTTCATAGCCAACAAAAAGGACCATAATGTGCATTCAGGACTTTCTGCAGCAGCAGTTGCTAGTGTAATGAGTAGCAGTATGTATGCGTATGCGTCTGTTCATCAGATGCTGAATGTAGAAGAGAAATGCTGAACTTTCTGTTCAAACTGCGTGTTATGTATCAGTGGCCTCTGGGAGTTGGTTTCCTGTTGGTCTAGAAATAAGGCAGACTTTATTAAGGTCTGCATTCATAGTGTGTGTAGCATTTTTGTATGACAATTGATCTGAAGGCAGTAGTGCAGTAGCTTCTATATGCCAATTTGATGCGCCAATTTGAAGACTGATAGCTAGCAAACTGAAAAATTTCTAGACTTAGAGTCAAAATAATGTGTGTGCACATATTCGTAAAAACATAAGGTCTCTCCCACATTACCAGAAACAAACATATGGTCTCACATTACCATCCACAACTGAAAATTCCAGATTGTCATTACAAGTTCCATTAACCATAAATCATTGCACAATTACATACAACAACCTACTATGAAAATGATGATCATGAAGGCAAACACTATCATAGGAAATGCAGTGCAATAACTGCCCCTCTCATTCTTTATCATGAACGATTTGTTCTTCAAATTTTCAATCTCGAACTGCAGCTTTTTCCTATCATCCTTAAGCCACTGAATTTCCCAACCGAGAGCTCCAACTTTATAATCAGCAAGTCTCTTCTCCATCTTCAACTTATTGATTAAGTTTTTTTGCCACTCTGTTTGAACACGATCATGCCAACGAAACCAGCGACAACCAACCATACCAACTGTTGGGTTGGAGAACTTGCACTTCTCAAAACGTCTTCCTGGATTGTCGTGGGTTGAAGATGTCAAAATCGCAACTGGTACACCACATAGACATTTTCTGGGTAGCTCATCAACCACACTATTCTGAGTGCTTTCATAGCTACTTTCAATTGACATATTGCTTAATTACCTACCATTCAAAACCGAAAAAAATTCAACCTAATGAGTAAGAACCCTAACATTCAAAAAACAGGAAAGAAAAAATTTAACTAGCTGCATTAATTAAAAAGAGAACAATGAACAAAAACAATACTTGCCTTAGAGGTTGATTTCTTCAATTGAAATTGGGGAAGAAATTAAATTGGGGGAAAATTGAATAAGAGGATGAATGAAGAAGGGAGGGAGGGATAAATAGAATAGGTAAGGGTATAATTATCCTAAAAAAATTACTTTGCCGGAAATTTTTTAAAATTGACGAAATTCCTGCCTGATGGTGTAACTTTTGAAAAAAGGTAATAAGTTGGGTGTTATTTAATAAAAAAATTTGACGTGGGAGTAAGTTTAAAAAAGTGTATTAAGCGAGGGTGTATTTGATAATTTACTCTTTTAAAAAAGCGGTTTTGTAAAAAGTGTTTTTAATAAAATTAGTTTTACTCCCGTAGACAAAAATACACGGGTCGATTTTACAACTATAAATACTGAGCTTATAACATAATATTCATTTTATCGTCATTTAAATCAAATATATATATATATATATATATATATATTAACTAAGTTTAAATTGGATAATTGCACCGACATTGAATTAAATTAAAGTGTAATAATAATGAATTAAATATATTAACCAATACTTAAAGTAGAAAAATTGCTAAAAATTTATTAGAAAAAAACAAATTTTCAAAAAGAGTTCCATTTTATAATATGTAGTTATTAATAGGATTTACTAAAAACTTTTGATGATTTTTTTCAATTATATCGTCTTTTTTTATTTTAAATTTAGGTTCTTCCGTTGATATACGTGACACCATATAGACATATATAACCTACGTTAATATAATATTCACCATTGATTAGATCCACTACTTTGTATAATTAAAATATTGATAGAAGTGGGTTAATTAAGTGCTCGTAAAAAATTTCTGTATTACTTTTGAGTTGTACATATAAGCTCAAATTTTTTGCTATAAAGCTTAAAATCTACGCTACCAATGTATACAACTGGTTGTATAATACATATATAATATAGAAATAATGAAAACAATTTTTTTAAAAAAAAACTGCAACAATAAATACCCGAAATTACAATCCGTATTATATACGAAGAAAAAAATTAACTTTTCATTTGATATGTAATTGTTAAAAAATAACGTTTTCATTTGATATGTAATTATTAAAAAAATTGTTTTATTTCATTTGAAATAATTCAAACTACAAATATTATCACGGGTTGTTATTTCGGGTATTTATTGTTGCAGTTTGACATGTAATTATTATTTGTAGTTTGTAAATATATCATATACAATATGATATAACAATTAGGATAAATTACAAATAATCACCACGTATTTGCGTACTTTTACAAATTACCACCACGTATTTGCTTTTTTACAAATAACCCCCAAACTTTTACGTAAACTCCCCGATCACTACCGTATTTTAATCCCGAACATTTTTTTCTTATTTTCCGTATTGTTAAATAAAAATTTATGTAAAATACCCATATTACCCTCCTTAAACATACACACTCATATTCATGTTTCCCTAATTTTCCAAATCAATTAAAACCCTAAATTCCTAAATTCCTAAATCATTTTCCAGAATTTCATCCAAAATATGTTGTTTGTACTTTCACTAGAGTAATCGGTCAACCAAGACAAATTCGTTGACAAGTAAGTTCTAGATTCCAACTTAATACGAAGTATTAACTTGTATTAGAATCTGTACCATTATGGCTGTATGTGATAGTGGAGACCGATTTTGCACATAAGATGGTAAGATTTGACCCTAACTTATCTTCCAAAGTCGATTTACTGGTTGGGTGTTGACTGCAGTGTAATGTTTATATTCGATCGGTAAAGGGTGACATAGGTGTTAACATGTGATCCTAGGAAGCTTCAGTTAATTTCCGCATTGACCGCCTTAAGCTCCTAAATTAGCACTACTACAAAATTGATCAACGAGAACGGTTAGAAAACGTTATTAAAGCTGTTTTGGACCGTCCTGTGGCCAGGTGTCTCGTTGATCAAAGATAACGATTAAAATTAAGTCAACCCGATCTTGTTGTAACTACGATAAGAACGGTCACGCTCCATAACCGTTCTCTTTGATATATGACAAAGTCTTTAACACACGTAACCGCTCTCTTTGTAACTACGATAAGAACGGTTACGTTTTACAACCGTGCTCATTAATATATCATAGAGGATGG
Source organism: Silene conica (assembly GCA_029255685.2). Lineage (NCBI taxonomy): Eukaryota > Viridiplantae > Streptophyta > Magnoliopsida > Caryophyllales > Caryophyllaceae > Silene > Silene conica. Next base: position 24,656,031 of record CM055317.2, on the reverse strand, counting down.
TTTCACATGGAGCCGATCTCGTTGTTAATTTCAAAGAGAGCAAGTTATACAAGGAACCGTTCTTGTTGTTCCAACTTTTTTTTAATAATTACGTTTTTTTTGTCACCGCTACACGATTGGATCGTATAGCTCATAAGAATTAAACCTACATTACAATTCAATAACTCCAACATGTTTTACGCAACAAAAATCTCTACATATAATTTGAATATTCTTGAACATTTACAAAGACTTATCAATGTTTTTAAGAGTCTAGGCGCTATAAATATAAAAAAAATACATGCAAAACAAGAGAGAAATTATTAGCAATACAGGACTTTCAAGAAAAGAGGACAGCAAGAGTGAAGAGTATTTAAGAAAAAAGAAGCACTCCAGGAGCAGGGATGTTGGGAGTAAGCGGAGGAATTCTCGGAATGTACCTCCTATTATGCTATTGAATCCATTATACAGAGAATAGTGAATGTCGAGAGACAGGTTACAACCACCAAGTAGGGTCAGATCAAAATTTATATCTTCAACAACAGCATTCATAGCTAATTAGCATGCCTTCACATCAAGGAACTATAAACCAGGGCACAATACGAACACGTTTCATAGTGAACTGCATATGAAATTGGCCATAATGTCAGAAATAATGCAAAATTAGCATGCCTTCACTTCAAGGAATCGATAAACATATTCTTAAATCCTCATACAAAGTACGAAGTAGTATATATTATCTCCCTAAGAATCAGTTTTCTTCTTCAATCAGTAACTTAAAACTATATAACAAAAAGAAAGTAACTAAATCATTATCGAAAAATAATATAGTTCAAAGGTAACAGAATCTAGTGAAAGGTTACTTAGGCAACCAAAAACCACAACAAGAAACTGTAAACCACATAAGAAACATTAAACAAGTTTCTAAAGTTGTCCTTTCCCCTTGGTAAAGCAAGAGATCCAGCTCTATGAAATATATATAAACAGACGGATTTTGTAACTGTATACTATAATGTACCATGTATTTTCCATGGAACATTAACTATGCTTAACTTGAACAACAAAAAAGTGATCATATCTGAGGCTTGTAAGTTGCAAGTATATTAAGTGTATAAGTCTCATAAAAATGGCATACAACCTTACACAAGTAATCAAGAAAAAGACATTTTGAGGACGTATAATACAGAGAAAAAATAGACTACTACTCAAGTTGCAAACTAAAACACTTCATCAGTTTAGCACCTGACTAATCAAGTTGCAAAATAAAAGCTGGTTTATTCCCACAAAACATAACAATGTTATAAAATAAATTGACCAATGAAACAATTGCAACAAACAGGTTTTGGTAAAAGAGGGACAAAAATCAAATGATTAAACAATTACAGAAATTAGCAGAATATGATATCGAACAGCAGCAATATTTATCTTATTATGTTTGTTCAAGTCAAACTTGAAGCCTAACTTATTTTCAGTGACATTTTTTCCTTCTTTGTCTATTGACTCTATTTTCCAGTGTCATTGAAACTTGACAGTAGCAGGAGCTCAGTACTATAGTGCACTAATACCGGAGATCTGTTATTCTTTTACCACAACATGCAACAAGGACTGGGATCAGGCCGTCGGTGACCAAATTCAAAATCAAGCCTCAAAATAAGATTAAACTATGATTATAAGTAATCGGTTAATAATGATCGGTTCTTCCATAGTTATAAATGCTAACACTTTTGGTAAATATTTTGGTTTGACTATATGAAGTAACTAGGTTAGAACCCGTGCAAAGTTGCACGTGCATGTATAGATGATGTTTTACAATTTTATATTATTATAGTAATAAAAGTATATAACATTTTATATAAATGAACTACTTTAGATTAAAATTAAAATGTTGTCTAATTGCGTTAACCATAAACTGATTCACCAATGTGGCAATCGATTGACCAAAAGAATTTATATATAGTCTCTACCAATATTTATTTACTTTTTTTTCTAAGTTTTGAGTTGTATTTTAGTCAAATTAAACTGGCGAGTATATACATCCGCTTCCAAAACCAAATTAAACTCAATATCGTAAATGTAGGATTAAAAAAATATTTGAAAGATGTATTATTAAATTTGATGTTTTGGGGAAATAAAAAGAGGATTAAGAAGACCAACAAAAAAAGGTTATGTGTGTTTTAAACCTGTCAAAACATGACTCGACCCGTAAACCTGGCCCGACCCGACTTTATTTGATCCGATTTTTTCAGGGTAAAAAACTCGAAAATATTGACCCGCAGCCCGAAAGAATAAAATTTCATGTCATTTGTCGATCAAATTTATTACAAAATATTTAAACAGAAAAACACAAAAGTTGCCAGAAATATGTAACAGTTAAGAAAAAAAAGTAGGGTACGTAAATACGTAATTGACCTGCATTATAGTCAATGAGTTCTATGAATATCAAAAAAAAAATATATAGTAAACTACGTGAAATTATATTACAAAGTACAAAATTTATTAAAAGGTCGGCATGAATTAGATTATGCAACTACCATCAATTGTAGTTGTACAGTTTCTCAATTTTATAATAAAATTTTCAATTGTTGTTTTAACGATTATTAATTTTATTATAAAATATCTAAATTTGTTATTTAAACATTATGCTCAAAAATTACAATACATCTCAAAAACATTACATATAAGTTCAGCTAAATTTGTGGAAATTTTTTAAAATATAACTTATAAACTTCAAAAACGTCAGAAAAAATACACATAAGTTCAACTAAAAATTAGAAATTAAAAATTAAAAGTTAGGCCTGAAGTAGTACATCTGATGTATGTTATTTCTTTTCGAAATAGAGTGATAAAATCATTTTAAAACCTTTAATTCACATTTATCTTTTTTATATCTTGAAATTTATTGATAAAAGTAAAGATATTAATTAAATTTGTTGATAAAAGTTCTAATGAACAAATACCTGAAAATTTTTACATCGTTCTAAAAAGATATACTCCGTATATAACATGATATATGGATGATATTTGTATAAATCAACTCAGCTATGCGAAAAACTTATATCAAAACTCAACTATGATAATAAATAATTGTGAAAATCGATGTAGAACTAACTGAAGACTATGACATTAAAAGCTACAAAAATTGTATTTTGGAAAATATATTCTATTCTTGAAGAATGATAGGATAGTTTTTTAAGGAAGGTAATAATCTAGAAAGGCAATATTGAAATAAATATTTGTGTGCATTTTTAGGGGTTGTATTAGGCGGGAAAATAATTAACTGTAGCGCGACACGTGTCAAGTTTAATGAATAGTGGTTATTCTTTTATACTTATATAGATGATGCAGTGGGTCTCCATATTGACATGGAAAGTAAAAAAGATACTACTCCATCAACAATCATTAAAAAAAGTCTCAATGATAAAGTTAGTGAATCAGTTCTTGTTAATATAGCTTAATGAAACAGCTAACATCAGAATACGCTGTAGTCAAGATGGTATATTTGTTGTAACAAAAAATCCATAAATTGCGGCTAAATGTTACTGGAGATTCATGATGAGTTGATGACTCTTGTTACTGGTTAGACAATACAAGAAGCAGAATATAGTTCAAAAAGTCGAGAATTACCTGAACAAAATTAACACGACCCGAACCAGTAACAATGTTATTGAATCCATCGAATCGACCAAAATCAACATATCCCTGCAAAAACATAAACAGGAGAAACACGAAGAATGACAACTTCTTAGCAAACAATTAACGGAATGGCAACCACTAATATGAAGTAGACGTAATGGTTTCCTTTTTACTGTTTATTTGTTGAGTAGGCAGAAGGTGTCTTTAAAGTAGCTTGGTTTACATTGAGGAGAGGGTTGTACGCTGATAGTACTGGCAATTTTGTCTTGTGCATTTGACTTTATCTTTTCAATATATACTTACCTTATCAAAAAAAGATTACAGCAACCACCAAAAACTGAAGACTTATATATCTGGTGGTTGTTAAAGTGCACTGATTATGCCCGGGCTGCTGCAACCGAGCTTAGGAACAAAACTAAGACTAATAGATAACCATAGTACATATGTACCATGGTTGTACTATTGGTATATAAAAAAAAATGTACCTTTCCCTCGTATTCAAATGGGTGTCCCATCCAGCTTGTGCGAGCAATAATAAAGGACATAGAAGTTTGAATAAATACGCAGAAATATTGATGCCAAAGCATAATATACAAAAAATACAACAATCACCAACGCTACCAAGCAAGAGGCGGAACCACCTCAGTAATAGAGTTCCAACCAAAACAATTTTCGGACAATATTTGTAGTATTGAATCTATCTTTGGTGGAAGTTATAGTAGTATCGCTTAAAATTTACTTATGTAGGGTCTAAATGCATGGAAGTACTTGATTTGGGTTCACCAGACTTTCAGTTGCAGATTAATTGATCAACCAAATAAATTAAAATGTTAAACATGATGTGGAGAAATGCAGTCTAGAATTTGTCATGTCAAGCAATCACCAAGATCATCAAACAATAACCGACGTCAGTAGTTGTTGTCACAAATCAGTAAACAATAGGATTAGCTAGTTTTTTAATACAAAATTAACCCCTGGATGTTCGGCACATCGGCTCCCAAACCACAATTATGATTCATTTAGGTAGGAGGGTGCAAAGAGGGTAATTAACCTTGTAAAAATGCATTCCTCTCCTTCTAGTCGAGTCACTCGAAAGCCTTTATGGCTAGATGTCCTGTATTTGAGAGAAAAAATGCAAGCTCCCCCTGGTGTTAGATAACTCAAGATGCAAACTGCCCCTTGGGGACCAAAAGACTCTCAACGAGTATAATAGAAGATACAAAAGACAAAAGGCAAAGAAGATAGAAGATAGCCTAACGCAGCCTTGCCAAGAACCTCATCCCTTTGAGTTCCCCCATCTTCTTGTCGCATTAAGCATAATTCTGACTCGGGCATTGTCATTATAGGAGCTTATCCATAGAATTTCTGACGATAATGTAATGTTTATATCTCATTCTTTAAATTTCAAAAACAAACATGGAAATCATAGGTATAAGACCTCCAAAATGAAGCAAACCCTTGTTAGAAATGAATAATTGAGAAGAAAAAATACACCTTCAACCAGCAGTCAACATTCAAACACCATATCAAATAAAAATCCTTGCAATTCCTTAGATGACAAACAAAAATCGAGATAATTAACTTGATTATGATTCAACCACCAAATCAAGAGCCAAATAAATCAAAATAATTAAAATAGACAAACTCGAAAGGCGGTGTGCTGCGAGCTATACCTGGAAATGAGATAAAATAGCGCAAAAATAGGGCATGACGGTGGCGACATTCGACGGTAGGTATGAAGCGGGACGACATTAGTTAGTGAGTGTGCAGCGTTGGGTTGCGTTGTGAAGATGGGGATTGTCGTTTTTTTGTTCAATTTAAATACAATGAGAAATTGAGAAAGAGGGGAAAATGGGATAACGACATACTTAGAAGGGGAAATGAGGGGGAAGATGTGCCAGGTTTTTAGTTTAGAGAACGGTTTATATTAACCGGTCTCTTTGTTTGATGAAAATATTAACCGGTCTCTTTGTTTTATGAAGGAGAACGGTTTTTATATTAACCGGTTTCTTTGTTTTATAAAAGAGAACGGTTTTAGATATTCACTGATCTCTTTGTTTTATCAAGAGAATCCGCCCAAGAGTAAAAATGAAAAAAGAGACCAGGTCTGCTATTAACCGCTCTCAAAGGGGCGTTCTCTATTAGAGTTTACTTTGTTTTTGTCGTATAATTAATATTGTGTGTTTTCAGGAAATATTTATATGTACTTAGTTATCAATTAAATCATTCTTTTTTTGTTGTCATTGTTTTACAAACATAACGGCCGCCGTCGGCCGGTCATACATAATAAGCGTTATCTCTGTTGATATATTAATATATTAAGACGATCATACATAATAGGATAATGAGCGTCTCTTGTTTTAAAGAAATCTTGTTTTACAAAGAGGACGGTCCTACATAATAAGTGTTATCTTTGTTAATATATTAATCTATTAAGACGGTTATACATAATAAGTGTTCTCTTTGTTAATATATTAATATATTAAGACGGTTGGTCAAACATAACCGTTCTTGTTGTTAATCTATGAGAACGGTTCATACAAATAACCGTTCTCTTTTGGAGTCATATATGCGCGCCCAAAGTAAAGTTACAAAACAGAACGGTTCCGCATTTAACCGTTCTTAAAGGGGCGTTTTATTAGCCCGATTTTGTAGTAGTGTAGAATGAGTTTGGGTTATCAACAACGCATAAACGCCTTAAAATTACTTTGTGAATACTGGTATTATGCTATTATATGTCGTTACCGATTTAGTTTTGTATGTTTATGATATGAAGAAAGCTTGATATTTGATGGATTTTATATTCCTTGTTTGTGAGTCTGGGTGCTCCGAGTCATGTTTTTAGCTTTTCTGCAGGCAACACTTTTTTGTGGGACTTTAGGTTGAATGTAACATACATTTGTCAAGGTACCTAATCTCTCATTATAATTCAAGAACATCTGGGCGAGCAAATAAAGCTATTTTGGATAGAAGGGATCTTTCTTTTGGTGATAATATGAAGACCGCAGAAGTTGATTATAACCCCAGCGGTAATTTTGTTAATATTGTCCATCGACGCACTGGAGATCCGGCTGCGGCGCCTATTTCAAGAATGCTTCTACTTCCAATTCAGTAGCTGACCAAAACTCAAAACTCGAAGGACATTGTTCTAATCCTTTGGACGTCGAGAACGGCAGTTTCACATTCTAGGCCTCTCAAATTATCTGACCACCATCATAATAATAGCAACAAACCTTTGATGAGGTTAGGTAAGATGAGAGAGATAGAGCTCCAACAATTTTGATTTAGAATTTCACAAATTTATGATGATTTTCACAAACGAATGAATTGAAAAAGTATTGAGAGTAGTTGGGTTTGTATAATTAGGGAGGGTAATATGGGTATTTTGCATAAATCGTAACTTAACAAAACGGAAAATAAGAAAAAAGATGTCCGGGAATAAAATACGGTGGTGATCGGGGAGTATTCGTAAAAGTTCGGGTGTTATTTGTAAAAAAACAAATACGTGGTTGTAATTTGTAAAAATACGCAAATACATGGTGGTTATTTGTAATTTATCCTAACAATTATAATATGATTCAACAATATAATTAAACAACTAAAAATAAATTGTAGAGAAGTAACGTAGGAGAGAGAGTAGTAATGCATGAGAGAGAGTAATTAAATCAAAAGGTGGAACGTGGGTTGGTTTCTCGAAAAAAAAAATCAAAGCAAAATTTCAGTCAATCAGATATTCTAAATGTCTTTCCTTTTATAGAAAGAGAATTGGGTATATTTGGTTAAACTCAGGGTAAGATTATTCACATGAATCTTGAGAGAAGATTTACGTGAGTTTTGAGATACGACTCATTCAAGACCTTAATAATCTACCCAAATCTCAATCTTGGCAGAGTCTTAAGTAGAGGCTTGAAAATCCAAAACTCAACTGAAAACTCCACAGAAGTGTTGACCCCACCATTTTGTAAAGGACAACTAATAGATGGTTGTCATGTGTTAAAGTATTATTATTTTTCTTTTTATCTAAAATTCCATAAGAAAAGTGTAGTGGAAAAGTAGAATATGGGGTGAGTTTGAAGGATCAATAAGTCTTACTGAAGCCGGATATATCAGTCAAAAGCTGAAAACGGGTCAAGTAATACCCAAGTTGTTAGATAGGACAAAAGCAAATTATCTGGGGAGTAGCATCATGCTTTTGTCTTATCCAATAAGTTGGGTATTACTTAACCCGTCTTCAGCTTGGTGACGGATATGTCCGTCTTCAATGAGAATTTGTGTTGAAGGATAATGTATAAATTTTGAGGTGAATTTGGAGTGGTCTGAACAATAGAATAATAATAAAAGTTAGTGAAAAGCTGATGTGGCAGAGTTTAAGACTTTGGTGAGTCTTACTGACAATGTTACCCTCATTATAGGTGTTTTAGATAATTTCAGCCTAATTTACTTGTTTTAGTTTCTTTTTCATTTATTATTGTATAAATATATTTTCCATCAAAACAGAAATATATAATCAATTATAGATAAATGTACGAATATACTATATTGTAAATTATATTATAAGACTGTTATATAGTAAGATTACTTTAAAAGTCATCATTTTATGTTAAAAAATGACAATTTTTTGTTTTTATAAAGTGACCAATTTTTATTAGTAGTCACATTTTAATAAAAAAGTATTTAATTACTATTTATCGTAAAATGTTCACTTTGTGTCTCTTGCAGTCTCGCTCTTTACAATGGTGACGCACAATAATAACCGTAATTTGTACAGTGTAATTTATTGTGAATCTGGTTTACGCATAAAAAATGTGAACTTTTTTTGTTGTTTTAATTTTTTCATGATACTTATGATATTTTTTAATTAGTATCTATTCTTATAATACTAGATTATAAATATGTATTTTATTGTCTGTATAATGTTACAAATTAACATAAAAGATCGTAAATTTAGTTTATTAACAATAATTGATAAAAGTAGAAAAAATAATTTACGGTAACGAACATCATACCTTTAATAAGGGGAAGTAGTGATTGAACCTCATAACTTTGTGCAATTGTGAAAGGGTCATGCTAAAGGTCGTCGACAAATTACTAATTATCGTCGACACTTTTACATGAACTACCAATTTTGCCCTTATTCAAACCTTTATATTTATTTGACAATTTAGCAATATTGGACTAAAATTCATTAAAAAAAGTGTCGGTTTTCTCACTAAAATAAAATACGGTTTAATAGCGATTCGATCAACGGTTTTCTGCGATTTCAACGAGCGATCCGAACAACAGTTTTCAACGATTTTCAACGATGAATGACGATAACGAGGTTAGTTTACGGTTTAAATTTGATTCAAATTAATGATTTTTAGTTCGTTATATAGTAAAACGGATTATGATTAACGTTAGATTCCCGAACCCGATTTGAAATTTTGAAAAAAAAAATAGAAATTGCCCAGACAAAGAACATTTTCGTCCAGACCTAGGTCCAGACAAGAATGTTTTTCGTTCAGACCTAGGTCCAGACAAAAAAGTCTGGACGAAAAACATTCTCGTCTGGACCTAGGTCTGGACAAAAATGTTCTTTGTCTGGAGCTAGGTCTGGACGAAAATATTCCTTGTCCCATTTTTTTAACCCTAAGCCCTAACCTAACCCTAAATCTAAACCCTAAACCCTAGATCTAAACCCTAGTATCAACCGTGCGCGAGTTTATGATGATGGAGACGGTGTTGACTACTCTAGTCATTTTATCACCGATAGAATTTTCAATTCGACTACAAAAGGGTTTACTTGGGCATATGAGATCGCAATTAAACTCGGGTTTGGAATAAAAAGAGCAAGCAACAAGAAAGTCGAGCATCACACGAGTTTGAGGCAGGATTATTTTGTTTGTCGGATGGGTGGACGACGGCCTGTAAATAGTGATGATGACACTTTGATAAGGGGTAACACGGGTAGCTCGTGGTGTAATTGCAGATTCAAAATGAAACTTGTTGAAATACAAGAAGGTCAATAGATGATGATAATGCTATTCGGGTTTCATAATCATGGGTTAACGATGTATTGTGACGGCGATAGATATCAGGCACGGTTTGATGAAGATGAGTTGGCTTACATCGACGCCCAAGTTAGAGCTCACGTTACACCGGCGATTATTAGTGCGGGTTTGCATAAGAGAATCCTGAGAAGTCTAGACCTAATCGGCAACCAATCTACAATCGTTCTCAGAAAGTAAGGGCCGAGGAAAGAGATGGGAGAAACCCGGCACAACAAATGTTAGCACTTGCGGTTCAGCATAAGTACGTTCATTTTTTGGTTATTGATCCGGAGAACGAGGAGTTCATCCACGTGTTCATGGCTCATCCAGAATCAATTAAGATGTTTCGATCATACTATTATGTTGTGTTGATCGATTCCACGTATAAGACAAACTTCTACGGTCTTCCGCTTGTTGAGATGGTCGGTGTCACATCTGTTGGGAAGACCTTTGTAATCGCGTATGCGATTTTCACTCATGAGTCTGAGGATGAATATATTTGGGTATTAGAGCGACTGAAGTCCCTTCTCAACAATGCAGTTCAACCTAATGTTATTGTCACATATTTCGAACGTGGGTTGTTAAATGCGATTCCAACTGTTTTTCCTGATTCGGATCACTTGTTATGTCTTTGACATATAAATTCGAACGTGGAGACGAAAACACTTAATATCACGGGTAAAGATAGTTGGACTAAGCATATAACTAGCAGAGTGCTTAAAGCGGTTGTCGAGGCGGAGACCCGAAATTTGTTCGATGCGGCGTGGACCGAGTTTGCAAGGCAATTTGCGGCAGTGGCGGCTTATGTTGAGGATCAATGGATCCCACACGTGGACAAATGGGCCAAGTACAGAACGACAAGATTACTCATTTTGATAACACTACTACATCTCGGGTTGAGTCGACTCATGCAAATTTAAAGAAGTGATTGAATAGCGCGAAACTGGTTATTGATAGCATTTGGATACGTTTTCATTCCTTGTTGGAAACGCAACATGTTGAGATCCGACACTTGTTACAGTTATCTAGATCGAGACGGCTAACGGGTCTTCATCGATTATTTTCCAGAATTTCTTGTAAAGTATGAAAGAATGCCATCATTGAATTGCGAGAAGAATTTGAAAGAGGCGCCAAGATGACAGAAGATGTTTTATCGACCAACTGCGGATGTGTGAAGAATACTACACTCATTTTGCTATGTGCTTGTTCACTTCATCGCTTAGCTAATAACGGATGTCGAGTCCCTCTGGATTCCTTACATGACTTTTGGAGGACACTGGAGTACGATGGTTCTGAAGCAATGCCGACTTGTGACGATGCTCGAGTTGAGGAGTTATTTGATGAAATTCGGAATGCAGACCCGAGTATGAGATCTTCCATGTTCGATGCCCTATACTCTCAGTTGCATCCGGACGAGGAGGATGTACGCGAGCCTAGAGTGAACGAGAAACCGAGAGGACGTTCGAAGAAGCCACTCGTAGAGAACCGTCCGCCGTTGAGCATACACGAATTCGGGTGAGCTTAGGTAGAGGTAGAGGTAGAGGCAGATCAAGTACGCCCGAAAGTTTGCAACGTACCGGTGTTACATTCACTACACCCCTCATTGCACTCCAAAGGGTGTCGGTACTTTGTCGACAACCCCATATTCCACTCTAAACGGTGTCGGTACTCCGTCAAAAGGGTGTCGGTACTTCGTCGAGAACCAGACTGGATAATTGCTATGCAAGAAGAACTCCAGCAATTTGAAAGAAACAAAGTTTGGCATCTTGTTCCTCGACCTAAAGTCAGATCTGTCATTGGAACTAGATGGGTATTCAGAAACAAATTGGATGACACTGGAGTCATTGTGCGAAACAAGGCCAGATTAGTGGTTCAAGGATACAACCAACAGGAAGAGATCGATTATAACGAAACCTTTGCTCCTGTTGCTCGTCTTGAGGCAATAAGACTACTCATTGCATTTGCAGCACACAAGGGAATGAAGCTTTTTCAGATGGACGTTAAGACTGCCTTTCTTAATGGCTATCTCCAAGAGAAAGTATTTGTTGAACAACCTCCTGGATTTCCTGACAGCAAACTCAAGGATCATGTATTCAAATTGGACAAAGCTCTTTATGGCCTAAAACAAGCACCAAGGTGGGGAGCATGGTACGACAGATTATCAAAGTTCCTATTGGAGAGTGGATTCAAGAGAGGATCTGTGGACAAAACCGTATTTCTTAAAAGCGAGAACTCAGATCTACTTGTCGTTCAGATCTATGTTGACGATATTATTTTTGGCTCAACTAACAAAAAGTTGTGCAAATACTTCTCTGAGTTGATGACTTCTGAATTCGAGATGAGTATGATGGGAGAACTAAAGTTCTTCCTTTGACTTCAAATACAACAAACTGAAGAAGGAATCAAAGTTCATCAACAAAAATACGTCAAGGAGTTGCTAAAGAAATTCGGTTGGAAACCTCTCACGCAATGCCTACTCCAATGGTCACAAATAAGAAGCTAGCCAAAGACGAAGATGGTAAGTCTGTAGACGAAACAACTTACCGAGGTATGATTGGCTCACTTCTTTATCTTACAGCAAGTCGTCCAGATATAATGTTTAGTGTCTGTGTCTGTGCAAGATTTCAATCTGCACCAAAAGAATCGCACATGATTGCGGTTAAGAGAATACTAAGATACCTAATCGGAACCTCAAAGTTATATTTATGGTATCCTATGGACTATAACTTTAACCTAGTAGGATATTCAGATGCGGATTATGCAGGATGTTCATTAGACAGAAAAAGTACCTCGGAACTTGCTACTTTTGTAGGTCCATGCATAATTTCTTGGGGATCCAAGAAACAAAATTCTGTCGCTCTCTAAACTGCCGAAGCAGAATATATTGCAGCCGCACTGGTATGTTCTCAACTTTTATGGTTAAAGCAACAATTACATGATTATGGTATTGATGTTGGATGTGTGCCTATTTTATGTGATAATACGAGTGCTATAATCTATACAATACTATTAAAAGGGTAAGACAAAATACCACATAGACAATGCCACCCAGCATTAGCAAAAAGCCACATCATTTATTATACATGACATAGAGCCACGCCATTATTTGTTACTTAAAATGAAAAAAAGAAAAAAAAATTGGAACATTAAATGTAAATAGCATAACAAACATTAACCTTTTCAATTTTTAAATTTCTAAATAAAAATTTGTAAATACTAAGGGCAAATAATAACATACTGAACATTAAATATTAGTCTTTTATTTTTTAAAATTATAATAGTTTAAATTTCAAATAAAAATTTACATTCTCTAATTTTATAACTTTATAATAATGAAAAAATAATGATCAAAAGTAATAAAACTATACTACATTTTTATGTATATTAAAGTAAATATTTAACATTTTCTCTTTGATCCATATTTATGTATAAATTAAATCTATAAAATCTAAATTAAAAGGCCAACTAAAACAATGTGAGATGAAACATTTTAATGTAACATGGCGAATTAATCTGACATGGACCAACAATTTATTATATGAAATTCATTTAATTCATATATCTATAAATCTATATAATAAAATACTAAAAAACAAGTCAAAAGTATTTTATTTAACCATTAGAAGCTTACAAGTCACATTGTTATTTTTTATTTAAATGGGAAAAAAGAAGAAAAAAAATTCTAAAACATTAATTACAATAGCGTAGCAAAGATTAAACTTTTACCTTTTAATTTTTAGATAAATTAAACAACAAATAAAAATCAAAATTCATGTTAGATTTTAAATTTCGACATTTATTGTTAGGAAAGCAATAAATAAATATCACATAATTCTAATTTTTCATCGTTTATAAAGTAATAAGTAATTTATAATGAAAAATAGAATAGGTTTATCGATAAATAAAAATTTAAATCTCTCTAATTTTAAACTGTTTATATGTGAAATTTTCTCTTACGTTTTATTGTTATATATTTGCTAAATTTCTTTAAATTTGATATAATTTCATTAAATTGAATATATATAAATCTATAAATATAATATATAAATAAAAGGCAAGGCAAAGAATGATTCAACAACTCTTATGCAAGGTAAATTATGTAAAAGTATATATATATATATATATATATATATATATATATATATATATATATATATATATATATATATATATATATATATATATATATATATATATATATATATATATATATATATATATATATATATATATATTGTTATTCTTCAATTTTGCGCAGTGTTTTTCATTATGTAGTTCAATTAGAGTATTTTGTGTACTTTTTTTCTCGTTTTAGCATAATTTTAGGGTTTTTTTTTATCTTACTTCTTTGATTTTCGTCAATTTTGTAAAAATCTTCGTTTATGTAGTTGTGTTTTACTTAAAGCTGGTGTGTAGTTCAATTAGTCACTTTGCATTTTGTTTCCGGTTAGAATTAGGGTTTCTTAATTGTATTTTCCAGAATTTTTACCTGATTTTCGAAATTATTGTAATTGTCTAATTAATAATAAGTTGCCCAAAAGTCATAAAATGCGTAATCAACTAGCTATAAATATTTGATAGAAGACAACATTTGTGAGCCAAAATTTTGGCTACTCTATCACCGAGAGAATTGTATGAGTAAATAATCATTCTTATCATTGTAAATGTATTATTAAGGTGTTAAATTAATAGTTTATTTATTTATTTTTAAGTTTATTGGTTATGAAGTATTATCGCATTTTTTTAACTTCACATATATGTTGTTTTGTTGTTATTTAGGGGCTATCAAGATTTGTGAAGTTGTGCGATTTAAAGGTAAATATACTTATATTTTTATTATTTAATTTCCAATTTTTTTTATTACTTGGGGAAAATTTAAACTAATATAATCATAAGGTTAATATTAAATAAACCAAATTCCACCATTTTGTTTGTTATTAATCGCTCAGTGTATTTTTTTGTAGGGATGATTCATTGGAAAAAGAGAATTATGTGAAGAAGGGATTAATACTATAATTGCTTAAACAAATACTTCCCCTATTTTCTCAATGTTATATTATAAACTAACTACAAGTTTGACAATATAAATGTTAATGATTAATTATTTTTAGTTTCATGAAAAAAAAAGTAGTATTTCATATACTGTAAATAAAACGTATGTTTTATTTTTGTATGTGTTATTTTTTGTTCATCACTTTCCTTTGAAAAATAGCTCTCATATTATTAAATTGGAGTTGCAAGGATCTCAATCATATTAACAAGTGGAACAACATAAATCTTATTGACATGACTAATAGCTAAATTTACATTATTATTAATATTTATGCATACAATATAGTTAAAAAGCAACTTAAAGTATTTAATTTTAATCCAAATGTCATTTTTATATTGGTTAATACATAATTCATCTTTATTGATTACTAGATTATTCATTTATTTATACAATATTGTAAAATCTCAACTTGGTTATCTATTATTTATACAATATTATAAAAAAGACAAGACTAATTATTAATACCATAAATCTTGATAGCCCTTAAATTTGAATAAAACAAATGATATGATAAAGTTTGAAAATGTGATGAATATTTCACAACCCAACAATGAAACTTACACAAAAATAAATAAATTATTTAATTAATTTAAAACCTTAATACACTTAACTTGATGTGAATAGATATATAGATAAGACATATAAGTGACACATACAATTCTATTGACGATATGGATAGGAAAAATTATTCTTACAAATTTTGTCCATATAAAAAAATATAAACAATTGATGATACATTTTGTGAGTTTTGAGCGTTTTGTTCTAATATTATCAAATTTAAGATAAACATAAATATCAATCAAGGTTTATGACTTTTGAACAATGATGTTTAAAAGACAATACTAAGTATTTTAGTATGTCATGTTTTATTAAAAAGTCATATTTAAAATCATATATCACATGCTTAAAAATACAAAATAAAAATAAAAAATGTTAGTTGTAAACACAAAAATAAATTAATACAAACTATTTACTTTCCTTTCCTAAATTTTGTTATTAACCTTATTGAACTTTTATTTTTTTTATTTAATAATATAGCTTTTTGGTTTCCTCACCATTTATTGTAGGTTACTATTTAACTTAACTTATCATTTTTGCAAAAATTAGGATTTTTGCCAAATTGATACAGACGATATAATAAGACTAACATTTATTAAACTTCATAAATATGTTACTATTAAAAAATATGATTTACAAGAAATAAAATATTGAGATAAAAGGCACAAATTTAATTAGAAAATATGTTTTAAACTCTTTACGGTGGAGAATTTATCATTCTAAACAAAGAATAATAATAATCAAACATTATGCATTAATTTGTCCTTTTGTCTTCCCTCACTAACTTCATATGCCTAGATAATAAAGGGGCATTCAAGTTTTATATAGAAAATTTAGTACACAATTTATCTATACAATCTAATGTAATTAAAAGGCAACTTTAAGCACTTAATTTTTTTTCCACATTATTTATGTTTCATTGACCGTTGATACTTCCTCATTCACGCCCAATTAAAAGACCTCTTATCTCACATGCATTTCAATGTAGATAGCTTTAAAACAGTTCTAACATACTTTTTAGAATGAGTTTATGCATGAGTGTCATGAATTAATGGACTCATTGAAGACATTATTTTTTTAAAATTGCATACTATTAGTATATTAATCAAGACTATATTTTTTTAAAGGGATAAACTAATTGCTCGAACAAATCTTAACAATATAATAAAATAATAAAACTAAAACAGATAAACCCGTGAATTTCAAGGGTCACAAACCTAGTTATATCTAAAAACCCAGCCCAGCACTCGAGAACTAAACATATTGAAATAAGACACCATTTTCTACGAGACCATGTTGAAAAGAAAAACATAAAATTGGAATTTTGTAGTACGGAAAAACAATGGGCAGATATCTTCACTAAACCATTGGCTAGAGAACGTTTTGAGACTTTGCGATTGGAAATTGGTTTAATCGGTGGCACCTAATCAAATCTTCAAAGCAAAAATAACCCAATGATTGACTACAGTTAAGATGAGATTATATGACTGTGTCTGTATACTCCGCTGCATGTTTATGTGTGTTTTCAATGATTAATTATGTGAACTCGACTATGTTATGCAATTCTCATACGTTTGTGCTCAACCAAGTCTCACAAAAATAATAAACACATATTATACAAATTAACCTACTATTATTATTTATATATATTAATCAAATTAAAAAGAAAAACAACTTACCTTATTATACACCTAAACCGTGTCCCAAGCTACCCCACACCCCCTGCCACGTGTCATCTCACCAACAAACTCAAATCCCCAAATAATTACCTCA
This sequence comes from Silene conica, assembly GCA_029255685.2. Lineage (NCBI taxonomy): Eukaryota > Viridiplantae > Streptophyta > Magnoliopsida > Caryophyllales > Caryophyllaceae > Silene > Silene conica. The sequence continues at coordinate 24,639,006 of CM055317.2, read as the reverse complement.
CCCTCACAAAACCTCCAAAATAAAATCACCAAACTCCATTAAAATCCGGTCAAAACTTAAACCCAACCTTGCAAACCACCATGCTGCCATCACGCGCCACTCACTCACACCATCACATCCACCGTCCCCAACACCCATCTCCGTGTCCATTCCGACGACCGACACCGGGAAACGTCGCAAACTTAACCGAGACTCACCTGTAGTCCCTGAGTATTCTCCGGAGTTCGTCTCAACCGAGAAAAGGTTCCCGTCCTCTGTTTCGAGAATGTTCCCTGGAAGCCACTTATGGAACACTATTTTACCAAGACGGGGTGGTCGGGATAAAGTTGTCATGTTGTGAGGATATCGTGTTATTTAATTGGATGGAGGGAACGAAGGTGAATTTAGGCTTCTTGATTTGTTGAAAAATTTGTCAAGTTTCAAGTGTGTTAATCAAAGAAAAGGTTTGTTCCACACTCGACATTCCCTATGGAATGTGGGTGTCGGAGATTTGTTCAAGAAAGGTGTTATTGACGAAGAGAGTTATGTGATTATGCCAAGAGATCGGATGTGTAATAAATTGCTTAAGCTCATGGGTATTTCTTTTGACGGAGTTGATTTTTCCTTTGGTAAAAGTGTAGGTGTGGAACCGAAACCGTGTGCATCTCCTTTGTTTGAAGGTTTAGATGCCAAGATGGATAAAATTCTTGGTTTATAAAGTTAAAAAGGAGAAGGAAAGCATGGGTGGTAGCGGTAGATGTGGCAATCCAAGTTGTGAAGTCGAGTTAAGGGCGTGGATGGAAAAAAAAAAATTTAAGAGAATTGAGAAGGTTGATGTTCGTGCTCAGATTACTGTGGTGATACTCTGTTCTTCAATTTGTCTCGTTTTCGGTTGTTGTGTTTAAGTCCGGAATGGACTTCTTCAAACTCTTACTCTTATCCTAGCCCAACTCTGAAACTATCTTTGGCCCAACAAAATCTGAGGCCCACTAGTCCTTATGTTGCCTAATCCCTCGGTATCTTTTGTTAAATTTGTGTCCTATCTAAAAATTATCCAAGCCGGCCCAATTTTCTCATATTTAACATATATTCGGCCCAGTGGCATAGTATATTCGGTTTGGTTGTGTATATTTCTCACACTCGTACTTGCAATTGTATGATATTATGTGTGTTTGTATATTACGTCTTTGATGCATGCTTATTCGTGTTTCGTAGTGTATTATTCTAGTCGTTTTATGTCTTTGTTCTTGTCTTTTCGATGATGTCAAGAGGGGGAAAAATGTGACTTACATTAGAATTTGTCTAAGCTTGCTCTTTATCGTAATTCATTGTCTCTTAGGGTTCTTAAAGGATATGGGTTAGATAGAAGATTGAAACCCTAAGTTAATCTTTGCCATGAATGACTCTTGTTATATTGAGGGGGAACTTACACTTACACACAAATCTAAGAAAGACTTGCCATCATCAAAAAGGAGGAATTTGTTGAACCATATATTCAAATGTATATATTAAGTATATATGTTTATGTTTTGATAATGACAAGTCTAGCTCTATATATTATATACTCGTGCGTATAATCTTGTGCTAAGTGTACAGAATATTAATTTAGAAGATCTCATCAATCAAGTATAAAAGATTCAAGAATATTAGTCAATGGATTGGCTAAATCGAAGATTGAAAGAAGATCACAAGTAGGGATGGCAATGGGTAGGGTCCGGCAAGACCCGACCCGACCCGGCCTAAAAATTTTTAGACCCATACCCGACCCATACCCGGCAGGGTCTGAAATCAATGGACCCATACCCGACCCTAACGGGTCTGGGTCTGGGTAGGGTCTACCCTAGGGTCCAACGTTTTTTAACGAATCCTTCGATAAAATGTTAAAATGTACCAAGGTTCAAATTAAATTACAAAGTTTTAATTAAAATATTACAAAGTCTTGGAAAATTCTTAAATCTCTTACAAATTACAAATACCAAACACAAAGAAATTGTGACAATTAACAAACATAATCCTTAAGCAATACAAGACGGATCATATAGCTCCTCCTCTTCCATGTCATCGACTGGAATATCATCGACATCCTAATAAAAGGAAAAAAGAAAGTAAGAAAGTATTAGTACACAAGAACAAGTAATGATTAGAAAACATTCCAAATTTATGATGATTAGAAAGCAAATAAAACACAAGTTAATGCTTAATACCATATCGATTTTATCAATAATATCTCCCTCAACTTCCGAGTCATCGTTGATGGTAGTACTAGTCCCTTCCATATCACCTATAAGCAAATAATTATGCAAATATAGTAATCAAGAAGACAACGACAATTGACAAAAGCATTGATTTATTTAGTAATTATGCAAAAGTAGAAGTTTAAAACTATTAATGTTACCTTCAAAGTTTTGTGTTTTCCAATTTTGTAAGCACATTAATGCTTCAACGATGTTTGCATGAAGTTTAGAACGATGAGCACTTACAACTCGCCCTTCCATGCTAAAAGCACTTTCCGAAGCTACACTAGAGATTGGAATGGCAAGAATATCTCTAGAAATAGCCCGCAAGGTAGGGTATCTACGATCAATTTTCCACCAACTAAGGACATCAAAATGATCATCTTCTCCTTCCGGTTGATCTTCCAAGTAGTGTTCTACTTCACCCTTAACAACAACTTTCCTTGTCTTGGTTTCCTTTTCTCTAGCATATGCATCTTGATGTACTACACTATGTTTTCTTTTTAGATTTCCTTGTGAAATATTTTCATCACTACTCCCTTCACTTTTGTTTTGATACTCCAATACAAGTTTATCCAATAAAAGTCTCACCCTTTTCACCTCTTTTTCACCATTATCATCACCATAAAACTTCTTAAAATAGAATAAAACACAATCCATTTTATTCCTAGGATCCAAAATGGCGGCAATGGCTAGAAGACCGTTGATATGCTCCCAATACTTATCAAATTTCTCAATCATCTTTGTAGCCATGTTTTTTATAACAACATCATCACCTTCCAACCAACTCTTTAAAGCAAGCTTAATTTCACATGCTTTTCGAAAAAATAAGTTAGAAGTAGGATAATGCCTACCCGAAAACACTTTAGTAGCATTATCAAATATTTCTAACTTCCCACAAACTAGGCTAGCCATAGTCCAATCTTCACTCGAGGGAACATCAAACTTTAATCTACCATTTAGACGTTTTAGCCTAACAAAGACCTCTTGATATGGCAAGGCGGATCGAAGCATATAAAAAGTGGAATTCCATCTTGTTTTGCAATCAAGTACTAATCTTGTACTATTAGTTTTACCAAAGAAACGACAAGCCTCCTCAAACTTTTCAATTCTTTTCGGAGTAGACATCCAAAAAGAAACACAATTCCTCACTTTCACAATCCCCGACTCAATGACATCTAAACCATCTTTCACAATCAAATTTAAGATGTGTGCACTACATCTCAAATGCAAAAAACTCCCTTTTAAGATCAAACACTTTTCCTCAAAATTTTTGAGTAGAATTTTCATCATAGCATCGTTAGTGCTACAATTATCAACTACAACCGAAGAAATCTTGCTTTCTAGACAATATTGTGACAAACAATCCATTAAAACCTTTGCAAGGACACCTTTTGTATATGGACATGGCACAAAGCTAAACCTCAATGTTCGATTCCTCAATACCCAATTTCTATCAATGAAGTGTGAAGTCACAACCATATAACCCTTCTTTTGATTAGAAGCAGTCCACATGTCGGTTGTTATAGCTACTCTACTCTCATTAAACCCCAAAAATTCCTTAAGGGAGAGCTTATCCTCATTGTACAACTTCAAAATATTAGTTCTCAAAGTATTTCTAGAAATCATTTTAAAGGAAGGATTAAGACTTTTAATGAAATCCCTAAACCAATAGTGATCAACAATGGATAAAGGGTACTCATGTATAACTACCACATTAACCAACTTTGTCCTAGAGATTTCTTGGTCAAACTCTTTATATTTTTCTTTAAGTTCCAAAGAGTTAGACCCATCTATATTAGTTTGCACTCTTAATGTTTTTTGACCCACTCCACTACCTAAATGTCTCATTGGACAAGTAATTATTTTACCATGCTTTACAAGGTGAGAAGTACCACTATTGCAACCTCTAGAAAGGAGTTTCTTACATTTTTTGCATCGAGCCTTCGGGACACCATCAATCGTGACTTGCTCAAAGTAAACCCAAGCTTCTGAAGTTTGCTTCTTGATTTGTGTCTCTACAACAATTGTATCACGTGCAACGGGAGGAACATTATTTGTCGAGGAGGACCATCGACAAAACCTTCTTCATCATCAGTTCCTTCTTCAACAATATCAAACAAATGATTTGATTCAACACAATGTGATGCTTCCTCGTCCGCCATCTAGAGAGAAATGAGAAAACAGAAAAATTGTGTTACCTTTCTAAGAAATCTAATAAGAGTAAACAGCAACAATGAGACCAAAATATCCGAGGAAACTTCGACAACAGAACCGACTCAAAAGCGCTGCTTGCTTGGCCAAGATGTGATATTATCAGAAGTACATTTATAGGTCCTAGTTCTATAATCAAATCACTTAGAACATTGATGAATAAATTGCAGCAAATCTGATAAGAGTAAATAGCAAGTTTGAGAATATTGTCGTAGACCAAACATATAGATTTTTTGCATATCTTAATTCTCATTTGTTTATTGTATAGTAAGAGAGTACTTGTCATTAGAACTAGCTAGAAATGGACAGATTGCTGACTCCTGAGATTTCCAATTTACTATCTTTTGTAGCTAACGACAACAAACCGATTGATCCAGCATCAATTATTATCGATATGAGTTATGAATTGCATTATAATGTATAGTTAATGTCGCATATTTGAAGAAAGCTAAGTATCTGATGTCATTCACTGTTAGTCCCAAACATTATTATGTTTCTAATAAGGAGATTAGTAATTAAAAAAGAGAAATTTACCTTTTCTGAAGGTGCAGATTGTGACGCGGGAGAACGAAAGGTAGAGAAGAAGACCGAAGGGCGGACGACTGGAAGGAGATGAAGGATTATTAGTTTGTGTTTTATGTGGAAGGGAAACGACGGACAACTAGATGAGTTTTAGGGTTTTAATTTATGATTTTAATTTTTTAATTGGGAAAGTGAGGAAGGGAGGCTGGGACTTGGGATGGGAGGCTGGGATTCCTGGGAACGATTTATGATTTTACTATTTTTTTTTATTATTTTTTTTTTTAAAAAATACACGGGTCCACGGGGCGGGGCGGGTCTCAATAGTTAGACCCATACCCGACCCTACATTTTTTTTTATTGGACCCATACCCGACCCATACCCGAGCGGGTCCCAAATATTCAAACCAATACCCGACCCATTAGGGTCCGACCCTAAGGGTCTGGGTTGGGTACCTGACCCGCTGCCATCCCTAATCACAAGTGCATACAATGAACTAAAGTTATACTTATCAACTATAACATTAGTATATGATGATATCAAGTTATAGCTTGTAGCTATAACTCCAGGAAGAAGAAATGGTCGAAAGACATTGTGATGGTTGAAACGATTTTGGTTTCCAAAGTCGTCGTGAACAATTAATGTTTAATTGGTCTTCTATTTATAGAATATGGAATTATTAATCTTAATGGGTTAATATAAAATATCTTTTAGTGAAAACGGAATAAATAATTTTCTTATGAGTTAATTATTTATTTCTAATAAACTAAGGATTTTATTTAACTTTATTGTCAAATAATATAATATTAAAAATTGTGCTAAACGGTTTTGGAAACCGTGTAGAATCGCACGTTTAGTGTTTGTGTAGGTTTGGTTAAATAAATATTATGTATTTATTTAATGTCCTAAACAAACTAGATTATATTATGGAAATATAATTTATTATATTTTGACAAGGTTTAGGAAGTTGATTTTAATAAGGTTGCTATTTGTTTATTATATAAGATCTTTCCTAAATATGAATTAAGAAATTGATTCCTTGTATAATACCTAAAAGTATATTATTAAATCTTTCCTGAATATATTAAGATTAGATTTTTGGTAGTATTACTAAAAGACTAGAATTCTAGTTTAAGTAATATATAATTCTATATAAATAGACTACCTATGACACATTAAAAGATACGAAATCATACACACTTGCACAAGAATCGAGAAAACCTTCGACGCCATTATTCTTCAATATCCGAGCTTTAATTGTCATATTCATATCAAGATTCAAGTGCTCAAGCATTGATCTTATTCATTCAAGATTGTGAACTAGAAGAAACTCATTGAAGACTTATCTTATTAGCGTAAGATAGATTGAGTATTTAACGGTACTCATTGTAGTCAAGTATTTAACGGTACTTGACGTAGCTAGGTATTTAACGGTATCTAGCTTGAGTTACAACTAATATCAAAGTTGTACCAGTAGGGTTGATAAAATTGTAATTCGGAAATGGTACTAATTTTATTAATCGAGAATAGTGGACGTAGGTTTCAAAGTGTGAGACTGAACCAATTCAAAAATATCGTGTCTCTATTTATTTCTTGCTCTACTCGACATCCATCATACAAACGGACACATCGAAGAAGATTTTAAAAAAAGAAGGCATACTCAATTCAACCCCCCCTTCTTGAGTATATCATATCAATAGACTCTTCAATTGTTATTAGAGCCTCGTGCTTTTGATCGCGTAGCCGCGTGAGTTTTGATCCTACTATTGATTCTTATTATATACTCTATCAACAATGGATTCCAAGCATCTCAAGTGTCCTATCTTCGATGGTAAGAACTACAGTCTATGGAAGAATATGATGACTCGCTACATCAAGGGGTGTGACTGGGAATGTTGGAAGATCATTCAAACTGGTCCAAAGAAAATCTTGGTCGCCGCCGCCAATGGAACAACCTATGAAAAGATGGAAAATGATTATGTAGAAGCCGACTACAAAATTGCAGAGAAAAATTCTAAGGCCGTGAGCCTCCTACAAAACGGTATGATAACCTCAGAATTTGATAGATTCTCATCTTGTAATTCCGCTAAGGAAATATGGGATGGTCTTGAACTTGCCTACGAAGGAACATCCGTAGTCAAGAAACATCGTATAGATTTGCTTATTCAAAGATATGAACTTTTCACTATGGAAAAGAATGAATCTATTGATAGCATGTCTGCACGATTTTCTTGCATTATCAATGAACTACGGAACCTTGGTAGGAAGATCGATTCTGAAGATATCATTCGAAAGATCCTTAGGAGTCTCACCAAGAAGTGGCAACCAAAGGTCACAGCCATAGAAGAAGCACGTGATCTATCTCAAATAACTTACCAAGAACTTATAGGATCTCTGATGGCTCATGAGATCATGCTGAACAAAGATGACGATGACTCTAAAGGAAAGAGTGTCACTCTACAAGCCTCCACAAGCGAAGCATGCGAAGAAGAACTTGAAGACGAGACAGTTCTATTCGCAAGACGATTTAAGAAAGTAGTTTTCAAAGGTAGATACAAAAACCCTAATAACAAAACTGTCGACAAAAAGAAAACTGATTCCAAACAAATATTCTTCAAAAGAGGATGTTTCAAGTGTGGTCAAAAATATCACATGATCAAGGATTGTCCAAGTTGGGACAAAATCAAAGACAAATCAAAGAGGGAAAAGGCCAAAACATAATTAAAAAAGGTAATGCTTGCGTCATGCTGGGGAGAACTAGAATCTGAGGACGACGAGTGCTCAAAAGAAGATGAGGTGGCTAACTTGTGCTTAAGTAACGTCAGCCTAGATCTAATCTCAAACGACCATGACGAAGATGACGCATCTCATATGTGTCTCCTTGGAGAATCCGACTCAGACGACGACGACGAAGAGGTAAATTTTCTACACCTCAAAAGTCAAGTTAAAAATCTGTCTAAGGCTATGTTGATTAAATACTTTGAGAAAACCCTAGACAATGTCATGAACAAAGTCTTGAGTTAAATGAGTTGAAAGAACAGATCCTCGATATTGCTGAAGAAAATCAACTTCTGAAAGCCAAAGCTAAGAAACTGAAATCCAAAATGAACATTGAAACCAATGTTAAATTGGAAACAGTTATGTCTGAGAAGAAGGTTCTTGAGTCCAAAGTTATAGCCAATGAAGCTATAACCTCAAAACTGAAAATCAACATTAAAGAGCTTCAATCTAAAGTTATAGCCAATGAAGCTATAACTTCAGAATTGAGAAAGGCAAATGAACTTCTAAAGTCCAAATCTTCGACAATGGTTGAAGATGAGACTCATCTAGAAGAAGTTGAGATTCTCGAAAGCAAGATCATGGATCTAGAATTCAACTTGTCTAACGTCAAGAAAGAACATGCTAAAATTGTTTCGGACTTTCATAAAGACATTTAAAAACTAAAAGAATCTAGTAACACTGACCATAGTGAATGTACAAAGGAAATAGACTCCTTAAAAGACCTCATTCTTCATGCCCGGAAAGTTCATGAAAAATGGGAAGGAAGCACTAACGTTCTAAACTTCCTGACTGAACAATCCGACAATAACATGAAGATGGGATTAGGTCACGAGTGTTATGGAAGAAGGGATCACTCAAACTGTAAACAAAGCCCAACAGACCGAGACTTTAGAAGAAGAAAATATGTCGACCTACCTGAGTATTTAATATGTACTTATTGTGGTCATACTGGTCACCTCCGAGAAAACTGTGTAAAGCACGCACAAGATTTTAAAACCGGAGTTAAGTTTGTTAAATCCTTAGGTATACCAAAGGACTCTATCTCCGTCTCTGATAGTGATGACGACAATGTTGAGGAAAGAAATATCGACCACAGATGTTTCTATGACATGACATTTGATTACGAAGAAAATAAAAATAGAACCAGACAAACTCTTCAACCAAAGACACACAAAAAATGGTCAGCAAAACTTCAAACTAAAACATACACAAAAACATCAAAACCCAACTACTACCATTATAGAAAAACCTATGTAAGACAAGTTTGCGTGAAAAAAGAAGATGTATTTGTGATTACTAACAACAAAGGACCCAAGTGTGCTTGGGTACCTAAATCCTGTCTTTGAATTTATATGTGCAGTTTGTCGCTAAGGAAAATAACTTATGGTACCTCGATAGTGGATGCTCAAGACATATGACAGACGACGTAAACCTATTTTTATCCCTAGAATCCTTTGACGGAGGAAAGGTTACCTTCGGTGATAATAAGAAAGGAAAAATTATAGGGATTGGTGAGATTGGTATCTCATCATCTCATGCTATAAATGATGTATATCTGGTAAGTGAACTCAAACACAACTTAATAAGTATATCTTAATTATGCGACAAAGGAAACAAAGTAGTTTTTTATGCAGATATATGTCGTATAATTATGGAAGGTACTAGCAAAGTAATCCTTGAAAGTCATAGAAAGAAAAACGTCTATATGATTGATTTAAATGCAGTACCTACTAACTCTCTCTCTCTCTTGCATGAAAGTTACGCTGGACGATCCATGTTTATGGCACAAGAGATTTGGACATATTAGCTCATCTATTCTAAGTAAGTTGAAGAGATGGGACTTGGTCGAAGGTCTCCCAAAGATCAAGTTTGATCAAGAAAAGATGTGTGACACATGTGCACGATGTAAACACGTCAGATCATCTTTTAAGCCAAAAAGAGTGGTAAGTACAGAACAAGCTCTTGAACTAGTACACATGGATCTATGTGGCCCTATGAAAGTAAGAAGCAGAGGTGGTTCCAGGTACGTTTTCGTTCTAGTTGATGATTATTCTAGATTTGTTTGGCCAATCTTTCTCCACTCTAAAGACGAAACATTCGATGAATTTGTTAGTCTCATGAAACTTGTCCAAAAAAAATATAAATCAAACCTAGTAACAATCCGTACTGGCCATGGAACTGAGTTTGACAATCATGCCTTTATTGAATTCTGTAAGACCAACAGTGTTGGACATAACTTCTTGGCCCCTAGAACCCCACAACAGAACGGAGTCGTAGAACGAATGAACAGAACCTTAGAAGACATGGCTAGAACAATGCTTCTTTGTAGTGGTCTACCTAGAAACTTTTGGGTTGAGGCTATTAGTACAGCTTGCTATATTCATAACCGCGCTATAATTAGACCTATCCTTAAAAAGACACCTTATGAACTTCTTCGAGGTCGTAAACCTAATATATCTCATTTAAGATGTTTTGGGAGTAAATGCTTTGTTCATATTAATGGTAAAAACAGATTAAGCAAATTCGACCCTAGAAGTGATGAAGTAATTTTTATAGGATATTCGGATCATAGTAAAGCCTACAAAGTTTTTAACAAACGTACCTTATGCATAGAAGAGAGTATTCATGTTATCTTTGATGAAAATAATGTCTTCGATAAGCCTTTACAGGATGTACAGGAAAACCTAGACGAACCTGATTTCAGGTTGTCAAGGGAAGATCCTCCTGAAATGGAAATTGAAGAAGGTGAACCTCAAGGAATTCATGATGAACTTAACTTGGGAGAAAACGGTGCGAGAGATGAAACTACAGTTGATGATACTGTAGATAACTCTCAAGCCAATGACTTGGAACCCAGAGTTACAACTAATGAAGCTATAACTTTGAATCAAAACCAAAGGGAATAGGTCAGAGTTATACCAGATCTTACTATAACCCCAGGTTTGGATTCAGGGGGAACAAGCCAAAATCCCGAGTCAAGTACAGGTAATGCAAATAATCAATCAAGGAACTGGAGATACAAGGGCTCTCATCCTTTGGACAATGTCATAGGTAGCTTGACAGATGGAGTTCAAACTCGAAGGAGTTTGAACAACTTTTGCTCATTATACTCCTTTCTCTCCACCATTGAACCTTCAAATATCAAGGAAGCTCTCGCAGAACCAGACTGGATAATTGCTATGCAAGAAGAACTCCAGCAATTTGAAAGAAACAAAGTTTGGCATCTTGTTCCTCGACCTAAAGACAGATCTGTCATTGGAACTAGATGGGTATTCAGAAACAAATTGGATGACACTGGAGTCATTGTGCGAAACAAGGCCAGATTAGTGGTTCAAGGATACAACCAACAGGAAGGGATTGATTATGACGAAACCTTTGCTCCTGTTGCTCGTCTTGAGGCAATAAGACTACTCATTGGATTTGCAGCACACAAGGGAATTAAGCTTTTTCAGATGGATGTTAAGACTGCCTTTCTTAATGTCTATCTCCAAGAGGAAGTATTTGTTGAACAACCTCCTGGATTTCCTGACAGCAAACTCAAGGATCATGTATTCAAATTGGAAAAACCCCTGATCATGTATTCAAATTGGAAAAACCCCTTTATGGCCTAAAACAAGCACCAAGAGCATGGTACGACAAATTATCAAAGTTCCTATTGGAGAGTGGATCAAGAGAGGATCTGTGGACAAAACCGTATTTCTTAAAAGCGAGAACTCAGATCTACTTTTCGTTCAGATCTATGTTAACGATATTATTTTTGGCTCAACTAACAAAAAGTTGTGCAAATACTTCTCTGAGTTGATGACTTCTGAATTCGAGATGAGTATGATGGGAGAACTAAAGTTCTTCCTTTGACTTCAAATACAACAAACTGAAGAAGGAATCAAAGTTCATCAACAAAAATACGTCAAGGAGTTGCTAAAGAAATTCGGTTGGAAACCTCTCACGCAATGCCTACTCCAATGGTCACAGATAAGAAGCTAGCCAAAGACAAAGATGGTAAGTCTGTAGACGAAACAACTTACCGAGGTATTATTGGCTCACTTCTTTATCTTACAGCAAGTCGTCCATATATAATGTTTAGTGTCTGTGTCTGTGCAAGATTTCAATCTGCACCAAAAGAATAGCACATGATTGCGGTTAAGAGAATACTAAGATACCTAATCGGAACCTTAAAGTTATATCTATGGTATCCTATGGACTATAACTTTAACCTAGTAGGATATTCAGATGCGGATTATGCAGGATGTTCATTAGACAGAAAAAGTACCTCGGGACTTGCTACTTTTGTAGGTCCATACATAATTTCTTGGGGATCCAAGAAACAAAATTTTGTCGCTCTCTCAACTGCCGAAGCAGAATATATTGCAGCCGCAATGGAATGTTCTCAACTTTTATGGTTAAAGCAACAATTACATGATTATGGTATTGATGTTGGATGTGTGCCTATTTTATGTGATAGTACGAGTGCTATAATTATATCTAAAAACCCAGCCCAACACTCGAGAACTAAACATATTGAAATAAGACACCATTTTCTACGAGACCATGTTGAAAAGAAAAATATAAAATTGGAATTTTGTAGTACGGAAAAACAATGGGCAGATATCTTCACTAAACCATTGGCTAGAGAACGTTTTGAGACTTTGCGATTGGAAATTGGTTTAATCGGTGGCACCTAATCAAATCTTAAAAGCAAAAATAACACAATGATTGACTACGGTTAAGATGAGATTATATGACTGTGTCTGTATACTCCGCTGCATGTTTATGTGTGTTTTCAATGATTAATTATGTGAACTCGACTATGTTATGCAATTCTTGCATGTTTGTGCTCAACCAAGTCTCACAAAAATAATAAACACATATTATACAAATTAACCTACTATTATTATTTATATATATTACTCAAATTAAAAATAAAAACAACTTACCTTATTATACACCTAAACCGTGTCCCAAGCTATCCCACACCCCCTGCCACGTGTCATCTCACCAACAAACTCAAATCCCCAAATAATTACCTCACCCTCACAAAACCTCCAAAATAATATCACCAAACTCCATTAAAATCCGATCAAAACTTAAACCCAACCTTGCAAACCACCATGCTGCCATCACGCGCCACTCACTCACACCATCACATCCACCGTCCCCAACACCCATCTCCGTGTCCATTCCGACGACCGACACCGGGAAACGTCGCAAACTTAACCGAGACTCACCTGTAGTCCCTGAGTATTCGCCGGAGTTCGTCTCAACCGAGAAAAGGTTCCCGTCCTCTGTTTCGAGAATGTTCCCTGGAAGCCACTTATGGAACACTGTTTTACCAAGACGGGGTGGTCGGGATAAAGTTGTCATGTTGTGAGGATATCGTGTTATTTAATTGGATGGAGGGAACGAAGGTGAATTTAGGCTTCTTGATTTGTTGAAAAATTTGTCAAGTTTCAAGTGTGTTAATCAAAGAAAAGGTTTGTTCCACACTCGACATTCCCTATGGAATGTGGGTGTCGGAGATTCTGTTCAAGAAAGGTGTTATTGACGAAGAGAGTTATGGGGTTATGCCAAGAGATCGGATGTGTAATAAATTGCTTAAGCTCATGGTTATTTCTTTTGACGGATTTGATTTATCCTTTGGTAAAGTGTAGGTGTGGAACCGAAACCGTGTGCATCTCTTTTGTTTGAAGGTTTGATGCCAAGATGGATAAAATTCTTGGTTTATAAAGTTAAAAAGGAGAAGGAAAGCATGGGTGGTAGCGGCAGATGTTGCAATCCAAGTTGTGAAGCCGAGTTAAGGGCGTGGATGAAAAACAAAAATTAAGAGAATTGAGAAGGTTGATGTTCGTGCTCAGATTAGTGTGGTGTTACTCTGTTCTTCAATTTGTCTCATTTTCGGTTGTTGTGTTTAAGTCCGGAGTGGACTTCCTCAAACTCTTACTCTTATCCTAGCCCAACTCTGAAACTATCTTTGGCCCAACAAAATCTGAGGACCACTAGTCCTTATGTTGCCTAATCCATCGATATCGGTATCTTTTGTTAAATTTGTGTCCCATCTAAAAAATTATCCAAGCCGGCCAATTTTCTCATATTTGACATATATTGGCCCAGTGGCATAGTATATTCGGTTTGGTTGTGTATATTTCTCACACTCGTACTTGGAATTGTATGATATTATGTCTGTGATGCATGCTTATTCGTGTTTCGTAGTGTATTATTCTAGTCGTTTTATGTCTTTGTTCTTGTTTTTTCGATGATGCCAAGAGGGGGGAAAATGCGACTTACATTAGAATTTGCCTAAGCTTTCTCCTTATCGTAATTCATTGTCTCTTAGGGTTCTTAAAGGATATGGGTTAGATAGCAGATAGAAACCCTAAGTTAATCTTTGCCATGAATGACTCTTGTTATATTGAGAGGGAACTTACACTTAGACACAAATCTAAGAAAGACTTGCCATCATCAAAAAGGGGGAATTTGTTGAACCATATATTCAAATGTATATATTAAGTATATATGTTTATGTTTTGATAATGACAAGTCTAGCTCTATATATTAGATACTCGTGCGTATAATCGTGTGCTAAGTGTATAGAATATTAATTTAGAAGATCTCATCAATCAAGTATAAAATATTCAAGAATATTAGTCAATGGATTGGCTAAATCAAAGATTGAAAGAAGATCACAAGTGCATACAATGAACTAAAGTTATACTTATCAACTATAACATTAGTATATGATGATATCAAGTTATAGCTTGTAGCTATAACTCCAGGAAGAAGAAATGGTCGAAAGAAATTGTGATGGTTGAAACGATTTTGGTTTCCAAAGTCGTCGTGAACAATTAATGTTTAATTGGTATTCTATTTATAGAATATGGAATTATTAATCTTAATGGGTTAATATAAAATATCTTTTAGTGAAAAAGGAATAAATAATTTTCTTATGAGTTAATTATTTATTTCTAATAAACTAAGGATTTTATTTAACTTTATTGTCAAATAATATAATACTAAAAAACGTGCTAAACGGTTTTGGAAACCGTGTAGAATCACACGTTTAGTGTTTGTGTTGGTTTGGTTAAATAAATATTATGTATTTATTTAATGTCCTAAACTAACTAGATTATATTATGGAAATATAATTTATTATATTTTGACAAGGTTTTGGAAGTTGATTTTAATAAGGTTGCTATTTGTTTATTATATAAGATCTTTCCTAAATATGAATTAAGAAATTGATTCCTTGTATAATACCTAAAAGTATATATTATTAAATCTTTCCTGAATATATTAAGATTAGATTTATGGTAGTATTACTAAAAGACTAGAATTCTAGTTTAAGTAATATATAATTCTATATAAATAGGCTACCTATGACACATTAAAAGATACGAAATCATACACACTTGCACAAGAATCAAGAAAACCTTCGACGCCATTATTCTTCAATATCCGAGCTTTAATTGTCATATTCATATCAAGATTCAAGTGCTCAAGCATTGATCTTATTCATTCAAGATTGTGAACTAGAAGAAACTCATTGAAGACTTATCTTATTAGCGTAAGATAGATTGAGTATTTAACGGTACTCATTGTAGTCAAGTATTTAACGGTACTTGACGTAGCTAGGTATTTAACGGTATCTAGCTTGAGTTACAACTAATATCAAAGTTGTACCAGTAGGTTTGATAAAATTGTAATTCGGAAATGGTACTAATTTTATTAATCGAGAATAGTGGACGTAGGTTTCAAAGTGTGAGACTGAACCAATTCAAAAATATTGTGTCTCTATTTATTTCTTGCTCTACTCGACATCCATCATACAAACGGACACATCGAAGAAGATTTTAAAAAAAGAAGGCATACTCAATTCAACCCCCCCTTCTTAAGTATATCATATCAATAGACTCTTCAGCATGTATCAACATGTGAAACATAATCAAAGTCAACACATGAACTATTATCAAAACGGATAATCAACCAAGTGAATGACTCAGCGGCCAACAACTAGGTGGCATGTTTACTCACACAAACAACAACCAAGAATAGAATGAACGCCGTCAGGGAACTTAACTGTTACCACTGACTACTATATCGCATAACCACGACACTAGCTACTGGGACGCATAACCACGACACCGATTCTATGTATAGAGCATAACCGCCAACTATATGTCTAAGACCTGGCCAGACCTCTCGATGTAATAACCTACACCGAACGACACACGGGGACCAGACCGCATAACCACAGACACCGACTAATCCCGAACATAGATAAGTCCCATAACTTGGGTGGCATTAGCTCATTACAATGATACACAAATCGTACCACCGCTATCTATTCACAAACAAGGTGACATAACCGTCACAAACATAACTTAGAATGACATAACCGTCATCCAAACACAAGCAAGGCAACATAACCGTTATACGACTCAACTTAAGATAACATAACCGTTATCACAATTACAAGTAAGACAACATAACCGTTATCATTGCCACTCAAGCTAACATAACCGTTAACTAACTCATTTAACACATGTGAGCCTCAATTCAACCAAAACAACGCTTAAGCTAATTTCTAGGAGTTAACTTGAAGCGGGAGCCGGTTTCCCTTCCGGTTGCCCGGTCGGGGGGTCTTCCTCCTCAACTTAGTTTCCAAAACGGCTAAAGCATTTACAAAACACCATTGAGTCACAACTAAGCAATGATTCACATAAATACCACTAACCAAGAATTCAATACCGAGTCATGGTTCGCAACATGTGATCCGACAAGAGGAGACTCATGAACAAGAAGCATTTGGCAAATTATGATGCACAAGCTTATATATCAAGTAAAGGTAGAAAGAGCGAAAATAAGATACAAATCCTTATATCGAAATCCTACGGTTCATTTGCAAAGAGAGGAGTAACAAGGTATATTAACTTCGTACTCGATAGGTTTACAACTCATGTGACATTTAAATGGCGACAAAACAATGAATAGCCTTTGATTAATAAGCGAATGATAAATTAACATACGACTAACGGGACTTGGATTTACGGGACTCATATATTATATTTATACATCATAAACCAAGTATTTTCATCGTATAACATCACTCGACAAACGCTAAAACAAGCGAACAACAATGACGCAAAACATCCCCCAAGTTACGCCTAAACAGCGCTGGGAACAGGCCTGGCCGCAGGCCTGCGTGATCAGGCCGCAGGCTACGTGTTGCTCGGCCGCAGGCCTGCGCTTGGGGACGCAGACTGCGGCATTCACGGGTGAGGCTGGGTTGTTGCTCGGTCTTTGTAACACCCCCATCATCCTATTCATTAATAAATAGGGTTTTCAAGTAAAAATTCGGATAATAGGTGTGTCACAATTAAACCAAATGTGGTAGTAGTACCTAACCATGAAGTATAATAGGTAGTTGTCTAATAATTTAAAATCCAAAGGATAAAATACGATTACAACCAAATTTAAAGTTTGCGGAAGCGAAAATAAAGTTCGACGATCCAAAAGAAAGTTAAAGTGTCAAAGCATTTGTCTTTGATTGAAACATTAAGCGCGCTCTCTTGTGCATCCCACGACTAATTCCCACGAGTACCTGTCACACGATCTGCTCACACATTTTGTGATCACCGCAGGTCCAAGCAAGGACAAAACAAATAAAAGGGTCAACAATATTGTTGAGTAAGGTAAACGATTTGAAAGGAATGTAAATGAATTAAGAAAGAATAACTTGGAAGGTATTTTATAAAATAATAATACATATCAAAATACTTCGAATAATTGAAAAACATAAGATAAGGCTTGCCAACATTAAATCAAAGGAAACAATAATTTAAATGGTAAGATTAACATAAGTATTCCAAAGTATTCAAACTCAAACCAATCCTTCAAGATAGTTCTATTTCAAGAAAACCTTTCTTTTCCAATTATTTCAACATCGGTATAACTTTGGATAGAGGCCGTATGAAGTGGATATACTCGCCCCAAACCGGATAAGACGAGAGTCACCAAATCATGTACTAAACTGTCCTAACATCCCGAGTGTGCACACCCCTCTAAGGGTCAACCCCAAAGAGGAAGATAAGAGGACGGGGTCTAGATCAACTAACCCCCATCAAAAGCTCTGTATAGGAAATCCCTTTCACTAGGGACAACCTACCCCTCTGCCAAAACCGTTTCAACCAATATGAAATTCCGTCTCCAAAACAAAAACCATTTCCTCAACATTTGATAAGTCATTATAAACTTGTAGAAAACAAAACGGTTTTGGGTTTCCAAAAATAATAATTACTTATTTCTTATCAAATACAATATCCTTTCTAGAGATTAAAACAAATAAATCCTTGTCCATAGTCATTTGTAAGGTAAGTTCAAACAATATAGATACTTAATATAACAAAAGATATCAATATACAAGATAGACAATAATTCAAACGGGTTATCAATAAGGTACTCAAAAGGTGTTTTCCCTTACCTTGCAAGCGGTTAAAGGTTAGAGAGCCTCTTCTACGAATCCCGGCTCTACATAATATTTAAAATAATAGTCACTTATATGAACGACCATTACTAAGCTATTTGTAGTAACTTATGCGATAACTATACTTTCTCGGTTTTTACAGATTCAAAACAGAAACTTTAAATCGTCATATCTCCTTCGTTACTAAACGTTTTGAGGTGAGACCAGTGGGGTTTGGTTCCTTAGTGAGTCTTCCATCTTTAATGTCTTAGTGGTCAGAGTCTTAAAACGTGTTTAAGGGGTCCAAAGATACAGTTTACCAAAGGTGAGTCTTAAAAAGTTACGGGGTGGTAAATACTCTTAACATGTCGAAACTCGTCGAAACGAAAGCCTACTACACTTTAAATTCATTAAACTTTAACATGTGAAGAGATGGGCCACTGATTATATTTATATGTATGACTAAATTACCCTTTTATGGAAATGTAAGCTTTTAACAAGTAAGACTAATTAGAACATTTTTCCAGAACACAACCGAAACTTGTAAAAATCATATAAAATCCAAAACGTCATATTTTCGTGCATGATTTGCTTTATTGGATTTCTTTCTTTGTCTACAACATATTGTTAGCCATGCATATTGTCTCAAAAATGGGTTTATCAGATCTAAAAACGCGTTTTAAAAACAGTGGTCAGAAACTGAGTCATGAAAAGTTTTACCTCATAAATCCTTCTTAACAAATCGAAACGAGTTGATTCAAATACCTATTATCATCTAGACTCAATTTAGTTTAATATATTAAAAGATGAGACACCGATTCCTTTTATAGATATGGTTTGATGACTCTTTAAGTGAGATCTAATGATTCGGTTAAGCAGAAAACATGATGTAGTATATGATTTTTCATTTCTAAACGGTACATGCAAACGTCCTAATTTTTTGTGAGTGTTGTTATAACAACTTAGGGAAAGTCCCAAATTTTTATTTTCTGAAAATACTCATTTTAACATGTGATTTCAGATCTACTACATGCATGCTATGTTTTTGACAAATAACGGTTTTTACTATGTTCAATCCTTTGTATGCATGGTTGTAGATTCATAAGTTCAAGTTTAGATGTTAAGTGATATGTGAATGCATGTTAAAAGGTTATAAAATCAGATTTGAAGAGTTCATAAGCTTACTTAGTGTACAACTTCAAGTATAGGCAAGATCCTCCTTCCTTACAACCCCTTTCTTCTTCTCCTTCTTATTCTCTCTTCCTTACTCTATCCTCTCACTAAGTTTTGTGTAAAATATGGTATGAAATCTGAATATTTGTGTTTAGGAGGGATGGAGAAGGTGTTGTATTAATTGGTGTGTTGAAAATTGAAAAAGAGAGGATATGGGGAAAGGGGGTGGCGTCATATATGGGGGACAAAGGGGAAAGACAAGCTTCTCATACATTGGCCAAATGTCTAGGCATGCATTGGTCCACATGTCTAGACATGCATTGGTCCATTTGTCTAAAGTGTACGATTAACGATTACGTGACGGAAAACAATGCATGCGACGGTTTTACGTGTCTTAATTAAGCGATGCGTATATTGTCAATAAATTTCCCATTTTATTTTATTGACGGATTTTACGGGTATTACAATCTATCCTCCTTAAAAACGAACTTCGTCCTCGAAGTTCTAAAACTACCCCAACAAGCAAAGCTAACAATATCATCTACAATCGTCTCTTATAATGCAAGGAAAACAGAGGAATAAATAAATAAAAAAAAAATTGCAGGTATTACATCCTACCTCCCTTAAAGATTGTTACGTCCTCGTAACTAGATAATTACTTTGAAGAGCTCTGGGTATTTATGTTTCATGGCCTCCTTGGCTTCCCAAAGTGGTCTCCTCGTTGTCATGGTTCGACCATAGCACCTTGATTATACGGGTCTCTCCGTTTCGGGTCTTTCGAACTTTACTATCCATGATCTTAACTGTAAAACCCCTCGCGAAAGCGGAAATATAAACATACAAAAGTACCAAAAATGCAGCGGAATTTAAAACTTTTTAATTAAAACAACATGCGAGAAGTCTTAAACCGAAACAGAAACTGAAACTGAAATAAAACCAAAATAGATAAGTAACAGTTCTGAGTATCAAAACCAATATGTACATCAGCCTGGGATGGAACATCCCTACAGGCACCAAAACGAAAGTAACAACTACGAGTCCAGCTAAACGATATAAGGTAAGTCATATGATGACAGCAGGATCATCACTCGCTAGCTCTCGTGAACCCATCTCCAACCAGCATGTACCTACATACATGAAAACATGTACGCCACAATCAGTGGGGAGTGACTAGAGTTCTCCTAGCCACCTCTTGTGACAACACGTAACATATAGAACAATACAGAATACTCCAACATATAACAACATGTGAAGCATAAACATCTCATCATCTGATCTCTTACTAACATGCGATTACATTGCACGGCTCTCAACCAACTTCATAAACAGACAGGAAGGAGAGCCGGTTTCCCTACTGGTTACCCAGTCGGGGGGTCTTTCAATCCAATTATTTATGAAACCGAATTAAGAGTCATCCAATACCTTGGATGATTTAACCACAAACATATAAACATCAATAACCTATTATGCATATCTGACACTGTACCATCATCAAGGCAAGCAGATATGAAAAGGCAAGCAGATATGAAACAGCAAGTACAAAGGTTCAGAGGCGACATCTTAACGCATAACCTAGGTACTAAATTATTCAGCAAGTATAAAGGTTCAGAGGCGACATCTTAACGCATAACCTAAATACCAAGTTCACAATATCAAGCAAGGACTCAGAGGCGAAAACTCAACGCATGGACCGGCTATCACAGAACACTAGACTCAGAGGCGAAAACTCAACGCATGGACTAGCATTCAATTCACTATCACAAGTAAGGAACTCAGAGGCGAAAACTCAACGCATGTTCCCCTACCACATCACAAGATACTAGACTCAGAGGCGAAAACTCAACGCATGTTCTAGCACCAAACACCTGCACTCCGGGTAAGGTATGACAACCTGACTGCCCCGTCGTGCAGTTGCTCTACTCGTCAGACTCAGAGGCGAAGACTCAACGCATGTTCTGACGCGATCACACATACATGTCTGGACTCAGAGGCGAAAACTCAACGCATGTCCCAGACACGACAAACAGACATGTATGGAACTCAGAGGCGAAAACTCAACGCATGTTCCCATACACGACAAACAACTCACGTATTAAGTTCAGAGGCCAGCTTAAGGCATAACTTAATACGCATCAAAACAATATCATCCAAGTCTATGAACTACACTATAGTTCTATCTTTAATCTCTAATCAACACCTAATTGAACCCGAGAACTAAGATGAGGGAGAGCCGGTTTCCCTTTCGGTTGCCCGACTGGGGGGGTCTCTATCCTCATTCCATTCCCGAGCCCAATATAATGTTGCCCATCCTCCGGGGACCTCAAATACGTGTCAAGGGTACACAAAACGAGTTTCAATCAAAACCGATTAACCATTTGAAAGTTACGATCAAATTTCAAAACTCAAAACAGCCTACAGGGGTCCCCAGCCGGTCGGCAGGCAGCCGGTTGGCCGGCTGGTGACCTCCTCAGCCTTTCTTTCTTTTTCTGAAACAACACACACGGACTCCCAGCCGGTCGGCAGGCAGCCGGTCAGCCGGCTGGGAACCTTATTCCCAAGCCTTCGCAAATAACAACCATACCCCAAATGCACTCCCAGCCGGCTGGCAGGCGGCCGGTCTGCCGGCTGGGTTCCCTTTCTACTTAGGTTTCTCGCAAACAATATACGACACAAGGGACTACCAGCCGGTCGGCAGGCAGCCGGTCGGCCGGCTGGCAGTTCAAAGCCTTTTTCTCAAAATTCGAAAAACACAAAGATGCGCTCTCAGCCGGTCGACCGGCGGCCGGTTGGTCGACCGGCTCAGAGAGCCTGTTCGCAAAAATCGGGATTTTCAGACCATAAGAATTTATCACAAATCGATACACAAACTTCAAAATCGCTACAAATGATGTATACCCAACATTCCTAATCATCAAATACGACTTATCTACCAGCAAATATAACCAACAACAATCCTCAAACGATTAATTTCACGTATCCGTCTTAACATGTGAAAAACTGAAATTATACTTATGAACACATAACCATATTTCCAAGCATGAATTCTTCTCACAAGCATAAACCTAAACATGTTTCTAAGTCTAGTAAACATAAAACTTAAGAAAAATCAGAAACAAACATGAGAATCCATCAAACATGCTAATATTCACATTAAGGCCGAGTTTCTATTATCGTCACCTCTCAAGCTAATCCGGCTAAAGATCTTCCTCGAGTATGAAGCTATCAATGTCCGGGTTGTCAAATCCTTCGCCTGAAAACACAGAAAACCGGTTTAAGAACCCAAAAACGGAATTTGTACAAAACAGGCCAGATTTTCGAAATGGGGAAAAGAGAAACCGAAGTGATAGATGACTTAGAAATTGAACGAGGATTCCGAAAATGTACTTACTTTTGCAATTTGAAGAACGGATGATGAAGAATTTCTCAAAAGAAGGAGAGGTTTATGGAGGTTTTGAGGATAAAGAGTTTACTGTAAAAGAGTTTGATGAAGGAGGATGAATGTCGACATATTAGGGGTTTATGGGGTTTTAAGGATTGTCCTTTCCGAGTAATTAAAATGGGTCGGATAAATGGAACGGACACTTAAGTCGGATATTTAAATGATGCTAAGTTTGTATTCGTCTTAAGGACTTGAGGTTCTTAAGACGGATCTCACTTATTAAATTAAAATCTTCCGAGTTAAATTATCAAAATATTATTTTATTACTTAAAGTAATTTAAAATGCTTAAATTAGATTTTACGAAAATACGGGATGTTACAATCACCCCAACTTCAAAACGTTTCGTCCTCGAAACTGGAACGAAGATAAGTTCTAACTAACTATACCTCACTCGAAAAGAGAGGGATGCGCGATACGCATCGATGCTTCAGTCTCCCATGTTTGCTCTTCAACATCACCGCAACGCCAAAGGATCTTCACTAGCGGCACTACCTTGCTCCTAAGCTTCCTCTCCTGTCGGTCAAGGATCTTCACTGGACGCTCCTCGAAAGCAAGACTCGGCTCCAAGTTCTCGATCTCTCTAGGCAAAACATGACTCGGATCACTAATGTAACTGCGGAGCTGGGAAACATGAAAAACCCTATGAACCTTGCCCAAACTAGGAGGCAAGTCTAAACGGTAAGCAGCAGCACCAATTCTCTTCACGATCTCAAAAGGTCCAATATACTTAGGGCTCAACTTGCCCTTAACTCCAAACCTTTTGACGCCCTTCATCGGAGAAACTCTCAAGAAGACTCGGTCACCCACCTCAAACTCTAAGGGTCTACGGCGAACATCAGCATAGGATTTCTGCCGGTCCTGTGCGGCCTTCATCCTACCTCTGATAAGCTGAACCTGATCGATAGTAACAGCTAACTGGTCCGGTCCTAGGTCACGAACGTCACTAGCCTGGTCCCAACAAATCGGACTACGGCACTTCCTACCATATAGAGCCTCGTACGGAGCCATACCAATGGAAGCATGATAACTGTTGTTGTAAGAAAACTCTACTAACGGCAAACACTGCTCCCAAGAACTCTGAAAATCAAGGGCACAAGCGCGGAGCAAATCCTCTAGTGTCTGAATGGTCCTCTCGGATTGTCCATCGGTCGCGGCGTGAAATGCGGTGCTCATCAACAAACGGCTACCCATAGCCTCCTGCAAAGCCTTCCAGAACCTGGAACAAAATCTCGGATCTCGATCTGAAACTATCTCCCTCGGGACACCATGATAGCGGACTATCTCAGCAATATAAGCCCTTGCTAAACGGTCCATATCCCATGTCTCTCTGATCGGCACGAATCTGGCACACTTAGTTAGACGATCAACAATAACCCAAATCGCATCCTTGCCTCCCACAGTCTTAGGCAATGCTGTAACGAAGTCCATAGATATGCACTCCCACTTCCACTGAGGAACGGGAAGCGGCTGTAGCAAACCACCAGGTCTCCTATGCTCTATCTTGACTTGCTGACAAGTCAAGCACCTACTAACATAATCCAAGATCTCCTTCTTCATACCAGGCCACCAAAACATAAGCCTCAAATCCTTGTGCATCTTTTCTCCTCCCGGATGAACTGAATACGGTGACAAATGAGCCTCATCAAGAACCCTCTTCCTCAAATCTGGCACATCAGGAACATACATCCTACCACGGAACCTAAGGAAATCATCAGCATCAATCACCAACTCAGGTGCAACACCACTCGAAATCTTAGCCTCGAACTTCTTGAAATCGGCATCTGAAGGCAAACTCTGGCGAATCTCCCAATATAAAGACGGCTCGGCAGTCATAGCAGCTAACCAATCGAAATCACTACCCACCATCTCTAATCTCAGCTTCCGGAACTCGGAACACAACTCATCGGGCAATACTCTCATGGCACTCATCGAGTGAGAAGTCTTGCGGCTAAGCGCATCTGCAACTACGTTGGCTTTTCCCTCATGATATAACAACTCGATGTCGTAATCTTTCACCAACTCTAGCCAACGTCTCTGTCTCATGTTAAGGTCTTTCTGAGTAAAAATGTACTTAAGACTCTTGTGATCTGTGAAAATACGGCAATGGGATCCAATCAGGTAATGACGCCACATCTTCAAAGCATGAACGACTGCGACCAACTCCAAATCATGTGTCGGATAGTTCACCTCATGAACTCTCAACTGTCTAGATGAGTAGGCTATCACCTTACCACTCTGCATCAGTACGCATCCAAGTCCTAACATCAAAGCATCACAATACACATCAAAGTCAACTCCGATCTCTGGCAAAGCTAACACGGGGGCGGAAGTCAATCTGGTCTTCAACTCCTGGAAAGAACTCTCACACTTGTCGGTCCACACAAATTTGGCTTCTTTCTTCAGCAACTGAGTCATCGGGCGAGCCAATCTCGAAAAATCCTCCACGAATCGACAGTAGTAGCCTGCCAAACCCAAAAAGCTACGGATCTCTCCTACATCCTTGGGACTCTCCCAATCAACCACAGCCTCTATCTTTGCGGGATCTACCATCACACCCTCGCTGGATATCACATGTCCTAAAAAGGCAACTTTCGAGAGCCAAAATTCACACTTCGAAAACTTTGCGAACCATTTCTGTCTGCGCAGAATCCCTAGAATCAATCGAAGATGCTCAGCATGCTCCTCATCGGTCTTCGAATATATCAAGATGTCATCAATGAAAACCACAACACATGTATCAATATACTCACTGAAAGTACGGTTCATCTGATCCATAAAAATAGCTGGTGCATTAGTCAACCCAAAAGGCATAACCACGAACTCAAAATGCCCATATCTGGTACGAAAAGCAGTCTTTGCAATATCAGCCTCTCTCACTGGAATCTGATGATAACCCGATCGAAGATCAATCTTAGAAAACCTCGAAGCACCTCTCAACTGATCAAACAAATCATCTGTCCTAGGCAAAGGATATCGATTCTTCACGGTCACTCGGTTCAGCTCTCTATAGTCAATGCAAAGTCTCATGGAACCATCTTTCTTCTTAACGAACAAAACGGGAGCACCCCACGGAGAAGCACTAGGTCTAATGAAACCCTTCTCGATCATCTCTTCCAACTGTTGCTTCAATTCCTTCAACTCTGGCGGAGCCATGCGATAAGGAGCTTTGGAAATCGGTCCGGTACCTGGAACAAGCTCTATGGTAAACTCCACATCTCTCTCTGGCGGTATCCCTGGCAAGTCATCTGGGAATACATCTGGATACTCACGAACAATGGCTACATCCTCAAGCTTCGGTAGCGATGGTTTAGCAGCTGTAACAACACACAGGAAGGCTTGGCAACCTTTCCTAAGAAGATGAGAAGCTTTCATTGAAGAAATCATTCGGACACCCTTTTGAGGGCGAGTTCCCCTATAGGAAACACGAACTCCTGAAGAACTCCTCAAGCAGATTTTCTGGTCGCGACACTCGAAGCGAGCATGGTATCGCGATAACCAATCCATACCGAGGATAATGTCAAACTCCTCGAGAGGAAATCTCAGTAAGTTCGCTGGAAATGTGGCTTGACCAATAATAATAGGAACATCCCTATGGGACGAAGAGCAGGAAAACACGTCTCCAGAAGGTAAGGAAATAGAAGTCTCCTCAACCAATGAAGACTCAAGAGCTAGACGGTCGGCGAACTGATTTGATATAAATGATAAAGAAGCTCCGGTATCGAATAAAATAAGGCACTCAGCACCAAGAACAGAAAAGATACCGGCAACAATGTCTGGATGAGCCTCTGCCTCAGCCCTAGTCATCACGAAGATCTTCCCCTTCGGCTTTCCTCCTCTGGTCGCTGCAGCAGCAGTGGCAGCCTTGCCAAGAACAGTATCCTTCTCAGGACAATCAAAGGACCGATGCCCATATCCATTACAAGTATAACACTTATAGGCATTCTTGAAACAATCAAACCCTGGATGAAGCGGTTTACCACAACGGCGGCAAACAGTAGAAGCAGTGTCGGTGTGAAATGTGGTCTTAGCAACCGGAGCAGAGAACCTCTCAAAACGCTTCTTCTGAGAAGAAGGCGAAGAAGTAGAAGGAACAAATGGTCTCTTCCCCTGGTACACTGATCTCTGGTGAGGTGTCACACTAGAAGTAGCGGCACGGGTCTCAGCATCTATGGCACGAATAGAACTCTCGGCCCAAATAGCATCATCATATACCTCCACAAAAGAAGTCGAATCTCGACGAACCATGCTCTCAATGCGCGACCCTAGCTTGCCACGGTAAAAGTAGATTCTCTCGGCCTCATCTCTGACAAATCTCGATGCGAAGTGAGCAAGTTGATTGAAACGGTCTGTGAACTCCTGAACTGACATCTTGCCTTGCTTTAAATCCATGAATTCTTTGAGTCGCTGTGATCTGAGCTCTTTAGGATAGAACCTCGTCTCGAGCTTATCCTTAAAAGCATCCCAATCGAACAGAGGATCATGAGTGAAAGTAGGTCCTGTCAACGCCCACCACCTATCGGCCTCAAGGGTAAGAAAGTGAGTGGCTAACCGCACTCTATCCTCTCTACCCACCGAATACATAGTGAAGCTCTTTTCCATCTCTCTGAACCACTCGGTAATAGCTACCGGATCAACCTCGCCACCATATGTCTTCACGTGGCTACGGGACATCTGAGAAGATATCCATGAGAAACTACCAGGACGATTAGCTTCGCCGCCTGGCGGTGGAGGAGGTGGAACATTCTCTGCTTGCTGTCTCTGAGTCTCAAGCAAATGCTGAATTGCTTGCAGCACAATGTTATCAGCAGCCCTAGGTCTCACCATCCTTCAAAGAGAAAACAAGTATTAGCTTAACAATTAGCAATCACAAATAGACTACAAAATAAGTCCTTAGATCTACCCATCTCTCATTCATTATTTGTTTATTTGGTCAAGTTAAGGTTGGGGGTCACATGAGTGCGTCGGGAGCAATAATGCTCTGATACCAACTGTAAAACCCCTCGCGAAAGCGGAAATATAAACATACAAAAGTACCAAAAATGCAGCGGAATTTAAAACTTTTTAATTAAAACAACATGCGAGAAGTCTTAAACCGAAACAGAAACTGAAACTGAAATAAAACCAAAATAGATAAGTAACAGTTCTGAGTATCAAAACCAATATGTACATCAGCCTGGGATGGAACATCCCTACAGGCACCAAAACGAAAGTAACAACTACGAGTCCAGCTAAACGATATAAGGTAAGTCATATGATGACAGCAGGATCATCACTCGCTAGCTCTCGTGAACCCATCTCCAACCAGCATGTACCTACATACATGAAAACATGTACGCCACAATCAGTGGGGAGTGACTAGAGTTCTCCTAGCCACCTCTTGTGACAACACGTAACATATAGAACAATACAGAATACTCCAACATATAACAACATGTGAAGCATAAACATCTCATCATCTGATCTCTTACTAACATGCGATTACATTGCACGGCTCTCAACCAACTTCATAAACAGACAGGAAGGAGAGCCGGTTTCCCTACTGGTTACCCAGTCGGGGGGTCTTTCAATCCAATTATTTATGAAACCGAATTAAGAGTCATCCAATACCTTGGATGATTTAACCACAAACATATAAACATCAATAACCTATTATGCATATCTGACACTGTACCATCATCAAGGCAAGCAGATATGAAACAGCAAGTACAAAGGTTCAGAGGCGACATCTTAACGCATAACCTAGGTACTAAATTATTCAGCAAGTATAAAGGTTCAGAGGCGACATCTTAACGCATAACCTAAATACCAAGTTCACAATATCAAGCAAGGACTCAGAGGCGAAAACTCAACGCATGGACCGGCTATCACAGAACACTAGACTCAGAGGCGAAAACTCAACGCATGGACTAGCATTCAATTCACTATCACAAGTAAGGAACTCAGAGGCGAAAACTCAACGCATGTTCCCCTACCACATCACAAGATACTAGACTCAGAGGCGAAAACTCAACGCATGTTCTAGCACCAAACACCTGCACTCCGGGTAAGGTATGACAACCTGACTGCCCCATCGTGCAGTTGCTCTACTCGTCAGACTCAGAGGCGAAGACTCAACGCATGTTCTGACGCGATCACACATACATGTCTGGACTCAGAGGCGAAAACTCAACGCATGTCCCAGACACGACAAACAGACATGTATGGAACTCAGAGGCGAAAACTCAACGCATGTTCCCATACACGACAAACAACTCACGTATTAAGTTCAGAGGCCAGCTTAAGGCATAACTTAATACGCATCAAAACAAAATCATCCAAGGCTATGAACTACTCTATAGTTCTATCTTTAATCTCTAATCAACACCTAATTGAACCCGAGAACTAAGATGAGGGAGAGCCGGTTTCCCTTTCGGTTGCCCGACTGGGGGGTCTCTATCCTCATTACATTCCCGAGCCCAATATAATGTTGCCCATCCTCCGGGGACCTCAAATACGTGTCAAGGGTACACAAAACGAGTTTCAATCAAAACCGATTAACCATTTGAAAGTTACGATCAAATTTCAAAACTCAAAACAGCCTACAGGGGTCCCCAGCCGGTCGGCAGGCAGCCGGTTGGCCGACTGGTGACCTCCTCAGCCTTTCTTTCTTTTTCTGAAACAACACACACGGACTCCCAGCCGGTCGGCAGGCAGCCGGTCGGCCGACTGGGAACCTTATTCCCAAGCCTTCGCAAATAACAACCATACCCCAAATGCACTCCCAGCCGGCTGGCAGGCGGCCGGTCTGCCGGCTGGGCTCCCTTTCTACTTAGGTTTCTCGCGAACAATATACGACACAAGGGACTACCAGCCGGCAGGCAGCCGGTCGGCCGGCTGGCAGTTCAAAGCCTTTTTCTCAAAATTCGAAAAACACAAAGATGCGCTCTCAGCCGGTCGACCGGCGGCCGGTTGGTCGACCGGCTCAGAGAGCCTGTTCGCAAAAATCGGGATTTTCAGACCATAAGAATTTATCACAAATCGATACACAAACTTCAAAATCGCTACAAATGATGTATACCCAACATTCCTAATCATCAAATACGACTTATCTACCAGCAAATAAAACCAACAACAATCCTCAAACGATTAATTTCACGTATCCGTCTTAACATGTGAAAAACTGAAATTATACTTATGAACACATAACCATATTTCCAAGCATGAATTCTTCTCACAAGCATAAACCTAAACATGTTTCTAAGTCTAGTAAACATAAAACTTAAGAAAAATCAGAAACAAACATGAGAATCCATCAAACATGCTAATATTCACATTAAGGCCGAGTTTCTATTATCGTCACCTCTCAAGCTAATCCGGCTAAAGATCTTCCTCGAGTATGAAGCTATCAATGTCCGGGTTGTCAAATCCTTCGCCTGAAAACACAGAAAACCGGTTTAAGAACCCAAAAACGGAATTTGTACAAAACAGGCCAGATTTTCGAAATGGGGAAAAGAGAAACCGAAGTGATAGATGACTTGGAAATTGAACGAGGATTCCGAAAATGTACTTACTTTTGCAATTTGAAGAACGGATGATGAAGAATTTCCCAAAAAAAGGAGAGGTTTATGGAGGTTTTGAGGACAAAGAGTTTACTGTAAAAGAGTTTGATGAAGGAGGATGAATGTCGACATATTAGGGGTTTATGGGGTTTTAAGGATTGTCCTTTCCGAGTAATTAAAATGGGTCGGATAAATGGAACGGACACTTAAGTCGGATATTTAAATGATGCTAAGTTTGTATTCGTCTTAAGGACTTGAGGTTCTTAAGACGGATCTCACTTATTAAATTAAAATCTTCCGAGTTAAATTATCAAAATATTATTTTATTACTTAAAGTAATTTAAAATGCTTAAATTAGATTTTACGAAAATACGGGATGTTACATTAACAGGCCGTTCCTCGTAAGTTAGGGAATTGTCGAGCTCTAGCACTACCTCTCTAATTCGTTCCAAGATCCCATCCAAACCTATATACTTCAGGCTCAACTTATTTCTCTTCAAACAAAATCGTATTACCCTCGTAATGGGTTATACTCTCCACAACACTCTTTATTTCACTTGTTATTAAATAGTCGGTCATTATCCATTCATAAGTTACGTGCGAGTGCTCGATGTTTCTCTTTAGTCAACTATATCTTCTACCTTCATCATTTTCATCCATCATCAAACCCTTAACACGTGTTCATTAGTATCCATCAACCAATTGCGTTACTAGCAACTCCTTAAAGCCAAAATCTTAAATTTTTCTCTATTACCTCAAGTCGGAATAAATGTATCCTCAAATAGTCAAATAATCTTAAACTACTAACTACGTCGGTATGCCGGTATGTCACTATATGCATGAAATTATAGCCATCCTTTACTTAATTCTCATATTACACCGTCGTACTATCATTCCCAAAATCTCATAATATTCCGTGTCTCTCATCAGTAATTCAACTTAGCAACCATAGTCGATCCTTATTTGAAAACTTCAAAATTCATTTCTCCATCTCTTAACCATGAATCCATTACATCTGTCAAACCTCTTAATACCTATTAAAACCAATGCATACTTTGATAAATTTAGCATTTTCCATCGACATTAAATCTCTAATTAGCCATTAAACTTTTTCCACAGATTCACTCTTACCGGTACTAAGTCTTCCGAGCATAAATTACTTAATCATTATTATCTTATATCCCACATACCACAAGTATATATTCAATATTTACGACAAAAACTTCCGAAATTCTTATAACTTTTACCTCAAATAATAAGTGTTCGTCAATAAGCTCAATTCTTATAACTTTTATTCACGATGTACTTTCCTTGGTCATGTTTATTAGTTGCAACCAAAAATGTGTATTCCAAGATCATATCTTAACTTCATCAAATATATTAAATTCACTTGATCCTTTGTGAAATCAATCTATACCAATCTTTAAGTCCTCTAAGTCCTCTTCATTATTACATTATATGTTCACAATTGATCATAATCACATGACTTGTTAATCAATCCATACTGCCTTGTCCAATACTATAACTAGAATTCCTTCAAGTTTATCGGTAATCTAGTTTCTTAATGTATCCCCAATAAAATCCATTTACTTCACTCTAGGTCAAATGTGCTACTCCTCCTAAAGGTTCAATATCCTTTCCGCTCATATGTACTAATGTTCAAATCTACTCCTTAACATTAATTACCTCAACTAATCTCATCAAGTAAAAATCACTATTGTTTGGTCAAAGCTTTTCATTTCCTCAAAGTCATGTTGCCACCAAAATTGGCAATGTCTTACCACTGTAATTTCTTTGTCATAACTAAAGCAAAAGGAGTGTATGCCTTATCTATGCAGTTCTCCACAAAATACATTGATAACTTGTATATAAAATTTTACATCCCGATAACGCATTCATACTTACATCATAAATACCACTCAATGCATTAAGCAGAGTCAATATGATAATATTACACCTTAATATCCTTGCATTAACTCGGACCCTAATGATCACCTATAATATTCATATTCGTAACTATCACTCCAATTGATCAAGTCCTAGTACCTTAATTCCTTTCTTTTATACCTTTCAGTAAATAGTTTCTACTCATGCTATCTATACCACTGATCCCCACATAACATCATCCTCATCATCAAACATCATAGCATAAAAGTTAATCCCTTATTTATTTATTTTCTTCCAAATAGTTCTTAATAACCCTCCAAGTTAAACGAATCATTTGTGTCATAACCTTCCAAGAAAAGTTATCCACTTATAAATCTCAATACTTTTCTTATCACCATAATAACATTAATGAATTCCTTGCTACCTCAACTAAGTAGTTAGATTATTATTCCGCAACTCTTATGCACATGACTAACTCTTTGTAACATCTCTAATTTTCCATATTCACAATTTCAATACTCAATTCAATGCATAACTTCCTTTTCTAAAACTCGCTATTTTTGGGATCTCTAAATCGACAACCACAAATAGGTGGATCCATTCATACAATATTCTCTAAGTTCTCCATTTTTCATAATGGTATCATTGGTATACAATGGACCAAAACATTTCAATCAAAATTCAATCTCCATAAATTTACAACGGCTAAATATCGGTATTTTCCTTCCTATCAAATGGAATCTTTTCTTTACTTAGATTTTTCTTATCCATACACTAAGGTTCTTAAATAAGATGCAATATAACTTTGATCATACACTAATGTACCTTAACTAATGCACAGACTTAACTACTATACTTTAACTTATCTTATGTAATCTCCAAAGTATACGGTTCATTTATCATCTATGCTTCTTACACAATGTATAACTCTAAACGAAATACTAGCATACTTCGATCGTAGTTGTACTAGTGCCTTATAATACCAAAATACCTAGAAAAACATTCAAGTTGAGTTATACCATGGTAACACGATTCTTATATTCAGCTGTAACCCAAGTGGCGAAACTACAACGTCAAATAACTATAGTCATTACGCTTCACCTCCAAATATACCCAAAAGATATGTCATTCAATAGATTATTACCGGTAGTGATGATTGTTACAAAATAACTCACGTTATGAAATAAAATATCATGTACGAATCACAATGAATTCAATAAGGTACGTGTCTCATTTATCATCACAATTAAACTTCGATTATATAACACCATAATATATGAAAAATCAATCAATTGCATTCCATTTTGTACCCCTTTCAATTCACATTGCTCAAATATCCAAGTCTATTCCAACAATTCGCATATAGCAATATACGTCCCATATAAATCCCACACTCAACTCACCCGCGTTTAAATTTTTTCTTTTTTCTTTTTTGCATAAAATTCGTCCGTTTATTCATTTATTATATTACATTTTTTTTGAAAACTTTTGCAAATATTTACTATGGTCGGTCAATGTACGGGCAGTGAACAGATATGAAGATCTAATCACCTATCCAAGAAGGACACCCGCTCTGATACCACTTTGTAACACCCCCATCATCCTATTCATTAGTAAATAGGGTTTTCAAGTAAAATTCGGATAGTGGGTGTGTCACAATTAAACCAAATGTGGTAGTAGTACCTAACCATGAAGTAAAATAGGTAGTTGTCTAATAATTTAAAATCCAAAGGATAAAATACAATTACAACCAAATTTAAAGTTTGCGGAAGCGAAAATAAAGTTCGACGATCCAAAAGAAAGATAAAGTGTCAAAGCATTTGTCTTTGATTGAAACATTAAGCGCGCTCTCTTGTGCATCCCACGACTAATTCCCACGAGTACCTGTCACACGATCTGCTCACACATTTTGTGATCACCGCAGGTCCAAGCAAGGACAAAACAAATAAAAATGGTCAACAATATTGTTGAGTAAGGTAAACGATTTGAAAGGAATGTAAATGAATTAAGAAAGAATAACTTGGAAGGTATTTTATAAAATAATAATACATATCAAAATACTTCGAATAATTGAAGAACATAAGATAAGGCTTGCCAACATTAAATCAAAGGAAACAATAATTTAAACGGTAAGATTAACATAAGTATTCCAAAATATTCAAACTCAAACCAATCCTTCAAGATAGTTCTATTTCAATAAAACCTTTCTTTTCCAATTATTTCAACATCGGTATAACTTTGGATAGAGGTCGTATGAAGTGGATATACTCGCCCCAAACCGGATAAGACGAGAGTCACCAAATCATGTAATAAACTGTCCTAACATCCCGAGTGTGCACACCCCTCTAAGGGTCAACCCCAAAGAGGAAGATAAGAGGACGGGGTCTAGATCAACTAACCCCCATCAAAAGCTCTGTATAGGAAATCTCTTTCACTAGGGACAACCTACCCCTCTGCCAAAACCGTTTCAACCAATATGAAATTCCGTCTCCAAAAGAAAAACCATTTCCTCAACATTTGATAAGTCATTATAAACTTGTAGAAAACAAAACGGTTTTGGGTTTCCAAAAATAATAATTACTTATTTCTTATCAAATACAATATCCTTTCTAGAGATTAAAACAAATAAATCCTTGTCC
This sequence comes from Silene conica, assembly GCA_029255685.2. Classification (NCBI taxonomy): domain Eukaryota; kingdom Viridiplantae; phylum Streptophyta; class Magnoliopsida; order Caryophyllales; family Caryophyllaceae; genus Silene; species Silene conica. The sequence goes on along the minus strand of CM055317.2, from coordinate 24,604,145 downwards.
ATAGTCATTTGTAAGGTAAGTTCAAACAATATAGATACTTAATATAACAAAAGATATCAATATACAAGATAGACAATAATTCAAACGGGTTATCAATAGGGTACTCAAAAGGTGTTTTCCCTTACCTTACAAGCGGTTAAAGGTTAGAGAGCCTCTTCTACGAATCACGGCTCTACATAATATTTAAAATGATAGTCACTTATATGAACGACCATTACTAAGCTATTTGTAGTAACTTATGCGATAACTATACTTTCTCGGTTTTTACAGATTCAAAACAGAAACTTTAAATCGTCATATCTCCTTCGTTACTAAACATTTTGAGGTGAGACCAGTGGGGTTTGGTTCCCTAGTGAGTCTTTCATATTTAATGTCTTGGTGGTCAGAGTCTTAAAACATGTTTAAGGGGTCCAAAGATACAGTCTACCAAAGTTGGTCCAAAGGTGAGTCTTAAAAAGTTACGGGGTGGTAATACTCTTAACATGTCGAAACTCGTCGAAACGAAAGCCTACTACACTTTACATTCATTAAACTTTAACACGTGAAGAGATGGGTCACCGATTATATTTATATGTATGACTAAATTACCCTTTTATGGAAATGTAAGCTTTTAACAAGTAAGACTAATTAGAACATTTTTCCAGAACACAACCGAAACTTGTAAAAATCATATAAAATCCAAAAGGTCATATTTTCGTGCATGGTTGGCTTTATTGAATTCCTGTATGTGTCTAAAACATATTGTTAGCCATGCATGTTGTCTCAAAAATGAGTTTATAAGATCTAAAAACGCGTTGTAAAAACAGTGGTCATAAACTGAGGCATGAAAAGTTTTACATCATAAATTCTTCTTAACAAATCGAAACGAGTTGATTCAAAAGCCTATTATCATCTAGACTCAATGTAGTTTAATATATTAAAAGATGAGACACTGATTCCTTTTATAGATATAGTAAGTCTTGCTTGCGACGGGTCACCCTTTGTGACGCGTATTTTGTGAGATAAAATGGATACTAAATGAGTTAGTGGAGAAAGGGGACCACATGAATAGTGTTGAAGAGAGAGGAAAAATGTGTATTTTGTGAGAGAAGACGGTATCCGTCACAAGCTTGCGACGGATATTGCGGTTGCAAATAAGAATTTGTGTTATAGATATGGTTTGATGACTCTTTAAGTGAGATCTAATGATTCGGTTAAGCAGAAAACATGCTGTAGTATATGATTTTTCATTTCTAAACGGTACATGCAAACGTCCTAATTTTTGGTGAGTGTTGTTATAACAACGTAAGGAAAGTCCCAAATTTTTTATTTTCTGAAAATACTCATTTTAACATGTGATTTCAGATCTACTACATGCATGCTACGTTTTTGACAAAATAACGGTTTTTACTATGTTCAATCCTTTGCATGCATGGTTGTAGATTCATAAGTTCAAGTTTAGATGTTAAGTGATATGTGAATGCATGTTAAAAGGTTATAAAATCAGCTTTGAAGAGTTCATAAGCTTACTTAGTGTAGAACTTCAAGTATAGGCAAGATCCTCCTTCCTTACAACCTCTTTCTTCTTCTCCTTCTTATTCTCTCTTCCTTACTCTATCCTCTCACTAAGTTTTGTGTAAAATATGGTATGAAATCTGAATATTTGTGTTTAGGAGGGATGGAGAAGGTGTTGTATTAATTGGTGTGTTGAAAATTGAAAAATAGAGGATATGGGGAAGGGGGGGTGGCGTCACATATGAGGGACAAAGGGGAAAGACAAGCTTCTCATACATTGGCCAAATGTCTAGGCATGCATTGGTCCACATGTCTAGACATGCATTGGTCCATTTGTCTAAAGTGTACGATTAACGATTACGTGACGGAAAACAATGCATGCGACGGTTTTACGTGTCTCAATTAAGCGATGCGTATATTGTCAATAAATTTCCCATTTTATTTTATTGACGGATTTTACGGGTATTACAGTCTTGCCCCTTTCTCGCCCCAATTCTTTCGTACGACGACTCAAGGCTATGAGCATACGTAATATACATAGTATAATCAACCCACAACCCAACACTAACGCCCACACACCAATATACGACATACACAAAAGATTGTAAGCATGATTATCAACCTTGAACATGGATTAAAATCAATCAAAAACCATATTATCGCTATGAAAACAATGAGCATGTGATGGATATCATTTTACCCATTAACAATAACCCGATTCCTCATTCATTACCACTAATCAATAAGGAACCCATTTCATTCAATTGCATATGGGAGTAAATAACAGAATATTTCACAATTTCAGAAACTAAACCACACGAAATCCTCATAATTTCAGAAATTAAACCAACAACCACACCTAAACGATTTTTTACTTAAAGTCGAGTAACCTCTCAAAGTTACCTTTAAAGCTCTTCAAATCTCCAACGAACTCTTCAATGAAGTCCAAACATCCATTCTCACCAACAAATAACAAGAAAAATGAATTAAAAGCGTAACCTTAGAAAGACGGGTTTTCAGAAAACTCAACAGGACTAGGAATTGATTATGTCGAAAGAAGGAGGAGGAGAAGAGGAGAACTTACATGTAAAGAACTCGGGATTTGAGCGAGAAACGAGTGAGCTAGGGTCGGATTTGTGCTCTTGAGAAACACCAACAATGGGGGTTTGGGGGTTTTGAGTTGGAAGAAGATGAAGGAATGAGTTGTTTCTATGATGCTCGGACTCGCCTGTTTTCCGGGCGTACCCGTGTCCGGACGTTCCGACACGGATACTGACACGGAATTTGTAACACCCCTATTTATTTAAGGGCCTGTACTAGGATTCCTTAGATAAATAAAGGTGTTACCATCTCGGTTTCCCGAGGCCGTAGATACAAAGGAAAGAAAAACAGTACTTTAATTAGAATTAAACTCAAGACGTGTTCTTACATCAGATCCAAAAAGTCTTAACAACGTGAATAAAGTACAACTCAATTAACTGACTAAGGCGATCTAGACATCTAAACTGGTCCGGATCCAAGCTCTTTCTCCCATAGCTCCCCCTTAGTCTCAGCACCTGTCAATCTGCTCCCCAATAATTGGTTCATCACAGGTGATCACGAATGCACAGGGTCAACCACGAGGTTGAGTAGGTAAAGAATAACATAACAATATAATTAATAAACTCCGCACCGATCCAACGCCAATAAACTCCGCACCGATCCAACACCATATATATATACTCCGCACCGATCCAACGCCATATATACTCCGCACCGATCCAACGCCATATATACTCCGCACCGATCCAACTCCATATATCACAAGGCCCAATATATATATATATTCACATCATAAATTAACATGGAATAAGATAACAACTCAACACAATGATCACATGATAATAAGTAACGAACATGCTTAATGCCAACTGAGAATGGATCACATTATTATAACCAGTACTTTCCCCTACCTGAAATAGCAGGAATGCAGATCAAACCAAAGCTTGCTTAGAAATGTTCCACACGAAACCCGCTTCCTAAACAAATATTATATAATTAATAAATACCCTAATTCTCGAAATACGTATGCATACTCTATTTATAGGAACCCCCTATAAATAGAAAGTTCCCTAACAACGAGGCTACCCAAAATAGCAACCTTCCAAAAATAGTAACTTCTAAAAATAATACTTTGATTTGAAATTCGAACGATAAATACACTCATTAAAACCATATCAAAATAATATCTCTACCATAATTATCAAAATACTCATAAATGACAAAATGATAATAAAATACTAATAATAATATTCATAAGGGTAATAATAATAATAATAATAATAATAATAATAATAATAAAGGTAGTAAAAATAATAAAACGTAGTAAACAACCCAAACAGCCCCCTTCCTCAAAGACTCTAACCCGACTCTTACAGCCCCGCACACCACCTCACGACCGCCTCACTGCCCGCCGACAACCACCCTACGTAGCACCCAGACCACCGACTCCTTCACTGGCACCCACCATCACCGTCGACTCCCTCCAACAAGGCCGACCAGACACGAAGCCAACCCTGGTTTCAGACCAGTGACACGCAAAAACCCAAACTCCTCTTGAACAGGCCTGACAACAACGGCCGTTACCACCGCCAGAACTACCCACGGCCACCACCAGACGCCACCTCCGACTCACCCCTTAACCATGATGGTGTTACTGTATTGACCTCCCCCGAGTCGCCAGTAACACCACCCCCAAACCACTGCTCGACAGAGACACCAACAACAACCCCTGTGACTCGTGTTCTGAACGCAGCAACCAAGCCTCTAAAACCCCACCATCGACGACCCATAAACAACCTAGCCTACCAACCCTAACCCTTATTACATGGTCCTGACAACAACCAACCCTACCATGGCCACCACAACCACCAACTAACACTCCAGACCCGTCGAATCACGAAGCAAAACAGGAAGTATAACACGACCAGAAATGAACGCAGACACCTAAGACACGTACCTGACTTCTGACCAGAATCGAATGGTGTTAGACACGGCGGATCTGGTCGTGAGCACCCTCTCTCCTTCCCGTGTGATGGTGGCTGCAGTCTAGGGTTTTGTTTTTAGGATGATAGTTCAGAAATTAGGAGTACAAGCTCCATTTATAAGGCGGCAGGGATTTGTTTCTGTCAGAATTGTATAGGGTTTAACGGTCTGTTGTGGGCTGAGTTGTGCACAGATTCCAAGGCCCACACCAACCCCCTAGAGGTCCCTGGTTCGAGCCCTACCCAGGTCATGTCACGCATACAAGTGACCCCTCATTCGAACCCACAACGAACATGATACACGCACTTATAACAAGCATGATACGTACACTTATAAACGAAGTAATTATTATCGCTCTTATTAAAATCGTATCAAACGAAACCCCGTATCATGCATCAAACCGTCTAACCCTTAAAACAAATAAAATCAAATAAAATCGTGACCAAAATTCGAGGTATTACAGTCTTCCCCCCTTAAAATGAACTTCGTCCCGAAGTTCAACAACGCCCAGGTGACAAAACGTACTAGGAACATAAAACATCATAAAAGGCTCACTCAAATCACAGAATGTTATATTCCACCCCCCTTAAAGAAAAGTTACGTCCGCGTAACTTACCTCAATCGAACAAATGCGGATAACGCTCCCTCATGACTGCCTCAGGCTCCCATGTAGCCTCCTCCTGATTATGATTGGTCCACAGGACCTTCACCAAGATCGTCTCCCCATTGCGAGTTTTCCGCACCTTTCTGTCTAGAATTTCCTTCGGAGTCTCAATGTATGACAACTGCTCATCTACCTCAATCACCTCGTGCTGAAGGATATGCGATGGGTCACTCACATATTTCCTCAATTGAGACACATGAAACACATTATGGACCTTGGATAGGGTTGGAGGTAAAGCCAAGCGATATGCCACTTCCCCAACTCTATCCAAGATCTCAAACGGTCCAATAAATTTCTGACTCAGTTTGCCACGCTTGCCGAATCTCATCACACCCTTCATCGGAGAGACTTTCAGTAAGACTTTCTCTCCGGCCTCAAATGAAATATCGCTCCTCTTCAGATCGGCATAGCTTTTCTGTCTATCCTGAGCGGCCCTCATCCTCTGTCGAATAATCTGAACCTGTTCCACCATCTCCTGGATCATATCTGGCCCTAATGTCACAACATCAGCTCGATCATCCCAACACACAGGGCTCCGACACTTCCTCCCGTATAGAGCCTCGAAAGGGGCCATGCCTATGCTTGCATGATAGCTGTTATTATAAGAAAACTCGATCAACCCCAATCGATCCTCCCAAGATCCTCCGAACTCAAGTACACAAGCTCTCAACATATCCTCAAGAGTCTGGATTGTCCGCTCAGTCTGACCATCAGTAGCCGGATGAAAAGCTGTACTCATCTTCAACTGGGTACCCAAAGCAGCCTGCAACTCCTGCCAAAATCTGGATATAAACCTCGAGTCTCGATCTGAAACGATGTCCTTGGGTACGCCATGCAGTTTGACCACATTCTGAACATATGACTTAGCCAATTCAGCTTTACTCCAGGTATCTTTCATGGGAATAAAATGAGCTGACTTAGTCAAACGATCCACGATCACCCAGATCATATTGTTGCCCCTCTGAGTGCGAGGCAACCCCACGATAAAGTCCATCGAAATATTCTCCCACTTCCACTCTGGCACATCCAACGGTTGAACTTTCCCTTGAGGTCTCTTATGCTCCCCTTTCACTCGCTGACAAGTCAAACACCTCGACACAAATTCTGCGACTTCCTTTTTCATATTAGGCCACCAAAACGTCTTCTTAAGATCCTTATACAGCTTATCACCCCCTGGGTGAACAGAATAAGGAGTAGCATGAGCTTCAGTCAGGATCTTTTTCTTTAGCTCCTCAACATTCGGTACACACCATCGCCCACTGAACCTCAAACTACCATCGGTATGAATACCGAACTTGGATGCCTCATCACCATTTCCATTCTCCACCATCAAACGCCACTTCTGGATTCTCTCATCGTTCTGCTGAAACTCCCGAATCTCCCCATACAACTCCGGCTCCACTGTCAAATCACCAAGAGTGTCCCCTTTCCGGATCATGAATATTCCCATCTCCCTTAGTTCACCATACAACCTCCCTCTCGATCTGGCACAATCCAAAGCATGTATTGACTTCCTACTTAGAGCGTCAGCTACCACATTTGCCTTGCCTTCGTGGTAGACAATCTGCATATCATAATCTCCGATCAACTCTATCCACCTCCTCTGTCTCATGTTCAACTCTTTCTGAGTGTAAATATACTTCAGGCTCTTATGGTCAGAAAACACCTTAAAAGTGGCCCCATAAAGGTAATGACGCCACAATTTTAGTGCAAAGACCACAGCGCCCAATTCCAAATCATGAGTCGGATAATTCTCTTCATAAGTCTTCAACTGGCGAGAAGCATACGCGATCACTCTACCATTCTGCATTAGCACACAACCCAACCCATGCTTTGAAGCGTCGGTGTATACTTCAAAATTATCACTCCCAACTGGCAAGGCCAGGATAGGAGCTGTTGTCAGGCGTTCCTTAAGGGTTAGGAATGCCTTCTCACAACTCTCATCCCAGACGAAACGGTTCTCCTTTCTCATTAACGACGTCAACGGCTTTGCTATCTTCGAAAAGTCTGACGAATCTCCGGTAATAACCTGCTAACCCCAGAAAACTTCGGATCTCACTCACATTCTTCGGACTTTGCCACTTAGTCACAGCTTCAATTTTACTAGGGTCAACATATACCCCCTCTTTGGAAATGACATGCCCCAAGAACGCCACTTTCTCCAACCAAAATTCACACTTACTCAACTTAGCATTGAGTTTATGTTCTGCCAAAATCTGAAGTACCTTCCTCAAATGATCTTCGTGCTCCTCAGCATTCCTGGAATACACCAGGATATCATCGATAAATACCACCACGAACTTGTCGAGATACGGGCTGAAGACTCGATTCATCAAGTCCATGAACACAGCTGGAGCATTAGTCAATCCAAAGGGCATAACCACAAATTCATAGTGGCCATACCTCGTTCGGAAAGCGGTCTTCGGAATATCTTCATCCTTTATCCTCAATTGATGATACCCGGATCTCAAATCAATCTTGGAGAAAACCCCGGCCCCACTCAACTGATCGAACAAGTCGTCAATTCTCGGCAATGGGTAACGGTTCTTGATGGTTACATTGTTCAGCTCTCGGTAGTCAACACACAACCTCAAACTCCCATCCTTCTTCTTCACAAACAAAACGGGTGCTCCCCAGGGCGACACACTGGGTCGGATGAATCCCTTCTCAGCTAGCTCATCCAACTGTTTCTTCAACTCCTCCATCTCTTTCGGTCCCATGCGGTACGGTGATTTAGATATTGGTCCCGCCCCTGGTTTTAGGTCGATGGAGAATTCCACTTCCCTCCTTGGCGGTAACCCCGGAACGTCGTCACGAAAAACTCCCTCAAACTCCCGTACCACAGGTATCTCACTAGTCTTGGGGGTCTCAGCTTCACAATTCCACATTTGGCATAAGATTAGGCTCTCTCCTTTCCTCAAGCCAGACTTAAGGGTATTGACAGAAATGAATTTGATTTTTGGTTTCACACGGTATCCCTTGTAAGACACCCTCACTCTCTTAGGTCCCCTCAAAGAAATCTTCTTTTGATGACAGTCGATGAAAGCTCGATACTTCCCTAGCCAGTCCATCCCCAAAATCACCTCAAAGCCCCCCAGAGGAAACTCTATGAGGTCACAATAGAAAATTGCTTCCCCGATTTTGATGGGTACACTACCATATACTCTATTACAGACTATCGACTCGCCTGATGGTATGGTCACTGGATCCGCGATCCAATCAAATCTCTCAAGTCCCAAAGCCTTAACATGATCTCTAGACACAAACGAATGGGTGGCACCGGAATCGAAAAGTACAAAGGTAGGTCTAGAGTTTACAAGAAAAGTACCAGTAACCACATGAGCATCCTCCTGAGCTGCCTGCTTTCCCATGGCAAAGAGCTTGCCACTGGACTTGACTCCACTCTGGCTGGCAGTAGATGTTCCAGCCTGCTGATTTCCTGTCGTCCCTGTCTTGTTGTTGTTCCCACTTCCATTGTACTGGTTCTGATATGAACGGTTCTGATTGCTGTTGTTGTAATTCCTCTGATAGTTGCTGCTGCCCCCAGACTTCGCACCCCCACCATAGTTTGTCATGGGTGTGCGATAGCCACTGCTGCCATAGGACTGAGTGTGAGGTCCCTGGTATCCGGATGTAGGTGTACGATAGCCCCCGGACTGATTTCCTCCAGACGAACGACACACCGCCTGCTTATGTCCCCTCTTTCCACAGCCAAAACACACAATTCCTGCCGAACCACCGCCAGAAATCCCACTCATGGGATTACCCCCACTCTGGTTTCTCCCACCACCAGAGGCACTACTCCCGAAGTACCCACTGAACTTGTTATTACTTTGCTTTTTCGATCCTGAACCCTCAGCTACTGTTTCAGCTTTCCTCTTTTCTGTCTTGGACTGTTTGTCCTTTTTGATCATATCCGAAAGCCTCTCCGCCGCCCCAGCCCGTAAATAGATGTCACGGATTGTGGTGGGCGGAGCTGCAATCAGTCTCTTTTTGATGGCGATCGATAATCCCCTCTCAAATTTCATGGCTAGCATAGCATCGTCGAAACCCATGTCTCCCACGTAGTGCACCAACTGGATGAACTTCCTGTAGTAAGCCTCTACGGTCATGTCCTCCGACATCTGGAATGAGTCGAACTCCTCCCTCAGCTTGCTCTTTTGGAATTCTGGTAAAAACGCCTCGTTCAGAACCCCCTTGAATGCATCCCACGGAACAAACGCGGATCCACCCTCTGTAGCTGCTTCCCGGAGCTCTCCCTTATTCGCGGTCCACCAGTCTCCAGCCATACCCCTCAGATAGTGGGCAGCCTGATCCACCATCAGTTCTTCAGGGCAGTCTACCAACTCGAACAGGTTACCGAATTCTCTGCACCAGGCCCCCAGCAAATGAGGCTCACCCTCCCCGGTGAAATGGGTGGGTTGGTGCCTTGCAATTATTGTGCTCATTTTCGCGGAGTCCATTCGTTTAGCCTTTAGAGTCGCAATCTCAGCTCGTAATAGATCTAACTCCTCTTGTGTGATGTTAGCAAGGTTGTCTCTTCGCGGAGGCATACTATAATACAACAGAAAAGGAATGAGTCCCGACTCGTGTGGGTACCCATTAGGATTAGGGCTAAAGATCCCTAAACGATAAAGTCTAGCATCAACTATCAGATTGAGTACTACTAAATTATAACATGGCTCGGGATCACATAACCGCATATCACTAGACATGATGCGAAAGGAAATGAAAGCATTTACTGACATGTTTCAAGATACTTCACATAACCACATAAGTTCACAATTCTTTTATTCACAAACAAAATCCCCTTTCATGTTCATGCCCCTCCCGGCTATTCCAATTAGTTTCATATACTCAAGTTTGCATGGATACTATATCACAACATACCATTACTTCCATCCTTTCCTAATCTACCCTTATTCTCTCGTATTTTCACTCTGGGTTCCCGGGTAAAACTGATAGGGCCAATGGTTCGGTGTGAGGGGGCCCCAGACTCATACTTCCCCTTTCGTGTGCTCCTAACAGTCCTATCCCGGGGTTCATTTTATTTAGACTCTCCTACATTCATTGGGTTAATTAGTTTAGGCCTGAGGATCGTTCGCTCTGATACCACTTTGTAACACCCCCATTTATTTAAGGGCCTGTACTAGGATTCCTCAGATAAATAAAGGTGTTACCATCTCGGTTTCCCGAGGCAGTAGATACAAAGGAAAGAAAAACAGTACTTTAATTAGAATTAAACTCAAGACGTGTTCTTACATCAGATCCAAAAAGTCTTAACAACGTGAATAAAGTACAACTCAATTAACTGACTAAGGCGATCTAGACATCTAAACTGGTCCGGATCCAAGCTCTTTCTCCCATAGCTCCCCCTTAGTCTCAGCACCTGTCAATCTGCTCCCCAATAATTGGTTCATCACAGGTGATCACGAATGCACAGGGTCAACCACGAGGTTGAGTAGGTAAAGAATAACATAACAATATAATTAATAAACTCCGCACCGATCCAACGCCAATAAACTCCGCACCGATCCAACACCATATATATATACTCCGCACCGATCCAACGCCATATATACTCCGCACCGATCCAACGCCATATATACTCCGCACCGATCCAACTCCATATATCACAAGGCCCAATATATATATATATATATTCACATCATAAATTAACATGGAATAAGATAACAACTCAACACAATGATCACATGATAATAAGTAACGAACATGCTTAATGCCAACTGAGAATGGATCACATTATTATAACCAGTACTTTCCCCTACCTGAAATAGCAGGAATGCAGATCAAACCAAAGCTTGCTTAGAAATGTTCCACACGAAACCCGCTTCCTAAACAAATATTATATAATTAATAAATACCCTAATTCTCAAAATACGTATGCATACTCTATTTATAGGAACCCCCTATAAATAGAAAGTTCCCTAACAACGAGGCTACCCAAAATAGCAACCTTCCAAAAATAGTAACTTCTAAAAATAATACTTTGATTTGAAATTCGAACGATAAATACACTCATTAAAACCATATCAAAATAATATCTCTACCATAATTATCAAAATACTCATAAATGACAAAATGATAATAAAATACTAATAATAATATTCATAAGGGTAATAATAATAATAATAATAATAATAATAATAAAGGTAGTAAAAATAATAAAACGTAGTAAACAACCCAAACAGCCCCCTTCCTCAAAGACTCTAACCCGACTCTTACAGCCCCGCACACCACCTCACGACCGCCTCACTGCCCGCCGACAACCACCCTACGTAACACCCAGACCACCGACTCCTTCACTGGCACCCACCATCACCGTCGACTCCCTCCAACAAGGCCGACCAGACACGAACCCAACCCTGGTTTCAGACCAGTGACACGCAAAAACCCAAACTCCTCTTGAACAGGCCTGACAACAACGGCCGTTACCACCGCCAGAACTACCCACGGCCACCACCAGACGCCACCTCCGACTCACCCCTTAACCATGATGGTGTTACTGTATTGACCTCCCCCGAGTCGCCAGTAACACCACCCCCAAACCACTGCTCGACAGAGACACCAACAACAACCCATGTGACTCGTGTTCTGAACGCAGCAACCAAGCCTCTAAAACCCCACCATCGACGACCCATAAACAACCTAGCCTACCAACCCTAACCCTTATTACATGGTCCTGACAACAACCAACCCTACCATGGCCACCACAACCACCAACTAACACTCCAGACCCGTCGAATCACGAAGCAAAACAGGAAGTATAACACGACCAGAAATGAACGCAGACACCTAAGACACGTACCTGACTTCTGACCAGAATCGAATGGTGTTAGACACGGCGGATCTGGTCGTGAGCACCCTCTCTCCTTCCCGTGTGATGGTGGCTGCAGTCTAGGGTTTTGTTTTTAGGATGATAGTTCAGAAATTAGGAGTACAAGCTCCATTTATAAGGCGGCAGGGATTTGTTTCTGTCAGAATTGTATAGGGTTTAACGGTCTGTTGTGGGCTGAGTTGTGCACAGATTCCAAGGCCCACACCAACCCCCTAGAGGTCCCTGGTTCGAGCCCTACCCAGGTCATGTCACGCATACAAGTGACCCCTCATTCGAACCCACAACGAACATGATACACGCACTTATAACAAGCATGATACGTACACTTATAAACGAAGTAATTATTATCGCTCTTATTAAAATCGTATCAAACGAAACCCCGTATCATGCATCAAACCGTCTAACCCTTAAAACAAATAAAATCAAATAAAATCGTGACCAAAATTCGAGGTATTACAGAATTCGTGTCCAGATGGCAGCTTGGAAAACAGACACGATTGTAGTTCAGATCGCCTGAGAAGATTGAGGAGTTCGGTACGAACCATGAAAGACCACGTAGCTTCGCCAAAGGAGTTATAGCACAGAGGGTTTGGTGGCTGGAGGTGAAGGGAGATGAAAGGGAGGGAAGACGCTTAAAGCACGGTGGCTTTGGTGGCCGGAGGTGAAGGGAGATGAAAGGGAGGAAAGACTCTTAATATTTTACTAAGTGGTTTTGAAAAAGTAGATTGGTAATAATTGGGAGGTGAGAGTAGGGGCGGCTGACTATTAGGTTACTTTTTAGAAGAGTGGGTTGGGATTTTGCAACATTTACAATAACTAGTTTTAATCTCGTGCAAATAATGCACGGGTGACTTTTAAATCCGTGCAAAAAAATATTGGTGATTATATTACCTTTCTATAAAAATATTATTGATTACGAATTTTCCAGTAATCATTGTTGTTTTTGAGTAATTTTTTTATTTGGGAAAAATATGTTTAAAACGATTTCGGCATTTGAAATTTTTTTAAAAGATGATTTGAATAAAATAAAATAATTTGATAATAATTGACTCAAAAATAACTCAAACCTGAAATAACCCGGTTCGATCAAATAATGTACTCCGTAATATTTTGTAATATACAGGTTGTAATTTTTATATATTACATTGGTAATACCATAGAAAACGTTTTAACTTTTTCAGTGATTTTTTTTTATTATAGTCAATTGGTATTTGTAATTATTTAATTTGTAATTTTTGAAAGTTTATATTGTATTGTATTAATAATAACAAATGTATAATGTATGATGTTGTATAGTTTGTGTTATTAAATTTGGAATCATAATTTAAGTAGTTACAAAACATTATAAAAAAATAAAAAATAATAAAATGGGTGATGGAACATGGGGGACCTACAAAAAAAAGGTTATTTTTTCAACTTTAAAATCAACAACCAATAAGAAACCTTTATTTTCTACTCCTTTTATAGTAAAAGGATGTTACTTTATTTGCCACAGCATCCAAAAACAGAAATATAAGAGTTTTCTTATTTTTAATAGGGTAGTTTCTTGAATGTAGGTTTTATGTCAAACAAAACTTTTTAAAAAACTTTTTTTTACAAAACACTACCTTTTAAAAAACATGACCGTGTTCAAATATGAGATTGGATACAAGTTGACTGTATCCGATTATGAATATTGGATACTTTGACCATGTCCAAAAATAATCGTATCCGCTTTTAATTTGTATCCTCGTATCCTTGATTTTAGGGCTTCAAGTGTCCGACACAAGGATTTGAATCCGTATCCGTACTTCGTACCCAAGTCCGAGCATCATAGAGTTGTTTGAAAATAAAACACAACATAAGGATTATAAGGGGTTTTGAGTCGGAAATAACTCGGGATTCATTTAATGAATCGAAATGACTCGAATTTAACTAACTAAGACGGAAATAACATCTCAAGTCCATTATTACTCAAGATGAAACTCATTTTACAAATAAACCACAGCTTATGAAAAACAAATCAGTTATACGCACTTCTACTAAATGAAGTGGAGTGGTATTTTAGTGAAGTTGGCGCATTTCCAATCTTAAGATTTGGCCAACAATTTTAGTTTTATCCACACAAACCAAATCAAAATTAAGCTAAATTAACGGGATTGGTTCACCCACTTTGGGTCAACTATAAACCATGTCATATTCTGTTAGATTATGGGTATAACTAATCACAAATTAAACTCTAAGTTTTCCCACGTCTCCGCCAAGTCAAAATAATGAAAGGCTCTAATACGAGTTTAATTTTATTAAATTGAAAAAATAAATAAAAAAGTAAATATTCTATATATAAAAGCAACAACCACAGAGTTTAAGTGTTGCTCTATGGTTAAAAGTCAAGCTTTCAAAGAATATATTCGGCGAGACCCACTTTCACTACCCATGATCTTTTGAATTAATTAATTACCTTAATGTATATATACATTTGTTAATTAGTTGTTTTGATAGATAAATATCATTGAAATATTGCAACATAAAAGGTACAATACCTATTTTTATGTGATATACACATTATTTAAGAATGTCAATCTAAACCTTTATTATTAGCAAAAAAATAATAAATTGCATAATGAAGAATCAATTCAAAAACTAAAACTACAATCAACCAAATAGTTAATCATATTATCCATTTTTAGTGAAAAGATTGAATCCAAATTGAAAATGAAAAAATTTAAATTCTTCTAAAAACAAAACGTAACAACTCATAAACACAAAAAAATACAAAGGTTTGGGTACAGTTATATTATTTTCATGCGCTTGATCTTCACAAAGAACTTCTTCAAAGTAAGAAAAATTGAATGGGATAGATTTGAAAATAAATATATATTTACAAAAAAATGTATAATCCGGAGAAAAAAAGGCAAAAAATTCAAATATTAAATCTGGACAAAGTATCATGGAGTAAATATAACTTTTTGAAGATCGGGTAATACCTTCAATATTAATGAACTAGCTATAATATGAGAATTTTTTAATAACAATTTAAGTTAAAATAGATTAATTGATTGATGAATATGGATGCACTCAAGATGACGATAAAGAGTAAAAAGGAAAGAAAATTCCAATCTTCCTAAACTCACCTACCTTTGGCAATTGATTCGATGAAAAACAATTTTTTTTTCACTCTAATTATCACTTGCGTTTATATTATCTATTCTTTTCATCACTCTGAGAGGCTGAGTGAAAAAGAATATTGCCTCCTTGAGAGTTCGTTGTGGTTATTTATAAGATAGGTTAAATAAATAGAATGCGTTAAGAGATTGTCGATTTGGATTGTTTGGCCTAAACTTTGATTATTCACTAATTAAATGACGCAGCAAACTTAGTGAACTCATTATTGTACATTAAAGATTTTGGATAAGAACAACCTCTTAGTGAACACAATTTTTTAATTAAAACGAGCGTATATGTCTTAAATTTAAGGCAAGTTAAGTAATTATTAGAATAAAACAAAAGCATAAGACATGTAAAAATGCAAATGCTTATCTTATATGGTCAAGTGATATAATATTTGACACGCTTTAATGTTAAACGAAATACGGTATTAATGGAGACTAACTAATCGATGAATTATTAAGAGTCAATTTTCGATCTTCATACTCATTTAGACCTTGAAAAATATTGCGAGCGAATAAATTAACTAAAAATTTACATAAATTAACTTGATAGCCCTTTTTTTAAAAACAAAAATTATTCCGGATTGGGCTTTAAGTTCTCACACGTTGTCATTTAAGACCGTCTTACTTAAGATCTCTCATAAGTCATATCTGAGTTATAAATAAAGTTGAAAACTAATGAAATTTGTGAGTATTTTGAATATCGTACGAAATCATTTAAAGAATTTGTTAGCTTTCAGATTAGTTATACACTTTAACATACTCTGCATCGAATGATAATGATTAACAAGTTAAATTATATGTACGTCGAATCTTCAGTTATCGATTTATGTATATTTATATTATCACAACATTGAACATCCACACACATTTTATATGTTTATGTATTTAATGATAACGTCTGTTATTATGTCCCGTGCATTTTTTGCACGGGTTTAAAACTAGTTTGTATTATTTCAGTATCTAACCACTACACCACCAAATATTTAATGAACCTTATAGAAATTAGCTTATATATATTTTCGAACAAAGGGGGTGCGGGTGAACCCCCTGCACCCCCATAAAAACGCCACTGCTTATAAAAGACTAAAGTTACACTCGTAAAACACTATATCTTAACTGAAGTTTCACCATACCATTTGAAATTATGCTTTTTTTTACTTGAAACTAAATAATTAATTTACTCATTAATTAAATTACACTAAAGTTACACAATATCAATTGAAGTTACATCATTTGACATTACACAATATCATTTTAAATTACACTATTAATTTAAACTTACAGATTACACCATTTCCGTTCAAGTTGCACAATTACAAAACTGAAATTACACTTTTACAAAACACTAGTTTATACAAAGTGTAACTCCAGTGCATGAACTATGGAACTCTACTGCATGAACAATATCACATATGAAATGTAACTCTAGTTCGTAACAAGTGTAACTCTACTGCATGACTATGGAACTCTACTATATGAACAATATCACATATGAATAAGCGTAACTCTAGTTCATACAAAGTATAACTCCATTGCAAGAACTATGGAGCTCTACTACATAAACAAAGTGTAACTCCACTGCATGAACTATGGAACTCTCGTTCGTACAAAGTGTAACTCCACTGCATAAACTATGGAACTCTACTACATAGACAACGGACTTATCCTAATCTTCAAAACACATCAAAACGTCTATTGATTTTTCAAACCTGAAACAAAAATGCAAACAAAAAAAATTAAATTTACGAAATAATAAAAGTCGTCACCTTCACGAGTGTTTCATTAGATTTAACAAAAGTATAGAAACAAACCAAGAATTTCGATGTTTCACAGTAGTATACAAATAGGTCTAGTAAAAATAATGTCAACACCTTTGCAATTAAAAGTCGTATATAACGATTTCGTAAATAACAAGTAGTTATTATCATATAATCATGATTTATACTGTTAACAACTATAGATTTTAGAACAATAGGTTTTCGTTATTTTTTTTTTGTAGTAGTTGTGCCATGAGGAATCAAGGAGAAAAAAGAAAATTCTTAATTTTTCATTAATTCCTACATTATTATTATTCCATAAATATTTTATGTTAATTGTAATATAAAACTAATCGGTCTAGCAACGACAATGGCATATTGTAAGGACATCTTGGGTGCAATTGGTATGAGGATTTCGATATTGAAATCATTTGTATTAGGTTGATCTTAGGCCAGTAAAAGAAGATATAATAAAGATTATTTCTACATTTTTTTATGTCGATTTTATTACATTTATTGCATTTATATTAACGTATAGTTTGATATAATCCTAAAATTAATATCGATAAGATTAATATTATAGCGAAATATACGATATTCTCTACGAGATGGGCGGTGGTAATTGATGTTGTCGGTGGTGTGTCAGTAATACTGTGGTGTTATGGTGGTCATTGAAGGAGTATAAGGTGTTTAAAGGTGATGGGTAATTGTGCTGGGTGTAACATTTTTGTTCTGGTATCCCAATCCACCAAGGACACCATTCAACAATTACTTTTAATTCCAAACCAAAATGATAAATACTTTATTTTTTGACATTATTTTTAAAAATAATTCAAAATTTATGAGCAATAAATTTTAAGTAAATAAAGTGAATCAAAGCTATTATAGATATTGGAGTAGATTTTTATTGACATTACATCACCATAAATTCCCATATTTTAATTTTAATTTTGTTTTATTTTGTAGTACTACTAAATTAGATAGATGATTACCGAGAAACTCAGGAGGTTAATTATATAGGAGAAAACGTTAATGAAAATAATGGGTGTTAAGTAAGAAATAGTTTTAATCAATTATAAATTAAAATATTATATTACAAAATTTAATTAAATAAGAAAAAAATTTAATTTGATGGGTGTTAAGTATTATGAAAAGTTATAATTAATTTATTATCATGTTTAATTAAGAAAATGAATTAAATAGGACAAAATGTTAGTAAAAATAGTGGGTGTTAAGTAGTATGACGAGCTTTAATTAACTATTAAGTTGTTTTATTACAAAAATTTCAATTAAAACTTTAATTTTAATTATAAGTTTTGAAATTTTTATTTCAAAAGCGTCATTTAAAACGTCAATATTAATTATAACTTATGAAATTTTGATTGGTTACTGACAGGCTAAAGTCGTATGCCTCAAATTAACAATTTATATCACTTAAGTCCAAATACTAAACAGTAGTAAAGCGGAAATAAGGGTCGAACCCAAGGGAATCAGATTAACAATTTATGCAATTATAATGTAGGAAAAGTCGATCTCTAATGAAATTAAAGATCGTAGTAACAAAAAGGGGGGTTTTGGATTGATTTTCTAACAAACTAAGATGAGTATCTAATGCAATTTAAGTAATAAAGCTAATGATGTATGATGTATCAAATGGTTTGGAAGAGTCTTGGAACCAAGCATATATCCACACTCAACGACAACAATTGATCACTGTCAGACCGTCTCAATTACTAATCTTGATTACTCTATCGTGAATGTAAAATTCCAACTCTCCTTACGAATAGTTAATTAAAACGAATCCCGTTCTTAATCAACCCTAACCATTAAACAACCCTAACAATCCAGTTCAAGGTTTAATCCAACAATAGCAGTAAAAATAGAGAAGTCGATGCAGAACAAATAGCGCATACAATTCAGTTGCACTTAATATATTTATGTGAATTACTTTCTAAGAACGAATATTAACGTATCCCGTTCAATATAAATTCTTAGTCGTTACTAGTGTAAAGTTAATCAATAAATCCTATTCAATTAACAATATTAACGGTAGAACGAAGAAATCAACCACTAGTTGTACACCTAGCAATTATAAATCATCATTCATAAAATTAGGAACAAACAATTCACAATAATCAAGAAAAGAAATTAAAAACATTCAAACTCACAATTGTATAAAGAGTGCTTCAATTGCCCGAATCCAAGAAAGAGGAAAGTTAGTTACACATAGTCTTGAAAATAGCAAAATAATGTTTTGTCTCAATGGCGGCTAACTCCCCTTCTCAAAACCTAGATAGAAAACTTATATAGTAATTAGGTAAAAACTAAAATCTGAACAAATGTCGGTCGCGCTTCAGTCGCGCTTCACTCGTACCTTGGTCGCACTTCAGTCACGCCTATGTCACACTTCAGTCGTACCTTGGGGCTGCCCATTGTTGATTTCTCACATTAGTGCACTCAATTAGCGCACCTTAAGCGCACACGTCTTAGGTATCTTCATAGAAATTTGGGCCCATCTATCTCCACACTTGGAAACTGTCATAAACACTATAAAATCGACCCAATAGCTACTCTAGGCTCACCAACAAGTAACCTACAATTAAGCTACATAAAACCAACAAACCACACTAACTCCGGCGATTTTAACTCCGACTAAATGAGTCGCATCAAATTCCCCATGCTTGAACTTTTACCCCTCCTCGATGTAAAATCAAGGAACACAAAGAAACGCAAAACAACACTATCTCCAACACAGCACATGGTAGAAAATGACTGATAACAATAATGCCCTCTTTCCTCACTCACCCTCCAAAACACCCTCTAAGCATAAACTACCGCTACTATAAAATAGCAACACACCAACAACACCCGAGTTACCCACTTCTTCAAATGACAATGGAGCAACGCAAAACCAATTAGTGACATAAATCAACACAGTGCAAGTAACACAAGATAAACTACGCCCCTTATTGCTCCATCCTAGCAAGAATTCACATGGGTCAAAACTCCTCAAAACAGCATCCTCACCTATAGCTCAACAATAACCAAAGAAACCATGTGAATTTCTAACCACCACTACTCCAGCTTACTCCAATTCCACAACCGCCAAAGCAAGGTGCAATCAACAACAACATAGCACCACGGTTCTCCTCACCTTTGCCACTAGTCCTACCCGACCGACCTTCTTTAGCACCCTTCTCATGACGCCTCACCAAAAACAGAATAGAAGACCAATGTGAGATTGAATTTTTTTCCTATTTCTCTCATTTTGCCTAGAGCGCCCGCCCTTGCGGGTTTTCACTCTAGCTATTTTCCTCACACTACTCTCGTGGCACGCAACTCGATTCTTCATTTTACCCAGAGCGCCCTTTCGGGTTTTCACTCCGTCCTCGGCCACTTTTCCCATTTTTGCCTAGGCGCCCTTTCGGGTTTTCACCTAGCCGGGTATCTCTTTTTTTCCTTTTTCTTTTTTTTTCATTTTTTTTTTTCATTTTTCCATTTTTTTTCTTTTTCTTTTTCTTCTTTTTCATTTTTTTTCATTTTTTTTTGTATAAAGAGTGAGTAAAGAAAATAAACTACAAAAATGACGGAATAAAATATGGACAAAAGTGCATATACCCCTCCCCATGCTTGAACCAAACATTGTCCCCAATGTTGTACGGGAACACAAAAGACAAGGGGAAAAGCCATACCACTAGCTAGGAAGAAGGAGACCCTAAGCGTCGGGTATGCCGGGCTCTAGCACGAGCCTCTCTGTCAACACGTCTCGTGGCTAACTCCGAAAAGAAGGAAGCCGCAGGAGGTGTGTAAGAACTCGGATACATAGTGGTGAACATGTCACTCATGGCACGTTGCAGGGTCAAACACTCCCTGGTCGCATCATGTACACTCTTTATCTCATCCCGTAATTCCTCCAACTCAAGCTCTACACGGTCTCTCCAAACCGAATCACCAATAACCTCTCTACCATCAGCCCCCTCACCAGTATCAGCCCCATTAGCCTCATTCTCACCTGAACCATCAGCCTCGTCCTCTTCCATGTCGACCTCCTCATTAGTCATTTCAGTAGTCTTTGTGGCAGCAGTGAGAACAAGCAGCTCAGGAGGGTCCTGAGGAATGTATAAGTCACTGTCACGCGGTCCCACCGGAATCGGAACACCCTCTGGTCGAGGAAGCCTCAAGTATGGTGTCTTGAGAACAATGCCTATCTGTAAAGCATAAGTCGGCTCCTCACAAGCAACTCGAACTATCATTTGCATATGGCAACACATGGAAGCAATATTCAGAGAAGAGACCCCGCGGACTTGATCTCTAGGATCCAACTCATACCCTAAGTGAGCCGCCAACAAGGTCACCATACCCCCCATAGCAAGTTTACCAGTCTTCACTCCCCGAATCTCAATGCACATTTGAACAAACTCACTAACCCAATCTGGTCGACCCACTCCTTCCGGCCCCATACCCCATAACATTTGAATCTCATTCCGGGGTAATATTGGTAAGCTCTCCTTGACAGAAGAAATTCATCACAAGGACACGATGAAGGAAACGAAATGCCGGATGAGGAATCCTAGAACTTTTCTGAGTGCGCCCCGTGTGATGCTGATGGGTAAGAGCATACCAAAACTCATTTGTTTCCGCCCAAGTAGGCCCATTCCAACGCTCTGTAGTAGCTCTTGGGGCTACACCAAAAATTTCCCTCAAAATAGGATAAGACATAACGGTTTTTGTATTCATCAACTGAAACTGAATGCTAGGAGGGTCACTCTCAGGCACTTTCTCAACGGTTGATAAGAACTCTAGCGTCAGTCGCTTATATGTCTCAGCCCCCCTATTCAAAAACTCACTCAACCCAGCCCGACTCAACAACTCTGTCACTGCCTCAAGAACTCCCAACTCCTTAATGCATCCCGGTCAAAAAACTTTGTCACTCGAATGGTTCGTTTGGGAAGGGTAAGGGCTCGCCAATATTTCTTTTGTTCCTCAGTCAAATTACAGCCCATGTAATTTACAACGCCACTAGCACGTGAGGTACTAGCAGCAGCTTTTGGGGTAGTTTTTGCAGCTTTTCTGGGTGGGTTTTTTCGTTTTGTTGTCATCCTAGGATACTAAAAACCTGCAACAGAAACTCCACAAACAACTCCTCGAGACAAAACAGTACTCCCAACGACACGAATCGACAGCAACAACAACACGATTATGACACTACACTTCGACCGTGACACTAGCAGTAAGAACAACACTACGACACTAAGATATCAACAGCGACCTACGACAGCAACAACAACAATTACGACCGTGACACTAGCACTACAACCGTGACACTAGCAACAACAATTTTTTCAATTCCAAACACCTCACCCACGGCACAACACTACTCCTTGTATGACCTGACTCCGACGCAACAATAACTCCCACAACAATGGAAACCACACAACTAAAAGAAATAGAGTGACTTACCGGAGAAACTGCCCAGAAACGACACAAATCGTGCCCCAACTCGCGCGAAAATTAATTGCATTAATGGTCGAATTTCCGGAAATTAGGGTTAGAAACCCCCAAATTTTCGAATCAATTGCAACAGAAGACAGCAGAATCGGGAGTTTTGTTGTGGATAGAACAATGATTGAACACAAATTGGGGAAGGAATTGCTGGAATTTGCAAAATCCCAGAAATTAGGGTTGAGGCCGTCGATGTTGTCGAACCAATGTCAGCAATAAAATGAAAGATTTGGGTGAGGCACAGAGGATTCTAGGCATCCGCATCTATAGAGATAGATCGAAAAGGATGTTAGCATTGAGTCAAGAAGATTATATAGATAAGATTCTTGATAGATTCAGTATGACAAACTCAAAGAGAGGTTACCTTCCTGTTGTTCATGGGGTGCATCTGAGTAAGAAACAATTACCTACAACACCGGAACAAACTGAACGCATGAGTCGGATACCTTATGCTTCGGCAGTAGGGTCGATCATGTATGCCATGATGTGCACACGTCCTGACGTGGCATATGCATTGAGTATGGTCAGCCGTTACCAAAATAATCCAGGTGAAAGTCACTGAATAGCCGTCAAGAACATCCTTAAGTACTCACGAAGGACTAAGGATTGGGCACTGGTATATGGTGGAGACATGGAGCTAAGTGCTAAGGGTTACACAGATGCTAGTTTCCAAACCGATCGAGATGATTCTAAATCTCAGTCGGGTTTTGTCTTTACTCTTAATGGTGGAGCAGTCAGTTGGAAGAGTTCCAAACAGAGCGTTACAGCAGATTCTACAACAGAGTCTGAGTACTTGGCAGCTTCCGAAGTTGCAAAGGAAGCTATTTGGATGCGTTATTTCTTACAAGGACTAAAAGTGGTACCTAGTATGAAAGATCCAATCACCCTTTATTGTGATAACAGTGGTGCAATCTTCCAGGCTAAGGAGCCTAAGTCTAGCAACAAATCTAGACATGTACTCAGAAAAGCTCATCTGATAAGAGATTACATGGAGCAAAAGGAGATAACATTGTGCAAGATTAGAACGGATAACAACATTGCTGATCCGCTGACTAACGCACTACCGCATAATAAACATGAAGGGCACATCTCATCCATGGGGATAAAGCGTGTTCCAGAACTGTAATAAACATTATTTGATTGATGTTTGATCATTTCAAATTATTAATTAATAAAATCATTGAAATTCTTTATATTGTATTACATGTGGATTGTACGACAATTTTGAACACCACACAGTGAACTGTTTTACTTTATGTGTCTGTTTTTGTCCGTAAACACCAATATGAGCTGATAACTCAGGTGATTATTTTGTTAGTTGAAGGATGGAAGGTTCAATATTCCATAAGTCAAGCGGCTGACTGATCAATAACAAATATGGGTATATGATATCGCATAGGACATAGTGACCACAACATAGAGTCCTAAATGCTAAGATACATTAGGTGCCTGGTCGTGGATGAGACGTCTATCGTGATTCCTAAAGTCGGTTCTTTTGACCATTGTTTATTTCATGCGATATAGACAGTTTTTGGGTGGCTTTGGTTTCTGTCCTAGGTCGCACCGTAAAAGGAGACCAATCGGACTTTTACTGGGTCATTTCATGTTATGCTTCCATCGGCAGGTCATAAGTCAAGGAAAATATCCAGCCTTTATCAGGTTTTATATATATTTCTTAGGGCCACTCGAGGAGTAGTAACTTAAACGCATGGCCATGCTCGAATATGATTCGTATCAGTTATGTTGCTCTCTAGTCGAGGAAACCACTCCTGATATGATTACTTGGGAGATATGACCTTGTAAGGTAAGACTTTACAATTTGTCTTCCATTGAGTGGGAGAATAATGCATGGATATGATAATCTTAATCGCACACACACTTGTAGGACAAGTGGGAGATTGTTGGAGTAAATGTCCTCCACAGTGTGTGATTTATGGAGTAAATCTTTTACAGGATCACGCAGGGATACTTAGTATATTAATCAGTTGATTAACGTTTATCGGTAGCGATTGGCTCACTAGAAGTTTGACGTTACTGTCATATGATGGCGATAATCAGCTGATCCCTAAAGGTCACACCTATAGGATAGTACTGAGAAATGTGATTATATATTGATATAATTACATAAATGCTAAACTTAGATAAATGTAGTTAAGTAGATGATAAACATTTAATATGATTAAATAATAACTAGGAGAAATGAATTTGTTAATTCTAATAAATATATATAAAAGTTATATTTATTAATTATATTTTAATATATGATAGAATAATATAATTGGGATTAATTAATTATAAGATAATTAATTAATATTCTCCGGGAATTAAATTTGTACATCGAAAAGTATTAAAATATATATGATATTTTAAGGAAGTTCGGAATAAGGAAACTGACTCAAAATATTATATTATAATGAGGTTTCCTAATTGAAGTACAATAACAACACAAACCAAAATCCTATATATAGAGGGTTTCGGCCGTGAGGTTGGGCACACAAGAAGAAAACGTTTTTCCTCTCTTATTCTCCTTGATTAGTTTATCATCTTAATCCCAAAACAAATCCTCTAAAATAATTAATAGTAATTTAGGAGGAACTTTGAGGGAATCTTTCTCAGTCGTCTTGGGTGCAATCTAAGGAGAACTTCTACCTTGAAGTTTGGGTTTATACTAGGTTGTTCTTAGGCCGATCTCATATAGGACCAAAGGTTATTTCTATGATCATTCTCCTATTATTTCAGTTCTATTGTTTTAATATCAATTCGTTTTTTATATAATCCTTGACAATATTAATTAAGTTAATACTTTTATGAGTAATTTAAGAAATTATGTCCTACAGTTACCGCATTCAACCTACGATAATCTATACAAACCCTCCACCCGTTTTGGATCCTAGTGGGTACAAGCTCGCCATTTTTGTTCTCAACTACGGTCACCCCAGACTTTTTACGGACTACTTGGGTAGGACTCAACCATTTATTGTCAGAAATAGGATAAATCATACCTACTTGAAGCAATTTGAGAACGTCTTTCTTCACCACCTCCATCATAGGAGGATTCAATCGACGTTGTGGTTGCCTTACCGGTTTGGCTTCATCCTTTAGCAAAATCCGGTGCATACAAGTACTTGGACTAATACCTTTGATGTCGGCAATAGTCCAACCAATAGCTAGTTTGTTCTCCACAAGCACATCTTTCAACCTTCCTTCTTGTTCCTTGGTGAGCTTACTAGAGATGATAACAGAAAGTGTTTCTCCCTCACCAAGGAAAATATACTTCAAATGCTCGGGAAGGGCCTTAAGTTCTACCACAGGTGGTTGCAAAACAGATGGCAACAACTTCTCCGAAGGAACAGTTAATGACAATATATTATTCAAACTCAAAGGAAGCTCCTCCAACTTATGCAAGTCGGCCACAACTTCCTTCAAGTTAGCAGAAAAGACATATTCCACCTCTTGACCATCCACACTATTTTCCAAAGCTACCTGCAACTCATTATCAACATTAAAAACAAAGAAATCTTGGGCCAAAGGGTCAACAATGTCAAAAAAATTCACAGAATGATGGTCATCAGGATATTTCATTGCATCATAAATGTTAAATTCCACGACCTGACAACTAGACTCCATAGTCATAGACCCACTAGATACATCAATTTTAGTGCTAGCAGTTTTTAAGAATGGTCTTCCTAACAGAATAAGAGCCGCATTTTTATCATGTTCCATGTCTAGCACATAAAAATCTGCAGGAAAGATAAGATTATCAACCAACACAAGCACATCTTCAATAATCCCCTTTGGGTAAACATTCGATCTATCGGCTAACTGGATAACAACACTAGTAGCATGCAAAGGACCAAGTCCCATAGATTGGTATAAGGAGTAGGGCATCACATTAATTGAAGCTCCTAGGACTAACATGGCCTTTTGAATCTTAGTGTCTCCAATGGTGCAAGGAATAGTGAACATGCCCGGATCACTACACTTTTGAGGCAATTTTCTTTGAAAAATAGCGGACACATGTTCACTAACCTTCACTTTCTTTACCCCTTTCAACTTGTTATTCCGTTTAATAGTACACAACTCCTTTAAGAATTTTCCATATTTAGGAATACTTTTCAAAAGGTTAAGAAGTGGAATATTTACCTCGCACTTTTGAAATACCTCATAGATGTCCTTGTCATGCTCAAAGTGGTGAGTCCTCTTAAGTGCATTACTTTCGGTTCTACCATCGGTGTGGGAGAGGGAATCGGCTCCTTCTCCTTGTCAATAGATGCTCTTTCAGCTTCCTTGATCATTATCTCTTCCTCTACCTCATGAATTACCGGTCCCTTATCTTTTCTTGTTACCTTTTCGGCCTCCACTAGTTGTCTCCCATTTCTCAAAGAAACCGCACTCACATTCTTTGGATTCAACACCGTTTGAGACGGTAATGCATTAGAATCTCTAGCCTCCAAACGGTTAATGGTAGTAGCCATTTGACCCAACTGAGTCTCAATATTTTGAATACTAGCCTTGTTCTCTTTTTGATTTTGAATCACAGTTAGAGATGGCAACGGGTAGGATCTGGACAGGATCCTATAGGATCCAGATCCAGATCCATTTTAAAATGGTATATCCAGATCCTACCCTTATCCTCAGGGTCTGAAATTTGTAGATCCATATCCGCATCCTAAGGATCTGGGTAGGATCTGGATAAAATCCAGATCCGTCAATCTTCAACGATACATTCAAATGAAACCGCACCAAGTCACTATTATACACTATTTTAGTTTTACTTGTCAATTAGAGACGATGTTTTTTGTCGAATTACCCTCTATTAACTTCACTGATTTAAAAATCATAGTCTAAAAGAAATAAAAAGAGTGTATAAAGTATTAAAAAGTTTTATAGCAACTTACAAATAAGGTTTACAAACCACAAAATAATTATAATTCCAACAATTCATAATAAAACAAATTGTCCAAACAAAATCAACACTAATACTTCATTGTTTGTTTCCATAATCTACCTCTAAAGGGAGGGTCCAAGGGTAGGATCTGGATCTTAGTGGTGGGATCCAGATCCGACCCTCGTACTCGTATAAGGATATGGGTCTGATCCATATCCTAAGGATCTAAAATAATGGGATCCATATCCTACCCTTGGGTATAGGGTCTGGTGGATCTGGGTAGGATCCGGGATCCATTGCCATCTCTAATCACAGTGGCTTGAAGAGTAGCTTGACTAGTAACCAATGCACGGATCATATCTTCAGTGGACATTTGACCATTAAGTGGAGGGGGTTGAGTAGGCTGCACATTTTGAACCAGTGGTCTGGCTAAAAATTGGGTTTTAGATTGACCGGATTGGCCACCTTGTCCAAATTGCTGAGTGTTTTGAGAATTTCCCCACCGAAAATTTGGATGTGCTTTCCACCCCGGATTGTAAGTGTTAGAAAAAGGATCCCACTTCTTCTGCGGAATACTTTCTCATACCCCATTCACTTCTTCTTTAGAACCCTCTTGCATGTGTGGACAATACTCACTAGGATGTCCATCGGAACAGATTCCGCAAACCATTGCTACTCCTTGCGCTGACATTATATATTTGAAAAGACTTGTCAAAGTATCAACTTTCGCTTCAAGATTGGAAGAAGGGGAGGAAGATGAACCCACCAAATTAACTCCGCGCTTTGTATATTTCCTAGCAAAATCTCGGGAGCTCTCAGCTAACTCACCAATGATCACCCAAGCCTCATCCGATCTTTTATTTATGATACCTCCTCCACTAGCTGCATGTACGGTACGTGCATCCTCCATACAAAGACCTCCACAAAAATACATAACAAGGTCTTGAGCAGTGTATCCATGATAGGGGCATGTAGCACACAACTTCTTGAAACGTTCCAAGTACTCGTACATAGTCTCACTGTCCCTCTTCTCCGTATTACTAATCTCTTTCTTCAATTGGGAAGCTCTGGATGCAGGAAAGTACTTTTCAAGGAATGCTTACTTCATTTTTACCCATGTATCAATGCTTGCAGGAGGTAGGTAGTACAACCAATCTCGTGCCGTATCCTTAACATAAAATGGGAAAGCCCTCAATTTCAGTTGTTCATCAGTAACTGTAGCCGGTTTCATGCTTGAGCAAACAATATGAAAGTCCGACAAATGCTTATTGGGGTCCTCTCCACTTAGACCGTTCAAGATGGGTAATTGATGAATCAACCCCGACTTCAACTCAAAAGTTCCATTCTCACGCAACGGAGGATACGTGATACAAAGAGGTTGTTGGGTGAGATCAGGTGCATTAAGTTCCTTAATAGTGCCCGCCATATCTAGAGAATGTTCGGATTCGTCATAAATTTCAGAAACGTCAGATTCAGAATGTAGATCGTTGAATTCGCTGCTTCTAGGAAAAGCCACTATTACACCTCTTTTGTCCTTCCGTAACCTGAAAAGAGTATGCTCAATCTCTTGATCGAAAGGCTCTAGGTTCAGGTTAGAAGAACGAGTATTATGCATAAACCTACACTAGAACACAAAAATTATTAATGCCAATTCCCCGACAACGGCGCCAAAATTTGACAGGCTAAAGTCGTATGCCTCAAATTAACAATTTATATCACTTAAATCCAAATACTAAACAGTAGTAAAGCGGAAATAAGGGTCGAACCCAAGGGAATCAGATTAACAATTTATGCAATTATAATGTAGGAAAAGTCGATCTCTAATGAAATTAAAGATCGTAGTAACAAAAAGGGGGGTTTTGGATTGATTTTCTAACAAACTAAGATGAGTATCTAATGCAATTTAAGTAATAAAGCTAATGATGTATGATGTATCAAATAGTTTGGAAGAGTCTTGGAACCAAGCATATATCCACACTCAACGACAACAATTGATCACTGTCAGACGGTCTCAATTACTAATCTTGATTACTCTATCGTGAATGTAAACTTCCAACTCTCCTTACGAATAGTTAATTAAAACGAATCCCGTTCTTAATCAACCCTAACCATTAAACAACCCTAACAATCCAGTTCAAGGTTTAATCCAACAACAGCAGTAAAAATAGAGAAGTCGATACAGAACAAATAGCGCATACAATCCAGTTGCACTTAATATATTTATGTGAATTATTTTCTAAGAACGAATATTAACGTATCCTGTTACATATAAATTCTTAGTCGTTACTAGTGTAAAGTTAATCAATAAATCCTATTCAATTAACAATACTAACGGTAGAACGAAGAAATCAACCACTAGTTGTACACCTAGCAATTAGAAATCATCATTCATAAAATTAGGAACAAACAATTCACAATAATCAAGAAAAGAAATTAAAAACATTCAAACTCACAATTGTATAAAGAGTGCTTCAATTGCCCGAATCCAAGAAAGAGGAAAGTTAGTTACACATAGTCTTGAAAATAGCAAAATAATGTTTTTGTCTCAATGACGGCTAACTCCCCTTCTCAAAACCTAGATAGAAAACTTTTATAGTAATTAGGTAAAAACTAAAATCCGAACAAATGTCGGTCGCGCTTCAGTCGCGCTTCACTCGTACCTTGGTCACACTTCAGTCGCGCCTATGTCGCACTTCAGTCGTACCTTGGGGCTGCCCATTGTTGATTTCTCACATTAGTGCACTCAATTAGCGCACCTTAAGCGCACACGTCTTAGGTATCTTCATAGGAATTTGGGCCCATCTATCTCCACACTTGGAAACTGTCATAAACACTATAAAATCGACCCAATAACTAACATAGGCTCACCAACAAGTAACCTACATGACACCACATAAAACCAACAAAACCACAATAACTCCGGCGATTTAACTCCGACTAAATGAGTCGCATCAGTTACATAAATTTTGGGATCAATATATTAATACACAAAATTAATTTAAGAATAATGATAAAATACTTTAATATTAAGATAAGTGAATTAAATTAATTTATAGGTAAATGAATTAAATTAATGTCATATAATAATAAATGATAATCTATATTACAATAATAATTCGACAAGTCATATTAACAATAATTCATGTCACATTTAAATATGACACGTCATATTAAAATTTGTCGTATTACATTATTTTAGGTATCCTTTTAATTAGATTTTATAAATGAATTTTCACTCAGTGGGCGTGGTAAGAAAGAAAGTCTTTTGGTTCTTAAAATTAAGCATGAATGAGAATGAAAAGGAATGTAATGGGTTTTATAGATAGCGGATTTATCGGGACCATTTTGTGTCACATTCATTCTTTTTGGTGGTTACGTACATTTTTATGATAAAATATGATCATTTAAACTTGGTCACATTTTTCCATAAAAACGTTTTCATTTAAAATGGAATATATTTGGTTGTAAATGGGCCACATATGACCCGTTAAAACTTTCAGAAAAAAAGACCGTCTCAAGGGAGACTATTTGAATTAACAAAGGAGTTAAAATTGCACTCACTTTGTGCCGATCAATAGTTTACGCTTTTCTTTTTTGAGTATTTCAATCAATAATTTACAGTTTTTTTCTAGTAAATAAATCAACCCATGTGAAGACAATTATATTTCCTCTTCATTTCGAGTTACGGTTGATTTTATAATAATTATAAATACATTCATCTCGCATTACCTTAATAATTATGTATAAAATAACTGTAAACTATTGATTGAGAGGCACAACAAACAACTTATACGGAGCATTACAGTCCTACTTCTGCACATTAGACATCCTTCCTCTTCGTGACATGTCATGAAAGAGATAGAGATTGATATCAAAT
This sequence comes from Silene conica, assembly GCA_029255685.2. NCBI lineage: Eukaryota > Viridiplantae > Streptophyta > Magnoliopsida > Caryophyllales > Caryophyllaceae > Silene > Silene conica. The sequence continues at coordinate 24,572,928 of CM055317.2, read as the reverse complement.
GAGGCAATAACAGCGGCTGACGATATAGAAAGAGAATTTTTGTGTCCTGTTAAGAGGGTTAGTTGGAGTTTGAATGTCTTAGGTTACATATTTTACCACCTTTGTAAAATAATATTTCCTCCATTCCAATCAATTCTATGCATTTCACTTTATGGACATTATTCCTCGGTCGTGTGAATTCTCGACACAGCTTCTAATATATAACATAAAAGATAATCATGCGAGATCTTTTTTAAATTGTCTTACCGAGTACATTGTGAATATCAAAGTTTTATCATTTTATCGATACTTAACTAAAGATATTAACAAAAGAAAACGAGTATTGACAAATGTGAATAAAGCAAATGTATAGAATTGATTGGAATGGAGGAAGTATTGTATTAAAAAGTGATGAGTATTGACAAAAATAAGATTTGGTAACACTTTGAAAATAATCACGAACGTCCCATATGATCATAAATGACCTCTCTTTATGAAAAAACTTTCTACATTTATTAATCTAGATTCTAGGCTCAACTATAAGAGAACGTATACTAAGTAAAAATGGAAAGCATCTATCGTACTCTCTATTTAGAGCATCATTAATCAGGGAGAATTTGCTCTTTTTAGATAAATCTCCACATAAAAAATTCTCCACGGCTTGTGTGTCTCATAATGGAGAGATTGATGGAGAAAAACGTATCCATTGTAATTGGAAATAATTGGGTGGAGAAAAATAGAGGGAGATAACGGGATAGAGAGAAAAGATGGAGAAAAATCTATCCGTTGTAAAAGATGTTCTTACACCCTCTCTCATTGTAGAGTATGGAACTTACTGCTATCACTGCTACTGATCTAATGCCGTGCACCTTGAAGCTCACTCTGCTCGCTGCCTTACTCTTCCACAATTGTAACTAACTTTAACTTCTTGTAACTAACTTTGACTGGTGTAACAAATTGTAACTAACTTTGACTAGGTATAACAAACTTTGACTGCGAGTTTGTTAGAGTAATTAGTTATGTTAGACTAGTATATAAGATGATCTTGTAACAGAATTCAAGTAAGATTTCTAATACAAAGATCAATTTTATTTAGCTCTTCTTCTACTGGTTTGCTTCTTGTTGAAGTTCAGTTTCATCAATGGCGATTCCAAGCTTCGTTAATGGTGTTTGTTCATGTCAATTAGTTGAATTTCACATGGTATCAGAGCAGGAATAACATGTCTCTACTGTTTTCTACTTCCGCAATCACTCTGATTTCAGTTTCTTTCTTTCAAATTCTCAATTCAAAATAACAATTCTCAAATTCAATTTCTCAAATTCTTTCTTTCTTTCTCCTAATCATGACTGGCAGCAATTCTGTAACTTCTGATGCTTCATACAGCAATCCTTATGATGATCCTACTTTCTTAGCGAATTCTGATTCGCTTGGAATGGAGCTTGGTAACACTAAATTTTCTGGTAAAAACTTCATGTCATGGAGTAGGTGTGTAGTTATGGCGTTAAGAACGAAGAACAAGCAAGGATTCTTAACTGGAGACGTAACTATGCCTGCAAGTAATTCATCTAAGTTTCAGCAATGGCAGAGTAGTGATAATATGGTTCGTTGCTGGTTGCTCAACTCTATTTGTCCTGATCTAAAGGAAAACTTTCTCACTTGTAAGTCTGCTAAACATCTCTAGACTGATCTTTGTGAGAGATATGGTCAATCTAATGCACCTCTTCTCTTCCAATTAAAAAAGGATTTGAGGAATATTCACAGGAGAACAATTTTGTTGTGGAATATTTCACAAAATTGAAACGGTTTTGGGATGACATTGATGAATTGGAAGTTATACCTCAATGTGACTGTAGTGCTATGTCCAAATGTTCCTGCAACCTTTATAAGAAATCGCTTGATCAATCACAAAGAGAGAAAGTTTTGAGTTTCTTAATGGGATTAAGTGATGTTTATGAGCATCCTAGGTCACATATTTTAGCTATGGATCATCTTCCTCCTCTTAACAAAGTTTATTCCATTGTTCAACAAATAGAGAGTCAAAATCTCATTTCTAACATTGTTAATGATTCTCAAGATGTTAGTGCTATCAATGTGTCAAAATCTTTTGGCAAAACTCCTTGGAATGTTTGGAAACGTGAGAATAAAGATGATAAGAAGGGGAAGGTTGATGATAGGTGGTGTAATCATTTTAATAAGAAAGGACATTTAGTAGAAAACTGCTTTATCAAATTTCATGTGTTGAAGGCTAAGTATTTTGCTAGAGTTTCTGGTAATGCTAATGCTGCTACTGCTAGTGGTTATGCTGGTGGATTCAACTTCAGTCACCAGCAACCACATGTTCCTAATTACCAGTATGGAGGCCAGTATGGAGGACAATCCTCTCAAAGCACACCACAGTTTGTTCAGCAAACTGCTTCTGTTCAAAATACACCAGGTTTTGCTGCTGCTTCATACAACCAGCAAGGATGTTCACAGTCAGGTTTTGGTTCACAGCAGCCTCAGCCTATTCATATTGATCCTGTGATGCTCAATGCACTATACAATCATATGATGCAGATGATACATGCTAAGGAAGACACTCCTCTTGATATTTCAGAGGCTTCAGTAAACTTCGCAGGTATCACTCTAGCTTCAAATAAGCCTTGTGATACTTGTTATGATTCTTGGATTATTGACTCAGGTGCCACTGATCATATGAGTGGCCATAAACAGTTTTTTGATAATCTAGTATTGCTGAGTAAACTTATTTTAATTGGTTTACCTGATGGCTCCTCTCAACTTGTGACCCATGGTGGTTCCATCACCCTTGAATCTGGCATAAAACTGCATAATGCCTTATATGTGCCAACTTTTAGACATAATTTGCTATCAGTAGGCAAGCTTCTTTCATCAACTGGTTTACTGATCCAATTTTATGTGGATAAATGTGTGATTCAGGACCCTGCTTCTAGCATTCCTGTTGGTGTAGGTCTTCGTGAGAAAGGGTTATACAGACTCAGATACAAACCAGTCAAGATTCTGAATTCTACATCTATTCAAACTGCAAATAGTTGCCACTGTTTACTCATGGAAATTGTAATAAGAACCTTAATCTAGACACTTTACATGCTAGATTAGGTCATACCTCTTTGACAAAAATGCAACATATTGATGGAGTTTCTTGTAAAAATCTAGCACAATACCAGTGTGAGACTTGTTTGCAGGCAAAAATCCATAGATTGCCTTTCACTAGGAGTACTAATAGAGCTGCTTTTGAGCTTATTCATGTGGATCTTTGGGGTCCTTATAAAGTTGCTAGTATTACAGGTGCTCATTACTTCTTTACTATTGTTGATGACCATACTAGGGTGACTTGGACTTTTCTTCTTAAGTTTAAAACTCAAGTTGCTTCTACTCTAGATAATTTTCTTGCTCAAGTCAGTAATGTTTATAATTCATCTGTCAAAATGTTGAGAAGTGACAATGGGACTGAGGTCATACAAGATACTTGTTTAGGTATTTTGGCCAAGAGAGGTATTTTACATCAGAAAAGTGTGTCAGGAGTTCCTCAACAGAATGGTAGAGTTGAGAGAAAACATACGCATTTGATTGAGACTGCTAGAGCCATTCTTTTGTATGCCAAGTTACCTAAGAGGTTTTGGGGTGAAAGTGTTCTCACTGCAACCTATATCATTAACAAACTACCATCTCCTGTGTTAGGATGGAAGAGCCCCTATGAAATTCTAATGAAAAAGACTCCTACTTATGAAGAATTAAGAATATTTGGATGCTTATGCTATGCCTTTCTTAATGCTCATCACAAAGACAAGTTTGTCTCAAAGGGTAGGAGGTGTTTGTTTATTGGCTACCCTTTTGGTCAGAAAGCCTATAAATTGTTTGATTTAGACACACAAAAGATTGTTATTAGTAGGGATGTGATATTTCTAGAGGACAGGTTCCCTTTCCATTCTTCTGTACCTACAACCTCTTCAAATAATGCTACTGATCCTTACACTTTTCCTAATTCTACCTTCTTTGAAAATGATGTTGTTCATGATTCACATCATACTCACACTTCTGATAATGAAAATGAGACTTTTTTTAGTCCAAATCACTTTACTCAGAGTGTTCCTGATCAAAACAGTCCAAATCAGTCTGGTTCAAAACAACCAGTTAGTCCAACTCAATCTGTGTCAACTCAATCAGTAACCAATACAAACATCCTTTCTGATCAGAACTATGCTAGACAGTCCACTAGAGACAAAAGAATGTCATCTAGGCTCCAAGGTTATGTTCTACCAAATAAAATCCAAAACATTTTTCACAAAGAACAGCAACAATCTGACAGTCCTGAAACTCTTTCACAATCCTTTTATGTCTTCAACATAAATAGTTATTCAGCTGCACTTAAGGCATCCTTAAATGCAGTAATTCAAACTTTTGAGCCTTCAACCTATGACCAAGCAAAAGGTGATCCTAATTGGGTCTTGGCCATGTCAAAAGAGCTTCAAGCATTAGAAGAAAATGGTACTTGAGAATTGGTGTCACTTCGCACTGATTTTAAAGCCATAGGGTCTAAATGGGTGTTCAAGGTAAAGTTTAGGCCAGATGGTAGTGTTGAAAGGCACAAAGCTAGGCTAGTAGCTAAGGGCTATAGTCAAGTAGAAGGCAAGGACTACAAGTAGAGCTGGACAAAAGTGCGGGCCAGCCCGGCCCGGCCCGGCCCAGCCCTGCAACACGGGCCAATTTTTTCCAGCCCACATAGGGCCGGGCCGGGCCAGCCCAGCCCGGTAGATGTTAGTGCCTGGGCCTGGGCCGGATTTTTGCAGCCCGGCCCATTTTTCAGCCCGTTAAAAAATTTGGCCCGAACCAGCCCGGCCCGGCCCGGCAGATGTAGCCGTTGAAATCAATTGAGAGTTACCGTTGGTAACATGAATGTTACCGTTGATTCATGAAATCAATTGGAAACTTACAAAAGCAATTGTACCGTTGAATGCAATATGAGATTATGTTTTTCTTTTTTTTTTTCATTTTTTTCCTATAAATACTACACTAAATCAATTCATTTTTCACGCAACTCAACTCTCTACTCTCTACTCTCTTATTCTCTTCTTCTCTTAATCTTTTATCAATCTACTTCTCTAATCTCTTATTAATTTATTTTTCTTAATCTATTATCAACTCTCTAATATAATCTCTTATTACCAAACTCTCTAAATATAAAAAATAAATTATATTAGCATATCAAATTATGGAAAATCACGAAAGTAACACTTTTTCCGAAGGACATCAAGATGAACAAGGTTTAATTTCAATTTTCTATTAATTTATAATTTTATATTTCTCTTTTTACTTGTTGTGTTTTTTTATTTTTTACCAATTATCTAATTAGTATAATAATATTATTGTCATTATAAATTACAAACAATAATATTATTGTACTAATCTTTATTATTATTATTATCTCTTTAATTATATTATTACATTTGTATAATTTAATTTGTTATTCTTGTAAAAATAGGTCATCCATCACAATCCTCCCGCAACACCGCTCAAGGTAACCAAAACACCAACAAAAAATTGGGTGGGAGCTATGTGTGGAAATTTTTCGACAAAGTTCCTCAACCGGGAGAAGGTGAGAAGCCCGTTAATTTTTTGCGAGCTTGTAAAATATGCAAAGAGCAAGGTAAAAATATGAAAGATGCTACTTATAAATGGAAAAGTAGTTCCGTCACCGGTACTTTTTCCCGACACTTGGAAAGGGTGCATGGTATCAACGGCGAAAATTGGGAAATGGGTGGATCAAGTTCAAAAGGTCGGGTTCAATCTCAACTTGGAGGTTATATGTCGTCTACCGCGGGAGGAGGTAAGCCTTTTATTTATAATAAACAAAGAATGATTGATAATATGGCTAAGTATGTTATTATGACCGAAAAACCTTTTACTTATGGTGAAAGTGAAGCAATAATACGTTTTAACAAAATGAACTTAAACCCGAGTTTTGAAAAAGTTACAAGACATACTTTAAAAAGACGTGCATTTTCTCAATATGAAATACAAAAAGAAGAGTTAAAAGCATTTTTTTATAAATATGATGGTCGTGTTTGTCTTACAAGCGATTGTTGGACATCAAAACCCGGTGAACCGTTTGTTTGTGTGACCGCTCATTGGATTGGAAAAGATTTTATTTTGCAAAAACGTATTATTGCTTTTGATAGTATGGAAGAAAAACACACCGGTTATAACATATTTATTCGTATTAACAACACGGTTAATGAATTTAATTTGGCTAACAAGATTATGACTATTTCTTTTGATAATGCATCGGCTAACACAAAATGCATAGAATATGTTAAAGAAAAAATGTCTTTATTGCTTGATGGTAAACTTTTACATGTAAGATGTTGTGCCCATGTAATTAATTTGTCCGCCCAAGAAGGTATAAGTGAAATTTTTCCTTTATTAAACCCAATTAGATCATGTATTAGATGGATTAGAAATGCACATAATCTCCGACGTGACTATAAAAAATTGTGTAGGCAACACAATAAAAAACCTAAAAATTGGTCCACCGATACACCAACTAGATGGAATTCAACATTTGTAATGTTAGAACAAGCTATTGAATATAAAGATGTGTTAACTCCTTTCTATAATGAACATGAAGGTTGTAAACAAGACGGTATTTTTATCACCGATGCTATGTGGACACTTGTCAATCATGTTTGTGAACTTTTAAGAAGTTATAAAGTGGCTTGTGATGTTTTTTCTCAACAATATGAACCTAACATTCATTTAGTTGTTTTGCAATGTATATCTATTGTTCATGCTATGAAAGAATGTGAAGATGAGGTGCCCATGTTAGCTAACATTATTGCAAAAATGAAAAAGAAGTGGTTAGATTATTTTAAAACTTTTCCTTGTATATATTTACTTTCATTATTACTTGACCCAACAATTAAAAAAAGAAAGTTGCAAGAAATGTTAGATTTTTATTATGAGACTTTAGGTTTCACTTATGACACCGAAACCGATGTTGACCAAGCTGTTTCACTTTTACATGAATTACATTGTTTGTATGAAAAAGAAATGGGTATAACGAGTCAATCAAGTAGTAACTCTTCTAAAGCGTCGACTAACTTGATGTATAATAGTAAATTAACTTCATTGATTTTTAAAAAAACAAAAACATCTAGTACATCTTCTTCTACCCCTTCTACTGCATATTTAGTTAATGAATACTTGTCGATTGACCAATGTGATAACATAAGTGAATCCACCAATATTCTTACTTGGTGGGGAGTCCATGCCGACCATTTTCCCGTACTTTCAAAAATAGCTAGAGATGTACTTGTTATTCCTGCGTCTACCATTGCGTCCGAGGCAGCTTTTAGTGCAGGAGGAAGAGTACTTGACGAAAAAAGATCAAGTTTGGCTCCCGCAACCGTAAAGATGTGTGTTTGCAAAAAAGATTGGAATCAAGCCGAATTGAGACGCCAAGGAGCTAGCGAAGTAGAAGACGATAATCCAGATGACGAGTATATGTCGCCATCGGGATCATCCGCCCCACCTACGTCTCCTGAAACTGAAGCCATCGAAGAAGAAGAAGAGTATGACGACTACAACTAAACAACAATAATTCAACAATCCGTCACATGCTCGAAGATTTAGAATGTAACTGTGACGCCTTTGGATGCGAGGGTTAGAGATAGTTTTGTAAATGGATTAATGTGTCCTTGAAGATGAAGGGGACATATTATTGCATATTATTATTATGATTTTGAGTGGAGTTTTCTTCCATGTTTATGAAATGTACTTAGTTTGAGTAAATTGGATGAATAAACTTTATAGAAAGCTTTTTTTTTTTGTGAGGTGGTTGTAAATTGGATTTTAGGTACGACAATGTCATTTTGTTTCATTACCCACATTTTTATTTGCGACGTGCAATATTGTGACGGGTTAAATAGAACTCACTTGGGTAGTTAAGGATAATTAATTTGTGATTACATTTTTACTTTTATCTTATATATTATGTTGGAAATAATTAACCCGTCACAAACTTGTGATAGCTATATCCGTCGTAAGATTAGTACTATACGTAGCACAGTACTTGAAAGTTGAAACATATAAAGCATACTACTATAAGTCTATACTACGTACTATCTCTTAAATCTTCAAGTGGGTGATAGCTTTTGTCACAAACTTCTTCATCTCTTAAATGGATTAATGTGTCCAGATTTAAGTAAGCTCTACGTACTCTGCCACTTTGTTTAGGAAAAAATAAAAGCTTGGCCCGGCCCGGCCCGGCCCGGCCCGGCAGCACAACCTTCAGCCCTACAGGGCTGGGCCAGGGCTGGTTTTTCCCGGCCCAGCCCAGCCCAGCCCAGCCCTATAATGTTTTAGGGCCGTGCTAGTGCTGCTTTTTCCCGACCCAGCCAGCCTACGGCCCGGCCCGGCCCGGCCCAGTGTACAGCCCTAACTACAAGCACACTTTTTCTCCTGTAGCAAAATTTGTTACTGTTAGAATATTTTTGGCAGTGGCAGCAGCAAAGCAATGGCAGATTCATCAGTTGGATATTAATAACGCTTTTCTTCATGGTTTTCTAGAAGAAGAGGCTTATATGATTCCACCACAAGGATATACTAAGGCCTTACCAGGGCAAGTTTGTAAATTGAAAAGGTCATTGTATGGGCTAAAACAAGCCTCAAGACAATGGGATTTGGAGTTGACTAAACTCCTTCTGTCACACAAATTTGTGCAATCCAAAAGCGATTATTCTTTGTTTATCAGACAGGAGAATGATTTAGCCACCATAGTAATTGTGTATGTAGATGACTTGCTTATCACTGGAAATCATGTTGGTTTCATTCCTGTACTCAAGCATTTGTTGGATAAGGCTTTTACCATCAAAGACTTAGGCCTAATTAGATACTTTCTAGGCATAGAAGTATTGCAGTCATCAGTGGGGATTCTTTTGAATCAGTGAAAATATGTCATGGACATCCTCAAGGATACTGGTCTACATGAAGCAAAGTCTGCTGATTTCCCTTTACCCGGGGGGCTGCATTTAACCATTTATGAAGGTGTTCCCCTTTCTGATCCAGAAGTGTATAGAAGACTGATTGGCAGGTTATTGTACCTCAATTTAACTCGTCCAGACTTGTCCTATGCAATACAACATCTTAGTCAGTTCCTTAGTTTCCCTAGAGAAACCCATTATCAGGCTGCTTTGCATGTTGTAAAGTATCTAAAAGGGACAGCTGATGCATCACTTTTCTATCCAGCCAATAACACTCTCAAATTACAAGCCTACTGTGAAGCTGACTGGGGTGCCTGCACCTTCAGTTGTAAATCTTTAACTGGTCATTGTGTTTTCTTAGGAGAATATCTAGTATCTTGGAAAACAAAAAAGCAAAAAACAGTTTCTAAGAGCTCGGCAGAATCAGAGTACAGAGCTATGTCATACACATCATCTGAAGTTGTTTGGATACATGCTTTACTGCAGGATTTTGGTGTTCAGGTTCCATTGCCTATACAATTGAATTGTGATAACAAAGCTGCACAACATATTGCAGCCAATCCCGTATTTCATGAGAGAACTAAAGATATAAATATTGATTGTCATTACATCAGGGAAAAGATACATGAAGGACTGATGTCTACTAATCATATCAAGTCAAGTTTGCAGCTTGCAGACTTAATGACGAAACCTTTAGGGGCACAACAGCATCATTTTCTCCTCTCTTCCAAGTTGGGAATGCATTTCAACTCACTTCCTGTACATCCAACTTGAGGGGGGGCTATGGAACTTACTGCTATCACTGCTACTGATCTAATGACGTGCACCTTGAAGCTCACTCTGCTCACTGCCTTACTCTTCCACAATTGTAACTAACTTTGACTTCTTGTAACTAACTTTGACTGGTGTAACAACTTGTAACTAACTTTGACTAGGTATAACAAATTTTGACTGAGAGTTTGTTAGAGTAGTTAGTTATGTTAGACTAGTATATAAGATGATCTTGTAACAGAATTCAAGTAACTTTTCTAATACAAAGATCAATTTTATTTAGCTCTTCTTCTACTGGTTTTTGTTGAAGTTCAGTTTCATCAATGGCGATTCCAAGCTTCGTTAATGGTGTTTGTTCATGTCAATTAGTTGAATTTCACATAGAGCAACAACCAAATTTCTTTCTACAATAACAAATTTCTTTTGTATGTTCTCTCCCTATCAAATATTGGACCTATATCTTTTATAATTGTATTAAAAAAAATTGCAAAATAAATTTTCTTCTCTCACAAATTTTACTTGTAAGGACTCACTTTAAAGGGAGAGCTAGCGCTCCAAGTGCTCTCCCCCAAGAGCACAAAGAGAGTTCCTCCTCATTTTCTTTCATAGAGAGCACCTTCTTTTTGCTTGGAGAGCTCCTATTGTAAGAGAAAAACACACTATTTGTACTCTCCAATTATTGGGACCATTTGAAGAGCACATTGAAAAGCACTTGCAGAACCCTTATTACATATGCTCTAAACAAAAGAGATATAGAGTATTAAACACAATTAAAAGGTACTTAATAACACTTACTAACCAAATTTTGCATGTAAAATGATCAATTAGGCTTAATCATGCATCTATTTACTTACTTTGACATTCCATTTTCATATAAAACATTAAATCCCTAGAACAGGAAATGTTAGTTATAGTCGAGAGATATTATATCCTTCTGTCTCAATCTATCGTTTATATTTGCTTTATGTTTTATTTGGTAAATAAAACAAACTTAAATTATTGACTAAAACAAAAAAAGTAACTGAAACGATTCTTGCTTATTGTTTGCATTAAGTGAAATATGGCCAAACCCTTTTCAACGATCCATGAAGCATGTCCCTTATTTTGTGTATTAACATGGCTAACTAAAACCTTTATGCATATGTAAAGTAATCAAAAGAAGTTCCCATTAATTCTTGAAATCCGAAGCACCAAACTAAAAGGAAGTTTCTTCTTCAGCAGGCTCCACATTTTCCCTAGATTTCTCCACTTTAGTACTATTCTTTACTCATAATTGTGTACTTATGTTGTGTAGGACTCTAGGATTGTACATCACTTTCTTGCTTCGTTAATCTCCAATTCTTTTTGGCGTTAATTGCGCCAAAATCTACACAAAACGGCCCAACTTCTTCTACTAATTCTTATTCTTGGTATCATGCTATGTTTATGGTCTTGTAAAAAGAAATAAGTTTCCATAAAAAGAAGTCATCTCATATGAGAATTCACTAAGGCTCTCTTTGGCAGCGCACTTCAGGTACCTGATTTGCCTGAAATAGTTTTTTTGCCAAAAGAATCAGGTAGCTTATTTTTTCGGGAGTGTTTGGCAAATAGCTTATTTGGTCAAATAAGCTACCTGAAATGAAAAGCTACATAAGGTAGCATTTTAGATTTCAGGTACCTGATTCTAGGTTATATTACATTTTTACCCTTCAATCTATAATATAGTAAATAATTATTATATCCTTTTCTGTCATTTCACTAAAATAAGCTATCTTTTCAGTTAGTTTGCCAAACCGTTTTTTATATAATCAGTCAGCTTATCAGCTCCTAATTTTCAGCTACCTTATCAGCTACCTTTTCAGTTTTCAGGTACCTTTTCAGGTTTCAGGTAGCTTTTCAGCTCGTTTTGCCAAACAGAGCCTAACTGAAATTAATTGACATTGACATAGAGAGACTATTTCGCACTTAATTACGATGAGATATAAAGTAACATTTAGAACCGCAAAAACTAGTACAAAAAAACGAGGATGTAAAATAAAATTGTATGATGTAAGAATTTTCACATAAACTATATTAAAAGATGGTTTTATACGAGAATAGTGTACTTTGACAATTATGTAATCTATATTGAAATAACAAGTACTCTGTATGTAGTAAATATTGAGGTGGCAAAGTTGGAGGCATCAAAATAAAAATTAATATTATAAATTGCATCAATGCTAGATTAATAGGGACTAGAAATATGTCCGTTATAAATAAGAATTTGTAATAATTTAGAGACACAAAAGTAAAAAAACCATTTTGATTAGCTTTAATTTTAATCGGATGATATTAAAGAAATAGGGAGGGAGTACAAAATACCAAACCTTGAGGGAGGTGAGGTAATGTGGAAGTCATAAAGATTAGTTAAAACAACAAAGTATAAATATACCAAATGCAGTGACTATACTATACATATTCCAAATCAGCATTTCAACTTAAACTACTTTCCCTCCCTCAACTCTTCTTAAGAATAACCACCCTTACAAGATATATCCTCTTAACTTCATTTTTCTATTAAGAGAGACGGGTTAAAATACGGATTATTAAAAGTGACGGGTTAAAATACGGATGATTTTCAGTGCCTTCGGATGATTTTCACTTCATTTAGCAATAAAATTTTCTTAAGCTCAAATTAGATTAGCAAAGGTGAAATAAATTTGCGTTACGTGATTTATATTCCACGTAATTGCTGTATGCTATGGAGTATCAACAACGTGCTTCTGTTTTCAAATCACATTATTTTTATGTAGAATATTTTAATGCAACTAAAATTAATAACTAAATTCAAATTTCAATCTTAACTTGATAGAAAAATTAATCAATTTTTTTTCACTTTTTTTAATAACATATTTAAATCAACATACCCGTGCAATTTGCACGGGTTTAAGACTAGTTTAGAGACAGAAAAGTAAAGAAACCATATTGATTAGCTTAAATTGGATGATATTAAAGAAAGAGGGAGGGAGTACAAAATACCAAACCTTGAGTGAGGTGAGGTAATGTGGAATTCATAAAGATTAGTTAAAACAAGAAGTATACATATAGCAAATGCAGTCACTATACATATTCCAAATCAGCGTCCCAACTTAAACTACTTTCCCTCCCTCCCTCCCTAAGGAGTAAGGACCCTAACTCCCTACTCCCTCAACTCTTCTTAAGAATAACCACCCTTACAAGATATACCCTCATAACTTCATTTTCCTCCTCTTTCCCTCATCATCATCATCATCATCATCATCATCTTCCTCTTCTTCCTCTTCTTCCTATTCCTTTCCGACTCTGTCTTTCTTTCTCTGTTGTCTTCGTTTGTCTTGCCCCACCTCTGACGGGGCCAGTAGAGTCTATGACTTCAATCTTGTACGACCCCGTCCCGCTTCAAGGGCCCCTCTTCTCATTTCCCTAAACATATCCACCAGGAAACCAGTGAATTGCGCAAGTAAAGAAAAAGTCATCTCAAAAATGACTGCTCAAGGTAACAATAATGAAATTACCCTTTTTCTATTGTTATTTATCATAACTTGATAGTTTTCCTAGTTGTACATCTCCACCTGAAATATCCGCACTTAATTCTATTAGGGTGTTCTGTTTTCTGTAATGTGATAGTTTTCTTTTGTTTTTTTTTTTTTATCTCCCATAAGAATTTGTGGAAGAAATTCAGAAAAACCATCATGAACCAGAAAAGGATAAACTGGAAGCAGCATTAAAGAAGCTAGGAATAGTGGCAGGGGAGGCGTCTCCACGAGGAGTACTGGAAATCCCAATAACAGATTCGTCCTCTGCTTCAAACAGCCCAACAAGCAGCAGCAGCAGCAGCAGCTCCAGTTCTTCCATTGATAAATTAATCGGCATCCCCGATGAACACAAGAGCAACCATAGGGACATTAACAATGGCAACAGTTTGGGAAGTCAGTGGAAAGGGTTTCTTAACACAATGAAGAAAAAATCTGGGGTTCAGAGGATCTCCAATTCCATTCATTTATTTTCTAGCTATGATGTCTCAGCTAAGAGCCTCCGGAAGAAACTGGATCGGATTCGCAGTGCAGAGGATAGAATTGACTGTAACCTTTTACCCATATCTAAGCCATGGAGGAATTTTGGGTACGCAGAGCTTGTTGCTGCCACTGACCATTTTAGTCCAGGTAACAAACTCAAAAACTCTACTCCCTCCTACATTTTTATATGACACAGTCTCCTAATAATAACATTATCATCAAACTAACTCAAATGAAGATTAATAGAATTTAATTATTTTTCCATTTATGAATTAGTATGGCATGTTGTTAAATAGGGTCGTCGAAGAATTGTGTTATTTTGGGTTGTTCCCTCATATAGCCCTATAGTCAATGAGTGGTTTTGGTTAGGACAGTACTACTCAAGCATTTTCGCAATATCACACAGAATAAACTTGATTAATGGGTCAGACAGTTCTAAGAGTAACTTGAATTACGTTCTAAGTGCCTTCTCTTTCAGCCAACATTTCACAACTCAAACAAAATTCATCCACATAATTCAGCTTACATTACAAGTAGATAGATGTCTTTCAATAATTTAATAGGCTACTCGTATCTCCATAATTTTTGTCCTAAATATAAACCTACAACAACAGTACAACAGTTTCCATTTATTCAAATTTATGAGCGGTAAATGCGGCGATGAGTACTATAATAAAGACTCGTATGCCAAGTAAGGTTGTGAATTATAGCACAAGTGGTGCTAATGTGGCTACCTAGGTACCACCAAAACGGACACGGACACGGGGCACGGCATGTTATGAAATTTAGGACACGGGACACGGGACACGGGACACGGGACACGGCATTTAAATTTAATAAAATATACATTTTATAGTTATAAATTTTTGATTTTATTTTTGCAAAAGTATTTGATATTATTTTTAAATAAGTGAATGTAAAACTTGTCCTTGATAATAAATTTATTTTCATTCCTCATCCGAAACAATATTCTAATTAATCTCTTTCGATAACGCATTTCTCATCTCAAGAACATCATTCACCGCAAATGATAACCAAATATCGTGGACACGCGACGGACACGGCTCAAATACCATGGACACGCGTCGGACACGTGCCCAAATAAATGTAAAAAGCTAGACACGGCTGTTTAGGTGTTGGACACGTTTCGGCGTGTGTTCGTGGAGTGTTGGTGTCGGACACAGTACGGCTCATTAGGAGAAGTGTCCGTGCTACCTAGGGTGGCTACTTAATTGGAATTGAATTCTAACACAAGTAGTGTTAATGTGCCTAATTTATGAACCTTAGAAGTTAGAAGTTAGACCCTTTGACAACCCCACTAACTAAGAAACGTATAATAAAGTAGAAGTCATTTTAGGATAACCAACCTTAACACATCAACCTATTGACTTTCTTTGTTGACAAAAAAAAAAGCTCTTTGGGTTGATTTGTTTGCATAACATTTCAAAATTCCAAGATACTGCATTTCAATAAACAAAGAATAATCAAATATTCTGAGTAAGAAATTCTTATCAAGTCCTAAACAATGGCGCCTTGGTTAGGTTGTGTAGTCGTTGGCGCCGACTTTTTAGGAAATAAAACTACCTACTTAAACGCTATAAGCGACAACTAAAGCTATATATCCCGCATTCTACAACGATGATTAGCCTAGTGACTACTACAGGACTGCCCTTACTAATTACTCAAAGAAATTATTTAGGAGATAGACCTAATATCCACTATACCTCCATCTTAACTAATAGACTAAGACATTTTCGACAAAACTATATTGAAGCGGTAGTTATGGTGGATTAAATGTAGGCAACAAAAGCGGGAACAAAATATTAAAGTGCATTCATGTGGTTTTAAACAAATTTAAAATGCACAAATTCTCATTTGTGACGGTAATATCCGTCATAAATTTGTGACGGAAACCGTTTTCTCTCGCAAAATACCCACTTTTTCTCCCTCTCCAACACTATTTATGTGATTCCCTTTTTCCACTAACTCATTTTGTATCCATTTTATCTCATAAAATATCCGTCACAAAGGTAACCCGTCACAAACAAGACTTACTATTTAAAATGATACGGTTTTGAATATGAGGAATCAACATTTAAAATGGTTGAGGCCCACCAGGCATTGTAGAATGTAGATGTGTCATGCTAAAGAGAGAGTAGTGAAGAGAGAAGACTAGGAATAGAAGAAAGTCATTAAGTTGAACAACTCCTCATTCTCTCATTTAGTTTCATAATGTTGGGGATGAAGTTGAGTAGTTGACTCACCACCATGCGTCCATGCCCACGCCCCACAATGGCAATACTATCCCCCACCAAGTCACATAGATGTCAATATGTCATCAACATGGTAGTAAATATTGTTTTCTGTCGTCATTGTGGAATCGGTGATGATTCTATAATTGTCGCCCCTTTATGTTGAAACCATTATTTTAATGGATTTAAGTTTTTTAATCCGTTTTTTGACTGACAACTACAAAAGCGTTTTTAACAAGGTGCAGGGTTCACCTACGCCTCTTTGTTCTAAAATATTTACAAATTAGTTTCTGTTAGTTTGGTCAAAAGTTCAATCCCCATCGCTAACATTTTTGGAGAAAAATATCATATTATTGAACTATAATGACTTTTGCGAAAAATATCACATTATTGAATTATAATTATTTGGATTATATTATAAAATGTACCTTTTTCACATTAAAGAGTTTTATACTTGCAAATTTATACAAACTGTTTTATTTATACCTTTTTGAATTATTTAGATCCTATTTTTTAAATTGTGTTTTACTTTAATTCGCGATTTTTTTATTTAAATTTTAGGTCTCATCACCGAAATTATTATTAAGTTTTTGCACCTTTTATGATCTAGTCCTAGAATCTGCCACAATACCTAGTTTTTTTGTTACCACACTAAATGTAGGGCTGTACAATGGGCTGGGTCAATTCGGGTCGGGCCGGGCCGGGCTGAAGAAAGCCAGCCCTGGCACGACCGTAAAATAATATAGGGATGGGCTGGGCCGGGCCAGAAAATGTCAGCCCTGGACTCCTGAAGTGTTGTTAGTTGTGTTTATGGGCTGTATTTATGTTAGTTGGGTTAGTTTTCACACAGGGCTGCGGATAGGGCTGGGCTGACAAAATCTGGCCCTGGCCCTGGCCCTATTCGCTACTGGGCTGGGCTGGCCCAGTCCTAGCCCTGTGTGGGCTAGAAAAACTGGTCCACGTAACAGGGCTGGACCGGACCGGACTAACCCGCTACGTTGTCCAGCTCTAACTAAATGTACTCATAAGCCGTAGCATATAAAATACTCCGTAGTATAGTTGCCTAACAATAAACAATAAACTGTGTAATATTTCGGCATCACAATGATTTATTCACAAGTTGACAAATAAAAACCTAAAGCAACAACAAACCCAAAGGCTTCTTTGAAACACCGACGCAAGCGGTATCTACTATCTAGTACATCACGCTAATGCATTTAGTTTTGGGTTTCAACCATAGGAAAGTAAATGTAAGTGTAACAATCAAAACTGGATTATTTTTTGTGAGATATATGCTAAAGAAATCCTGGGAACGAATACCTTGCAAAAGCGACGTATTTAAGAGGACATCCAAATTTTAGTTTAAGTTTCCACTTTCCAGCTTCAGATTGAGAGTAAGTAGGGCTAAGTATGTATGAAGTAAAGTAAGTTGACATAAATGTTCCAACTGATTCTGTATGCCCAAAAAAAGAGAGTAGCATTATTCTGCAAGCGACAGAACAATGGCGTAGAATCCCTTCAAACAAGACTCTATGCCAAGATTACTATAAATATCATTTTTCGTACTAAAAAAGTAAAAAAAAAACTATATTGTTCGCATCAACAAAATAAGGCTACAACATGCATATATTATGTTTCTGTGGGGTGGGTAAATATAGTGGGTGAATTCAAATATGGCCTATTTGGAGTTGGCTAATTCGGTTCTCATTCAACAGAGTTCCGGGTTCTAACTCAGCACAGTCAGCAGGTGAAGTCGCGAGGATACACACAATGTCATTTTAAAACTTTTCACACGCCCTCTTTTTATCTCATACCGCACATTTCAACACAAGCTGTTAATTTCCAACTCTAAACAATTCCTACGATGCAGGATCAGAGTACCAGACCTAGTGACCTACCTATAATTTTCGTACGAATGACTGTCACATACAAATTATGCAATGCAGTACAATCCAACAAAATTTCAAATGCACCATGTATTTATAATAAGCTGAATACCATCACCATGTAGATTAGCATATAAACATCCAAAATTTCAAGCTTAATCGTTGATTCCTGAACGTATATGATGTTGTTCAAAGTGACAAAGAATATGTACCGACTCTTATTCTTGTAAATGTTTAACGGACAGAGAGGCTGCTAGGAAAAGGAGGGCATGCAGAAGTGTACAAAGGATGTTTACCTGATGGTTCAGTTGTAGCTGTAAAGAGGCTTACGAACAAGGGTGACAAGCAAGACGAAGAGAGGACGACTGACTTCTTATCAGAGCTGGGAATCATTGCTCATGTCGACCACCCAAATACTGCTAAACTTATCGGGTTTAGTGTTGAAGCCGGTCATTACTTGGTTCTGCAATATGCCCCATACAGCAGTGTAGAGTCTTGTCTCCAAGGTGCAGTTTCTTCCTATTGTTTTCTTCTCCACATATAGTCTGTTTTTGCATATTATATTATTATATAATGATTAGATAGCAATCATAACAAGGATCATTGTTAAGGAAATAATTAAACGCCAAAACTAAAAATGCAGAGTCATCAGGAGGCATGGATTGGAAAACACGGTTCAAAGTAGCTATAGGAGTAGCAGAAGGACTGAGTTATCTCCATCACACTTGCCAAAGGCGTATCATTCACCGAGATATCAAAGCTTCAAACATACTACTTGCAGAAGAATTTGAGCCATTGGTGACCACCTATTTTGATAAATCATTCCGCCCCTTTTGATTATAATGTCTTCCCTTTTTGCCTAGTTCGTGTTAATTCTCACATTTAAGCATTTCTATATGATGTAGATTTCTGATTTTGGACTTGCAAAATGGCTCCCAGAGAATTGGGTCAATCATGTAGTGTATCCTATTGAAGGCACATTTGGGTAAGAGAAAACACATATGGCATTATGGCTATTATATTCTGCAATATATTTTGTTTTTCAGCTCGGACACTGGTTTTGGCTGACGTGTTTTTTTTCCCAGCTACCTGGCACCAGAGTATTTTATGCATGGGATAGCAGATGAGAAAACAGATGTATTTGCTTATGGTGTACTATTACTGGAGATCATAACAGGCCGTCATGCTGTTGCGGTTGACTCCAGTCGGCAAAGCCTGGTCATGTGGGTATGTGATTGGAACTGTCTCGTTTAAGACTCCCGTTGATTGTCCACAGAGTTTTTGTTTCATTTAGTTAGATTTTGTTGTGACAATCCTGCGGTTTACCCAAATGGCAGGCGAAACCTTTCCTAGAGTCGATGAACATGAAGATATTAGTGGATCCTAAGTTGGAAGAGGATTATAATGGTGTGGAAATGAAACGCCTAATGATAATAGCTGCCATGTGCATTCATCACACAGCTAGCAACCGTCCTTACATGAACAAGGTAAGATGGTTGTATGTTTTGTCCTTGCTGTGCTATACTGGTATGTGCATATTTGAATTGAGTAAGACAAATGTTTTTGGGTTTTATGAGGTTGTGGAGCTACTAAAGGGAGAGAAAGGAGCATTTGATGAGATAAGTGGGAAGTGTATTTCATCGAGGTCTCTTTTACTGGATGCTTGTGATCTAGAAGATTACAGTTGCTCAACTTACCTCAAGGATCTGAATCGCCATATGGAGTTGGTGATGGAGTGAGTGCTATTTCTTTCATTCACACCAGACTTGTTGCAGTCACTCATGACTCATGTACCAAAAACATTAAGGAGTGCTAATAGTCTCCCCGGCCCCTTTTTATTTGTTTGCATCCTCGGCGAGTAAAGTTGTAAGATGTTTTAGGTGTAAAGGTTGAGTTGTATATACCCCTCCCCTGCTGGCTGCTACTGGTAGTAGAAAGAGAAGTCTCTTGTCGCCATTTGCGATAACAAGGAATGATCAAAGTCTCGCTGTCCTCTCACTACCAAGAATTAATGTAAATAGGGTGGCTTTGAATCAACATTTCAACATGATTCACTAATCACAACTATTGAAACGCTTAGTAATTACCAACTTTGCTTTGCAGTTCATAAGCGCTATCAACTATACAAACGCTCAAATAAAACCATTATTCTATGTACCACATACACTGGCTTCATAACCCCTTCATTCATAAATTTCATAGGAATATCCTAATAACTGTAATAACTATGTTGTTCTGCACCTCGTCTGCTCTAATGAAGCGTATAAGTTATTATGCTAAAGTGCATCCACAACAAAATAAGAATAAATGTGGACACAAAGAATTGCAAATCTAAACAAACTAAACGTAATCGAACAAAACCACCAAAATTCAATTCGACTTAACACACCAAATTACCCGAAATCAAAAGGAGAGAGCGGATGGATTTACTGTCGCATACACTAACTCAAGCGGCATTCCTAACTGAGTCGCCGCTAGCGAGTTGAGTCCGCGTTGGATGATCTTGTCGAACAATAATTGGGCCTCACTCCGATAATTCTAAGGCGTTTTGTTTATTGGGCCGATATTATTAGTTTCAAGGATTCACGGAAGGTCTGGAGTTATGGACGGGTTTAACTCATTTTTTACGCTGTTGTTGATATTCAAGATGGACACATAAATTTGTTTCTAACAACTTTTGCTAGACAAAAATTTAGCTTAAAGACTAAGTTTTTGTACTCTGATGAGGTTGAGGATTCAATTTTTATTGGTAATTTAGTGTGCTTATTTGAATAAAAAAATAAAATTATGTTATGAAACCATATATACGGATTATGTTTTTATGTTTTTATGTGATCACACTTTATCCGCATTTGTTATGTCCGATTTGAAATCGCCAAATACACGGTTTGTAAAGAAATCCTCTCATATTATTGTTTAGGTCAAAATTTACCTAATGTTCTTTTAGGAGGTTATAGTGATTCCAAGCCAATTGAGTATTATGTTTAGAACAAGTTAATGATTTAAGAGAGCAATGAGAAGTAGTATGAGAGACAAGGAGGTTGGTGACGCAGGAAGCCCCTTAGGGAAAAACTGCGGGAAGAATGATTCTTCCAAGTTCCACTAGAATTCTCTTGTAGAGTAGGTGGGTGTTTACAAGTATTTGCTTAAGTTTTCTGATTGTTGCCTATGCTAGGTATGATAATGAATGCCTTTTCTATGTACAATGTTTACATATATATACTTAGTCAAATGCTATGGACCGTTGGATGGAGGCCTGATCCAACGGATCTTTTCTTTCTTCTTTGCCCACTTTGGGTGCCTTCTCCTTATTCGCTTTCTCTGATGGAAGCTGGGTGTTTGGCTATTTGGGGCAATCTTCGAGCAGTGTTCCTTTGGCTTTATCCTGCTCCTCGAACACACTGCGCGCCTCCTTCCTCCCCACTCTTCTTTTTACCTTGACTTTCTTATTTCTTTATATCATTTGACTTTTAGCATCCAATGTTCTCCTCTCGTCCAATTGTTCGATGCCACGTGTTAGCCTAACAAAATGGTAATTTTGGGGCATAACATTAGCCCCCAGTTCTTGCAGAAATTTATTTCTACGAGAACTCCTGCAGATGCCGGATCCAGGATCTCGATGCGGACTTCTTTCAGAAACGCTGCGCAGGGTTAGCAGTTGAGGAGTCTTTGATGTGACTTACGTCAGTTTCAACAAATGCCCTCTTTATTGCATGTTAACCACCCGCCAACTGTCCACCATTAATTTCAAATTTCGAACTTACCTCCCCTATTTAAACCTCCCTTTACCTTTACCATTTACCTTTCACCTCCCCCTTTAATTACCTTTTCCCCTTCTCTCTCCCAACTTTCCCAAACTTCCGACCTTGCCCATTCGTCTTCCGCCTTCATCCGTCGCCGAGGTACGGTTTTCTTGCGCTCCTATTTTTTGTACTTTCGATGGCTTTAAACACCTTCAACGAACGCCCCCTGTTACACAATAAATATCGCGTTGATTCATGCTTTGCTTTGATAGAACCGTCCGTAGTCAGGGACTTCTTTCCCTTCGACGAAAGTGTCGATATGGTCGTACCCCGCCCTGGGCAAGCGCCTGACGCGCATTGTCCAGGATGGACTACCTTCTATGTATACCCGTTTTCCTTAGGCTTGTCTTTCCCGTTTCCCTCATTGGTGCAAGAATTCCTTCGCCACTCCAAGCTGCCCCTCTGGCAGATAAACCCTCATGCTTGGAGGATTCTTTTATCTCTTGCTATGATAAGCGGCCGTCACTCTATCGACATTTCTCTGGGGGATCTAGCCCATTTCTATGCGATTCGGGGCCTGGGTGACGCTCAGTACACCCTCCGAGCTCGCTCTAAGATTGACCTCCCCATCGTTCTTCCGAAAAAGGCCAAGGATGCTGGATGGTCCACTCAGTTTGTTTACGTACGAGTGGACTCGCTCCCTGCGCCTGCTGATTACGTCTTCCAAGACCCAGTCGTTGACAGCAAAGGTACTGGTAGTTTCTTCCTTCTGTCTTTCGTTCTCGTTACTGCTCACGCCCTTACATTTTTTCCTGTGCAGGTGTGAAAGATCTGATTCCCTCGCCCAACATCACCGAGACCTACAGTAAGCTTTTTGGTTTGGACGTCGATTCCCGCTGCTTTAATACTCTATTTGCCCAGGAGGAGACCGTGGAAATGTCTACCAGTTCGACCCAAACGAGGAAAACAGCTGCAGAGTTGCTCGCAGAACGCAGGAAAATGATGCTGGTTTCATCTGTCAAGCCTCTGTCGAAGAGGAAGCTGGCTCCGGGAGAGCCCCTACCTACTCCCAAGAGGGCTGCTGTGCCTGCTGAGTCATCTCCTTCTGTTACCCCCTTTTGCCCTCCTCCTCCGGCAATTTCCTCCAGGACGCGTCATCGAGCTTCCACTTCCACTGCCTTGGCCGACAGGTCTGCTGCTCCTGTTTTTGAAGATTTGAGCGAGGATATCATCCGTTTGCCGGAGGGCTTCAGCTGTCAACTGGAGGAGGATCCCTGGCCCGCCATGGGCCGTCTGCTGACCCCTGGTTCCAAGGCGCTGCTAGAGATTCAGCCTGCCGTGCCGTTATGGCGGCAGGCTGCGGAGGACATTTTTTCGGTGAGTTCTTCTTTTCTTTTTCCCTTGCCTCCCGCGGTGCCTGTGTTTTTTCCTTCAGTAATTGAAGCGTTCTTCTGAATTTCCCTCCCAGGGCTTTCAAAAGGTATTGATGGGGTGCAGCAAGGCGGAGGCCATATCCCAGGAGATGAGGACTCTGCAGGCCGGGCTGGAGGCTGAGAGGGGAATCCGAACGCGGAAATCTGAGGAGCTGACGTTCTGTCAGGCAAGGGTGAAGGAGCTGGAGGATGCCTTGGCGGAGCAAGGTAGGAAGAGGGACGAGGCTCTGGCTGAGAAAGATCAGGCTCTGGCTGAAAAAGATCAGGCTCTGGCTGAGAAGGATGTGCAGCTGAGGGCCATGGTGAATAAGAAAAAGAGCCTGTCCAAGCTGTTGTACGACATGGCTACCTTCTCTGCTTTGGAGACCAGGATAGCTTGCATGGAGGAGTTCAGGACCGGGGAGCACACCAAGTGGTGCTTGGAGGAGGAGAGGAAGCTCATGGAGCAAATGTTCCCCATTCATCCTGTACTCCCGGACTTCTCCGACCTTAACCCCGACGGGTCCCTCCGCTCTCCGATTCCTGGTTCCCCCGAAGTCCAGAGTGCTCATCCAGGATCTCCTGCTCCAGTTGGCGTTTCTCAGGATCAGCTTGTTGATGTTGCTGCGGAGGCCGGCTCCTCTTCTACTCGTCGTTCTGGCGATGAGCATGTCGTGGAGGAAGCCGCTGATGTCTAATTTCTGCGCCCTTAGTGGCATTTAAACTTGGCCGTTTTTTATGCTTGTTTTGTTGGTTGGGCTGGTGCCCTGAATACTTCTGTGCCCTGGGCCCTGCGTGGCGGGCCTTCATTTGTTTTTGCTTTTCTTTGGTACGTTTGAACTCCTTTCTGGGTGATCCCAGGGATTTTCGGCAGCCGTTTGTGCTGCCTTTTTAAGTATGCGTCTGCGGACGCTTTTTATGCTCTGCGTGTTTCTCTTTTATTTTTTTGTTTGTGCATGCTCGTGTACTTTTTGGCCATGTGTGGGTGCTGGCTTCAGGGTATACCCATCTCAGTCAGAGGCTGCCAGGCTTTCGTGAGTGCTAGGTATCGTGGGCGATAGTGTCCCAGTTGCTTGTACTTCGCCGTACTCACGCAATGTTTCGTTTTTTGAGTGTGACTTGACTCAAGCTTTTGAGTGATAACATATTGCAAGCATTTATGATAAAAATACCTCGAATATATTCTCATTGATCACCAAATTTTTTGTTTTTCGAATAATTCCCTCAGGATGGCTGGATCCTGGGGGTGATACATTGGTGTATGACTTAAAGTACGAAATGTTTAAACATAGAATAAGTAAGTAAATACCCTAGGATTAGGATGTCGTTCCTGGGCGCGGACTCTGAAAGAACATCTCAGTATGCTCCCTTACACGTGATACTTCTTTAGGTGAAGGATATTCCAGGGCCTGGGCACCATTTTCCCTTCCATATCCATCAGCCTATAGGAACCGCTTCCCGTTGCACTTTCCACCTGATAGGGCCCTTCCCAATTGTAGGCAAACTTTCCGGCACTTGTATTCTTTGTGTTCTGGAAAACTTTTCTGAGGACTAGATCTCCTACCTGGAGGGTCCTGATCTTCACATTCTTGTTGTAACTCCGTGCCACCATTTGTTTGTAGGCGGCCATTCTGATGGCAGCGCTGGTTCTGAGCTCATCTATCGTGTCCAGGCTGCTGGCCATTTCTGTTTGATTGCGCTCTTCTGTTAGACAGCCGTACCTCTGTGTTGGTACTTTTGCCTCTGCTGGGATGACGGCTTCTGCTCCGAACACTAGGCTGAAGGGGGTTTGACCCGTTGCTGTCTTTGGAGTGGTCCTGTCAGACCAGAGAACTAAGGGCAACTCGTCTGCCCACTTTCCTCCAGCTTCCTCCAGTCTCCTTTTCATGTTGTCCATGACTATCCTGTTGCTGGATTCTGCCTGGCCATTCGTCTGTGGGTACCTGGGGGCAGCTTTTAGTAGGGTGATATTCCAACTAGCACAAAATGCTTCGGTTTTGTTAGATATGAACTGTGAGCCATTGTCACACACTATTTCAGAGGGTATACCGAATCTGCAGATTATGTTTCGTTTAAGGAAAGATATCACCTGATTTTCTGTGATCTGGGGGAAGGCCTCTGCTTCTATCCATTTGGAGAAGTAGTCCGTTAGCGCGAGCATGTAGGTTCTGTTCCCAGGTGCTCTGGGCAGTGGTCCTACTATGTCCATTCCCCATTTCATGAACGGCCAGGGCGATATGATCGGGTGTAGAGGTTCAGCGGGCTGATGCGTGACAGGGGCGTGTCTCTAGCAGGCTTCACATTTCTTGGCCAGTTCTACGGCATCTCTTCGTATTGTCGGCCAGAAGTATCCCATTCTGATTGCTTTGTTGGATAAGCTCTTGCCCCCTGCATGATTTCCGCAGTCTCCGCTGTGGAGATCGTGCAAGACCGTCTGCGCCTCTCTGTCGCCCAGACACCTCAGGTAGGGTCCTGCGAGCGATTTCCTGAACAGCACATCATCTATTAGTATGAATCTGGAAACTTTCATTTTGAATCCCCTTACCTCTTTCTTGTCAGCGGGTAGGGTTCCGTCTTTCAACCATTTCCGGTAGGGTGACCTCCAATCCTCTGGTTGTTCCGTAGTGTTGCTGAGGACGCCTAACCCTGCCTCCCATTGGGTGCTGGAGTTTTCAACTCCTCGGTCTTCCTGGGAAGTTGAGGGTTCCAGCACATGGATGATGGGGATTGAAGAGACGTCCCCGGGCTTGAATGTTGCCCCCAGGTTAGCCAGCGCGTCTGCTTCCGCGTTCTGCTCCCTGGGGATTTGCTCTATTTTGAAGGTGATGAACCTTGCTTGTCGGTCTTTGACTACCTCCAGGTACGCTGCCATCCTGGGGTCTTTGGCTTCATATTCGCCGTTGATATGATTTACTATGAGTTGTGAGTCACTGAATGCCTGCAGGTATCTGACCTTGAGGTCCAGGGCTAGCTGGAGTCCCTGGATCAGGGCCTCATATTCTGCCACGTTGTTGGTCGCTGGAAACTCGCATCGTACTGCTTGCACGATCATATCTCCCTGAGGGGATCTGAGCACCATTCCTACCCCCGCTCCTCGACTGTTAGAGGCTCCGTCCACATGCAGTGTCCAGCAATTTTCCTCAGAGTCCATCTCTGGGGGTAAGATTTCCCTGGCCGCCTCTTTCTCCATACCTGGGCTGAAATCAGAGACAAAGTCTGCAAGGGCTTGCGATTTTATCGCAGTCCTTGTTTCGAATTTCAGGTCGTAGCCGCTTAGGTGGACTGACCATTTAGACATTCTTCCGGAAAGCTCCGGTTTACTCAATATGGGTCTTAGAGGGTAGCTAGTTAAGACCGATATGGAATGAGACTCGAAGTAAGGTCTCAGTTTATATGAAGCTGTAACTAGAGCAAGGACGAGTTTTTCGGGAGCAGTATACCTGGTCTCTGCAGGTAGCAGAGACTTACTGATGTAGTAGACTGGATGCTGCGTCCCCTCACGTTCCCGTACCAGCACTGCGCTTAGCGCTACCTCGGTTACTGACAGATATAGGTACAGCGGCTCCCCCTGCTCTGGTTTGGATAGGAGTGGTGGGGAGCTGAGGTACTTCTTCAGATCCGTGAACGCCTGCTCGTGCTCCTCTGTCCATTCAAATCTCTTGCTCTTCCGCAGTATGTCGTAAAACAGTCGGCATCTGTCGGAGGATCTGGAGATGAACCTATTCAAGGCCGCCACCCTGCCGGTCAATTTCTGCACGTCTTTTGGCTTCTGAGGGGACTCCAGCTGCAAGAGCGCTTTGATCTGCTCACTGCTTGCCTCGATTCCCCTTTGCGTGACCATATACCCCAGGAACTTCCCGCTGGAGACTCCGAACGTGCATTTGGAGGGGTTCAGCTTCATCTGGTATTTCCTCAGGATGCCGAAGGTTTCTTCTAAATGCTGGGCGTGTTGGCTGGCTGCTCTGGACTTGACAACCATGTCGTCTATGTAGACTTCCATGGTTTTGCCGATTTGATCTTTGAACATCATGTTCACCAGCCTCTGATATGTGGATCCTGCATTTTTTAAACCGAATGGCATAACATTATAGCAATAGATACCTCTCTCAGACCTGAATGCTGTCTTTTCCTGGTCTTCCGGATGCATTTTGATCTGGTTGTATCCGCTCCAGGCGTCCAGGAATGTTAGCATCTCATGTCCCGCGGTTGCGTCCACCATTGCATCTATGTGCGGTAGAGGGAACGGGTCTTTAGGACACGCCTTGTTGAGGTCGGTGAAGTCTACACATACCCTCCATTTTCCGTTCTTTTTGGGGACCACCACCACGTTGGACAACCACTCCGGATAGGTCACTTCTCTGATCTTTCCTGCAGCCAGGAGGTCGTCCACCTCCTGGTTTATCACCCGATTTCTTTCTGCGGCAAACTTTCTTCTTTTTTGCTGGACCGGCTTGTAGCCGGGGCTTACACTTAACCTGTGCGAAATTACATTTGGGTCTATCCCCACCATGTCCTCGTGGGACCATGCAAAGCAGTCAATGTTAGCTTTTAATAGTTTTAAAAGTTCTGGGCGAACGGTACCTGTACACTCTGCTCCCACCAGTACCTTCCTCTCTGGATGCAGCGGGTCTAGGGGAATCTCCTCTACCTCCACTTGAGGAGGTTCTTCGTAGGTTCCCCTGACCTGCTTCGCCTGTGATTGCTATGCTGGGGGAGGAGTGGCTGTAGGTTTGAGGGCCACCTTGTAACAGCTCCTGGCTTCTTCCTGGTTTCCTCTTATGGTCTGGACTCCCCACGGTGTAGGGAATTTGAGGCACTGGTGGTATGAAGACGGGATGGCTTTCATATCATGTATCCACGGCCTGCCCAGGATGACGTTGTAGGTGGAGGGACCGTCAATTACCAGGTACCTCACCTGCTTGTTGACTCCTCCTGCATAGGTTGGGATCATGATTTCTCCGAGCGAATGCTTCGTTTCTCCGCTGAACCCTACCAATGGAACCGCCTTCTTGGTCAGGTCTGCTTCCCCAAATCCCATGCTTTTCAGCGTCTCCAGCATGATGATGTTGACTGAGCTTCCCGTGTCTACCAAGATCTTCTTCACCCTGCAGTTCCCTATGGATAGGGTGATGATCAGGGCGTCGTCATGGTACTCAGCACCCTCTTCTACATCAGTCTCGTCAAAGCTGACGACTGGCAGATCCTGGGTACTGATCCTGCAAGAGGATTCTGGCCTGTCTCCTTTGGTCCGGGTAGCGTGCCTCTTGGCTGCAGAATAGGTAAGTCCGCACAGCTCCGAGCCCCCTGTTATCACGTTAATAGTTCTAGTACAGAGAGGTGGGCTAGAGGGTGCTACCTGGCGAGCTGCGTTCACCTTGGTTCCTTTCGGCAAGATGTGGTTCAGATTACCTTGTTCGTACTGGTACCGGACCTCTTTTCTGAGGGTGATGCAATCTTCGGTTGTATGCCCGATGTCTTCATTGTGAAAGTCACACCTCAGATTGGTGTCCCTTCCATCCTTACTTCTTTCCTCTGCCCGCTTCTTGGGCCACTTCACTTTTTCTCCCAACTCCTTCAGTGTTTTGATGAGACCTGCGAGATTAACAGTAAAATCGTATTCCTGTACCTTTGGCGGCAGATTTGGGTCGTTCTTCCAGTTTTTCCCTCCAGAAACCTTTTGTACCGGCCTGCTGTATGGCTTTGACTTTTCCTGTCTGTCTGCTGCTGGTGCCTTTCTGCTGGTGGAAGCGTAGCTGCAACTGATCCTCCTAGGTCCTGCATCTTCTTCCAGTCGGATGGCATCCAGCGCCTTTTGCTGAACCTGAGCGTAGGCCGTGCATGGCCACTTAGTTAGCTCTTTGTATAGGTCGGAGGCCTGTGGTAGCCCCCAGCGAAAGGCGTGGATGGCAGCCTTCTCCTCACAGTGGGGGATGGACACCATTAACTTGTTGAATCTGGCCAAGTAATCTCTGGTAGATTCTGTATCGCCCTGCTGGATCTCGTAGAGATCGCTGCTCTGCTTCTCTGGTCGCCTACTGCTGGCGAATTGCTGGTTGAATGCATTCACCAGATCCGCAAAGCTGGAGATGCTGGAGTTAGGCAGGTTTACGAACCACTGGAGGGCCGCTCCTGAGAGAGTGGATCCGAACCCCTTGCACATGCACGCCTCCTTCAGGGATCCTGAGGCCGTTATTACCATCATCTTCTGCTTGTATTGGTTGATATGGTCTATCGGATCGGCCGTTCCGTCGTAGCTGGTCATGTTTGGAGGAGTGAACCCCTTGGGCACGTCCACCGAGACGATGTTGTGGGTGAACGGCGAGTCTGCATAGCTGTCTGGGGCTGCTTTCTCCAGCGGCCTTGGCATTCCCGGTATGCGGCTGACCAGGTCCCATAGCTCCTTGTATTGGTGTTCCCAAGGATTCGGTCCTGCACAAGGGTTAGCGAAATTCCAAGGAGTAGTGTGAGTGGGAGGTGTATACCCTGATGTTCCTGGAACCTGCATGACCATGGGCTGGCTGGGCGCCTGTTGGCCTATTGGCACGGTGTGAACTATTGATGGTGTTTGCTGGATGGGATGTCCCGCTGGGCCAGTCCCCGGCGGAGGCGGTTGCCTTGCTGATGACCCTTCCCCTTGTGTCCAGACTGAGGTTGGGGTGAAAAAAGGTCCTGCATTACCATGTTGGTTAGTGATAATAGGTGGTCTTACAGATGCGTTACCTGGGGCCCCCGTTTGAGGTGGCGGTGAATCTAAGTTGATGGAGAGGTAACCCAAGCCTGTCGGAGTGATCCTTCCTGAAGGCGCTGTCCCCGAGAGATCCAGCCTGGTGACTATCTCGCTGGGAATGGCCCTGGTTTCGCCTCTGCTCCCGGGAGGTCTTGGGATTCCTGCTTCTGCGCCTGTGGAGACGCGCGGAGGTTGATTTTGAGCCGTTGCTAGCTTTCTGAGCTCCTGGTTGTCTTTCCTCAGGTTGTCGACTGCTTGGTGGAGGGTGAATATTCCTTCCATCATCGTCTTCCACATGTCTGGGGTGGGAGCACCCGCCGGGCCTGAGCTGGCCGCTGCATTGCTGCTGGTGGCGCCTGACTGCGCCTGGGGAGTGCCGACAACAAGGGGAGTGTTGGCAGCTGCGGGAATGTCCACGACCACAGGAGTATTGACTGTGACAGGGATGGGTGAAGTTTCTGCTGCCGCCGAGATGGGTTGTGAGGTTGTTTGAGGAGTTGGGTTTGTCATTTTTGAGAGTTTTTAGGATTTGAAGTTTTTGAGTTGAATAATCACTATAGCCCCACGGTGGGCGCCAAAATGTTTAGGTCAAAATTTACCTAATGTTCTTTTAGGAGGTTATAGTGATTCCAAGCCAATTGAGTATTATGTTTAGAACAAGTTAATGATTTAAGAGAGCAATGAGAAGTAGTATGAGAGACAAGGAGGTTGGTGACGCAGGAAGCCCCTTAGGGAAAAACTGCGGGAAGAATGATTCTTCCAAGTTCCACTAGAATTCTCTTGTAGAGTAGGTGGGTGTTTACAAGTATTTGCTTAAGTTTTCTGATTGTTGCCTATGCTAGGTATGATAATGAATGCCTTTTCTATGTACAATGTTTACATATATATACTTAGTCAAATGCTATGGACCGTTGGATGGAGGCCTGATCCAACGGATCTTTTCTTTCTTCTTTGCCCACTTTGGGTGCCTTCTCCTTATTCGCTTTCTCTGATGGAAGCTGGGTGTTTGGCTATTTGGGGCAATCTTCGAGCAGTGTTCCTTTGGCTTTATCCTGCTCCTCGAACACACTGCGCGCCTCCTTCCTCCGCACTCTTCTTTTTACCTTGACTTTCTTATTTCTTTATATCATTTGACTTTTAGCATCCAATGTTCTCCTCTCGTCCAATTGTTCGATGCCACGTGTTAGCCTAACAAAATGGTAATTTTGGGGCATAACAATTATTTCACCTTTGCATGTTACACTATCACCATGTATTTTGACTCTCACCAAAAGTTAAATTAAGTCTAACCCATTTGTATAAAACTAAAAAAAAAATGAAATGTAATGTGGCTCTCACCAAAAGTTAAATTAAGCCGTGAGTTTCAACCCAACCTGTTTTCAAGAATAAAAAAAATATACATCTAAAAATATTTAGTGTTGTATCGAGGCTCAGTTAATAAAAGTAAAAGTAAAATGTTTGTTTCTACTTGATGATAGGGGTTTGAATTTCGTTAGTTGCATTTTTTTTATTTAGGCCTTGTTCTTTTGGACTGAAACTTAATTGAAATGAACTGAACTGAACTTATAGGATCTGAACTGAACTGAACTTATAGGAACTGAACTGAACTGAACTTATAGGAACTGAACTGAACTTATAGGAACTGAACTGAACTGAACTGAACTGAACTTATAGGATCTGAACTGAACTTAACTTATAGAATCTGAACTGAACTTATAAAATCCGAACTTAATTAACTTTATTTTAATTTAAGTTAACTATTATTATTATTATTGTTGTTGTTGTTGTTGTTGTTGTTGTTGTTGTTGTTTTGTTATTATTATTATTGTTGTTGTTGTTATTATTATTATTATTATTATTATTATCCAATAGATGACATTGATAAAAAAATTAGTCTAAAACACAAGGTAGTTTAAAATATTTTCAACTTTATATATAATGGTTTGTTCATAGTTCATACATTATACTACAATTACATTACGATAAAAAACAATTCACTATTACAATTTCTCTAACCATTTATTTTCTCTAACAATGGTGATGAAGAAATTGATTAATGGGAGAGTGACAATTGGTGAGGGTGAGGGCGTCGTATGATGAGTTGTTGTTTTTTGGCATTAATGAGGATGATAGTTTGACATTAATTAGAGAGTAAAAGACGGGTAAATTATTAATGAGTTGTTTTTTTATAGAGGACGTGTATCGAATAATTAAAAGAAATGTTTGTATCGGTTGTTAAAAATAATACTCCGTATATAACTTTTCTTAACTGAGTTTATATGAACTAAATTTATAGGAACTGAATTGAACTGAACTGAATTGAACTTATAGAAACTGAACTGAACTGAACTTATAAGAACTGAACTGAACTGAACTTATAGGAACTGAACTGAACTGAACTTATAGGAACTGAACTGAACTTATAGGAACTGAACTGAACTGAACTTATAGGATCTGAACTGAACTGAACTTATAGGAACTGAACTGAACTTATAGGAACTGAAATGAACTGAACTGAACTTATAGGATCTGAAGTGAACTTAAATTAAGTGACTTGAAGTCCAAAACAACAGGGCCATAAATTCTTTAGCATTTTATCATAATTCCTAATAATATTAATCGAAAATTGCTATTATTGTTTTCCCTCTAACTAAAGTATTTTATACCTTAAGTAGTTTAGCGCCATAAATCCTAATAATGTTAATATTAATTTGTTAGAAAAAGAATCCTTAGTTTTGACAAAGTTGAGATACTTATCTATTCGAGAATACAAAAATATTGTATTTAAAAAAGAAAGAGATTATAAGACGTTTACGTTTTTTTAATGATGATCGTCGAATTTACTAGTATATAGCGAAACTTGTATCCTTGAATAATATTGTAAAGATATTTATACAAGTATACATTTTGTAATATTCAATCGTACTGTATATTTTTATAAGATATCCCTCTATCTTTATTATTGGTTTGCTTTTCAATGAAATATCATTTATAAATAATAAATTTTCCCAATTGGCTGTAAGCATGTGACAAAGGCAGCAACCCAAATGACTAACATCTTTCACATATGTGCGACCTCAATCATACGTTTTGATGGTTTCAAATGACTAACCATCGCGGGCACGAGCCTAGGCCACTCCACTTCTAAATCAGGGATCCACCCCTGACCATTTGTATAAAACTAACAAAAAAATTAATTATAATAGTAATACGAAGTAAGAAATTGAAGTAATATCATAACTAGTTTTTGAGCCGTGCACCGCACGGATGGTAGCGAAAAATATAATTAAAAGTAAAAACTTATGTTTTTTTATTTAGTAAATCACTAAATTTTTAGGAAATTTTAATTTGTCTAATCATACATTTTTGATAAGTTTATGTTGCCTAATTTTTTTCAAAGTATTCTTTTTTTTTCGACCTTTTAACATTTAGAGGTCACATCTAAAAATTTAATAAAAAAATTATTTTAGATTTCATAACATGTTTATTTACACAATATACATTTAATTTTAGGGTTAATTCATGATAATAATCCATCTTATACCCCTTTTCTCATATTAATTTATCCTCGCGTTAAAGTAAGAATAATCTCATCTTTAACGTCATTTAACTTAATTATAGCAGATAACCCCATTTTTTACTTGCTACTACCGGTTTCTAAAGAAGTGGCATATGGATCCCATCTTTCATTTTATTTTTCTTGTTTATTCTCTATTTTATAATTTTCATTTCTTCTTCTTCAATTCTTTCATTTTCATTTCTTCTTCTTCAACGACTTCTTCCTTGAGCACTTCAATCTTCCTAGAAATACTGAAAAACGACAAAGAAGTGTTGAACATAAACACTGGTTACCAATATATTTCTTATTATTGAATCAAGAAGGCAAATAGGTATATATACAATAAGGCTATCTTCTACCCCTAACTAATTTCCTAAACTTTAGGTAACAAATAATTACATAATTACATAACACATATTCCATGTTCTAATTATATACAATACAGAAATAATATCTACCATATTTCCATATGATTCTAATACTCCCCCTCAAATTGACGATCTTGGTAAACCGAGTCCCGACTTGAATTGCAAAGAGTCAAACAACTCACCTCTTAAAGCATTTGTAAACAAGTCCGCAATCAGCTCTTTGCTACGCACATGTGCCACATTTATCGCATTGGAAACAAGATGTTGTCGAACAAAATGACAATCAATCTCGATGTGCTTAGTCCTATCATAAAAAAACCGGATTCTTTGCAACGTGAATCACTTCTTGATTGTCACACAATAGTAGCATTGACTTTGAATGAAACACACCGAGAGAGGCAAGAAAATACTTCACCCAAATTAATTCACTCGTCATAGCTCCCATAGCTCTATACTCCGCCTCTACAGTGGATTTTGCTATCGTTACTTGCTTCTTCACCTTCCACGACAATAGAGACCCGCCCAAGTTCACGAAATAGCCGCTCAACGATCATCTTGTCAACGGACAACTCGCATAATCAGAATCACAATATCCCCTTATACTCAAACATGCATCTCGCTTAAAGCTTATACCTTTACTCGGATTTCTTTTGATATAACGAACAACTCTCAAGGTTGCATCCCAATGTTCCTTCTTTGGCTCATTCACAAATTGAGACAAAATATGTACTGCATAAACAATATCTGGCCGTATTCTTCCGTGTTGTTGAACGTGCTTTGACTGTTACCTCACATATATTCTTCTGTATTCTTCCGTGTTGTTGAACGTGCTTCCTTGATCATAAATGCCATGAACTTGATCTCCCTTGAAAGTAGGAACCACACACTTATATGCTTGTTATTTCATCATGTGTCTTATGGTTGACATGTCATGGTATTCCTCTCCTGGATGATGACTAGTCGTTATATTGAATGCTAGTGATGTCCCTATCAGGCGGCACTAAGCTAACTATAACCTGGTTATGGCAGGATTTATCCTAGTTCAACATTAAATTTTTAAAATTAGATTATAGCAAACTTATTTTGTATATGTCCGACAAAACTCTAATTAAGCGATGCATGAAGTACTCCAGTTACATAAAATGTACCAGGATTTATTTATCATGGGCTGGTTTTGTACGACAACCACAAAACCGATTAATTAATATTTTAATGATTTAAACTGATTAATTAATATTTTGATGATTTAAACTTTGTAAATGTTGGATTTAGTGATGTAATTTCCCAATGAAATGTGGCAATGGGAGAATGAGTATCAATGGCGGGTAGGGATGACAATTTGTTCAGTACCGAACCGAAACCGAACCGATCCGATGGAAATTTATCGATCCAAACCCATGGTTTGAAAATCCATATCCATATTGTAAAACCCCTCGTCGCAGAGGAAAGTAAAACATACAAACATGCCAAAACCTACGCGGAATTTGAACTTTAACATGCAAGATAAACGAGGTGAATTAAAACAAAACTGTACAAACTGATATAAACCAAAACTTAGATAAGTATAACAGTCTAAGTATAAAAAGCATAAATACAAAACAGTCTGGGATGACACATCCCTACAGGCACTCAGTATGAAAACCAAAACGTCTAGGTCTAGCTACACGATAAGAAAGGTAAGTCAATGATGAACAACGGATCATCGCTCGCTAGCCTCCAAAGTAACCCCTCAGCTATCCAACCTGTCATGTACCTACATACATGTAAACATGTACGCCACAATCAGTGGAGAGTGACTAGAGTTCTCCTAGCCACCTATTGTTAACGACATGTAACACATAAGACATCCAACATACTCCAACAGTTATAACATGTGAAGCATATATATATCAATATCTCAATCTCATGTCAACATGCAAATACTATGCAAGGCTCTCAATTAACTTCGAAAACTATTTGAAAAGAGAGACGGTTTTCCTTCCGGTTGCCCGGCCGGGGATCTTTCAATCCAAACCGTTTACGAAACCAGACTAAGAGTCATCCAATGCCTTGGATGAACAGTTCTAAAATCCATAACACTCTATCTACCACAATCAATCAGCAACATCTGACACTGTACCCCAACTCAGGCAAGAAGATGCAATCAGCAGTATCAAGAAGCTACCGCAACTCAGGCAAGGACTAGACACAAATCAGCAGTGTCCAAGTCACACCCCAACTCAGGTAAACTTGGTACACAAGTCAGCAAGCATACACCCGTAGCCGCAACTCAGGCATGGATGGATACCAATCAACTAATAATGGTTAATAACGCAACTCAGTCAGAACCATTACTCTTCGTAATGAAATCGGGATCCCAACTCAGACCCAACCCACTACGGTAAAAAAAACTCACGATAGGGCAGAGGTCGCAACTCAGACATTTCCCTACCGCATCATCCATACACGAAAACGGACCATACGTCGCAACTCAGACTAGGCCGTCACGCCACAAACACTCACATGTCAAACTAGAGGATCGCAACTCAGACCATAGCTTGACACGCATCAAACATCAGTACATATCGTACTCTAGCGGTCCCCACTCAGACATATTCCGATATGTACTACAACCAGGTACTTAGTCCTAATCTTCTAGACTTCTAAACAACACTAAATTGACCCCAAGAACTAAGTTAAGGGAGAGTCGGGTTCCCTTTCGGTTACCCGACCGGGGGGTCTCTATCCTCACTCCATTCCCGACCCAATATAGTGCCGCCCGTACACTGGGGACCACAATCACATATATAAAGCATACAGAACGAGTCTCAAGCAAATCGTAGAAGCCGATCAAAAGTTAAATCGATTTTAAGGTGAAAAGGGCTCCCAACCGGTCAGAGGCAGGCTGTCGGCCAGCCGTCTGGCAACCCTTACACTATCAGCCTTTTGAAAACACAATCTAATGAGGAAGGGTCCCCAGCCGGTCGACCGGCCGCCGACCACCTGGCTGGGAGACCACTCTCCCTAGGCTTCCTCTTCTACGCTTTTAACAAACAAAGCACACTTAAGGATGTCTTAGCCGGTCGACCGGCGGCCGGCCACCCGGCTGAGCATCCCTACAACAACATCCTACAAAACGCGAGAAAAACAAGGTTGCACTCCCAGCCGGTCGGTCGGCCGGCTGCCGGTCGGTCGGCCGGCTCAGAGCTCCAAAGCCATTTTTACGAAATTCGACAGTGAACACAAAACTCCATGAAACCGATTCAAATCTTAAGGATAGCAACAATACAAGTTTATCCAGCATAATAACAATCATATAATACATAAACAAGTATAAATTCCAACATCAAACACATATTAAGATCATGTCATGTATCCGTCTTAATTTTGCAAAAACTGAAAATGAATGTAAAAGCATATGAATACATCATAAAACTTTAATTAAATCATGTGAAGATCATATGAAACGAATTCCTAACATATTACTAAGCCCATATGCCAACAACAACTTGAAAATCAGAAATTGTAAGCAAGAACAACATCAAAAGTGCTACTTTAACAAAAAGGCCGAGTTACTCGTAATTGTCACCTTATAAGCGGTTATGCTCCGAAATCCTCCTGAATAACGTAGCTATCAACCTCTGGGTCCTCTAAACCAACTCCTACAACAAAAGAAACGAAGATTATAAGCTTAAAACGGATTTTGGTGAAAACAACGTCTTTTTCGAGATTGATAAAACTGAAATTGAAAGAGATAGAAAGCTTACAAATTTAGAGAGGATTCCGAAAATGTAAGGCTTACCTTGATACGAGTTCGGGAAGAGATCGAGATGATGATTTTAAGCTTGAGAAATGAAGAACAATGGAGTTTGGAAATGTTACTGTAAAAATAAATTGTGAAAGATGATATGTCGATGAATAGAGTTTTAGGTGGGGTTTATATTGTCCTTTCTTTTTATTTGAGTCGGGTTATTTGTTTAAGATACGAACTCAAGTCGGGATTAGAATATGCCAAGTGAACAACATCTTAAGATCGAATTAAATATTCTTAAGACGGAACTTAACGGATGAACT
Source organism: Silene conica (assembly GCA_029255685.2). Taxonomy (NCBI): domain Eukaryota; kingdom Viridiplantae; phylum Streptophyta; class Magnoliopsida; order Caryophyllales; family Caryophyllaceae; genus Silene; species Silene conica. Next base: position 24,535,165 of record CM055317.2, on the reverse strand, counting down.
TAAATTAAATTTACGATTTATTATTAAAATAATATTATATTCCGGAAAATACTTTAAAATCATTAAAATATTATTTACGAAAATACGGGATGTTACACATATCCATTAGTTAGAATCCGAATCCAAATCCACCCAAAAATTACCCGAACCGAATCCACGCCGATCCATTTCGTAACCATAACCGACCCGATCCACTCCGTAACCAACCCGAAACCGATTCATATCCACCTTTAACCCGATCCAAGTTCGATCCGTATTCATTTTTTCCCAAATTTAGACTCGTCTAAAATGCAAAATCGACCTGAATTCTTTTCACAAGCAAAAAACTAATCTTAATAATTAATCTCATTTTTTTTCTAAAAAAATATATTTATTATTATTATTATTATTATTATTATTATTATTATTTCTTACAAGTGTAAATTTAGTTTTCCTTAACTATTATACCAATATGTTAGGTGAGCTATGTTATTTTAACTATTAGAGATTAATAAAAAAATTGTATTTCATCAATTATTATATCAATATTTGTTAGTAGAAATATGTCATTTTATTAATAATTTAACTTGATCATTAAAAAGAATACAAATTCCCAAGTTCGGCAATCTCACAATAGCATAATGAATGAAGATCTTTAACATGATAGATTAATGTGAAGAACCTCATAAATTTACATTAAAGCTCATAAATTTTACAATATTAAAGCTCATAAACTATTCATAACACTAATGATACTACAACTATTAAACGCTCAAATTATCTTTTAAGAACTAACTTATAAGTATGAATTGAACTAAACTTTTCTGAATCGACCTTATAGGAGTTGAACTTAACTTATATAAACTCAATTGAGCTGAACTGAGCTAAACTGAAAAGTGCTGAATTATATTGACTTTAACGTAGAGTTGAACTGAACTTAAAGAGTAAGATTTCAAGTATAAAAGAATAAGGTGTAACGAAGTAAAGGCAACTGAACATTAACAAAATTATTATTATTATTAATTAGTTAGTTAATGAAAATTTCGACTTCACTTTTGTCTTTAACATCCTCTACCTTAAAATTTTGATTTTAATTTAATAATAGTAAAATAACATTTTTTCTTAAATTTGTGCTACATTGAGAAAATCTACCATAAGCAATTAACAAATCATTTAAGGAAATTAATAAAAAAAATATGAGTTGAGTAAACACAAATGTCTTTTTTTTTTTGTATTCAGAGTTTTCTATTTAGTTACTACTTCAACTTCTACTCTATATACTCCATATTACTTTTTCTCCAAAAATATGATTTTATGATGACCATTTTTCTGCCTCAACTATGAAAACAAGTAGATGGAAAAAGTGCAAGAAACATATATCATATATTAATGGGTAATTTAACAAATATAATCTCAACTATCACTCTTCTTCTTAAAATAATCTCAACTATCAATATTCTCGCAATAATCCCAACTTTCCTACCACCCTACTCAAAATAATCCCAACTATCACTCTTATTCTCAAAATAATCCAACTATTAATAAATAATAACCTTTTTTAAGACTTAGCAGTGACACTAAACTATTTTAAGAAGGGTGGTAGGAAAGTTGGGATTATTGCGAGAATATTGATAGTTGAGATTATTTTGAGAAGAAGAGTGATAGTTGAGATTAGAGCTGGCCGTTTGCGGGCTTGGGCTGGACATGGGCCGGGCCTAACCTATCAAAAAGTGTCCAACGGGCCTTTTTTTAGTGCCCGTGTCCGCTATGGCGGGCCTACTATAACTGCCCGTACCCGTCCAATATACCTTAGCGGGCCAACTAATGGGCTTGCGGGCTTTTATTGAAATTAATAATTGAAAAATTAAACCAACAAATCGGTAAAATAAACAACATGATTACCAAATTTGCAAAATAAAATTAAAAACATAAGAATTAGGATAATGTTTACAACTTTCAAAATAGTAACTAAACATCATCTTTGTTTTATATAAACATTATAAAGTCTCAAAACACTTCAAAATATTAGTCGAGGAAGGCACGTCTTTATCCGTCATTCAAGTAGGTAACTTTACTACGGAGTAAGTGTAGGTAAGTGTGCTTTTGTTATATTCAGTAAACTATTAATCTTCTCAATGTAGGTAACTTTACTACGGAGTAATTTACTTTCTGTTTTCAATAAATATTTTTTTAGTTTTTAGTTTTAATTTTTAATTTTTTTTTTGTTATGTTAAATAATAATTATAGTTTACAAATTTTGTAGCGGGCCTAACGGGCTGTCCATGGACAATTTTATTTTGTCCAAGCCCGTCCATTAATTTTAACGGGCCTAATTTTCTTGTCCGTACCCGCCTATTTCAAAAATTTTTTGTGACCAAGCCCGCTAACGAAGCGGGCCGAACGGGTTGGCCCGCATTTGGCCAGCTCTAGTTGAGATTATATTTGTTTAATTTTCCTATATTAATATGTGTATATGAAAAAAGCGGAATTACAATTATAATGTTTGCGCTTTGAAAGGGTATGAATTAGATTTTGAAATGGGTATGGATCGGGTTTGAAATGGATATGGATCGGGTTATGGATAGGGGTTTTGGGTTGGATCATGGATCGGGTATGGATATGAGTGATAATAAAAAATGGTGGATTGGATATGGATCAATGATTTTTGGATATAAATAGATGATCCATTAAATAAGTGAATTGAGTTTAGATTTCGCAAAACCCGATCCCTAATGGCGGGTGAGTATAGTGAAAAAGTGAAAAAAGTACTTATAACATAGTGGAGGTGCGGGGAATCGAACCCCGTGCCTCTCGCATGCGAAGCGAGCGCTCTACCATATGAGCTACACCCCCGTTGATGTAAAATAGCAGCGTCAAAAGTAATTATCTGTTAATCCTAGAAAACAAACTCCGAACTCAAAACTACAGCGTTGATAATGATAAAATTAAGCAGTTGAAGGAGGTGGTCCCTGTGAAACAAGAAACGCGTATTTTGAACGGCGTCGCTGGGATTGGTCTCGTGATGAGTCGACGGCGGCGGCAACCTCATTTTGGTCGCATTTATGTAGAGTAGCCACTTCTGCTTTCATTTCTTAGATTATTTATGAATTATTATTGATCATCGCATTCTTTTAAAAACAGTGATGAATGTTTCTTTCTGCTTAACCTAAATTAGTCTCACATCCGAATAATTAAAGGAGTTAATAACGGTGGTGAGGTATTAGGTTACAACCGTCTTAAGCTTAAGCAATGCTTAAGATCATATGAATTGTGGTGATAACTATAACTAAAGTGTCACTCCAGTATGAGATTAGTTAGGTATTGGTCGATTGCGGTTTTATAATTCCTCTATCTCAACCTAATCTTCTCACTTTTATTTTATTATGAAACGTAAGGAGAAGCGAGATTAACACGAAAGAAAAGTAGAAGGATCGTTTTTAAGATGGTGGCCTGGTGGGTGTAATTATTTAAAGCTCCAAGAGATAGTCACTTACTTAATCAAATACAAAAACTAGAGGAAAGTCTGAGGAAAATTACCTCCTGTTCTTGGTTTTGCAATAAAAATTGTATTTTCGGAGCCCTTCATCCTCTTCATTGCTTCTCTGTTGCTCATAAACCTAGATTACTTGCTGCCTTGTTGCCTTCCCTTTGTATTTGTTGCTCATTATGTTGCTAAGGTCTTACTGCGTCCTTGTGTCGCCTAAAATTATGCTGCAGACAGTGTTAGATTAGATCATTAGAGAGGATTAGAGCTTAACTGAAGTGAATTTGACATTTGGACATCACGCAGCCTAATTGATTATAGTGTTGACATGTTTGAATGGTAAGCAAATCTTAACTTTAGGCTAAAACATGACACTGAATCACTGATGGATTTCTTGCTTCAATGGATGAAGATGGGTCGAATGTCTTTCTCACTTGGCTCAAACCTCTAACTTACTTCAAACCTTACTCTCTTATTTTCTTCTTTAATTAATCTCACCTTTCTTACAGTTTAGTTTCCTTCCTTGTTTTATATAAGCTCTCAACTTCTGTTTACAGGAGTCACCTCCTTACAAAACATTTGAAAATCGTGATCAACTTTGGGATGGATCTACTGGTATGTGCTAACTGTTACTCCTTATATAGGCGGTCTTTACTGACAAACATATATGTGACAGAGAGGTAAATAAGTACATTGTACATACATTTATTTATTCGCTCTCACATCTTCAAAAATTCCTGCCAGAGATCGAGGTATAATTGCCTATCTTCAGGATGGCAGGATGCGATAGTGTATATTGATGTATATGCTGCACTGTGGCTTCTGCTACTTGCAATCTCCATCTCTCCAGGACGTGTCTCTTTATTCTTCGGAATATGCTCTTTATCATCTCCCTCTTCATGTTGCAGAATCCATTCACGATGCAATACCACATCCTCAGGAAATCTTAACTTCTCGGCTTGCATCTCACTGTCTTTCTATTTACCTGTTTAGCAGAGGTTTGATTAGATACATGGAAATTTCTCCGCTGTAGAACCAAAAAAAGGCTGTGGTGTTCATATGGGCATGCTTAATAGAGTGAGATTTTATTTGTTGATTTTACTGACATCATATTTTGATATTTGTCTTTTGTAGTGGCATCAGAGGTGTCCGTGCCTCAGTTTCTGAAGTTATATATGTCTTCCATGTTGTTTCTTCTCCGTGTTGTTTATTTTCTACTCATAATCCGTGCTTGGATTAAATTATAATTCTCAATTGTTTGGTTCATGGTTTGTATGTATTTGTTTCCTTGAGAGCGCCACTATCTGCAGGCAAGCTATCATCAATGTATTTTTTAGTACATTTTCTTCCGGAAATGCTACAGGGAAAACTCTGATTCCTACGGCATGATCTCCCTATTTAAATGGAAATAACATGATAGAGTTAATCTTCAAACTCATGTCGTTTTGAATTTCTTCTCTTTACAGAAAACTATAAGGATCGTCTGGAGAATCACTAGTATTTTGCACTTTTGCTCATATCATTTTTCATAGAAAGGTAAATATTAGGAGTATTCCTTTTTATGTGACATTAGGAAAATTCTGACAATGAAGTAGTACACACGAACAGAAATGATGGATTTCTTCATGATTTTAAAAACAAAATGATGAACAGACGATCTATTGTCTCCGTGAGATTCAGTCATCAAATGCTAAATTAGACACAACTTGCCAGCAATTGTCTAAGAGAGACATTGATTTTCTTATTCTATGGTGACTTGTCAGGTTTTAGCTGATGGTATTTTCGATGCATCATGGCTGGTTGCATGATGGAAAATATGGATTGTTTTTTCTTCTGTGGTTTAACTCCAAAAATGAATGACCTCAGTGGTACTTTACCCTTGCTTCGAGATTTCGTTAGATTCTCATTTTGGCTCTTTGATCCATAAAATCCTAGGTCTGCATTCAGCCTGGTTATAGTACGCTGCACTTGAACTTGGAGATTGGATATATGATCCATACCAGCTTGCAGTTCTTCAGCAACCTTGTTATTTTCTTGTTGCATATTCGCTACCTCGCCTTGGAACTTTGCAGCATTATAGCTGGTAAATTTCATGTCATCATCTGCGGCACCGACACTAACAGCATGTTTTATTTCTCCTTGAATGTTGCACAACTGGGAGAATCTTCTCTGCGACTCTTCTTTCAGCTTTTCACTTTGCTCCAACCAGACAGTTAACTCGGTTTCTATCTCTCTAAGGTGTTTATAGATAGGCCTAATACCTGATTTCAGGGATGAGTGACCAGTTTCATGACTATTTTCGGCTCTTATTTCATTGTCCTTTTCTACCTTTGCTAATTCTGAAAACAGATCTTTAACTCCATTCTGAAACTTTTGGATTTGACCAAATGAAGCACTAAACCTCATCCAGAAATCAAGGTTCTCCTCTAAAATTTCATCTATATCTCCACGTAGTTTTTCTTCGGCTGGTGAAATGGTCTGTCCATCACCAACTATAACTCTTATATCTTCCTCATCCTCTAATAGGGACAAGAGGTCCCCATTTCTTGAAGAATCAACATCATTTGCTTCTTTCTCGTTTTTGTATTCGTCCAACCTTTTCTGCAGAGCATTTAACTTTTGACGCAAAGACTGGTTTTCTGCATCCTTCGTTGCATTATACTTTTTCAGTTCTCTAAGCTGTGCGTCAATGCCTGAGATGTCTATTTGGCATTTCTTCTCTAACTCACCTAGCCTTTTTTTTGCTTCTTTGTAGTTCCGAAGAGTATTAGTATACTCCGCCAAAAGGACCTTTTCTTTCCCTTCTAATCCATTCATGAATAACTGCTGCCAATCCGGCTCATCTTCATCTTTTCTTGTCTGCTCTCGTTGGTGAATAGATGTGGTGTTTGATCCATCATTTGGTTCGCTCACTGATTCCCTTCTTAGAACATCTTCAAGGGTAACTGGCTTATCTTTTGCTACACTTGCAGTCACTGTTTTATGAAACTGTGGTGGGACTTCCTTATCCGTGGGTAGAGTAATGTGCTGTTGTTGGGTCCCCTGAGGATTTACCAGTTCCTGTGCTTTACTGTTTGGCGATTCTGTAGATTGACCCTCTTGTCTGTGAACAGTTGAAGGAGTCTTGCATCCATCATTTGGCTCGCTCACCGATTCCATTCTTAGAACATCTTCAAGGGTAATTGGCTCATCTTTTGCTACACTTGTTGATATTTTATGAATCTGTGGCGTGACTTGCTTATTCATGGGTAGAGTAATGTGCTGTTGTTGAGTCCCTTGAGGATTTACCAGTTCCCCTGCTTTATTGTTTGGTGGTTGTTTTGATTGGGCCTCTTGAGCAACAACAGGCTCATTCGTAAATAAAGTTGGAGGCTGTTGAGAAGTCCCGTGGGGATTTATCAGCTCCTCTTTTTTGACGTCCGATGTATCTTTTGATTGAGGAATAACAAGCATATTTGATGACAGAGTTGAAGGCTGTTGAAGAGTCCCTTGAGGATTTATCAGTTCTGCTGTTTTACTGTTTGGTGTTTCTTTTGATTGAACCACTTGAGGAATAACACGCTCATTTGTAGGCAAGGTTTCAGGCCTCTGATCAGTCCCTTGAGTATTTATTAGTTCAACTACTTCACTGTATGAGGTTTCTTTTGATTGAATCTCATGAGATGGAGCTGTATGCTTTTGATGACTCCTTTGTATATGTAACAGCTCCTCTGATTTACTCGTTGCTGTTTCTTCTGAATGAACCTCTTGGGGAGTAATGGGCTCATTTGTAGTAACAGTTACAAGGCATTTCTGAGTTCCTTGAGGCTTCACCGATTCCTCTCCTTTACTGTTCTGTGCCATTTCTGAATGAATTTCATGAGTAGTAACGAGCTGATTTCTAGACTGAGTTGTAGGCTGTTCTTGTATCTCTTGAGGATTTACTTGTTTCTGTACTTCACCGTTGAAGGGTTCTTTAGTTTGATCCATGACAAGGGTGGTCGGTTTTGATTCTTGTAGAGTTGGTTGTATCTGTGTTTGGGAATCGTTCATCTTGGAAGTTATTGCCGATTTTGAATTCGACTTGGGTTGTGTAGTACCCTCTACATCTTCATTCTGATTAACAATTGGTGATTTCGTATATTTTTCGTTTATATCCTGCATCAACTCCGTCTTTACATCTGCAGCTTTTGTGATCCTTCCCTTATCTTGTAGCTGACTTGAATTCTCGAACTCCTCATCAGGCTTTACATCGTGTAATTTCTTTGAGATGGTATCAAGGTTAGAGCGAGCTTGAGTAAAATGCGTTTCGAGGCTGTTATTATGCTGTTGGAAGTTGCTGTCTAGCTGATGAAGTCCTCTAAGTTTGTTCTCCATTTCATTCACCTTGTCACTCAAATCATTTTTCCCTTCAATCAAGTTTGCCTTGTCATCTTCGAGGTTCTTAATATGTGACTGAAGCTCATCGGTCTCTGATCTTAATGTGTGTATCAAAGCAGTTTGAGAAGAAACTGCACCTTCAAGACTGATCACTTTGTTCACCAGCTCATCGATCTTTTCAGCCATTTCTGATACTGTAAGCGTGTTATTATCATCTACATCAGAATGGTCCTTAATCTTGTCCCTATGCATCTCCAAAGCCATGGATTCTCCCGAAATTTCTACCTTGTCATTAAATCTACTCATAGTTTCTTCCAATTTCAAGTAATCTCCAGTTTCAAAAGCATTAGTTTGGTCATCATGAGCTAACTCACCCTTGAGAGACTTTAACCTGTCACGAGCATCCTTAATTCTTTGTCGCTCAGTGTTGGCCTCTTCAGCACCTCTCTCTTGCTTCTCCTTAAGCTGAGCTAAAGTGTCCTGGCAAGATTTAATGGCAGCTTCTGCCATAAGAGTCCGAGCTTCATCATCATCTATAGTTTGCGATATCGCAAATTCATCTTGCAACTGTGATATCTTTTCTTGCATCCCTGTTATCTCTTCCTCGATATTCCAGTACCTTGCATGCCCGCTTTCATATGAGCTTTTTGCAAATTCTTTTTCAGTTTGTAAGGTCAGAATCTGCTTCTGGAGCTTATCAATCTCGGCTCTGGCCTCATATTTGGTCAGACCTGATTTGGGCACTTTGTTAGCTTGACTTGTTGACTTGGGGGTAACCTCGAAAGGGGTTTTCTTTGAATTTGTTAGTGCCATGATAGCCTTAATGCTTTTGGTTGGGAACTTAGCCGGAGCTTTCGGGATGTTGGTATCTGGCGGCTTCTCCATTTGAAACTTCTTAGGCACTCTTGGAGACGCAAAATCATCATCGTCATCAATCTGATACTGGAATTGGTCAGGAAATGCAGCAGCAAGGGTGCTATTTGCATTCTGCAGTTCTTTCGATATAGAGTCATATCTTTCTGCCAATGATTGGTATTCTCTAAATGATTCTTCTATGAAATTTATTAGCTCCGGCCGATGTTTGTAGTACATCTCTGCTCTCTTTGCAAATGAATCTCCATCTTGTGTAATAAGTTTAAGCACGGCTTCCACCTTGTCCCCCATATCTGCAGTTACGCCACAAAATGTTGATGTTACTATTTCCGTATTACCTATAATTATCTTCATGGATCAAAATGATTTTTTCCTTTTCTAAACGCTAACCATTATGAATTTCAGGTGATTATGTCAAAAGCAGACTATTAAAAGGCCATTTTTCGTTGGTTGCGATATGTCAAAAATCGACAATGACCAACCACAGAAACACTCTACAACAATTTAGCGAGGTACTAAAGCCTGGAAGAGCCGAGAAAGAGAACCATGCAAGGTACATTTTTGTAGTCTCGAGCTTTTGAAAACTAGAGATTCATTATGAAATTGTTTCATTTTATATAGAACTTGCAGAAGACATGAAATTTCAAGGATATTTAAGTTTTCATATGCAAAGTTTACCGTGTTAATTCATCATCTAAATGCCATAAATATGTCACACCCGTAAATTTGTACACATATCATCATATATTATTGCTGATAAAAGTCGATATTTGTATGGAATATCATCATAGGCTTTATATTCCTGTTAGCTGTTAGACGTCCGGGTCCGGATCTGGTTGTATTAAAACTCAGATCCGAAATGACATGAAAGATGATCATGGAAAATGGAAGGTAAAGAAAAGGAAATTTACCTTGGAGGCTTTGTTCGAGCCATTTAGATTGTTTGGTCCTGACATGGCTTGCCCACCACCAGGAATATGCATTGCTTGCTGCCCTTTGCAACATTTCCTAAGGTTACCTATAATCTTTCAATTTGACCCGCCTTTAATTGATACATGACATTTATATTATCCAGAAAAAATTAATAGCTAAACTTCAAAGTTTCCATATTTTTAGTTTTAATACCCTTCCACTTTCTCCCTCTATTCATCCCGTAATCTCACATTCTTTTTCAAAGTTGCATTGTTTTTTTTTCAGAAAAGATCCAAAAAAATTGAGAGGGATAATATTTTTTGCACAAAAGAAAGAAATGTGCAAAAGAGAAAACACACCCCTCACCAATGTGAGATAGAGAAAATTTCGGATGTAATATAGTAGTTAAATGTACTCCCCTAAATTCATTTTTTTCATTTTCTCTCTAGCTATGTAAAAAGAGTTGAGTCTTTTGTAAAAAGATTTTACAATTAAACATTGTAAAATCGTATTACAAAGACCTCGATATCCTTATAATAGAAAGTGGTTGTTGGTGTAAGATATTGTAGTAGCGTTATTTAGATAAAATATAACTTGGTTTTCCGATAATATTTGTGTAAAACAGTTTTATATGTGAATTATTGATGAAAGAAATATACGGAGTAATAAGTAATAGTGTAGGATTATGCATCATTTTCTGTCTTTCCGTGAATTATTTACTCATGAGACAATAAAATGTTTGTACCGCCTAATATAAATCGTGACTGATTTTTAGGATTATTGAAATTGTCAATCGGAGGTATATAATTTCTCCATGTGACAACAAAATGTTTGTGTGGTCTAGCATAAATCATGTGAAAAAAATACTACATAATACTATTAGGATTAGGATTATTAAGTGCAGTTTTGGTTGAGTGAGTTATTCTGGTAAAATGCTATGGTAAGAATGCGTATTCACTCCATTCTGATGAAACTGCATCATTGTAGACGACCAGGTTTATTATATGGACAGGCGGAGTGTTGTTGAGTAGAAGCAGCAGACAAAAATGATATTAAAAGCTCATCCATCTCTGATTCATTCAACCATACTGCATATTAAAAAAATTACATTTGTTCAACTCTTATTTCTATCAGATGGTTTCCTGTCCATCTCATCTGCTCATTTCAGCATAGTATCTGAAAATATGGGATCTTCCGTCAGTTCCTTGCCTGAAAATATCGAATCCTCGGTCAGCTCGTTACCTGAGGATCTGCCTGATAAAACCTTCTTACCCTCCGCTCTAGTCAACATGTTTCCAGATTTCACACGAACTGATAAATTTCTCTCCACGCAAGACCTTTTCCGTTTACTAGGTAACATACTTGACTTTGGTGGTCTTAAATTCTTAATACATGTTACGCTGTAATTACTCAGCATCTCCCTGATTATTTTGTACTGATATTAGATCACCTTGTTCTTATCTAAACTCATCTTAGTCAATATTAATCCAATTGAATCGATGTAATTCAGAGATTTTATGTATACAGACATGCAGGCTGTATACGAGAGTAATCAAGGAAAACTTCTGGCGTACTCAGGTAGAAAATTTACACTTGTTGAGAGAATTGCTAATGGGTTTATCCCAGAAGATGCTTTGTTTGGAGCTCCGTATAGCAGTCTCGTACATAATGTGAGTGTAGAGGCGAGGAGATTGTTTCGGAGATTCCACAGAAAACCTCGGGTAGATCGTGCATTAGGGGAGTTGTCAGAGGAGCTGTCAAAATATATTTGGCCGTTACAGGGTGCTATACATGTTCAATTCAGATCGCCTGTGGCTTATTTACCTGCATATTTTCCTCCTGTTGGCGAACTGAAAGTTGTATTCAGCAACATTCTGAATGTCAGAGGTGGTGAATATTGTCTTGCAGCATGTGAGGACGGAACAGTTAAATGGGTCAGAGAATCCAAGTGTGTAAATAGGAACCATATTTGGACTGTACATTTGTTTGATCCACCGTCTAATGGGGAAGAAGTTCACCTTTCGCAAAGACTAAGGAGAAGAGGTTCAAATGTTGAGAACGAACTTGTGATCAACAACTACATTGGGGGAAATGTGAATCATGGGTCGGGTATGATTGTTGGGCCTGTCAATGTTCATATCAACCAAGGTGAATGGTGAATAGTGAATGGTGAATGGTGAATATTGGGCAACTGGAAAGGTTTTTGTGTACTTATGCGAATACTTTCTCAATGTTGTCGCCATGTTATGAAACTAATCTATTATTCATGTCAAAAGTAATTTTCTTATTCTTATCTCTCGTCTCTAATCCTAAAGTTCTTATTGCTCTCTTTAGAACGAAGAATCTTCAATAGCTTTTGGTCGCATTATAGAAACTTGATATCATTGATTTGAACATTTGATCTTGATTGATCGAACCAGGAACAATATTACAAAACGAGGGATAATTTTGACATATAGAATAAGTTGTGAACAAAAAAACTCATTTACTTTTGACATTTAAAATAATTAGTGTACAAAAAGAAAAGCCATTTTATTAAAACAAAATATAGCCAAAATTCAAATTGTCTTATAGAATTTTAAGAACGAAGCAAAAATGAAAAATGAAGCAAAATTATTAAATTAAACGGACTAAAATGTTAAATGGCATAAAAAGAAACCCGGTCATAAAACTATTTTTTTCTTTATTCACTAAATTTTCATTTTGCACAAGTTTTCGTGTATGTAGGTTGGTGCTGTGGTGGGGATACCGTGAGAGCTAGCGAGCGATGCAGTGCATCGACATGACATTACCCGTATCGTTTAGCTAGACTCTTAACTTATCGGTTTTGATATACTCTGGGGATATGTTATCCCAGTTTGGTTACAGTTGTATATAACTTATAAACTTATCTAGCATTTTTTTTATATTCCGCATTTTGATTTAGTAATTCACCTTGCATATTTATAATCATGTCAAAAAGTTTAAATTCCGCACATTTTTCCGCATACTGTTTTGTTTATTATTCCGCATTCGCAAGGGGTTTTGCACTTGGCGTTCTATTTCGCACCTACCCATTACCGATTGGAACCATGTGCCCCATCATTACATTCATTACCCGAAGATCCGGATTTCGCAAAGGTTTATGGGTTGAACCTTATTTGGTAGGAATGAACCTCATGCGGTTAGGTTGTTAGAAGTTGAAATCTTGGGTTCTTAAATGTTAATGGTGTCGAATTGTTTTATATTTTATCAAGATGGGCATGATTGATATATGTGGACTTGTAATACTATTTGTTTTTCAAGTTACGGTTTAAGACCGGGATGTGGACATGAAATCATCTTGGAATGCGTGATGGGCCGAGTGAGAGGAAGGTGGGCTCGGGGATAACCGAATAGAAAGGGGTTGAACTTGGGTTGTGATATAACAAGCGTAGTATGACCGAATATCTTTGGAAAAACTTCAAACACAAACCCTAATTACATCGACATCTCCCTCCTTCACCTTTTTGCCCATCGACACAAAAATAAGAAAAATAAAACCCTATTATCTATTTTGCCTCCTTACTCCGTACAACCCTAAAACCTCTTAACTTTTCTGTCTCCTTAATCCATACACTCAAGGAACCTAGCATGGGATTGAGAAGAAGAAGGGCTGGAACGAAACAGGGATAACCCATCATCGGTATCGTTCACCTGCGCAGCCATGTTCGTAAGTATTTTATCATGTTGCTTTGCATCTGTGAACCTGTACACTAAGTTCGTATGTAATCCTTGTAATTAGTGTAACATGTCCATCGTATCTAGACCACCGTAGGACTACTGTGGGTGGCGTGTTAACCACCGCAAGTCGTCAAGTGTCAAAGCTCTGTTTTCGTTTTTTGTTTCGCTGTTTCGTTTGGTGCTGCGTTTAAATCGTGTTTTGGGTTGTTTCTGGGTGCGAGCTTTATGGGTAATAATAGTAGGGTGTTTGTAAGTTGTGTGGTGATGGCTAGGGTGGATAATGGTGGTTGAAACCACCGTGAATTCCTCCCAAAGAGTGGCTCGCGATATAGCAAAGCAGAGGATGATCGTGAGTGTCAGGGGGTTTTGGAGGTGGTTGTTCAGGGGGTGTAGTGGTGTCGAGGCCAGGTGGTTGGCACCAGGGAATTGTGGGTAGTGTGGAGTGTCGGTGGTGGTAACTGGTGGTGGTAGTGGTGGTGCTAACAAGCGGTTAAGGGGCTGGTTACAGTAGGTGTTAGTCGCGGGTTTAGTGTAGGTGGTTGTGACCAGGGGGTTTTGATGGTGGTTTTGAGAGCTGGTTGGGACAAGTCTGGAGTCGTGGTTAGCGTCAATAGGTACACCGTAGTCCAGGGTTGGTAGTCACGGTGTTGAGGTGGTGGGTAAGGCGGCAGGAGAGTGTCGAGGAAGGCTGGAAGTAGGCTGGTCAGGGCTGTCGGTTACGGGTTTTGGGCTGGTACGTGTGATGCGTGTGATGCGTTGTTGTGGTGTTGGTTATTATTATTGTTTATTATTATTATTATTATTATTATTATTATTAATACTTGTTATTACTGTTGTAATGATATGATAATAGTATGATTAATATTATTAGTAAATATTGCTTAACATTAATGTTATAATGTTAGTTGTGTTGTTTTCATCGTTATGAGTTTATAATTGTTCGATAATTTAATTATCGAAGTAATGAATATTATTATTAGTATTATTTATGTTATTGTTATCATGTCATTTGGTTTATATGTTAGTATGAAGTATTACTTTAAGGGACTTTACGAGTCGAGAAGTTACTATTTCGGGAAAGTTTCTATTTTGGGAAAGTTTCTATTTTGGAAACTTTCCAATTTTAGAAGTTACTATATTCGGCATTTTGTTACGATTCTAAGTATATGATTTGGTAAAGGTTGTAATCGTTGAATAATATATGTTTAAGTGACGGTTTCCGCGTTGAACATCTTGAGGAGTTGTTGACTGTCTTTCAGCAAATTGAGGTAGGGGATTTATCTGTGGTTTGTGTTATGACATGAAGTGCGTGTGTGATGCTCATTACAAGGTTGTTATAATTGATATTGAATGTTGTTGTGGAATATTTGATTATTGTTAGTTGTTGTGGAGAACGGGACTTGTGATACGGGACTTGTGATATGGTCATGGAAGGTGTGGTGTAGTGGAAGGAGTGGTGTGATGGAGGTGAAGTGGATGACTGGACGATGTGGAGATGGAAGGAAGTTGCAATCTGTTTATTTGTGTCATGTTGATGTTTTCCTACTCAACCTCGTGGTTGACCTTGTGTATTCGTGTGACACCTACGATGATCCGGAATGGGGAGTAGATTCTAGAGGAAAGAGACAAATGAGCTAGGAGCTGGAACGGGAATGTGAGATGCGGACTTGGACCTACTTAGAATTAGATCATACACTTAGATAGTTATTAGTTGTACTTTTTCTCTGCTGCTTAGTTTTTGTAATATCGCAGTTTAATTTTATAAATTTTATATAAAGTACTTTGGTTGTTATACTTTGTTATTCACTACCTCGGTCATTCCGAGAGGGTAACGGTCCTATTTATTTGAGAATGTCTGGCTCAAGGCTCTTAAATAATTGATGATTTAAATAAACATCACTATTCGTAAAACAAAATGACAACTTTTATTAATAAACTTATCATATCCAAATTAGAATGTGCATAACATCTACCTCGTCAAGGTTGAGAAACTCAAACAGTTGTCTACCATCCAATACAGCTAATTCAATGTGGGGAATAAAACATGTATTCGCCCTAAAACATGAAGATTATAACGAAATATACAATTGTGATTATAGTCATAATTTAATAAGAACATGAAAAGAATTACAACCTTGAGTCCTTGCGCAAATAGGCCTAAGAAAAGGAATTAAAGTAATTTCCCTCCTATAACTTGCACCCAAGACTTTGTTTAAGACGATGCCGCGTGTGTTGCCTTGCAATATGGGGAGAGTTTTGTGAGGTTTCGATGTGAGATCTGAGTTTTGGGAGAAGGATACTCTCAAAACCCTAATTTCATGAGATGTGTTTTCAACAGAATAAAAGAGTAACCTGACAAAAGGAGAAGCACTCTCCTTTTGTACTCATTCGACCGACCGACCCATTAGGGTAAGAGTGGGCTTTCCACTCTTACCTTATTCTAATGCGTGATCCGACCCATTTTGCTAAATATTATTCGCGGGTATTTATTATAAATCGTATGCATGTTATCAGATATTAATGCATTTGATAACATCAATAATGGTCTGACAAAATACGATATTGTATAATTGGCGAAATTAATATAACTGTTTATATTAATACGCAAATTCAATATTTTATTAAATACAACCGTTTATATTTAATTTTACGAATTAATCATGTAATTCGTATTAGCTAAAATTATTTAATCCGTATTAAATAATAATCTCAACATCTCATTGACTAATTTAATAGTCAATACCTCTGACTAATTGTTTAGTCGTATCCGGCATAATTGTGACTATATTTTCATACCTTCACATCTCTCAAACGTGTCCTATAGGTATGACGTATAGGGACCAGTTGATCACCGCCATCCGTATGACAATAAAGTCAAACTTATGTAGCAAGCCAACCGTTATTGATAAACGTGGATCAACTGATAATAATACTGAAATATGCCCTTGTGATCCTTTAAGAGATTTATTAAGTCATTGTACTAACTGTCAAGGACACCAGCCCCAACAATCTCCCACTTGTCCGTACAAGGGTATGTGCAATGACGTTATCACACTACATGTGGAGGACACAAGGCTCCAACAAACTCCCACTTGTCCGTACAAGTGACTTGTCCGTACAAGTGACTTGTCCGTACAAGTGTAGGTGCGATAACCGATTCTCATATCCTTTTAAAATTTCTCCCACTCAATGTAAGACAATTTGCAAATCCGCATTCGCAACGGTCGTATCTCACAAGCGATCTATATCAAGAGTGGTTTCCCCGACTAGAGAGTAACTTAACTGATAAAACGAATCTGTATTCGAGCATGGCCATGCATTTGAGTTACTACTCCTCGAGTGGCCCTGAGAAATGATAAAATCCTGATAAGGGTTTGGATATTTCCCTCAACTCGAATCCTGCCGATGTAAGCGCAGTATGAAATAACCCAGAAAAAATCCTCTTGGCCCCTGTTACGGAAGACCGTGGGAAAGAAACCAAGTTACCCAAAATCTGCCTTAATCTCAAGAGACAGTTGAAAGTCAAAAGACTCGACTCTAAGGAACACTATGGAGGTCCTATCCACGACCTGGCACCCAATGTTATAAAATATTTAGGACTCTATAACGTTGTCACGGGGTGTCCTACAAGATATCCGTATAACTCGCCTTTGTGATTGGTCAGTCAACTGTTTGACTTATGGCTCGTTGAACCCACCATCAACCAACATCACAAAATGATTACCTGAGTTATCAGCTCAAGTGGGTAATCAAGGACCAAAACGATGTAATGTTATTCAGTTCACTTTGTGGTGTTCAAAATTGGCGTACAATTCCACATGAAAAACAAAACATTAAATATCATAACAATGAGGTTGAATAGAGTACACGAGAAAATGAATTATAACATGAATACATAAAAGAGTACAACAACTTAGGAACACATCTAATTCCCATGGAATTAATGTGCCCTTCATGCTTATCACGTGGTAATGCTTTTGTGAGAGGATCAGCTATGTTGTCATCCGTAGCGATCTTATCAAAAAATATCTCCTTTTGCTCCATGTAATCTCTGATTAGATGAGCTTTCCGTTGTACATGTCTAGCTTTGTTGCTAGACTTATGGTCCTTAGCTTGGAAGATGTAACCTTTATTGTCACAATAAACGGTGATCGGGTCATTCGAACTAGGCACTACTGAGAGTCCTTGTAAGAATTGACGCATCCATATTGCTTCCTTAGCTGCTTCCGAAGCGGCATAGTACTCGGACTCAGTTGTAGAATCTGCTGTAACACTTTGTTTAGAACTTTTCCAGCTAACAGCAGCGCCATTAAAAGTAAAAACGAATCCAGACTGAGATTTCGAGTCGTCTCGATCCGTTTGGAAGCTGGCATCTGCGTAATCCGTGGCGCAGAGCGTCGAGTCGCCTCCGTAAGTCAATCCCCAATCTTTAGTCCTCCGTAGGTACTTAAGAATGTTTTTCACGGCCATCCAGTGTTGTTCACCTGGATGAGCTTGGAATCGGCTTGTCATACTCAATGCATATGCAACGTCTGGACGTGTGCATATCATGGCATACATGATCGATCCTATAGCCGAAGCATAAGGAATCCGACTCATGCGCTCTTTCTCTTCCAATGTCTTAGCTTCTTGAGTCTTGCTCAAGTGAAGCCCAATAGTCATAGGAAGGAACCCTTTCTTGGAGTTCGTCATGCTGAATCTCTCTAGGATCTTATCTATATAAGATTCCTGACTGAGAGACAACATCCGTCGTGATCTATCCCTGTAGATACGGATGCCCAAAATTCTTTGTGCCTCTCCCAGATCTTTCATCTGGAAATGGTTTTTCAACCATGCTTTAACCAAATAAAGGAGAGGTATGTCATTCCCAATCAAGAGTATGTCATCGACATACAGTACTAGGAAGACAATCTTGCTCCCACTCGACTTGATATAGAGACATGGTTCCTCGACTGATCGAATGAACCCATTCTCTTTTATCACTTGGTCGAAGCGATGATTCCAACTCTGTGATGCTTGCTTAAGTCCATAGATGGAACGCTTAAGCTTGCAAACCATCTTAGGATGTTTTGGATCAATAAAACCCTCGGGTTGTACCATGTACAACTCTTCCTCCAAATAACCGTTTAAGAAGGCGGTTTTAACGTCCATTTGCCAGATTTCATAGTCATGAAATGCGGCGATCGCTAAGATAATCCGAATGGAACGCAGCATGACTACGGGTGCAAAGATTTCATCGTAGTGCATGCCTGGCACTTGGGTGAAACCTTTAGCAACTAGTCTTGCCTTGTGGATATCTTGTTGTCCTTCCACGGCATGCTTTATCTTGTAAAGCCATTTGCATTGAAGGGGACGTACCTTTGAAGGTAGGTCCACAAGATCCCACACGTTGTTCTCATACATGGAGTCCATCTCGGATTGCATGACTTCTAGCCATAGCTTTGAGTCTGAACTAGTCATGGCTCCTTTATAGGTTGTGGGTTCATTACCCTCTAGGAGTAAGACGTCATCTATGTCATGTTCCTCAACCATACCAATGTATCTGTCCGGAGGAATAGAGACTCTTCCTGACCTCCTATGTTCCTCAGGAATATCTACCGCAGCCTCGGTTGAAGGAACTGTTTCCTCTAATGGTTGCTCTGTAGTTGGTTCTTGAATCTCCGATAGATCGAAGGTTCTATTACTCGACTTGTTCTCGAGAAATTCTTTCTCTAAGAACGTCGCACTGGCCGCAACAAAAACACGTTGTTCGGTTGGCGAGTAGAAGTAATGACCAAAAGTTCCCTTTGGATAGCCTATAAAGTATGTCTTGACCGATCGCGGGCCGAGCTTATCCTCGTGTCTCCACTTGACATAAGCCTCGCAGCCCCAAACCCGAATAAAGGACAAGTTAGGGACCGTTCCCTTCTATAACTCATATGGAGTCTTGTCAATAGCTTTAGACGGACTTCGGTTAAGTATTAGAGCGGCTGACAAAAGAGCATAGCCCCACAATGAATCAGGCACAACGGTGTGACTCATCATGGATCAAACCATATCAAGTAAAGTTCGATTTCTCCGTTCGGACACACCATTTAATTGTGGTGTTCCAGGTGGAGTCAACTGTAGAACGATGCCACAGTCTTTAAGGTGTTGATCAAACTCGTGCGAAAGATACTCGCCACCACGATCAGATCGTAGTGCTTTAATCTTTCTGCCCAGTTGGTTCTGTACCCGATTCTGGTATTCTTTGAAATTGTCAAAGGATTCACTTTTATGTTTCATTAAGTAGACATAGCCATATCTACTCAAATCATCCGTGAAAGTGATGAAATACCTATAACCTTCTCGTGCGTTGATCGACATAGGGCCACATACATCTGTATGTATGAGTCCTAATAGGTCGGCAGCGCGCATTCCAACACCTTTGAAGGAAATACGAGTCATCTTACCGATGAGACATGATTCACACGTGTCATATGATTCGAAATCAAAAGCCGAGATAGCTCCATTCTGTATGAGCTGTTTTACGCGTTTCTCATTTATATGTCCCATATGGCAATGCCATAGATAAGTTTGATCTTTGTCACCAACCTTTAATCTGTTGTTATTCACATGTAATACTTCGGTGGTTTGATCTAAAAAATAAATTCCATTCATGGAAACTGCCTTGCCATAAATCATATTGTGTAACGAGAAAATACAGCTATTATTCTCTATTACAAATGAAAAACCAAGTTTGTCAAGTGCAGAAACTGAAATAATGTTTTTGGATAAACTAGAAACATAATAACAGTTATATAAAGATAACTCGAATCCACATGGAAGCTGGATTACGTATGTTCCCCTCGAGACTGCAGCAACACGTGCTCCATTCCCGACACGCAGGTCAACCTCACCCTTGATGAGGGGTTCTTGGTTTCGGAGGCCCTGCACATGATTACATAGATGAGAACCACAGCCAGTATCTAGTAACCAAGTTCCGTAACTTGCATGGTTAATCTCAATCATGTGAATAAAAGAAGAAGAAGACATACCAACAGGAATAACGCGACCTGCCTTAATGTCCTCACGATACACGGGGCATGTACTCCTCCAATGCCCAGTCTTGTGGC
This sequence comes from Silene conica, assembly GCA_029255685.2. Taxonomy (NCBI): domain Eukaryota; kingdom Viridiplantae; phylum Streptophyta; class Magnoliopsida; order Caryophyllales; family Caryophyllaceae; genus Silene; species Silene conica. Next base: position 24,514,762 of record CM055317.2, on the reverse strand, counting down.
AATGGTGGCATTCCATGCTAGTATCCTTACTCCTTGTCTTGCCCTGTGAGTTGCTCGACTCACAGGGCCCACTCTTGGCGAATCCTGACTTCTTGAACTTGGGCTTACCTACCGCTAGGTCGCCCTGAGCTTTAGCTTTTCCCTTACCCTTACCCTTACTGGAGATCATGAGAACATACTGCTTCATGCTCCCACTTAATTTCAGATCCTTCTCGGTCTGTATGAGAAGGGAGTGGAGCTCATGAGGAGTCTTCTTCATGTTGTTCATGTAATAGTTGACCCTAAAGAGGGCGAACCCATCATGAAGCGAATGAAGCATTCGATCCACGATTATGTTCTCACTGATCTTGCAGTTTAGGGCCTCCAGTTTCTCAATAATTTCAATCATGTTGAGAATATGTGGGCTAACAGCTTGGCCCTTCTGGAGTTTCGCCTCAAAGAAGCGACAGGTATGCTCATAAGAAACGATTCTCGGAGCTTTCGAGAATTCGTTAGTGAGCGTGGTGAAAATCTTGTTTGCACCATGGGTTATGAACCGTCTTTGCAAATTGGATTCCATTGCATAGATGAGTACGTTCTTTATCGCACCCGCTTCCATGACGAAGTCGCTATGAGCGCGAACTTCGTTAGCTCTACTCCAGTTCCTGGGTGTGCCGGAATGGGCTCAGTTAAGTACTTGAGCTTTCCGTGGCAGCATTCCGTAACGTTGCCTCCCAGTCAGGGAAGTTTGACCCATCATTCCTCAGTCTAGTAGACTGATTCATGGAGTCCATGAAGGCTTTTAGCCAGGATTTACGTGCTAGTTTGGCACTTGGCATTGGGTCTTCACCAGCCATTTGTTATACAACGGTTTAAATTGATCGTGTTCTACACTGAAAAGAAGATAAAAACAAAACCATATAAGCAACACATCGTTGTGATTTAAGTCTATTTTAAATCTAATTTAAACTCGTAGACTCATGCATTTATATAATTGATCTCCCTCAAGAATTATATAAACGATCCCAAGACTCAATTTCCGTATATTAATAAGCCTACAGCTTGGCTAATTCCACCGTTGGAACTCTTGGTCGATAGATTTCCGTAAATCCTATCTATTAGTCTATCACAGTTGCTAGATAGTATCTAGTGACCACAATGTTGAGATAAAATAAATCATCTGTTCCCACTTACCCGACGTAGAAGGGGTTATATTATGCCTACCGACGAAGAAGGGATTCATGGGAGTCTGATTTATAAAGACTAGTCTCAATTTTTGGTTATACGAGGAAGACCCCATCAACTTATATTTATCCATTTTAAGTGAACTAATATCTAGCATATACGTGAATGAATGAAATAAAGTGATGGCTTTGCATGTGACACGTGACATCTGTATTGTCACAGAAAACTAACGCGTAACCTCTACATGAGTCAGTTTTCAGGTATGTTATAGGTGGTTTGGTTTTAGGCGGAATATGATGCAAGCTATTATCGATGAAAGCATAAAATAAATGCAATAAACGTAAATAAAAGTCCTAGTGACCAAAATAAACATAAAAACAACTTGGAATCCACCGTTGGACCCTAGAAGCTTGTCTTGCTGTTCCATCTTGGTCTTTGCAGCGGGAGTGAGCATCCGGTCTCCATCTTTGGTCTTCACAAAATTACTAATTTAAATTACAAATATAAACCTATTTACATTCTAATTTAAATACAAAAGTAATTACATGGCAAAAACCCAAAACGGAGATACAAGATCTCAAAATTACAAATAAGACTGTGTTCCATCATTACGGTAACACAATCTCCTAAGGCCACACTAAGTTACAACCGTTTGCAAAAATTAAATACGTTATAGAAAGCATTCAAAGGCATTCAATAAGACGATAAATAAAATGCATCAACTAAAAACAAAATTCTTTCATGACATAATACCGTTATTATGTTTAACAAATTTTACCAAACCACCTTACGAGATTAAAATTATGTGATTATACCGTTTTAATCACATTAATCTTAATAAATTTATAATCCATTATCTTAAACCGTTTTAAAATAATATGTATCATGCGAGAGTGAACCGTTTCACAAAAATAATATACTATTTCCGTATATAGTATATAACTAAAGGCCAAGTGAAAATAAAACAAGTTATTTTCGGAAAAATAGAACGCCTGTTACAGAGACGTGGTCGACCGACCTCACCTCGGGGTCGACCGACCATCTGCCAGTCATAAAAAAAATTTCCTGTAACAGCACCAAGGTCGACCGACCTATTAACTGTTGGGGCTGGTGTCCTTGACAGTTAGTACAATGACTTACTAAATCTTTTAAAGGATCACAAGGGCATACTTCAGTATTATTATCAGTTGATCCACGTTTATCAATAACGGTTGGCTTGCTAGATAAGTTTGACGTTATTGTCATACGGATGGCGATGACCAACTGGTCCCTATACGTCACACCTATAGGACACGTTTGAGAGATGTGAAGGTATGAAAATACAGTCACATTTATGCCGGATACGACTAAACAGTTAGTCAGAGGTATTGACTATTAAATTAGTCAATAAGATGTTGAGATTATTATTTAATACGGATTAAATAATTTTAGCTAAAACGGATTACATGATTAATTCGTAAATTAAATATAAACGATTATATTTAATTAAATATTGTATTCGCGTATTAATATAAACAGTTATATTAATTTGGGTAATTATACAATATCGTAATTTTATCAGACCATTATTAATATATCGACTGCATTAATATCTGATAACACGTGTGCGATTTATAAATAAAACCCGCGAATAATATTTAGCAAATCGGGTCAAATCATGAACTGGAATAAGATGAGAGTGGAAAAGCCCACCCTCACCAAATACCCATCCGGCCGACCCACGAGGTTACAAAAGGAGAGTTGTTCTCCTTTTGTTAACTACTGGTAATTCATATTTCACAGAATTAGGGTTTTGAGAGCATCCTCCTCCCAAAATCCCATATCTCACATCAAAACTCACAAAAGCTCTCCCCATATTGCAAGGCAATTGGAGAGTATTTCTAGCACACGCGGCATCGTCTCAATCAAGTATTGGGTGCAAGTTATAGGAGGGAATTTGCTTTAATTCCTGTTCTTAGGCCTTTAGCACAAGGACCAAAGGTTGTATTCTTTTTCATGCTTTTAATTATCTTATGACCATAAATCACAATTGTATATTTCGTTATAATCCTTCAAGTTTAGGGCGAATACACGTTAGATTCCTCTCAAGTGGTATCAGAGCAAAGGCCACGAAATTTTTACTTTTGTGTTTTTCATATGTTTTAATTAAAATTTTTTGAAAATCGTTTTCTGTCGCCGTGTGGGTCGACCGACCTCATGTTGCGGTCGGTCGACCGGCTCCTGCGAGTATTTTATGTTTGGACAGTTTTTCTTTTGTGAGAAATCAATCTTGTTTTCGATTCTTGTTTACATATTGTTAATTAATTGATATTCTTGGCAATATATGAACCCTTGTTGTTGTTTAATTAGATTTACACTTTTTGAATCAAAGGTAAAAACATGTTTTGATTTCAAGTGCAGCAATTTCGCGTTTTCAGAAACTCGGTTTCTTGTTTTGTGGTCGGTCGACCTGGTTGATAGGTCGGTCGACCTGGTTGATAGGTCGGTCGACCATACTGCTGTTACAGGAAGTTTTTTTTTACTGTCAGAAGGTCGGTCGACCCCGTGTTGAGGTCGGTCGACCCCGTGTTGAGGTCGGTCGACCTCGTCCCTATAACAGATGTTTTATTTTTCCCGAAAATAACTTGTTTTATTTTCTTTGGCCTTTAGTAATATACTGTATATGGAAATAGTATATGAATTTTGTGAAACGGTTCACTCTCGCATGATACATATTATTTTAAAACGGTTTAAGATAATGGATTATAAATTTGTTAAAATTAAAGTGGTTAAAACGGTATAATCACATAATTTTAATCCCGTAAAGGTGGTTTGGTAAAATTTGTGAATCATAATAACAGTATTATGTCATGAATGAATTTTAATTTTAGTTGATGCATTTTATTTATCGTCTTGATTGAATGCCTTTGAATGTTTTCTATAACGTATTTAATTTTTGCAAACGGTTGTAACTTAGTGTGGCTTTAGTAGATTGTGTTACCGTAATGATGGAACACAATCTTGTTTGTAATTTTGAGATCTTGTATCTTCGTTTTGGTTTTTGCCATGTAATTACTTTTGTATTTAAATTAGAATGTAAATAGGGTTATATTTGTATTTAAATTAGTAATTTTGTGAAGACCAAAGACGGAGACCGGATGCTCACTCCCGCTGCAAAGACCAAGATAGAACATCAAGACAAGCTTCTAGGGTCCAACGGTGGATTCCAAAGTTGTTTTATATTTATTTTGGTAGGATAGGCCACACTAGGACTTTTATTTACGTTTATCGCATTTATTTTATGCTTTCATCGATAATAGCTTGCATCATATTCCGCCTAAAACCAAACCACCTATAACATGCCTGAAAATTGACTCATGTAGAGGTTACGCGTTAGTTTTCTGTGACAATACAGATGTCACATGTCACATGCAAAGCCATCACTTTATTTCATTCATTCATGTATATGCTAGATATTAGTTCACTTAAAATGGATAAATATAAGTTGATGGGGTCTTCCTCGTATAACCAAAAAATTGAAACTAGTCTTTATAAATCAGACTCCCATGAATCCCTTCTTCGTCGGTAGGCATAATATAACCCGTTCTACGTCAGGTAAGTGGGAACAGATGATTTATTTCATCTCAAAATCGTGGTCACTCGATACTATCTAGCGACTATGATGGACTAATAGATAGGATTTACGGAAATCTATCGACCAAGAGTTCCAACGGTGGAATTAGCCAAGCAGTGGGCTTATCAATATACGGAAATTGAGTCTTGGGATCGTTTATATAATTCTTGAGGGAGATCAATTATATAAATGCATGAGTCTACGAGTTTAAATACAATTTAAAATAGACTTAAATCACAACAATGAGTTGCTTATATGGTTTTGTTTTTTATCTTCTTTTTCAGTGTAGAACACGTTCATTTAAACTGCTGTATATCTAATGGCTGGTGAAGACCCAATGCCAAGTGCCAAGCTAGCACGTGAATCCTGGCTAAAAGCCTTCATGTACTCCATGAATCAGTTTACTAGACTGAGGAATCATGGGTCAAACTTCTCTGACTGGGAGGCAGCACTACGGAATGCTGTCATTGCTGACGGAAAGCTCAAGTACTTAACTGAGCCCATTCTGACACACCCAGAAACTGGAGCTAGAGCTAAAGAAGTTCGCGCTCATAGCGACTTCGTCATGGAAGCGGGTGCGATAAAGAACGTACTCATCTATGCAATGGAATCCAATTTGCAAAGACGCTTCATAACCCATGGTACAAACAAGATTTTCACCACGCTCCCTAACGAATTCTCGAAAGCTCCAAGAATCGTTTCTTATGAGCATACCTGTCGCTTCTTTGAGGCGAAACTCCAGAAGGGCCTGTTGGGGCTGGTGTCCTTGACAATTAAGTACAATGACTTATTAAATCTCTTTAAGGATCACAAGGGCATACTTTTGTATTATTACCAGTTGATCCACGTTTATCAATAACGGTTGGCTTGCTAGATAAGTTTGACGTTATTGTCATACGGATGGCGGTGATCAACTGGTCCCTATACGTCACACCTATAGGACACGTTTGAGAGATGTGAAGGTATGAAAATACAGTCACATTTTGCCGGATACGACTAAACAGTTAGTCAGAGGTATTGACTAATAAATTAGTCAATAAGATGTTGAGATTATTATTTAATACGGATTAAATAATTTTAGCTAATACGGATTACAAGATTAATTCGTAAATTAAATATAAACGGTTATATTTAATTAAATATTGTATTCGCGTATTAATATAAACAGTTATATTAATTTGGGCAATTATACAATATCGTATTTTATCAGACCGTTATTAATATATCGACTGTATTAATATCTGATAACATGTTACGATTTATAATTATAAACCCGCGAATTATATTTAAGCAATTGGGTCGAATCAAGCATTGGGATAAGGTAAGAGTGGAAAGCCCACTCCTACCCAAACCCCATTTCGGCCGAAACAAGAGGCTACATAAGGAGAGTCCTTCTCCTTATGTAGACTACTCTTGTTGCACTGTTAAAATAATTCTCAAGAAAATTAGGGTTTGAGAGCACTCTTCTCCTATAACCCAGATCTCACATCTAAAACTCAAAAGGCTCTCCCGATATTGCAAGGCAGTTGGAGAGGATTTCTAGCACACGCGGCCTCGTCTCAATCTAAGTCTTGGGTGCAAGTTATAGGAGGGAATTTGTGTTAATTCCTGTTCTTAGGCCTTTCGCACAAGGACCAAAGGTTGTACTTCTTCTCTTATGCTTTTTAATCTTATGACGATTTTCACGACTGTAATTTTCATTATAATCCTGTAATTAAAGGGCGAATACACGTTTTATTCCCCACAAGTGGTATCAGAGCCTTAGGCCATGAAAATTTTACAATTGTGTCTTTCATAAGTTTTAAAAATTTTGAAAACCGTACTATCTGCCTAGGCACTCGATCGAGTACCTGTTGCACTCGATCGAGTGCCCTCGTACCTAGGCCCCGTACGTGAGTTTTTAGTGGGAAATCGATCTTGTTTTCGATTATAATTTGCATATTGTTAATTAATCGATATTTTTAGCAATATGTGAATCTTTTGTTGTTGTTTATTTATGATTTACACGTTTTAAATCCAAGTTATAAACTCGTTTTAGATTTAAAAGTGCAGCGATTGCGTTTTAAAGAGTCACTCGATCGAGCCCCTGCTGCACTCGATCGAGTGACACTGGCACTCGATCGAGTGCCTCTGCTGCTCGGTCAAGTGCTCTTGTTTCGGGCTCCCTTTTTCGAAAATAACTTGTTTCTTATTTTCACATGGCTTAAAATAATATACTGTATACGGAAATAGTATATTGTTTAGTGAAACGGTTCACCCTCGATTGATACATATTGTTTTAAAACAGTTTAAAACAATGGATTATATGTTTATTAAAATTGGTGATTAAAGCGGTATAGTCACTTAATTTTAATCTTAAAAGGTGGTTTGGTATAAATTTATTAATCATAATAACAGTATTATGTCATGTATAAATTTTATTTAGTTGATGCATTTTATTTATCGTCTTGTGAATGCCTTGAATGCTTTCAATAACGTATTTAATTATTGCAAACGGTTGTAACTTAGTGTGGCCTTAGAAGATTGTGTCACCGTAATGATGGGACACGATCTTGCTTGTAATTTTGAGATCTTGAATCTCCGTTTTGGGTTTTTGCCATGTAATTACTTTTGTATTTAAATTAGAATGTATCTAGGATTACTTTTGTAATTTAAATTAGTAATTTTGTGAAGACCAAAGACAAGACGGAGACCGGATGCTCACTCCCGCTGCAAGGACCAAGATGGAACATCAAGACAAGCTTCTAGGGTCCAACGGTGGATTCCAAGTTGTTTTATGTTTATTTTGGTAGGATAGGCCACACTAGGACTTTTATTTATGTTTATTCCATTTATCTTTATGCTTTCATCGATAATAGCTTGCATCATATTCCGCCTAAAAACCAAACCACCTATATCATGCCTGAAAACTGACTCATGTAGAGGTTACGCGTTAGTTTTCTGTGACAATACAGATGTCACATGTCAATTGCAAAGCCATCACTTTATTTAATTCATTCACGTATATGCTAGTTTTTAGTTCACTTAAATATGGATAAATAAAAGTTGATGGGGTCTTCCTCGTATAACCAAAAATTGAGATTAGTCTTTATAAATCAGCCTCCCATGAATCCCTTCTTCGTCGGTAGGCATAATATGACCCCTTCTACGTCGGGTAAGTGGGAACAGATGATTTATTTTATCTCAACATCATGGTCACTCGATAATATCTAGTGACTGAGATGGACTAATAGATAGGATATACGGAAATCTATCGACCAAGAGTTCCAACGATTGGAATTAGCCAAACTGTGGGCTTATCAATATACGGAAATTGAGTCTTGGGATCATTTATATAATTCTTGAGGGAGATCAATTATATAAATGCATGAGTCTACGAATTTAAATTCAATTTAATATAGACTTAAATCACAACAATAAGTTGCTTATATGGTTTTGTTTTATCTTCTTTTTCAGTGTAGAACACGTTCATTAAAACTGCTGTATAACTATAATGGCTGGTGAAGACCCAATGCCAAGTGCCAAGCTAGCACGTGAATCCTGGCTAAAAGCCTTCATGGACTCCATGAATCAGTCAACTAGACTGAGGAATGATGGGTCAAACTTCTCTGACTGGGAGGCAGCACTACGGAATGCTGCCATTGCTGACGGAAAGCTTAAGTTTTTAACTGAGCCCATTCCGGCACACCCAGGAACTGGAGGTAGAGCCAACGAAATTCGCGCTCATAGCGATTTCGTCATGGAAGCGGGTGCGATAAAGAACGTACTCATCTATGCAATGGAATCAAATTTGCAAAGACGCTTCATAACCCATGGTGCAAACAAGATTTTCACCACGCTCACTAACGAATTCTCCAAGGCTCCGAGAATCGTTTCTTATGAGCATACCTGTCGCTTCTTTGAGGCGAAACTCCAGAAGGGCCAAGCTGTTAGCCCACATATTCTTCACATGATTGAGAATATCGAGAAACTGGAGGCCCTAAACTGCAAGATCAGTGAGAACATAATCGTTGATCGTATGCTTCATTCGCTTCATGATGGGTTCGCCCTCTTTAGGGCCAACTATTACATGAACGACATGAAGAAGACTCCTCATGAGCTCCACTCCCTTCTCGTACAGACTGAGAAGGATCTAAAGTTAAGTGGGAGCATGAAGCAGGACGTTCTCATGATCTCCAGTAAGGGAAAGGGTAAAGGGAAGGCTAAAGCTCAGGGCGACCTAGCAGTAGGTAAGCCCAGGTTCAAGAAACCGGGATTTGCTAAGAGTGGGCCAGGTGAGTCGAGCAACTCACAAGGCAAGATAAAGAGCAAGGATACAAGCATGGAATGTCACCATTGCCACAAGACTGGGCATTGGAGGCGCTCATGCCCCGTGTATCGCGAGGACATTAAGGCAGGCCGTGTTACTCCTGTTGGTATGTCTTCTTCTTCTTTTATTCACATGATTGAGATTAACCACGCAAGTTGCGGAACTTGGGTACTTGATACTGGTTGTGGTTCTCATCTATGTAATCATGTGCAGGGCCTCCGAAACCAAGAACCCCTAACCAAGGGTGAGGTGGACCTGCGAGTCGGGAATAGAACACGTGTGGCTGCAGTCTCGAAGGGAACATACGTGATCCAGCTTCCAAGTGGATTCGAGTTATTTTTATATAACTGTTATTATGTTCCTAGTTTGTCCAAAAACATTATTTTAGTTTCTGCACTTGACAAACTCGGTTTTTCATTTGTAATAGAGAATAATAGCTGTATTTTCTCCTTACACAATATGATATATGGCAAGGCAGTTTCCATGAATGGAATTTATGTTTTAGATCAAACTACCGAGATATTACATGTGAATAATAAAAGATTAAAGGTAGGTGACAAAGATCAAACTTACCTATGGCATTGTCGTATGGGACACATAAATGAGAAACGCGTAAAACAGCTCATACAGAATGGAGCTATATCGCCCTTTGATTTCGAATCATATGGCACGTGTGAATCATGTCTCATCGGCAAAATGACTCGTATTTCCTTCAAAGGTGTTGGAATGCGCGCTGCCGACCTATTAGGACTCATACATACGGACGTATGTGGCCCTATGTCGATCAACGCACGAGAAGGCTATAGGTATTTCATCACTTTCACGGACGATTTAAATAGATATGGCTATGTCTATTTAATGAAGCATAAAAGTGAATCCTTTGACAAGTTCAAAGAATACCAGAATCGGGTACAGAACCAGCTGGGTAGAAAGATTAAAGCACTACGTTCGGATCGTGGTGGTGAGTATCTTTCACACGAGTTTGATCAACACCTTAAAGACTGTGGCATCGTGCTACAGTTGACTCCACCTGGAACACCAAAATTAAATGGTGTGTCCGAACGGAGAAATCGAACTTTACTTGATATGGTTCGATCCATGATGAGTCACGCCGTTGTGCCTGATTCATTATGGGGCTATGCTCTTTTGTCAGCCGCTCTAATACTTAACCGAAGTCCGTCTAAAGCTGTTGACAAGACTCCATACGAATTATGGAAGGGAACGGTCCCTAACTTGTCCTTTATTCGGGTTTGGGGCTGCGAGGCTTATGTCAAGTGGAGACACGAGGATAAGCTCGGCCCGCGATCGGTCAAGACATACTTTATAGGCTATCCAAAGGGAACTGTTGGTCATTACTTCTACTCGCCTACCGAACAACGTGTTTTTGTTGCGGCTAGTGCGGCGTTCTTGGAGAAAGAATTTCTCGAGAACAAGTCGAGTAATAGAACCTTCGAGTTATCGGAGGTTCAAGAACCAACTACCGAGCAACCATTGGAGGAAACAGTTCTTTCAACCGAGGCTGCGGTAGATATCCCTGAGGAACCTAGGAGATCGGGAAGAGTCTCTATTCCACCGGACAGATACATTGGTATGGTCGAGGAACATGATACAGATGACGTCTTACTCCTAGAGGGTAATGAACCCAAAATCTATAAAGGTGCCATGACTAGTTCTGACTCAAAGCTATGGCTAGAAGCCATGCAATCCGAGATGGACTCCATGTATGAGAACAACGTGTGGGATCTTGTGGACCTACCTGCAAAGGTACGTCCCCTTCAATGCAAATGGCTTTACAAGATAAAGCATGCCGTGGAAGGACAACAAGATATCCACAAGGCTAGACTAGTTGCTAAAGGTTTCACTCAAGTGCCAGGCTTGCACTATGATGAGATCTTTGCACCCGTAGTCATGCTACGTTCCATTCGGATTATCTTAGCGATCGCCGCATTTCATGATTATGAAATATGGCAAATGGACGTTAAAACCGCCTTCTTAAACGGTTATTTGGAGGAAGAGTTGTACATGGTACAACCCGAGGGCTTTATCGATCCAGCACATCCTAAGAAAGTTTGCAAGCTTAAGCGTTCCATCTATGGACTTAAGCAAGCATCGCGGAGTTGGAATCATCGCTTCGACCAAGTGATAAAAGAGAATGGGTTCATTCGATCAGTCGAGGAACCATGTCTCTATATCAAGTCTAGTGGGAGCAAGATTGTATTCCTAGTACTGTATGTCGACGACATACTCTTGATTGGGAATGACATACCTCTCTTATCTTCGGTTAAAGCATGGTTGAAAAACCATTTCCAGATGAAAGATCTGGGAGAGGCACAAAGAATTTTGGGCATCCGTATCTACAGGGATAGATCACGACGGATGTTGTCTCTCAGTCAGGAGTCTTATATAGAGAAGATTCTGGAGAGATTCAGCATGACGAACTCCAAGAAGGGGTTCCTTCCTATAACTCCTGGGCTTCACTTGAGCAAGTCTCAAGAAGCTAAGTCAGTGGAAGAGAAAGAGCGCATGAGTCGGATTCCTTATGCTTCGGCAATAGGATCGATCATGTATGCCATGATATGCACACGTCCAGACGTTGCATATGCATTGAGTATGACTAGTCGATTCCAAGCTCATCCAGGTGAACCACACTGGATGGCCGTGAAAAACATTCTTAAGTACCTACGGAGGACTAAAGATTGGGGATTGACTTACGGAGGCGACTCGACGCTCTGCGCCACGGGTTACGCAGATGCTAGCTTCCAAACGGATCGAGATGACTCGAAATCTCAGTCTGGATTCGTTTTTACTCTTAATGGCGCTGCTGTCAGCTGGAAAAGTTCTAAACAGAGTGTTACAGCAGATTCTACGACTGAGTCCGAGTACTATGCCGCCTCGGAAGCAGCTAAGGAAGCAATATGGATGCGTCAATTCTTACAAGGACTCTCGGTAGTGCCTAGTTCGAATGAGCCAATCACCGTTTATTGTGACAATAGCGGTGCCATCTTCCAAGCTAAGGAGCATAAGTACGTCTAGCAGCAAGGCTAGGCATGTACAACGGAAAACTCATCTAATAAGAGATTACGTGGAGCAAAAGGATATTTTTATTGATAAGATCACTACGGATGACAACATAGCTGATCTTCTCACAAAAGCATTACCACGTGATAAGCATGAAGGGCACATTCATTCCATGGGAATTGGATGTGTTCCTAAGTTGTAGTACTCTTTTATGAATTCATGTAATAATTCATTTTCTCGTGTACTCTATTCAACCTTATTGTTATGATATATAATGTTTTGTTTCTCATGTGGAATTGTACGCCAATTTTGAACACCACAAAGTGAACTGATTAACATTACATCGTTTTGTTCCTTGATTACCCACTTGAGCTGATAACTCAGGTAATCATTTTGTGACGTTGGTTGATGGTGGGTTCAACGAGCCATAAGTCACGCGGCTGACTGACCAATCACAAAGGCGAGTTATACGGATATCTCGTAGGACACCCCGTGACAGCGTTATGGAGTCCTAAATGTTTTATAACATTGGGTGCCAGGTCGTGGATAGGACCTCCATAGTGTTCCTTAGAGTCGAGTCTTTTGACTTTCAACTGTTTCTTGAGATTAAGACAGATTTTGGGTAACTTTGGTTTCTTTCCCACGGTCACCGTAACAGGGGCCAAGAGGATTTTTTCTGGGTTATTTCATGTTGGGCGATATCGGCAGGATTCGAGTTGAGGGAAATATCCAAACCCTTATCAGGATTTTATCATTTCTCAGGGCCACTCGAGGAGTAGTAACTCAAATGCATGGCCATGCTCGAATACAGATTCGTTTTATCAGTTAAGTTACTCTCTAGTCGGGGAAACCACTCTTGATACAGATCGCTTGTGAGATACGACCGTTGCGAATGCGGATTTGCAAATTGTCTTACATTGAGTGGGAGAAATTTTAAAAGGATATGAGAATTGGTTATCGCACCTACACTTGTACGGACAAGTGGGAGTTTGTTGGAGCTTGTGTCCTCCACATGTAGTGTGATAACGTCATTGCACATACCCTTGTACGGACAAGTGGGAGATTGTTGGGGCTGGTGTCCTTGACAATTAAGTACAATGACTTATTAAATCTCTTTAAGGATCACAAGGGCATACTTTGTATTATTACCAGTTGATCCACGTTTATCAATAACGGTTGGCTTGCTAGATAAGTTTGACGTTATTGTCATACGGATGGCGGTGATCAACTGGTCCCTATACGTCACACCTATAGGACACGTTTGAGAGATGTGAAGGTATGAAAATACAGTCACATTTTGCCGGATACGACTAAACAGTTAGTCAGAGGTATTGACTAATAAATTAGTCAATAAGATGTTGAGATTATTATTTAATACGGATTAAATAATTTTAGCTAATACGGATTACAAGATTAATTCGTAAATTAAATATAAACGGTTATATTTAATTAAATATTGTATTCGCGTATTAATATAAACAGTTATATTAATTTGGGCAATTATACAATATCGTATTTTATCAGACCGTTATTAATATATCGACTGTATTAATATCTGATAACATGTTACGATTTATAATTATAAACCCGCGAATTATATTTAAGCAATTGGGTCGAATCAAGCATTGGGATAAGGTAAGAGTGGAAAGCCCACTCCTACCCAAACCCCATTTCGGCCGAAACAAGAGGCTACATAAGGAGAGTCCTTCTCCTTATGTAGACTACTCTTGTTGCACTGTTAAAATAATTCTCAAGAAAATTAGGGTTTGAGAGCACTCTTCTCCTATAACCCAGATCTCACATCTAAAACTCAAAAGGCTCTCCCGATATTGCAAGGCAGTTGGAGAGGATTTCTAGCACACGCGGCCTCGTCTCAATCTAAGTCTTGGGTGCAAGTTATAGGAGGGAATTTGTGTTAATTCCTGTTCTTAGGCCTTTCGCACAAGGACCAAAGGTTGTACTTCTTCTCTTATGCTTTTTAATCTTATGACGATTTTCACGACTGTAATTTTCATTATAATCCTGCAATTAAAGGGCGAATACACGTTTTATTCCCCACAGGGCCAAGCTGTTAGCCTACATATTCTCAACATGATTGAGAATATCGAGAAACTGGAGACCCTAAACTGCAAGATCAGTGAGAACATAATCGTTGATCGAATGCTTCATTCGCTTCATGATGGGTTCGCCCTCTTTAGGGCCAACTATTACATGAACGACATGAAGAAGACTCCTCATGAGCTCCATTCCCTTCTCGTACAGACCGAGAAGGACCTGAAATTAAGTGGGAGCGTGAAACAGGATGTTCTCATGATCTCCAGCAAGGGTAAGGGTAAGGGGAAAGCTAAAGCTCAGGGCGACCTAGCAGTAGGTAAGCCCAGGTTCAAGAAACCAGGATTTACTAAGAGTGGGCCAGGTGAGTCGATCAACTCACAGGGCAAAACAAAGAGCAAAGATACTAGCATGGAATGCCACCATTGCCACAAGACTGGGCATTGGAGGCGCACATGCCCCGTGTATCGGGAGGACATTAAAGCAGGCCGCATTATTCCTGTTGGTATGTCTTCTTCTTATTCTTCTTCTTCTTCTTTTATTCACATGATTGAGATTAACCATGAAAGTTACGGAACTTGGGTACTAGATACTGGTTGTGGTTCTCATCTATGTAATCATGTGCAGGGCCTCCGAAACCAAGAACCCCTCATCAAGGGTGAGGTTGACCTGCGTGTCGGGAATGGAGCACGTGTTGCTGCAGTCTCGAGGGGAACATACGTGATCCAGCTTCCAAGTGGATTGGAGTTATCTTTATATAACTGTTATTATGTTCCTAGTTTATCCAAAAACATTATTTCAGTTTCTGCACTTGACAAACTTGGTTTTTCATTTGTAATAGAAAATAACAGTTGTATTTTCTCATTACACAATATGATTTATGGCAAGGCAGTTTCCATGAATGGAATTTATGTTTTAGATCAAACCACCGAAATATTACATGTGAATAACAACAGATTAAAGGTTGGTGACAAAGATCAAACTTATCTATGGCATTGCCGTATGGGACACATAATTGAGAAACGCGTAAAACAGCTCATACAGAATGGAGCTATCTCGGCCTTTGATTTAGAATCATATGGCACGTGTGAATCATGTCTCATCGGTAAGATGACTCGTATTTCCTTCATAGGTGTTGGAATGCGCGCTGCCGACCTATTAGGACTCATACATACGGATGTATGTGGCCCTATGTCGATCAACGCACGAGAAGGCTATAGGTATTTCATCACTTTCACGGATGATTTGAGTAGATATAGCTATGTCTACTTGAAGAAACATAAAAGTGAATCCTTTGACAAGTTCAAAGAATACCAGCATCGGGTACAGAACCAACTGGGAAGAAATATTAAAGCACAACGTTCTGATCGTGGTGGTAAGTATCTTTCACACGAGTTTCATCAACACCTTAAAGACTGTGGTATCGTTCTGCAGTTAACTCCACCTGCAACACCACAATTGAATGGTGTGTCCGAACGGAGAAATCGAACTCTACTTGATATGGTTCGATCCATGATGAGTCACACCGTTGTGCCTGATTCATTGTGGGGCTATGCTCTTTTGTCAGCCGCTCTAATACTTAACCGAAGTCCGTCTAAAGCTGTTGACAAGACTCCATACGAATTATGGAAGGGAACGGTCCTTAACTTGTCCTTTATTCGGGTTTCGGGCTGCGAGGCTTATGTCAAGTGGAGACACGAGGATAAGCTCCGCGATCGGTCAAGACATACTTGATAGGCTATCCAAAAGGAACTTTTGGTCATTACTTCTACTCGCCAACCGAACAACGTGTTTTTGTTGCGGCTAGTGCGACGTTCTTAGAGAAAGAATTTCTCGAGAACAAGTCGAGTAATAGAACCTTCGATCTTTCGGAGATTCAAGAACCAACTACCGAGCAACCATTGGAGGAAACAGTTCCTTCAACCGAGGCTGCGGCAGATATTCCTGAGGAACCTAGGAGGTCAGGAAGAGTCTCTATTCCTCCGGACATATACATTGGTATGGTCGAGGAACATGACATAGATGACGTCTTACTCCTAGAGGGTAAGGAACCCACAACCTATAAAGGTGCCATGACCAGTTCTGACTCAAAGCTATGGCTATAAGCCATGCAATCCGAGACGGACTCCATGTATGAGAACAACGTGTGGGATCTTGTGGACCTACCTGCAAAGGTACGTCCCCTTCAATGCAAATGGCTTTACAATATAAAGCATGCCATGGAAGGAAAACAAGATATCCACAAGGCAAGACTAGTTGCTAAAGGTTTTACTCAAGTGCCAGGCTTGCACTACGATGAGATCTTTGCACCCGTAGTCATGCTACGTTCCATTCGGATTATCTTAGCGATCGCCGTATTTCATGACTATGAAATATGGCAGATGGACGTTAAAACCGCCTTCTTAAACGGTTATTTGGAGGAAGAGTTGTACATGGTACAACCCGAGGGTTTTGATACCCGTCGTTGTGGGTGTCAAAGATAAGATTTATAAACCAAACTAAAACTATAGATAGTGATAGTAAGGGTCGAACCACAGAGAGACAAGGTTAATTTCGTTTGCTAATTTTTAATCTATAAAATAGTAATAAGAAGAGGGGTGTTTTGATTGTTGCTAAGTCTAAAACAAATATAAAATAAAACAAGTAAATAAAGATGAAAATAAACTATAATAAAAGAGATGCTAGGATGTTTGGGTAATAAACAGCTAAGATAATATAAATCCTAAGTCAACATGTATAGTAGTCGCGTAAGGGGTGTAACATATCCTTTAGGTCTATGCTATCAGTTCCTAGGTCTCACAATTATTGGGTGTCAACAATAAGGGTGATTCCTAAATTCTAGGTCACAAACCTTTCAGTCTTAAGTAACCTATCCGTCTTAAGAGGTAAACCAATGCCCTTCCCAAATCTCTCAATCTTGGGTAGGTCAATACTAACATCCTACAAGTCTCCTTTTGGTCTCATTGTAGGTTATTATAGTCTACAAATAAAAGCGGAACGGAATTCATACGCGTGTCGGTCGACCGACCAGCTAACCCGGTCGGCCGACCTCCACCCTGCAACATGTCGGTTCGAGATTTAAACTACCTTCGCATATTTACTCCCTACATCCTAACATATGAAATTAGCTACTCATGACTATTGAAACAATAATAAAAATAGGAATAAACATGGAAATTATAAAGAACATCAATCTAAACATGCAATAATAATAAAGGAAATTAAAATAAGGGAAAAAGGAGATTAGGAACTTCGGTTCCCCATGGTTAAAACAAGTCAATGAAGGGTAAAATAATCAAATAACACAATCCCAAGGAACAAAGAATAAACCTTTAGGTCAATATTCTACCCAATCCTTACGGTCTTAGGGTTCCTAGAAAAGCACTAAACTTTCGTTCAAGGGTAATCCCAAAGTTGTTGTTAAACTAATCCTAATAATCTTTCAATCCTAAGGATCAGTTCACCAACAACAATGGGGGATTGGTAATTCAATCATAAAACTATCAAAATCAAGTCTTTACCATGGTTCCCCTAATTCCTAATCACAAGAATTAGTTATGCATAGTCTCAATTGTAAAACTAACAATAACAAGAATCAAGAACATTAAAGGAATTAACATAATTAAAGATGACAATAAAAGGGAAAGCATGAATTAAGGAACAACAGCAAGATGAACAACAAGATTAATTGAAAAGGAAAGATTGAATTGTAGCAAACTTACAACTTAATTGGAAATCTAAGAACAAAGATGAAAACTTGATAAAACTTCTCTCTAACTATGACTTCATTATGATTCTATGATAGAAATTAGGTAGAAAACTTGATTCCCCTGAATTAGGGACTGAATTTGCTTAAATAGGCAGAATTAAAGAGTTTCCTAATGACCTAAACACTTGTATGGGCTTTTCGGAAACTTCTCGGTCGGCGCTGTGGTCGGTCGACCAGTATTTTCGGTCGGTCGACCGCTTTACGGATTTTATGCAAATTTTGGGCTTCAGGCAAATTCTGGGCTTTTCCAATTGGCATCTGGTCGATCGACCTACTTTGTTGGTCGGTCGACCAACCGTCGGGACTGCAGCGCGCATCGTTCTTAAAACAGCTGCCATTTCTTCGTTACTTATCGAAATCAAGCGATTCTCGCGGCGTTGGAAAGCTAAGAGGATAAGCTTTCACCTCCACCTGGAATCACTCCATTATTAGCTCTAGAACTCGAGATATAGCCATTTGAAACAGGCTGCAATGCCGTGGATCGATTCTTTGCTTGTAAAAGTTATCTTTAGGCCTTGAAATGTGCGCTAAGCTTCGTTCCTTCTTATCCTTAGTCAAGAAAAGTCCCGAGGGCATAAATTTGGTATAAAATCGTCCATTTTCCGCATAAATCTGCAAAAGAGCATAAAAATACGAAAGTAGACAATTGTTGGGAAATAAATGCTAAAACATAGTAAATGAGCGACAAAATGCGTGTAAAAATAGATGTAAAACATCATAAAATAGACACGCATCAAATTCCCCAAACCAAACCTTGCTTGCCCTCAAGCAAGAAATAGACTCGATCTTAACTAATGGAACGATTTCAATCTCAGAGCAAAATTTACATGTAAGCCTATACCAATGCCAAGTACAAAATGAGAAAGTATTTAAATCATGCAAACGAGTTATGGTGTTGTCAGACTTGCAAAAATAAAGACTATAGAGACTTTATACCATGGACTCTCGCGGTACGCTCGAGACACTCATGAAGCAAAGGGTGAGTATATGTAAAAGATAGGAAGAAGTAATTTTGTAATGACACTCACCTAACTGCGACCCATGGAAACATGCCTGCAATCTAACATGAACAAGAATTCTACAACTTCGTATAACAATCTCATTTAAGTGGCCTAAATACATGCAAATGAGGTAATGAAAGATAAGTGAGGTAAAAGGTAAGAAGTGGTTAAGATGTTTTTTGGATTTGTGGGGTTAGTAGCCAAGCTAGTAAAACTGATTTCCAACAACAAACTTCACACTTTTGATATTAGGAAAGTGCTCTTTTGTAGCACAACTCTCACTTTGAATATAAGAAAGGACTCCCAAATATTTTTGAATGAGGTACGGGAGTGATAACACATAAAAGAAAGCAATTTGGAGCGTTTTTTTTTTCTGATGGTGCCAGGTGGTCGATCGACCTATACAGGCGGTCGGTCGACTGCCTTCTGCATTTTCCGGATTTTTTTCTTTTTCGTTTTTTTTTCTTTTCTTTCTTTCTTTTCTGAATTTTTTTTTCTGTTCTTGTTCTTTTCTTTCTTTCTTTTCTTTTCTCTTTGCTTAAGATAGCTTACAAACCAAGATACCTCCAATAAGTCAAACCAAAGACCACAAATACTAGCTTGGAAAGGTAGGCTAAGTATGGGATGTAGTTTTGGGGGAATAAAAAGGCAAATTTGGCTTTGTAAAGCTTATGGGTAAATATGAGAAAAGGGATCCCAAATGCACGTACCAAGACTCACAAAACGAGATAGTAAAACAAGTATATAGCAATTCAAGTTCATGTTTATGCATATTGATGTAACATGTTCCAAGGGGATTACTACTCACATCCTAGACGACTGGTTTAAGAATGAAACCAGGAATAAGGCTCTAAAACTCAGAATGTATAGTAGGTTGCCAAGGTATAAGTCAAGTCTCAAGATATGCAAGTTGACAAAAACTCGTAGATATGCAAAAGACTTTCATACTAAAACAAGTTGACAAGGCAAGGTAAAGGCATAAACATGTAAGATAGCTAAATCATCCTTGAAATACTTTCGTTCCGACTCGACCTATATGCTAAAATAAACGTGCATTTTTTGGAATTTTTTTTGAATTTTTTTAATTTTTTTGGATTTTTGTATATATAAGGAAAATAAAGAAAAGAACGATGCAAGACAGAAATGCAATAAACGTGTGACAGAATGCAATGCATGTAACACGAAACCATTCCCCAAACCAACCCGCACAATGTCCCCATTGTGCATTAGCCTAAGTAAAGGTTTCAGAAAATTAAAAGAAAAGATGCAAGTAAAATAAAAGACCAAGGAAAAACTGGAAAGAACTCACTGGATCATGAAGCGCATGAGAAAAACCTCCCCAAACCAGCGTAAGCTGGGAGGTTTTGGTGGCTAGCAGTGCCACTCAAGTGCCCTAGAACGGTTGCACGGTTCCCGAGGAAGAAACGAAAGACTGCGACGGACGGGCAGGTCGACCGACCTAGAGGACAGGTCGACCGACCTTTCCTGCAGAAAACAGGAATTCAGCGATACGGCGGCTAGGTCGACCGACTGGTGTATCTGGTCGGTCGACCCTCTGAGTCGCAACGATCTCCGTTTCTTCGTAAAAACCTGAAAAAACAATAAATATGCGCCCAACAAATGCGCGAGATCCCAGAAACAAGTCCAAAAAGTCTTAACCATGTAAACACAAAAAAAAGTTGTCCTAAAAACTTAAAGAAAGCAAGCAAGAAAGTCTTAGCAAAACAAAAAAAATCTTAAGAAAAACAGAAACGAGCAAAAAGAAGAAGTCATCCGCGAAGGATTCGGCGTTTCTTTGACCAAGGGCTCTGACTACAGGCTACTCCTTCAGCTATGGTGATTTGGGTAGATGATTTTCTCTCCACCATGTAGATGGGTGGGTCATCATCCACAGCTTTAGCCATCCATCTCCCGGAGTTGTCGACTCCCAAGTCGTGGGTCGACACCTTCCTGGGTTTCTTCTTCTTAGGGCTCTTTTCTTTAGCCAAATGATCACTTGCTTGAGTGACCTCGTTCTCTACATCATTTGATCGAGTAAGTGGTACTACTCGATCGAGAACATCTCTCTTCCTACTGCTTATAGACTTTATCACTAGTGTCGCAATTTCTGGAGCATCCAAATCAGCCTTTTGAGCAAGAGATTCACCTGCACATGCCTCAAAACACATCAAAGCCTCCAAAGGATCCTTTGAAAAGGATCCTTGCATAGAACATTCACTAATATTATTAAAAACATTAGGAATGTCAAAAAATGAATCCTGCAAAAAACAAGGTTCATCAACAGAGGGTTCAATCATATTAGGAACATGTTCGTCACTAATACCTATAAAAATAGGTTGGTCAGTCAAGGGGTGAAAGTCTAACTCATTGGTTGTTTCTAGATCCAAGTTAGTATCATCAACGGGGAGGGAGAGGGAATCAAGTAACCTATCATTCTCATCCCTAAGAATGAGCGACTCTTTAGTAATGGGTGTGATGGGATCACACTTGACAGAAATATCTGGGTTACTAATATCAACGCCCTCATACCTCTCCAAGATTTTTTTGGACTGATGCTCCAACATTAATTTCTCCAAATGATACGGACACGGGACCACAATGCTTGTCGCAGAATCGGCAAGCCTTGGCTCTTTTAACTTCAGAATCTCCGTTGAGTCATTGACGAGAGGAGAGTCAGGTATCTTAGGAGGTGAATCCACAATCTGCTCAGGAACCCTGGTCGGTCGACCTGGTACAGTGGTCGGTCGACCGACTTCTGTATTATCGGAATTTTTCTGGTCTGTAGAAACTGATCTCACGTCAGGCGTCGAGGTCGGTCGACCTGATGTTGTGGTCGGTCGACCTCCTGACCTGTGCACGGGATCGATTTCTTCGTCCTGAGCTTTGGCATCATCATCCTTTGGGGTTGGTCTCTCATAAGCACGAGCACTCCTAGGATCTATAGCATTTAATGTCTCTATGGGACTCTTACAACCAACTGGAGAGCTAGCAACCTGATTAGCTATGATTACTAATTGCCTTTCAATATTCTTATAAATTGCATCTTGTTTCTTAATCATTTCCGATAACAATGCTTCTAACTCAGATGCAGTAACCATGATCGCAATAGCGCTGAGAGTACTCAAGTCTTCCTCTCAAAAACCTGTCTTCTGAAACAAAACTAGAAGAGAAGGTAAGAACGGTCTTAAGGAACCTAAGTTCCTTAAGACAAGAAAAATAAACTAAAAACTAACAAACAAAATTATACCGTCTCCCCGGCAACGGCGCCAAAATTTGATACCCGTCGTTGTGGGTGTCAAAGATAAGATTTATAAACCAAACTAAAACTATAGATAGTGATAGTAAGGGTCGAACCACAGAGAGACAAGGTTAATTTCGTTTGCTAATTTTTAATCTATAAAATAGTAATAAGAAGAGGGGTGTTTTGATTGTTGCTAAGTCTAAAACAAATATAAAATAAAACAAGTAAATAAAGATGAAAATAAACTATAATAAAAGAGATGCTAGGATGTTTGGGTAATAAACAGCTAAGATAATATAAATCCTAAGTCAACATGTATAGTAGTCGCGTAAGGGGTGTAACATATCCTTTAGGTCTATGCTATCAGTTCCTAGGTCTCACAATTATTGGGTGTCAACAATAAGGGTGATTCCTAAATTCTAGGTCACAAACCTTTCAGTCTTAAGTAACCTATCCGTCTTAAGAGGTAAACCAATGCCCTTCCCAAATCTCTCAATCTTGGGTAGGTCAATACTAACATCCTACAAGTCTCCTTTTGGTCTCATTGTAGGTTATTATAGTCTACAAATAAAAGCGGAACGGAATTCATACGCGTGTCGGTCGACCGACCAGCTAACCCGGTCGGCCGACCTCCACCCTGCAACATGTCGGTTCGAGATTTAAACTACCTTCGCATATTTACTCCCTACATCCTAACATATGAAATTAGCTACTCATGACTATTGAAACAATAATAAAAATAGGAATAAACATGGAAATTATAAAGAACATCAATCTAAACATGCAATAATAATAAAGGAAATTAAAATAAGGGAAAAAGGAGATTAGGAACTTCGGTTCCCCATGGTTAAAACAAGTCAATGAAGGGTAAAATAATCAAATAACACAATCCCAAGGAACAAAGAATAAACCTTTAGGTCAATATTCTACCCAATCCTTACGGTCTTAGGGTTCCTAGAAAAGCACTAAACTTTCGTTCAAGGGTAATCCCAAAGTTGTTGTTAAACTAATCCTAATAATCTTTCAATCCTAAGGATCAGTTCACCAACAACAATGGGGGATTGGTAATTCAATCATAAAACTATCAAAATCAAGTCTTTACCATGGTTCCCCTAATTCCTAATCACAAGAATTAGTTATGCATAGTCTCAATTGTAAAACTAACAATAACAAGAATCAAGAACATTAAAGGAATTAACATAATTAAAGATGACAATAAAAGGGAAAGCATGAATTAAGGAACAACAGCAAGATGAACAACAAGATTAATTGAAAAGGAAAGATTGAATTGTAGCAAACTTACAACTTAATTGGAAATCTAAGAACAAAGATGAAAACTTGATAAAACTTCTCTCTAACTATGACTTCATTATAATTCTATGATAGAAATTAGGTAGAAAACTTGATTCCCCTGAATTAGGGACTGAATTTGCTTAAATAGGCAGAATTAAAGAGTTTCCTAATGACCTAAACACTTGTATGGGCTTTTCGGAAACTTCTCGGTCGGCGCTGTGGTCGGTCAACCAGTATTTTCGGTCGGTCGACCGCTTTACGGATTTTATGCAAATTTTGGGCTTCAGGCAAATTCTGGGCTTTTCCAATTGGCATCTGGTCGATCGACCTACTTTGTTGGTCGGTCGACCAATCGTCGGGACTGCAGCGCGCATCGTTCTTAAAACAGCTGCCATTTCTTCGTTACTTATCGAAATCAAGCGATTCTCGCGGCGTTGGAAAGCTAAGAGGATAAGCTTTCACCTCCAACTGGAATCACTCCATTATCAGCTCTAGAACTCGAGATATAGCCATTTGAAACAGGCTGCAATGCCGTGGATCGATTCTTTGCTTGTAAAAGTTATCTTTAGGCCTTGAAATGTGCGCTAAGCTTCGTTCCTTCTTATCCTTAGTCAAGAAAAGTCCCGAGGGCATAAATTTGGTATAAAATCGTCCATTTTCCGCATAAATCTGCAAAAGAGCATAAAAATACGAAAGTAGACAATTGTTGGGAAATAAATGCTAAAACATAGTAAATGAGCGACAAAATGCGTGTAAAAATAGATGTAAAACATCATAAAATAGACACGCATCAGGTTTTATTGATCCAAAACATCCTAAGATGGTTTGCAAGCTTAAGCGTTCCATCTATGGACTTAAGCAAGCATCACAGAGTTGGAATCATCGCTTCGACCAAGTGATAAAAGAGAATGGGTTCATTCGATCAGTCGAGGAACCATGTCTCTATATCAAGTCGAGTGGGAGCAAGATTGTCTTCCTAGTACTGTATGTCGATGACATACTCTTGATTGGGAATGACATACCTCTCCTTTCTTCGGTTAAAGCATGGTTGAAAAACCATTTCCAGATGAAAGATCTGGGAGAGGCACAAAGAATTTTGGGCATCCGTATCTACAGGGATAGATCACGACGGATGTTGTCTCTCAGTCAGGAGTCTTATATAGATAAGATTTTAGAGAGATTCAGCATGACGAACTCCAAGAAAGGGTTCCTTCCTATGACTACTGGGCTTCACTTGAGCAAAACTCAAGAAGCTAAGACATTGGAAGAGAAAGAGCGCATGAGTCGGATTCCTTATGCTTCGGCTATAGGATCGATCATGTATGTCATGATATGCACACGTCCAGACGTTGCATATGCATTGAGTATGACAAGTCGATTTCAAGCTCATCCAGGTGAACAACACTGGATGGCCGTGAAAAACATTCTTAAGTACCTACGGAGGACTAAAATTGGGGATTGACTTACGGAGGCGACTCGAAGCTCTGCGCCACGGGTTACGCAGATGCTAGCTTCCAGACGGATCGAGACGACTCGAAATCTCAGTCTGGATTCGTTTTTACTCTTAATGGCGCTGCTGTCAGCTGGAAAAGTTCTAAACAGAGTGTTACAGCAGATTCTACTGCTGAGTCCGAGTACTATGCCGCCTCGGAAGTAGCTAAGGAAGCAATATGGATGCGTCAATTCTTACAAGGACTCTCAGTAGTGCCTAGTTCGAATGACCCAATCACCGTTTATTGTGACAATAAAGGTGCCATTTTCCAAGCTAAGGAGCATAAGTCTAGCAACAAGGCTAGACATGTACAACGGAAAGCTCATCTAATCAGAGATTACGTGGAGCAAAGGGAGATATTTATTGATAAGATCGCTACGGATGACAACATAGCTGATCCTCTCACAAAAGCATTAACACGTGATAAGGATGAAGGGCACATTAATTCCATGGGAATCAGATGTGTTCCTAAGTTGTAGTACTCTTTTATGAATTCATGTAATAATTCATTTTCTCGTGTATTCTATTCAACCTCATTGTTATGATATATAATGTTTTGTTTTTCATGTGGAATTGTACACCAATTTTGAACACCACAAAGTGAACTGATTAACATTACATCGTTTTGGTCCTTGATTACCCACTTGAGTTGATAACTTAGTTAATCATTTTGTGACGTTGGTTGATGGTGGGTTCAACGAGCCATAAGTCAAACAGTTGATTGACCAATCACAAAAGCGAGTTATACGGATATCTCGTAGGACACCCCGTGACAACGTTATGGAGTCCTAAATGTTTTATAACATTGGGTGCCAGGTCATGGATAGGATGTCCATAGTGTTCCTTAGAGTCGAGTCTTTTGACTTTCAACTGTCTCTTGAGATTAAGGCAGATTTTAGGTAACTTTGGTTTCTTTCCCACGGTCTTCCGTAACAGGGGCCAAGAGGAATTTTCTGAGTTATTTCTTGCTGCGCTTACATCGGCAGGATTCGAGTTGAGGGAAATATCCAAACCCTTATCAGGATTTTATCATTTCTCAGCGCCACTCGAGGAGTAGTAATTTAACTGAAATGCATGGCCATGCTCGAATACAGATTCGTTTTATCAGTTAAGTTACTCTCTAGTCGGGGAAACCACTCTTGATACAGATCGCTTGTGAGATACGACCTTTGCGAATGCGGATTTGCAAATTGTCTTACATTGAGTGGGAGAAATTTTAAAAGGATATGAGAATCGGTTATCGCACCTACACTTGTACGGACAAGTGGGAGTTTGTTGGAGCTTGTGTCCTCCACATGTAGTGTGATAACGTCATTGCACATACCCTTGTACGGACAAGTAGGGGAATGTTGGGGCTGGTGTCCTTGACAGTTAGTACAATGACTTACTAAATCTCTTAAAGGATCACAAGGGCATACTTCAGTATTATTATCAGTTGATCCACGTTTATCAATAACGGCTGGCTTGCTAGATAAGTTTGACGTTATTGTCATACGGATGGCGGTGATCAACTGGTCCCTATACGTCACACCTATAAGACACGTTTGAGAGATGTGAAGGTATGAAAATACAGTCACATTTATGCCGGATACGACTAAACAGTTAGTCAGAGGTATTGACTATTAAATTAGTCAATAAGATGTTGAGATTATTATTTAATACGGATTAAATAATTTTAGCTAAAACGGATTATATGATTAATTCGTAAATTAAATATAAACGATTATATTTAATTAAATATTGTATTCGCGTATTAATATAAACAGTTATATTAATTTGGGTAATTATACAATATCGTAATTTTATCAGACCATTTTTAATACATCAACTGCATTAATATCTGATAACACGTGTGCGATTTATAAATAAAACCCGCGAATAATATTTAGCAAATCGGGTCGAATCATGAACTGGAATAAGATGAGAGTGGAAAAGCCCACCCTCACCAAATACCCATCCGGCCGACCCACGAGGTTACAAAAGGAGAGTTGTTCTCCTTTTGTCAACTACTGGTAATTCATATTTCACAGAATTAGGGTTTTGAGAGCATCCTCCTCCCAAAATCCCAGATCTCACATCAAAACTCACAAAAGCTCTCCCCATATTGCAAGGCAATTGGAGAGTATTTCTAGCACACGCGGCATCGTCTCAATCAAGTCTTGGGTGCAAGTTATAGGAGGGAATTTGCTTTAATTCCTGTTCTTAGGCCTTTAGCACAAGGACCAAAGGTTGTATTCTTTTTCATGCTTTTAATTATCTTATGACCATAAATCACAGTTGTATATTTCGTTATAATCCTTCAAGCTTAGGGCGAATACACGTTATATTCCCCTCATTAACCAGGTCGACCGACAGACCAGACGGAAAAACGAGTTTCTGAAAACGCAAATCGCTGCACTTTGAAATCAAAACAAGTTCCTTTTTATCTTTGATTTAAAACGTGTAAATCAAAATTAAACAACAACAAAAGATTCACATATTGCTAAAAATATCGATTAATCAACAATATGTAAATAAGAATCGAAAACAAGATCGATTACTCACAAAAAGAAAACTGCCGAAACAGAAAACACACGCGGGAGTCGGTCGACCGACCGCAACAGTGGGTCGACCGACATGACGACAGAACGCGATTTTCAAAATTTTTAATTAAAACTTATCAAAAACACAAAAGTAAAAATTTCGTGGCCTTGGCTCTGATACCACTTGTGGGGAATAAAACATGTATTCGCCCTAAAACATGAAGGATTATAACGAAATATACAATTGTGATTATAGTCATAAGTTAATAAAAACATGAAAAGAATTACAACCTTGAGTCCTTACGCAAATACGCCTAAGAACAGGAATTAAAGTAAATTCCCTCATATAACTTGCACCCAAGACTTTATTTAAGACGATGTCACGTGTGCTAGAAAGGCTCTCCAATTGCCTTGCAATATGGGGAGAGTTTTGTGGATGTGAGATCTGAGTTTTGGGAGAAGGATGCTCTCAAAACCCTAATTTCATGAGATGTGTTTTCAACAGAAGAAAAGAGTAACCTGACAAAAGGAGAAGCACTCTCCTTTTGTACTCATTCGGCCGACCGACCCATTAGGGTAAGAGTGGGCTTTCCACTCTTACCTTATTCTAATGCGTGATCCGACCCATTTTGCTAAATATTATTCGCGGGTATTTATTATAAATCGTATGCATGTTATCAGATATTAATGCATTTGATAACATCAATAATGGTCTGACAAAATACGATATTGTATAATTGGCCAAATTAATATAACTGTTTATATTAATACGCAAATTCAATATTTTATTAAATACAACCGTTTATATTTAATTTTACGAATTAATCATGTAATTCGTATTAGCTAAAATTATTTAATCCGTATTAAATAATAATCTCAACATCTCATTGACTAATTTAATAGTCAATACCTCTGACTAACTGTTTAGTCGTATCCGGCATAAATGTGACTGTATTTTCATACCTTCACATCTCTCAAACGTGTCCTATAGGTGTGACGTATAGGGACCAGTTGATCACCGCCATCCGTATGCCAATAACGTCAAACCTATCTAGCAAGCCAACCGTTATTGATAAACGTGGATCAACTGATAATAATACTGAAGTATGCCCTTGTGATCCTTTAAGAGATTTAGTAAGTCATTGTACTAACTGTCAAGGACACCAACCCCAACATTCAAGACCGCCCAAAATAGCCTCTTCCAACTGAACAAAGATTACATTCGATGTTGATGCTTTCGTTTTAGCCAGCTCATGCAAAGCTCTCAGAGAAGAAGTACTCAATTTTTGGTTATAATCTTCGCTCTGATATTCAGGTGGAATAGGAGCAAGAGGTTGCAGCCTGTAGGTAGTCGAATCAGTGACATTGGGTGTTCGCTTAATGGTCCCAAGTTGAGCCATAATGGATTTGTTTAACTCCTGCAAATATAACAACGAAAATACTTACTATAGAGTATATGTTGGATAAGGTTACCCTAAAAATTTAAAGGCATTCATTATACAAAAGATGTTAGCTGTAGCATAACTACCCTAGAGATGTCAACACTAATGTAGGCTTCAGGCTATTGTGCGAAAGAATCCACATTATCTCTCAAACACCCATCAGTATATGGAATGCTTAGATTACCATACGTAACCTAATATAAGTGGGTCACTTCAACTTTCCTAAAGTGGGAACGTAGGGGAATGCCATGAACCCTAACTTCTTGACCCTAGCCGTAGTAGTACGCGGATCCCTTACCAACAACAGCTTTGTCGTTTGGTAATCTACGGACACGGTAGTAAAGAACATAGGGATTCTTGTAAAACCTCTCGCGGCAACGGAAAGTAAGACACACAAATGCATGAAATTTTGCGCGGAATTAAATTTTTAACATGATTAAACTAACATGCGAGGTGTAAAACGATAATTGAAATGCGGAAGAAATAAAAACTTCAATAAGTATTAAGTGTTAATTACAAAACCAACAGCCCGGGATAGCATATCCCTACAGGCACAAAACTGTAATGTCAAAAGAAGGTCTAGCTATACGATAAAGGTAAATGTCAATCGATGAAGGATCATCGTTCGCTAGCCTCAACGGATTCCCCTGTACAACTGCACCAACCTACATACATGAAACATGTACGCCACAGTTAGTGGGGAGGGACTAGAGGTTCTCCTACCCACTTATTGTCATAAACACATAACATGTAATCATATTGTCAACCATACATACTCCAACATAAACCATATTATGAGAAGTACGCTACTCATGAACAACTATCACGAGTTCACTTAACATTCGAGTTATTCATGCCACACTCATATATATCACTCTTATAGGCATGCATACATGTTCACTTCCTATGAATGGTTCAACGGTTAACTCTCAAGACATAACCAAACATAACATTCAACAGGTAAAAGGTTCAGAGGTGACATCTTAACGCATAACCAAATACCACACATTTTACAAGTAAGAGGTTCAGAGGCCAACTTTAAGGCATGCATAACCAAATACTAAACAAGTAATGGGTCCAGGGGTTAACTTAAAACATATTCCACTACCAAACTTACCGGGTCCAGAGGTGAGCTGAACACATATCCCGATAACTAATACAAGTAAAGGGTCCAGAGGTGAGCTTAACACATATCCCGATACAGGACTCAGTAATGGGTCCAGAGGTGAACTTAACACATATCCCACTACAATCAAATGTCGAATCCAGAGGTGAGCTTAACACATATCCCAACATACATACACAAGCAATGGGTCCAGAGGTGAGCTTAATACATATCCTCACACGCCACATCCATACACATACATGGTCCAGAGGTGAGCTTAACACATATCCCGATACGCGACATACAAAACACATAATGGGTCCAGAGGTGAGCTTAACACATATCCCATCATGCGACAAACACACACGAGTTAGGTCCAAAGGTGAGCTTAAAACATATCATGACACGCAACACGTACTAGGTCCAGAGGTGAGCTTAACACATATCCTAATACATGTATCAACACATAAGATATTATACCAATATAAGAAACTTACGGAGGAAGGAAATCGATGATAAATAATTACTAATTAGAAAATAGGAGTATATAACTCATATGATAAGAACTCGAGAATCGGCTCTAATCTTATTTTATATTAACATATACTTCATACGGAAATAAATAACTTATACGAACTAAGTAAAATTCATATTCTATAATCTATACTTTTTATACGGAAATTAATAGCAAGTCGTAAATTAATTATTCGGGAGTCGATTACCCTATAATTTATAAACATGCTTCTTAATTAGAAATTGGAACTCGTTACTAAAGTCTTCAACGGTTTTAAAGTGAACTAACTACATAATTTAATAATATGAATAATTGAATCTAGAATAAATAATAGTAGTGTAGTAGCAACATTAGGACGTATACAACAATTAACAATAATTAACCACACGTTTACTTAGTACGTAGCAGCGTGACCGGCAGCAACAACGTCTAGCAGCAGCCATGACCAGCCGCAGTAGCAGCCGGCAGTAGCCACGGCTAGCATCTGCCACAACCGGCAGCAAGTAGCAGCAGCTTCAGCAATAGCAAACGCAGCAAGCAGCAAGGTAATAAGGTAAAAACAGAATAGAAGTAGAGTAGCAGCGGCAATAATAACAAGGTGCAACAATAACAATGACATGGCAGCAATGATAAGAGTGAATAAAATCGTAAGCCAGTGCAGCATGGGTGACAGTACGGGGCGGCAGTTGTTGGGTGCAGCAGCATATAATTCTTACATCAATAACGACAGTAACGAGACCGTGGCATACCATAGAACTGGGCAGTAGTAGTACATCGCATCATTACAGAGCAACAACTGAACGAGAGTACAGTAGCATTTAGGTACAGCAGTAGTGACATATACGAAGACAGAACAACTACAATGCATCAATGTTGAAATTTAGAAGATAGACATTGTAGTAACAGAATTGCAGTAGTAGAAGTGCAGTAGTCATAGAAGTGATTCTAAATGGGTGACAGCAACAGTAGATAGAAGTGCAGAAGCATCAGAATAGCAGTAGCACCAGTGTTGTAGTAATATCAGACTAGCAATAGCAGATTACAGGATGTGTAGTAATATCAGATCACAGTGGCAGAGTGCAGTAGCATAGATGCAGTGGAGTAGTAGTGTACTAGTGTAGTAGCATAGATGCAGTGGAGTAGTGGTGCAATAGTATAGTAGTGCAGCAACATCAGATCAGGACAACATAGTGATTGCAGTAACAGCAGCTAAGACAGTAGCATTTCATTTGTGTTGAATAATATGTATCACAATGGTTACATGTTGCTAGCAGTAGGGTGGATTAATGAGTGCAGAAAGGAGGCAGCAGCTATACTCACAGGAAAACAGAGCAATGAATCTATAGACAACAAATTACACAGCAGGAACCAGATTGCAGTAACATCAGAATGTTAGATGTGCAGAAATAGATTGACAGTGTGTAGAACAGACTGGCAGTGCAGTAGTATAACTTAGTAGAACGTAGCAGTATAATGCAGAACATGAAGTAACTAAAATAGCAGTAGCAATTATAGTAGTGCAGTATGTAGTAGTACAGTAGAGTGGTAGTGTAGTAGTGTAGTAGAATGATAGTGTAATAGTGCAGTAGAGTAATAATGTAGTAACAGACTCGCAACAGCAGGGTAATTGACCAGAATTGTAGTGACAGGAACAACAGTAAATGGTAACATCAGTATCACGTATGCATTAGCAGTGCAGTAATAACAACCTCAACCACATGATTTCACTATACTCAGTCACACTTTGAACTAACCCATTATATATTCATGTCATATTAATCAACCATTCACCATAAATTTCATAAAAACACAGGTCAACTCATTTTTAGACAAAGAGTTGAGTTTCCTCGTTAAGGTTACCTTATTAAGCGTCTTCTTCACTCGAGTCCTCGACTAGTTAAGAGTCCTTCTCCAAATCCTCAAGATTAGCACCTTAAACAAAGGAAAAACGAGTTAAACATTAAGGTTTTCGAATTCAAAGCAAAACAGCCGAAAATACACATGAACAATTTCTGAAATTTGAAGAGATAGGAAGGACGGGAAGACGAGAGGAATGCAATGGCGAAATAATTACTGCGTTTGGATCGATAACGAATCTGGAGTGTCGAAAATGGTGAAAGACGGGTTTTACTCCGTTTTTGAATGCTTGGGGATCAAGGTTGATGATAAGATGAGTTGAGAGGAAGGTGGGTGAAAATTGCCTTTCTCTTTTCTTTTTATGTACAACTTAAGTTGAGTCGGGATTTTATTGGAACGGGAATGCCAAGTGCGGATTTCATTCTACGAATTTATTTCCTTTAAAATAGAACTTAACTATTTTTCTTATAAATAAATTTATGAAATTAAATAAATTAAAATTTAAACTCCGAAATCAAATTAAATTATTAAAATATAATTTCCGAAATCAATTTAAATCATTAAAATATAACTTCCGAAATTTCGGGATGTTACAATTCTTGCAAAAGCCCTTCACATTTGCAAATTAATAAGAATATATACATGTACTATTTTAATTAATAAATTAGTCGTAATAGCTAATACCTCGTCAAAAGCCCGATTTGTCATTTTTGGTGTCGTAGTTGCTAATACCTCATCAACTACCTCCAACTCCTCTTCCCGATCTTGATGTGAGCTCGACATGTCCTCGGGTACCACCTCATTTTGCTTTGCCATGTCCTCCTCCCTTGCTCCTTCTGTACATTAACACTTGTTTAAATATAACACGCACTGATTTTCCGAATCATCATATAACACATTATATATATATATATATATATATATATATATATATATCAGAAAAGTCCCCTTTTAATGTTGAGTCCTAGAGTCCTCATCTGAGCCATTAGATCAAAATAAATGAATGATCAAGATTAAAACAAAATAAAGAGAGGGGATATATAAGGAACCAAACCCTAATTCCTACCATCTATTCATCAATTCACTCACTCACTCTCCCTTCTCTCTCCCCCACTCTCTCTTCTCTCTCCTATCCGCCTGCCAACCACCAACCACCACCCACCACGACACCACCACCCAAAAAAATCAAAAGAAAAAAAACTCTCTCTTCTCGTCGTCCTTCGTCTCATCTCTCCTGCCGCCACACCACCACCACCTTCTACGACCTCGTTTCTCTTCTCTGCCGATATTCTGCCGTCGTGCTCCACCCAACCCACCACCCAAACCATTTCCCAACCAATCTCAGTCTTTTTGTCCATACGAACCGTCGATGAACCATTTCCGAACCAATCGGTCGTCCGTCTTTTTCTCCTCCTTTCTTTTCTTTTTCAGATTTGAATGGTTTATAGTTTTTAAAAAGAAATTACGATTTTTATTTTGGAGTTTTTTTGTTTTTGTTTTATATTTTTCATAACACCTTCTTG
Source organism: Silene conica (assembly GCA_029255685.2). NCBI lineage: Eukaryota > Viridiplantae > Streptophyta > Magnoliopsida > Caryophyllales > Caryophyllaceae > Silene > Silene conica. The sequence continues at coordinate 24,480,847 of CM055317.2, read as the reverse complement.
TTCTTTTATAAATCTAATTGAAGAATAGTCTACGTAGTCACTTAAGACTAATTAATTCGACTCTTCGAGATTCCTTGTTCCACGAGATGTTGGGATGATACTTTACTTGTCATCTTTTTATGACCTTTCTTTTTGCATCTGTATGCTTATTAGTATCCCCAGGAATCCTACATGATAGATCTTAGTTTTAGTTTTAGTTTTTGTTTTTTTCTTTATCAGATTAAGATGCTTGAATTTTGTGTGTTGAGTAATTTATTTAATTTTTTCTATTTGTTTTTCTTTATTTTTTATTTTTTTCAGATTTATATTTCTTTGTTTTTTATTTTTTATTTTTGTTTTTCTAGATTTGAGAAGATGAGTGGTTGTTGGTGGTGGTAGGGTCATGTATTGGAATGGTGGCAGTGGTGATTTCGTGGTGATGGTTGCTAAAAAAATGGAGTTCCACCAATATTATCATGGGGTTACACCAATATAATCATGGAGTTCCACCAAAATAGAACATGGAGTTTCAGATTAAAGTGTGGTAGAGGACACTGGACCAAAGTTAGTCTTGAAAGACGATAGAGTTACGCCCCCTAAAACAGTGGAGTTCCACCCATAAAACAGTGGAGTTCCACCCTTAAAACAATGACATAAAATATTGGAGTTCTACCCATCATACGAATAGAGTTCCACGCCTAAAACAGTGGAATTCCACCCCTAAAACAGTGGAGTTTCACCCATAAAACAGTGACAAAATAATGGAGTTCTACCAATAATGAGAAAAGAGTTCCACCCATAAAGCAATAGAGTTCCACATATAGAACAATAGAGTTCCACGCAAAAAACAATAGTTTTCTATGCATAAAACAAACATAGAGTTCCACGAAATAAACAATAGAGTTCCACGCATAAAATAAAAGAATTTCACGCATAAAACAATAGAGTTCCACTAATAAAACAGTTGAATTATACTCTTAAGTTTTTATAAAAATTGCATTAAAAATTCAAAGTTACATTCGTACAATATTAGAGTTACACTCATAATTCTATAGAGTTGCACTCGTACAACATAAGAGTTACACTCATAAGTTTCAGAAACTCAAAAGTGAATAATTAGGAACTAAAATTATGAGAGAGGAAAATTAATAAAGCATTAATTGCATGTTTGGTGGGTGCTTTTTTTGTTTTAATCTCAGCCATTAATTTTGTTTTGATTCAATGATTTAGATGAGGGCTCTAGGACTCAACATAGGAGGTGGACTCATTTGAACTTATATATATATATATATATATATATATATATATATATATATATATATATATATATATATATATATATATATATATATATATATTTCTATATATATATATATATATATATATATATATATATGTATAGGATCATATGAGTTGGGTCAATATTTGTGAGTTACAACTTTAAATCTGGACCATTCATTTTTAGTTTAGATGAGTAGCTGAGATTAAATCTTACAACTTGTATATAAAGAATGTAAAACCCCTTGTCGCAGCGGAAAAATAAAACACACAACATGCCAAAATTTAAGCGGAATTTAAACTTTAACATGCATAAAACGAGGTGAATTAAAAACTGAAACTGAACAACTGATATAAACAGAAATAGATAAGTATAATTGTCTAAGTACTGAAGTAAAATATATACAACAGCCTGGGATGGTACATCCCTATAGGCACTCCAAAAACTGAATCAAAAGTCTAGAGTCTAGCTATCGCATATGTGTAAGTCAAAATCGATGAATAGGATCATCGCTCGCTAGCTCCATGTGAACCCCTCTGCCAACCTGTCATGTACCTACATACATGTAAACATGTACGCCACAATCAGTGGGGAGTGATTAGAGTTCTTCTAGCCACCTTTTGTAACGACACGTAACACTTAAACATACAATACACTCCAACATATATAAACATGTGAAGCATATAAATCTCAATATCGGAATCTCGTATCATCATGCAATTACTAATGCAAGGCTCTCAACCAACTTCGGAAACTATTTGGAAGGAGAGCCGGTTTCCCTGCCGGTTGCCCGGCTGGGGGGTCTTTCGGTCCAAACCATTTACGAAACTGACTAAAGAGTCATACAATGCCTTGGATGAACCATTCCATAATCAAAACACTATACCCATCAATATCAACAACTACATCTGACACTGTACCAACCCTAGGCAAGCAGATGCGAAACAGCAAATATAAAGGTTCAGCGGTCAACTTAAGACATAACCTAGATACTAATTACTTCACTAACAAGGACTCAGAGGCCAACTTAAGGCATAGACCTTGATAACAAATATTCAACAAGTATGAAGGTTTAGAGGCGACATCTTAACGCATAACCTAGATATCAAACATTCAGCAAGTATAAAGGTTCAGAGACGACATCTTAACGCATAACCTAGATACCTAACATTCAACAAGTATAAAGGTTCAGAGGCGACATCTTAACGCATAACCTAGATACCAAATCCATAAGCAAGGACTCAGAGGCCAACTTAAGGCATAGACCTGCTAATCAACAAGACACTAGACTCAGAGGCGACAACTCAACGCATGGACTAGCATCCAATAAGTAAAGAACGCAGAGGCCAACTTAAGGCATGTCCCTTTACTACATCACAAGACACTAGACTCAGAGGCCAGCTTAAGGCATGTTCTAGCATCAACATCTGCACTCCGGGTAAGGTATTACATCCTGACTGCCCCGTTGTGCAGCTGCTCTACTCGTCAGACTCAGAGGCCAACTTAAGGCATGTTCCGACGCGATCACTCAAACATGTCTAGGCTCAGAGGGGACATCTCAACGCATACCCCAGACACGACAACCATACACGTATAGGGCTTAGAGGCGACATCTCAACGCATACCCCCATACATGACAAACATACACATATAGGGCTCAGATGCGACATCTCAACGCATGCCCCTATATATGACAAACAATCTACGTATTAAGTTCAGAGGCGACATCTTAACGCATAACTTAACATGCATCACTACAATATCATCCAACTAAATAACTAAACCTTTAGTTCTTATCTTTTATGCTTCTAACCAACACTTAATTGATCCCGGGAACTAAGATGAGGGAGAGTCGGTTTCCCTTTCGGTTACCCGACCGGGGGGTCTCTATCCTCTCTCCATTCTCGAACCCAATATAGTGTCGTCCATCCTCCGGGGACCTCAAACACACATATAAGGTACACGGAACGAATCTCAAACAAAACCGATCAACCAATCAAAAGTTATAAGCTATTTAGGATGAACGGGGCTCTCAGCCGGTCAGTGGCAGGCAGTCGGCTGACCGTCTGGCAACCCCTCCTTCTTTACACTTCTGCAAACTAAAAACAATACACAAGGGCCCTCAGCCGGTCGGCAGGCAGCCGGCCTACCGGCTGGGGAACCCACTTCCTCATTTCCTTTCTTTACGCAAAACAACGAAGGAGGGCTCCCAGCCGGTCAGCAGCCAGCCGGCCTACCGGTTGGGCACCCCATTTGCCTATTTTCTACAATACGCAAGAACAACAACACGCACTCCCAGCCGGTCGACCGGCGGCCGGTCGGTCGATCGGCTCAGGACTCCTGAGCGCAAAATCGCGGATTACAGTGATTTACAAAATCGACCAAATCGTTACCAATTCTCCAAATTCGCAACATCAATATACTACCCAGCATATAAACCACATATAGGATGTATAAGCAAGCAACAAACTCAACAATAAGGTCATATTATGATCATACTTAGTATCCGTCTTAAGCATGAAAAATCCGAAAGATGAACTTATAAGCATATGAATTATAACCTAAGCATATAACCATCACATATGAACAATCCTAACATGTGTCTAAGTCCCAACAACAACCACAATATACAAAATCAGAAACTTTCCACATCAAACATCAAGAAATGCTATTTTAACAAATAAAGGTCGAGTTTCTCATTATCATCACCTCTAAAGCGATTATGCTCCTAGCTCCTCTTCAATCACGACACTAACCACTTCGGGATCTCCTAAACCCTCTCCTACAACATGAAGAACGATTATTAGGAGCTAGAAACGGATTTTACCCAAAACAGTCCATTTTTCAAGTTGGACGAAAATGGAATTGAAAGAGACGGATGTCTTGCAAATTTCGCGAGGATTTCAGAAATGTATAACATGCCTTGGTTTGGAAATCGGATGATCTCTGAAAATCGATTTGAAGATTGAAAAGTTGAAGGAGAAAGGGAGGTTTAATGTAACAGTGTTCTTATTTGAGGAAATGCAATTGTGTCGACATAAGGGATTGGGGATTAGGGTTAAGTAGTCCTTTTCCCTTTAAGTGAAACGGGTTTTAGATGTGAACGGGTTTCAAGAGTCGGTTTTAACTTGCCAAGTTATTATGTCTTAAGGACTTAAGGTTCTTAAGACGGATCTTAACGGAATATTTTAAAATGACTTAACAATAAATATTAAAACTTCTTTTGACAATTGACTTTTGACGAGACACAGCAAAATATAATTTACGAAAATGCGGGATGTTACAAAGAGGACTTTTGACAATTGACTTCTTTTTTTCCCCTTTTTCATCTGTCAAACTGAAACACAGCAAACCTCCATTTTCGCCATTTAGCTTCTTCGACATTTTCCGTCTCTTCGTTCATCTTCTTGCTCATCTTCTTCGTCGACTTCTTTGCTTATCTTATTCGTCATTTTCGTTCATCTTCAGGTAATTGATTTTCTTTAATTTTTCGTTACTTTTCTTCAATTTTCGCAACTTGTAGTTTTTTTTACTTGATTTTTGTTGTGTTTTATCTTTGTATTCTTCAATTCTATTTCAGTTTTTTCATTATGTAGTTCAATTAGTGTATTTGTGTACCGTTGCATTACATTTTTTTACTTGTTTTCACATAATTTTAGGGTTTTCATCTTCCTTCTTTCATTTTCGTCAATTTTAGGGTTTTTACTTGAAATTGGTGTGTTCTTGTGTTTGTATTCTTCAATTTATTCAGTCAGTTTCATTATGTATTCAATTAGTCGTTTTCCATTTGTTTTCACTTAATTTTAGGGTTTCGTAATTGTATTTTCTAGATTTGTACCTGATTTCGAATTTTGATGTGTTCTTTCTTTGTGCTTTTTCTTTAAATTAGTTTGTACGGTTGTTCTAATAAAGATAATCTGTGTGTGTTATTGTAATAAATTGATATAGTTATTCTATATGATTGTGTGTATTCTCTGATAATCTGCGTGTGTTATTGTAATATATTGATGCAGTTATTGTATTACACATGGCAATTATGCATTATCGTTACATAGTTATTGTAATATATTGTTGTAGTTATTCTATATGATTGTGTTATTGTATCCAGTAATGACTTCAGGTGTACAATGTAGTTTATTGTAACATTACATGTTGATTATTGTATTACCTTTTACACAGTTATTGTATTATGAAAATTCAGTTATTGTATTCAGTAGTGACTTCATGTGTACAATGTAGTTATTGTAACATTACATGTCGATTATTGTATTACCTTTTACACAGTTATTGTATTATGAAAGTTCAGTTATTGTATCTAGTAGTGACTTCATGTGTACAATGTAGTTATTGTAACATTACATTTTTATTATTGTATTACCTTTTACACAGTTATTGTATTATAAAAACTCAGTTATTGTACTTGTTTTATATGTGTATTCCTCAATTCAGTTTGTCGTTTTCATAATGTAGTTCAATTTCGTCGTTTTTTCTGTTAATTTACATTTTTCGCATAATTCTAGGGTTTCATATTTGTGTTTTTGCATTTTCGTATCTGTTTTTTTATTTTTTATGTTGGTTTTCCTATGTTTTTGTTATTCTAAATACGCAGTTATTGTATTACTCTAACATAGTTATTGTATTATAAATACGCAGTTATTGTAATATATTTAGTTTTTCTATATAGTACCCCTGTGTTTTTTGCTTATTATATTACATCTTGATTATTGTATTACCTTAATCCAATTATTGTATTATGAAAACTCAGTTATTGTATCTGTTAATGACTTCACGGGTGTTGCGTTTTTTGCTCTTTTTTGTTTTTATTTCTTTTAGGGAGCTTCCGTTTTCTGCTGGTTCAGCCCTCATCAATAAACAAGACATGGTTTTCGCCGAGAAGCAATATCGGCAGAAGAATGGTGAAAACGCCGACAATACATGATTCTCGTCTGGAAGAAATACTTTTAGTCATAGCATTGGCTATATATATATATAGGGTTGGGATCCGGTGAGAACCACCTTACAATGAAAACCTGTGAGAACTCTTCCTTACGGAGTTTTTTTTAAAAAATTAATGACATAATTGGATTCGGCATGGAATTTTATGGCCAGAGAACATATTTCTTGGTCTAGAAAATAAATACTAGTGCCGGAAAAAATGATAGATACGAAAAAATAGATAGTAGGTGCATGCAAATAAATAAAACGTATCTCACCTTTATTTCCGTCACTAGTATTTATTTTCTAGACAAAAAAACATGTTCTCTAGCTATAAAATGTCATGCCGAATCCAATTATGTTATTAATTTTTTTTTAAAAAGTCCGTAAGGTAGAGTTCTCACAAGGTTCTCATTGTAAGATGGTTCTCACCGGATCCCAAGTCATATATATATATATATATATATATATATATATATATATATATATAGAATTGAGATCCTATGAGAACCACCACTATAATGAGAACCATGAGAACTCTACCTTACGGACTTTTTTAAAAAAAATTAATGACATATTTGGATTCGGCATGGAATTTTATGGCTAGAGAACATATTTCTTGGTCTAGAAAATATATACTAGTGACGGAAATCAAGGTGAGTTACGTTTTATTAATTTTCATGCACTTACTACCGATTTTTACGTATCTATCATTTTTCATGCACCTAAAACTCGTTTTAATGCACGTAGAGCCTATTATTTCATGCACCTAGTAATCATTTTCATGCATGTAAAAAATTTCATGCATGTAATGGTCGTTTTCATGCATTTATAGCCGTTTTAGTATGTCTAATTGTATTTTGGACACTAAGTATATATTTTGTTAATAAAATCAAAATTTTTTGTTTAATGATACTTAAGTGTGTATTTAAATAAGCTAAACTAATGGTAAATGATCTATCGAAACTTTCGAAACGAGATATGGTGGAGATTTAGTGAGGGTTCTCAGGGTTCTCATTATAAGGGTAGTTCTTACCGGATCCCGACCCCATATATATATATATATATATATATATATATATATATATATATATATATATATATATAATGTTACGAATTGTTACTGTTGTTAGATGCATTCCTTAAAATGCTTAGATGTAATGATAAAGATGCATAGATTGTTGAAGATGTTTAAGTGTATCAGTATGATGAAGTTAAAATAGTTATATAATGAAAGTAAGTTGTTTTTTTTTAACCTTGTGACATATTATTCCATTTTTCCAATTTTGCTACTACATTAACCAAATTTATTTATTGATTCAATAAAAATGACTAGTTACTTGATTAAATATGATGAAAACAAGTACAAGGTGGAAATTTGAATATATTTGAGTTTCATTTCAATACAAAAACACGATTTATTCATTACAATAACTAAATTACTAAATTACAATAACTACAATCATCAGAATTTTACATTACAATAGTTGAGTTTCTACATTACAATAACTGAGTTTCTACATTAAAGTAACTGAGTTACTCAATTAAACAAGTTGAAAACTAACAAACAATGACCAAGTATATACATCAATTTCTCCATTGAGCGTCAATTATCACGTCTATCTTAATTCAACCTGCAAATCACCAAAAAGCAAAATATAAGTTAACATAAGCAAATAAAAGATACAATAATTGAGTTTTAATAATAGAATAACACGGTTAAAGTAATACAATAATCGAAATGTAATGTTACAACAACGCCATTTTTTAAGAACATCGTATAGAATAATTCGTTCAATATATTACAATAATTGGATTATAAAATAATTATAACTAACTTTAAACAACTAACGTGTGCATAACTAAATCACATATAGAATAACAAGCTTTATTTATTATAATAACTGACTTTCTACATTAATAACCAAATTCCCAAGTTCCTACGTTACAATAACCGAGTTTTTGCATTTTAATAGCGCTATTAAATAACCACGTTTCTTGATTACAATAACTAAGTTTCTACATTCAACTAGGCATTTTAACAAACAGTTGGTTTGCTAATCTAGATTATCAATAATATTTTAAGATTATGATAATAAATTATCAATCAAATGCCAACGGTATGATAAACAATACATAAATCGTCGTACAATTTGTTACCTGAATCAAATAATTCAGTTATTCGAGTATTAAAATAAGAAATCGTAAGAAATATTGATACCTTCGAACAATTAGGGTTCCTGGAATATTTTTCGTCTGATTTTCTGAATTGATAGTTTTTAGTTGAATTAATCAAGATAATGAATGAATTTAGGTAATAATTGTCGATTCTGAAATCAAAAATTGAAGAATTTATGAAATTTATGAGATCGTTTTGATGAGTTTTGTGCGATTTGTGTTTTGATGATTTTTGGGGGAATTTGTAGGAGAGAGAAAGAGGGGAAAAAAGAATTAATCAGGGAAATCTGAAAATTTAGGCACGTGAAGTAATTTGGGTTTTAGGTCAATTGTATTTATACGCGGGATAACTCACGGAATATGGCAAACTCACCGGATCTCGCCTCTCTCTCTCTCTCTCTCTCTCTCTCTCTATATATATATATATATATATATATATATATATATATATATATATATATATATATATATATATATATATATTACCTGTTCCCCCTCCCTTACATCCTTTATGATTTGTCGTACCATGACCAACTCTTCTTCAGATGGCTTCTCCCCTGTTTTCACCATTCTGAGTATCAACCTGGCCATTGTTTGTAGCTGTGTAGTAGAAATGAATATGATTAAAGTAGTATAATTTCAGCATATACATTTATAAATTATGTCGCATAAAATATATTAATATAGTATCTATGTACCCTCTTAGAATCATCACCCATTTTTATCATGCGAGAAGTTTTCCTAAAATACTGGGTGATACCAACGTCGATACCCTTCTCATACGACCTGGATGCTCTGATTTGCCGATTGCTCTAGCAAGAATGTCATCACGTCCTTGAGGCTTCCATTTTCCTTCGTCTACGTCCTTCTGGCAGATTTTCTACATACACAAAAAAAAACATTAAGCAACTCAGTTTTATTTAAATTCACAATTATATAACCGGCCGCCACAGGTAGGATAGTGACATATTTATTCAAACTTACTATTTTCTCTTTGATGGACGTATCATATTGAGTTGATGTCTGTCCATTATTAGGCGTGTGACCGGCCACCCATGCGTCGTGACGGGTGACCTTTCCAATCTCCGGCTTCTGTTCATTCATCACATTGATATCCTCTCAAAATATGCAGGATTGCTATGAATATTTATAACATCGGTATAAAACAACTTATAAGATAAGAATTAAGTACTTACAAGCTTCGATTTAATCAATCTATAACCACCTCTAGAGCCATGAAAGATGCTCTCTTTCTTTGAAATATTCTCCTTGTTCTGCTTACTCATAGTTTTCATAAAATGGATTGTATCAAGTAAGTAAACATATTTCTTTACTTATTAAGTGATTACAAATAAATTGATCCCTTTGAGTCGCAGATAAATTACCTTAAACTTCTCAGACCGCCTATAAGCGATATAGTTATCCCAATATACTTTTGGGTTGGGGGTTTCTTCTTCATCTCCCCCGTCATCTTGTTGAACAAGTGGTTCTGACCAACCTTTAACTTCCATGTTAGGAAGAATTCCGCTATCTTTGTTTTTAGATAGCTATCACGGTGGTCGGGGACAGTGTAAGTTGCATGCATGTATGTATGGTGAGCATATTTGGTTAGTTTCAGCTAATAGTACATATGGAATACTAAGATAATTTCATGTAAATCATTTATTATTGTACATACATGCCTTTATTTTCTCCTTCAGCTTGACACTCAGGTCTACACTCAAATGATTGATACGCGGCAAACTGAGAGGCACAAACCCTCTTACATAACAATAACCAATCCAACTCGCAAAATTTGCAGCATATTCACCATCCGACAGCCCCGCTAATAGATCACATTGTTGTTCATTAGGTATCCGTCTCTGTATAACGTCTAGGGAAACCCTATGATGCCTTCGCCCGGTATATGTTCGCAAATTATGCTCATCACCTAAATCATCTTCGCCTGACTTTTTGTCATCTCGAATTTTTCGCTTTCCACCCATATCTAAATCAGAAATTAATAAACTACTAACTTTTAGAATTAAATCGACATAGAAGGATCACCATCTCAAATAATGAGGTTGTTTAACACACAATATATTTAAACTAATTGGGGTTGTTTTACACAATATACTTAAACTAACAGGGGTTGTTTAACACACAACAAACCTAACAAAATTAGGGTTTATCATAACTATAGAATAAAATAAAGACATTAAAAGTTAATGAGACGAAAGATTAGGGTTTATTACTTCTTCAAAGAGGTTGTTCTGGCGATAACAGTTGGTTAACAAACATTATTGACGACAATGGCGACAATGAAAACTAGTGGTTTTAGGAAAACTCAGTTTTCAAGGAATTATGTCAACAAGGAGAAGGTTTGCATGTATAGGTGTTGTGTTGTGAGGTTGAAGACAAAACTGAAATATTTGAAACTAATAAACATGGGTGAAGCCAAACCGTTGTTGTATATTACAAAATAACAACGGTTCGTAAACAAACAGTCATTGTTTTAATTAAAATAAAATGGTTGGACTATAACCGTTGTCTTATGTCTTTCACTTTTTCAGTTTTTCCCGCCAAAAAATAAACCTTCTTACTTCTTCTACGACGGTTTATGTGGAACCACTATCTTTTAATTAAACACAATTTGACAAAATGACGAAGTGAACACGGTTTTAGGAGAACCATTGTTAAAAAATAATCAACAATGACGTTTGAACTGGACAATCAACAATGACGTTTGAACTGGACAATCAGAACCGACGTGTGAACTGGACAATTGACAACGGTTGTCGAAGAACTAATTGATCAATGAAGTTAAAAATATGGAATCAAATCAAACAAGTATAACTCAACATTTTCAAAATGATCATTTTACTAAATTTAAACCAAATACATTACAACATTTATCAGAAATCAAAAGATGTAAAATAAACCGAAACAACCTCGGTTAAGCGTAAAAAAACACTTCTCAATCTGTCACCAACTACGCCACTCTTGTAAACCGCTAACTTCTGGGTCATTGGCTTCTTATTTTACAATAACAGATTGAATATATGCAAGGATACGACTTGCTTGTGGAGATAAGGTTAGAAGAGTATAACTCAACATATCTCTCGCTGCATACAAGTTGCGAGTAATAAGACGACGAGGGTATGAAGATGATGATGATGATGATGATGATGATGAGGATGAGGCTTTGTTGACTAACTTGACTGCTTTACACCTCTTAATACAATAATTCCGTTAATGTTCAAGGAATGCTTTAATTAACGGGTGTTTGACGACAAGCCATGCGAGAGCCTTCACATCATTTGTTATTGTTTGTGTAAGCCATTGTTTGTTGTTGATAAAACTAGGATTCATTACCATGTTGTATCAAATTTGTGTAATGAGGATGAAGTATTGTGATTTGATATTAATAGAGGATGCTTTAACAAGTTGCGAGTAATAATGGATATTAATAAATGATGAATTAACATTTATAGTCACATATGACAACGGTTGTGGAAGAACCAACTAGGGTTTAGTGTGTTGATTGTCCATTTAACAACGATTCTCCTAGATCTCACCAAGGATCGTATAGGTCAACGGTCAGGCAACAGATCTTTAGCAAAACGGGTATCATACTTATACCATAAAACCGCCTCATACAACAGAGCCCACAAACTCGCATAATCTTGAGCCAAAACATCATATTAGCCCGACCCACGTCCTCGCCAAACCCACGTTTGATCACCCCTAGTTGGCGGCTAGGTAGCACCAAAACGGACACGGATACGACACGGGCACGTGAGACGACATCCCATGAAATTTAGGACACGGGACACGTCATTTAAATATAATAAAATATATATTTTATGGTTATAAATAACATATAATAATTTTATTTTTATCATTTATTTGAAACTAAATTTAAACAAGTAGAGACCCAATTCGCCTTAACTAATTCTCATTTTTTCCACCCAAATTCGTATTTTAGTCGACTTTTTAAAATTTTATTTCTCATCTAAAATATGATTTGTTTAGCCATGTGTCCAACAAGTATTGGGCGTCCGAGCGTCGGACACGGGGGAGGACTAATTATCTACCTAGCTAACTAGGTTGGCGTAAAGAGTCGCTTCATCTCCCGAAACACTTTGCTTCCTCTTCTTCTCTATTCGTATTCTGCAACCCGAAGGTGTCTACGGCTATCATCAACATCCTAAAATCCCCAAATTCTGGGTAATTATTTCAGGAATTTGTCTTTGAATCAAGGTAACCATTTCAATTTCTCTCCACCATTTCAGTTCCAAATTCCAAAACTCAAGAAGTAGCTTAACGTTCTTGTTCATATCATACGATAAACTTTTTAATTCCAAAATTGTTTACCCCATGATTTATAGGGTTCCAGCGCAAATTACACGGATTATGATATCTGTTAGATAGATTTCACGGTGCAAAATAGTTCAAAAATGGCGGTTGCTGGTTCCTTGCAGTTATCCAATTCCTTAGGGTTTTGCGGGAATCAAGAGCGCCTCAAACACTTCAAGGTATTCTAATTAGTCGTCAATTTCATCATTATTTGGTCTGTATTTTGTTTGAGAAATGTAATTGTGAAGCTTTTTGTGATGGTTTTGTACAGTATGTTACAGGAAGAGGAAATCGGCATCGTTTGGCGACAAACTTATCTTCTTGTATTTCCGTATGTTCTCTTCCTATAATCATTTATCTGTTTGTGATTTTGGTTTCCTGCTATATTGTTTTAAGCTTGCAAATTTGGTGTAAGTGTGGACATAGCTTAAATTTATGTTTTGGATAAGGATTAGGGGAAGTATTGGTGAATGAGTTATTCTGGTGAAAATGTTTTATACTCCGTAATAAGGATGCTTGATAGAATTATCTATATTTAATAATTAATTAGTTTGATTCAACTTTGTTATGCACGGTATTACCTGTTTTTCTTACTAGTTAGACTTGTATCTAATAATGAAACTAACATTTCTTCAATATGGTCGTACTAGTTGTTAAGACGGAGGAATTGTGGACAGGTTCAAATCCCCCTCCCCTCTATTGTAATGCGACCAAGTGCGCGCTTCTTAGACCAAAAAAAAAGTATGATTTTTTCTGTAGTGAGTGGGAAATATAAGTGAACTATAGGGAGTAGTATCCACTGAAAGTGAATTAGCATCTGTCTTTTTACTGTTCCCTTGATAGGTGATTGTTTGTGTTTGACTACAACCATGGTGAAAACAAGGTTGTTTAATTCGGTTTAAGTACTTTAACATCCAGTTCCCAGTATGCGTTTAATTGAGTGTGTGATTTATGGATTTTAAACAAAAGACATGATAAAATATGCATGAACTCATGAACGATTCATTGTGGCTATCGAATTTGGTAATCCAGGGTGAGAGTGAGAATAAATTGTTTGGGGTTGAGTGGATTGCCTGCTACCTATGGTAGTCTGTCTATTTTACCTTCCTTTTGCAGTTTTCTCTCTGTAATTGGTAGAGGATGATGGTATAGTTCGTATAGAACTTAATGCCACAAGATGCTTATTGCTTGTTTACATGAGAAAATTGCCCGATTCATACTTTGCTTTGCTTCTCCTTGCTCCTTGTGAGCTACAACTTGACTTCGTATGTTGACCATTATTCTTGTTAATGTGGTCAACTTTTCAAATACAGAGACAAGACCCATGGAGTCACCATTTATCCACATGTCTTAATAGACCACCGATAAGCTTTCCTTACACTCGTTGTCTTCTGAGATGCCATTCTTTTCTATCTTTTGGCCCAAATGCTGCAATTCCTACTGTTAAATCCGCTACTGCTGCTTTAGTCAGGTAAGCATTTCTCTCTGTGAAATAATTGTGTCATTTGTGTTTATCAGTTGTTCAGTGAGTGTTTTTCTTACTTCTTCGGGGTCATTTGAGGGTAGGGCCGAGGAAGAAGTTTCTTTGTATAATTTCTTTTAGTCATAGTGAAACGGTTGTTTTCATTTTGCTTGTCGCTGACATTGGCAATAAGTAAATAGGTAATGATCTATCTTAATATCTATAAAAGTTTTCAATGGTCTGATGCTTCCCAATCACTTAACAATTCACGGCCTTTGGTCATATGTCAATCTGCCCATGCCCTACTGTCAAAGCTTCATCTTTTGGTTGCTGTTCCTTCAATTTCCATGTTATTGTCTTTAACATTTACGAAGTCCTACCGTCCTCTTGAACAGATCATGCAACACAGTTCAAGGTAATCCTCTTGTAGCTAAGTTGGTTCCTGCTCTCGGGATTGTCATATTTACTTTATGGGGTTTGCAGCCACTCATGCAGTTGAGTAGAAAAATATTTGTACAGGTGGGATATCTTTCGTATGACTGAATTTTTGTTACCTTGTGTGTTTCTGGTGGTGCAACTTTTGCACATTGCCATCTTCAGTGTGTATTTTGTCAAATCTTATGCGTAATGCGCCATTTCCATTTTGTGAAATCCAGCCAATTCTTGTTTATAAACTGTTATTAATGACAGTTGATAAATTTTGAGTGGGTATGTTGCTGATTTTTACTTTGAGTTCTAACCTCCAATTTGGATATCTGTCTCCTATATATATTCTAATGCTTGTTAATCTTTCGGCGCGTAGAAAAGTGACAACAGTTGGAAGAAGAGTACAGCAAACTATGTTATGACCTCTTACCTGCAACCCATTTTGTTGTGGACTGCGGCGATCCTTATATGCAGGTGGATACCAAGACTAATCTTCTGCTGTGTACTTGTGTATTAATTAGCTCTGGCCATGGATAGTTGTTACACGTTATTGAAGCATGTTTATTTCAGTATCTTTATAATAACATTTATGCTGTTCAGGACTTTGGATCCAATTGCTCTTCCGACAGAGTCAAGCCAGCTTGTGAAACAGAGACTTCTAAATTTTGTGAAGTCGCTATCAACTGTTCTGGCATTTGCCTTCTGTTTATCAAGGTTATATATTTTGATTGCTGTTTTGCTGCATTACAATTCTTTCAAGTTTGCAAGCATCACTAGACTACATTTGATTAGCCAGTTACATTGCCTTGACTTCTCTGTATAAGTGCATTAAGCGGTTCTTTAAATTGTTGTTGCACTACTCCTAGTTTCCTACCATTGTTGCTACACTAAGATTGATGCTTTGTTTATGAATTTTTTTCTCTACGAAAACCATGTAGGACACATCATATTTTGTAAATCTGAATAGCATTTTATATTTGACAAGTTGATATTACGAGCTTGTAGCTTTGTTATGGATTTTTTGACTTTGACAATATATGGGCTCTTATACATGCACTATTCTATTGCAGTGGGATCCAACAAATTCAGAAGTATTTTACAGAGACAAATGATCCCTCTGATTCCAGAAATGTACGTTTCAGTAAGACTGATTCTAAAATACGTGATGAATTACTGATGATCATTGGATTTTATCGATGGCACCCTAGTGAAATCTCATAACCTTCTTGACAGATGGGTTTCCAATTTGCTGGAAAAGCTGTGTATAGCGCAGTGTGGGTTGCTGCTGTTTCATTGTTCATGGAGCTGTTGGGTTTCTCTACCCAAAAATGGCTGACTGCTGGAGGTCTTGGAACAGTATTGCTGACGCTTGCAGGTCGTGAGGTGAGTAATCTTACCATGTAATCTTCTCTTCACAAGTCACAACCTCAAAATTATGGACTTCTCTGGTATAACCATATATTATGTTGTTCGTTATTTGCAGATATTTACAAATTTTCTGTCCAGCATCATGATCCATGCAACACGGCCATTTGT
Source organism: Silene conica (assembly GCA_029255685.2). Lineage (NCBI taxonomy): Eukaryota > Viridiplantae > Streptophyta > Magnoliopsida > Caryophyllales > Caryophyllaceae > Silene > Silene conica. The sequence goes on along the minus strand of CM055317.2, from coordinate 24,464,714 downwards.
GGCAAACGAATGGATACAAACAAAAATTGAAGGTTATGACGTTTCAGGCACGGTGGAGGTTTGTTTTTTATCTTTTATGTTTCAAGTGGGGCCAAAGACTCACTATTACTTGCCATTGGAATATGATGGAATTATGCAAACTGAATGGCTAAGTATATGCACCTTTTATTGGGAAAATAGTTCTCGCCTGTCGGTCAATACTCGATGCAATTTCGGACACTGTTTTTCTTATAAGACTTTTTTTGAAACTATCTTGCTTTGCTCGTCAATCGTCATACCCCCTCTCACTCACCACAGATGGAAAATTTTGAGGCCACCAGACCGACATTGTCTAATACTTTGATTGTTCTTTGATACAAATTTCTGACTTTTAGGTTCTCCCATGAATTTTGTCTAAATGAAATCTGAGGTGCTTTGATCCGTTCTATTTGATACTTCCTCGTCTTCTTAGAGATCTCCGACATTACTTTTGTAGGGGTCAAAATTTTAGAACTTAGACTATGAATAAGTAAAAACTTATCGATGAATATGATGTAATGTTAAGATATTTACATTCGTTATAAAAAAGAACCACTGTCACAAAATTTTTAATCGAAAATAACTATACATAGATGCTGAAAGTCATGGTCAAACTACCACATTGGTGACTGCGCAAACACAATGTGGAAGATCATTGTGAAGGGGAGGGAATATGTTTTAAATCTAAGTCAGTTACTGCATATCCTGTAGTTTTCCTAACGCCTTGTGTCTGTACTTTACTTTTTCACATCAACAGCATGTTGGTTGGTGGTCACCCACAATTATCAGGGGAGAAGATCGTGAAGCAGTCCACATTCCTAATCATAAGTTTACAGTAAATGTGGTGAGGAACCTCAGTCAAAAAACTCACTGGCGTATCAAGACTCATCTTGCAATCAGTCATTTGGATTCTAGTAAGATTAATGTGAGTAATCGATTGTGTGTAATAATAGTCTTAGACTTATGATTAAAAGTGTTTTTGTAAGACGTATCACATATTCTCATCATTAATCTGATGATCATGTTTCCTTTAAATGTTCAGAATATTGTTGCTGACATGCGCAAAGTTTTAGCTAAGAATCCTCAAGTTGAACAGCAGAGGCTTCATAGAAGAGTGTTCTTAGAAAACGTTAATCCTGAAAACCAAGCTCTTATGGTCAGTATACCTACTTTCATTGCTTGTTTTTGCTGCTTTTATATGTAGCTTCACAACTCCCTCTATTATTTCGGAACTATGCTTTGTTGACAAAACTGTGCTCATTTTCATTTTCAAATAATTTTGATGGCCCGCTAATTTGTTTCCTTAAATGGTGTGCAATGTAGATTCTGATCTCCTGTTTTGTGAAGACGTCACATCATGAAGAATACCTGTGTGTCAAGGTATGGTTATATTTTTGGCAGAGTATGAAATCTTTTAGAAACTGTTGTGATTTTATGTGTCAAGGATCTTATAGCGTACTAGTAGTGCTGCAGAGTATTAAAAAAATGGTCTTTGTCTGATAGATGCTGGTGTGATTCTTTGTTGTTTGAGGCTACAGGAAGCTATACTGTTGGATCTTCTGAGAGTAATTAAGCATCACAGAGCTCGGCTTGCCACCCCAATCCGAACTATTCAGAAGTTCTATAATGACCCGGACATTGGAAACATGACATTTTCAGATTCTCTCTTCACTCGAGGAGGACCTGCATCAAAGCGTCCTGTGCTTCTTATTGAGCCTTCCTACAAGATCAATGGTGAAGACAAATCAAAATCTCAGGCACATACTGTGCGCACAAACGATGTTTTGGAAAGTGCCATTGACCTGTCAATGGCTGCCCCCAATGCTGATAGTAAAGACAGTGGGTTGTCAACACCTGAGATCAATATCAATGCCCCAAAACCGGGGAACAAGCCTGAGGTTAAAGGGGCAGAACCGTTAAATATAAAAGCAAGCAATGATAAAGCTACAGTGAAGTCAACAGCAAAACTTAAGTCAAGCTTGGAAGACCAGTCACCAGATGTACCAAATATGGGCCCAGCTGCTTTGGGAGATGCGTTAGGAAAATCTGATATTTCACGGCCTGTGGTGAACACTGTAAGTCATGCTAATGATGACAAGGGGGGCATTCCTACCGAAGGCTCGCAGTCCAAAAGGGCTGCCAAGTCATCTACTTCGGAATCCTCCAAATCAGCATCTCCGGCCTTAGAAGAGAATATAGTGCTTGGGGTTGCTTTGGATGGTTCTAAAAGAACCCTGCCTATTGAAGATGAACTTGTCCCTTCTTCAACTCCAGCCGAAGCGAAGGAGTTGGCAAAAAGAAGCAAGGGAACTGGAAAGTCATCTGGTGAGAACGTTGAGAACGACAAGTAGGATTTTGGTAAGTTATTTGTTCTACGTCTAGTTATTCGCGACTTCTTGTATTTGAAGCTTCATCAGGCGTCATTGCCCATTGTAAATTGTCATAGGAACGTGTAGTCATTTTTAGGCTAGTTGGCGCCCTTTTTCCCTGCCAAACTGACCTGAAATGAAAATTATGTAGCGAAGAAGCAGCATTGCTCTATTGTTTGATATTATATATATTGTTATCATCTTCATGACACCCTATGTGGTAACATAGTAACATCTACTGACGTCTGTCTACAACTGTTAACAGATTGTGTAGTTAATCTGCAACTATAAAGATATGCTCATTTATTTTAGTTTGTTGGTCCGCTTGTTCGGCCATCATTCAGTCCCCAACATAGCTCATTCTTATCGTATGACTTCGAAATGAATCTGTTGTACATAATAACTGATCTTATATCAGGAATTTGAATACAACATGAACTTCTCATGGTTTGATGGAACTGAACTTTCCTAAAAAGTTTATTTACATAGGAATTAAGTAATTAACTTCCTTCATCTAATTCGTATGATATGGAGTGCACCACATCGTTTAGAAATGTAGGATCGTTGTGTAGGCAGCCAGGCAGGTGAAAGTTCCTAAGAGTTCCTAGAAAAATTATGGCAACCACTCAATTTATATGTTTTTGTTTGCAAATTATAAAATTATCCGATATTTGTATTTTTCAAGTGACAACCAACAATCCTAAACTCCAAACATTTGGTTTAATATATTAAATGAATTTTATTCAAACATATGAAATTTAAATGAATGAAGGAAATAACTCTTAACATATCTCATTAATCATCTAAACAAACATTAAAGAAAGTTTAATCCTAGTATCTCTCTGTATCTTAACACTTATGAGTTGTTAGAATGTTAGAAAAATAAGGAAATGCAAATTCTTATTTTAATTGGAGTTATTTTTCAAAAATAGGCAATTTTCAACAATTAATTAACGAAATAGGTTACTTTTCAAATTTATTACCGAAAATGGGTCCACGTTTTCAACTTCTGGTCGCTTGGGGGGAAGGCAATTTGGCCATCAGTACCTTAGAGCAAAAACAAACTCCCCTCCTTCCCTTGAATCAACCAACCTTCAAACCATGAATCAACATTCAACCAAACAACCTTCTCTTCCTTCCCTTGAATCAACCTTCAAACCATGAATCAACATTCAAACCAACATACAAACACAAACCATGAATCAACATTCAAACCAACATACAAACCAACATACAAACACAAACCATGAATCAACATTCAAACCAACATACAAACCAAATTGAAAAACACAATCACCTTGGACAAACACAAGTTAAAAAACCACTAAAACCACTAAAACATTAATGCAAGCAAATTGTCTTGAAAGGATAATCATTAAATTGAAAAACCACTAAAACATTAATACAAGCAAATTGTCTTGAAAACTAAAACATTGTACAAGATTGTCAACTAAATTGTTTTTGATATAAACCACTAATTCATTTAACACTACCATCTTCTTGTTTGCCGAATTCTCTTGGGCTTTCTTGGTTGAGTAGATGATCCGACTTCATCTTCCGCCTCTTGGATGGGAGTTAGTTGAGTTGTCATGTAGTCGGTGGTCATTTGATGGGGATCATGCATTGGGCTAGGGCGTGGATTGTCCGGTGGTTGAATAAGATGCCCATAATTTGCACTTTGCAAACATGTGAGTGAAGTGTTTTGCATTTCAAGAACGAGATTCATGTAGCTTTGGTCATATGTAGATGGCATATCTGATATGAAGTCGTTCACCCGATGGTAGATGTACGAATGACCACCCGCAAGACTATCCAAATCTGCTGCACTTGGATTGTAGTGATGCTGATGGCGGTAGTCGTCCGTTAGAATACGGTTTTGAGGACTAACAACCCGCCGAGTGCGCTCTCTATACCATATCATGTAAGGATCATGGTGTGACATGAAACTACCATATGACATTCCCCTAGCCATCAAATTTTCTTTCCTAGCATTCCAATCATCGACATAGGCACCCAATTTCTTCTCAAAGTCTCTTGTTTTGCCCCGTTTGTCTAGCTTATGTAGCATAATGTAGGTGTTGCATGGGGGCAGTATGGTTTGGTGCCATCCAAATTGTCTAACACACCTACTCGGGAGATGCATCTCTATAATCTCAAAACATATCTGTAATAACCCGTATTTGTATAGACCCTTACATAATAATAACAAGCATAATGTTTTTACTTCGTTAATAGGACCATGAACCTAGTACGTTTATAAGTGTTTTTAGACCATGGTGGGTTTCGTTTTGGGGTCTTGTGGTGTCGAATTAGAATGTGGTAATATGCTGGTTAAGGGGGTTCGAACTTGGGATCATTGGGGGCGTTGGAGTGGGCCTCGATTTGTGTGCAAACAAGGAAGCCCACACGCGTGTTTTATCTTTCCCAGCAAGAACTTGTAAGCAGCCTACTTAAGATAGGTTTCTACTAGTGCAAACCCTACCCTAACCCTAATCCTTGTACACACGTTTCTAGCCGTCACACCAAACAACGAAAAGAAACCTTGCACGGTGGCCTTAGGGTTGTTCACGGTGGTTCGAATTGGGTGGTGAAACTGGGAGTCACACTCACGTTTTAATCCTTCTGTCAGTCCGCCTATTTGCATACCTTAATCAGTGAGGTATAACATCATGAATCCTTAATGTTTTTATGTAATTTTGTGCTAGATTATGTAATAAACGTATAGAGAGCGTTGGTTGGTGGTCGTTGGCTTTTAAAGGGTGTCGTTAAGGGTGTTTATATGCGTTACAGGGATGAGTTAATGAATTCTGTTGTTCGTTTCTTTATGGTATGTTTTCTGGGTGTCCAAACTAATGTATGTATAGGGTCGTGTTTAAAGTACGCTTATGGGTCTCGTGATGGAAGGGCATCTAGTATTCTGGGTTGTCATATAAGGGTGGTTGTGGTGGTCCGTGGTGTTTGTTTATGGTGGTTATGGGTAGTCGATAAGGGGGTTGTCGGGAGGCTGCTGTTCTGTTTTGTTCTTTTTGTAATCAGAGTGTAGGGATGACCTTGGGAGTGGTAACACCGTTGACTCGGGTGAGGTCGACACGGTGTTACCACTGAGTCGTGAGGGTCTGGTGTCTCAGGGGGTTTTTGGTGGTGGAATCTGGTTGTCGTGGCGGCTGGGCAGGTGGCAAGGGGTTTGTGTTTGGGCCTGGTCAGAGAGTCAGTTATTATTATTATTATTATTATTATTATTTTTATTAGTAATGTTATTATCATTATTACTATTATTATTGTTATTATCATTAATATTATTATTCTTATTTTATTTTTGTCATTAATTGATGGTCTTTGCTTTTAAGAGTGAATATATTTTTATGGGAAAGTTTTGACATGGTTTAGTAAGTATTTTTGAAATTCAAATTTATTCCTATTCAAAACATCCATTTTTGGGAAGTTACTATTTATAGGAAGTTTCTATAAATCGAATGTTCATGCGTTTTGCGGGTATTAGGGTGTTTATTAATTAAATAATATTTGTTTAGGTAGCGGGTTTCGTGTGGAACATTTCTAGGCAAGCTTTGGTTTGATCCGCGTTCCTGCTATTTCAGGTAGGGGAAAATACTGGTTTACAATAATGTGTAATTTGCGCTTATGTGTTAATAAGCATGTTTATGTTATAATCTCATGTGAACGTTATACTGTGCTATTTATATCTTTTGAGACATTGTTACGATGTGAATGTATATATATATATTTTGGGTCTTGTGATGTGGAGTTGGATCGGTGCGGAGTATATATGGTGTTGGATCGGTGCGGAGTATATATGGTGTTGGATCGGTGCGGAGTATATATGGCGTTGGATCGGTGCGGAGTATATATATGGCGTTGGATCGGTGCGGAGTTTACTATATTGTTATAATTATTGTTTTCCCTACTCAACCTCGTGGTTGACCCTGTGTATTCGTGATCACCTGTGATGAACCAATTATTGGGGAGCAGATTGACAGGTGCTGAGACTAAGGGGGAGCTATGGGAGGAAGAGCTTGGATCCGGACCAGATTAGATGTCTAGATCACCTTAGCTAGTTTAGCACGAGTTGTACTTGTTGTTTTGGCTAAGACTTATGTTTTCAGTTGTAAGAACTTGGAACGAGTTTAATTCTAATTAAAGTACTGTTTTTCTTTCCTTTGTATCTACTGCCTCGGGAAACCGAGATGGTAACACCCTTACTTATCTGAGGAGTCCTAGTACAGGCCCTTAAATAAATGGGGGTGTTACAATATCAAAGGAGCTTCTACAAACCACCCCTCCTCGTCCTCGTGACAAATATCGGGAAGATGTTGTAGGATCTCTAGTGTGTAAGGTTTCCAAGTAAATTGTGTTTCAATTAGCTTATCAAACATATCTCGATATGTCACAAGGCCAAGCCTATGATCTTTATACTTACGATCCACCCTCAACCATTTACACCCTAAGGGATCCCGTCCCGCTACCATTTCACTACAAAACAATGCTCTCTTTGCGACGGAATTTTCCGTCGCAAAAAGGGTGAAATCCGTCGCAAATGATGTTTTTGCGACGGATTTGCGACGGACTGCGTCTGTCCCATATTTTTGTCGCAAAAAGTTAATTTGCGACGGATTTTTCCGTCGCAACTTATTTGCGACGGATTGACCTCATTTTGCGACGGACTGTCCTTGACCAGAAGTCAAGGTCAGTCAAGATTTGCGACGGAAATTCCGTCGCAAATAGTCCTCTTTGCGACGGATTTTCCGTCGCAAATCTTGACTAACCTTGACTTCTGGTCAAAGTCAGTCCAGATTTGCGACGGAAAATCCGTCGCAAATAGGACCATTTGCGACGGAAAGTCCGTCGCAAATCTTGACTGACCTTGACTTCTGGTCAAGGTTTGCGACGGAATGTCCGTCGCAAATTGAGACATTTCCGTCGCAAATTCCTGTGTGATTTTCCGGTTTCAGCCGTTTTTCCAGCTCCCCATTTCCATTGAAATGATTCATTTTTTCCCTTTTGCATGATCTGTAAACCTGCAATTTCAGAAAAACAACCCAGCAACAAAAACTTGTCGGAGACAAGGGTTTTTAATATCTCTTTTCATAACTAATAAGAAAGTTTTACAAATGATAATCCAACTAAAAACTAAACATAGTCCGCGGTACATCAACTAAACAACCTAATGAAATCTATCTAACGGTCGTGTCGGTGGGCTGTGGGGTGGCGAAATGACTGGCCGCCCTAGCATTGTCGCCGCCATCATCGTCAAAGTCGCGTCTCGGCTGAGAAAAGCCTCCCGGGTTGCAGCTCTGAGTAGTGAACTCCGCCCCCTGTTGACTTAAGTATTCTTCAATTGCCTTCAGCCTTTGGGATGTCTCGAGATCGTGTTGTCTTAGCTGGGCATTCTCTCGAAGAACTTTGCCGAGGATACCTGCAATGAATAGTCAAACATGATATTATATTCATTTAGTAAACGGTTAAATAATTGGTTAGTCTTAATTTTTAATAAACTATAAAATACAAACCTGGGGTATATTGTGACTGGGTCCCAGCACTTGAGTGGCGACGACGCTCGTAAATGACTGGGGCTGCATTTCCCATACCGAGTATCAACCCTTTCTTGTTGAAACCGCCTACTTCTTCGAAGTAGATCTCGTTGTCGTCGATATCTTGCTCCGGGATCCCTTCACTTATCATTTTGTTCTTTCTTGAAAAAACTTTTTCCTACAAAACAAAAATAAAATGTTATTAGTATACGTTAATTAATTAGTAAACCAAATTACTAAAATATAAAGAAAAGTTTCTGTTAACTTACAAATAGTGCTTTGGGTTTCGTTGATAGCCAACCCTTCTTGGCATTCTTTTTTGTCCTCTCAAGCAACTTCAAGGCCGATGGTACATCCCTCCCATCTTCTCCAGCCTGCAATTTAAATCCAACGACACTTGTTGAAAAAAACATTCAATATTGTCAAAGGGTGAAAATTATTGAAGACAAGAAAAATGAAGTAAAAACTAAACAATTACCATTTCATCCATCATCTGTAGGGTGTTTATTCCTACATCCTTACAAAGAGAATCTATAATATCTTCATCTTCATCCTCATTCTCATCCTCATACTCATCCTCATACTCATCCTCATCCTCATCCTCATTCTCAACCTCGTCCTCGTCCTCGTCCTCATCCTCATGTTGCCTCACTGTCACAATTAGAACATGGACACCTAATTTCTCTATTCCTAACGTATTCGTCTTGTTGCTTAACATAGTTAATGAATTCATTAACACCAATTACGAAATCCTGCCTTATTTTTTTCCTAGAATCCAACCTTTCATACATTCATTTTCTTTCTAATCTCTTCATAGTAAATCTACATATTTTAACAAACAATAACAACAACTAATTAACAACAACAATTAAATAACAACTACATATATATATATATAACAACAACTAACAACAAAAACTAGTTAACAACTTATTAACAACAATAACAATTAATTAAAAACAACAATTAAATAACAACTACATATATAACAACAACTAACAACAACAACTAACAACAACAACAACAACAACAACAACAACACCAACACCAACAACAACACCAACACCAACACCAACACCAACACCAACACCAACACCAACCTGCAAAAAAGAACAATTTACATATATTGGTCTGGGGTCCTTATCTCTCCAGCCTAAACCCATCTTTGAATCTTTCATACCATTAGTAAACACTCTTATATTTTCTTAATTGTAATGAGACAAAAATTGGGCAGCACTTCCCTATTGTTCTCCAAATACATTATATAGAATGTATTTGGAGAACAATAAGGAAGTATTGCCCAATTTTTGTTTCATTACAATCAAGAAAATATAAGAATGTTTACTACCTAAATGGCATGAAAGATTCAAAGACAGTCCCAAAACGGGGACTATTCAACAATTACACCTAATGTGTAATTATTGAACGGGTACTATTCAAGAATATTCTAAAAAAATCAACAACACTAACAATCAACAACAATGCAAATTTTATATCAAAAAACAATCGTCCTAAACAACTTAACAACAATATGCGACGGATTTGGGACGGAATTAGCTACTAACCTAATATCACTAACCACCTAACAATACTAACTAAACTAATCAAATAACAATTAAACTAAACTAACTATTCCTAATAACAATAAAAAAAACAATAATACGGAATTTGCGACGGAATTTTGCGACGGATTAAACATAAAAACTTAAGACGGTATATTAATAACGAAAGTTAGTATACATACATAAAGAGAAATGGAGAATGAAGAAGGAAGTGGCGGCGGCAAGGATTTTCCGGCGGTGAGGTGGTGGCGGCGGTGACAAAGGAGAAGGAGAGTAAGGAGGAGAAAGGAAAGAGAAGGAGGAAGGAAGGATGGTGGTGGTGGTCGCTCGTCGGTGGTGGCGGCGCGGTGGGGTGGGGTGGTCGGCGGTGGGGTCGCCGGTGTGGTGGTTGCCTTAGGGTGGTGGTGGTGGTCGCTCGTCGAAGAAATCGCCTTTAGGGTTTAAGCAAAAAAATTGTAATTGATTTGGGGAAAAATATGACCCGCGGGGTCTGTATAATGTAACTTTGCGACGGAATTTTGCGACGGAATTTCCGTCGCAAATCTGGTCAAGGTCAAATCTTGACCAGATTTGCGACGGAAATTCCGTCGCAAATATTGACTCCTGCGACGGAATTTCCGTCGCAAATCTGGTCAAGATTTGACCTTGACCCACTTTTGGCCAAGTCTGGTCAATATGTTTGCGACGGAAATTCCGTCGCAAAAGTCAATATTTGCGACGGAATTTCCGTCGCAAACTTTCCCGCCATTTGACTTTAGCTTCGCGGGTCTGGGAAATTCAGGTCCGTCGCAAATTCTGTCGCAAAAAAAAAATCCGTCGCAAAGTCCGTCACAAAACTAATTTTGCGACGGATTTTGTGTCCGTCGCAAAAATTTCGTCGCAAGGGCAGCATTTTTTTGTAGTGTTTGGGAGCATAGCGGATAGATTTCTCCTTCAACTTCTTCATAAATCGACCTTAAAATTTGGGGACGTCCAACAACAATACGTTCCCAAGCCCATAATTGAAGGAGAACATCCGGCCTAGATATTTCACTTTTTCCTCTTTAACATGACCACACAAGTTTCTATATAAACAAGATAATGCAGCGGATCCCCAGCTATATTCATCAATTTCATCCTAAATTTGCTAACAAAGGCAAAAACAAGATACAAACCTCGTTACCGCTCTTATCTGGAAAAATGACGGTCCCGATCAAGTAGAGAATATATGCACGAATATGCATATGTAGTCTATCCTCATCCGCATCCGGTGGTAAACCCGAGAAATTGTCACTTAACCAAGTCAATTTTAAGCCCAAACCCTTCAACTCTTAAGATGTTGGCCTTATACCCAAAAGTTGCTCACACAAAGCCAGCCAATGGTGGTCACTCCTCCCGGTAACTGCTCTATCAGTTACTCTCAACCCAAACAACACATTAACATCTTGCAAAGTAATGGTTGCTTCACCAATAGGAAAGTGAAACGTGTGAGTTTCCACCCTCTATCTCTCAACCAAAGCCGTAATCAAATCCGGATCGGCATACAAAAAACAAAACCTATGAACTCCATAGAACTGTGTATCCTTTATGAATTGACGGACTCTCTGATGAATGCGAAATTCGTCTTTCATTTTCAAGTGTACCTGACATTTCAACGGACCGCGATTCTGTTTCACACAAAACATTAAAGCATGTTTAATGTACTTTTACTTACAAAAAAATATAACATTTGAAAAAAATACTCACCACTCCATTCCAAAGTGCTTCACTTCGGTGGCCCGCTTGTAATGTCATAATTTCGGGGTTAACTGGACCCGGATCCATGAGACCTGCAACACAAAAGAATGTTTAAGTAACACAATCAATATTCAACAAATAATTAATTAATTAAATAAAAAATAATTAAACCAGTGTACCCGGAAGCATGATTTCTAAAAGGACATTCACGCTTATTGTGTCCTTTTTTACGACATAAGGTGCATGTATATTTTGTTTTTGATTGACCATCGTCCATCTCATTGCGAATCCTTTTCGACTTAGGACGACCAGTTCCCCTTCTCATTGTCATATTCGACAAAACTTGTTCACCAACCCAATTAGGCCAATGACGTTCGTCTAGCACCAGGTGAAAGTTTAGCTTGTAGGAACCCAAATACTCTCCACAAGTATAAAATGGGTCACTATATTGCTCGGTTGATAGATTATAAGTTCTACAAAAGGCAGCAACATGAGAACATGGAAAATGGTATATTTGAAACTTGTTACAAGTACAAATTTTTTCCGACAAATTAACCGTATGTCTATGTCCACCCTTTCCTGCTTTCCTTTGACCCCTCCCAGTTTTAACTTGATAGACACCGGTCTCTGAATTGAAGGCCTCAACTTTATGGTGTGCCGCTTTTTCGAAATTGTTCTCGACATGCTTGGTGACAACGGGGGACATCTTCAAACCGTTAATGATTCTAGACTTTGCAAATTCACGTCTTTGAACAAAGTAAGAATTCACTCTATAAAATGTAACTTTCACAAGAGCAGTGATAGGTAAGAAACGGACCCCTTTAACACATTGTTAAACACCTTAGCTAAATTGGTTGTCTTGATCTCATACCTAAGTGCAACACCATGACACATGGACCACTTTGACAAAGACAAAGGTATTCTATCTAAATCTGCGATACATCCTAGATTAAGTTCATTGATTTGTGCTAAACCATTATTAAACTTAATTGATTGATGCTGAAAAGCCGTAGTCTAACTAAATAAATCTTTCAAGGTCGTATTTTTGTATTTCATGTTGATATTGGATGCATGATGTGTTATATAAAATCTATGAAATGCATATGGTTCCACCCACTCGATCCTCTCTTGATTCATAGCTTTCATGATGCCTGGATGCCAAAAACCATGTCCATGTCTTCGTACTCTCCGATTCAACTATGGCAAAAGTAAGAGGATATAGTTGATCATTAGCATCAATACCCATGGCAATCATGAGCACCCTTTTATACTTGCCATATAAATGAGTTCCATCAATTGTAATTATAGGACGACAATGATGGAAACCCTTGATTGATGCTCCAAAAGCCGAAAACACCCGACCAAATATGACAACATTCGGGTTAGCCGTTGAAAAATTTACAACTTGAACAATTGTTCCAGGATTAGCTTCCTTTAAAGCTTCAAAGTATCTAGGAAGCAACTGATACGACAACTCCCAATCACCGAATATGTCGGACATAGCTTTTTGTTTCGCTTTCCATGCCTTCATATAAGTGATCTTGTAGTTAAATTTGTCAATTATTATTTCAATTATAGCATTAACCGTCAACCTCCATTCTGCCTCCACAATATTTCTAATGGCATTACTAATGAAAGTTGTTCTCAAGTTTCGGTGGTCTATTTGCATTGTGTCTCCAAAACAAGACGACTCATGGCTACCATTGTTCCTCACAATAGTAAATGCTTCGGAAACCAAACTTTTTTTATTGGCTCTTAACGTCCACTTACATGCAACAGGTATTCTACCACATTTGTATGTTACTGTGTGAGGTTTTGACTCATGAATTTTGAAACTTTGATTTACCCTTAAGTTATAGGATGTAACTACATCCGTCAAAGATCTTTTGTTAGGAAATGATTGACCAATAGAAAACTCTCCACGAACATCACAGGGAATTGCCCAATTATCCCCACCTTGTTCATCAAACTTAGAAATACTAGTGAATTTGGGATTTGGGGCGGTTTGAGTCACAAGATCAATGTCATCCTCATCATCATCGTCATCATCATCGCTAGGATTCTCTAGTCTTAGATCAACATCATCCTCAACTTCACCCCCTTCAATATTACCATTACCTATCTCTACTCCAATATTATTTGTTAACAATGACACATATCGATCATCACTCCCTTGTACATTGTGTGTGGGTGACAAGAAATTATTGTCATTCAACATCCTAGTAAAAGACACATCCGGTACTACATTTGCATTACTTACTTGAGCTTCTTGAATTGGTACCAACTCAACATAAATATCCATAGATCCCGCCTTAGAATGACATATATTGGCCCACATTGCTTCTAAAGAACGATCATTATTAAGGGAAACAACCTTGAAATATCCAAGACTAGGAAACTTCATTTTTAACACTACTTTAAACTTAATACTATCAACACCAATGGTTGTGTATACTTATTAAGAAGAGCATTGAAGCTCATGTTGCTATTAGCAAAAATGAAAGACCATTTCCATCAACATAGCTTACACACCCATCTCCTTCAACAATTTCACCATTCCAATAACACAATAAGGGAAAATGACTTCTCTCCCTAATTAAAACCAAATAAATTCAACTCAAACACTAACAATCACCTAATTAACAACTAATTAACAACTAGAATTATGTAAATGAATAACTAATTAACAAAGCAAGTTATGGTTAATACCTTCAATATGTATGAAAATTGAGCAAGAAATACTTCTTTGATAATGCTTAGAGACTAATTGTAACATTTCGTGTTTTGAAGTCTATATAGGTGCTATTGATGATTGTTTCATGCTTGTTATAAGTTCCTTACCGTTATGGGGTAGCGAACTTCGGGACGAAGTTCATTTTTAAGGAGGGAAGACTGTAATACCCCGTGTTTTAGCCTCAGACTATAATTATCAAAGGAAGGACAATACAAGTATTATAAAGAGAGTGTTTATAAAGTATTTATTGTTATTATTTTATAAACCGTATTTCTACGATTAGTTCGTATTTCGTAATCGTTTTATATATTGACGACTAATTCATAAGTGACATTCCAGTCATATTTTCCTTGCTATAATAACCAGTATAATAATGTATATATATATATATATATATACTCTTCGTTTAATAAGCTAATATATCTTGTATGTTTGTAAGCATTTTGGACCTCGGTGAGATTCGAATTGGGAACCTATTTATCAACATAATAATAAGATGTCGTGGGGTTGGTGAGACTCGAACCATGGACCTTTGGCACATCGGTTTTGGGCCTCGAAATGCGTGTACTGTGAAATCAGCCCACACCTTGTATTTTATACAAATACAACAGCTCTCCTCCTGCCGTCATTTTGATGACTCAAAACCTTAACCTAATTCTAACCTAATCAACATTCTATCACCACACTTCCCTGCCGACACTACAAGGCCTCTAGGGGCGGCTTACACGGCGGATTTAGGGCAGTCTAAGGTGGCTCGTTTAGGCCGGGAAAGAGGTATGGCCACCACGTTGTTTCTCATGTGTTCATGTAGCGTTTTATTCGAGTAATTCTGTCAAGTAGATTTCATGTATGGTGTCTGATTTTTATACAATGGTGATCTATGCTGTTTAGTGTCGTGTCTTGACCATAGTCGCAACTCTGTTGACCACCTAAGACCACCAGTCGTGGCCGTCTTTGTTGCCTGTGAAATCATCAAAATCGTATTTTCAAAACGGAGTCATGGGTATGGTGGTTTGTGTACCAATTCGAAGGATCTTCTGTTCATGTTTGGTTATGGGTGTTATATTAGTTGGTTGGTGGTAGTCAGGGTGTTTAAGTGGTGGTTGTTAGGGTGGGTCTTGGTGTTTCTTGTCGCCTCTTTACTAGATCTCGTTTGGGTGGTTCACGAATGAGAAACAGAGTCGGGTAAGGACTGGGTTGTGGAGTCGGTGGTCACTGTCGGTTCTGGCGGTGTGAGCAGCAACCACTAGCCTCCCAGGAACCACCAAGGCTCGGAGGTGAGTCTGGTGGTGTCACTGGCAAGGGTGGTGCATGCTGCTGGTGTCGATAATGGTGGTTACGGGAGTGACCAGGCGTGTTAGCTGTTGGGTTCGTTTTGGGCAGGGGGTTTTGGGTCCGACTTCGAGGGCTGGTAAGGTGTCGTTAGGGGTCATGGTTGGTGTTAGTGGGTACACCGTAGCGCAGTGGTAGCAGCCAGCATGTTACGTTGGTGGTGGAGGCGGCTTAGGGGACGTCGGAGAGGGCTGAAAGGTGGGCTGGTCAGGACTGGGTTCGCAAGCTAGGGTGCTGAGTGTGTTCGTGTTTTAGATGTTATTGTTATAGTTTTGTTCATTTTTTTTAATAGTTATATTATTATTAATATTATTATTAATATTATTATTATTATTATCAATGTTATTATTATTAGTTATATTATTTTTATTAGTTGAATTATTATTGTGTTATGAGTTATATTTATATGGTAAGGTGTTATTTATGTTATTATTGTTAATATGTATGTATGTTTTAAATACTTTCTATTTGATGTCGTTTTATTTATGGGTAATATATTTAGTAGTTATGGTGGAATATCTTATTTATGGCAATAGCAATTTGGGTCTTAAATAAGGATTTGAATAATTCGAATTTCAAAATTTAAAGCATCTTTCTTGGAAGCTATTTATTTTTTAGAAGTTACTATTTATAGAAAGTTACTATAAATGGAATGTGAATACGTATTACGTGAGTAGGAAGTTTATTAATTAAGTAATATACTTTTAGGTGGAAGTTTTCGTGTGGAGCACTTTTGAACGGTCGTGTGTTTTGCCATTTGCTTCTGCGACTACAGGTAGGGGAAATACGATGCATATCATAATGATTACTCAGTTGTTATTGATGATTCCCATGAATGTTTATACTAATACTTGGTTGGTATATTATGATATTTGATTATATATATTCTGTGATACGATATGAGATGAGGAGATAAAAGGGTCTGTGTGGCGTGGAGATAAAGGGTCTGTGTTTGGTGCGGAGAAAAAGGGTCTGTGTGGCGCGGAGTTAAAGGGTCTGTGTTTGGTGCGGAGAAAAAGGGTCTGTGATTCGGAGTGGAGAAGTTCAACTTTCTATTTATAGTAATGTTATTTATTTATATATAGTTTTCTCTACTCAACCTCGCGGTTGACCCTGTGTATTCGTGAACACCTGTGATGAACCAACTATTGGGGAGCAGATTTGACAGGTGGCTGAGACTAAGGGGGAGCTATGGGAGAAAGAGCTTGGATCCGGACCTGAATAGACGTCTAGATCACCTTAGTCAGTTTTATACGAGTTGTACTTTGCTTACGTTGTTAAGACCTTTTGTTATGTAAGAACATGGTTGAGTTTAAAGTTAATTTAAAGTACTGTTTATCTTCCTTTGTATCTACTGCCTCGGGAAACCGAGATGGTAACATCTTTATTTGTCTGAGGAGTCCTAGTTCAGGCCCTTAAATAAATGGGGGTGTTACAAAGTGGTATCAGAGCGAACGATCCTCAGGCCTAAACCAAATGGATAATAATGAACGTAGGAAGAGTCTAATAAAATGAACCCCGAGATGAAACTGATAGGAGCCCCAAAGAGGAACGGGATGAGTTAGGGGCCCCCTCAAACCAGACCTGGGCCCTTTCTGTTCTGTCTCGGGAACCCAATGAGAGTAATTGAAGAGTGGGGTAGATTATATAGTGACCTAGTTATCTTGTGCTAACAATTTTTGCAGGGGCGGAATGAGGTAAGTAATGATGTGTACATGGTTAATGATGCATTGTATTCTATGAGTTTGATATTGGAAAGTGATTGAGAAATGTATTACTTTAAGTATGGAGGACATGAAAATTGAAATACGAGTTTGAAATATAAGCTTGGCTAGTAGGATGATATGCATAAGAAGAATGCGACTGATTTCGAAACGCTGATTGATATTAAAATGTGGATCGAGCAGGATGATTGAATTAAAATTTGAAGAGTATTGATGTGTAATTGTTGAGCAATAGCTAAGAGGGATGTGATCATATGATTTTGGTGTTTGAAGCGTACATGTGATTATCTAATTATTAAATGATTACCGTAACTAAGTCGTATATTGTTGGTATTTGGATATGAATGACCAGACTTATATATATTAGTAATCCATGTCTAGTGATATGCGGTATGTGTTGCCTCATATATAAATATGTGATACGATGGTATGTACATGTAATGTATAAATTTGAGTAATTAGTTGGTCCTACTTCCAGTTTAGAAATCTTAACGTGTTCTAGATGACAGTTACAGTTTGAGTGATGAATACATGTTAATATGGTAGTGTTTATGCATCAATAATATGTCAACATGTTATGGAAGAAAAATGGTTGAGCTTCGTAGTAGAATGTGAAGTTGTAAAAGAACTAAAATTTTTGATAAGTTTTCAAAATGTTACATCGCTTACAAAAGTTGCCATCTAAAATGTGTTCTCTATATGAGTATGAAAATTTTATGTATGATAACCCATGTCGATCTTAACGAGTCGTTATTTAATTGTGATTGGTTTACAAGTGCTGCAGCATGCTTATTGGTGAAATTATGGGTCAGATAAGTTTTATATAAAAGTTAAATCAATTGTGAATTATGTGTTGAACCACGTCACACCCTGTTATGGCTTTAGTAACATGAACAATAGTCATATGATAAGAATATGGACCTTATTACATGGTAATGTAACCTTGCTTATTTTGTTGGGTTTTACATAAAATAGTTTCAATTGTACGGACGTTCCTACTTTCTATGGTATGACCTCAAAATAATTATGTGATGTTCCTATGTGATGTTAAAATAGTGTTCACCAGAGATGAGTCTTGACAAGTGGTAGAATGGAATTTAACTAGTAAGATGATTAGCAGGATGTCATGAGCAAAAGTTATATAACAATTTAATTGTTATAATTAATGGTGGTTATTTTGAACAACGTGAACCTTGTTGCTCTTCTTTCGTATATTAAAGGTACATCTTTGTCTAGTTTCCCTGATGTAATAGCCTATGACTCCGTCATGTATACTGTTGCGCTATAAAATGAATTGCATATTACCATGTTCGAAATCTGATCACGATGTATTGAGTTATTAGTTAGTTTGGCATGTGATTTAGTGTTGTGCGTTCGTTTACTTTATCGTTAAATTTCATGAACCGTGAGCTACAATTTGTGAGAACAACGTTTTAGTAAAGGAGAGTCAAAATGTCTCCGTGCAGTTTCGAGTCCGATCTGTATTTGAAAAATAGCCCTTTGCTTGTGTTTATAATTGTCACAAACTACCATTTCAGCGTTGCAAAAGTTTTTTTTTTTTTTTTTTTTTTTTCCAAAGGTTTCAAAAGTTTTAAATCTGTATTTCAAGATGATGAATAACCATGATGACGCTTGCTCTTTTAATAATTGTAGTAATTGTTTGCTATATGACAAATTCTGTATTTACGTGTTGATGAAAGCCTGCCGGATGCTTATTTGTTGCGCGTTATATGAACTCTTATATTACAAGACATGTATTTTATTAAGTCTCGTGATAGGTGATGTAAGTTGAGTTATACCTAAGTGATCTGGTTAACTTATTAATACCTAGATATGTTAAACGGTCTCGTTAGTCCATGATTTGTGCATATTTTGTGAAACATGTCAATGCCCCATGTTTAATTACGTTCATGAAAATTTTGTTCTATGTCTTTTCCTAAAGTATGGTTCTGCTTCTAAAGTATGTTTATGAACTCTAAGCTTCTTGTTGTTTACATTGTTGTTAATATATTAAATTATTGAGAAATTTCAAGGGTATGTAAGTGATACCTATTCCGATTCTGTTTTACTGCGTAACTCGATTTCTACAGACCCTAATACTCTTGTTTTTGCTCAAGGTTATATGATTACATGATACTTGCTATGGGCCTCCTTTGTGTATTTATTCGAGTGGTATATTAGTAGTTGTCCTTTTATTTTGGTAGTTAAAACTAATTGGAAGATAATTCTTTTGTTGTGAGATGGATTAAGCTTTTGGTAAATGATTATCTTGTGCTATGTGTAATAATTCGGTATTTGACTCGTCTGGTATAGTGTACAAGCTTTTGTTTCATGAGTTGTGGAATTGTAAGTGGACATACAAACGTGTCGATGAATTGGTTAACGTACGTACATTGTCATGCTAATTAGCTGTTGGGCTAGAGTTTGGTGGGATAGAGTGGCTCGTGATCTTGGAACAACGACCATGGTTGATTTTGTACGGAGATTGAGTTTGCAGTTTAGTGTCTTTTTGAGTGGTCGCATTCTTTGACCTTGACTGGTGGGTGAGTAACTTAGAGTTATTTCCTTAAATAATGAGCAGTTCCTCTAAGGGAATATGTGATAGTAATAATTTTGAAATCGAGACGAGAATTGGTCTTTGGTACCGAATTATACGTTATCTGGCCGTAGTGCCATATGGTGTTTATGGTCCAGTGTGACCTTGATGATTGAGTTGTGGTATGAGTTTGAAATCGATATTAAGATGAGGCTCTGATTCGCGGTTTTATTCCGCCAGTTCACTCACCCTTGTCCTTGGTCTTAGATTCGACTATGACAATACAATACTTGGTTACTTAGAGTGAGTTTTTTTTTTTTGGGTAAGACGGAGTAATGTGCTGGGAATTCTTATCATGGGGTTACGAGGACGTAACCATATTTTAAGGAGGATAAGATTGTAAAATCTTGGTGATTTTACGTTATGGTTAGTTGTTATAGCATGTAAAATCGATATGTCGTGATTATTCGAATATACTGATAATACGGTTTACTTCTGTTATGCTTTATAATGTGATTCGTGAAGTATCTTTTAACTTAGTTATGCGTTGAACTTTGGGGACAAAGTTCTCTTAAGGAGGGTAGAATGTAACATTTCGTGTTTTGAAGTCTATATAGGTGCTATTGATGATTGTTTCATGCTTGTTATAAGTTCCTTACCGTTATGGGGTAGCGAACTTCGGGACGAAGTTCATTTTTAAGGAGGGAAGACTGTAATACCCCGTGTTTTAGCCTCAGACTATAATTATCAAAGGAAGGACAATACAAGTATTATAAAGAGAGTGTTTATAAAGTATTTATTGTTATTATTTTATAAACCGTATTTCTACGATTAGTTCGTATTTCGTAATCGTTTTATATATTGACGACTAATTCATAAGTGACATTCCAGTCATATTTTCCTTGCTATAATAACCAGTATAATAATGTATATATATATATATATATATATATACTCTTCGTTTAATAAGCTAATATATCTTGTATGTTTGTAAGCATTTTGGACCTCGGTGAGATTCGAATTGGGAACCTATTTATCAACATAATAATAAGATGTCGTGGGGTTGGTGAGACTCGAACCATGGACCTTTGGCACATCGGTTTTGGGCCTCGAAATGCGTGTACTGTGAAATCAGCCCACACCTTGTATTTTATACAAATACAACAGCTCTCCTCCTGCCGTCATTTTGATGACTCAAAACCTTAACCTAATTCTAACCTAATCAACATTCTATCACCACACTTCCCTGCCGACACTACAAGGCCTCTAGGGGCGGCTTACACGGCGGATTTAGGGCAGTCTAAGGTGGCTCGTTTAGGCCGGGAAAGAGGTATGGCCACCACGTTGTTTCTCATGTGTTCATGTAGCGTTTTATTCGAGTAATTCTGTCAAGTAGATTTCATGTATGGTGTCTGATTTTTATACAATGGTGATCTATGCTGTTTAGTGTCGTGTCTTGACCATAGTCGCAACTCTGTTGACCACCTAAGACCACCAGTCGTGGCCGTCTTTGTTGCCTGTGAAATCATCAAAATCGTATTTTCAAAACGGAGTCATGGGTATGGTGGTTTGTGTACCAATTCGAAGGATCTTCTGTTCATGTTTGGTTATGGGTGTTATATTAGTTGGTTAGTGGTAGTCAGGGTGTTTAAGTGGTGGTTGTTAGGGTGGGTCTTGGTGTTTCTTGTCGCCTCTTTACTAGATCTCGTTTGGGTGGTTCACGAATGAGAAACAGAGTCGGGTAAGGACTGGGTTGTGGAGTCGGTGGTCACTGTCGGTTCCGGCGGTGTGAGCAGCAACCACTAGCCTCCCAGGAACCACCAAGGCTCGGAGGTGAGTCTGGTGGTGTCACTGGTAAGGGTGGTGCATGCTGCTGGTGTCGATAATGGTGGTTACGGGAGTGACCAGGCGTGTTAGCTGCTGGGTTCGTTTTGGGCAGGGGGTTTTGGGTCCGACTTCGAGGGCTGGTAAGGTGTCGTTAGGGGTCATGGTTGGTGTTAGTGGGTACACCGTAGCGCAGTGGTAGCAGCCAGCATGTTACGTTGGTGGTGGAGGCGGCTTAGGGGACGTCGGAGAGGGCTGAAAGGTGGGCTGGTCAGGACTGGGTTCGCAAGCTAGGGTGCTGAGTGTGTTCGTGTTTTAGATGTTATTGTTATAGTTTTGTTCATTTTTTTTAATAGTTATATTATTATTAATATTATTATTATTATTATCAATGTTATTATTATTAGTTATATTATTTTTATTAGTTGAATTATTATTGTGTTATGAGTTATATTTATATGGTAAGGTGTTATTTATGTTATTATTGTTAATATGTATGTATGTTTTAAATACTTTCTATTTGATGTCGTTTTATTTATGGGTAATATATTTAGTAGTTATGGTGGAATATCTTATTTATGGCAATAGCAATTTGGGTCTTAAATAAGGATTTGAATAATTCGAATTTCAAAATTTAAAGCATCTTTCTTGGAAGCTATTTATTTTTTAGAAGTTACTATTTATAGAAAGTTACTATAAATGGAATGTGAATACGTATTACGTGAGTAGGAAGTTTATTAATTAAGTAATATACTTTTAGGTGGAAGTTTTCATGTGGAGCACTTTTGAACGGTCGTGTGTTTTGCCATTTGCTTCTGCGACTACAGGTAGGGGAAATACGATGCATATCATAATGATTACTCAGTTGTTATTGATGATTCCCATGAATGTTTATACTAATACTTGGTTGGTATATTATGATATTTGATTATATATATTCTGTGATACGATATGAGATGAGGAGATAAAAGGGTCTGTGTGGCGTGGAGATAAAGGGTCTGTGTTTGGTGCGGAGAAAAAGGGTCTGTGTGGCGCGGAGTTAAAGGGTCTGTGTTTGGTGCGGAGAAAAAGGGTCTGTGATTCGGAGTGGAGAAGTTCAACTTTCTATTTATAGTAATGTTATTTATTTATATATAGTTTTCTCTACTCAACCTCGCGGTTGACCCTGTGTATTCGTGAACACCTGTGATGAACCAACTATTGGGGAGCACATTTGACAGGTGGCTGAGACTAAGGGGGAGCTATGGGAGAAAGAGCTTGGATCCGGACCTGAATAGACGTCTAGATCACCTTAGTCAGTTTTATACGAGTTGTACTTTGCTTACGTTGTTAAGACCTTTTGTTATGTAAGAACATGGTTGAGTTTAAAGTTAATTTAAAGTACTGTTTATCTTCCTTTGTATCTACTGCCTCGGGAAACCGAGATGGTAACATCTTTATTTGTCTGAGGAGTCCTAGTTCAGGCCCTTAAATAAATGGGGGTGTTACACTAATAATTTGATAATTAATCAAATTAATCGAATATTTGAGCAAAGAAAATGAAAGGCGATTTTTTAGGGTTTGTAATTTGGGGGTTTTGTGTTTTAGTCGAGTATGAGAATGGGTATATTGTTGTACTCCAAGCCAAACCGCTCTCCGGCTGGGCAACTTGCCTCTTATTTGGGTTTTTTTTTTCGTTCAATTTGGGTTTGTGTTGTTAAAGGTCAAGTCGTTATGAGGGTAGGCGACTTGACTCTGACCACAACTTCGGAAAATTCAGTCCTACATAGACCCATTTTTGGTAATAAATTTGAAAAGTAACCTATTTCGTTAATTAATTGTTGAAAATCGCCTATTTCGAAAATAACTCTTTTAAATGGGTATTTTTTGTTTGAAACTAAAACGTATAAAATGTAACCATTTTACACTAAAATGTTAATATTTCTGGTAAATGTTGTATGTTACCATCCGTTTTTGTTATTTACTTATAAGATTACATTAAATAATTATTCTATATTATAAAAATATTGTTGTTTTTACCTCTTAAGTTAAAGACTGTTTAAGGAAGATTTATTTTAAAGGAAAAGTAGAGAGACATGTGCGGATCCAATCATCCAAGTGGAAGAAGAGCTAAATAGCAAGTGTAAGTAGGGGTCGATCCCACAAGGAAGGTCTTTGTCGATCCCTACTTACACTTGCTACTAGTTATTAGCTACAAGCGTAAACAAATAACTCTTACAAAATTGTCAATTTAGTCAAGCGCTTAATCGTATCAAAATTGTAGAATAAAGCTATGAAATTTAGCAAAGATGAATTAATGAAGAAAACAAGGCGATGCTTCACTTTTATTCATACACGTTTAATCGTTTATAACTCAACAATGATGAATTATCATACTACTTGATGAACTATAATTGCTACAATGAAATAGATAAACAAATAAAAGATTCATTCATCTAATCTAGCAATGGTAAATTAATAACAACAACTAGTTGATCATTCTAGGTGCTTTAATTAACAAACCAACATTAAACCAAATTAAACTTGATATTCAAATCGTAAAATAGAAATAGAATAAGAGTCTTACAATTCAATACTAATATGGCTTCAAGAACTTGTTCCAAGATGTAGAACTTAGCTCTCCATACAAATAAAACTACTAAAATAAGCTAGAAATTGGAAAATGTTTGTGTATTCTAATGATTAAAATGATGGAGAAGTATGTTAAAGTGTATGGAAGCAGTGTCCCTCCATTGATCAACAATACTCCTTTATATAGGTCTTCAAATAGCATCTTCATAAAGTCTCATAAAGGAGCATCTCCATAAACTCTCATAAAGAATGAACATAATTGCCAAAATGAATGAGATTTAAGGAGTTGTATGAATACAATGTGGAATCCAATGTCACTTTGTCTTGGATGTTCAATGCTTTGTCTTAATCTTTGGGCTTTGACTTGCTTTAAAATTCACTCACATAACATCTTTAGCCCAATACCAACACCAAAGAAGATCATCTTCATTCCTAATAAGAAATCAATCCATTTATCCCATGAAAATGCACAATTCCATCTCAAACCAACATCAAAGACATATGCACTAAAATCCAATAAAATACTTCCCAATCCATCAATTAATCATCAAAATAACCTTTATTAACATCTACTAAACTAGACTAATCAAACTACCCCACGCTTAGACCTTTACTCGTCCTCGAGTAAAACTCGAAGATAAGTCAATGAGAACCCACACACCAAAGTCTATATAACGAAACATGAATAGATTGCTCCAACTCAAAACACATCACACAACCGATACTCACTCCAATCATCACCACTATTCACTTCTTGCACCTCAAATTTTCAGACTTCACTTCTTCTCCTTAAATCTTTCCTCAAATAAGCATATGATCACAAGAATAATGCATCTAACTTCAAAATAATGGCCACACACACATATTCTCTTCCTCAACGAACTTCCGACAACAAACTACATGTGAAATATGAACACGAAAAGCTCAATGTAGTATATGTCAAAATACATAACAATCACCACTCACACCCTCCTTATCTCTCCTTAGCAACAATAAACCTAACCCGAACCTCCCTTCAAACCTCCTTATGTCGCCATCTCCGAGATAGAACAAGTAACGAAGTAACTTTTTTTTTTTCCTAAATCTCTCATTTTGCCTAGATCGCCCGCCCTTGCGGGTTTTCAATCTAGCTTTTATTCCTTACACTACTCTCATGGCACGCATCTCAATTCTTCATTTTACCCGGAGCGCCCTTTCGGGTTTTCACTCCGTCCTCGGCCATTTACCCAATATTGCCTAGGCGCCCGCCCTTGCGGGTTTTCACCTAGCCGGGTTATTTTTATTCTTTTTTTTTCATTTTTTTTCTTTTTTTTTTTTGAACCATAAAAGAAAGTATATATACAAATGGCATTTCCCAACTACCCCACGCTTAGAATTTCACATTGTCCCCAATGTGAGGTACAATAAAAGTTAGGCAAGGAAAAGGAAAAGAAATACGGGGCGGAGGTATTATTTTTTTTGGCTTTTTTTGGGATTTTTTTCGGGTTGGTTTGAGGTAGAAGCAGACGTAGTTTGGCGATTAGTGGTTCGCATCCCGACAACGACAACGACAACAATTCTCAACAAAAACGCACTCCAAGTATACAACAACACCAAACAAACTCCTTTACAATTTCAATGCTCACTCAACAATAAACAATTTCAACAATTCCAATCCCAAATTCTGATAATTCACCAACAAATCCCCGATAAATAATTATAATGCCTTTAAATTAAAGCTAGAATGAAAAATCCTAGCAAATAATGAAAAGGAAGAGACAAAGCACAAAAACTTTACCCAAAATATGACAAATGTGCCTCTTTATAATCAGAAATGATGGTGAATGCTTCATATTTTTGAATAAAACCCAATTCTCGATTCATTCAAACCTCAACTTCGAAAATTTTGAATCCAATATTGTTAGGGTTCCAAAAATTCGAAAATTTCCCCAAATTGAAATAACTAACAGTGGAAATGAAGGGAAACGATTTTGCAAGTTTAATTTGTGAAGTGAAAGGACCAAAAATCTGAGATGTTTGAATTGGGCTGCCGATTCTTGTTGTCGAAATTGGAGGAAATTGAAAACGAGATTGCAAGTGGAAGTGGTGATTGAAGGGAGCGACAAGCTGATATGTGGAAGTGAAGATAGCAGGCTAAAATTTCAAAACCTCAACTTCTAGGGTTGACAAATTCGAAAATGTCGACTAGAAATAGGGGAAAACGAAATAGTATGAACGATGTGTAGAAAATTCGAAATAGCAATTGAAGGTATGAACGGGCAACAATGGAGTTTGTCCTCTGTGTTTTGTTTGTTTCCAAAAACTGAAGAATCGAAGAGGAAGAGAAAAAGAGAAGAGAAGGAAAGAAGTTGAACCTGATGAAAAATCCGGCCGCATCACGCTGCTTTGGCCGCATATAGCGGATTCAGGCGCACAAAGCATACTCGTGTTCTGTTCTAGCCGCACGAAGTGGTTATGGCCGCACGAATGCATATTCTTGTTCCCTTATTTTTCTCTTTCTCGTTTCAGCTGGTTTTTTTCTTTTCCTCTTTTTTTTCTTTTTTTTTTTCCTAAATTATACTTAACAAAAGAGAGTATTGGAGCTTGCACACTTTCGTCATCACCCATGTAACCGCATGTGGAAAATTCAAACTACCTTATTCAAAAACTAAAGCAAAAACGTTAAATAACAAAAACCGGGTTGCCTCCCGTAAGCGCTGGTTTAATGTCCCGCACGACGCACATTAAAGCTCAAGAACCAATTAAGAGGTCACGCAGTACTACCCCTTCAAAATAACAATCAAATTAAGATCGGAATATGTCAATGCCCGTAGGAGAAGATCATACAAGCTATCAAACGAGTGAGTTAAAACACTATAAAAGCTTATAATGATAAGAAACCATACATAGCTCAAAAAGATATAATCATGAAAAACATCTTTCTCCGGTTCTATTGGCATATCAAAAATAACCACATACTCGTGGTATGGTTCTTTATGCAATCGGGTCGTCTTAGCCAACGTGTTCTCCCCACTCCTAACAAAATTGTCATCAAAATTCCATAATATATCACCCGAATCTCCACCCAAAAAGTCGTCATCAAATTGCGGGGGTATGGTAAAATCTATGTCGGGTTCAATATAGGACAAGGTGAACAAATCAAAGTCATGCCTATCTTCTTCACCACAAATTGGAGCAATCACATCAAAAGTAAGAGAATTAGAATCATCAAGGTTGCTCATATCATCATTTTGACTCAAATCAATATTCGTTGGGGTATCAAAACAAGGAGTAAGATTCAAAGTTGATTTAGTCACTTCTAGTTTTCGGGAATTTTCAACCAAAAGATCAAGCACATCCCATTTCTTTTCATGTTTCAACTTGAAAAATCCACCCTCGCTTTCTACTTGAACATCTATTTGAGTACTTTGATTAAAACTACGAAAGAGACCAACCCAAAAACCTTGACTCTTACATAAAGATGAGTGTTCTACTAAGTATATCTCTAGCCTTTCAAAGTAGTGAGGAAGTAATTCATGCTCATGTTGGGGGAAATGAAAACACATTTTCGAATTAAAAGACACAAGACCCGTAAAAAAAAAATTGACAAGAAATATTACAAGCACACAAATAAAACAATTGCCTTCCCCGGCAACGACGCCAAAATTTGGCTAGACTTGTCGTGAGTCTCCAAATTAATAATTTTATCCACTACAAACTCAAACTAGTAGCAAGTGTAAGTAGGGGTCGATCCCACAAGGAAGGTCTTTGTCGATTAAATGTGTACTAAAGTTAAGTAACCAAATGGGGGGTTTTGATGTGTTGATTGATCTAATCTACTAAGACGAAAATAAAATGCAAGAAATATAAAAAACGATGTAAATAATTGAAGGTGTAAATAAATATGAGAATTATTCTTGGACCAAGTAATTTCCACCAATTAGTTATGAATTGATCATCGACTCTTCTAATCTATTTTACTATTGAATACTTTGCTATGAAGTTTGTTGACTTCTAATTCCACATATGATTAGTTATTAGCTACAAGCGTAAACAAATAACTCTTACAAAATTGTCAATTTAGTCAAGCGCTTAATCGTATCAAAATTGTAGAATAAAGCTATGAAATTTAGCAAAGATGAATTAATGAAGAAAACAAGCGATGCTTCACTTTTATTCATACACGCTTAATCGTTTATAACTCAACAATGATGAATTAGCATACTACTTGATGAACTATAATTGCTACAATGAAATAGATAAACAAATAAAAGATTCATTCATCTAATCTAGCAATGGTAAATTAATAACAACAACTAGTTGATCATTCTAGGTGCTTTAATTAACAAACCAACATTAAACCAAATTAAACTTGATATTCAAATCGTAAAATAGAAATAGAATAAGAGTCTTACAATTCAATACTAATATGGCTTCAAGAACATGTTCCAAGATGTAGAACTTAGCTCTCCATACAAATAAAACTACTAAAATAAGCTAGAAATTGGAAAATGTTTGTGTATTCTAATGATTAAAATGATGGAGAAGTATGTTAAAGTGTATGGAAGCAGTGTCCCTCCATTGATCAACAATACTCCTTTATATAGGTCTTCAAATAACATCTTCATAAAGTCTCATAAAGGAACATCTCCATAAACTCTCATAAAGAATGAACATAATTGCCAAAATGAATGAGATTTAAGGAGTTGTATGAATACAATGTGGAATCCAATGTCACTTTGTCTTGGATGTTCAATGCTTTGTCTTAATCTTTGGGTTTTGACTTGCTTTAAAATTCACTCACATAACATCTTTAGCCCAATACCAACACCAAAGAAGATCATCTTCATTCCTAATAAAAAATCAATCCATTTATCCCATGAAAATGCACAATTCCATCTCAAACCAACATCAAAGACATATGCACTAAAATCCAATAAAATACTTCCCAATCCATCAATTAATCATCAAAATAACCTTTATTAACATCTACTAAACTAGACTAATCAATACGGCATTCCATGAAATTTAGGACACGGGACACGGCACTTAAATATAATAAAATATATATTTTATGGTTATAAATCACGTATAAATTTATTTTTATCATGTATTTGAAATTAAATCTAAACAAGTAAATATACAATTCGACATTTACTATAACTAATTCTCATTTTTCCACCCAAACTCTTCTTTTAATCGATCTTTTTTAAAATTTCATTCCTCGTCCAAACTATAATATATTTAGCCATGTGCCCAACGAGTGTCGGACACGGGAGAAGAAGTGTCCGTGCTACCTAGTAGAAGAGTGGTGTCAAATATTGACGGGTATATCCGTCGTAAGTTTGCGACGGCTTAAATAATATTTTTATTTTTTTTTTATTTTTTTTTTGACAGCAGTAAAACTAGAATTATACAATTGACATTTGACTCATATGGTCACATGCACTTTTAATTCTTAAACAAAAACTAAAGGCATAAACGTAACTATGATGGATAGAAAACATGTATTGATGACTAAAAGCCGACATAGCTCCGGAGCCACCATCTTTAACCTCAACTTTCATGGAGGGACAAACACAGCTTGGTAGATGACTAGAAAAATCTTTACTCTTCAGAAGCCACGGAAACCAATAAACCCCATGAACCACAAGGTCCAAAAAGAGGGCGCAAAGTGTACTTACGCCACAAGGACGTAGAAAGAAAAGAAAGGACAAAGACCATGAAGATCTATGCCAAGCGGAGCCAAAGCTCCTACACTTTGGGAGCCACTCCAAACAGGCAAGTAAGCCGTAGTCCGGAACGAGGAAAGAAAGACTCGACACACACACAAACCACTTGAACAACCCCATGACCGTCTCAGGAGGCCTTATAAAGATGGACACAACACAATCCCACCATAAAGTTACTAAAGTCCTTATTAAAAAACAGAAAAACAAGACTAATTTGTTCCGACAAACCATTAAAAAACCAAAAGCCACTTCCGCATTCAAACCCACCAAAAACACGACCAAAGCCCAACACACACCTTCCGTCACGCCAAAAAACAAAAGGGTTAGGACATCACCAAAACTACTTCCCCCGATCGACCGACCCACGCACAATCCACCATCCCAAAACACAACAGCCGCTCCACCAAGACAACTCAGCAACCCACTGAGACTCCAAAATTCAGACGAACCACCCCAGGACCAATGGTGTGCATACAACAGACTCACAGGAAAAGGACAACAAGCGACACAACGACCCATAGGATACAAACGGTGGGGGGAAGGGGCGAGGGAAAGGGGTACCACCAGAAAATCCCATGAATAAAGACCTCATAAAACAAACATGCAAAATGAGCTATGCTCATCAAACCAACCAACAACCACAAAACGGATCAGACCAAAGGAACAAACCCGAGAAAGGAGAAGGGGCAAGGAAGAGGGTGACATCCCGAATGCATGCACAACTTACAAAGACAGGACAGTGGAACGACGAATCGGAACGACCTCAGAAACACCCAACCCCCACCTTTCACTGCGCACGACCGGGAACGGAAGAAGGAGTCGATGAAAAGGGAAATCAGTTTTGATGAGACCACAAACCAAACATTGCGTGATTTATCGCCGAAGATAGGCCAGATGTACCCATCTCCGGCGAAAGCAAGGAAGGAGGTAGAAGGGGTTGGTGTGATTGGGGGTGGCAGCGGCTACACAGAGGGGGTTTTCTTCTTCTTTTTTTTTGGTAGAGGGAAAAAGGAGGGTTTTTTAAGAGAGAGAAAGGGGGTCGACACAATTAAAATTGGCTTAAATAATATTTATATGGGCAAATAAGTCATAAATTAATTACTTAAAGAGTAGCATTGGTTTTATCTTATTTATCAATATTAGTAGTATTTAACGCATTACAAATTTGTAACCATAGAGATATAGCCACATTTGAATAGATGACACACTTCCCTAAGAAATTTAAACCCTTGTTTCAATACCCAGAAAAGCACAACAGATTGTTTTTTTTTCCAGCCTGTTTGTTCAAATCTCTCGCTTACCCTTAATTTCGATTTGTTTTAAGGGAATAGGGGAGTCTTTGCAGAAATTAAGGCGTGTCTTCCTTTATTCCTGTTTAGAACGGTCTATCTGCGTCGATCTTCATGATTTGCGGAGGTTTCTCCTTTCCTGTGACCTATTTTTCCTTCTCTATCCAAGGGACGGTCTGTATGTCCTTTTTGGTAGGTTTCTTCACTGTTTCGACCCACTACCAAGGCTAGATCTCAAGGCTTGTACTTTTCCGGGGAAGGTCAGCGTCGGTGTTTGCCTTCTTTCTATTGTCTCTGCCGCGAAAAGTCGTTCCAAGATTACTTTTTTGTCCTTCGTTTTCTCAGCTTTGGGAACACCTTGGTCAATTTTATCAGGAGTAAGTCATCCTTCTTCGTTTCCTTTGTCCAATCGTGTGGCTTTCATCTGTTTGGAGACCGGTTTATCGCCTATTCTTTCAATTTCTTTGGTCGTAGACATTGATTTGCTCTCCAATTTAGCCCCGGAGAGTTTATATCAGTTTTTTGTCTACCCCAAGGAAATTTTGGAATTAGGTTTTACCCAAGCAAAGGGTTCCCAAGTTGATACCTTATCAGATAAATTTGGTTATTTTAGCTGTGAGCCTCATTATTATGATTTTTCATCAATGCTGAATGTTTTAGCCGCGAGCCCCATTTATCAGTTTATTTGGGTTAATTTAGCTGCTGGTTTTTGTATGTCAACTGTATCTTATGCTTTAAGATCTGAGGTGATCTTCTTCATTGCTAAGATCTATCTTATGCATAGTCCAATGCTTTATTGTTGGTCTGTTTTTGCGATTTTTGTAAGCTTTCATGAGTTCCATGATAATCATATTTATTTTGTCCATTGTTTTAGAAGTCGTTTTATGAATCGTTTTAGTAGGGAAGGTCTGCTGATTGGTTTATCTAAGATTTGTTGGAGCTGTATTTTTTTATTATAGAATTAATTATGGACTTGGACTCTGCAAGTTTATTCGTAGTTACTATCGTCTTTATCGGCTAACTTATGAATTCAATTGGTTCTGGTTGCGTACCTCTTCTATGAGTTTAGCTGATGGTGAACTTACAAAGTCACTTGTGTTTCATTTTGTTTTATCCGCGATTTTTCATGAATATTGCATTTTGGAATGTTAAGGGTACTAAAAGAAAGAACTTTTGTGAAGAACTCAATTTTTTTTGCTCATCAAACGGAATTAAGATTCTAGCTGTCTGTGACACCAAGTCTGAAAGTATGCCCGCGCCTTCCTTGATAGCTCATTTGGGATTTAGTCATTGCGATTTCGTCCCTAGTGTAGGCCTGTCAGGTGGGATTTGGCTTTTTTTGGAAAGAAACTTTGTCCATGACCTTTTCGATTAATGTCACGTTTAAATCAAATAGATTTATTTGTTGTGAAATTCATGATCTATTGAACAAAGTATGTTTTTGCCTTATTTTTGTATATGCTCCAGCTCAGCCTTCTGAAAAACCAGAATTTTGGTCTGAGCTGCAAAATTTCATTCTAAATCTTACTCTGCCTTTTTTATTGCTCGGGGATCTAAATGAAATCAAGAGTCCGACTGAAAAAGAAGGGGGTGCAAACGTTAGCAATGCCCGTTGTTTAAGATTGAGTAACTTTTTAAATAATACCAATTCTATAGATCTCCCTTTCTCCGGTAACTTTTTTACATGGAGGAAAAAGAAATGTGGGTCCGATAACGTTTTTGAAATTCTCGATAGAGCTTTAGCATCCCCTAATTGGATGAGTATCTATCCAAATATGTAATTTGTGCACCATGCTTTTACTAGTTCCGACCATTGTCCGATCTCTGTAAAGTTTCATGACCAAGTTTATACGAAAGCCCCTCCTTTTCGATTTGAACTTATGTGGACCTTTCGAGATGATTTTAGTAAATTAGTTAAAAAGTGTTGGCAACACCAATTTCAGGGGTCTTATATGTTTTGCCTTTCTCAAAAATGCAAATTTTTAAAGCAAAAGGCTAAAAAATGGAATCAATCTACTTTCGGAAATATTTTTAGGCAACTTTCAATCGCTGAAAAAAAGTTAGAGAATATACAAAACCAACTTGGCTCATCCCATATTATGGTTCTAGAAGTCGCTGATTAGTCTAGTTTAGTAGGGTTTAATAAAGGTGATTTTGATGGTTATTTGATGGGTTGAGAAGCATTTTATGAGATTTTAATTCACATGTCTTTGATATTGGGTTTATAATGAATTTGCATGTTTTTATGGGTTAATTGGATTGATTTATTAATATAGATGGAGTAGGCTTCTTTGGAGGTTGTTGGGCTAAAGATGTCTCATTCAATATGTTTTTTGAAGCAAGTCAAGGTCCAATTACTATGGTCCAAGCAAGTGAACATCAAAATGAACCTTGGATTCCATGGATTTCATGCATTCAACACATATTTTATGACACAACTTTGGATTCCAATACTATTTTATGACACAATATGGGACTTAATGCAATTTCAACAACTCCTTAATTCTCATTTATTTTGGTAATAATACCTACAATTTAAGAGACATTAAGGAGTTGTCCTTTGAAGGCCTATATAAGAAGATGTTGTTGACACTTTTAGGGGTGTGCTTCCATATGCTTTACATACTTTCTCTACCATTTTAATCATTAGAATACACAAATAATTTCCAATTTTTAGTTTGTTTTAGTTAGTCATTTTGTATGGAGGGCTAAGTTCTAAATTCTTGGAACAAAAGATTGAAACCTTCAAGCTATTTTGATTGTAAGACTCTAATCTTTATTTTGTCATTTGAATATCAAGTATTGCTTAGTTTTAATGTTTGGTTGTTAATTTTACTTCTAGTTTGATCACCTAGTTGTTTTAATTAAAAATCAATTGCTAATTTGGGTAATCGAATCGGATTGTTCATTCACCTAAATATTTTGTAGCAACTATATTTCATCAATTCGTATGCCGTTTCATCGTTTTTGATTTATAGAAAGATAATACTCGTATGAATCAAATCGTATCCCGCTTGTGAGTGCGTTCATTCATCTTTGTTAATTCTCATTAATTTACTCTACGTTGTGATTAAACTTAGACGCTTGGATTAGGTTGTCATAATCGTAAGGGCTATTTACGTACGCTTTCGTAGTGATTAGCTATACTTAAGTGAGAATAGAAATTTATGATTTCAATAACAAAGTATTCAAAAACAAAGTAAATCAATAGAGTCAATGATCAATCTTTAGTTTGTTGGTGGAAATCGTTTGTTCCGAGATTCCTTTTATTATTATTTACATCGTTTTTATATTTATTGCATTTTATTTCCGTCTTAGTAGATTAGATCAATCAACACATCAAAACCCCCCATTTGGTTACTTAACTTTAGCACACATTTAATCAACAAAAAGACCTTCCTTGTGGGATCGACCCCTACTTACACTTGCTACTAGTTTGAGTTTGTAGTAGATAAAAATATTAATTTGGAGACTCACGACAAGTCTAGCCAGTCGCTCAGTTGAAATGGCTGAAAAAGCGTGATGCATTGCTAGATTATAAGCGCATTTATTGGCAGCTAGAAAACTTGTATAAATAAAGCTAACTCTGGAGATAGTAATACCAATTTTTTTCAAAATCATGCCACTATTAGACAAAGTAGAAATGGGATTAAGCAATTCATAAATAGAAATGGTGCTTATATTACTGATCAAGACCTTATTAAACAAGAAATATCTGGCGAGTTTGAACTTAGGTTTACAAAAAATCAACTTTGTCATTTTGATGAAAATGAAGACTTTAAATCTATTGACGGATTAATTTCAGACGAAGATAACAATTTTCTTACAAGTAATATTAGTGTGGAGGAGGTTAAACAAACTGTGTTTGGTTTAGCCGCAAATAAAGCTTCAGGTCCCGATGGATTCCCTATAGAATTTTTTCAAAAATATTGGAATATTGTAGGAAATTCAGTAACTAAAGCGGTATTAGCTTTTTTCCATTCAGGAAAATTATTAAAAGAAATAAATCATACTTTCATAGCTTTAATTCCTAAAATTGATAATCCTCAAACAGCAAATCACTTTCGACCTATTAGTCTTTGTTCAACAATCTATAAAATTATTTCGAAAATCTTAGCTACTCGTCTTCGTAGTGTCTTACATAAGATAATTCACCCGTTTCAAGGAGCCTTTACTCCTAATCGCTTTATTCAAGATAATATTCTTCTTGCCCACGAGATTTTTAACTCGTTTAAACGTAAAAAAGGCAAGGGGGGATGGATTGCAATTAAACTTGATATGGAGAAAGCAGACGACCGACTAGAATGTACCTTTATTGAAGAAACCTTTAAGCAAATGAGTTTTAATGTCAAATGGACTTCCTGGATTATGGAATGTATAAAAACTGTCTCATTCTCAGTGTTAGTAAATGAAAGTCCGGGAGATGTTTTTAGACCCACTCGAGGAATTAGACAAGGAGACCCACTCTCGCCGTATATATTTATTATGTGCGCCGAAATTTTAGCAAGATCTTTACAAAAATAGTGATCTTAGTTCTAGTGATATTGGTATTAGAATTGGATCTAGGATTGAGAAAATTCCTTTTCTCACGTTTGCGGATGATACGATCATTTTCGCTAAAGCCTCTAATCAAAGTTGTAGAACCATTAAGTCTATTTTAGATAAATTTTGCACAATTTCAGGACAGTTTGTTAACTTTGACAAATCCACTTTTCAATGCACTAGAAATATTGAGCGATCTCAACGGGAATCCTTTAGAGATATTCTCCGTATGAATGAGGAAGCTCATTTGGGTAAGTATTTAGGATGTCCTTTAATAGATACCAGAGTAACTAAAAATACTTTCGAAAGTATTATTCAATCTTCTTGCGCCCAATTATCGAAATGGAAAGCAAATTCTTTATCACAAGCAGGCAGACTAGTTCTGATCAATGCTAATTTAGCCTCGAAGGGAACTTTTCAAATGCAAAGCTTCCTTCTTCCTTCATCAATTCATAAGAGATTAGATAAAATTAATGGAGACTTTCTTTGGAATAAGAATCCTTCACAACGCTCCCCTAATTTGATTGGTTGGCATAAAGTTTGCTTACCGAAATCGATTGGTGGATTGGGAATAAAATCTTCTGAAACCGCAAATAAAGCCCTTCAAATGAAACTTCTATGGAAAATCCTTATGGATAAGGAAAGTATATGGGTTAAAGTGATAACTAAAAAATACTTGAGAAATTGTTCACTATTTGATCATAAGCCTAACTCGGTCTCTTCTTGGCAATGGCGAAAACTTATGAGTATTCGGACTCTCTTTAGAAAAGGGTTGAGATGGCAGGTAGGTAATGGTAGCAATATTAAGTTTTGGTCTGATAATTGGGTTTTCTCGCAGCCACTTACCAGCATTACGAGTGATGATGATAGTACCCGTGATCTTAATCTTTTGGTTAAAGATTTCATAACCTCTGACAAGCAATGAGATGTTTGTAAATTAGCCAATTTGGTAAATAACGATATTGTGAATCAGGTTACTAACATTCCTTTGCCACATAATGATATTTCGGATACCCTCATATGGGGGTTGTCCGTGGATGGAAATTTCTCTACGAAAACAGCAACTTGGCTAGCGCAAGGTTTATTCGATCACACTCATGAAAAATGTAATTTTCAGTGGGTTTGGAAATTGAATATTCCACCAAAATTGAAATTTTTTCTTTGGAAAGCATGTGTTGACGGCCTCCCAACGAAAGATAGACTTCTCAAAAGTCATATTAATGTCCCACCTCATTGCATTTTGTGTGACTATCCTAGTGAAAATAAAGATCATTTCTTTTACGAATGTCCTTTGATTGGGTCTGTTATCCAAGAAATGAACATTACTAGCTATAACAATTTTGTGTCAAATTATGATGATATTGCAAGTCAAAATTTTCGTTTGAAGCTTAATTATCTCAAAGACTTAATTCCACATGATGATTTTGTTAAGATCATTTTTATTTGGTGGAATGCATGGTTTTATAGAAATGATATTATCTTTAATAATGTTAATTTCAATATAAACAAACTTATTACTTTATGTAATAATAGCATTAAGGTCTGGAACGAAACTAGACATAAAGATCTCAACAATCCCGAGAAAGAAAAGTCTGCTAGAAATACTTCTAGTAAGAAGGAAATCTGGTGGGAGAAACCTAGAAATGGTTTCTTAAAGCTAAATTTTGACGGATCGAGAATAAATGGCGATAAAGCTGCTTTAGGATTCTATATAAGAGGTCATAATGGTGAAGTCATGTTGTTAGGAGCAAAAAAGTGTGGATCTAATAGTATTCTTGTCGCAGAAGCACTCGCTTTAAAAGAAGGTATTTTAGCCGCTAAACAATTAAGAATCTCTAAGTTAATTGTGGAGGGTGATAATTTATGTGTTATCAACTCACTTCGTAGCACTATGCAGATCCCGTGGGAAATTTCTAGTATTATCAAGGATGTGAAACTTGATCTTCATCTTTTCGATGAAGTGATAATTAAACATTGTTTCCGTGAAGCCAACAAGGTTGCTGACTTCATGGCTTCTGTTGGACATTCATGTCCAACTCTTTCGAGGTGGGTTGAAAGCCGGTGGCTTCAACTTACCTTACTCATTCGAAAGGATGAGATAGGTTGGTCCTATTCAAGAGGATTAACCTAGTTTCCTTACCTTATCAAAAATAAAAATAAATAAAAAAATAAATAAAAAAAAAACTTCCAGTTCATTTAGATCTCACAATCACAGGTGTCAAATTTGTTGACCTGCTTCTTTTTCTTTGACCATATATTCAATCAACTGAATCAACTACTCCGTACTTGCCTTTTTCCAAAGTACCGGTATTTTTTTCAACACAAATTTGTTAATTAGTTGTAAATAAATAATTGAATATACAAAATACGAATACATACTACAGTATTTTCTATTCATTTTCTCATGGGCTTTAGAAAACCTTAATTGAACGTGTGCTTCTCATTTTCTTTTTACAAAAAAAAAGAAAAATAATTCGGATCACAAAAAAACACATTATCTCATATACAAATAAATTTAGACGATACAATTTTTTCCAAAAAAAGTAGGGAATAAAATAAAGGATAGGAAGAAGTAGATTAAATTGGGAGAACTTTTTTGATATAAATTCGTCCCTTTTTAGTTATGGAAGTGGGTCATGCCTTGTACCGACCCATCGTGTTAGGAGAAAATAATGGCATTCCTCAGGCACGGGAAGGTGGGCAGTAGAATTCAGTCGTGTCATGTTGGTAAAATAAAAGTGGCGGCCTAAGACCATCCCCAAGCAAGGTCAATAGGTAGGTCGTGACCTTGCTTGGCCATGGTTAATGATGTAATTAGTTTGCTAATCTTGTGACCTTTGAAGGTTAATTTGTGACCAAAATCAATAAAAGATCAATTTGTGACCTTGTGTGTCAAATTTACCTTGTAATTGACATAGTAGGTGTCAATTTGTTATTGGTTGTACAAATAAATACAATTAAAAATACATATTGAGAATGTTGTGAGTGGAAAATGATTTGGTTGATAACCTAGGTCGTGACCTTTTGCTTGGGAAAGATAATTAAGATGTGATTAACAGTAAAACCAGATCGTGACCTATTTAGCGCGACCACTGCTTGAGGATGGTCTAAGCATGGCTCACGACACATAGCATGTCGTGTCATGTGTCATGTGTCATGTCGTGTCGTGATTGGGCTTGCCTAAGCAATATCTTCACTTTAGCCTTATTTCTTTGTATTTAAGTGTGACAAAGTATAAGTTAGGCGCGATCTTTTTTCCCAAATTTCGGCTCAGCCATGGCATATGGCATTCCGTGTCTTGTTGGTTTGTGCCAATCCCGTATGGTGCTAAAATGGTCATGGGTCGTGTTGTGGCGTGCCAGCCCAACAATCCTCGTGCTCACTTCCATCTCTACCTATACTTTACTCGAACTCAAAATAACAAACTGCAAGTAGCCCTTGTGCTCAACTTGTTTGACTAGTCTATCACCATTCACCACCCAATAAATAAAGAGCGTTCGACAAAGCTACATAACCCCAAAACGGATACGGATACAAAACGGACACGTAACACGAAATTACATGAACTATAGAACACGAGACACATTATTTGAAATTAATAAAATATATACTTCCTCCGTTCAAATCCAAAGCGCATATATGCTTTTTGCACAAATATTAAGAAATATATTAAAAAACTATTAAAAGTACATTTGGAAGTGTGTAAGATGTTTTTTTATTAATTTAAATGTGTGCTGATGGATTATAGGTGGGCCATGGAGTGACATTTTATGTTAGATAAATGGTTTCCATAAGGGTAGTTTAGTCATTTTGTTTTCTTTTTTAGGAAAGTGGTAGAGTGGATATGAATGGATGAAAAAGGAATATATGTAGGTTGGATATGAATGGAGGAAGTAGCTTATATTTATAAACGTATGATTTTATTGTTGCAAAAGTATTTGATATACATCAAGTGGTATAAATGTTGAGCTTATTGTACATTTTACGAACTTTATTGAAAACAATCTGAGCGTTTTTATAAAAAATATTTAACTCAAAATATTATATTAAAACTCAAAAATAATACATATAAATTCAATATAATTTTAAATTCAACAAAAAAAATTAAAATGTAGGTAAAAAATGTTATTAGCTAAAAAAAGTTGGATATAACCTCAACTAAAATTGTATTGAATATTCGATATTCATATACATGTGGGTAGTCCTCTTTATGCATCCAAAACCATCTTCTATCAATCTCCTACAACATCTAATTCCTGGACTAAGGAACATTATTTCTGTACTATAAAACAATGCATACTGTCCACCTTATATTCAACATGATTCCCCATTTGAAGGTGTATAAAATCTTATGGGTCGTGTTGTTTTACATGTTGATTTTACTTCACATACGTATTTTACGATTTTATTCTTGACATTGTTTTCCCTCACCCATTCTTATTTTCTCCCTTTTTCGTCTCCCTTCACCACCAACACCACTTCTACATATCTGAAATTTTTCGCGGTCAATCAATTATGATTGAAAAATTAACAATAAATACGAAAGAAAATCTAAAAATCTAAATCAATAGTTGCAAAATAAGATTGTTTCATTATTGGTATTATACAAAAACTATAAAAAGAAAAGGATAAAAAAGCTAAACAATCCCACGATAAACCCTATTACAAATCAATCACGACCTGCCCACCCGCTACCATCACCTCTCCAATCGGCCACCCTCTTCACAAATGACGACCACGCTTCACACATCACCTTTCTAACCAACGTGCACCACCGAACAACCCGTCCTTCTCCTCCTTCGTCACGCAGGACCCGCACCCACGACTATCCCACCGCAGTCGCACTAGCTTAACCCCCACTTTCCATCCACCAAAGCACCACCACCAAGCATAAACCCTAACTTCAAACTATAATAAACAAAGAAAAACATTGTTAAATTAAATAAAACTCATTCAAACATATTCATAATTGATAAAAAACACTACATCACTTTCACTAATAGAAGAATTATGGTTCATTGCTTAACCTGATTGAGTTTTGGGGAAAATGGTCGATAAGATTGAGGGAGAGGTTAAGTTGATTAGGTTTGAAAAAACGTCTAATACGGAAACTTAATAAAAAAGTATGTGAAAAAAGTAATTCTGAATCTTAAAATACCATGGACACATGTTTGAGACGTGTCCAAATACCATGGACACGTGTCGGACACATGCACAACTAAATGAAAAAAGTTAGACACAACTTTATAGATATTTGACACAATTATGAGATATTTCATAAAAATGAGTGTCCAACACGTATCAAATACGAGACAGTTGATTAAAAGAAGTTTTGATGTTACCTAATCTACAAGTTCACATCCCATAAATACGTAAACACTTCCTCATTATTTTCTCCCCGTTTATTCTCACAAAATATTTTCTACTTCTTATTTCGGATGACCTCCAATTAAAAAGTCCTTACTCCACAAAAGCCATCGCAGGAATCCAGATCGTTCTGCCAACACCACAGTTACATATCACCCTTTTTAACCTCCTCCTTCTGCTCCTCTCCGTCTGCTCCTTTCCTTCTGCTATCACCAAAAACCGTCAACAATGGAGAGACAAAGAGAAGCAGTTGAAGAAGAAGAAGAACCAACTCTGGACGCTTCTCAACTCCTAAACCTAGCAGAAACCCACCTTCGTCTCAGCAATTTCACTCACTCCCGACAATATTCCCTTGAACTCCTCTCCTCCGCCGACGTCAACCGCCGCCAACGCGCCGCCGCCACTCAAATCCTCACCGTTTCCGATATTCTCTCCGCCGTCTCATCCAACCCCTATTCCGTCCTCCTCATCGACTCTTTCTCTTCCGACCACAATCTCATCCGTACCCAATTCAAGAAACTCTTGTTCATTCTTGATCCCATTAAGAATTCCTCCCCTTCCGCTCAAAAAGCACGCGATTTGGTGCAGTGGGCTTTCAATTGTCTTTCTGATTCTGCTAAAAAGGCGGGTTGTGATGCCGAATTGAAGCGAAATATGGATGCTTGTGCTAGCGGTGGTGATGGGTTTTGGACATTTTGTCCATATTGTTTTTATGTGTATGAGTATGATATGGTTTATGAAGGGTGTTGTTTGAGGTGTCAGAATGTGGGTTGTAGGAGGGTGTTTCATGGGGTTGCTTTGAAATCGCTTCCGAAAATGGAGTTGGATAAAGGTCGTTACTTTGGGTGTTTTGGGTATTTTCCAATGGGGTTTGAGAATGGTGAAGATGGTGATAAAGAGATGGGAAAGTTTTCGTCTTGGTCGCCGATTGTTGGTATGTTTCCTGCTGTAAGGAAGGAGGATGATGTTATTGAGATTTTGGATGAGAGTGATGAATCTGATGCAGAGATTAAGGAGGGGAATGTGGGTAGTGGAGTACCGACTGTGGATGGTGATAGGCCTCGTGGAGTGAGGCGAAAGTCGGTCGCTTTGAATGCCAGGAGGAAGAGGAGTAACAGTGATGGTAGTGGTTCTGTAGAAAGGTTGTTTTCGGACGAGGGATTTGGGTTAGGAGGTGATCATGGTGGGGGGAATGGAGGGACTGTGTGTGATCTCAATGAAGGAGACATGTCTTTTTTCGAGGGGGATGGCGAAATCTTTGTGGGTTTGGAGTCTGATGATGAACTCTGATGGATATATGAAATGATGTCTAGGACTAAGGTCAGTTTTATAATGTAGATATGCTGATAGCATATAGTCTGATAGATTGAGTGACAGTCTTAAGAATTTTTGGATAAGTTGAAGCTCAATTTCAGTCCCCTCCCTTGTTTTCGACGAAAGAAGCAGTCAATCTTTTTGTGTAGTTAGTTACCTAGTTAGGGACAAAGTAACGTGAAACTTAACTTGATGCAGTAATTAGCATTAGAATTAGTACTACCTCTTTATGGTTTCTGATTTTTGATTAGTTAGCAGTTTGAACTTGTTTATCACTGGCACTGGATTCTGTGTCCAAGTTAAATGAATGGAATGAATCAGTTTACATTACTGCTCAGCAGCTAACCACGAACCTTTCCCAATCTCAGTTGTCTCATTTGTCTAAGACACCGTATCATAGACCTCCCAACCTTCGTATATTAACATTGAAAGGGCTCTGAGTTGCTACATTGTTTACTTTGGTCCTTGGATATGCGCGTGGTTATTCCTGGCAGGCAAAAAGCATACATTTTTCTGCAAAAGGCTTTCAGCAAGTCTGGTTTCACTGTCTTGACTCTTGACGGAGTCATTTTACTACTGTTCGGGTCGTTGGTTGAAAATGAGACCAAACCAGCGATTGTGTCTCAATGGTTGTATATACTCCGTATTATATAACTTATAATAATGCTCTATATTGGTTCGATCCAAATTCAAAAATGTGATTGCATTAATCGGTATTCTGTGTCTCAAGGTCATCCCAGTGCTACACTGATGCGGTGAGCTAACTATTCAGAAGTTGCAGTCATTTGTAGCAATGAGAGTGTTCAGATATGAAGTATCGAGATATTCTCAGTGGCCATGGACCATGGTGCCTACATTAGCATCATGGATGATTTCATGTTGGTTTTAGGTGTCTATTTATAATTGTTAATCTCCGCTCATTTGGATACATTGTCCAATGACACTAGCTAGACAAATAAATTTATGCACATTTTCGGAACGACTTCACGAGCACGGTGTTGAAACTCGAAATCGATTGAAGATCATAGTAAAGCATAGTGGTTGTGTTTCATGGATGAGGGAGGCGATAGTTAAATGGTGAATCGTTTTATTTTTTTAACATCCCTCGTAATAGTGGTACAGTGGGGTTGAGATGTCAACAGAAAGCTTAAGCGGGAATTCACGTTGCAGCGGAGTGATAGAGTATGGTGTTGATAAGCTGAAATCATTTGAACACTCCCGTCTCCGGCCCATGGTGATATTATAGAAAGAAAACGTCGCAGTTCAGGAATCTAATGCCAAAATAGTAGCGTTCACGCTGGCTCTACAGATGAAAATTGATAGAGTTCTTAATGAAGAAAACGATGTTGAAAGCTATTTTTGAAATCTCCCGTGCTGCTAGAATGACGTGTGGAAACACCACCGAAGCGGAAACAGAAGCGGTTAAACCAGCCACCAAAAACATAGACATTACAATTGTTCAAGTAGTCCTATGATGACTGAGTTGGCATAATAAACACAGTTCATATCGAAATTACGAATCAGATGGATG
The DNA here is from genome assembly GCA_029255685.2 of Silene conica. Taxonomy (NCBI): domain Eukaryota; kingdom Viridiplantae; phylum Streptophyta; class Magnoliopsida; order Caryophyllales; family Caryophyllaceae; genus Silene; species Silene conica. Next base: position 24,421,028 of record CM055317.2, on the reverse strand, counting down.
TTATCTAAGATGCCACGGAGATCGTTTAAAAATGATTTTGAGTGACGTTCTGTGCTTCAATATAATCAACGGCAAATTTCAGAATACAATAGAATACAAATAGCCCTCGCTACAAAGGAGGATATTCTTAATGCGGAGGAATCAAAGGCTCTCTAGACTCTATTCTACCTATACAACAACAAATCTCCTTGCTCTCATTTGAGTTAAGCTCAATCTGGATAAAACACTTGAGCTTAACGAGGTCTACTGGTAATCGGCAGACCCTGAATAAGTAACGAATAAGTTAGCCAAAGTTATCTGGTCAGTTAGACCTAACACTAATATATGTTCAGATGGATTAGCTGACAAAACTCATCCGCCAGATGAAAATAGATAATCGGTGAAATCTTCAACACTAGCCGACTCTTTTGTGCTTGGGGTACTGCATGTGCCTACTTCTGAGTGACTGAACATAGAAGACGCTTCACTTGATGAGTCCACTCGAGGAATACTTTCAACGGAATGAGTCACCCATTCCTCTAAATAAGGTGAATCCTTCGCATAACCCTTCCTACTTGACTGATGTTGCATCGCCAAAGGATCAGAAGACGTATGTCTAGCCATTGGTATGCCCGATTTGTCACTGCCTCGTGCAGGAACAGCGCGAAGGAAAGCATCATGAAGCTTCCCATCAGAGTCATCCCTTAGTGAAGCTGTGGGTCTTGGATTTTGCCTGGAGAAAATAACTTGATGTCAGATCTACCAAAGTAGTATCCTTCATTGAAAAGTTTCCAGAGTTTGCTTCCATATTCAAGCCCCTAAAATTTTAAAAACTTACAAAGAACTGTGCTCTTAAAATATACACCTACAGCATGCCTACCTTGCATAAAGAAGAATATATGCCTCTTCTGATAACACGCTCTCCAAGTCCACCCTACTAACCTGCAGTAAACTCATTAATTAATTAAGAAGTTCATATTACAAGGTCGATTTTACATGAAAAACTGAAGAATTAAACAATCAAGTTCCCCAATATCTGTCACACTAAAACCGCAAACAAGCAACATATGAAAGGAGCCAAATATAAACAAGAATTGAAACTTATGAAGCAAGGTTCCTTTGTATTTACAGTGAAGGAGGAAAGATGAGATATACCACACTGTCATCAATCTTGAACCACTCTTCATGGTAATTCTTCACATAACACACGTAGTGACCACAGAATGCAGCACTCTTGACATCCAGATGGACCACCACTCCATAAAGTTTGTACCGAGGGTGTCCATCGCTTGAACGACTCATAAAAGGTGTCATGTCCAAATTCTGCGGAAACTGTACAAGCTTATTTAACTTTGTTAAAGTACCCGCCTGCAAATGCATAATAAGAAAATAAGTAGGGATCATAAAATAACGCAGTAAGAAAGCACCATTTGATAAAGTAAGACAAGCACCTGAAACCGCTTCAGCGCAATTGTAAGGATGTTAGGTGCTTGAAAAACAGACAGCTTCTTCTTTGCTTTCTCATATGATTTACATCTGTCGTTGCATAGAATGACAAAAGAAAACGGAGAATAAGCATAGCGCATAGTAGAAGAACGGTTACACATAATGTCTACCCGATAAACTCAAAACTGATGGCCCCAAAAGAAGGCATAGCAACAATCGACAACCTGCTACAGTGGTACTTGTTTTTCCCCTCCAAAATTTCAGATGCTGTAAATCGTCTTAGCGCTTGTTCAAGAGATCTGATGTCCCCATCTATCTCTACAGTCAGATCCAGCATTCTCTCATACATCTCAGATTTGTTGTGGCATTTCATACACTTAATCTGGAAATTGAAATTGAAAGCTTCAAGTATGTTACTAGCAAACGTCTCAACATGATAGAGACTAGAGAGCGCAGTAGAGCCCATAGATCAGCAGTAGTTACCAGACCTTAGAATGGAGATAACCTCCAAATGTCATGCTAACGAGAGTAGCATCCTCTACCACTGGACCTATAGATCCAGCAAGCTGGACGCAAACAGACTGCATAGTATCAACAGCATACCTGCCACCTCAGTAACTTTAACCGTTAAATACACCCCGTTACTATCCAACTCAGATGCGTAGACAGAATCAGAAATTCTTGGAAACCACTTTCTCACCTCAAAAACTCATGAGCGTCTTCTTCTCTTCCATGACCAAGATGGCTAATATTCGAAAGTATACGGATTGGGGACAGCGGAGTGTAGCCTTCCCTTGCTTTTTGGATAAGATGTTCAAACTCACAAATAAAACACCATTCCTCCTTCCAACCTGAAATAACATATTGAAAAGCGTAGGAAAACCCATCAAATAATCGCGCTGTGTAGTCCAAAATGTTTACATTCTTTTGAGTGAAGTCCTTTGAGACGAGATGCTTACATTCTTTTGAGTGAAGTCCCTGAAGAAGATATAAGGTCAAAGGCCGAGTATAAGCAAGGCATTGGAGTACGGCATTTGCGTAACAGCTGCAAAGTGCAAAATATCACAAGAGCTCTTCGTAAAAACTGGGCGACTTTAGATAGAGCTGGAACGTAATTAAGAGGTAATCTGATTCTATTTAGCAAGTGGTGTCCATACATTGAGAAAGAAAGGAAATTAGTCCTTTACTCTCTGGTTAAGGTAATTGTAATATATTGTACAGTGCTCCAGTCTTCCAGTTGTTCCCAAACACTCGGACCCAGACCAACTAATCTAAGGAAGTACAAAATACACTAATGCGTGGAAGGGTGCAATCACAAATGTAATCTAGTAGACCTTACTTGAAAGAGATGGATGGAAGAGAGCTTAGTTTGAAAAGGCGCAAGGCGCACCGAGGCGATGAGGGGTGGAGGCGATGAGGCGCAAGGCGCAAGGCGAAGGCGCGCGCCTTTTGAACGCGAGGCGCATCTTTTTTGTATGAGCCTCTAAACTAGTTCTACACACTAAGTATTACTAAAACACATTAATTCACATCAAAAATATATTAAAAGATAGTTAAAATTAGGTTAAAGAATGTTTTTTTAATCTAAGATATTATAAGTAAGGAAAGTCACATGCTTAACATGTGACTTTTAGTGAAAAAGTGTCTTCTATAGCCTAAAGTGAATAAGGCGCGCCTTGTTGCGCCTTGAGCCTTCACTTGAGGCGCGCGCCTTTTTGAGCCTTTTGCACACAGCCACGCCTCCTTCCTCTGATGCCCCAGGCCCTGCGCCTACCCTCGCCTTGCGCCTAGGCGCGCCTCAGGCGCGCCTGTTTAAACTAAGGAAGAGAGGTCTACAAAACTTAAAACTACAATATATGAAGATGACCAATCAATTCAACTTTTACTACTTTTGCTTTCACTCATTCTTCTCCATGTTCCTCCTAATCTCAATTAAATAAATCATTACATTATAATGGTAATTACATCTTACCAAATGTAACCCTAGTGTGACCGACAGACCTAACAAGAGCTGAAGCTGCCAAGACAGGCACTCTTCCCGAAATCAGTTGAGACTACCACACATGACGTGTCAACTTTTTTTTTCCACATGAGTTGGAGAATTTACAGATATGTACCTGTTACCACAGTTTATAAGACCGAAGGGCTTCAATTCTACTTCATTGCAAGAATACAATTTCAAGAAGACACCATAATGAAATATTGCCTGAAAATTTTCAAAAACACATGCTTTACAAGTAATGAAGGTATAAGCTTATTCACAGGAAAAAGAAAGTGAAACAAGAAAGGACCTTGTGGGTACGGTTTTCTGAAGATTCATGCAAACTATTGTGATGAGGGGGCTTCTTGTGATGTGAGGCCTTGAAAGTATGCACAACTTTCTGAAGAGAGGATTTGAGGCCAAGATGTGGCAAGCGGCTTGAGCTACTTCTGCTCCTCAACTGGAGTGAACTAGTACCAGAATCTGTGACAGGAAATGATTTCACAACATTGAGCATGTTGCTCTGTGAAGATTCCTGACCCTCGCTTGGTATAAGATGATCAACATCCATATCCTCTTTTAATTCAAGATTATGTACATCATTTAAGCTGGATCCTTCTGAAGTATTGGTATCCTTTTTTACTGATGAAATTTCTATTTTTGAGGCCCTGGATCTCCTTCTGTCAGAACTCATCAGTTGCTCTCTGTTTGGCTTCTTTATTGAACGCACCAAACCAGGGGAGACCACGCCAGATGAAGTGGTTAGATCCCCAATATTACTCTTCCCTTTTCTTTGAGCCATAGTAGGGCTATTATAATCCAGATCAGGGCTCTCGTGTTCACCAGAATGACTTGATCTAGTGTCGAGGTCCACGGGGGCATTTGTCACAGTTGATAGACGGGGCATCATATTATCAGAATCAGAAATATCGTAGTGCGTCTGACCAACATTACCCTTAGTGGACTTCTGCACACTTCCAGCAGAATCAGAGCCATTTGTCTCATATTGCTCAGAAGTTTCTATATTTTCATTGATGGCTGAAGGATGGCAATCATACTTATGACCTTGTCTCCAGTGCATTATTTGGCATTTACTAGAACTTCATTGAACATGAGACAGCATGAAATTACAAAAGTCAATTAAAGAAGTGTCAAAAACTACTAACAAGATCTCAAAACACCAAAGAGAACCTCAGGAAAAAAAATAATACCTCCATCCTGTTAATCAAACTCAAAGAGGGAAAGAATAAAAGAGACGGAGGGAGTAGAACTAAGTTTGAGTGACGAGAGGCCAACGGAGGTCTCATTGTCAACCCAAACCTGAGGCAAGTATAGCAAGGGACTGAGGTCCCCAAAATAGCAACAATTGATATTAACTATTAAGACATCCACAAAAATTATAGTCTCATCTCCTTGTCCCACCCTCTTTCATTATTTAACGGAGGTCTTCGTGTATGTTTTTCTTCATACATACCAAAAACTCCCTACTTCTATCTTCCTGATGCAATTTTCTCACTCAAAGAAAATAACTCGGATGATGTTAACATAGGCATTTTTCATAGAGGGAAAAAAAGGAAATTTTCTGGTATAATTTATTCAACTACATTCAACAAAAAAGTCCGAATGTTGAGACGGATCCTCCTTTCCCATGGTTGTGTAGAAGCCCCTCATCTCTTTGTAGAGCCCCTCATACCTCATGGTCGTGGATGACTGGATGGTCCAAGCAATGGGAAAAAAGCTACTATGCGTTCCTAGTTAAAAGATTCTTACAATAGTAGAATATTGGTGTATACAGTAAGCCTAATGTTCACTGCTGAAATGAAGTGTGGAAACACCACTGAAGGATTAGGCTAGTAGTAGAAGATGTCAAAAAGGCTCGGTTTGAAAGAGGAGGTCAAAATATATACCAGGGGGCGGATATGAGGGGCTGAAATGGAGGTCCCACCGACATCCAGAAAGCGGTGGCCTTTTATTGAACCTCACCCTCATCATCATCGTTTTCATCCCACAAATCAAAATTTCACTCGGGGTTAAACTGTGTTCTTCCAGCACCTAAACATCACTAGTGAATTCCCCTTCACACTTTAGCACGCCCAAATTTACAAGCTCGATAAATATAGATCTAACGAGGTTTGGAATCTCAAGGGAATAGTTCAACGACCAAGCAAGAAAGGTAACCATTCCCCCACATTCAAAGGTATGACGGGGGTTTGGTGACTTTCAAAATGCTCTCTACTAAAACGAATTGTAGGTCTAAGATTGTGGGACGGGATAAGTCCGTTGTTTGCTTAGGAAAATCGTTTAATACTAATATGGCCACATAATCAGGCTACCTCCTCCCCGCAAGCCAACCTAGTTGTTTCAAATCTTGAGTTCTCAAAAGCTTTTATATAAATGAAGTTTCCTCAACCAACTTGAGTCAAGACAGTACGTGATATGGGTGTCCCTAAGGAGGTGGCTGAATTATGTAACTGAATTGGTATTAAACGACTTTTTGAAGCAAACAACGAGACTTATCCCATCCTTGCGTGTGAATTATTTGTTTGCACTAGAATATACTAAGGATCAATATTGGATAATTATCACCGCATGAGCCTTGAAGAACTTGATTCATACTTCAGCTTACCTAGCAACATCCAAGGAGTTCTTCAACTGGGTAATTCCAAGAGGATAAATCAGAGATTATTGTTCAAAAAAACCTTTGAAGGAGTGAATAAGAAGTCAGAATCTATCCGGAAACAACGTGGTTCGATGTTTTGCTGAATCTAAGCTAACTATTTCACTTCGTAGCAAGACACACATCACAATTGTAATGTTCATGCACTACAATTGGTACAAAACACGCCAACCTGAAGTTTCAACTCTAAACCTAACCTTTGTCTTAGCAAATCAATTATAATGTACGTACGACCACCAAACTGCCATCGCGCATTGCATGTGGGGGGTGGTAAATCTTTTTTATTAAGTCGTGGGATATTAGCGGTGACCACCCAACCCTCAATGCAAGTGGCTGCAAGGCAATATGTTCAATGGCTCGTGAAAAATTAGATTTCTGCTACAAAACCCCGCATGATCCACATCCCCCAATCTTTAAAATTGGGCATGCCAACATGTCACTAGAGATAGTGATGTTTTGATCCCCGTAAAACACATTTTAGCTCCGACTAAAGTCGACAACGGGGATGAAAGCACTACTTAGGTGAAGGAGGCTCAACAGAAAACCCAATGTTTTGGCAATGGAGTTGAAAGTTGGAACCTCCACTTTGGCCCCCTCTTTCAAACCACACCACCCCCTATCACTCCCTACTCCATTTCCATCGCCACCTAAATTCCAAGAGGCCTGAACACAAAACACAATTCAGTATAGACATCCTCTGTTGAGCCTAGTCAAAATCCTTCTACAATAAGAAAGGTTTATAGGGAAAGCTCTCTGCTTTGCTTACCTACCCTTCATTTCCTCTCCATCCCCTCCCCTAACGTTCTCTCCAAATTTTTATCCACACATATGCTTAGTCTCCAACAAAACCTCGGATTCTTCAATTCAATTCAATTCATTTCCAAAATTTCATTCAAAATTGAACATTCGCAATCTTCCTAAATAAAAGAACATACTAGAATATACACAATCGCAGAAGACCGGCAGAATAGACTAAACTACTGTCTAGTGAAATGCAATGTCCCATTAGTGTTAAAGACATTCCAATAAACTAAAAGCACGAGCTCACGCGAATCAATCAAATCAAATCAGTAAAATAAAATGCGGAGTATTGAGAGCAAGATCATGAAGAATAGAGGAATGTACCAGTAACGAACAGCCTTACAGCGAGAACACCGTGTAGACGTAAAAGAACAGCACACAGCACACTCATAGGGTGGCGGAGATGGCATCGCCGTCACAGAAGCCCGGGGTTTATCATCATACATTTGAAAAGAAGAAGGGGAAAATGAGGATTTATAGTCTTTAAAATCATCAACCTCCGTGACTACAGCCTCTTGGGACACCATAAATAAAAGCTGTTGAGCCTCCGGTTTTTTGGAATCGTCATTCTTCAAAGTCCAGCGAACAATTACAGTGAAAACAAGCATGGCAACCAGCAAAAGGAGCTGAACCGCAAGCATTTACTAAATGAGAAACCCTAGAATGTGAGGGTCACACATACAGGCCGATGAAACAGTGACACAGAGTTATATAACCGTTAATCATCCGATCGAGGTAATGACGGCGACGACGATGGCGATGACGATGAAATGGTGGTAATAATGAAGGGTAAACTGGGAAATTGGGTTTTTGCATCTGAGTGTAGTTTGAGAGGCAACAATACAAGAGAACACAACAATAATAAAGGGATTAAACAGACACTAGCTTATTATTATTAATTTTATTTTTATTATTATTATTGTTATGGTAATTAAATTGGGGATAAAATTAAAATTAAATGGTAGTTGCAGAAGATGATTCTGGGTTTGTTGTATGGATGTGTAAAAGACAAGATAAAAAGCTTTGTTTTTGGTTTTGTCGTTAGGAGTAGAAATAATGTGATGAGATATTTGGACTGGTTGGACTCAAAGATGCGTCTATGTCTAATTGTCTATTGTATTTTGCAAGTAGGTAACATGGACCAACCAAGGTAGAACGCTGAATATGTCTTTTCCCCATCGATCTGCCTCGTTTCCTCTTTTACCATGTCCATTTGCCTATTACTCTTTTTGAGTGGTTCTTTTTAGACTCGTACAATTACGTCGTTTGCATCGGTTAAAGTATATATAGATTCTAGAAATATTGTGTTCGAATTAGAGAATGGTTATCTGCATTTCTCCCTTTCACCTTCTCCCTTATCTTCTTCTTTTATCCTTAAACTAGACCTTACCAAAGCAATAAACCATTCTAACCCGACTCGGCTCACGTCGACATTTGATCTCCCCGGCCCACCCATTGACCCGCCACCCCCACTCCATACAAGGGTCGGGTACGGGTTACATATTTCTAATCCTATTTGTCTTTGGCCGACCATTTATAGCAAGAATTTAAAAATAAAATAAAACTGAGTAGGCTTAGGAGCTCGACCGCCTAAGACTCACCACGGGTCGGATTTGAGCTACATCCCCTTGGAGCCAAGCCTACCCCTTACAAGAGTCAGTTAAGGGTTCCCTGAGATCAGCCCAGCCTATCCTTGAGTGAGCCCAGCCCATGGCCAACTCTACCTCTAACAATCGGTTAAATTAATATTTCGGGTAGAGTTGGATGACAAGTGGATGAAGCAAAATATATAGTATATAATATTTTAACTGATTATGAGAGAGAAGATAAAAAAAAATAGAGGGTTGATAACATTTCTCGTTCGAGTTAGTATCGAGTAACACTACAAATATTACTATATTAATCTTATGTTTTCAAGAATAGATAGATAATTCAATATTTTAAAGTTAGTATTAAGTCGTACTAAGTAGGGTTGAACAAGTTTAGCTTTGAATTCCAAAAATGGACTAGACCAAAACATTTGGTTTGGACCGAACCAGAACGAAATTCATTTGGGTCCAATCCTCGATCTACACGTTTTGAGGATTCAGTTTTTGGTCCGGTCCAAGATCGACTAATTTCAGCCTGAACCGAATGGACCAAAAATTAGGTATTTTCATACTAATTTTCACAAGTTTATAAAGTAATTAAATATTAGTGATTATTTATTAGATACTTTAATCAACTAAATTAGGGGTTATTTGGTTACCCATTCTAAAACACATGAATTGTAATTCATGGGATTTACAAAATGAGTGAGTTGTTTGTTTGTCTCAAATCACATGAATTGAAATTTCATAGGAACTCTAATTCCTTCATGATGTGGGAAGTTGCTTACCTAGATACTCCTAGATAAGCGGGAATCATATCATATATTTATCTAATGCAGAAGTCAATCCGCTGACATGGCATCTCACATTTCAAGTTAAAGCTGAGATGTCAGTCTATTAAATCACTTGAAAAACAAAAATACTTCAAAAGATGAAAAAAGTGCAACAATAAATGGCAAAATATGTCATATGGAAGACGGAATATTCCATTTCAACTAGAAATTTGATATGGTTATTCCAAAATTACGGAGATTCATTCAAATTTGATAAGTGAAACGAGTTGTTTATTCTTAGAAAATATATGTCGGACTAAATTAGTTTTGCTCGGTTTATACACTAATATGTGTGCGATAATTTACTAGACAGTTGCACGCAATAATTGTTGTTTACTATAAACATCATTAGTAAGTATATTCAAATTTACGTTTTTAACCCAACTATCCGTTTACTAATTACGTCTGAACAGATTATTTACGTTTTGCCTTTATTGTACGATATGTAATATACAACTTTATTTTATGACTATTTTACATATTTAAAAAAAAGGTGCAATAGGTAATTAGACGTGTACTAATTTTCTTAGAAGTCGATCATCTTAATGAACAAAATATATGATAGCTCATGTATACCAATATATATGATAAACAATTCAAAAATAATTTATCCGTAATAATTAAATATGTTTTTCTCTGATATTATTAATTATATTCATCTAAAATTCCAAAAACAGACCCGTGAAGTTCACGAGTTACAACCTAGTTCCTGTGGAATTCACTTCCCACATCCCAACCAAATAACTTTCTCCAATTTGATGTGATGTATGAAATCATAGGATCTTTTAATCCTTTGGAACTTCAATTCCCTTACTGAACCAAACGACCTCTTATTTGATTTAATAAAATAAAATTTTAATTATTATATACCTAAAATGAAAAATTAAGTTGTGGGTCCCTTTTTTGACCCGATATAACCAAACACTTTAGGTAATTAAAATTGGAGCAAAAAAACCGTCCGAGTCAGTTTTAAAACTATGATATACTGAGCTTATAGGGATACATACAATTAGATATAATATTCATTTTATTAGCTATTAATTAGAAATATTTGAACTGAAATTAATTGGAGAATTGTACTATAACACCCTCATAATCCGAGACCTTTAGGTAGGACCATCAAACTATGAAAATACTACCATCTCAGTTTCCTGAGTCATAATATCGAAGAAAAATCAAACACAACCTTTATTATAAAAAATGATTAGAGTGAGTATAATTGTCCTAAAAGAATATTAAAAATAATAATATCGGCGGAAGCTAAGTATGAACTACTATGACGTTACAAAATCAAGTGTGAAGACCCACCCTCCCCAAGCAAGCATCATCAACAACGTCGAACCTGAGATTCTGCTCACCATTACATGGTTCATCACAGTAAAATACAGCAAGCGTCAGAATCTGATAAATAAGACAGTCACATCACAAGTAACAATAATCACCATAATTTGATATATCACAATCACTAATATCACAATCTCATTAACACAAGTGGTGGCCTCAAGCCCCACATCAAATCCCTCACTTGCTCGCGACAAGGGGTACCCAAATTTTTAATGTACACATCCCTTTCGTGCATGGCGGGAATCACGAAAGGCGGTCGTAGGAGTGAGAGCCGTTTCCCGTCATGTTCCCACGCATATGTTCCCAAATCAATCAACAGCAGCATAGTGATATCAGATTAACAACAACAAGATTGTGACAATCATAATCTATCAGATTTGAGTAGGGAACTATACCTCATGGCAATCAATCGCGGCATGCAAATCCAAGCTTTTCCAACCAACACTCTTCTATAAAGTCTCCTTCTAAGAACATATATGAGAATTACTAACAATGGTATAACTAATATCTAAACAATATAATTACGACAAGAAAGAGACTTACTTGATTGACACGATAGTAGGCTAGATGATCGACGCACTAAACTCTTGCTAAAGGTCTCTTAGAAGTTTTGGGAGAGAAGGGATGAGAGAAAATTAGGTCTAATGCGTTCTGATTTTAGGTAAAAGTGATTTTAACCTTCGGTTTAATTTATATAATTAACCGCGACGCTGAACAATAACGAGTCAACTCGACCGAATTGGACCAACTCATAAAAGGTCGAGTTGAGTTATATCAACTCGACCGAATAGACCTAACTCAGTCGAGTTACACCAACTCGACCGAGTTTGACTAACTCGACCGAGTTGACCTAACTCAGCCGAGTTGAGTGACAACTCATCGACCTTAACACCCTTACGAAAGGGAGGGGTGTTACATGCACCAACCTTTGAATTAAATTAAAATGTAGTAATAACATAATTAAGTTCTAGAAAATTCAATTTTACGTCGTTATATGATGTACCTTGTTATAATATTATTTTCGACATATATTTACACTTGAGGGAATTATTACTCCGTATCATAAATTAATTTGTTGGATAATTCATCCCTATTTAGCATTAGCTTAGGCCGTGTTTTTTATGTCTTAATTTCAACTCTTTTGAGTTCATAATGTAAAATTAGGAAAATTTTTATTTTAGTTTTAGATTAAGGAAAACGCAACGGAATTTAAGTGTTTATGTTTAGTGTTTTTGCATGAATTGAATAAAAAAAAGAAAGGATAAGACGTGATCACGCTCTCCTCCCTCGCAAGGAACTAGATTGGAACACGACTAGCACTCAACCTTGCAATAAAGAATGTGTAGCTCACCCTCGTAAGAACAAAATAATATCTCTATTAACTCGCAAGCAATTAAAACAACAAGAAACTCTTGTATTAATCTTATTAACTTAAATTATAAAAACTATATACAAAGCCCTTTATTTATATAAATTAGGTTGACATACAAACTTCCTTAAACGGAGTAGGAAACAAACCCAAAACAATTCCTCTAAGATTTAGGGCCGACTAAAAGGGTTTGCGGGCCGCACGGTGGCACATGGCCCCTAATTTTTGAGGGCCAATAAATTAAGAATATATATTAATTGGTGAGGCTAGTATTTAAGAAATGTAGAATGACACAATGGTTTAGCTTGTGATGTTTTGGGTCTTCCATGTTCATACATCTCGGGTTCAATTATCAATAACTACGCCTTTTCTAATCTTTTTCCAAAAAATACTTATAGTGGGCTAAGTTATGACTATATTTTATAATTTATTCATTTCATTTAAAACATGTTAATAGAACTTTAAGTTATACTTGTATAATAATATGAAAGAAATAAACCATAAACATTTCCGTATATTAAAAAATAAATCTTATAACAAAATAACATTTAAATGTATACATGTATTAACATAAATAGTGGTATGGGGGTACATTTTAGAAATTCCGCACGAAGCCCCGGAAATCTCGGAGATGGCCCTACTAAGATTGGGAAACCGACTTCTCTACGGTACATTCTTTTTATTTTTGTATTGCTAAGATTAGAAAAGAAAACAACAATAAACTACCTTAAAATAATTAGGAAAGTAAATTTAGGAAACTAAGCACAACATAAGTTCACAGAATCAGCAACGACTCGAATTTGGTGAGAAACTTGTTGTCCAAGTTACGTGCTAACTAAGCGTTTTGAAAACTACAAACAACTCCTCAAACCGTGTTAGCCAACACTCCTTCGTTCCTCTTCCATGTATCATATTCACTTGACTTGAGCTCATTTTGATCTCTCGAAATATTTGGGAGACATTCTGACTTCATTTTCATCGTACGCTAATCCTCCCGCATTAGTTTAACTGCTAAGAAGGAAAAAAACAACAAAACAAATTTCCAGTGCTTTGGAGAAGCGCTGAAAACCCTTAAAGCGCCGCAAAATCCAGAAATTAGCGGCTAAAAACAAGTTGCAAACTAATTTTCTGACGCTTTTAAACTGCAGTAACATAAAACGACACCTTTTACACTGCTGTAATTTAAATAAAACGCATTAAAAACAGAAAAGCGCTGGAAAATAAGCGTCACAAAACGAAAAAACACTGTAAATAAAACGCCGTAAACTGCCTGATTTAAAAAACTCCCTTTTTTTTTTCTTCTTAAAAGCACTCATGAACTTGAATAACTAATGTCGGGTTGCTAAATACAAGATCGATAACCTTCAAAATTCTAATCTTTATTAGACATAGTTGTAATCTTAATCATTCAAATTAACCTTTTAAGACGAATATCAAGATTATGGTGTGATCGATTATTTAGCAAATTATATAATTCAAGAACATGTGAGACGATTTCCTTTCGCGTTTTAATTCAATCCTCATTAAATTAAAACATGTACAAATTTATTATCTTGTTATTTTAACTGTTTAAGACAACAATAATAAATCAAAAGGAAAGCGATGAACGAAAAAAAAAATCTCGGCTAGGAAAAAAACGCACGGATGAATTTTTTTTCTTTAAGTTTTCTCAAATTGCTTATGAAAATCATACAAAAATAAACTTCATAAGCCTTATGCTCTGATACCACTTGCGGGAAAATATCTGTATATATTCTCAATTCTTTATATGCAGGATTATAACGAATTTATAAGGTACGATTTATAGTCATAAACGAAGAACAAGATACAAAGATTGAGATTAAGAATTAAACTTCTGTCCTTGCAAAGGCCTAAGATCAGATATCAAAACAGATATCCTCCTAATCGTTGCACCCAAGATATCCTAAGAAATACCCTTTCCCGGGCTAGAAACTGCAAAATTACCTTTAATTTTGTGTAAGATGAAAAGCAAGAGAGAGAGAGAAGAGGGAGGCGGTTTTTGCATGGGAACTCGTGCCTTCACAAGTGTGCCGAGTTGTTCTATTTATAAGGGAAGTGTATCGAGTAGTTTTCTCAAAATACAACTCTTCTGTTTATACAACTAACAACTTCCCCTAATAACCATAAGATAGAATTCCGCTCCCAACTAACTGATCCACACGCCACATAGGGTGTCGTGTGACCACTGTAGCAACCGAATTTTTATCTGTAAAAATCGGTTGTTATACTCTCTTGTGTGTAATGTTTATGTTTATAAATATCGTGTATTTATATTTTAACAATTAAATATAATTGTTTATATTTAACTGAATTACTTAATCTTTATTAAATAATTTCATTATACAATAATTAAATATAACATTTTATATTTAATTATAAATTAACATTTTAATTCGTCTTAGCTAATATTATTTAATCAGTATTAAATAATTATATCATCATTACATTGACTAACCGTTTAGTCGTATAGGGTATCAATATGATTACATTTTCATCTAATCATATCTCTCATATTCCATCCTTTAGGTGTGACTCTTAGGGACTAGTTAATTACTGCCATCTGTATGACAATAACGTCAAACTTTCTAGCAAGCCAACTGTTATTGATAAACGTGAATCAACTAGCTAAAATACAAAGTATACCCTGTGTTCCTTTAAAAGATTTATACGTGTTGTCGCACTAACTGTTTAGGACACTAGCTCCAACAAGATTAAATTCATGAAAACAAGCTTACAACTTCCTAAAATACATATTAGATAAGTTTACGACTCATGTGATATTTTATTTCACGATAAAACAACGGATAGCTATTATTTACCGAGCATGCGATTAATTAACATAAGATGAACGTAAGTTCGATTAACGAATCTCATATTAAAAAATATACATCACTAAAAAAATGCTAGAACAAACGGATAACAATTACCCAAAACAACCCACAAACAATTAACGAACAAAAGCTACAGCGGCAACGAGCACAGCCTGCGCAAGGGAGGGCGTAGCTATGAAGCCTGCGCTATATTAGGCGCAGCCTACGGCCATACACGGGCACATTTCCTTCTACGCAATTTCCTGCAATTCGACAATGCTTCCTACCCTTCGTCTAACACTTCTAAACAGCGATTCCAAGCACGAATACACTACTCTAAGAAACACATAGACCCATCAATCCCAAGTGTTCATCACATATAACATACTAAGCATATTCATTTGATTATAAGCAACAAACTCATGAATTTACACAAGCATTAAGACACTCAAAGAAGCACAACTCAGAAATTGTGACGGATACTCAATGTTCATGAACAACTTTCAAAATCTCAACAATTTACATCCATATACATTCTGAAAATAAAATGCAAACATGAACAGGTAACAAACATCATTCTTACTTCATCAATTCTACCATTAACAAGCAACACAATCTAATCTTATTTGTCATAAACTAAATTTCAGATTTAACCCATTCCTTCAATAATAACATGTGAACTTCAAAAATAACAACTACCCATAACAATTTCATGTTATAACCATCATCAAATCACAATAAACATCAACAAAAACTCATGTCACATTAATTTAAGACAAAAGTCGAGTTTCCTCATCAAGGTCACCTTATTAAACGTCTTCTTTACTTCAATCTTCAACTAAGTAAGAATCCTTCTCCAAATCCTCAAGATTATCACCTTAAAACAACAAAACATGGAATCACCATATTCAAAATTTGGGAAAAATAGCCCGGAAATCAACATACACGATTTTTGAAATTAAAGAGATGGAAATGACGGGGAGGATGAGAGGAGTGCAATGGCGAAAACCTTACCTCGATTGGAGTTGAAACGAGTTCACAAAGTCAATTTTAGTGAGCTTGAAGTTTAGGAAGTTTAGAAAAATGGAGAAACTGATTTGTGAACTTGAGGAACAAGGAAAGAGTTGTGAGGAAACTAGGTGGAAGCTTCCTTCACCTTTTCTATTATTACAACTTAAATGAGACGGGTTTTAAGTTGAGTCGGGAATTACGTTGGATTTTTTTGTGAGACGATTATGCTAAGTGAACCACAACATTTCTAAGGATTAAATCACTTAAGACGGTAATGAGCTATTTTTATTAAAATGAATTCGTTAAAATAAAATATAATTTTCCGAAATCAATTTAAATTATTAAAATATGTTTCCAAAAATTCGGGATGTTAAAGATTGCATGAAAATTGACTCATATAGTTTGCATGTTAATTATCGTGGACATACAGATGTCACACGAAATCATTTAAAGCCATCATCTTAGTTTATTCATTCTCGCTTGCTAGATATTCGTTCACTTAAAATGAATTAAAATAAAGTTGATGGGATATTCCTCTATAACCTAAAATTGAAATTAGTCTTTATAAGCCAAACTGCTATGAGTCCCTTTTTCGTCGTAGACATATAAGACCTTACTCTCCATATGACCCTTCTATGTTGGGTAAGTAGTAGGTGTTGACTTATTTTACCTCAACATTATGATCCGAATAATATTTCGTGGTTATGGTGGACTAAAAATAGAATTTACAAAAATTTATCGACCAAGAATTCTAAAGGTAGAATTAGCCAAGAGGCTGGCTTATCAATTTATAGAAATTGAGTCTTGGGATCATTTTTATAGTTCTTGAGGAAGATCAATTGTATAAATGCTTAAGCCATCGCATTAAACAGTTTTTGCAGTAGAATTAGCCAAGAGGTTGGCTTATCAATTTATAGAAACTGAGCCTTAGGATCATTTATATAATTCTTGAGGAAGATCAATTGTGTAAATGCTTAAGCCATCGCATTAAACATTTTTTGCACTAGACTTTTCTAAAAACGATGAGTGTGCTTATTATATTTTATTTTCCTCTTTACAGCGTAGAATTTATTTCAAATCGATAATACTGCATATAACAAATGGTTGGCCATACTGATGACCCTATGCCAAGTGCCACACTCGGGTGCGAATCCTGGCTTAAATCTTTTATGGACCACATGAATCAGTCCACGCGACTGAAGAATGATGGGTCCAACTTTGCGGACTGGGAGGCATTATTATGGAATGCTGCTATTGCGGACGGTATGCTCAAGTACTTGACTGGGCCAATACCGCCAAACCCAGGCCCCAATGTGGGAGTCAACAAAACACTCGCGTATAGTGATTTCGTTATGGAAGCGGGTGCGATAAAGAACACACTCATTTTTGCAATGGAACACAATTTTCAAAGGCGCTTCATAGCTCAAGGTGCAAATAAGATTTTCACCATGCTCACTAACGGGTTCTCAAAAGCATCGAGAATCGTTACTTATGAGCATACATGTCACTTCTTTGATGCGAAACTCCAGAAGGGCAAACCGGTTAGCCCACACATTCTTAATATGATCGAGAATGTCGAGAAGCTGGAGGCAGTTGATTTCAAAATCAATGAGAGCATAGTCATTGACCGTATGCTTCATTCACTTCATGATGGTTTTGCCCTTTTTAGGGCCAACTATTACATGAATGACATGAGGAAAAGTTCTGATGAGCTACATTCCTTTCTCGTACAGACCGAGAATGATCTAAAATTGAGTGGGAGCATGAAGCAAGATGTTCATGGCGAGGGTAAGGGCAAGGCTCATGGCGAGCTAACTGTAGCTAAGCCACCAAAGTTTAAGAAAGCTGGATTCAATAAGAGTGGGCCTGGTGAGACAAGTAGCTCGCAAGGCAAGACAAAGAGCAAAGACAGTGACATTGAATGCCACCATTGCCACAAGACTGGGCATTGGAGGAGGAATTGTCCTGTCTATCGTAAGGACATAAAAGCAGGCCGCGTCGTTCCTGTTGGTATCTCATCTTATATTCATATGATTGAGATTAACCATGCAAGTTTCAAAACTTGGGTACTTGATACTGGTTGTGGTTCTCATCTGTGTAATCATTTGCAGGGCCTAAAAAACATCACACCTCTCGCAAAGGGTGATGTGGACCTGCGTGTCGGGAATGGAGCAAAAGTTGCTGCTGCTTCCATTGGAACATATGTAATCCAACTACCAAGTGGATTTGAGTTATATATGTATAACTGTTACTATGTACCCAATTTATCTAAGAATATTATTTCTGTATCCGTATTCGATAAAGACGGCTTTTCATTCATAATAAAAGATAATAGCTTTATTTTCTCTTTGAATGGAATGATTTATGGCAAAGCAGTTTCCGTGAATGACATTTATATCTTAGATCAAACAACAGATGTAATACATGTGAATAATAAGAAATTAAAGGTTGGTGACAAAGATCAAACTTATCTATTCACTGTCGCATGGGACACATAAATGAGAAACGTGAAAAGCAGCTCATTGAGAATGATGTTATATCTCCATTTGATTATAAATCATTTGGCACGTGTGAATCATGTCTCATCGGCAAGATGACTCGAATTTCCTTCAAAGGTGATGAAATGCGCGCTGTAGACCTATTAGGACTCATACATACTGATGTGTGTGGACCTATGTCTATCACCGCGAGAGATGACTATAGATATTTTATCACTTTCACGGACGATTTGAGTAGATACGGATATGTCTACTTAATGAAGCATAAAAGTGAGTCCTTTGAAAAGTTCAAGGAATTGCAGGCGAAGGATGAGAACCAACTGGATAGAAAGATTAAAGCACTTCAATCAGATCGTGGTGGTGAATATCTTTCAAATGAGTTTGATCAACACCTTAAAGACTGTGGTATAGTACTATAGTTAACTCCACCTGGAACACCACAATTAAATGGTGTGTCCGAACGGAGAAATCGAACATTACTTGATATGGTTCGATCCATGATAAGTCACACGGTTGTACCTGATTCATTATGGGGTTTTGCTCTTTTGTCAGCTGCTCTTGTACTTAACCGAAGTCCGTCTAAAGCTGTAGACAAGACTCCATATGAGATATGGAAGGGAACGGTCCCTAACTTGTCCTTTATTTGGGTTTGGGGCTGCGAGGCTTATGTCAAGTGGAAACACGAGGATAAGCTCGGCCCGCGATCGGTCAAGACATACTTTATTGGTTATCCATAATGTTGAGTAATATATTAATATATGTTTAATATATATTTTATGTTTTAATGATGACAAATCTAGTGAATATGTTTTATATACTTGTACGCGTAATCGTGTGTTAAGTGTACATTTATTTTTAGAGCGATGATCTCATTATTAGTCAAGATTAGAATTAATCAAAGAGTGAAGAAAGATCACTAGTCCTTCTCAAGTCCTTTTGAAGATTTGTGAGAATAGAAGTCAAATAGCGGAATCGTATATAGTTGGAATGTTATTAACTAAGTATTATAACGTATTGTTATAGTCTTGGTAAGTAACATGTTCAAAGTTATAGCTCGTAGCTATAACTCTTTGAAGCAACAAGAAATGCACGAAACAAGAAATGCTTGGAATTGTGTATGTGTTGTTGTTGTAATGTTGTCAAATATTAAATTAGTAATCTTAAAACGGTTTTATAGAATAAAAATGTTCTATGGTTAAAAAGGATTAAAATAATTATCTTATGAGTTAATTATTTATCATAATATACTAAGAATTTTATTCTAACCCTAATTGTCAATATCCAAAGTCCTAAGGAAACGTGTGAACGACTTTATTCATTTAAGTAACACGCCTCTCACATTATCGTTTGGTCTATTTAAATAAATATTATGTGTTTATTTAAAATACCTTTAGTAAACTTGATTTTGGTAAAAGATATAATTTATTATATCTTGACAAGAATTAAGAGTTTGATTTTAAGTATGATATTATGTTTTATGATATAAGCTATTTGCTAAATTAAATAGGTTTAGGAAATTTGATCTTATATCTTAAATATATGAATATCTTATATAAATCTTTTCTAATTTAAATAAGATTAGTTTTAGAATATTATCTAGAACAAGGATTCTAGTTAAAGTGATATTCCTAAAATATCTAGGGTTTGGAATAAAGCCTAGATCTAATTTACTATAAATAAGGATACTCGTACCGCATTAACTACTTACGAAAAATACACAAAAACTTGCCTACCAAGAAACGAACGCTACCTCACGTGCGTCCTGTTGTTCGTGCTCAAATCTGTCATATTCCGTCACAAGACTACAAGTTATTGAAGATCATTCTTATTCGTTCAAGAACGTTGAACACAAGAATTCATTGAAGATTTATCTTATTTGCATAAGATAGTTTGAGTATTTTACGGTACTCATTGTAGTCAAGTATTTCACGGTACTTGACATAGCTAGGTATTTTACGGTATCTAGATTGAGTTACAACTAACATCAAAGTTGCGACGAAGTTCACCCATAAACAATTTAATTATGAAACTTGTCAAATGAGTGCACGCAGGAGACCAGTTTACCTAGTAAAACCTTACCTGGATCGAAAGATTGGTAGGTAGGCTTGTGTAGGATGATTTATGTAACCTATCTAGATCGAAAGATTGATAGGGGAGTTCAAGGTGATTTTAGACCGAAAGGATATTAATCGTTCCCACTTCGTTTATAATTCGACTGACCTAGTTTTGTTATGTGACATGCATTACCGCGACAACCTGAATCCTGACATATTCCCCTTTTATTGATTAAACTCATCTTTGTTCCTTTTGTTTTATTTTCTTTTACATATATTTTAGTTACAATCTCAACAACAAAACCCCCCCAAATCGTGACCTATAGACTGACCTTTTTCTTACGACTGTGCCTCCCTGTGGATTTCGACCCTACTTCCACTAGCTTCTAGTTAGTAGACCTCGGTTTATCTTTGATACTAAACGACGGTATCAACCATGTAGAAAAGAAAAACATTACGTTGGAATTTTGTAGTACGGAAAAACAATGGGCGGATATTTTTACCAAACACCATTGGCTAGGGAACGATTTGAGACTTTGAGATTGGAAATTGGTTTAATAGGTGGCACCTAATCGATCTTAAGAGCTAAAATTACCCAATGACTGACTATGTAAAGACATAATTATATGACTGTGTCCGTATATTCCACTGCATGCCTATGTGTGTTGTTTTTGATTAAATGCTCAAACTTCGATTTTGTTATGTTATACTTCGTACGAATGTACACAACCAAATATTTTTCTCTAAAAACCAATAATATTCAAATATTACTAAACTATACTCACATCATAACCAAATAACAATAACCTACCTAAACCCGTATCTACAACGATTACGTAACAAATTTACGTAACAAATAAATCCGTATCAAATCCTTACATTTAAACCTAACCCTCACCTTTACCTACCCACTCACGTGACCTACCCACCTTTACTACTCTAACACTCCAACTCTCCCCTCATAACCATCAAACTCAAAGTTACCATAACCCCAAACCCAATTAAAACCAAAAACAAAGAAAATCTCCAATTAATTCCCCATTTTCTTTTTTCTTTTACACCAAAATGCCACCAAGTGTAGCACGCCGTTCAAACCGCAAGAAACAAAGATGTCCGTCACCACCTATACCCACACCCTCACCACCACCACCACCGTCACCTAAACCTATTTCCATGACCATCCCAAAATCAGAAGCTAGCAAAAGACGAAAACTAGACAAAGGGAAATCGGCAATGGAGGATGATTTACCGGATTTCGAACATTCTCCTCGACCTCTGTTTCGTGAAATTTCGGGAGAAGCAACTAAGGAAGGTCTTGATCGGGTTCGGATGACAAAAAGTGAAGGTATGTTAATTGAGCGCTTACTTCCGTATTCCATACATGCGGGTCGCTTATATCCGACATTATGGGTAGACGGGTCACGGTCGTTAAGTTTCTTTAAGGAGTTCTTGATATTTCAAGATTGGGTTTACATTAGTAATATCTCTGGGTTGGTGTTTCCAATTGAATTAGTTCAATTTTATGCTTCGGTTAAACATGTTGAGAATGGAATGAAAGCCGTGGCGAATGGGCATGATGTTGTGATTTCTATCTCGGATATTTGTCGGGTCTTTAAGCTTAAAGATGAAGGTTTAAATCTCGATCCTAGTAAATAATGGTCGGTTGTTGATGCGCGAGCTTAAGTCGTCGGTTCTCACGATCAAACAAATTTATAAACCCAAAAATAGTAGTATAATAGGGTTATCGTTCGCAAAGACGATGGGGAAGTTGTATAGTTATGTTCTAATTGAAGCTAGAGTCGGGGTAATAGGTTTGTGATTGGTTAACAACTAAGAAACAAGTAAAACAAATAAATTGAGATTAAATCGATGGAAGGGAAAACTAGGGTGTCGGGGGTCACTAAGATGGGTAGACGAAGATACGAGAAAGCAAACTAGAAGGTCTCAAATAAGTAGTCTCGGGAAGTCTCTTCTCTCGAGTCGACTAACCTAGGTCGGAATACCCTAGCTTTCGCTACAAATACCACAACCAACCATTAAACATGCTAAGACAAACCCTCAACCGTCGCTAAAGGCAAGTCACGCTAAAATCAAAGCCCAACTTTCGTTGAAGCAAATCATCAAACACCTAGCATGCAACAAATGGAAAACTACTTTATCAAGAATAACTAATCAACAAACTAGCATGAATTTATCATCTAATCACCACCCAAGTTCCCCCCTAACCCTAGATATAAAACTACTCACTCATGATTAAGGAAAGCATGTGAACAATTGATGGGTAAATGATAAACATGTTGGATTATGGTAAGAACAATCAAGTGAACAAAAGAAACTTAAACAAATGAAATAAGTAAGTAAGGATTAGGAAGATTATACCATTAACAAAGGAAAATGAAGTAAATTGGATAACAAGATGAAGAATTCTTTCAAACCCTTCAAATTACAACCCAAAATATCCTCTAACAATGCCCAAGAAGATTACTAAAGAAGATTACTAAAGAGAGATTAACAAGATTGAAAGATTAAACTAAAATCTAAGAAGGATTAAGTATTTTTAGAGAGTTTTTGTGACTAAGTATGAAGGAATAAAACAGTAGAAAACCCTAAAATTGCGTAAAAAGTAATGTGTAAACAAATGATACAAGTGCGGGTTTATATAGTGCGCGAAATTCTGAAAAGTGACTCTCAGCCGGTGGACCGGCTGCCGGTCTGGGACCGGCTGAGAGTCCAAATATGGACTTCTGAAACAATTCTTCGAATGACCATGCTTTCCAGCCGACCGGCCGGCTGCCGGTCTGGCACCGGCTGGGAGGCCTATTCCTTCAATCTGATTTTTCTTCATTTTTCTTGAGTGTACAGGTACCCTCAGCCGGTGGACCGGCCGCCGGTCGACCACCGGCTGGGAGCCCTTTTGTAATGATCTGCCCAAAGTTGCATTTTCTTCATTTCTTCAAAATGACTAAGTATGGAACATGATCCCCAGCCGGCTGACCGGCTGGGAGCCCTGAACAAGGAAGCTGTAACACTTCGCATTTTTGCCCAAAAAGTCAAGTCAAGGTCCCCAGCCGGCCTACCGGCCGCCGGCTGGGAACCGGCTGGGAGTGCCTGGGAGGTCTTCTTGCTACTTCCTTCAAATTTCTTCATAATTCGCTCCAAAATCGTCTCGTTCGCTCCCGTTTCTTCGCTCCCGCCACAATACCTACAAAATTTAAACCAAAAAGGAATAGTCGAGGTAACGGGCATAAAAACGAGCAAAGGCACGCAAAACGAGGTCATATCCGGACCGAAAATGAAGAATATATAGTGAAAATAATGACCAAAATGGAGCTCATCAGAATTCCCCACACTTAAACCTTACTCGTCCTCGAGTAAGAGATCAAGCAACTACATAACCCTTATTAGAAACAAAGAAACAAACTAACTAAGCTAACTAGAAGCCGAATCCGGTTTAGCTACACCCGTTGCCCTTTCAACTCACAATTTGACATTCATGAGGAAGAATGCCCTATTGCAAGGCAAGTAAGGTCTTGCTACAAAACTTTTGATGCCAACAAGTAAAAACATAACACGTCACTAGTACAGAAAGTGCATTTGGCAACGGTCAAATAGTACTTTTGGCAACGGTTCTTCGACCGTTGTAAATCGGGGCGTTGCCTTAAACAATTACCTACGGCAACGGTTAATAACCGTTGCCAAATGTTATTTTTGGCAACGGTTGCTAATAACAACCGTTGCCAAAAGTGACATTTGGCAACGGTTATTAACAACAACCGTTGCCATATGTGCACCAAAGGCAACGGTCGCTAATAACAACCGTTGCCATATGTATATTAAAGGCAACGGTTTATATTAGTAACCGTTGCTATAAGTAATAGTATTTTTTTTTTAAATACACCCGGTGTATTATAACAACAGTAACCGTATATAAAATTTGCCAGGAAAGTAGCCATAAGTCAGAACTGAAAAGCAATGATATATTATATTATCATGATGTTGCGTACATATTATCATCTGCTACAACTTCAATATTACCATACACTTCAAGAACTAATAACTTGTTTCATTATTATATCCACTACGATCCCGATTTCATAACAAAACCAATAATGATTTTTATACCAAAATCTAGCAAACTAATTACTAATTTAAAGAAGATTGTCCATAAAGTAAGTAGCCCATAAGTCTCGAACCTCGTCGATCTCTTCAATTGTATATGCATCTTTCGATCCAAACCACTACAAAAGAAATCAAAGTATATACATTAAACAAACTGATTTTTCTATTCCGGCCATCAAGTCACAATAATAGCTATGTGGCTGGTAATCCAATTATGATAAAAATTGCAGCAGTAAAACTGGCATACAATAATCAAACGGCAGCAGTAAAACATGTACCCAACAATTTTAGAAGCCTGATTTCTAGAAGCTATTATATATAGTCAGGGCTTTCAATCCTAACTCATCAGGCTATCTATATAATACCTGGCATATCTATATCCCTATCCCGAATCTACAACGCGCTTCTAGCTCGTTTATAAAAGCAAAATGATAGAATATAATGAAAAATACCTTCTTACGATCTTTAATGTTCTGATAGTCTCTCACTACATCTAACATGTACCTCATCACGTAGGAGCCACAATCCGTGCTTCCAGTTTCCTGTTGATGACACTACACACATATACAAAAATTAAACAAAACCATGCATTAGTAAGTAAAATCAGTGTATATGTGAAGTCGACCTAATATAAGAAAATTACGAAAAACGCGCGCTACTAATATTTCAATGAAATTAAAGTGTCTTACAACAATGTTACTCCATTTCATTGACAAGCCAGATTTTAATGTGGAACCAGCCTGAGCCCTAAAAGATCGAAATGCTCTGCGTCTCGAAAGAACAAGATATTAAAATAAGTATATAGTATCACTTGAGATAATCAAAGTGCAGTTGTTTTTCACTAAGATATATAATATGAAAAACTCACATTTGTATTAAATGCTTAAAAGAGATGTCTCGCTTTGACGTTGTCTTTGGATCACAAAAATATGCCTCATGAGTCAACGGACAAATAATTGCAAGAAACCAATGATCTTTGTCCAATAAATACAAAAAATGGACAACATAATTAATTAAAAGGAAAAGGAAATGGATATTCAGGTACAACATGACTTTTGAGAATCAGCTTTGCTCTACATGATTTTAACAAATTGAGGCTCATGATTTTTGAGAATCACTCATCGATCTGTACACATTCAATAAGTATATAGGGTTTATGTTCATGATATTGAGAATCAGCTTTGCTCTACAAGATTTTATTGATCATTACACATTCAATAGTCAGAAATGGATATTTATTACAGGGGATTATTTAAGGCACACGTAACAAACCTTGCTGCCAAGATTATTAAAGATGAGACGACTTACCCTTGGCAAATTGGAGCGAATACGATACGAACACCACCCATCCTAAGCAAGCTGCACTCCACATAATTCATCACTTCATCATTTACTTTTTTATTTGTTCCAATTTGAGATATTTGAGACATGATAGTTGGACACAAAAATCCCACACCGAACAGCCCTCCTTCTTCAGGATTAAGCTCTTTACAAAGCTTTTGTAAAAACCTTGCACACGAAAACAACTTATTAGATATTTAAATACCAACACGTGTAACAAAGTATATCATATACAAAAATTGCAGATAACTCACAGCATCCACACTTGAATACATGGCATGTTTAAAAATGTCATTCGAAAAAGTTGCATAATATCTTCTTCGGTGACAAACAAACTTTTATCCTCCTTCGAATGGAATATCTTCGACGGGAGTATGACTTGAAACACCTTTGTCTCTGGCCGCAACAGGCAAAGTCAGCATGTGTTTGCAACAGAAAAAGTCAAGAATGTGTTTGCAACAGGCAAAGTCAGCATGACCATGCTTGAGGAACCCGAATTTTACCAGAATACCAGGGTAAACAAATTATTATTGAATTCAATGAAGTACATACGGAACCGTCTCATATACGTTTTTGGGTGAACAAGTACTAAATGTAAAAAATAACTCAGAGGTTAATGGTTAGACAAAAAGCTAATTTCGCCTACTGAATGAGTCGGAGTCCTGAGAGTAAAATATTAGTTATGGATACATGATAATAAACAATTGATGGTGGTTAGTGTTTGCATTTCTTTTCTATCACCTAGAAAGGCTAGAATGTGAAATAGAGACACAAAGTTAATGGTTTGGTATCTCTTCTTAGACCAAGACTCATTCATGGTTAACTGCACTTGGAATTACAGTTGCCAAAAATTCTGCTTTGAAAGAACTTGCTGGTTTTGACAACTTATTACATTCTATTCACTACCTTTTCATAATAGTGCACGCATCACTTATTCTACCTATTATGGCTGTGTTCCAGGTAAGGGGATCGACTTATTTACAGTGAGCATACTACTGTCCCCAACTTCTACAATACCAGAGCCAAGCAACTGAGCAAAGAACCGTAAATCAGCCATGATACATTTATTTGATCAAGAGTTTCAAATTCCATTCTAACATGAAAATACCAAAATCCCACAAACATGAGATATAGCTCTCGGTTGAATACCATAAGATAAATCTAGAATTAAAGGAAAAATGAATACCATAAGATAAATCTAGAGTGCAACCAGCTTAAACAAATTCTAAAGGGCATAACAAATTCTAATGAGTAACTCCCCTTTCTAATGGAAAGAACGCAAGTTATGAAGAGCGAATTGCACCTATTTCGAAGAACAAACTCGGTCCTGAGAGAGCGAGATGTATACCAGCTTAAACAAATTCTAAAGGCCGGGTATAACAGATGCAGAATTACAATAAGCAAAGAATTCAATACATATACCAAATTAACAATCAATTACAAATAAATATACATCAACATAACCAGAAATACCCATCAATTACATTAATAATCAATTACAACTAAGCCGAATTAAACTTACCCTAAATCAAATTAAGCAAAGAATTCAATAATATACCAAATTAACCAAAAAAAATACCTGATGAATGAAATTGATGAACTTGATGAACTTGATGAACGAAAAGAGAGCGAAATTGAAATTGCTGTAAAAGAGAGCGAAATTGATGAACGAAATTGACGAACTTGATGAATGAAATTGATGAACTTGATGAAATAGATGAACGAAATTAATAAAACTGACGAACGAAAACGATATTGACGAGGGAATTGATATTTAGGAGTATTTTTGATATTGAGGATGGAGTACAGTACGTCAATTTAGGAGTATTATTTTAGGAGAGTGTTGTTATTTAGGAGTAGGAGTAGTTTTAATTTTTTTAATTAATATTTTTAGTATAACTTTTTGGAATATGAATAATATAATTTATAATTTTAGGTAATATTGTATATGGCTCGCAAATTTTCAGTTTTGCGCCAAATTTTAGCTCAAGAAATGGCAACGGTCATTACAAAACCGTTGCCTTAAGTGTGTATAAACAACACATATGGCAACGGTTCCTGAGTGGACCGTTGCCGTATGAGTTTTTTCTCTATCTATGGCAACGGTTGTTGTTAACAACCGTTGCCTTTTCTAATTGGCAACGGTTATTTTTAACGACCGTTGCCATTTGTCCATGCCTAAAGTCATTTCTGTACTAGTGCGTATAGACAAGCAACATGCATCGGAGAAAGGAAAAGAAAACCGCTTGCCTCATTCAAGCGGGGTTTTGAAAAACAAAACAAAGGAGGTCTATAGCGGAGGATGCCGACTCAAAGTCTAACCATGGTGTCAAACCCCTAAATCAAGCTCAAGCAACCAAGAATGACATCACCAAAGACCAAGAAACTAATTCAAGGCGGGCAAACGGAAGTACTAAGCTATACTTCCAAGAATGACACGACACACACATGATTCGACTCCATGCAAGACCCATAACCGATAAAAGAACCCTAAGTACCGACTCTCACGGGTGACACTCAACACACAAGGAAAGAAAGGGGGGCGATTTTTGTGACAAAATGTAACCAAAATCACTCACCTACCACAACTTGCGAAGCATGCCCGCAATCTAGAATGGTACTCCATCCAAAAATCAATGAAAAATGCAAATGCACATGATGAGAACAACAACAAGGATGTGACGGGGCTTGGGTTGGGTGAAAATGGTTTGGTGCAAGCACCGTTCTAGGATTTGAGGCTCAAAAACAAGAATGATTGCCAAAATCAACACAACACCTTATTACAATAACTAAGCAACGTCTATGCCCTAACTTTGGCTTTTACAAAACCAAGCAAAAGTTGCATAAACCCCAACTTACTTTGGAAAAATCGGACCCATCACAACCTCAAACAAAATGGTCATAATTAGAAACACCGAACAACGTCTACACCCTAACATACGACTTGAAAATCAAATCAAATGCAAAAAATATGTAAACCCGGCACGCGTGCAAAAACATCAAAAGACCACATTATTGTACCAACGGCTTTTTCTATGTCCCCTTGATGGAAGGGACTTGTTGTTAGCCTTGTTCTCTTTCAAAACACATATTTACATTTTTCTTTTTGGATTTTTCAAAACTTTTTCAACTTTTTCTTTGATTTTCTATTTTCTTTCTTTTTTCATTTTTTTTTCTTTTCTTTTCTTTTTCAAACTTCCAAACACCAAACAAACAACAAGTAACGACCACAACGGAAGAAGCCACCAACCGGCATCTAAATTCCTGACTCTACCACTAACAAAGTACCACAAAAGCAACCATTCTTGATCAAGGAAGGATGTTTTTGGGATGTAGTTCATCTAGTAGTTTAGGCCAAATAAAAAGGTTAAGGCTCAAAGTGGTTAAACAAAAGGGGAAATAAGATGTAAGGGTCAAAACAAGGCTAATTTGGCAAATGTGAAGTTCATTTATTTGGAACAAAAGTTGTCTCACATGCACATGAACATAAACACGGAAATAAGGAACGAGCGCCATTCTTATGCGTATAGACATAACACACCACGTAAGGAGGACTACTCACAATCCTAAACTGAGTCGGTTTGATGGACCGACTATAAAGGAGGCTCTATCCTCACATTTGAGTAGCTAATGTCGGTCCTAGGTCGAGTCAAGGTCTAACACGGTCTCACAAGGTGGTCGAAACTTGGTCATTAAGCCTAGACTTCCGGGTCCTTGCAAGCAAGAACCCTAACAAGGTGACATCAAACGGTGCAAGCTATTAGGAGGGTAAGACACAAGCAAGACAAATATCATCATTGACGGCATATATCCTCCACTATTCAACCTCCTATGCATATTTACAAACAAAAGCAAAACAGAAAAACCGACTAACACATATTCACAAAACTATGAAAATGAAAAGGCATGCAAAACAAAAGCAAACTAAAAACAAACACAACAAAGATGCAACAACAAGAAGGCTAAACTAACAGCACATCAACCACAACAACCAAAAGTTCCCCAAAGGAACATCCAAGGCACAAAAATCCCGTTCTCCTTCATGATATCAACATAAAAAGAAATCGGAAGGGGGAGAAAGAAGTAGGAAAGAGTATACCAAGCATCTTCATTCTCCTAATACCTCGGGTTGCTGTCGCATCTGCCACTTGTTAGTCCAACAAACATATATATACAAAACAAGCAAAGAACAAAAACAAAAGAAAGGAAGAACATATTTTTTGAAATTTTTTGATTTTTTTGGTATTTTTGAAGTTTTTTCATATTTACAAAAGCAAATAAATATTCACAAAGTGGATATTTTTCCCTCCCCACACTTAAGATTTACATTGTCCTCAATGGAACAAAGTGCAAGGGGGAAATGAAGAAAAAAAAGAACGAAAACAACATGTTTTTGGCTTTTTTGAAATTTTTGAGAAAATAAAAACTTGTTTTTGTATTTTTGAAATAAGCGGTTATTCCTCCCCACACTTATTTATATGCATAGTGTGAGGAGGAAAACCGGAAAATAAAGAACATGTTTTTGAAATTTTTTGGTTTTCAATTTTTTTTTGATTTTTGATTTTTATGAAAACAATAAAAACAAAAAGAAACAAAAGAAATGAAAAACTAAAAACTAAACTAAATGCAAACTAAATGCTCTAATCTACATGTATGCAAACTATATGTGACAATATGATACAAAATGGAAATCTAATGCATCTAAATGAGTGCAACTATATGCAACTAAACTAATGATGTGAAAACATGAATTGAAAACTAAAACTATCGAACTAAACTAAATAACTATTCTAAATGCATGCTAAAAAGGAAAATGCAAACTAAAGTGAAATTTGGATTAAGGGAGTTACTTGCTTTGGATTTTTCAAGGGGGAGCATAGCCACCACCTACCACCTCCAAAGGTGGTCACTGATCAAAATGATCCTCCGACTCGAAACCTTCTCCATTGCCATAATCATCTTCATTGCCATCAATCGCCATGTAGTCGCCCGGGTTGGTCACGAAATCACGGAAGGGAGAGGCATGCGAGCCACTAGCTCCCGGATCACCAAACATGCCATGGGGAGAAGGGTGCCCTTGAGGGCGGGGTCCCGAGTCCACGTCCCCACGGAAGTTGGGGGGAAAGATCGGGTTAGAGAAATAACCCGGAGTAACATTGATCTCCCCGAAAAAACGCCCCTCTGGAGGCACATATCTTTTCTCGGGAGGCATGTAGTAAGACGGACGACCACCGTACTCATGATGAAGTCCCTGGCGGACAGACTGGTCATAGCTGGGGAATTGCCCATAGGCCTGATCGTGGTATATGTAATTAAGCTTATAAGATAAGTCCCTATGTCTCTCATCCGCCAATGCTTGGCGCTCGTCTGCAAGGTCTGCCGCCTTCTTCATGCCCAAATCAACCCGGGCCATGAAGTCAATGAGGTCCTGGGGCATGGTGAAAGACTAAGTAGATGGACCGGAGCCGGAGGTAGATCCCTGGAAGTATGAAGGACCACTCTGGAAAGGGGGCATGGTAACGGGGGGCTGCTGAAACTGCTGAAATGGAAGGTCAGATGTGGTGGTACCCGTCCTATCTCGGGCATATACTCTCGGAGCACGCTGATCGGGAGGGAGCTCATCGGGGTCCACCTCAATATCAAGGAGGTATGAGGTCTTCCCTGGCACAACTCTCATCCTCTCGGTGTTAGGCAAGGGCACCGAATTTCTGAACTTGTTGTCAACCCGAATCTGCCAATACTCATTACGATCACTGGGGTTATACCTTACCCACCCCAAAGCATCCTGCAAGTATCGGCGAGATAACACATTCTCACCCTGATTGAAGTCTACCGTAAAGTGCCTTTGACAAAGGTCGTTGGCTATCAAGGTGACTATCCCCCCAACACAAATGGGGGTGGTAAGCTGAGGTTGGGTTGCTAACCTACTCAAATGAAGGGCCATGTGGTGAGCAATATTAAGTTTCGGCCCACTAACCAAGTAACACCCCAAAATCTCGAGCTCCGTCGTGGTAAAATTGTGAGGCTCATCCCTAGAGAAGACGGTCCACCCCATGAACCTATGCCAAATCCTAATCGGTGCCAAATGCACCCTATTAGCCGGTTTATTCTTGGTTATATCACTTACTAAACCGGTTATGGCGGTCCAAATAGCCTCCGTATCAAAGCCCTCCGGAGGCTTAATAGGCAATTTTCCATTTAGCCCAAAAATGACACCGAAGTCCTCCAACGTAAGACGATGCTCCCTATTCATTAAACGAAATTCCAAGAAAGCAACCTTCCCTAAACTCCGATTCTTAGTAACTACAAGGGAGCTCAAAAACTCCCAAGTCAATCTAGGGGAAGTGTGAACCGGTCTAGTTTCATACAATGTTTTCATCCTTAAACCGTCAAAAAGACTCTCAGTGATCTTTTCAATTCCAAGCTCTCTCAAACCAGCTCTATCAATGAACCTAGCCGGATGAAGGGGGCGATGCTTGAAGTAAGTGAAATTACCTTTTTGTTGAATGGAAGCAAATTGGAGTCCGGGAAAGCTAGGTTCCGGACCAATGTTGCTGCTATCAATTACATTCCGCACTTCTTGCTCCACCATCGGGTCATGCCTTGATTTCGATCTCCTTTACGTTCTTCCTGACATGGTTATTTTGAGGTGGTTTGATGAGGGAATGAAAGGGGTTTTGATTTGGGAGAGTTCAGATGGGTTTTTGAAGGTAAGGGATGTGAGGGAGAAGAGGGAAATAAGAAAGAATGAAGAGGAAGTGAAGATGAATTGAGAAAAATGAAGGGGGTTTGCGTTTTTAATATCCGCGACAGACGACTCTCAGCCGGTCTGGGACCGGCCGCCGGTCGACCGGCTGAGAGTTAGGGTTAGGGTTTTTTCAATTTTTCGAAATTTTTTTATGGGATTTGATTCTGAGCCGGCGGACCGGCTGCCGGCCGACCGGCTCAAAATCCTTCTTCAAGTCTTCCCAGCCTTTTCTTCTTCCTCAAGTCTCACTCACAAAAACTCCCAGCCGGCGGACCGGCTGCCGTCCGACCGGCTGGGGATCCTTCTTCGCTTCTTTTTCTTCACATAAGGTTCACAACTCATGATTCTCAGCGGGTGGACCGGCTGCCGGTCTACCGGCTGGGAATCAAGCTTCATTTGAATTTTTCGATTTTTGAATAAGTGTCTCGTCTTTGAGTCGGTTGACCGGCTGCCAGTTAGGTGAAGGCTGGGAGTGCAAAATCTGAAATCTGCCCAAATAAACTATAAAAAACAGAAATGTGCCCAGGCCCTCCCAGCCGGTACGGGACCGTCGGCCGGTAGGTCGGCTGGGAGTACCTGTGCACAATTTCGAAAAATAATTTACTTAAACATAAAAATCGACTTTGCCAACAACGGTTTTGCCTACTATCCTCCGACTATACTCAAGAAATAACCACAAACAAGCAACCAACATATCCAAATCTCTCATGCAAGCTAAAAATTAAACTAAAAATCGAACTAAAAATTAAACTAACATGCAAACTACAAGAAGGAAAAGAAGCTAATACTTACAAACGGTGGTTGTTAAGTGACTCCACCAAACCTTACACGACCAATCTTCAATTTTTGTAGACGGGAACCTCGTCCATGCTAGCCAAAGACCTTAGAAAACGGTCAAAGGCTTCGACCGTAGCTTCCACCTTGCTTTCATGAGCAAGTCCCGCTCCACACATCTTCAACTTTTGACCCTTGACATCTTTTCCGGCAATTAGCTCCTCTAGGTCCCATTTTTCAACCAAAGGGTCCTTAAAAGAACTAGCACAACTTGGTTTCTCTTGTTCTTTACCACGGTCCTTCTTCTTCGGACAAAACAACTTCCCGCTAGTAAAACTAGCATCCTCATTCTTCAAAGTCATACTTTTCATGATTCCCTTTTCATCAAACATCTTAGGGACATCATTCAACATCAAACTTGCAACCATGCCAATATTTTTTCCCTTGTAACTTGTACCGAGAGCTTCCGGAAGTTCAAACTCCGCCACTTCCTTTCCCACTTCGAATGATAGTTTTCCTCTCTTGACATCAATAGTAGCTCCTCCGGTGGCCAAGAATGGCCTACCAAGTATCACAAAAGAGTTGCTACCGACGGGGACATCCAATATCAAGAAATCGGTGGGGATGGATAGATTTCCCACCTTGACAATAACATCTTCAAGTACCCCTAGAGGAAGTTTTTCGGTACCATTCGCAAGAGTGATAGAAGTTGTAGCGGGAGACAAATTCTTGATGTCCAATTTCTTTGCCATAGCTAGAGGCATGACACTCACGCTTGCTCTCAAGTCACATAAGGCATTCTCAATCTTCTTCCCTCCAACATAGCAATTTATCGAAAAGCTACCCGGATCTCCGAGTTTGATGGGGAGGGTGCTTGGGACTTTCTTGGCGGACATGATTGCATTCACTTCTCTTGTCTTTTCTCGAGAGGGGATTTTTGCTTCCACCTCCTCTACAAGTTTCATCAATTCCTCACAACGAGGATCTCCTTTTGTAATTTTTCGGAAGAACTCACAAACTCTCCTCTCAATGAGCCCTTCTTCATGTTCGGACTCTTCTTCAACCACACCTTTTCCTTTCTCAATATTCACTTTCCTTTCATCTTTCTTCTTCCTTGGAAATTCTTTGACTTGTTCCATCACAAATAAGTCTTCATTCATCCCATCTTGGTCACTAGCTTCCGGGGAAACAACGGGCACCATCACCATTGCTTCCTCCTCAATATCCCCTCCAAAAACCGTCATGAGTTGCTCAAGTGAAGGTTTTTCTCCGCTACTAGTGGTTTCAAGCATTGGTTGCTCATCGGCATTTGTCATGATTGCATTAACCCCATGATGTTTTGAAGCATCTCTCGAGCTTTGACCTTGAGCTATAAAACCGCCCGGAGGCCTTTGAGGATTGGCTAACGCTTGGGAAGCGACTCTAGCCTCCATCTCTCTTATCTCCTTTTGGTTGGCATTCCGCAAGTTCATCATCTCTTGATTATGGGTAGTTTGCATATTCTTCACAAGCTTGAGTAATTCACCCACTTGATTCTCACTCGATGGTTCTTGATGAGGGGTGTTGGTAAGAGGCAAATAAAACCCATAGTCATTCCTAGGGACTCCAACTTGAGAGTTCCCCTTTGGCATTTGGCTATTGAGGTTGGGATTTTGTTGAATGAAATTCGGGTCATTGAAACCTTGGTTGTGAAAGTTTTGGTTTTGAATTTGGTTGTTGTTGTGAAAGTTATTTTGAA
Organism: Silene conica; assembly: GCA_029255685.2. Classification (NCBI taxonomy): domain Eukaryota; kingdom Viridiplantae; phylum Streptophyta; class Magnoliopsida; order Caryophyllales; family Caryophyllaceae; genus Silene; species Silene conica. The sequence continues at coordinate 24,385,895 of CM055317.2, read as the reverse complement.
ATGGTGGTGGGTTGAAGTTTTGGGTTTGATTTTGGTTTTGGTTTGGGTTTAAGTTGTTGTTGTTGAAATTCGGGTTGTTGTTGTTGAAATTCGGGTTGTTGTTGTTGAAATTCGGGTTATTGTAACCTTGGTCATTGAAGTTTGGTGCAAAGCCTTGATTGGCTTGGTTTGATTGATTTCCTTGATAGAAATTGTTGTTGTTGTAATGGTTTCTCGGATTGAAGTTTCCACCCCTTGGTTGAAAACCGGGTGGATTTTGCACTTGAGGTTGTTGGATTTGATGTGGATTCAACACATTAGTACTCTTGTAACTCATGTAAGGGCTCCCTCAAATCCCTTGATGGTAGTAGTTTGAATTGGGGTTGAAAGTGTTTTGCCCTCTAGAGTTATTGAATGCTTGGAAAGCATACAATTCTTCCTCACTTCCACTTCCCTCAATAGAGTTATTTGCACATACTTCGAATGTGTGCCCATTTCCTCCACACAAATCACATGAGGCTACACTATTCACTTGGTACATTCCCGGGACGTTGCTCTTAGTCCCTTTGCTTGTAGAGCCCTTAGTCAATTCTTCCAACTTCTTGGTTAACATGTCCAACTTGGCATTGGTTTCCTCGTTCGCCTTTGAGTTGGAAAGGTGCTCACTAGGGTACTTGCTACTCTTTCTCAAGACATTTCCCCGAGTACCATAATTCTCCTCGGAATCAACGATTTTTTTGATAAGCTCCGTTCCCTCCTCATGCGGCAAGTGGTCAAAGCTACCCCCCGCCGATGCATTAACCATCTCTTTCGTGCGTGGGAGAAGAGTCTGAAAAAAGGTTTGGGTCGTGTACCAAGTGGGTATCCCGTGGTGGGGACACTTAGCAAGCAAATCTTGGTATCTATCCCAAGCTTCTCCCAAAGATTCTCCCTCGTCTTGCTGAAATTGAGTTATCTCATTCCGGAGCATGGCGGTCTTAGAGGACGGGTAGTACTTAGCAAGGAAGGTCGTTGCCAAGTCGTCCCAAGTGGTGAAAGTGTTTGGAGCATGAACGTTCAACCACCTATCCGCCTTGTCGGTCAAGGAATAGAGGAAGAGCATTAGCCTTAAGGTTTCCTCGGGCACTCCCGTTTTCTTAATCATTGCTACTTTACCCTTGAACTTTCTCAAGTGTCCATGAGCATCTTCATGAGAAGCCCCACTAAAGGCGTTCTTCTCGCTAGAACTCATTTGTGAAGGGTGTATTTCAAAATTTTGAGGAACAAGAGTGCCAAAGTTGATTGGATTTGTGGTGTCATTGTGATTGGGCCGGTTATGATCACGAAGGGCGGCCATTATATGAATTTGGTGGTGATTTGGAATGTGAGGTGAGGGTGGTGGTGATTGATAAAACGGATTGTCGAAGTTTTCAAATGTTGGGCTAGGATTGCTTTGATTCGGGCTTGGTGGTTCGGGTGAAGAGGGGTTGTTATGGCTAGTAGATGCTTGGGAGGCAATTCTTACTCTTGCAATGGTCTTCCTCCTTAAGGCCCGAAAAAGCCTCTCCGGTTCGGAAGTTGACAACAAAGAATTAGAGTCGCCCCTAGGCATAAAACTTGGCACACAAATTAGTCGTCCTAGTGTTTTTTAGGCACTAGGGTGAGCAATATAGCAACCACTCTACAATTAACTACCAAAGCTTTGATCAAAACAAAACAAGCTCAACTAACTCAAGACTAAAACTAAAACTAAACTACACAACTTCTAGCACCATCCCCGGCAACGGCGCCATTTTGATGCGCGAGCTTAAGTCGTCGGTTCTCATGATCAAACAAATTTATAAACACAAAAATAGTAGTATAATAGGGTTATCGTTCGCAAAAACGGTGGAGAAATTGTATAGTTATGTTCTAATTGAAGCTAGAGTCGGGGTAATAGGTTTGTGATTGGTTAACAACTAAGAAACAAGTAAAGCAAATAAATTGAGATTAAATCTATGGAAGGGAAAACTAGGGTGTCGGGGGTCACTAAGATGGGTAGACGAAGATACGAGAAAGCAAACTAGAAGGTCTCAAATAAGTAGTCTCGGGTAGTCTCTTCTCTCGAGTCGACTAACCTAGGTCGGAATACCCTAGCTTTCGCTACAAATACCACAACCAACCATTAAACATGCTAAGACAAACCCTCAACCGTCGCTAAAGGCAAGTCACGCTAAAATCAAAGCCCAACTTTCGTTGAAGCAAATCATCAAACACCTAGCATGCAACAAATGGAAAACTACTTTATCAAGAATAACTAATCAACAAACTAGCATGAATTTATCATCTAATCACCACCCAAGTTCCCCCCTAACCCTAGATATAAAACTACTCACTCATGATTAAGGAAAGCATGTGAACAATTGATGGGTAAATGATAAACATGTTGGATTATGGTAAGAACAATCAAGTGAACAAAAGAAACTTAAACAAATGAAATAACTAAGTAAGGATTAGGAAGATTATACCATTAACAAAGGAAAAGGAAGTAACTTGGATAACAAGATGAAGAATTCTTTCAAACCCTTCAAATTACAACCCAAAATATCCTCTAACAATGTCCAAGAAGATTACTAAAGAAGATTACTAAAGAGAGATTAACAAGATTGAAAGATTAAACTAAAATCTAAGAAGGATTAAGTATTTTTATAGAGTTTTTGTGACTAAGTATGAAGGAATAAAACAGTAGAAAACCCTAAAATTGCGTAAAAAGTAATGTGTAAACAAATGATACAAGTGCGGGTTTATATAGTGCGCGAAATTCTGAAAAGTGACTCTCAGCCGGTGGACCGGCTGCCGGTCTGGGACCGGCTGAGAGTCCAAATATGGACTTCTGAAACAATTCTTCGAATGGCCATGCTTCCCAGCCGACCGGCCGGCTGCCGGTCTGGCACCGGCTGGGAGGCCTATTCCTTCAATCTGATTTTTCTTCATTTTTCTTTAGTGTACAGGTACCCTCAGCCGGTGGACAGGCCGCCGGTCGACCACCGGCTGGGAGCCCTTTTGTAATGATCTGTCCAAAGTTGCATTTTCTTCATTTCTTCAAAATGACTAAGTATGGAACATGATCCCCAGCCGGTTGACCGGTTGCCGGTTGGCCACCGGCTGGGAGCCCTGAACAAGGAAGCTGTAACATTTCGCATTTTTGCCCAAAAAGTCAAGTCAAGGTCCCCAGCCGGCCTACCGGCCGCCGGCTGGGAACCGGCTGGGAGTGCCTGGGAGGTCTTCTTGCTACTTCCTTCAAATTTCTTCATAATTCGTTCCAAAATCGTCTCGTTCGCTCCCGTTTCTTCGCTCCCGCCATAATGCCTACAAAATGTAAACCAAAAAGGAATAGTCGAGGTAACGGGCATAAAAACGAGCAAAGGCACGCAAAACGAGGTCATATCGGGACCGAAAATGAAGAATATATAGTGAAAATAATGACCAAAATGGAGCTCATCAGTTGTGTCTCGTGATGAAAAAATGGAAATAAAAATGTATTTTGATGATGAGGCGTCGGAAACGAGTCCGTTACTCACGAACTCTTTCAGTCCTAAGCTCACGTTCTTTGTCAATTTTCTTGTGAACTCGGTCTTACTTCGTTGTGGAGGTCGCGATAAGTTGAGTTGTTGTGAGGCCGTAGTTCTCTATAATTGGTTGATCGGTACAAAAGTTAACTTGACATCTCTGTTTTGCGCTAAAGTTGTGCATGTTTCGAGTATCTTGGTAATAGAATGATTTGTACAACCTTGGACATCCCCTATGGCATGTGGATTTACGAGTTGTTGTTTCGAGTTGGAGTTGTGGATGTGTGTAGCTATGGTGTTGTGCCTCGAGATCGCATGTGCGACAAATTGATGAAATTAATGGGAATTTTGAGTAATGACCGTGAATTACAATTTGGTCGAAATAATGATAATGAAGGGAAACCGAGTGGTGTGGACGGGTTGGAGAACAAGGTTGATAAATTGTTTACGTTAATTTATGGCTTGAGTCAAGTCAAGGCCGAGGGTAGTCGTGGACCGAGTATTGATGCGGAGATGCGTAGTTGGATGAATAAGGTTGATGGGCTTCTTGATGAGTTGGGTCGTGGTCTTAAGGATGTACGGGATGAGGTGTTTACGATTAGTGATCGTCACCAATTTCTAACCACTCAAGGTAGTGCACTAGTCCGTGATAGTAGGTTGTTGCGTGAAGACGGGGGTCAATGCTTGGCCGCGGTTAAGGCACTCTCCCTCAAAGTCCTCAACTTTGAACAAGCCTTAGATTCTCAAGCTCGGAGTATTGGGAGTTGTTTGGACCGCTTGTCAACTTTGGAATATCGTGCTAGGCCCGAGTTTGTTAACCCGTTCATTATCAAACACCCCGAGTAAATCTGCTATTGGCTCTGTTTTCGTCTCGTTTTGCGTGGGCCTCTAATTTCGTGGTTATGCAGGAACTTATTTTGGCATCGGTTGTGGATGGATGTCCGTCTCTACCTTCCTACCATATTCTGTTTTCCCTTTACTTGCCATAAACTACTTGGCCTCTTCTCTTTTGCTTTGGCCGTGACTTTGTGATCCATTCCTCTTATTTGTTTTCCATTCGGCCCATAGGCTTCTCTATACATTATGTTTTCTTTAAATTCGGCCCATAGGCTTAAACTCTTGGTTGTGTGTCGTTTAAAACATTCGTATCTCATATGTGTATAATATTAGTTGTGTTTGTGTGTTTCGTTATAATTGCATGCTTAGTTTGTGTTTCGTAATGTATTATTCTATTCGTTTTATGTCTTTGATTCTGTCTTTTCAATGATGTCAAGAGGGGGAAAAGAATGCGACCTAGACACGAATCTGCCTAAGCTTGCTACTTGTCGTAACACGTTGTCTCTCATAGTTCTTAAAGTATTTAGTTTAAAATAAAAATAGAAACCCTAAGTTGATCTATATTATGAATGAACAATATTATGTTGAGGGGGAACGTCGCACTTAGACACGATTCTAGATAAGGTTTGCCATCATTAAAAAAGGGGAATTTGTTGAGTAATATATTAATATATGTTTAATATATATTTTATGTTTTAATGATGATAAATCTAGTGAATATGTTTTATATACTTGTACGCGTAATCGTGTGTTAAGTGTACAATTATTTTTAGAGTGAAGATCTCATTAATAGTCAAGCTTAGAATTAATCAAAGAGTGAAGAAAGATCACAAGTCCTTCTCAAGTCCTTTTGAAGATTTGTGAGAATAGAAGTCAAAGAGCGGAATCGTATATAGTTGGAATGTTATTAACTATGTATTATAACGTATTTGTATAGTCTTGGTAAGTAACATGTTCAAAGTTATAGCTCGTAGCTATAACTCTTTGATGCAACAAGAAATGCACGAAACAAAAAATGCTTGGAATTGTATATGTGTTGTTGTAATGTTGTCAAATATTAAATTAGTAATCTTAAAACGGTTTTATAGAATAAAAATTTTCTATGGTTAAAAAGGATTAAAATAATTATCTTATGAGTTAATTATTTATCCTAATATACTAAGAATTTTATTCTAACCGTAATTGTCAATATCCAAATTCCTAGTGAAACGTGTAAACGATTTTATTCATTTAAGTAACACGCCTCTCACATTATCTTTTGGTCTATTTAAATAAATATTATGTGTTTATTTAAATACCTTAAGTAAACTTGATTTTGGTAAAAGATATAATTTATTATATCTTGACAAGAATTAGGAGTTTGATTTTAAGTAGGATATTATGTTTTATGATATAAGCTATTTCCTAAATCAAATAGGTTTAGGAAACTTGATCTTATATCTTAAATATATTAATATCTTAAATACATCTTTCCTAATTTAAATAAGATTAGTTTTAGAATATTACCTAGAACAAGGATTCTAGTTAAAGTGATATTCCTAAAACATGTAGGGTTTGGAATAAAGCCTAGATCTAATTTACTATAAATAAGGATACTCGTAACACATTAACTACTTACGAAAAATACACAAAAACTCGCCTACCAAGAAACGAACGCTACCTCACGTGCGTCTTGTTGTTCGTGCTCAAATCTGTCATATTCCGTCACAAGACTACAAGTTATTGAAGATCATTCTTATTCGTTCAAGAATGTTGAACACAAGAATTCATTAAAGATTTATCTTATTTGCATAAGATAGTTTGGGTATTTTACGGTACTCATTGTAGTAAAGTATTTCACGGTACTTGACATAGCTAGGTATTTTACGGTATCTAGATTGAGTTACAACTAACATCAAAGTTGTACGAGTAAGGTTGATAAAATTGTAATCCGGAGAGAGGTACTAATTTTATTAATTGAGAATAGTGGACGTAGGTTTCGATTAGTGAAACTGAACCACTTCAAAATATCGTGTCTCCTCTTATTTTATTGTTTTCATTCTCTACTCACAACTACCACGCCAATTGACATACATCGAAAAAGAATCGAAAAAGTTGGCATACTCAATTCAACCCCCCTCCCTTCTTGAGTATATTTAGATCAATAGACTCTTCACATAAGGAATGTTTGGTAATTACTTCTATTCGCCTACCGAACATCACGTTTTTGTTGCAGCTAGTGCGAAGTTTTTTGGAGAAAGAGTTTCTCGAGAATAAGACAAATAATAGAACCTTTGATCTGTCGGATATTCAAGAACCAACAACCGAGCAACCAATGGAGGAAACCGTTCCTTCAACTTCTGCTGCGGTTAGTGACACGGCTGTCGCAACCCTATCAAAAATAAACCAACTGGTTCCAGCTAAATGTAGTAGAGACAGTCGGGTATCGTATCCACAGGGAGAAGGGAATCCTATAAGCTAAGTAAGTCTGCCAAGTAACCAAAATGGGGGGTTGTTTGTTTGGTTTTTCTAAACTAATAAGAGGATTAAAAGAGAGTAAAAAGACGAGAGAAAAATATAGGTCTAGCAGGAAAAGGGGAGTATGCCAGGAATCGGGTCACCGCGGTACGTAGTTCATGTCATGCGAAAATACTATGTCAGTCAATTCTTTGATAAGGTGGGTAGTGATTATCTTTTTTCGGTCTCAAATCACCCTAGACTCCCCAACCAATCTTTCGATCCAGGAAAGTTATATCGATTGTTCTAAGCAAGCGAGTTTTATTAAATAAACCGGTCTCATGCATGCATTCAATTAACAGGTTTTATGATTAAATTGCTTATAAACAAACCTCGTCGTAGAAAAGACTAACATGTGAATCCTACAACATTATTACCGCGACTTCCCTCATCCTAACATACTAGGGAAATTAGCTACGCATGGCTTTGGGGACTATACTAACCATTATGACGGATGTATAAAAAGACATGATTTAAACTAATTAAGAGTAGTAAAGAATAAGAGAAACAAGAAATAAAACAAAAGAAATTAAATTAAAAGGGAAGAAAAATTACAGATTAAACCGGAGTCCGAGGTAAGAAAGAAAGAAGAAAGCTAAATCTAAAAGTTTCTGAAACTGTAGAAGGGAAAGAAGAATAACAAGTGATGTGTAGTGTGAGATGTCTCTTTTGAGTGATAGTCGATCTCCTTTTATAAGGAGCATCAAGCTATCTCAAATTTCTAACCTAAAGTCTAACGACAAACCGAGGCCCATAAGTGATTTACTCGATCGAGCTTCAAACCCACTCGATCGAGTAGATTAAGGGCCATAAGTACTCGATCGAGTGATTAAGGACTCGATCGAATGGATTACAGACCAAAACCCCTCGATCGAATGGATTACAGACCAAAACCCCTCGATCGAATGGATTACCGAACAAAACCCCTCGATCGAATGGATTACAGACTCGATCGAGGACTTCTCACCGAGTAATTCCTGCTTTACGCACTGAACTTCAAACGGCTGTTATTTCTTCGTTACTCGTTCAAATCAAGCGTTCTTGGTGGCGTTGTAAATCTAATAGGATAAGCTTTCATCTCCAATTGGAATCACTTGATTATCTGTTGTAGAACTCGTGATATGGCTCTCCAAAGTAGGCACCAGAAAGTTGAAGTTCTTCCTTGGTTGTTTGGCTCTCATTCTTCATTTTGCGCACCTCTAGTAGCCTTTCACTTGGATGAATTGCGCTTCCCAATGCTTATAAGGGCTATTCCAACTTCCATCTTCTAAGAGAGTGTACTTGGGACAACTTTGGCTCGGTTTTCATCACTTTCGCGCTTATTCCTACAAAATAGCAAGAAAAGCACAAAGTAGCATGTTCGGGGTATAAAGTGATATAAAATCACTTGTAAAACATAGAAATGCGTGCCAAAAGGTACTGAAAAGTGTATATAAAATGCACGCATCAATTAGTATTCCTGAGGAACCTAGGATAACGGGTAGAGTCTCCATTACTCCAGACAGATACATTGGTATGGTCGAGGAACTTGACGGAGCTGACGTTTTACTCCTAGAGAGCAATGAACCCGCAACCTATAAATGTGCTATGACATGTTTCGACTCAAAGCTATGGCTTAATGCCATGCTATCCGAAATGGACTCCATGTATGAGAATAACGTATGGGAGTTGGTTGATTTGCCTGATAAGGTTCGACCTCTTTGGTGCAAATGGCTTTATAAGATAAAGCGTTCTATAGAGGGACAACCAGACACCTATAAGGCACGACTAGTGGCAAAAGGTTTCACTCAAGTGCAAGGGTTGCACTATATGATGAAATATTTGCACTCGTAGTCATGCTGCATTCCATTCGGATAATCTTAGTGATTGGCGCTTTTCATGACTATGAAATTTGGCAAATGGATGTGAAAACCGCCTTCTTAAACGATTATTTGGGGGAGGACTTGTACATGGTAAAGCCCGATGGTTTCACCGATCCTAAAAATCCTAAGAAAATGTACAAGTTTAAGCGTTCCATTTATGGACTTAAGCAAGCATCTAGGAGTTGGAATCATCGTTTCGACCAGGTGATAAAAGAGAATGGTTTCACTCGATCGGTCGACGAACCATGCTTTTATATCAAGTCGAGTGGGAGTAAGATTATCTTCCTGATGTTATATGTCGATGACATGCTCTTGATTGGGAATGACATTCCTCTTTTATCTTCGGTAAAGTATGGTTAAAGAACCATTTCTAGATGAAAGATCTGGGTGATGCACAATGCATCTTGGGAATCCATATCTATAGAGATAGATCACGATGGATGTTATCACTGAGTCAGGAGTCTTATATAGATAAGATTGTTGACAGGTTCAGCATGACCAACTATAAGAAGGGGTTACTTCCAATGATCTCGGGGGTGCATTTGAGTAAGACTCAGGCACCAAAAACATCGGAAGAGGTCGAGCGCATGAGTCGCATTCCTTATGCATCATCTATAGGATCGATCATGTATGTCATGATATGCACACGTACAGACGTGGCATATGCTTTGAGTATAACGAGTCGGTACCAAGACAATCCACGTGAAACACACTGGATGGTTATTAAAAACATTCTTAAGTACCGGGACTAAAGATTGGGTATTGACTTATGGAGGTGATACTCAGTTATGCGCAAACGGTTACGCAGATGCTAGCTTTTAAACGAATCGGGATGACTCAAAATCTCAGTCTGGATCCGTGTTTACTCTTAATGGCGCTGCTGTCAGTTGGAAAAACTCCAAGCAAAGTGTTATAGCAGATTCTACTACTGAGTCCGAGTACTATGTCGCTTCGGAAGCTGCAAATGAAGCTATATGGATGCGTCAGGTCTGACAAGAACTAATTGTAGTTCCTAGTGTTGGGAAATATGTCCTCAACAATAGTGCGATGACGTAATTAAATCTCATGACGAGAATATGCAAGGGATGATCCGAAATTATATAGTCAACTGACCAACATTAATCGATAATGATTGGCTAACTAGAGTTTGACATTACTGTCGTATGGCGGTGGTGGTCAATTTATAATTGATATATTGATCAATTGTATAAGATACAAGTTGATCAAATTCCTTAAAATCAAATATCGAGAAATCAGAGGTTGAATCTTAATGTAAGATTTGTATTTGAAATTGAAACGTGTCAATTCTCAAATATTAAGCGATGTTTATGAAACGTCGAAGTTAGAATGAAAAGAGGTCGTGGTTATTACAAATATTGTATATCGTATTGACGATTATTTTAATGACCATATTATGAGACGGTAGTTATGAATTACTAAGTAATTTGTTAATAATTATTTAATTAATTTAGAGATAATATTTATTTAATAAGTATGTATTTTATATTAATACAATTGTATTTCTTGACATAGGATGTCACATGTCACACAATTGTATAAATTACAATTTGTAAAATGAAAGTCCATTTTACATAAAATGTGTCGTGTGAATGTATATGTTATGGTTGCTTATAATTTGATTATGCACCTAACTTAAACACAATGATTAGTTTAGGCATGATGGCTAATGGGTAGCCATGCAAGCCTAAGTGTATGTGTAAGACAAAAGGTATCTAAAACCCTTCCTCATGCTCTCATTCCTCACAGCACACTTAACCCCAACCCTCACCATATAATGTGAATTGTTCACATTTCCCATTTCTAATTCTAACTTTATGCAATTTTTCTAGTGTTAAAGAAAATTCTCTAAAATCCTCTAAAATATTATTGCTTAATATTTATACTATAATAGTTATAGTATCTCTAATATAGTTATCTAATTAGATTAGATAATATTTTAAGGAAAAACGATTTTGTTCACCTAGTCCGTGTTAATCTCGGTTAATAACGGTATATCTTGGGTGCATCGTAAAGGAGGCAAGATACTTTGGTTGCTCTGTGGAGGATCGTCCTAGCATATATTTGGACAGAATGTAAGGGTCCGAATCTTTCATTTCCGCATTTTGTTTTGCATGCATAAAGATCTTGACCTAAAATTAAAGAGTTAATTTGGTAAGTAAATTAGTAAGACTAATTATGTATTAGGGCTAGTACGACGAACCCTACAAGTGGTATCAGAGCATTCGGTTGCTTGCATGCAACTCGTTTCGTTTTTACGAGTAATAAGATTAACAAATAAAACGTAAAATATTAAGTCCATATAAGATATGCACGAAAATATTTATGCATGTATACTTTCTGGTCCTAAAAGTGTTTTAGGTCATTTTATATGATTTATGGAATAATATTGTTCATTTTACAAATTAATTGTTAATTTTTGCATTTTTTAATCGGCTAAAAGTTTTTATTATGGGAAAAATAGCAAATAATATTTTCTGGCCGAGATTTATATATATGTTCTCACATGCATTTTCTATATTATGAATATAAATTTTTCGAAGTTATTGGAGTTTTATGCATGGTTTATGAAATTTAATGGTTAAATTATCATAGAATGAATATAAAATGGGTTTATATAGTTAAATTATGAATTTAGCTACAAAATCGTTTGAGTATGTCACATGCAATATTTAAAGTGTTCGTTAAATTTTTCATAAGTTTTTATCAAGTATTGCATGATTATTGATTTTTAAGGTAAAAATCAGAATAATAGTGACATAATTAAATTTAAATAGTTTGAATTGGAATTTGGCCACAAAACGTTTACACAATGTCATATATATTATTTCTAGCATGCATGTAAATTTTGAGATTTTTCTTTCGAATATTGAATGAGGATTGATTTTAATGGTTAAAATCGTATATTATATGACGAAATTCGTTAAAAATAGTTAAAGTTACTAAAATGGCCGGAAAAATTCACCCATAGATGTCATATTAGATATGTTCATCAGCGTAATTTTCTTGGGTGTCAAAGGTTTCTGGAAATTAAAATTTTAATTTTACAAGTTAAACTTAATAATTTGGATTTTAAGAGTTATAATTCACTTTTTCAGACCTTGGGCAGTGATTTTACTGTTCATTTCAGATTCTAAAGAGTTTATAATGTGTAAAGATCATGATTAGTTTTTATTAGTATTTTATTGCATTTTTTAAAAGTGATTTTTGAATTTCGGACATAAAATGTGCAATTTTACGACTTATTTCGAAATAAATTGGTTATTTTGTTTATACTAATGAATTTTTGGTTCTGGAATTTTAAAAAAATTCCAGAATATTCAAAATTTGAATTTTGAATTTTTTGTGACTCATTTCGAAATTTTTGTGATTCATTTGGATTTTTATATTATATTTTCCGGTAAAACCGATTATATACCGAACAATATTTTAATAATTAAGTTAAATCATGTTCAAAATTTGAGTAAGACTATTTAAATAATACTTTAAATAGATCGCAATTCCATAAAACCAGGTTATTATGATAACAATATTTAAATAGGACGATTTTGCTTAGGATTGGCATGTTATTTACATATTCATAAGCATTGCATTTTATGAATGTCAAAATTTTATTTACGTAATTTGGAATTATGTAATTTAGCTTAGTATGGCCTTAGTTTTAATCGATATTGCCCGAAATGTATGGGAATATCGGTTCGGTTGTAATTAAATGTGATCTCGTATCACTTTATTTTTATTGCTTTATTTTATTTTATAATGTATAAAATAGATAAAAAATTTGTAATTTTAATTCCGGAGATCCTTGAAGACGGAGCCTTTCGGTAAGGAGTTCCGACCAAGACGGAGTTTGCCTTGGGTTGCGTGCCTCGTGTGAAGTTCAAGGGACCAAGAAGTTGATTTCCGAATTTGTATTTTACAATTCATTTTCTTTTTTTAGGAAGGTCATACTAGGATTTATTTATGTTTTAAAATTTTGTGCTTTTAATTTTTGCTTTATATGTTTGCATGCATAGCCAAATCGTCATTCCATGTCATGCATATTCATCGAGTTTATCGACCGCGTCAATTAATTTATTGATAATTCACCGACTTAGTTCACTTAAAGGAGATAGATAATAAATTGACAGGATCTTTTACGTATTCAAATATTGAGACATAGCCTTACCAAAAAGTACAGAACCCATGAATCCCTTCTTCATAAGGAAGTGGGCTCGACTAAACCGGGTGCTAAACTTGTTACGTTGGGTAAGTGGGGTAATATGATTACACTCTCGAAATTTGGTCAATCTCAACGAAGGTATTCGTAACCGTAGTTGCAATAAGTTCGGTCTAAAGATAAGAATTAATGTCATTTTTATCGACCGAGAGTTCTAATGTAGAATCGATTAAAGGTTAATCCACCGAATTATATTAACGAGGGATGAATCGGCTAAACCGTGCCCGAGTTGGTATGAATTGGGTCTCGGGATCATTTACTTAATTGGGCAAAAGATCATTAAGTAGATGCTTAACTTGTTTAATATATTTACGAGTTTTATAAACGATAATTGTTTTAATTCCTTCATTTTATTTGTAGTCCATTTTCAACAATCATCAAATGGCTCTTAACGCTCCACCTCTCACAAATGTGTCATGGCTTCGATCCTTCATGGATCGTTGCAAGCTTGAGAAGCATGGCGCCAATTTTAAAGATTGGGACGCGCAATTACTTTTGGCCGCGGAAGGTGACGATAAGACTCGTTTCCTTACCGAAGCCGCTCCTCCCGCTCCCACCGCTCGTTCCGTGGTTGCGACTCGTGAGGCCTATGAGGCCTATATGAACGAGTCGCACGCTCTTAAGAACGCGCTTATTTTCTCCATGGAGCCGGATCTCCAAAGAAGAATGATTAAGCTAAGCACGACTAATGAGATTTACACCAAGCTTACGACCATGTTTTCGCAAGCTCCTAGGGTGATTCAATATGAGGCGGCCTCCGCCTTCTTTGACCTCACCTTGAAGGAAGGTCAAAAGATAAGTGCTCATGTGCGCAAATTGGTTGAGCTAGCCGAAACCTTGAAAGTACAAGGGGTGGATGTTCCCGACTCGCTCATAATAGATCAAATTCTTCACTCCCTAAACAAAGTGAAATCGTATGCACAGTTCCGGGTGAACTTTAACATGCGAAATCAAGAGACCTCTTTGGATGAATTGCATGAGATACTTGTCCAAACGGAAAGAGATATGGGACTTAATGAAAGTTCCACGAAGGATGTACTTAACATTGAGAAGAAGAGCTAAAGGGAAGTTTAAGCGGAAATCTAGCAAAGGCAAAGGTAACAAGGCCTTCAAACCGATACCTTCTAAAGAGAAGACCTTTTCGAAAAGTGCTTCTACATAGTCTTCAAAAGTTGAAGACAAGTGCCATTATTGCACAAAGATGGGTTATTGGAAGCGGAATTGCCAAAAGTATCTAAACAACCTCAAAGCTGGAAAGGTTCTTGCAGTATGTAATAATTCTCATTTAAATTCATGTTATTTTGTCAACTTTTGTATGTTGATACAAGTTGTTGACTCTCACCCTTTTATAATTGTTTTAAAGGGGCACCTTCCAAGGACAAGGGCAAGGTAAAAGAAAAGGAAGTTTGAAGTTCCTTTCATGGATTGCTATGGTAGCATCCGAAGATTGAAGACATGAAGAGCTTAGCTCTAATTTTCATTTGATGTCTTCTTTCGATTATGCATTTTAATTTTAAGAACGTTGTTTTTCTTATATGACAAGGATTTAGTTTTTTCCAAATAATGGTTGTAATGTTGAATATTGGTGACTTGGTTTTCAAACCAAGTCGTCCCTTTTGTTCTTAATCAAATCGTTGTTTTAAATGCATTTTATACTTCATAACATGAGTTGTATGATCTTCATAGATCGTAACAAAGTACCTTGAATAGTTCATTGTACGCTTGACATGATAGGATCATAATGAAAATCAAATAAAGTAATTTGATTTGCTTAAAGGAGAATTACACCTTAGTGAAAACACTCAATCAATATAAGATATAAACATCAAACTCGGATGTGAGTTAATTAGTTCATTATAAGACGATCATTTTAAGTGAAAATGAGAACCACTCATAATACTTACTATCCAATACATTGTTTATGGACGAAATTGTTATCCTTGTAAGAATAAAGGTTATTTTAAAGGATAGAGTGGGAGAAATTTTATGCCCGCAAACCAATGGATTAAATATGGGATCTTAGAGTAGAATCCTATATGGGGTCCTTGAGAAGAACCCTAATTGAATGGATAGAAGAAACTACGAGAGGACACAGAAGAAACTACGCGAGGACACAAAAGAAAATGTTCTTTATGTCCTTAGTTCATAGAGAGGATAAAAGGAACAACGTGTATAAACGAAAGGAAAACGTTTCCATGAAGTTAATGTTTCTGATTTTATAAGATAATAGAGGAGAAATCGTCTCCTGTTCTCTTGATGCTAGTGTTTCTAATTCTAAAAGATTATAGAAGAGAAATCATGTCCTGTTGCGTTCAAATGAAACGAGGACGAGAAAAGAAAACTTCAAAAGAAAAGATGTTGATTGAGTTAAAACAAACAACTATAAAGATAATGATACAAAATTTAGTGGGAGCAATAGTCATTAAAAAGTTCAACCTATCTTTGAGTGAGAATGGTAATTCTTTTATGAAAAGAATGAAAGATTTTCAATTCTAGAGGAGTAAAAATGTTAAGAACATCATAGGATGATGGAGAATCATAGGAGAGTTTATTATATGATAATGAAACGTCACCTATTGAAGATCAACAAGGTTGGATAAATTATTCATTTTGATGAATATAGAATCATATGAACGTGATGAGTCGTACAACCTTGATTAAAATGCATGCCAAGATGTTAAGACAAAAGCCTTATTTCGATATAAGTTCTCGAGGAGAACTAGTGAATCGATCTAGGTAAACTACAATATAAATTTTAGTACAATTGTGAATGTGTACATGAGAGCGATAAGTTGATCCCTCTTACATGTCAACATGTCACGAGTTATAAGATAACAGTGGGAGCTTTCTTCAGGAAAGGAAACTCAAAACTAGTATGAGTACTAGACATATACTTGAATAAGATCATGTTATACGAGATAACGTAAGTCAGAAGGAAACCGAAATTTGTAGGTTTGGATTACGTGAATAAATGGTGTATTCACCAATCAAGCCACTAGTACAAATTGATGAATGAGCATCAAAGATTGTATAGTATGGAACAGTAATATTGTATTGACTGTTCATACATGACAATTACTTTTATCGTTTGAGCTATCATTAACTCACTATTGATAAATACTTTGTCAAATCCAAATGGGTTGTGGGAGACAATTTTGAACCCCATGAAGTGAACTGGATTAACTTAGTATGGCCCCTAGTCGCTTGTATGAGGTGACGTCTCGAAGCGACTAGAGTGTGGGGCGATTGATAGAAAGTTCAAATGCCATAGAGTCATAAGGGATGACTAGTCGATCACATAGGCAGGCTGCAGGAGACACTCTGTCGGGCAACAAGTGACCGTTTATAGAGTTCTGGAAATTTTATAATAGCTTGGTTGTGGCAAGAGCTACTATAGTATTCTTGTGAGTCGATTCTTAGACTAGAGATTGTTCGCCCATGGTGGCATAATTTCAGAGTGACTTTGATTTATGCTCTACGATCTTCCGTAAAAGGGGTCAAATGGGCATCTTTTGGGTCATAATGGACTGTGTTAGTCGAAGGGAACAGTAGGATAGGAATTGTCCAACCCCTTGTCAGAGTTATCTTAAATCTCAAGGCCACTCGAGGAGAATTTAACTGGAAATGCGTGGCCACGCTCAGAAGGTATCTATGGTAGATAATTCAGGTCAAAAGAGTTAATCTCCAGATCGAGAAAACCACTCACGATATGTTCAAATGCAAGTACGACCTGTAAGACACCTTGTATTGAGTGAGAGATGATGTAATAGGACAAGAGAATCGGTGACACACACTTGTCGAGGACAAGTGGGAGATTGTTGGGAAATGTGTCCTCAACAATAGTGCGATCACGTAATTAAATCTCATGACGAGAATATGCAAGGGATGATCCGAAATTATATAGTCAACTGACCAACATTAATCGGTAATGATTGGCTGACTAGAGTTTCACATTATTGTCGTATGACGGTGGTGGTCACTTGATCCCTTTAGGTCACACCTATAGGATAATCCCCTTAATTGATATATTGATCAATTTTATAAGATACGAGTTGAACAAATTCCTTAAAATCAAATATCGAGAAATCAGAGGATGAATCTTAATGTAAGATTTTTATTTGAAATTGAAACGTGTCAATTCTCAAATATTAATCGATGTTTATGAAACGTCGAAGTTAGAATGAAAAGGGTTCGTGGTTATTACAAATATTGTATATCGTATTGACGATTATTTTAATGACCATATTATGAGACGGTAATTATGAATTACTAAGTAATTTATTAATAATGATTTAATTAATTTAGATATAATTTTTATTTGATAAATATGTATTTTAAATTAATACAATTGTATTTCTTGACATATGATGTCACATGTCACACAATTGTACAAATTACAATTTGTAAAATGAAAGTCCATTTTACATAAAATGTGTCGTGTGAATGTATATGTTATGGTTGCTTACAATTTGATTATGCACGCACCTAACTTAAACACAATGATTAGTTTAGGCATGATGGCTAATGGGTAACCATGCAAGCCTAAGTGTATGGGTAAGACAAAAGGTATCTAAAACCCTTCCCCATGCTCTCATTCCTCACGGCACACTCAACCCAAACCCTCACCATATAATGTGAATTGTTCACATTTCCCATTTCTAATTCTAACCTTATGCAATTTTTCTAGTGTTAAGAAAATTCTCTAAAATCCTCTAAAATATTATTGCTTAATATTTTTACTATAAAAGTTATAGTATCTCTAATATAGTTATCTAATTAGATTAGATAATATTTTAAGGAAAACCGATGTTGTTCACCTAGTCCGTGTTAATCTCAGTTATTAAGGGTATATCTTGGGTATATCATAAAGGAGGCAAGCTACTTTGGTTGCTCTGTAAAGGATCGTCCTAGCATATATTTGGACCGAATGTAAGGGTCCAAATCTTTCATTTCCGCATTTTGTTTTGCATGCATAAAGATCTTAACCTAAAACTAAAGAGTTAATTTGGTAAGTAAATTAGTAAGACTAGTTTTGTATTAGGGCTAGTACGACGAACCCTACACCTAGTTCGAATGACCCGATCACCATCTATTGTGATAATAGAGGTGCCATCTTCCAGGCTAAGGAGCCTAAGTCTAGTAAGAAATCTAGACATGTATTGCGGAAGGTTCATATGATACGACATTACGTGGAGCAAAAGGAGATAGTGATTGACAAGATTGCGTCGGATGACAATATCGCAGATTCTCTCACTAAACCGTTAAAATATGATAAGCATGAAGGGCACGTTATTTCCATGGGAATTAAACGTGTTCGTGAGTTGTACTAGTACTTTTATGGATTGGATAAATGTATCTTTTCCATATACTATTTATAACACCATCGATTTGGAGTTGTACATGGTTAGATGGGAGTAGTTTCGGGTGGACTCAAATACTGATTTGAGAAATCCTAATCTTATGGTTATTAGCTAGGTTGTTAGTAGTATGAATAGAAAATAACTCTTCTGATAAATACTACTCTATACATACCAAAACTTACGGTTGAACAAATACTCCTTACGCCATATTGTTCACTGCTCCCCTTCTCTCTCATTCATCATTCACATCAAAATTAACAGTACTTTTTCCCTGTTTCTAGCTCAAGAAAAGGCATTTATCGGAGCATCTTGGGTGCAACGATTAGGAGAATATCAATTTTAATATTTGTTCTTAGGCCTATTTGCAAGGACCAAAGGTTGATTCTTAATCCTTTACCTTTGTATATCGTTCTTCGTTTATGACTATAAATCGTATGTTTTAATTTCGTTATAATCATATAATTATGAGTTGGGAACTATACAGATATTTTCCACAAGTAGTATAGTAGAACGGATAGAGTTAGATTCAGAAACCGATTTGAAATTTTGAAAAAAAAATTACAAATATGACGGAAATTGCTGAACAAAAAAAAAATTCATCCAGCAAGGGTGCCAGATGATACCCGTCGTTGTGGGTGTCAAATATAAAATTTATAGTCCAAACTAAAACTATAGATAGTGATAGTGAGGGTCGAACCACAAGGAGGTTTGGGAGATACTAACTATTTTAGGTCTTAAGTCTTAAAGTAACAAAATGGGGGTTTTTGATTGGTTTTTAGTTTCAACTAAGTCTAATAAAGAAACAACAAGAACAAAACTGAAATATAAGATGTAAAAAGATGATAAAAGAGATGCTAGGATGTTCGGGTCACTATAGCTATGATAGCAGACGGTCTAGGTACACATGTATTACAGTCGCGTAAGGGGTATAACAAGTCCTTTCGGTTCAAATTAACTAATAGCTCCTTTCAGCCTATGCTATTAGTCCCTAGGTCTCACTAATCGTAGCTGTCAACACGATAAGTGATTCCTAATGTCTAAGTCACATACCTTCTGATCTTAGTAACTTAGCTGTCTTAAACCGTTAACTAAAACCCTTCCCTATCTCTCGATCCCCGGGTTGGTCATTACTAAGCATCTAACAAGTCTCATCTCGGTCTCATCTCGGTCTCATTGAAAGATATTGCACTTAACGAAATAAAACAGGTCTGATCATACACGAAGTCAGTCGACAGACCAGCTAGTTCAGTCGATCGACCAACCTACTCAGTCGACCGACTAGAGAAGCCAGTCGGTCGACCAAACGCTTTTACGGGTTGCCCTAAACTACGCCATCTACGCTATAATTCGCCTACATCCTAACACTTGGGGGTTTAGCTACTTATAACGATAATGAAAGCAATAATTGTAACAAAGATAACAACAAACATCATGATTATAATAATAACAAAGTAATTAACAAAGCAATGGCTTAGGATTCTAACTATCCCGTATAAATACTAAGAAAACTTACAAACAAACTAAATTAAGAACAAGAATTACCGTAACAAGGAAGGGAGGAGAACTGAAAGATTGAACTTATTGAAATTTGCGTGGAAACAGATTGTTTTTGTGTAAACTAACAAGAAAACTAGAACTAATGAACTTGAAAATTAGAAAAATAGTAAGACTAGGGTAAAACTAGATTAAGACTTGATAATCAGCACACAGGCAGTGATTAGGCTTTTATAGAAACCTCTCAAGTCGTTCTTTAAACCCTAATCACGCATTGTTGGCTTTAAACTCTTTTCGAATTTTCCGAAAAAAGCCGAGTGGTCGGTCGACCAGTTGTCGGGGTTGATGAAGCTTCTGATCTTGTAATTAAGATTTCTGAAATTCGCTTGTCAGGTACATTGGTCGACCGACCAGTGCGCTCAGTCGGTCGACTGATGTACCTGATGTATCAGTTCTCTTTGCTTCTGAAATCAGTCCTTTGGGCCTTAAAATGCGCACTAGACTTCGTTCCTTCTTTGTTCCTTCGTATGCTTAGCCATGCAATACACTTGAGGACGGGTTTAACTCAAAATCGACTCGTTTCCGCATAAATCTGCAATAATGCACAAAAATACGAAAGTAGACGAAATAGGAGAAATAATAACCATAAACTCATAAGTGAGCTCTGAAATGCGTGTAAAAATAGATGAAAAACATCATAAAATAGACATGCATCAAATTTCCCCAAACCAAACCCTTGCTTCTCCTCAAGCAAGAACTAGACTCGATCTTAAACTAATGGAACGATTTCAATCTCAGAGCGAAATGCAAATGTAAAGACTAAACCAATTTAATGTTAAGCCAACAAGCAACTAGTAAATGAATCATGCAAACGAGTTATTGAGTTGTCAAAGCTGCTAATCTATCAACCATAAAGACTTATCAAAATGGACTCTCGCGGGTCGCTCAAATCACACAATAAGCATGGGTGAATGTAAGTAGAAGATAGAAAGAAGTAGCTTTGTAGTGACACTCACCTAACTTCGACCCATGAGAACATGCCTGCAATCTAACATGAAAATAATCTCTACAACCGTGCATATACATTCTAATCTAATGACCTTGACACATGCTGAGGAAAAGAAGGTATATATGAGGTAATGGGTAAGAAAGGCTAAGATAATTTGGATATGTGGAGTTTAAAAGCCAAGCTAGCAAACAACGGAACCCAAACAACAGTAATTTCATCATTTTCAAACCCAATATTCAGAACGGTGCTATTTTGAAGCACGAATCTCACAATTTTTTCAAGGAAAACGACTCCCCAGATGATATGAATAAAATGTGGGAGTACAAAACGCTAATGAATAGGACGTTAAGCAAAAATGCGACTTTCTGATTCTGACAGTTGGTTGACCGACCAAGTGTCTCGGTCGAT
This sequence comes from Silene conica, assembly GCA_029255685.2. Lineage (NCBI taxonomy): Eukaryota > Viridiplantae > Streptophyta > Magnoliopsida > Caryophyllales > Caryophyllaceae > Silene > Silene conica. Next base: position 24,364,686 of record CM055317.2, on the reverse strand, counting down.
CGACTAATTTACAGTATTGTTTTCGCTTTTTTTTTTTTTTTTTTTTTCTGTTTTCCTCTTTTCTTTTCTTTTTTCTTTCCTGAATTTTTCTTTTCTTTATTTCCCATCTCTCTTGATAAAGAGCATAATAACCAAAAAGACTTAAAACATTCCCGCGACCACAAATACTAGCTTGGACATGGTAGGCTAAGTATGGGATGTAGCTTATGGAACAAAAAGGCAGTTTTAGCTATGTGAAGCTTATGGGTAAGACAAGAAAAGGGACCTCATTTGCACGTGTCAAAAGTCAATAAACTAGATAGCATACAGGTATAAGCGGATTAAATTCATGTTTATGCATATTGATGTAACATGTCTCAAGAGGAGTACTACTCACATCCTAAACAGACTGGTCATGAATGACACCAGTTATAAAGCTCTAAAAACTTAGAATGTGTTGTAGCTTGCCAAAGATAGAAGTCAAGTCTCAAGATTAGCAATTGTTTTGACAAAAACTCGTAGATTATGCATATGATTCTACTAAAACATGTTGACTAAATAGCAAGGCTTAGGCATAAACAGATGAAATGCAATGTCATCATTGAAATACTATCGTTTCGACTCAACCTATATGTTGAAATAAACGTGCATTTTTTGAAATTTTTGAATTTTTTCAATTTTTTTTTCAATTTTTTGTATATGCAAGGAAAATAAAACAACAATGCAAGCATAAATGCAATAAACGTGAAACAGAAATGCAATAAAACATGTGAATGGGACACAAAACCCTTCCCCAAACCAAATTACACAATGTCCCCATTGTGCAAAAGCATATGCAAAGGATCGTGACAAAATGGGAATTTGCGTAAAAACTAACTACGGAAACGAAAAATGGAAGGAACTTAGAAGACATATGCGCGAACGGAAACCTCCCCAAACCATCGTGAGCTAGGAGGTTTCGGTAGCCAGTTGCTACCTCAAAGACCTGAAAAAGACAAAAGACAAAACCTTCTCTGGAGATTAAACGCATTTGGGTGGTAAATGAGAATTAAAGGAATGGAAATAGAATAAAGAATAAGTGCGTAAGGGAGAGAATAGAGAGAATGACTCCCTAAGCTTGCTTGTACACTCCACGAGGTGACGAAAACAAGCAGTAGCAACAATGGTGGTCGACCGACCGCGGGGTCTAGTCGACCGACCATTGGTCGATGAACAACAGCTACTGGAATGCAGTCATTGGTCGACCGACTGGTGTATCTGGTCGGCCGACTACTCTTCCTGTAACAGAGCTCGTTTTTCTTCTTCTACTTAACTCAACGGATTGAGTTAATCTTACACCAAACCTGTAAAACACAATTAACGCGCCCGAAAATTGGGCAAAACCCAAAACTACAAAGTCTATAGTCTTAAAACAAAACCACGAAAGCAAAAAGTCTAAGTCTTACGCACTTAAAAACAAAAATAGCCTCAAAAACAGAAAAAGAAAGTCTTAAAATTCAGAAATAAAGCAATCATCGGCGAAGAATGCGGCAGATGTCGGACCAAGGCTTTTGACTACATGAGGTAGCCTCCACGGTACTTGTCTTCATTGCAAGGCACGTCCCCAACTTTCCACGTAACATACGCGATGGCTCATCAACTCTAACATTCTCCTTTGTCCGATTATCATCTTTGATCTCGTCATCCGGTTCCTCATCCGTCCCGTAGCTTAGGAATCCTAGACCTCCTCTTTGAACAATGGGCTGCTTCACGATTGGTTCAACTCGTGGTTCTTCTTTCCCCAAACCGCTTCCTGAAATAGGTAAAACAACAAGTTTTTCCTCCATCGTGCTCCCAATCTGGGGCGGAGGTGTCACGACAGGAATAGGTATGGGTTCTAAAGCAGGAACTTTGTCAATCAAAGTATACTTTGATGCCCGTCGTTGAGGGTACCAAAGATAAATTTATAATTCCTAACCTTAACAATAGATAGTGAAAGTCAGGGTCGAACCACAAGGAGGTGGGGAATGTTTATTGTTCTAATGTTAATGTTTAAAGGTAACAAAAATTGGGGGTTTGAATTGGTTGATTACTATATCTGAAGAAAAGATTAAAATAAAACAAGAATTAAAAGATGAGAATAAAATATAATAAAAGAGGATGCTAGGATGTTTGGGTAATAAATAGCTAAGGTAAAATAAATCCTAAGGTCAACATGTATTGCAGTCGCGTAAGGGAGTGTAACATATCTTTTTAGGTCTATGCTACCTAATAGCTCCTTTCGGCCTATGCTATTAGTTCCTAGGTCTCACAATTATTGGGTGTCAACAATAAGGGTGATTCCTAAATCCCAGGTTACATACCTTTCAGCCTTGAGTAACCTATCCGTCTTAAAGTGTAAACCAATGCCCTTCCCGTATCTTTCAATCTTGGGTAGGTCATTACTAACATCCTACAAGTCTCCTATTGGTCTCATTGCAGGATATTATAATTTATAAGAAAAGACGAAATAAGAAAACAGACGCGAGTGGTCGACCGACCGGCTACTCCAGTCGGCCGACCACGGCCTCGGTCGACCGACCGACTATTCCAGTCGGCCGACCGGGGTCCTGCTACTGGTCGGGTTTTTCGGATTTTATTCACCTATGCATATTATCCCCTACATCCTAACATATGAAAATTAGCTACTCATGACTGTTAAGACGAACATAAAATTGGGAATAAACATAGAGAACATAGTAAATAAACTAAGCATGCAAGATTCAATAAGGCTTGGGATTCTAACTTAACAATTGTAATAAAAGCAATAAGAACAATAATAAAACTAGATCAAAGAGGAATTACCACAATTGGAATTAAGGCAGAACTGAATAAACTTTATTGAATGCTTAAGAATTCTTGAATAATGCTAAAAGATGAACTAGATGGTAGAAGATGATATATGATAAAGCATATGAAAAAAAAGCATACCTAACCCTAAACACAAGATTTGTTTATATAGGGTAAAAACTAAGAGTTTCCTTAAAATTCTAATTCTACTTTATTTCCGAAAATAAATCGTATGGGCTTCGTTCTGGTCGGCCGACCCGTATAGCTGGTCGGTCGACCACTTCCTGCTGGGCTTCTTTTATTTCCGTCCTTTCTTGGAAATTGGGCTTCATGAAAATCAGGCCTGGTCGGCCGACCCGTTTGGGTGGTCGGTCGACCGCTTCCTCTGGGAAGTCTTCGGATTTTCTTCTGTTTTGACTCTTGGTACTTGATTTTGACTCCAGTTGACTTTCCCTTTATTCCTTAATTTAAGCAAAAGACTTGAGGATATGGATTTGGTGCTAAATTGCTTCTTTTCCGCATAAATCCGCAAAAGTGCATAAAAATACGAAAGTACACAATTTGTGGGAAATAAAGGCTAAAACATAGTAAATGAGCGACCAAATACGTGTAAAAATAGATGTAAAACATCATAAAATAGACACGTATCAAATTCCCCAAACCAAACCCTTGCTTGCCCTCAAGCAAGAAATAGACTCGATCTTAACTAATGGAACGATTTCAATCTCAGAGCGAAATTTACATGTAAGCCTATACCAATGCCAAGAACAAAATGAGATAATATTAAATCATGCAAACGAGTTATAGGGTTGTCAAACTTGAAAACATAAAGACTATAGAGACTTGTACCATGGACTCTCGCGGTACGCTCGAGACACTCATGAAGCAAAGGGTGAGTATATGTAAAGGATAGAAAGAAGTAATTTTGTAGAGACACTCACCTAACTGCGACCCATGGAAACATGCCTGCAATCTAACATGAACAAGAATTCTACAACTTTGTACAACAATCTCATTTAAGTGGCCTAGATACATGCAATTGAGGTAATGAAAGATATGTGAGGTAAAAGGTAAAAGTGGTTAAGATGTTTTTTTGGATTTGTGGGGTTAGTAGCCAAGCTAGTAAAACCGGTTCCAACAACATAATTCACAACTTTTGATATTAAGAAGGTGCTCTTTTTGTGGCACAACTCTCACATTAAATAGGAAAGGACTCCCAAATATTTTGAATGAGGTACGGGAGTGATAACACATAAAAGAAAGGAATTTCTTGAAACGAAATTTTTTTTTCTGATGATGCCAATTGGTCGGCCGACCCAAGAAACTGGTCGGTCGACTGTCGTCTGTATTTTCTGACGTTTTTCTTTTTTTTTTTTTTTTCTTTTTCTGAATTTTTTCTTGTTCTTTTTCTTTTCTTTTCTTTCTTTTTTTTTCTTTTTGCTCATGATAGCATACAAACCAAGATGCCTCAAAAAAATAAACCAAAGACCACAGATACTAGCTTGGAAAGGTAGGCTAAGTATGGGATGTAGTTTTGGGGGAATAAAAAGGCAATTTTGGCTATGTAAGGCTTATGGGTAAATAAGAGAAAAGGGATCCCAAATGCACGTATCAAGACTCACAAAACGAGAAAGTAAAACAAGTATATAGTAATTCAAGTTCATGTTTATGCATATTGATGTAACATGTTCCAAGGGGAGTACTACTCACATCCTAGACGACTGGTTTAAGAATGAAACCAGGAATAAGGCTCTAAAACTTAGAATGTATAAGTAGGTTACCAAGGTATAAGTCAAGTCTCAAGAAATACAAATTGACAAAAATTCGTAGATATGCAAAAGATTCTCATACTAAAACAAGTTGACAAGGCAAGGTAAAGGCATAAACATGTGAGATAGCTAAATCATCCTTGAAATACTTTCGTTCCGATTCGACCTATATGCTAAAATAAACGTGCATTTTTTTTGAAATTTTTAAAATTTTTTTTTATTTTTTTTGAATTTTGTATATATAAAGAAAATAAAGAAAAGGACGATGCAAGACAGAAATGCAATAAACGTGTGACAAAATGCAATGCATGTAACACGAAACCATTCCCCAAACCAACCCGCACAATGTCCCCATTGTGCATTAGCCTAAGTAAAGGTTTCAGAAAAATAAAAGAAAGATGCAAAGAGAAAAAAACTAAGGAAAAACTGGAAAGAACTCACTGGGTTAAAAGATGTAAGAGAAAAACTTCCCCAAACCAGCGTAAGCTGGGAGGTTTTGGTGGCTAGCAGTGCCACTCAAGTATCCAATTTGATTTCACGAGTTCCAAGGAAGAGAAACGAAAGACTGCAGCGGACAGTAGGTCGATCGACCGGTGTTTCTGGTCGATCGACCTCCTGTGAACAGCGGAAAATTCTGCGAAACAGCGCGTCTGGTCGACCGACCGATGATTCTGGTCGGTCGACCAGCTGAGTCCTGGAGGTCTTCTTTTCTTCGGAAATCCTGAAAAAGCAAGAAAATATGTGCGCCCAACAATGCGCGAGATGCCAAAACGATTCTAAAAGTCTTAACTACTAGCAAACCGAACTAAAAAGTTTCACACAACATAAAATAGTCTTAAAACTGTAATTTTAAAAACAACTATCCGCTGAAGATGTGGAAAATATCCGACCACGGCTTCTGACGGCACGCCGTAGTCTCCACAGTTTTTGCTTCAGTGGCAAAACACATCTTCTTTCCTCCATCGCAAAGCATATGCGACGGTCTCTCTGCTTGAGCTTGCCTCCTCTTCTTTTTCTCCTCTCGATCCACGACGTCTGGATCCTCATCTTCTCCATAGCTTAGGCATCCCATTCCTCCTCTCTGGATGATGACTTCCTTCTCCTTGGGTTTCCCCAAACCAATTCCTGCAATAGTCATAATAGAAGTGTCCTCCCTATTGCTCCCAATCTGGGGCGGAGGTGTAAAAACAGATACAGGAACAGGAAGTAAAGGTGGAGAAGTAGTGATGACCTTATACTTCTTTTCAGAAGTGATAGCATTACATGTGATGGGGGTCATAGCATCCTTCTTCCTATAGGATAGGCCATAGATGATAGAATGTTTGCCTACTTTGAAGGTTAGAGTTCCAGTGCCTACATCTATAATGGCACCTGCAGTGTGAAGAAAGGGTCTTCCTAGAATGATGGGTATGTGGGCATCCTCTGGGATGTCCAAAACAACAAAGTCTACTGGGAAGAAAAACCTGTCAATACGCACAGGGATGTTTTCTAACACCCCTACAGGTTCCATTGATGTGCGATCGGCCATCTGGACTGTCATACTGGTCACTGCAAATTCGGTCATCCCTAGTTTTAAGGCAACACTTAGTGGCATGACACTTATACTAGCACCTAAGTCGCATAGAGCCTTTTTAACTGGGAAGGTTCCTATATTACAGGGGACAGAAAAACTTCCAGGGTCTTCTAATTTATGAGGGGCAATGACATGAGTTAAAAAACTAGATGACTCTTCAGTGAGGGCCACAGACTCAACCTTTTCTAGAGACCTCTTTCTTGACAAAAGTTGTCTCATGAATTTAAGATAAGAAGGAACTTGTTGAACTAATTCTAAAAATGGAACTTGAACATTTAATGAACGAATTACATCTTTAAATTTGTCAAAAGATACCTGTTCCTTTGAAGGCACGAGTCTCTCTGGAAAAGGAGCAGCTGAGGATTCCGTATTTGCAGCCCTTTTTAAAAATCTGGGGGTCTTGTCACCCCTGAAAAGAAAATCTCGTAAGTTATTCGGCAATTCTGGACGAAAGGGAACTTCAGATTCGGTTTCGGTGGTCGGTCGACCAGTATCCTCGGTCGGTCGACCAGTCTCCTGTTCAGCTGATATTTTCGGATCCTGCTCCGCGGTCGGTCGACCAGATTCCTCGGTCGGTCGACCGACTTTGCTGCTACTCGCTGTTTTTTCTTTCTCAGCCCCTACTTTAGCTCCACTTCGCAGGGTTACGACGTTTAGAGTCTCCTTCTTCTGGTCTGGCTTGGTCGGAAGTTGACCCGGAGCCCTAGTGTCATTCTTGCTCGCGATCTGAGCAATCTGGGACTCCAACATCTTCATCCCTGCCTCTCTAGCCTGCGACTCCTTCTGAACCAACCCAATAAGATTTTGGATAAGAGTATCCGTGTTGGGTGGTGGATTGGAAGGTGGTTGAGGGTTGAAAGGTGATCTTTGGAAATTCTGTTTATGTGGGGGTACATATGTGGAATTTTGCTGAGGTTGCATATGCTGTGGGTTTTGAACATTCTGGCTTGTCCATCTTAAGTTGGGATGGACATTGTTATTATTTGGATCATAGAAATTGTTCCCACGGTAATGCTGAAAAGCGGCACATGTTTCATTAGATGAAGTACAGAACTTTGACACATGCCCTTCTCCACCGCACCTCTCACAAGCAAAGGGTCCGTCCTGAACGGCGTTCACCTGGTAAATTCCTCCCTTGCTTCCACTCCCTAGATCGAGCTTTCCTGCAGCTTCAAATTTTTCTAACTTGGCCGTCAAGGCCTCAATTGCTGACAGGTTGTACTCAGATTTTCTCTGATTTCCTCTGGAAGTTCCATGCTCAGCGCGGTGCACAGCAACATCTTCTATTAACTTGAGACCTTTAGTCTCTCCTGAATTATCTTGGAATCTCCCATTAGCTGCAGCATCTAGGTAGGCCCTGTTGTCATCATAGAGGCCATTGTAGAACTGGTTGCAAAGAAACCATTGTTCGAATCCGTGATGTGGTATGGATCGAACAAGTCTCTTGAACCTGTCCCATGCCTCGCTAAAGTCTTCATTGGGACCTTGCTTGAAATTGGTGATCTGCGCTCTTAAAGCATTTGTCTTTGATGCAGAGTAATATTTCCTGTAGAAAGCTAGGGCTAAGGTGTTCCAATCTGTAACTCCCGCAGCAGTGCGGTCAAGGTCTCTGTACCATTCTCTCGCAGAGTCCCTAAGGGAGAAGATAAACATGGTCTGTTTAATTTGGTCCTGCGTCACTCCTTCTGGGGGTGCTATAGAGCATATGTAATCTGTGAAGATTTCAATATGCTTGGCAGCATCCTCATTGGCCGAGCCTCCAAATTGGTTTCTTTCAACCATAGTTATATAGGCAGGCTTGGCCTCGAATGGCTTCCCAGTACCTGCAGGTAAAGTGAACCCTTTGTATAGGTCCTTTGCCTGAGGCATAGAGTGACTGGCAATAGTAGCTTCTTCTGTCATGTTATCTTCTTCTTTAGGAAAAACTGGAAAGCAGGTTAAAGATGGTGTTTTTGGTGAAGGTGGATTGATGGGTGAATTTGGTTGTGAAGGTGGTGTTTTTGGTGAAGATGGTGGTAACTCAAAAAGGTCTTCTTGAAATAAGGAAGATGGTGAACCTCCTTCCTGATTTGCTAGAAGTTGCTTTCTTCTTTCCCTAAGAGTCCTCTCAATTTCGAGATCAAGTGGTAGGAGTTCTCCTTAAACTGACCTTCGCATAAGAGGGAACTACAAGAAAAAGGTGAGAAGGTTTAAGGAACATAAAGTTCCTTAAACAAAGAGAAACAAAAACAAAAAACAATAAACACTGGCGTCACCTCCCCGGCAACGGCGCCAAAATTTGATGCCCGTCGTTGAGGGTACCAAAGATAAATTTATAATTCCTAACCTTAACAATAGATAGTGAAAGTCAGGGTCGAACCACAAGGAGGTGGGGAATGTTTATTGTTCTAATGTTAATGTTTAAAGGTAACAAAAATTAGGGGTTTGAATTGGTTGATTACTATATCTGAAGAAAAGATTAAAATAAAACAAGAATTAAAAGATGAGAATAAAATATAATAAAAGAGGATGCTAGGATGTTTGGGTAATAAATAGCTAAGGTAAAATAAATCCTAAGGTCAACATGTATTGCAGTCGCGTAAGGGAGTGTAACATATCTTTTTAGGTCTATGCTACCTAATAGCTCCTTTCGGCCTATGCTATTAGTTCCTAGGTCTCACAATTATTGGGTGTCAACAATAAGGGTGATTCCTAAATCCCAGGTTACATACCTTTCAGCCTTGAGTAACCTATCCGTCTTAAAGTGTAAACCAATGCCCTTCCCGTATCTTTCAATCTTGGGTAGGTCATTACTAACATCCTACAAGTCTCCTATTGGTCTCATTGCAGGATATTATAATTTATAAAAAAAGACGAAATAAGAAAACAGACGCGAGTGGTCGACCGACCGGCTACTCCAGTCGGCCGACCACGGCCTCGGTCGACCGACCGACTATTCCAGTCGGCCGACCGGGGTCCTGCTACAGGTCGGGTTTTTCGGATTTTATTCACCTATGCATATTATCCCCTACATCCTAACATATGAAAATTAGCTACTCATGACTGTTAAGACGAACATAAAATTGGGAATAAACATAGAGAACATAGTAAATAAACTAAGCATGCAAGATTCAATAAGGCTTGGGATTCTAACTTAACAATTGTAATAAAAGCAATAAGAACAATAATAAAACTAGATCAAAGAGGAATTACCACAATTGGAATTAAGGCAGAACTGAATAAACTTTATTGAATGCTTAAGAATTCTTGAATAATGCTAAAAGATGAACTAGATGGTAGAAGATGATATATGATAAAGCATATGAAAAAAAAGCATACCTAACCCTAAACACAAGATTTGTTTATATAGGGTAAAAACTAAGAGTTTCCTTAAAATTCTAATTCTACTTTATTTCCGAAAATAAATCGTATGGGCTTCGTTCTGGTCGGCCGACCCGTATAGCTGGTCGGTCGACCACTTCCTGCTGGGCTTCTTTTATTTCCGTCCTTTCTTGGAAATTGGGCTTCATGAAAATCAGGCCTGGTCGGCCGACCCGTTTGGGTGGTCGGTCGACCGCTTCCTCTGGGAAGTCTTCGGATTTTCTTCTGTTTTGACTCTTGGTACTTGATTTTGACTCCAGTTGACTTTCCCTTTATTCCTTAATTTAAGCAAAAGACTTGAGGATATGGATTTGGTGCTAAATTGCTTCTTTTCCGCATAAATCCGCAAAAGTGCATAAAAATACGAAAGTACACAATTTGTGGGAAATAAAGGCTAAAACATAGTAAATGAGCGACCAAATACGTGTAAAAATAGATGTAAAACATCATAAAATAGACACGTATCATACTTCTTTTCAGAAGAAACAACATTGCAAGTAATAGGAGTCATGGCATCTTTCTTCCTATAGGATTGACCAAACACGATCGAGTGTTTGCCCAGTTTGAATGTTAAGCTTTTAATCCCTACATCTATAATTGCACCAGCAATGTGCAAAAAGGGTTTTCCCAAAATAATGGGGATTTGGGCATCCTCAGGAATGTCCAACACAACAAAGTCTACGGGAAAGAAAAACCTATCAATTCGAACCGGTATATTCTCTAAAATGCCTATTGGTTCAACTAAAGTACGATCGGCCATTTGGACCATCATGCTAGTCACAGCGAATTGGGTCATTCCTAACTTCCTAACAAGGCTTAAGGGCATGACACTTATACTAGCCTCTAGGTCACATAGTGCCTTCTTAATCGGGAAGGTACCAATGTTACAAGGGACCGAGAAACTTCCAGGGTCCTCTAACTTATGTGGAGCTATGACATGAGTGAGGTACATGGATGACTCTTCAGTTAATGCTACTTACTCTACCTTATCTAATGACCTTTTCCTAGAAAGCAATTGTTTCATGAATTTCATGTATGCGGGTACTTGTTGTACTAATTCTAGCAAGGGTACTTGAACATTTAGGCTACGAATAACAGATTTAAACTTGTCAAATGATACATGTTCTTTTGTTGGCACGAGTCTTTCCAGGTAGGGAGGTGGAGCTGTGATATCCACATTTTCAGCTTTCCTCAAGAACCTAGGGGTATTCTCACTTTGAAACAAGAACTCCCTCAGATTTTCGGGCATTGGAGGACGAAAAGTTTCTGCCTCTTCAGTACTCGTGGTCAACCGACTAGCATCCTCAGTCGGTCGACTGGCCTCTACTTCCCCAGATTTTCCATTAGCCTCTGGAACAGTTACTGTAACCTCGACATTGGTCGACCGACTGATGTCAGTGGTCGGTCGACCAGTAATGCTGGTATCCGCCTTCTTCTTTTTCTGCTTCTCTTTTCCTGCAGCCTTGGGAACATCAAGGGTAGCCCCACTCCTCAAAGTGATAATATTGAGGGTCTCTTTCTTTTGATCGGGTTGTGACGGGAGTTGACCCAGAGCTCTTGTGGCACTCTTGCTCGCTAGTTGGGCAATTTGGGTCTCCAACATCTTCATCCCAGCTTCCCGAGCTTGGGACTCTTTCAGGACCATACCCATGAGGCTTTGTATCATTGCCTCTGTTCCTTGGGGCTGATTTTGTTGTTGTTGGGGGACGAAGGATTGTTTTTGGAAGGGTTGTTTGTGAGGGGTATGTAGCTTTGAGATTGGTGTGGTTGTGGAGTCGGGATTTGGACATTTTGGCTAGTCCACCTCAAGTTGGGATGAACATTATTAGGCTCATAGAAATTGTTTTGCCTATAATGCTGAAATGTCGCACAAGTTTCGTTGGGTGTGGTACAAAACTCCGAAACATGTCCCTCACCCCCGCACCTCTCACAAGCGAAAGGTCCATCCGACACAACATTAACCTGATACATTCCTCCTTTCCCGGCTCCTCCCAACTCATACTTGTCAAACCGGGCCGTGAGGGCCTCTAAAGCAGCTACGGAAGGAGACTCGACTTTTCTTTGGTTGCCTCGGGAGGTTCCATGTTCAGCTCTATGGATCACCATATCCTCAATAATTTTGAGACCTTTGGTCTCACCACTATTCTCCTAAAATCTTCCATTAGCCGCGGCATCCAGGAATGCTCTATTATCGTCGTACAACCCATTGTAGAATTGGTTGCACAAGAACCACTGTTCGAACCCATGGTGTGGTATGGATCGAACCAACCTTTTGAAGAGAGTCCACACTTCACTAAAATCTTCCGCGGGGCCTTGTTTAAAACTTGTGATTTGGGCCCTCAATGCATGGTCTTCGACGCGGAATAATATTTTCGATAGAAGGCCAATACAAGTGAGTTTCAGTCAGTAATGCCCGCGGCCTCGCGGTCTAGATCTCGGTACCACTCTCGTGCAGCGTCACGGAGTGAAAATATGAAAATCGTCTCTTTGATCTGGTCCTGGGTCACACCATCTGGAGGAGGGATAAAACATATGTAATCCGTGAAGATTTCCATATGCTTGGCAGCTTCATCATTCGCACTTCCCCCGAACTGGTTTCTTTCAACCAGGTTGATATACTACGGCTTGGCCTCAAAGCTCTTCCCAGTTCCCGTAGGCAAGGTGAATCCTTTTTAAAGATCCTTAGCCTTGGGCATAGAATGACTTGCAATGCTATCTGCTTCCGCCATTTCCTCTTGTTTTGAGATTTCGGTGGATGTGGATGAAGTGGGTGACGGTGGTTGGTTTTCAAAGAGATCGCCTTGGTAGAATGCGGAAGGTGAATTACCTTCTCCTTGTTGCTGGAACAATCTCCTCTTCGCTCTTAGAGTCCTTTCAAGCTCAAGGTCAAGGGGAATTAATTCTCCTTGTACCGACCTGCGCATAAGAGGAAACTATAAGAAAAGGGTGAGAACGGTTTAAGGAACAGAAGTTACTTAAACACAAAAATAAGACAAAAAACTAAAAACAGTTAATACTAGCGTAACCTCCCCGGCAACGGCGCCAAAATTTGATACCCGTCGTTGTGGGTGTCAAAGATAAAATTTATAGTCCAAACTAAAACTATAGATAGTGATAATCAGGGTCGAACCACAAGGAGGTTTGGGAGATATTAATTGTTTTAGGTCTTAAGTCTTAAGGTAACGAAAGGGGGGTTTTTGATTGGTTTTTAGTTTCAACTAAGTCTAATAAAGAAACAACAAGAACAAAACTGAAATATAAGATGTAAAAAGATGATAAAAGAGATGCTAGGATGTTCGGGTCACTATAGCTATGATAGAAGACGGTCTAGGTACACATGTATTATAGTCGCGTAAGGGGTATAACAAGTCCTTTCGGTTCAAGTTAACTAAATCTCCTTTCGGCCTATGCTACTAGTCCCTAGGTCTCATTAATCTTAGCTGTCAACACGATAAATGATTCCTAATGTCTAAGTCACATACCTTTCGATCTTAGTAACTTAGCTGTCTTAAACCGTCAACTAATGCCCTTCCCTATCTCTCGATCCCCGGGTTGGTTATTATTAAGCATCTAACAAGTCTCCTCTCGGACTCATTGAAAGATATTGCACTTAACGAAATAAAACAGGTCTGATCATACACGAAGTCAGTCGACAGACCAGCTAGTTCAGTCGATCGACCAACCTACTCAGTCGACCGACCAGAGAAGCCAGTCGGTCGACCAAATGCAGTTACGGGTTGCCCTAAACTACGCCATCTACGCTATAATTCGCCTACATCCTAACACTTGGGGGTTTAGCTTCTCATAACGATAAGGAAAACAATAATTGTAACAAAGATAACAACAAACATCATGATTATAAAAATAACAAAGTATTTAGCAAAAGCAATGGCTTAAGATTCTAACTATCCGGTATAAATACTAAGAAAACTTACAAATAAACTAAACTAAGAACAAGAGTTACCGTAACAAGGAAGGAAGGAGAACTGAAAGATTGAACTTATTGAAATTTGCGTGGAAACAGATTGTTTTTGTGTATACTAACAAGAAAACTTGAACTAATGAACTTGAAAATTAGAGAAATAGTAAGACTAGGGTAAAACTAGATTAAGACTTGATAATCAGCACACGGGCGGTGATTAGGCTTTTATAGAAACCTCTCAAGTCGTTCTTTAAACCCTAATCACGCATTCTGGGCTTTAAACTCTTTCTGAAATTTCCGAAAAAAGTCGAGTGGTACATTGGTTGACCGACCAGTGCGCTTGTAATTAAGATTTCTGATCTTGTAATTAAGATTTCTGAAATTCGCTTGTCAGGTACATTGGTCGACCGACCAGTGCGCTCAGTCGGTCGACTGATGTACCTGATGTATCAGTTCTCTTTGCTTCTGAAATCAGTCCTTTGGGGCTTGAAATGCGCACTAGACTTCGTTCCTTCTTTGTTCCTTCGTATCCTTAGCCATGCAATCCACTTGAGGACGGGTTTGACGCAAAATCGACTCGTTTCCGCATAAATCTGCAATAATGCACAAAAATACAAAAGTAGACGAAATAGGAGAAATAATAACCATAAACTCATAAGTGAGCTCTGAAATGCGTGTAAAAATAGCTGAAAAACATCATAAAATAGACACGCATCACCAGACGAAAAAAAAAAATCGTCCAGCACCTGGACCAGACGAAAAAAATTTCGTCTAGCACTGGTGCCAGACGATTTTTTTTTTCGTCCAGTCCAGGTGTGGGACGAAATAAATTTTCATCTGGCACCAGTGCTGGACGAAATTTTTTTTCGTCCGGCACCAGTGTGGACGAAAAAATTCTTTGTCCCATTTTTTTTATTAATATCAACTGTGCGTAGGTGTATGATGATGGAGACGGTGTTGACTACTCTAGTCATTTTATCACCGATAGAATTTTCAATTCGTCTACGGTAGGGTTTACTTGGGCATATGTAATCGCACTTAAACTCGGGTTTGGAATAAAAAGAGCAAGCAACAAGAAAGTCGGTCGTCACACGAGTTTGAGACAGGATTATTTTGTTTGTCGGATGGGTGGACGATGACCCGTAAATATTGATGTTGATGCTTTAATAGGGGGTAAAACGGGTAGCTCATGGTGAAATTGCAGATTCAAATGAAACTTGTTGAAATACAAGAAGGTCAATGGATGATGATCATGCTATTCAGGTTTCATAATCATGGGTTAACGATTTATTGTGACAGCGATAGATATTACGCACGGTTTGATGAAGATGAGTTGACTTACATCGACGCCCAAGTTAGAGCTCACGTTACACCGACGATTATTAGTGCGGGTTTGCATCAGAGGAATCCTGAAAAGTGTAGAGCTAATCGGCGACAAATCTACAATCGTTCTCGGAAAGTAAGGGCCGAGGAAAGAGATGGGAGAAACCCAACACAACAAATGTTAGCACTTGCGGTTCAGCATAAGTACGTTCATTTTTGGGTTATTGATCGGGAGAACGAGGAGGTCACCCACGTGTTCATGGCTCATCTAGAATCAGTTAAGATGTTTCGATCATACTATTATGTTGTGATGATCGATTCCACGTACAAGACAAACTTATACGGTCTTCCGCTTGTTGAGATGGTCGGTGTCACACCCGTTGGGAAGACCTTTGTGATCGCGTATGCGATTGTTACTATAACATCCCGTATTTTCATAAACCGTATTTTTAATAAATTAAAGTAGTTTTCGGAAACTTAATATATTTTATTTAAATCCGTAAAATTAGTTTTTTAAATATATCATATAAGTTTCGTCTTGATATTTTATAACCTTAAGATGTAAAGAGTTCCTTGGCATTTCCGTCTACAAGAATCCCGATCAACTAGTTAAAAACCCGTCTCACAAAGTAACAATAAAAGAAAATGTGAAGGAAGCTTCCCCCTCATTTCCTCACAACTCATTTCCTTGTTTCCCAAGCTCTTGAGAAAATAAGAAATCAGTTTCACAATTCCACAATTTCCATCTTCATAAAAATCCTTATTCCGAACTCGTTTCAACTCCGTTTAAGGTAAAGTTTTCTCCTACGCATTCCTTGTCTCATTCCTGTCACATCTATTTCTTTTAATTTGAAAATTGTTCAACTCAAATTCGGGCTGTTTTGTGGATTTCAAAATTCACCATGTTTAACCCATTTTCTCTTTTGTTTAAGGTGTTGATTTGGAGAACTTGGAGAAGGACTCATTTGTGGTGGAAGAATCGAGTGGTGAAGACGCTTGATAAGGTGACCGCAGTGAGAAAAATCGGCTTTGTCATTAAATTAATTTGACATGTGATTATGTGTTTGTTATGGTGATTTGAGGTTGATTATGTGTTGTTTATGTTTCATAAGTAATCTCATAAAGTTTATGAATGTTGTGGTTGAGATTATGAAGCTTATTGATGAACTTTGAGTATCTGTCACAATTCTGAGTCTTGCATATTTGAAGGTTTAATTGCTTGTAAATTCATGATTTTTATGTCTATTGTTGCTAAGTAAGAACCACTTGGGATTGTTGGGAAATTACGTGCTGGTAGCACTACAACAAAATGGCACTTGCGCCACGATTTATGTCACGGGAATTCTTAATTCGTGACCTAAATGTGCTTAGTCACGGGAAATAAAGATCTCTTCCTTCAAAATTAATTGGTAAAAAAATTTATGTCACGGGAAAATATATCCGTGACAAATAATTGTTTTTAGTCACGAATTAAGCCATGACCGTGGCTAACAAATGCGTTTAGTCACGCATCAAGTCACGAACGTGGCTAATAATTATTTTTAGCCACAATGTCGTGGCTAATTATGATTTATTGTCACAGGAAAGTTAACCGTGACTAATTAGTGTGCTTAGCCACACTGAATTCTTAACGTGACTAATTATGATTTATTGTCACAGCTAAATTATCCGTGACTATATTGCTCTTAGCCACCCACAGAATTCTTACCGTGGCTAATTGTGATTTATTGTCACAAGTAAATTACCCGTGACTAATTATTGCTCTTAGCTACGCACTGAATTTTTACCGTGACTAATATTTTTCAATTTGAGAAGACAAATTGATTTCACACTTATTGGTCTAAGGTTTTTTATGCGCATGGGGCCTAAGATTTAAGGAGTTTAACGTGACTAGTGATCATTTATATACAGGGACAATTAACAATTCGAAATAACAAAATGTAACACAACTTGTAATAAATAACAAACGGTTTATGCATTATTTGTCTCAATCGTTTGTGAGTGATTAAAACATTATTTGAAAGAATAAACACGTAAACTAATGATTAAAACAGATGGAGTAGCAAGTACTATAATTTGTGAAATAATATGTTCGTATATAACAGATAGAACTAATTACTTTTTAGTTTCTTTTTCATAATGTAAATTATTGAACAAATTGATAATAAAACAATATAGAATTATAAAAACAAGAAATAAATTACGACATTTTTTTTACAAACGTGCCTAGGTAAGTATTGAATGTTAGTTATCCTAGAAAAAAATGAAAAATAATGTTTCGTTTAAGTGTCGAACCCTAGCAGTTCAGACGACGACAACATTACAGTCTTATTTTTACTTATTGCGTCTAATAACTGAGTTTCTAAGTTCATCTTCTTCTATTAATTTTCTGGTTTTCTAAGCTTGGGGTAGCAGCCCCTTGCTACACTCTAGGTTCGCCCCGGTCGTCATCGTCCTTGTGCACTGCCGACGATGCCCAAGCCTCCGTTACTGGCCACCATCACTCTTCACACTCTCGGTACAACACTCAAAATTTGTCGACCATCGATGGAACCTGCTCTTCCTACATCGATTAGGTTTGATTAATTCCTTCTCTATTTTATTTAAATCATAATTGATGCTCTTAGTTGTCATTCTAAGATTTCATTTTTTTATGTTGTATAGTTGTGTTGAATGAAATTTTATGCGTTTTTGAGTTTGTGATTTTAGTTAATCGAGGTTTTATTTTTATTAGTCGAAAAATGGCAAATTGAGCATATGATAATTGAGTATACCAAGGTTTGATTTTGATGGGGTTGCTTCTTAATTGAAAGCAGAAACGGTGTAGTTCAATTAATTTTAGGGTTCTTCAACAAAACCCCCAATTTTTCTCCTGCATATCAATCAGGTTAGCAAAATTGATTCCTGTCAACTTTGTCGTTCTTCATTCTTCTTTAATTATCAATAAAATCAGCAATACTTTGAAAGTATGCTATCTTTGATTGAGCGATGTATTCATTTATGATGAATAATGTATTGAGTCGTATGAATGTATGATTAATTATCTAGAACTGTTTTCTTTATGATTTTGTTGTTCAGTTTTTACAAATTATTGTCTAATATTATTGATTGTTTCGATAAAAGAAAATTTGATGTTTCCTTAGCTAATTCTGGCGATAGTTTGCAGTCTTTTGGTGTTTAGGCTGTAAAATTGTAAGAACAACCCTTTATCCAACATAAACCGTCACTGATGATCCTCCCCATTCTATTTATCTTGGGTAGATCATAATCTTGTTGATCCTTTATATTTTATTATCATATCTATAACTTTCCTTTATTTCCATCCTAGGCTTTGATTCATGAACTCCAAAGAGGTATTGAGTGGAATGGATTCTAATCTAGTCGTTTGGTTCAAACATTAGGTATGGAATGGAATGGATTCTAACTCTAAAGAGGTATGGAGTTAGAACCCCATACATATTAAAGTTGTTTGGTTCAATCGGGGAATAAATGACAATAGTATTGTGTTTGTTGGAATGAAGTTAGAAACTTGGGGGAGGGGTGGGTATGAGATTCCAATGGATTGGAAGGGAGTTAGAAACCATTAGGTATCTAACTCCATTAAAAAATGCTTTAACCAAACATTGGAATGGACTGAATCCATTCGAAATGCTCCAACCAAACACCAGGGTTGATACAAAACTCACTCATCTGCTCTAATAGAGAACAATAGCAATTTCGATGTACTTCTTTTCTTGATGTTGATATAAGTACAGTCGTACAGATTCTCACCTATGTGATTGAAAATTCATTCTAGTTCTTCTATTCAATCTTCTATTCAATGAATGGTAATCTGACAAGAGGTCCAACCAACATTGGGAAACTGTACAGTCCACCAATCTAAGGCATCGTGTTAAGGTATGATTTTCTCCTTCAATTTTTTTTCTTAAAAGTCATCGAAATTCATTTGTTTTTCTAAGATCTGATTTTGTTTGTCATTGACTTTTTGACTTTCTATATGTTTGGGATTAGAGATTCAATTATTAGTATCATAAGTTCCTTCATTTAGTAATTTTAAGGGGGATAATGACATAGAGTGTGACATATTGGTGGATTAGAATTATTATTCGCAATGTTTGGTCTGAAAAATATGGACAGTCATTTAAGTTGGGGACATCACTTTCTCTTTGGCATTCTCAGGGCCTGCAATCTAATCATGGTATTGGTGATCGTGGCATTATCAATCTATTTGACGCCATATATGAGTGTATATGATTGATGTTGTCCTTCAGTCTGTTTAATTAAGTCTTAGTAACTGAGTTTTGATATCACGGGTATCTTGACTACGAAGCCTGAGTTTAAGCTCGATCTTAAGTTTTCATAACCAGGTCAAGCATGTCCAAGCAACGCACATACATAAATAATTCTTAAATATATGTGAAATTATACTACATACAATCATCTTGCTTTATGTTCCTAAAACATCATTCACAGACGCATCCTCACTTGGTATTACAGTGTTTTTGGGAAGCAAATAAACAAAACTGGAAATACATAAGCCAGGCCGGTGTTTCGATCTGAATAGACTGAAAGTACTTGATTCTGTAAAACTGGCAGTGGTTTGTTAACTTTGTGAATCCTCCTTGGTTTTGTTTCACATTAATAACTCTAGCTCTTGTTTTGACGGATGCAGTGACTTCGACCTGTATTTGTTTACTACTAATAATTTAGTGCACTTAATGTTGTTTGATTAGTTGTGCCTCATATGCTTTTGTGGTGCTTAGGCTTGAATAATTAGACAGGGGGTTGATGACACTAGCCTTGAAATATCCCTTCTTGCTCGCCAAATACCAAAATGATGTTGATTCAGAATGCATGTATTTGAGTTCATAGTAGGTATTTTGGCATACTTTTAGCTTGACCTTATTATCATTTGTTGATAATGCAGCTTGCTTGATGGGATGACATATTTCAATCATTAAGTCTTGCTTAAGACGAAGTATCCATATTTAACTTTAAAATGGCTCAAATACTACTATATGGTCCTAATAGAGACAAAATATTTAGTAACTTGGCAAAAGATTGCATTATAGTCCCTGTCATTTGGTTTTCTATAGGTAACGATGGAGTCCTATTATCTTCGATCGTGTACTAGTCAATTTTGCAAAATATTGCAGAATGTTGTATGAGCATTTATGTTCATTTGAGTGATAATCAATTTGATATCACTCCTATGATTCTAACATTATTTACTCCTAGAATAATTTCTAATGATTATTTTTTGTGCATCAAATTGTGCAGGTCCGGGAAACATAGGTTGTAGAGCATAAAGAAAACGTTGATGTTTATATTGAATTCAAATGATGCTGCTTGGATCATGGAGAAAATATGTAGCTTCATCTAATGCATTCTAGTAGATCAGTAGAACATGCTTATTTGTTAAGTTTAAGTATTGATGTTGATTTGTAATACATTTGTATGGTAAATAGTTGATTTGTAACTTATTATTATCTTAATTAAAAAAATTACAGTATTTCGCCTCGTTATTGTTTAGTGGCTAGTAATGTTCAGCCACGAGAAATTTATTATTCAGATACAATAATATTTGTGGTCAATAATATTTATTCATGGGACTCATTTTTGTCACATTACTGTTTCGTGGCTAATATCTTTTAGCCACGAGCATTTTAGTTTTTAGTCACGATAAATTTTGTGACTGCCAATATTTAGCCACAAGAGTTTCTTTTTTGCCACGTTATTATTTCGTGGCCAGTAGTATTTAGCCACAATTTTTTTAAAATTTGGCCACAATATTACCTTGTGACGAACAATTTTAGCCATGGAATACTTGTTTAGCCACACTTTTTTAGCCACGATGAATACTGTGGCAAAACTACTAATTTAAGTCACGTTACAATTTTTCCCGTGACTAAAATTTTGCCACGGCCACTTGGGTCACGGCTAGTTTCTCGTGGCAAAACCATATAGTCACGGGAATTTACCACTTGCGCCACGTATTTAAACGTGGCGCAAGTGCCATTTTTGTTGTAGTGTAGTGTAGTTTACGTGCTTGAAATCGTAGCTTAGAAATGCTTGTCGAAGGTAGATTGGATTTCTGAAAGTTGCAGGAATCGCTTCTGAAATGCTGTGCTCGTGCAGGTGCGCAGGCTGCGCCCCAGTATTGCGCAGGCTGCGCAACCTTGCACAGGATGCGCTGTCACTTGC
Source organism: Silene conica (assembly GCA_029255685.2). Classification (NCBI taxonomy): domain Eukaryota; kingdom Viridiplantae; phylum Streptophyta; class Magnoliopsida; order Caryophyllales; family Caryophyllaceae; genus Silene; species Silene conica. The sequence goes on along the minus strand of CM055317.2, from coordinate 24,343,748 downwards.
GCAGGCTGCGATGCTGACCGCTGTAGGTTCTGATTTTTATTTCATACGTAGGCTTTTTTGGGAATTCCTTTCCCATATATTCTTAGCATGTTCAAGTAAGGTTTCTATGATATATATACTAAGTTAATATATATAAATTAGCTAGACGAGAATTAGTAAAGTGATTAGTACTTGTCTTAAGTTAAGTAGTTCTTAAGCATTTGATTATTAAGCTTGTCGACTTGAGTTGGTTAATTTATAATAACCGTTAAGAATTATTAGAGATGAGTCTTAGGTGATTAATGAGCTTAACTGAAGTGGTTACCTTCCATGCTTGTGCTATGTAAATGGTCATGAGTAGCCTAGTAGTTTAAATTGAATTGAATGAAAATTGTGTTGATGCGTATTGAACTATGCCTTAAGTTGGCTTCTGAGTTTGATACGTGAACAAGTTGTCACATATGGAGATATGCCTTAAGTTGGCCTCTTAACCCAATATGTGTATTGATGTCGTGTCTGAGATATGCCTTAAGTTGGCCTCTGAGCTCAGACATGTTTTATGTAATCGTGTCAGGACATGCCTTAAGTTGGCCTCTGAGTCTGACAAGTAGAGCAATTGTGCAACGTGGTAGCTACGGTGTTGATGTCGTGCCTGAAGTACAATTGTTGGATGCTAGAGTATGCCTTAATTTAGCATCTGAGTCTAGTGTCTTATGATGTAGTAAGGGAGTATGCCTTAAGCTGGCCTCTGAGTCCTTTATTTATTGAGTGACTTGGATGCTAGTCTATGCCTTGAGTTGGCCTCTGAGTCTAGTGGCTTGTTGATTAACAAAGGAGTATGCCTTAGGTTGGTCTCTGAGTCCTTGTTTGATAAAGTGAATTTGGTATTAGGTTATGCCTTAGGTTGAAAGCTGAACCTTTTACTTGTTGAATGCTATGATTAGGTTATGTATTAAGTTGACCGATGAACCTTCATAGATAGTGAATGTGAATATGTGCTATGAGTAGGTTATGTCTTAAGTTGACCGCTGAACTTTCATAGATGGTGAATGAACATGTATGCTTGTATGGGATATATATATATATATATATATATATATATATATATATATATATATATATATATATATATATATATATATATATATATATATATATATATATATATATATATATATATATATATATATAGAGAGAGTTGGGATCACATGAGTCCACCCTAAATATTAGAGTCCATGAGTCTAGCAATGATATCACAAGTTATATAAAAAAGTATCACCTTTTTTTAATATCAAATTTTTTTTCCTTTTTTTGTTTTTTCTTTTTCAATATTACTTTTTTTTTTCTTTTCTTTTAAAATGACATTTTCTTTATTAAAAAAGTTCTCTTTTTCAGTATGCAATTTTTTTAAAATAAACATGTTTTTTTGTTAATAAAAAGGCGTTTTTTCTCGAATTTTTTTTTCCATTACAATATCACAAGTTACTCAATACAATATCACCGGTTCTTCAAAAAAAAATTGAAAAAAAGAAAAAAATATTTCCGGGAAAAAAGTTCTTGAAAAAATTTCGTGATATTGTTTAACAAAAGGCATTTTTTCTCGAAATTTTTTTTCGATTTTTTCTAATTACAATATCACAAGTACAAATACAATTGACCTAAAACTCAACACGCGCCTAAATTTTCACAATTTTGTTTCAGCTAACAACTCTGTTTCCCCCTTCTCTCTCTGCCAAATTCCCAAAAAAATCATCAATAATCAATCGCACAAAAATTCATCAAATCGATCGCACAAAAATCATCAATTCTTCAATTTTTGATTTCAAAATCCACAATTATTACCTAAACTCATTCATTATCTTGATTAATTCAACTAAAAACTATCAATTCAGAAAGATCAGACGAAAATATTCCAGGAACCCTAATTTTTCGAAGGTACCAAGATTTCTTACGATTTTCTTATTTTAATACTCGAATAACTGAATTATTTGATTCAAATAACAAATTGTACGACGATTTATGTATTGTTTATCATACTGTTGACATTTGACTGATAATTTATTATCATAATCTTAAAAAATTATTGATAATCTAGATTAGCACACCAACTGTTTGTTAAAATGCCTAGTTGAATGTAGAAACTTAGTTGTAATATTAATGTTAAAACTCAGTTATTGTATCTAGTAGTTACTTCTTGGAAGTTTTGTTAACTTATATTCTATTTTTTGGTGATTTGCAGGTTAATCAAGATAGACGTGAATAATTGACGTTCAATGAAAAAAATGATGCATATACCTGGTCTTTTTTGTTAGTTTGATATTATTTAATTTAACAACTCAGTTATTGTAATGTAGAAACTCAGGTAATCTTAAAACTCAAGAATTTGTAGTTATACCAATGTAGAAACTCAGTTATTGTAATGTAAACTTTGCTATTTGTAGTTATTCTAATATAGAAACTCAGTTATTGTAAAGAGTAAATCGTGTTATTGTATTGAGATCACAAATGTATTCAAATTTCTATGTTTTGTTTGTTTTCAGCTTGTGTTAATTGAGTAACTCAGTTATTTTAATGTAGAAACCCGGTTATTGAAATGTAGAAACTCAAAACTTAATTATTGTAATGTAGAAACTCAATTATTGTAATGTAAAACCATGATATTTGTAGTTATTGTAATGTAGTAATTTAGTTATTGTAATGAGTAAATCGTGTTATTGTATTGAAACGAAACTCAAATATATTCAAATTTCTACCTTGTGCTTGATTTCATCTTATTTAACTGAATAACTAGTCATTTTCATTGCATCAATAAATGAGTTTGGTTAACGCAGTAGATTGGTAATTTGTCTTAGATTACTATATTGTCTTAGATTACTATATTCAATAATAGATTGGTAATTTGTCTTAGATTTTGCATTTTTGAGTTGAACAGTAATCAATTACTAAAAATAGAAATAATGACGAAAACCGTGTTTTTGGAGTTCAACATGTGCAATTTTGGCATGGAAAGGGTATTCTTTCGAATAACTATCTCGAAACCATTACAATAACTATCTGACCCATTACAATAACTATCTGAATACATTACAATAACTGTCTGAACTCATTACAATAGCCGACTTAAACCATTACAATAACAGACTTAAACCATTACAATAACTATTTGAATACATTACAATAACTGTCTGAACTCATTACAATAACTGACTTAAACCATTACAATAACTGACTTAAACCATTACAATAACTATCTGATACATTACAATAACAGTCTGAACTCATTACAATAACTGAGTTAAACCATTACAATAACTGACTTAAACCATTACAATAACTATCTGAATACATTACAATAACAGTCTGAACTCATTATAATAACTGAGTTAAACCATTACAATAACTGTCTAAAAACCATTACAATAACTGTCTGGTCCCATTACAATAATTGTCTGAAACTATTAAAATAACTGTCTGAAATCATTACAATAACTGTATGAACCCATTACAATAATTGTCTGAAAACATTAAAATAACTGAGTAAAAGAATAACATAATTATGACAAACTCATGAAGTCACTACTGGATACAATAACTCTGTAGAAGGAAATATAATAACAGAACTTCTATAATACAATAACTCTCTTATGAAGTCATTACTAGATACAATAACAGAACTTATATAATACAATAACTGTGTAAAAACCATTAAAATAATTGTCATTTGGAGTATTAACCCCATGAGTGGTTTCAAGCATATCTTCAACAATTCCCTAGCTATCACAAATAAAACTGAATTTTCAACACCGGTATTGGATTATGCAATACAATAACCAACATAACTTTAAAAAAAGAAATGAAGTATAACAGTTGGAAACTCTACTTCACTGAATACAATAACAGTAGGAAAGGAATCCTATGTAAACACATAACATATATTATGCATTACAATAATTAACATGTAATGTTACAATAACTACATTGTGCACATGAAGTCACTAATGGAAAACTGAATACAATAACATGTATTATGCAATACAATAACAGCTATTATGAATTACAATAACAGCTATCATGAATACAATAACAGCTATTATGAATTACAATAACAGGTATTACAAAATGGAAAACTGAATACAATAACATGTATTATGCAATACAATAACAACTATTATCAATTACAATAACAGCTATTATGAATACAATAACAGCTATTATGAATACAATAACAGCTATTATGAATTACAATAACAAGTACTACAAAATGGAAAACTAAATACAATAACATGTATTATGCAATACAATAATTAACATTATGCATTACAATAACAGGTATTATTATGCAATACAATATTTGACATTATGCAATCAATATATATACTTAAAAGAGGAACTTTTAAAGCGATTTCATTGGTTATTGTTTTAGAGCGATTTGATTGGCTATTATTTTTGTTGAATAATTTAAATGTATAAATAAAAAATAAAAATAAAAAGTAAGAGTTTGCATATACGAGGAACTTTTAAAGCGATTTCATTGGTTATTGTTTTAGAGCGATTTAATTGGCTATTATTTATATATACTTAAAATAGGAACTTTTAAAGCGATTTCATTGGTTATTGTTTTAGAGCGATTTAATTGGCTATTATTTTTGTTGAATAATTTAAATGTATAAATAAAAAATAAAAATAAAAGGTAAGGGTTTGCATATACGATTATTTATTAATTAAGTCATTGAGATAGAATTTGTGTAGTTAGACTTATTTACGAATAACAACTAACTCATTACTAGAATTTGTGGGACTTATAAAAAGATATAGTTAATTTTAGGATTAGAATTCTAAGAGAACTCTTAAGTTGATTATATGTGCCAAACTTGTGTTTGAATTTGTGTAAATTATTTGTGTTTATTAGGTAGTAAAATTTAGGATTAGGACGTCTCCTATTTTTGTATTTTTCATTAATTTGTTTTTATAAAAAGTTAAACTTCCACCAAAAACTTGTGACGCGTCAAATAAAACCCACATTCCAAAATAAAGACAATTTTTTTTGTGATTCTCGATGCATTTTACTTTTTTATCTTATCTATTATGTGGGTGATACTTGATCCGTTACAAACTTGTGACGAATATATCCGTCACAAATATTCATCACAAGTAAGACATATTGATGATTGTGTGCTTCTATAGAATTGTAGTTTTTCCATACTTCCAATTATTCTTCTAACAACAATAATAAGTTTTAATAATTAATAATTATAGTTAAGAGGGAACTTTTCAAACGATTTCATTGGTTATTGTTTTAGAGCAATTTCATTGGCAATTATTTTGGTTAAATAAATTAAGTATATAAATAAAAAGATAATTAAATAGTAATAAAATATCAATTGGATAATTATTGTTTTTAGAGTAATTACATTGACTATTACTTTGGTTAAATAAATTAAGTATATAAAAAAAGATAATTAAATAGTATTAAAATATCAGTTGGATAATTATTGAATTAGTTAATAAAATAATCGATTTCATTGGCTATTGTTTTAGAACACTTTCAGTGGCTATTACTTCGGTTAAATAAATTAATTATATAAATAAAAAAGATAATTAAATAGTAAAAAAATATCAGTTGTATAATTATTATTTATAGATCGATTACATTAGCTATTACTTTGATTAAATAAATTATGTATATAAAAAAAATGATAATTAAATAGTAATAAAATATCAGTTGGATAATTATTGAATTAGTTAATAAAATAATTCATTTCATTGACTATTGTTATAGAGCAATTTCATTTCATATTACTTTTGTTAAATAAATTAGGTACATAATTAAAAAGATAATTAAATAGTAATAAAATATTAGTTGGATAATTATTGTTTTTAGAGAATTACATTGGCTAATACTTTAGTTAAATAAATTAAGTATATAAATAAAAAAGATAATTAAATAATAAATTGATTGTAAACTAAGAGTTTTGGCTACCGTAGACACATAGAGTTATAGTATAATTTATTTTTTCCCTTCTCTTATTTAATTAAAAGTATAAATAGATGTAATGATAAATATATTAAGCCTCTCTTATTTAATTAAAAGCATAAATAGTTGTATTGATGAATATATTAAGCACTTAAGTTTATGAGGTAAATTAAAAATACGAGCTATAGAATACGAACACATAAGAATATGAGCAAATGTAAAAAGAATAAGAGTTTAAGAGAATCACGAACTAAAAAATACGAGCACAGAAGAATGCGAGTTATTAACCTAAGAATACGAACTAATATAAAAAGAATACGAGTCATTGAGCTAAGAATACGAGCTAATGTAAAAACAATACGAGTTATTAAGATAAGACGGGTTTTAAAATACGAGCACAAATGAATACGAGCTAATGAAAAAACAATACGAGGTATTAAGATAAGACGAACTTCAAAATATGAGCACAAATGAATACGAATACGAGATTAAAAGGATCACGAACTTAAATATACGAGAACATAAGAATACGACCTATTAAGATGAGAATACAAGCTAATGTAAACATAATATGAAAACACGAGCTAATTGAAACACTTCTCAAGCTAAAAAAAATAGAACCAGATTTGCAAGACGTCAAATTTCATAATATAATAAGCACTTAAGATTACGAGGTATAATTAAAAGAATACGAGCTACAAAATACGAATATATAAGAAATACGAGCTAATGTTAAAGGAATAAGAACTTAAGATAATCAAGACCTAAAAAATACGAGCACATAAAAACGCGAGTTATTAACATAAGAATGCGACCCTAATAGAACTATTAAGCTAATTAAGAATACGAGCTAATGTAAAAATATACTTGCTATTAAGATAAGAATACGAGCTAATGTAAAAATAACATACGAGCATATAAGAGAATCACGAACTTACAAATATGAGCATATAATAATATTGGCTAATATAAAAAGAATACCAGCTAATATAAAAGAAATACGGGATAATAAGATAAAAATACGAGCTATTAAGATAAGAATACGAGCTAATGTAAAAAGTATACGAGCTAATAAGATAAAAATACGAGCTATTAAAATAAGAATATGTGCTAATGTAAAAAAGAATATGATCTAATGTAAAAGAACACGAGTTAATGTTAAAAGAGTACGAGTTTCAACTATTTTCATATATTAGAAATATTGGAAAAATTATTTTGATAGTGATGCGTAATATGTAAGTGTCTTTCCAAGACCATAGAATCGAAGGTACATGTTTCCGTTTCCATTGGAATTTCATGCACTTTCAACGTTCCATATTGTTCCATTGATGATGATACATTTGATGTTTCATTAGCCATAAAAATTATCATACTTGAATTATTCTCTTTATATGCCTATTATAATAAGTATTTTTAGAAGATTAACTGTTACGATAATTACTTTGAAACCATATCAAGATATTACCCGGGCAACGCCTTGGCATGAGCCATAAAAAACAATCATGCTTGAATTATTCTCTATATATGCCTATTATACTAAGTATTTTTAGAAGATTAACTGTTACGATAATTACTTTGAAACCATGTCAAGATATTACCCGGGCAACGCCCGGGCATGAAATCTAGTAACTGTGTAAAAAAGGAAATATAATAACAGAACTTATATAATACAATAACTGTCTTGAATGAAATCACTACTAGATACAATAACAGGACTTATATAATACAATAACTGTGTAAAAACCATTACAATAACTGTCTGAAAATCATTACAATAACTGTATGAACCCATTACAATAACTGTCTGAAATCATTAAAATAACTGCCTGAAACCATTACAATAACTGTCTGAAAACACAATTACAATAACTGTCTGAAAAAACAATTACAAAAACTGTCTGACATGATTACAATAATTCTCTGAGAAAATTACAATAACTGTCACAAAAATAACACTTTCTAGGCTTTACAAAACACACAATCCTTTCCAATACCAAGCAACATTTACAATTTCCTCAACTAAAGGCAACAACCTCTCTCTTTCTTTGTTGATATCAGCTAAAACTAGGATAACAGCAATCTCAGCTCTGTAAATAATCATTTTTAATGGATCATGCAATTCTGATATAAACAACTCCCCGTTGTAAAACATCATATGCATCATTACAAAAACACCACAATCTAAGTTTTTGCAAAAGGTTAACTAGAACATTAGGGCGGCAACTGACTTTAATCTTCGCAGCACTGCAAGAACCATACGAGCTAAATAAACACAAAGTGATGCATATAATACAACAACACCCCATGAAGTCACTACTACATACAATAACTGAGTTTTATAATACAATAACAGAACTTATATAATACAATAACTGTATTTAAATGAAGTGTCTAAACACATTAGAATAACTGTGTACAAACCATTAAAATAACTGTCTAAACACATTAAAATAACTGTGTACAAACCATTAAAATAAATGTTATTGTATTCATAATAGCTGTTATTGTAATTCATAGTAAAAAAGGGAATACAATAATAGTCTTAGACGAATACAATAACAGTCTTAGACAATTACAATAACAGTCTCAGACGAATACAATAACAGTATTAGACGATTACAATAACAGTCTGAGACGGTTACAATAACTGTCTGATACGATTATAAAAAAGGGAAAGCAATAACAGTCTTAGACTAATACAATAACAGTCTTAGACAATTACAATAATTTCGAAAATCAGGTAAAAAATCTGGAAAATACAATTAAGAAACCCTAATTTTAACTGGAAACAAAATGCAAAGTGACTAATTGTACTACACACCAGTTCTAAGTAAAACACAACTACATAAACGAAGATTTTTACAAAATTGACGAAAATCAAAGAAGTAAGATAAAAAAAACCCTAAAATTTTGCTAAAACGAGAAAAAAAGTACACAAAATACTCTAATTGAACTACATAATGAAAAACACTGCGCAAAATTGAAGAATAACAACAGAAAACACAACAAAAATCAACTTAAAAAAACCTACAAAAAGTGACGAAAATAGAAGAAAACGAAATGAATGTTTTACTGGAGAAACACTGCGCAAAATTACCTGAAGATGAACGGAATAACGACGAAAATGAGCGAAGAAATCGACGAAGAAAAGATGAGCAAGATGATGGAGGTTTTACTGGAGAAAATGGAGGTTTTACAGTAGAATTATGGAGGTTTTACTGTAGAATTTCAGTTGGGAAGTTGAAAAGAGGGGAAAAAAGAAGTGAGGGGTGAAATTTTGGGTTTATATATGAATTGTGAGATTTAATCTCAGCCACTAATCTGAATTAAAAATGGATGGTCCAGATTCAAAGGTGTAACTCACCAAATATACACCAACTCATATGATCCTACTTCTATATATATATGTGTATATATATATATATATATGTGTATATATATATATATATGTGTATATATATATATGTGTGTATATATATATATGTGTGTATATATATATATATATGTGTGTATATATATATATGTGTGTATATATATATATGTATATATATATATATGTATATATATGTATATATATATATATATATATACACATATATATATATATATATACATATATATATATATAAAAGCATGATTTATTTGGATGAAAGTGAATGTAAGATAATGATGTATGAGTAGTATACTTCACATGATGAGATTTATGTTGGAGTATGCATGTTTTCTTATGTGACTACATGTTATGTGTTTGTGACAACAAGTGGCTAGGAGAACCTCTAGTCACTCCCCACTGACTGTGGCGTTCATGTTTCATGTATGTGGGTTGGTGCAGATATACAGGGGTTCACGTTGAGGCTAGCGAGCGATGATTCTACATCGAGTTGATTATTACCTTGTCGTTTAGGTAGACCTATTTTTGATATTTCAGTTTTGGTGCCCGTAGGAATATGCTATTCCGGGCTGTGGCTTGTATTTAATACTTAGTACTTATTTATGTTTCATTTCATTCCGCATTTCAATTTTTTAGTATTACGCCTCGCATGTTAGTTTTCTTTCATTAAAAGTTTTAATTCCGCGCAAATTTCATGCATTTTTGGATGTTTATTTTCCTTTGCCGCAAGGGGTTTTACAGTTATGCATGAGTCTGAGGATGGATATATTTGGGTATTAGAGCGACTGAAGTCACTTCTCAACGACGTAGTTCAACCTAATGTTATTGTCACAAATTTCGAACGTGGGTTGTTGAATGCGATTCCAACGGTTTTTCCTGATTCAGATCACTTATTATGTCTTTGGCATATATATTCGAACATGGAGATGAAAGCACTTAACATCACGGGTAAGGATAGTTGGGCTAAGCACATAACTTGCAGAGTGTTTAAAGCGGTGTGCTCGTCACGTAACAAATTAAACATTATTTCGAATGAAATACGAAATTTAAACAAATATTACCTCAACAGTGACATCAGCATCGTCACGTAGATCGGGGGCATCAGTGTGCTCGTGATCAATGATGAACAGGTGAGAACACCTCTTATACAATTCTCGTACTCTACAACCGTCTCACCCGGGAAAGTAATTGGTGTCGACCTACTAGAAAGGTGAACAACTTGATTTTCCCAACAGTCCCATAAATGACCGCTAAACGACCCAACACTAACATCGTAGTCTCGTCCCGAAGTAGGACGATGCGCTTCCGGTCTCATAATAGGACTAGGTATCAGTTGCACAAACCCAAACTAACGTAAACACCGATCGGGCTAGTACGGCTCGACTATGTCCATGAAATGAAGGATACCGAAGAACAGAGTACGAGGAAAACACTCAGCCTGACGCTGCCCAAAAGGCTCTCACCTAACTTATGCATATGTAAGACCATCTAAAACCGTCCGATACTCCATCAATTTCTCCGAAGTTTGGGCGAAAGCACCAACAGATCTTCAACAACAGGCCCGAGGCTGGGTAAAGTCAATGTCCGAAGGTGGACCTGGTCTAAACATAGGGAAGTACTCATAGATCCATGATTGTAGCAAAGTCAAGCAACCACCAATAGTCTTCACACCAGAACGTGGAGATATACCCAACTGCCGGTACGTAAAGGATAGTGCACCGGCTCCCCATGAAAACTCGTTTACAGCAGTACGATCACGCGCTAACGGAAACAGTTGAGGACGTATCCTATCGCCTGATTTGTCGATAAAAAGTGTCGACACCAAGACCACAGCCAAGAACCCTTGGGCGTGGACAAAATCATAGCTCCTCCTCGCCATCTCACAAGCTGAATCCACCAAAATACCCCCACTCTTGTAAATAGAGGCCATCTTCCTATGAGGATCCAACGGTCCCCTCAACTCATCTAATGACCTCCCAAAGAAGCCACAAGTATACAAAACAGAATCCGCCAACGTCCCGTCTTCACTCTCAACCTCACAACTTCACCATTTACCCGAACACCTAAGATCTGCGCCACATCGTGGAGGAGTATGGAGATCTCCCCAAAAGGCATATGAAAACTGTTGGTGTCGGGTTGCCATCTCTCAATGAAAGCAGAAATAAGTGGCATGTTATAATGCTCGGCCATGGAATCTACCGGGTGAGAAAGACCACTTTCGTCATACATAGACTGAACGACCGGAGGTAGTCGCCATTTACTCAACACCTCGTCTTATCAAATCGGTGGTAACCCGTCAAAACTGGTCGACCTACATCATTAGGAGTCGTCCATAAGGTGTTGGCTATGTGTCCCACAAAGCTGGGAATCACGTGACAAACCAACGGACCACTAGGAACATGATTGGTAATCACCCAAGAAGTATCCTTAGCCGACTTCTTCTTCTTCGGAGCCGCGACACTATTAGAACCCTCATCCGACAAACGCCCCCAACGCCCATCATCCCGTCTACGGGGAACCCTCCTCACCCGCTCCTAATCCCGCTCCTCAACCCGCTCCTCAACTATATCATCAGCAGCTCCCGACACCTCCGGCTGAAACTGTAGCTCTTTTTCAGCTCGTGCTGATGCTGTCACCTTTCGAACTCGAACATTTCGGTCATTTCCTTCAGCCATCTATTCACAAAATTATGATTTTCTACACTACTATTTTTTAACGAAAACAAAATAATTTAAAAACGACAAATAAATAAATTATTAATCAAAATTATAATTAAAAAGAATTAAACATTTGAAAATAAAAATTAATTGTTTTTTACGGGAACAAAGCAAGACGAATTAAATAAGAGAAAAAAAAAAGAAACGAAATTACCCGGGACGAAAAAAAATTTCGTCTGGACCTAGGATGGGAAGAAATTTTTTTCGTCTAGAACTAGGGTCGGACGAAAAAAAAAATTTCGTCCCAACTCAATTCCATTTTTTTTTTTGAAAAACGTTGTAAATCCGGGCAACAAACATACATAATACGCATTCCAACAACTAAAATCCGATATTGAAACAACGATTCTATCCTAATTCCGTCAAAATTTAAGGTATCTATCCTAATTCCGTTTCTAATCTATCAAAATAAGAACAAAAAAAATTAAAATCAAAGAAGTAAAGAACACATACCATGTTGAACTTTTGAATTTGAGACGGAAATGTTGTTGTTGTAGAAGAGATTTTGCAACAGGTTTTTTTTTTTTAGGTTTGTGAGATGGAGAATGAATTTAGTTTAGGTTTTTTTTTTAGGGGAAAAGTCGAAGCTTACTTCATTAAATTCAAATCAAAATTAACAGCATTGTTCACACTTGGCGGTAAGAACTCTACCCAATTAACTTTATCCGGCGCAGAGTTAAGATAATGAGTTTGATTTAAATATAAAGGGAAGGGGATGGGAAAGATTGTTTAGGAATTTTATTAAAACGTGTCGACGATAATTAGTAATTTGTCGACGATAAACAGTAGGTTGAATATGTTATTGGTCAGATTGGATTCTGGATTAGGCTGCTATAGCCTACAAGGACTTATGCTATAGGCCCATTAAGTGCTGCTCTCAATTCTTATTCATTCAAGATTATGTTCAACTTTTTACCACTCTCAACTCTCAAGTGTTACTCTCTCCTTTTGCGTCTATTTAATTCTGTTACCACTCTCGACGGATGTTATTGTTCTGTCTAGACTAATTTGTAAGTGCTACTTTTGTAGGGTTTATTTTTAATACGATTGTGAGATTGTTTAATTGAGTTAGGCTAGAGATTTATCATAATAATTAAGTAATGTATTTTATAGGTGTGTGCATTCAGAAAATTCAATAAATCTTGCTTAAGACGGGTATTATTTGTCTTGAGTTTAAGACATGTCAAATACTACCAAATTGAGGTAATATAGACAAAAAAAACTGCCAATTTCTAAGTGACAAGTAGGGTAATTTGGTATGTATTTGATCTGTTTTATGGTTAGGACAGATAATCACGGTTCAGTAAAAAATTTGTATCAAACCATGGGAGTGGGTTGAAACTTTATTGTGTGTTTCAACAGTCGTATTGAGCTAGTATTGAGCTACAAAAAATTTGTATCAAACCATGAGAGTGGGGTAAAACTTTTTAGAAAGTCTTGCTTCAAGCGGTATGAAATAAGATGCACTAAATGTTACCATGTTTTTAATAGAATGTAATCATTTAATAATAAAATGGTGTATCGCAAATTCGTCAGTTTTCATCCTGAAAATAATGATAACATTTTATCATAAAATGGTAACATTTTATTATAAAATGGCTACATACAATCCGTCTTATTTCAGACAGGAAAATAGCCATCTAAAATAAGAATTTCCAGAAACTTTAGTGTGTGTTTCAACAGTTGTATTGAGCTACTTAATATAGCACTCATAATTCATAAGTCTTTTTTTAAACGACAATAGCGCTTTAAGATGAAAACCGAATAAATATAATCTCACTTGTTTATGAGTATAAGACAAACCTTTTATTAGTCCCTAAACCTCCTCCTTTTGTCTCATTATTACTCATTATTTATTTCCATTTTACGATATACGGAGTATAATTGAACAAAGAGTTTTGCTTGTGACGGATAATATCCGTTACAAACTGAATACGGATATTTTATTTTCACAAAAATATAAGTGAACATGCAAGTGAGAGAAAGTGGAGCATTATATAGATAGTGCAACTTGCATTATGTGAGAAGGTCACTATCCGTCTTCAACTTATGACGGATAGTGTCCGTTTTCAATAAGGATTTGTGATAATTGAATTGTTTTTTGGATTTTTTGTCAAAAACCACCTAATAAGTTCACTTCTTTACAAATAACCCCCTAATATGTCTAACTTTACAAATAACCCCCACATTTTTAGCATAACTAACTAAATCCACACCTTACTCTAAATATGTTAGCGGTTTTCTTATTTCCCGTCTTTTTTACGAAACTACGTCTCATATACAACTCAAGTTTAAGTAAAATACCTATTTTACCCCTCATTTATTACTTTCCCCAATTACCGCAATACCACATACTCAAGTTCATCCCCAAATCATTAACAAGAACCCTAACTTTCATAATCAATTTCATTCCCAAATCTCTATCTTCTGATCATTAAAGGGCATAATTTCCAATAGCATTATTTAAAATGAGTATTTTGCAAACTATAGTATTTAAAAGGAGTGCTCGACAAATATGTAATGATTAGTTAACTTCTCATAATCCCGAGCATTTGTACGATACCACATCCGTATGACAACAATCTACGACAACCCAAGCTCAAGCTCCATCAGAACAAAAACTTCGTTACATTAGTAGTTATTTCTACGATTTATATCAAACATTTAGCACACTTTACATTCGCTGAGCAGCATATTATCCAGAGAACTTCATAAAATTTGGTTGTAAAGTTGAAACGATTTTGGGGTTTTGATCTAGGTGAGTGGGCTAGCTATTATAAAAGGAGGGAGTGATAAATGAGGGGTAAAATTGGTATTTTACTTAAGCCTGAGTTGTATATGAGACGTAGTTTTGTAAAAAAGTCGGGAAATAAGAAAACCGTTAACATATTTAAAATAAGGTGTGAATTTGGTTAGTTTTGCTGAAAATATGGTGTTTATTTGTAAAGTTAGATATATTAGGGGGTTATTTGTAAAAAAGTAAACATATTAGGTGATTTTTGACAAAAAATCCTTGTTTTTTATTCCTTTTTTTGGTAACTTTGTGAACCACATCCATTCAAAATTAAGAGCAACTCCAATGGACAGCTAGAACCATTTGTAGCTTGAATTTCCAACTCAGCATTTTAGAGAATGTTGCTTTCTAGCTACAAAGTCGTCCAATGGTAAACTACAATACCTTGTAGCTTGTATGGGTCCCACAAGTTAAATTAGTATTTCAACTTTAATTTTTATTCAATAATTACATTTATATTATCAAAAGTATATAATTTTGCAATAATTAGAAATGCATAATTTGTCATATAAAGTGATTTAAATAATATAATTGTCTGCAATTATTCTTTTTAACGAGATACAAAGAAAAAAAAATAGTAACAACACATATAAAAATAACATAGATAAGATATTTAGAGTTAAAATATTTTAAATCTTAGTTTTGTCTTCCGAAACGTGTCCAAATGTGCTCCATGAGATCGGCTTTTAATTGTTGATGCATTAGCCTATCTCGGATTGTCGCATCCCTTGCAAGATATGTTTCAAAATTTATGTCATGCCCTTGTTGAATATCATTATTGACAACATTTGAAAAAAAGTCGTCTTGAGAAAAGTTTCCGCTATAAGTGTGACGCTCGTCTTCGACGATCATATTGTGAAGTATAATGCATGTATCCATGATATCATGAAGCCTCTTCTTATGCCACGAACGCGCTGGTCCACGAACTATTGCAAAAGGAGATTGTAGTACTCCAAATGCTCGTTCTACGTCTTTTCTTGCGCTCTCTTGTCTTTCTTTAAATAAAAGCCTTTTTGGGTCTCGGGGGTGTGGAAAGCTCTTTACAAATGCAGCCCACTCGGGATATATACCATCAACAAGATAATACCCTGTCTCATATTCATTGCCATTTACAACGAAATGAACTTCTGGAGCAGTACCTTGTAATTTTTCTTGAAATAAATTTGACCTGCTAAGTACATTAAGGTCGTTGTTTGACCCAGCGACACCAAAGTATGCATGCCATATCCATAGATCCACAGAGGCGACTGCTTCAAGCATGACTGTCGGATATCCATGATCACCTCGCGTATATTGTCCTTTCCATCCTGTTGGACAATTTTTCCATGCCCAATGCATACAATCTAAACTACCAAGCATACCAGGAAATCCATGACATTCTTCGTGCATTTTAAGCAATCGTTGGACATCGTTGGCATTAGGTTTTCTCATGTACTGTTCGCCAAACACTTCAATAATAGTACTACAGAATTCAAAAAAGCACTCTATAACCGTAGTTTCACCAATTCTAACATACTCGTCAATAGCATCAGCGGGGGTACCGTATGCTAACATACGAATAGCAGCAGTGCATTTTTGAAGAGGAGACAAACCTTTAATTTTTGCAGCATCAAATCTCTGTTGAAAGTATCTAGTGTGATTTCCAAGGGCATCTACGATGCGGCAAAAGAGCTCCTTTCTCATTCGAAATCTTCTTCGAAAAATATGATCCGGATAAACTGGCGTAGTAGAAAAGTAGTCGTTATATAGACGTTCAGCTCCACCTTCTCGATCCCTGGGCACGATATTTCGTGACGGAGTATTATATTGTTCGAGAAGGTAACGCCCCATTTCTTCATGTGTTTCATCAAATAACTCATCTTCTAAAAACTTATCTAAATCAAAATCGTTTGACGTATTGGAATTTTGAGATATTTGAGACATTTTTTGGTGACTAGTTGAGTAGTAATAAGAATATATATGAGTAATACGAAACAGACTTTTGTAATATTGGATAATATGAGTTTTTAACAAATGAAATGAGAATTGTATATATAGAAATTATCGTGTAACGGCTAGTTTTTATAACGGTTATATATACAACGGCTACTTTTTATAACGGCTACTTTATTTTGATTTTTTTATACAACAACTACTTTTAATAATTGTTTTCTTATAACTAATAATTAATAAACATACCCGCAAAAAAAAAAATTAATAAACATCAACTCGAAAATATTATTTTAGAAAAAAATTACATAATGAAAACTAAATGCTTCAACTATTATTGGAAAAAAAAAACACTTTAGTATGGCTAACATAATCGTAGTCATAATTCACGACATTCCATACTTGGCCCTAATTATTTCGCATACTTGCTCATGGTTTTTTCTTGCTCGTTCATCCATATTTAATGTTTCTTTGCATAAAATCGCAAAATCCTTTTGACGTATTTCTTCATCTTTTTGTCGAATGACATTTTCACATAACAAAAGTCTTTTTGATTGCATTTCTTTGTATTTATCCCACTTCTCATCAATGACTCCCACGGTCTTTTTCGCCTTGTCTTTCTTTCGTGTCGCTGCTTTAGCTGCCTTTTGCCCCAGTGGTCGTTCTTCCGATATTTCCTCTATGTTACAAGTGTCACTTGTATTAGGATTAGACGAAGATGTATTGTACACTCCAGATGATGAAATTTTTGTCCTCTTTGATGAGCCATTTCGTGGATCAACAAACTCTTTCCATTTTTGTGCGGCTCGAAGAATTTTCCAAGAATGCAAATAAGAAAATTTTCTATTTTTATTTTGTGACTTGAAAATTTCCTTAGCCTTAGTTATTAAAAGGTCTTCGTCGTGGCCGCTTGGGTGACTATTCTTTAGTTGTATGTAACATCCATTGAATTTACTCACATCGGCACTCATTTTGTACCAATGATTTGTTGCTTGATAAATGGTGATCGTAGGGCCTTCTCTCTTCCACTGGTTGTAATAATTGACAATATTTTGCCAATATTTATCCTTGCTTTGATCTGTTCCTTTGATGGAATCGTTAGTAAAATTTAACCAACTTGTGCATAAATCTTCATCATTATATTCGCTCCATTTAAATTTCTCCCTCGTATTTCTAGTGTTTTCAATAATTACCTCCTCATGTGTATCCTCATTTTGCTGAATTTCACAGTGCGCGTCCGACTCTTGACACGGTGATTCTTGGTTCATTCTAGTTGCCCCCGTACTTTCTCGCCTTATATTTTCATGAGGAAAATTAAGTTCACTTGAAATCAGAGGTTGTTGGTAGTGGCTTGATGCAGGTGGACCGCTTGGCATAACAATGGGTGGGTAAAAATAATTAGGGTGACAGTATAATTGAGAGTCGATGGTGGATGAAACATTTTGAGTATATCGAGGAGTTGGACGAATCAGAGATGTTTGTATATTTGATAATTGTTGTGAATTTTGGCAATTTTCATTTTCGATATTGGAAGAGTTTCGCAGATAGTTATAATATTGGCTAAACGAATTGTCGAGATTTTCCATCTAAATTTTATTATTGGTCTTTCTTGTAAAAATAAAAATTAGTATAGGAAATTTTGGAATATGAAATAAAAATGGTGTATTAACTGTATTCTATTTATAAGGTTAATTTTGAAAATAGGTTCCAAAAATCAACTTTCAAATTTAAAAAATAGCATACATTGAGAAATCTATACGTTGAAGTCTTAGAAAATTGAAAGCAAAATGCATGGAAAATAGGAAGTTAGTTACAAGTCAAATAATTATATCCCAAAAATTGAATAAAGTTGTTAAATTGTGCAAGTCTAGCTATATGCTTGGGAAAGCATGTACTGCTTGAAAATCTACTCTATTTTCTCATCCCCAATGGTAAGCTAGTAGCTAGATAATTTAGGTTAATTGCAAGCAGGTCCTTAACTTACACCATTGGAGTTGCTCTAATAGATAACTATTGACGAAAACAAATGATGTATCTTACATTCATAGTTTCATACCCAAGTTGTTTTAAATTTAACACTGATACTGTCTCATTAAACAAGAATTATATAGTTGATATTGTTATAGGTGAAATTTATACGTTGGAGCAATGATTGGACTAAAAACGTAAATCTAATTAAAATCATACGACTTTTCATGCGAATGTTAGTTTGTATAATTAAAATTCATCTATTGTTTTATTGTTTTTACGTGTATAAATTGCATGCATGAGCGATGATTCATATTTAATAGTCTCATTTAAATAACAATTAAGCAATCTAGACATCGGTGGTAGGTTTGTCTAAATACGAATGGTGACATGACCCTTTTTATTCATCACAAAATTATTTTATAAGAGAATTACTAACGATTAAAATATGATACAAATAATAGTATTATAAAATAATAATCCGTAATTGTAATTGTGAAAGGTTATAAAACCCAAATTATTCTTATTTGACACTAGAAAAAAAATCCGTGTATCACGTGGTGATTATTGGAAATACGACTAAATAAAGTTGGTCCAAGTATGGTCATGGTCAATCTAAATCAACAATGGCCATTATATTGAAAAATAAACTTCTCACAAAAGAATAAATTTTAAAAATAAGTATTGTTTTAATGTCGATGAATATTGTGTATTTTTGTGACAACTAATAAGAACATAAATATTCTCTTTATTTCAATGAAATATTTACATATATTTTATTTTATAAAGGGAGAATAAAACGAACTTGGATAAATAAATAGAGTAAAAGTTGAAGTGGTAGTTCGTAAGGTTAGTGAATGCTAATAAAGAGGGAATCTGTAGAAGTAACCAACAAGTCGCTTTGGCCGAGTGGTTAAGGCGTGTGCCTGCTAAGTACATGGGGTTTCCCCGCGAGAGTTCGAATCTCTCAGGCGACGTTTTTTTAAATTTGTTTCCTGCATCTTCCCTCTAAATCTCTAATTAATGTCGGTTTTCGCTCCTATAATCAAGGAAGGGACTGAAAGAAATTCAATCAAGTGCGTTGCAGAGACGCAGAGTAGAGTCATCCGTAATCAAGGATGTCTGAACTAACCGCACCACTGCCCACCTTGTTCCTTTCCTGTCTTCTCCTTCTATAGACCCCGTTCCCATCCTTCTTATTCCATCACACCTTTTATTTTACACAAATTCTTATTTGCAACGGTACTATCCGCCGCAAGCTTGTGGCGGATATCGTTTTCTCTCACAAAATACCCATTTTTTTTCTCTCTTTAACACTATTTTGTGGTCCCCTTTCTCCACTAACTCATTTTGTATCAATTTTATCTCACAAAATATTCGTCACAAATGGTAACCCGTCGCAAGCAAAACTTACTATTTATTTTGGGTGTAGTACTCTAGAGTAGAGATTTCTATTCATTTATTTTTAGGTACGTGTTAAATCTCGCACAATAGTTTACTCAATTTCACACATATTCTCTCCTTTATCCCGAATATACCCTTTTTATTCTTCATCCCCACCCATTGAAAAACTAAGGGAGGGAAATAGAAAGAATGAAAACCCCCAAATATTCACCATTACAGCCTCCCCCACACCATCCCAGCGTGGCAGCGCAGACAAGCACCTCACCATATACCCACTAGCGGCGGCGACCACCTCTCTGTGGGAAAATTCTGTATATATCTCAATACTTTATCTGCAGGATTATAACGAAATTTATAACGAAATTATAATTATGATTTAAAGTCATAAACAAAATACGAGATATATCAATATAGATATCCTACTAATTATTGCACCCTAGACGCTCAGAGAAATATCCTTTCTTGAGCTAGAAACTTAAAATTATTGTTAATTTTATGTGTGTGATGAAAACTAGAGAAAGGAGGGAGTTAGTCGTGTGCTTTTGTGTAGGCGTGAGATCGAGTGTTTCCGTATGGGAGTCGAGAGATTTAGGGTAGTATTAATAGAAAGTGTTTCTCTCTTTTCATACTACTAACCACCTCAAATCAGTATTTGAGTCTTCCTCAATCTCCTCCTCTAATCATGTAACAAACTCGATCCGAGTAACCACCGAGTACCACACGCCCCAATTGACCGATTATAATCTGTATAAAATCGATTTTTATCCTCTCTTGTGTATAATGTTCATTTTATAAATATCGTATATTTATAATTCAATAATTAAAATATATATAACAGTTTATATTTAACTGCATTCTAATCTTCATAATGACAAAAATCAGAGATTCTGGTTTTGATAATAAAAAGGGGAAAGTCAGTGGTGGAGGTCGTGCTGCCAGAGGCTTTGGCAATAACCACCGGGTTCCTAATCTTGCAATCGCTAGTGAAGGGGAGTCTTTCAAGAAGGGGTTCACTCTCGAAGAAATTGAACAGTTGCGCACACTTCGACATGCCAAGGCAGAAGGTAATAAAAAATTAACAGGTATGCATCATGTAACTTTAAGTGAATGGATGCTTGATAGTGGTGCGTCGCATCACATGAATGGGTGCCAGGATATACTTACCAACCAATGGCAGGGGCATCCTCGACTGTCGGGTTGCCAGATGGTTCCACCATAGTAGCAAGAATCCTTTTCTAGAGTAATTTCGGCAAACTCCAATCATTCGAAGTGTAGGAAATAATTTCTTAAATTACTTATAAAAGTATTAACTTAATTAATACTGTCAAAGATTATATCAAAAACGAATTGATATTAAAATAATAGAACTGAAATAATAGGACAAGGATCATAGAAATAACCTTTGGTCCTATATGAAATCGGCCTAAGAACAACCTAGTATAAACCCAAACTTCAAGGTAAAAGTTCTCCTTAGATTGCACCCAAAATGACTGAGAAAGATTCCCTCAAAGTTCCTCCTAAATTACTATTAATTATTTTAGAGGATTTATTTTGGGATTAAGATGATAAACTAATCTAAGAGATGAAAAATGTTTTCTTCTTGTGTCTCCAACCTCACGGCTGAAACCCTCTATATATAGGGTTTTGGTTTGTGTTGGTATTGTACTTCAATTAGGAAACCTCATTATAATATAATATTTTGAGTCAGTTTCCTTATTCCGAACTTCCTTAAAATATCATATATATTTGAGGGTTATTTGTCTACCATCTTTAAAAAAACTTTTCTTCCAAACACCACCTTTAAAAAAAGTTTGTGAAACACCACCTTTAATAATGGTTTTTTTGCGAAACATGACCTTTTGGCCGGATTCCGACTGTTTTTATGATTTCCGTTAAAACAGTTTTTTCCCACGTGAGATTGTTTGACTCTTTTATTTTGTTTTCCCTCCAAATCAACTTTTCCTTTCTTCATTCTTTACCTCCAAATCACTTTTCTTTTTTTATTGTTTTCCCTCCAATCACTTATCTCTTTATTTTATCTTCTCTCCTCTGTACATTAGAGGGCAACAAATCAGTTTTCTCTCTTTCTCTTCTCTTTCTCATTTTTTATCTTTTAAACTCCAAATTTGGTCACAATGTCCAGCGAAAATTCAGTGTCTTCATCAACACAACTGCTCAAATGTCGTTGCGGGATTCCTGCTACATTGAAAACCTCCATAACCGAGAGAAACCCAGGAAGAAGGTTTTTAACATGTAAGTTTTTCAACCCGGAAACTCAAATGCGGGGATGCAACTATTTCAAGTGGGTTGAAGATCCCATAAATGATATGGAAATTAACAGTTTAAAGTCAGAAATTGCGGAGCAAAAACTAAGATTGGAACGATTGGAAGGCAAAAAATGTTCTTGTGAGGGTGAAATTGAAAATATGAGCATGGAAATGAAGGTTCTAGTGAAGAAGAATAATAGGATGAATTTGATATTAAAAACTCTTATTGTAATTTTTCTTCTTTATAAGTTTGTTTGGTAATTGCTTAGTTATAAGTTGGTATGCAAGTTAATTAGTTATTGTTATTGTTATTGTAAGGGTACCCTTATTGTAATGTCCTTATTCATGTACTAAAATTATCCAAGTAATGAAACGTTATTGATAAGGCTAATGTCTTCTACCTTAATCAAGTTATTCCCTAAAGTACTACTAACAATAGCTAGCGATTTGAGTTTTGTTTTGAGTTCTAAGAACTAATAGCAAATTAAAAGAGGTTTGTTATGAGTTTTAAGAACTAATACCAATATGGCCGAAGTATAAGATTTTTGTGTCTAACCGCACTGTCTAACGACAACAATGTTGTCGATAGACACAATGAATGTCGATAGACATGAATGACTGTCTAGACATAACAACATATGAAGCACTTCATGTGTCTAGCTGCACTGTCGATAGACACAATGAACGATAGACATGAATGACTGTCTAGACATAACAACATATGAAGCACTTCCTGTGTCTAGCTGCACTGTCGATAGACACAATGAATGTCGATAGACATGAATGACTGTCTAGACGTAACAACACATGAAGCACTTTCTGTGTCTAGCCTCTCTGTCTATCGACGACATGTTGTCGATAGACACAATGAATGTCGATAGACATGAATGACTGTCTAGACGTAACAACACATGAATCACTTCCTGTGTCTAGCCTCTCTGTCGATAGAAAACAAAGAAGGAAACTTTCTGCCTACAAAGTTGTATATCAGTGATCATTGTTTACAAACCAAAATAAGACCTGTTTACAAACCAACACAAGACCTTGTTGCTTGCTGCCTAAAATAAAGTTGTACATCAGCATTGTATGGAGACTGCCCCTCCACTTACACTAAAATTACAAGCTACAACCCACTGTCAAACACAAAAGCCTATTTAGCATTGTTTACATCCAATTTTGAAACACAAAACTCCCACAATTGGCACTACTTTCTTCACAATGGCATGTCCAAGGTTGCTCACAATTAGCTTGGTTGAGGTTGGCTGCTTGTGCATGGAATATCCTCAAATGTAGATTCTGCCTGAGTTGTCTGCATTCAAACAAAAGCCATGGGAAGACATAAACAAGTTGTCTCATAAAAGCATACATAAGCAATCAACAGTAAGGAGGTTTTACCTTAGTACCCTTACTTGTAGTTGTCCTCTTAGGCTTCTTTGCAACTCCGGGATTCTTACATGATTTCATGTAATGCCCTTCAATGCCACAATTGTTGCATTTGGCAGGGTTCTTCTTTGAAGTTCTAGCATTCACATTCTCATTTGGATCCTTTTTTCTCTTCTTAGAACTAGGTCTTCCGGGCATTTTTCTATATGGAGGAGGACTTGGTTGCACATGGGTTGTTTTTTCCCAATTAGAAGGGCCAGGAAGAGGGTGGATATGGGTTGAATAAGCAAGCCTATACAACTCTCTTGAATAAGCTTTATGTACAAAAGTCACAGGGTCTATTCTTTTCTTTACAATACAACCATATGCATGAGGACATGGTATGCCTGTTAGCTCCCACTGAAAACAACCACAACTCATCTTATCTAAATTCACCACCCATCTCTTATTCACATCTTCTTTAGAGGTTACCTCAAATTCCATCAAACCAGACTGTAAAATTTGGTAATCTCTACACTGTTTTGCAGCCTTAGACAAAGACTTGGTGGCAGTATTCATGATCATACCTTTGTATTTGTCAAGTATTTGGAATCTGGTAAACATCATGTTCATTACATATCTCCTAATCCATTCCATTAATGTTAAAATAGGCGTATCCCTACACTGCTTTAACACACTATTAAAGCTTTCACAGCAGTTGTTGAGCAGAATTTCAGACTTGGTTTGACTACTAAAGGCATGCCTAGACCAGTGTGTTGGAGGGATTGCATTTAAATAAGAAAATGCACCAGTTGACATACCTTTTATACATTCCATGCTCATGTCAAAGTCATGCTTGGTGTATGCTCAAGCAGCCTTCCAAAACATCTGTTTGTACTCTACACCATTGTATGTTTTGCTGAAATTTGACCAAATATGCCTTGCACAAAATCGTAACTCAGCATTAGGAGTCACAATGTTGAAGGCCTCCATCAGTCCCTGCACAAAACCAGCAATAGAATTAGGTTTTATTCATAATTCATCAGTCCCAGCCACAAAACCAGTCAGAAAATATTAACTCAGCATTGGGGGTCATTAACATTTTGTCTGTCAGAGATAAAAGCAAGTTCATCCTTTGATTTAATATACGAGTTTTCATGTGCAACAGACTCAATGTCTTGAACAAGCAGTCGAAGAAACCAAGTCCATGTTTCCTTATTCTCTACCTCAACTACAGCCCATGCTAGGGGAAATATGTTGCAATTACTGTCCTTCCCAACAGCTACCAACAAAATGCCCGGATATGGCCCATTCAAATGACATCCCTCAAGGCCTAAAATAGGCCTACAACCACTCACAAAACCCATCTTGCATGCATAAAGACACATATACATTCTCTGGAAAAAAAGGTGGGGGAGTGGGGTTGATTGAGGGATTGAAGTTGTCTGAGGAGCTGTTTTGACTGTTTTTACAATTGATTGAGAGACTGAAGTGGTTTGAGGGAGTTTTGTGAATTTGGGAGGAGGAGGTGGTTGGGGTTGTGTGAATTTGGGAGGAAGAGGTGGTTGGGGTTGTGTGAATTTGAGAGGAAGAGTGTTAAGTGGCTGGGGTTGTGTTAATTTGGGAGTTTTTGTAGTGTTAAGTGGTTGAGATTGTGTAAATTTGGGAGGAAGAGTATGTGGATCTGGGTGAATAACTTGCAAAGGCTTTGGTTGGGTCAATAATTGTCTTTTTGCAACACTTTTCACAGCCAACTTTGATTTGTTAGGGGTAGTTGGGTTTGTACTTTGATATAAATTATCATAAAAGGCTCCCCTCTCTTCTACAGTCATATCTCTAACCACATACAAATTACCCAATCCTTGGTTATCTTTTGTTGTCAACAAATCAACCACATCTCTATCATATCTTATTTTCTGCCTCCCAGCAAACACACTCAAGCCCTCTCTTATATAGTAAAAGTTGTCCCTATCTTCACAGCCTAATTTCTTCCTAAATGCACCATTCAAATAACCTAAGGTTAACTTCTAAAAAAGTCATCTCCATCCAAACACGTCCACCAACATAATTTGTCTTACATTGGTGGTCCATCAAAAATAAACCACCCGTATACACCCTAAGTCTAGCCTTATTTTTGTCATTCATTTTTCAAGATTCAGCAATTACAAACCCTAATTAAAACACAATTACAAAGTATGTGATCAGATTATACCTTAAACCCTAAACTTTTTATAATCAAATTAAAAACCCTAATTAAAACACAATTACATACATGCAAGTTTTTCAAGCCAGAAACTCAAATGCAAGGATGCAAACACTAACTACTTGGTATAATTAAATTAATCAATTTAAAATAAAGCAGAAATAACTTACCTTAGCAGCAAAAATCCCCAATTCAATTGACTGCATGTGCTTGGGATAATCAACTGGTTTTAATCGGTTGATGTTTAATTGTTTGGAGGAAGAATCAAGATAAAGGGTTGTGATGGAGATGAAAATGGCGATGAAGGTTTGGGAGAAAGATGAAATTTGGGGTAAAAATTTGTTACTGGGGAGGGAAGATGAAAAGGTAATTACAAAGAAGTTGTTCACACGTGAGAACTATTAGACATATGACTCATCACCGTCTTATTTTAAATTTGGTCAAAGTCCGGCCAAAAGGTCATGTTTCGCAAAAAAACCATTATTAAAGGTGGTGTTGCACAAACTTTTTTTTTAAAGGTGGTGTTTGGAAGAAAAGTTTTTTTAAAGGTGGTGATAGACAAAAAAACCCTATATTTTAATACTTTTCGGTGTACAAATTTAATTCCCGGAGAATATTAATTAATTATCATATAATTAATTAATCCCAATTATATTATTCTATCATATATTAAAATATAATTAATAAATATAACTTTTATATATATTTATTAGAATTAACATTTAATTCATTTCTTCTAGTTATTATTTAATCATATTAAATGTTTATCATCTACTTAACTACATTTAGCTAAGTTTAGCATTTATGTAATTATATCAATATATAATCATATTTCTCAGTACTATCCTATAGGTGTGACCTTTAGGGATCAGCTGCTTATCGCCATCATATGACAGTAACGTCAAACTTCTAGTGAGCCAATCGTTACTGATAAACGTTAATCAACTAATTAATATACTAAGTATCTCTGCGTGATCCTGTAAAAGATCTACACAAATAATCACACACTGTGGAGGACATTTACTCCAACAATCTTCCACTTGTCCTAAAAGTGTGTGCGCGATTACGATTCTCATATCCATGCATTATTCTCCCACTCAATGGCCATGCGTTTAAGTTACTACTCCTCGAGTGGCCCTGAGAAATATATATATAAAACCTGATAAAGGCTGGATATTTTCCTTGACTTATGACCTCCGATTGAAGCACATTATGAAATGACCCAGTAAAAGTCTGATTGGTCTCCTTTTACGGTGCGACCTAGGACAGAAACCAAAGCCACCCAAAAAACTGTCTATATCGCATGAAATAAACAATGGTCAAAAGAACCGACTTTAGGAATCACGATAGACGTCCCATCCACGACCAGGCACCTAATGTATCTTAACATTTAGGACTCTATGTTGTGGTCACTATGTCCTATGCGATATCATATACCCATATTTGTTATTGATCAGTCAGACGCTTGACTTATGGAATATTGAACCTTCCATCCTTCAACTAACAAAATAATCACCTGAGTTATCAGCTCATATTGGTGTTTACGGACAAAAACAGACATATAAAGTAAAACAGTTCACTGTGCGGAGTTCAAAATTGTCGTACAATCCACATGTTATACAATATAAAGAAATTTAATAATTTTATTACTTAATAATTTGAAATGATCAAACATCAATCAAATAATGTTTATTACAATTCTGGAACACGCTTTATCCCTATAGATGAGATGTGCCCTTCATGTTTATTATGCGGTAATGCCTTAGTCAGCGGATCAGCAATGTTGTTATCCGTTCCAATCTTGCACACTGTTATCTCCTTTTGCTCCATGTAATCTCTTATCAGATGAGCTTTTCTGAGTACATGTCTAGATTTGTTGCTAGACTTAGGCTCCTTTGTAATACTCCGTATTTTTATTTATTTTTATTTCGTTTTATTTATTTATCTTAATTTTATTGGATGTCGATGTCGACGGGTTATAATAAAAGCGATAGTATATTGTTGAACGAGGTGTTTTATGGGTTGTGTTTTAGGGTCGTAAGTGTGAGTATTTAACAAAACCGAGTCCTAGTTACATTATTTGGATATTGGGGTGCGTGAGATGCTGATCCATACACGGAAAATCATGCGTATGGGCCTAGGTTTGCGTGCATAAACACAGCCCACACACTATATTAGCAAATCTGAAATTAGAATTTCAGAAACACCTGACTGCCGCCCTATATAAACACCCAAACTAAAACCTATTCTGACCTAAACGACTCTCACTCACTCACACACATCAACAGCCGCCACATCCGAGTGTTCAAAAGAAGGGTTGAAACGGTGGTCAGAGGGTCCTAGGGGTGGTCGTTGGCAAGGGCAACGAGGTATGCTCACAATGTTTTCTCGTTTTTTCCTGTTTGCAGTCATTTTCAATTGAATCGTTCATCATGTATATGTGTTAGTAGTTTCTGTTTTTCGCATGCTTTTTAATCTTGGATGTATAATAGATGTTTTTGGATCCCAAAGAGGCCTTCGTTGACCGTTATTGACCGTCGGAGGTGGTGGTATAGTCGTGGTGTCAGAATGCGTCTTTAACCATTTTGCAGAGTGTTGTTTTATGTACGAATGTTCTAATTGAATTCGAATCCTTATGTGTATGTGCCTGTCGTGGGTGTTTGGGGTGTTTGAATTAATGCAGTCAGGGGGAACGTAGGGTGGTTATAGTGGTGGCTCGTGGTGGTTGGTAACGTTTCTACGCTAGGTTTCGTATGGGCAGTAAGAACGTGAAAACAGAGCAGGCTGTGGACTGTCGGGTTTTCGTGTGGTAATTTTAGGTTGGTGGTTGGTGTTCGACGACCACTGGCTCCACCACTGGCTCCACCACTGGGACCACCGCGGCTCAGAGGCGAGCCCGGTGGTGCCACTGGCGTGATCAGGGGTTGAACCTGGTGAGTTGGTGCGGTTGTTGTGAGGGCGGTCAGTTCGGTTTTGCGAAGTTCAGGGGTTGTCGTTGCTGGGTTATGGTTGCGTGTGTTTTTTTTTCATCTTGTTTATCACGTTAGTATGTTGGTAGGGTAATTAAGTGGAATATTTTCTTACCTATTTTAGCACTAATTTTATTAATTAGTGTATTTGAGGCATGATATGGTTATTACTCAATTTAATTGTGTTATTAGTATACATAAATATCTTATTTGACATGATAACTATATTTAGATTATTTTGGTTAATTAAGGCTAATATCAATATTAATGTTGGTGTGGTATACTATAAAGTTAGTAAATTTGATGAGACAATTTTGTATGCTATTTTAATAAGGTAGCATTGTTATGATAATTTTATAATTTATAAATATAATGGGTTCATAATTAATTTGTGGTTATGAGCATATTTAAGGATATGTATATAGTATGTTATGAGTGATCGGTTAAGGGGACGTGATCAATTAATCGAGTAGTAATGTCTAGTTGCCTGCATAGCATTTGATATTAAGTAATATTTATAGGAACAGAATTCGAAGTGGAATATTTCTAGACGGTGATTGCTATTTGCAGACTGCTATTTATAGGAACAGAATTCGAACAGAATGAGATTTTGATTGAGCTCGAGCATTTCATGACATTTGCATATCACATTTGTTTGCATTGTTTATTATTGTGTATTCCTACTCAACCGCGAGGTTGACAGTGTATTCGTATTCACCTACAATGATCCGGAATGGGGAGTAGATTTTTCAGGTCAGAGACAACAGGATTAGGAGCTGGGCATGGAAGGAGAGACATGGCATGGACCGACCTAGTTCTAGATCACTTAGTTTTCACATGTTTTAGTTGAGGTTGTTATTAGTTGTATGGTTTTTGGACCTTTTTCATAAACTTGTCTTGTACCGGCTTTCAGTTAACAATTTACCTATAAAGTACTGTTTATCTTTCACTATGATTATCTACTACCCTGGGTTAACCAGGATGGTAACGGTCTTATTTACCCTGGAAGTCCTAGTTCAGGCTCCTAGGTAAATGGGGGTGTTACAAAGTGGTATCAGAGCGAACGATCCTCATGCCTAAACTAAAATGAAAATAATGAACATAGGAGTGTCTAAATAAAATGAACCCCAGGCTAGTAACTGTTAGGAGCCCTAGGAGTTGGGATGAGTTAGGGGCCCCCTCAAACCAAGCCACTGGCCCTTTCAGTCTAACCTGGTTACCTTGAGAGTTGAAGAGTGTGGGTAGTTTGGAAAGACCCAAGGCAGATATATAAATATATGTGTATTGTAATTTGTAATAACATTTCAGCGCCAAGGGAATAAGGTAAGTTATGATGTGAAAGATGGATGAGTATATATGTACACTGTGAAGCATGAAAGTGATGTTACATGATGAGTGACATATATATGTTGTTATTTACAAGCATTGAGAACATGAGTTTATATCTTACTTTAGAATATGAGTGTGATTTGTATGAATATATGCATGCGGTTATGTGATCCCTAAGCCTTTAGGTAAACTTATAATACGATGTTAAATAGGGCTTAATCATATGAAAGAAGTTACATGCTAGGTTATGTATGTTAACAAGACCAAGTCAGGGTATGAGTTGACCTAGGATGCTCACAAATTTGTCACTTGTGTAGCGAAATGCCTCCCAAGAGAGAACCCAACGCTGCTAACGTATCACAAGAGGAATTCGATCGCCTACTAGCTATGAACGACGCTCTCTTAGCTAGGATTGGGGCAAATACTCAATCGGATGCAATCAAGATGAGCAATAATATTTCTAGGCATAACCCCACCAAGTACGATGGGGAAGGAATACCAAGTTTGCTAGCGGAATGGTGCCGAGAGTTCGAGAGTATCTTCGAACTGTTGTCAGTGCCAGAATCGATGAAGGTGGACCAAGTTGTATTCTATCTGAAGGGTACAGCTAGGTTATGGTGGAATAACAATAAAGAAGAGATCAAGGCAGCTGCAGAAGAGATTGGGTCAGAATATGTATGCTGGAAAGGGTTCAAGGGGATTTTATCCTCTAAGTTTGTGCCAGAGCATGTGAAAGGGAAGTTGAGAGCTGAGTTCGATTCTTTCAAGATGACCGAAGAAATAACTGTGGAAGCATATCACAGTAAGTTTATGCAGTTGGCAGAGAATGTAGCTGACCTGGGCTACACATCGGAGATGTTAGCTGCTAGGTTTGAGAAAGGGTTAACCATTGAAATCAAGAGAAGTTTTCTAGCAACTAAGCCCACGACTGTGGAAGATGTATACGAGAGGGCTGGCCAGGCAGAAAGAATCGCTGTCATGATTAAAGAGGAAGAGAAAGCCAAGGGTGACAAGAGGAAAGCAGAATCTGGGGCCGAAAGCTCAGGGAATAAGAAGCAAAATAACCAGTACCGGTCATTTTTCTCCAGCAGTGCACCTGGAGGAAATGGCAACCGAGGCGGAAATCGCTCTATTTCTGGAACAAGTGGTGCCAACCCTATATGTTTCAAGTGTGGGAAAATTAGGCACAAGCAATCCAATTGTTGGTCGGGAACACAGAGTGCTGGGAACAGTTACCATAGAGGAAATCAAAGTGGTGGATTCAGAACACCAAATACAAGCTACTCAAACAACAACCGATCTGGAGGTAACAGCTACCAGCGGAATTTCAGCAACTACAATAACCAGAACCGCTACCAAGGAAATCAGAGTAGTGGTAATGGTAATTTCCAGAAGACCCTGGCAGAGGCTAGTACTCAAAGTGGAGCAGGATCTGTGAACCAAAGTGGGGCTAAGAAGAGTGGGACTTTGTTCATGATGGGCAAGGAGGCTGCAGAGGAGGACGTACATGTTGTTACGGGTACATTTCTAGTACATTCCTTTCCTACTTTCGTTTTATTTGATTCTGGTGCATCGCATTCTTTCATATCTGCGGAGCATGCTAGGGCTTTAGGACTCGATGTATATAGTAGTATAGCTGATTCTGTAACCATACCATCTGGGGAGTCCATAGCTTGTAATAGAGTTTACACCAATGTAATGATCCAAGTAGGAGAAGTGAGTTTTGAGTCGAATTTGATAGAGTTTTCGTTGGGTGGCTTTGAGGTGATACTGGGAATGGATTGGTTGAAAAAGTATAAGGCCTACATTGATTGCTACCAAGGGAAGATCACTTTGAGGGGACCCAAGGGAGTGAGGGTATCCTACAAGGGATACTCTGTAAAGCCTAAACTGAAGCTGATAACTATCAATGCGCTGAAGACCTGTCTAAAGAGGGGTGATGAGATGCTGTTGTGCCATGTGAGAGATCTGACTGCAGAGAAACCCCAAGCCAAGGAGATCGATATTGTAAGGGATTTTACAGACGTGTTTCCAGAAGAAATTCCCGGGTTACCGCCAAAGAGGGATTTAGATTTTGGCATTGATCTGAAACCTGGGGCTGAGCCAATTTCTAAAGCACCTTATCGCATGGGACCTAAGGAATTGAAGGAGTTGAGGAAGCAGCTGGATGAGCTAGAAAGCAAGGGATACGTAAGACCAAGTGTGTCACCTTGGGGAGCACCAGTATTGTTTGTAAAGAAGAAGGACGGAACCATGAGGTTGTGCGTGGATTATAGGGAGCTTAACAATGTGACAATCAAGAATCGGTATCCTTTACCTCGCATCGATGATCTTTTTGACCAGTTGAGTGGGGCTGGTGTGTTTTCCAAGATTGACTTGAGGTCAGGGTATCATCAGCTGAGAATCAAAGATGCAGATATCCGCAAGACTGCGTTCAGGTCGAGGTATGGGCATTATGAATTCGTAGTGATGCCATTTGGTTTGACTAATGCACCTGCTGTTTTCATGGATTTGATGAATAGAGTGTTTAGCCCTTATCTGGACCAGTTTGTGGTGGTGTTTATCGACGACGTCTTGGTGTATTCGAAGAATAGAGAAGAGCATGCTAAACATTTGAGCTTGGTGTTACAGACCTTGAGGGATCATCAATTGTATGCCAAGTTGAGTAAGTGCGAATTCTGGCTCGAGAAAGTTGCTTTTCTAGGCCATATGGTGTCTAAGGAGGGTGTATCTGTCGACCCTAGCAAGATTGAAGCCGTATCGAAATGGGAGCGACCAAGGAATGTGGCCGACATTCGTAGTTTCTTGGGGTTGGCTGGTTATTACAGGAGATTCGTGAAAGATTTTTCAAAGATAGCCAAACCGATGACTTCATTGATGCGGAAAGAGAACAGATTCGTCTGGGATGAGAGCTGTGAGAAGGCATTTCTAGACCTGAAGGAGCGTCTCACCACAACTCTTATCCTTGCTTTGCCCGAGGGAAGTGATAATTTTGAAGTTTATACCGATGCTTCTAAGAAGGGACTGGGATCTGTGCTGATGCAGAACGGGAGAGTAATCGCTTATGCTTCTAGGCAGCTGAAGCCTTATGAGGAGAATTATCCGACGCGTGATCTGGAGCTGGGAGCGGTAGTTTTTGCACTTAAGCTGTGGCGACATTATCTTTTTGGAGCTACATTCAAAGTGTATTCTGATCATAAGAGCCTGAAGTACATCTATACTCAGAGGGAACTAAACATGCGCCAGAGGAGATGGATCGAGCTTATTGGAGATTACGATATGGAGATTCTGTACAAGGAAGGAAAGGCTAATGTTGTGGCTAATGCGTTGAGTAGGAAGTCTGTTCACGCTCTATGCACAGCTATGTCCAGACTAGGTCGTGAGTTGGGACAGATGGGAATCGCAGTGGTAAGAAAGGGAGAGACCATGGGGGATTTGACGATCGAGCCTGAGTTATATTTCGAGATTCGGGAAAGACAGAAGAGTGATCCTAGAATTCAGAAGTGGCGTGAGGCAGTGAGCAAAGCTAGTGAAGCAGAACCATATTCTAAGTTCGAGGTTCACAGGGACGATAGTTTGAGGTTCGATGGGAGATGGTGTGTACCTGAAGATGAGGAACTAAAGAGAAAGATTGTGGTTGAAGCTCATTCTACACCTTATTCCATTCATCCTGGAGGGGATAAGTTGTACAAGGATCTGAAGAAAGCTTTTTGGTGGCCAAAGATGAAGCAAGAGGTAGCTGAGTTTGTTTCTCGTTGCTTGGTATGCCAGAAGGTCAAAGGGGAGCATAAGAGGCCGCAAGGGAAGTTGCAACCTCTGAACGTGCCTGAGTGGAGGTGGGAGAGCATTTCCATGGATTTCATTGTATGCTTACCGAGGACTTCTAAGGGAAATGACATGATTTGGGTGATTGTAGATAGGTTGACTAAGTCAGCCCATTTCATACCGATGAAGGAGACTTGGAGTAAAGCTGAATTGGCCAAGGCTTACGTTACGCATGTGGTGAAACTTCATGGTGTCCCTAAGGACATTGTGTCAGATCGTGATTCGAGATTCATCTCTAAGTTCTGGCAAGAGTTACAAACATTGATGGGAACTACTTTGAAGATGAGTACAGCATTTCATCCAGCGACAGATGGTCAGACTGAGAGGACTATCCAGACACTGGAGGATATGCTGAGGGCTTGTGTGCTAGAGTTCGGGGGATCTTGGGAGGATATACTTGACTTGATAGAGTTTTCATATAACAACAGCTATCATGCTAGCATTGGGATGGCTCCTTTTGAGGCATTGTACGGGAGGAAGTGTCGGAGTCCAGTTTGCTAGGATGACCGAGCTGATACTGTGACTTTGGGACCTGAGATGATTCAGGAGATGATAGCACAAGTCCAGGTGATCCGTCAGAAGATGAGAGCTGCCCAAGATAGACAGAAGAGTTACGCGGATTTAAAGAGGAGTGACATCACTTTTGAGGCAGGAGAAAAGGTGTTGCTAAAGGTGTCCCCAATGCGAGGAGTGATGAGGTTTGGCAAGAGGGGCAAGTTGAGCCAGAAGTTCATTGGGCCATTTGAGATCTTGGAGAGAGTTGGTGAGGTAGCTTATCGAATAGCTCTACCTCCAGCGTTATCCAGAGTGCATAATGTGTTTCATGTATCACAGCTGAGGAGATATATCAGTGACCCATCGCATGTCCTTGACCATGAGGTCATCGAGGTCGATGAGCAGTTGACCTACGAGGAGAGACCCAAGGAAATACTTGATAGGAAGGTGCGGAAAACCAGGAATGGGGAGACCGCGCTTGTCAAAGTATTATGGACAAATCATAATGTCGAGGAAGCTACTTGGGAGACTGAAGTTTCGATGAGGGAAAAATATCCTGAGCTGTTTACTTGAGGTATGTTACGAGGACGTAACCTTCTCTTTAGGAGGGTAGAATGTGATAATTCGTGTTTTGAAGTACTTTTATTAGCTTCTAATGTTATATGGTGTCACTTTCCGTGTTCGCTGCATACTTTATTGATCAGTTGTGTTGACCATGGGCTGGTGAACTTCGGGACGAAGTTCATTTTAAGGGGGGAAGACTGTAATACTCCGTATTTTTATTTATTTTTATTTCGTTTTATTTATTTATCTTAATTTTATTGGATGTCGATGTCGACGGGTTATAATAAAAGCGATAGTATATTGTTGAACGAGGTGTTTTATGGGTTGTGTTTTCGGGTCGTAAGTGTGAGTGTTTAACAAAACCGAGTCCTAGTTACATTATTTGGATATTGGGGTGCGTGAGATGCTGATCCATCCACGGAAAATCATGCGTATGGGCCTAGGTTTGCGTGCATAAACACAGGCCACACACTATATTAGCAAATCTGAAATTAGAATTTCAGAAACACCTGACTGCCACCCTATATAAACACCCAAACTAAAACATATTCTGACCTAAACGACTCTCACTCACTCACACACATCAACAACCGCCACATCTGACTGTTCAAAAGAAGGGTTGACACGGTGGTCAGAAGGTCCTAGGGGTGGTCGTTGACAAGGGCAAGGAGGTATGCTCACAATGTTTTCTCGTTTTTTCCTGTTTGCAGTCATTTTCAATTGAATCGTTCATCATGTATATGTGTTAGTAGTTTCTGTTTTTTGCATGCTTTTTAATCTTGGATGTATAATAGTTGTTTTTGGATCCCAAAGAGGCCGTCGTTGACCGTTATTGACCGTCGGAGGTGGTGGTATAGTCGTGGTGTCAGAATGCGTTTTTAACCATTTTGCAGAGTGTTGTTTTATGTACGAATGTTCTAATTGAATTCGAATCCTTATGTGTATGTGCCTGTCGTGGGTGTTTGGGGTGTTTGAATTAGTGCAGTCAGGGGGAACGTAGGGTGGTTATAGTGGTGGCTCGTGGTGGTTGGTAACGTTTCTACGCTAGGTTTCGTTTGGGCAGTAAGAACGTGAAAACAGAGCAGGTTGTGGACTGTCGGGTTTTCGTGTGGTAATTTTAGCGTGGTGGTTGGTGTTCGACGACCACTGGTTCCACCACTGGGACCACCGCGACTCAGAGGCGAGCCCGGTGGTGCCACTGGCGTGATCAGGGGTTGAACCTGGTGAGTTGGTGCGGTTGTTGTGAGGGCGGTCAGTTCGGTTTTGCGAAGTTCAGGGATTGTCGTTGCTGGGTTATGGTTGCGTGTGTTTTTTTTTCATCTTGTTTATCACGTTAGTATGTTGGTAGGGTAATTAAGTGGAATATTTTCTTACCTATTTTAGCACTAATTTTATTAATTAGTGTATTTGAGGCATGATATGGTTATTACTCAATTTAATTATGTTATTAGTATACATAAATATCTTATTTGACATGATAACTATATTTAGATTATTTTGGTTAATTAAGGCTAATATCAATATTAATGTTGGTGTGGTATACTATAAAGTTAGTAAATTTGATGAGACAATTTTGTATGCTATTTTAATAAGGTAGCATTGTTATGATAATTTTATAATTTATAAATATAATGGGTTCATAATTAATGTGTGGTTATGAGCATGTTTAAGGATATGTATATAGTATGTTATGAGTGATCGGTTAAGGGGACGTGATCAATTAATCGAGTAGTAATGTCTAGTTGTCTGCATAGCATTTGATATTAAGTAATATTTATAGGAACTGAATTCGAAGTGGAATATTTCTAGACGGTGATTGTTATTTGCAGACTGCTATATTCAGGTAGGTTACACTGGTGCTTTACTCTGTATTAAGTTATGTGTGGATGTGCATTGCCTGTTGAATGCAAGTATGAATTCTGAGCATGATAGTTTATAATTAATTATTTTGGTGTTGCATTCATAATCATGGCATATGCATTAAATATTGAGAAAGATATGGATCAGATATTGTTCTGATGTAAAGCCCAGGGTGGTTCTGCAGACCAGGCCTGGTGTCTTATCAGCTGTTGAGCTGGTGTTCGGTGACGACCGAGTATAGTCTGCCGGGAGGTTCGGTATGGCTTGGTGCAAGGGTATGAGAATGAGATTTTTATTGAGCTCGAGCATTTCATGACATTTGCATATCACATTTGTTTGCATTGTTTATTATTGTGTATTCCTACTCAACCGCGAGGTTGACAGTGTATTCGTATTCACCTACAATGATCCGGAATGGGGAGTAGATCTTTCAGGTCAGAGACAATAGGATTAGGAGTTGGGCATGGAAGGAGAGACATGGCATGGACCGACCTAGTTCTAGATCACTTAGTTTTCACATGTTTTAGTCGAGGTTGTTATCAGTTGTATGGTTTTTGGACCTTTTTCATAAACTTGTCTTGTACCGGCTTTCAGTTAACAATTTACCTATAAAGTACCGTTTATCTTTCACTATGATTATCTACTACCCTGGGTTAACCAGGATGGTAACGGTCTTATTTACCCTGGAAGTCCTAGTTCAGGCTCCTAGGTAAATGGGGGTGTTACATCCTTAGCCTGGAAGATTGCACCACTGTTATCACAATAAAGGGTGATTGGATCTTTCACACTAGGTACTACTTTTAGTCCTTGTAAGAAATAATGCATCCAAATAGCTTCATTTGCAGCTTCGGAAGCTGCCAAGTACTCAGACTCTGTTGTAGAATCTGCTGTAACGCTATGTTTGGAACTCTTCCAACTGACTGCTCCACCATTAAGAGTAAAGACAAAACCCGACTGAGATTTAGAATCATCACGATCGGTTTGGAAACTAGCATCTGTGTAACCCTTAGCACTTAGCTCCATGTCTCCACCATATACCAGTGCCCAATCCTTACTCCTTCGTAAGTACTTAAGGATGTTCTTGACGGCTATCCAGTGACTTTCACTTGGATTATTTTGGTAACGGCTGACCATACTCAATGCATATGCCACGTCAGGACGTGTGCACATCATGGCATACATGATCGACCCTACTGCCGAAGCATAAGGTATCTGACTCATGCATTCAGTTTCTTCCGGTGTTGTAGGTGATTGTTTCTTACTCAGATGCACCCCATGAACAACAGGAAGGTAACCTCTCTTGGAGTTTGTCATACTGAATCTATCAAGAATCTTATCTATATAATCTTCTTGACTCAATGCTAACATCTTTTTCGATCTATCTCTATAGATGCGGATGCCTAGAATCCTCTGTGCCTCACCCAAATCTTTCATTCTAAAATGGTTCTTTAACCATGTCTTAACCGACGAAAGCATGGGAATGTCGTTTCCAATTAGTAGTATATCATCTACATACAATACTAGGAATACGATTTTACTCCCACTTGACTTGATATACAGACATGGTTCTTCGACACTTCGAATGAATCCGTTCTGTTTTATCACGTCATCAAAACGATGATTCCAACTCCGTGATGCTTGCTTAAGTCCATAGATGGAACGCTTGAGCTTGCACACTTTCTTAGGATGTTTAGGATCGATGAAACCGTCAGGCTGTATCATATACAGTTCTTCTTCCAAAAACCCGTTTAGGAAGGCGGTTTTCACATCCATTTGCCAGATCTCATAATCATGAAATGCGGCTATCGCTAAGATAATCCGAATAGATCTAAGCATTACGACTGGAGCAAATATCTCATCATAGTGCAACCCGTGTACTTGAGTAAAACCTTTTGCCACCAATCGTGCTTTATAAACATCTGGTTGTCCATCTTGTGCACGCTTTATCTTATAAAGCCATTTGCACTGTAGGGGTTTTACCTTTTCAGGCAAATCAACCAAATCTCATACTTGATTCTCTTGCATGGAATCTATTTCGGACCGCATGGCTTCGAGCCATAGCTTAGAGTCGGAACATGTCATGGCTCCTTTGTAGGTAGCTGGTTCGTTACTCTCAAGGAGTAATAGGTTTTCTGCACCACCTTCCTCAACCATACCAATGTATCGGTCTGGGGGGTGAGAAACTCGAACCATCTTCCTAGGTTCCTCTGGAATAGATACCATAGCAGATGTGGAAGGAACACTTTCTTCCATCACACTGTTGGTTTCTGATTCTTAAACCTCTGATAGATCAAAAGTTCTACTACTCTGTTTGTTCGAGAGAAACTCTTTTTCTAAAAACTTCGCACTAGCCGCAACAAACACTCTTTGTTCGGTAGGTGAGTAAAAGTAGTGACCAAAAATTCCTTTGGGATAACCTACAAAGTAAGTCTTGACCGATCGTGGGCCTAACTTGTCTTCGTGTCTCCACTTGACATAAGCTTCACAGCCCCAAACCCGAATAGAGGACAAGTCAGGAACTTTTCCTTTCCACATCTCATATGGAGTCTTGTCTGCTGCTTTAGTCGGACTTCGGTTAAGTATTAGAGCAGCTGATTGAAGAGCAAATCCCCATAATGAATCAGGCACAACCGTGTGACTCATCATGGATCGAACCATATCTAATAAATTTCGATTTCTCCGTTCGGATACACCGTTTAATTGTGGTGTTCCAGGTGGAGTCAACTGCGATACAATACCACAGTCTTTCAGGTGTTGATCAAACTCAGTCGAAAGATACTCGCCACCACGATCAGATCGAAGTGCCTTTATCTTCCTATCCAATTGGTTCTCAACCTTATTTTGGAATTCCTTGAACTTGTCAAAGGATTCACTTTTATGTTTCATTAAACAGACATACCCGTATCTACTTAAATCATCCGTAAAAGTGATGAAATATCTATAGCCGTCTCTTGCTGTGATTGTCATAGGACCACATACATCTGTATGTGTGAGTCTTAGAAGATCACTAGCTCGCATTCCAATACCTTTAAAAGAAATACGAGTCATCTTTCCGATGAGACATGATTCACACGTACCAATTGATTCGAAATGAAATGGTGGTATTGACCCATTCTTAATGAGTTTCTCTACGCGTTTTTCATTAATGTGTCCCATTCGACAATGCCATAGATACGTTTGTTCTTTATCACCTGTTTTAGCCCTTTTATTATTCACATGATAAACCTCGGTGGTTTGGTCTAAAACATATATTCCGTTTACGGAAACATCTTTTCCATAAATCATATCGTTTAATGAAAAAGTACAGCAATTGTGCTAAATATTAAAACAAAATCCTTCTGTATCCAAGACAGAAATAGAAATAATGTTTTTCGACAAACTAGGAACAAAATAACAATTATTTAAAAATAACTCGAAACCACTAGGTAGTTTGAGTACATAAGTTCCTATGGAGACAGCTGCAACCTTTGCTCCATTTCCAACACGAAGGTCAACGTCTCCTTTCTCAAGTTTGCGGACGTCCCTTAAACCCTGCAAGTGATTACACAAGTGAGAACCACAACCAGTATCAAATACCCATGTTGCTGAACTTGCATGGTTTATTTCAATCATATGAATAAATGACGATATACCTGTGGTTGTCACTCGTCCAGCCTTGATATCCTCGAGGTACTTACGACAGTTCCTTTTCCAATGCCCAGACTTGTGGCAATGGTGGCACTCTCCCTCTTTCCCTTTGCTCTTAGTTTTGGCCTTTGAGTTACTGGTCTCACCAGGTCCACTCTTGGGCTTCGGCTGCTTTCTTTTGAACTAAGGCTTCTTAACATTTAAGGGGACCTTTGCCTTTCCCTTTCCCTTCCAATTAGCTTGTATGACAAGGACGTCCTTCTTAGCACTCCCACTCAAATTGAGATCCTTCTCAACTTGCACGAGCTGAGAGTGGAGTTCATGAAGACTTTTCTTCATGTCATTCATGTTGTAATTCACCCTAAATTGGGTGAACCCATCATGAAGAGAGTGTAAGATTCGGTCTACAATGATTGACTCCTCAATCTTGCAACCGAGAGACTCCAAAACTTCCACATTCTCAATCACCTTGAGGATGTGTGGGCTAACAGCTTGGCCCTTGGACAGTTTAGCTTCGAAGAAGCGGACTGCTGCGTCATATCTCATGATTCTTGGAGCTTGCGAGAATTCATTGGTAAGGGTGGTGAAAATCTTATTCGCACCTTGTGAAATGAAGCGGCACTGCAAATTGCTTTCCATTGTATAAATAAGTACATTCTTAATCGCACCAGCTTCACGAACGAACTCATCATATGCAGTTCGTTGGCCTCCAGTCCTTGCAATTGGTTCAGCCGGTACTGGCTCAACCAAATACTTTAATTTACCGTCAGCATTCCGTAATGTTGCCTCCCAATCGGTAAAGTTACTCCCATCATTCTTATGGCGGGAGTTATGATTGTAGGAGATGTGTTCTCTGAGATTTCTAGTTTTTCAATGCGACGGTGATTGTCGCGGACGACGAACGTATGAGTGAAGTGAAGGCGAGAAATCTATGGGTTTTTTTTTCACGTGGATTCGTTCTACCTTTTAAAAGGAGTAATATTAGTTTTTATTGGATGTACGCTAGAACATGGGAATAGATATGTTGACTAGTTTTTTTTCGTTTTTTTTATGAATGTGTTTCAATCACATGTAAGTTTACTTTTATCTAAGTGCAAAATGTTTACGCTAATTAGTTTAGCGAGTGTCGTTAGTGTATAAATATGTTTTATATACATTTTGTAACGATAATTGTAAATTTGTTTTAGTAGTACTTTAATATCTTTGTGATATTCAATATGAAAGATTTTGCTAATTTGTTTAGCTAGATCTATAAGTTTATGCATATGTATGAATATGTTTTATACATCTTAAATTTGAGTCGTATAAATACGTTTTATATGTATGATTATATATCTTTGTGATATTCTAATATACCAATG
This sequence comes from Silene conica, assembly GCA_029255685.2. Classification (NCBI taxonomy): domain Eukaryota; kingdom Viridiplantae; phylum Streptophyta; class Magnoliopsida; order Caryophyllales; family Caryophyllaceae; genus Silene; species Silene conica. Next base: position 24,301,730 of record CM055317.2, on the reverse strand, counting down.
TGTTTGGTTAAAAGTACGATTATATGAATATTTTTTTAAAAAAATAAGTGACGACTATATAAATTTGTTTTATATGTATAATTAAAATTTCTTAGTGATTTAATTATGTCCTTGTTGATTATATGAGTATGTCTCATATATTGTTTTCCGTAAAAAAAAAAATATGAATATGTTTCATATTGAGTTAAGTTTTAAGTATATGAATATGTTTCATACAAAGTTGAATGAATGTCATATAAATAAGTTTTATATGAATAATTAAATATCTTAGTGATTTTAACAATACTTTATAATATTTTATGAATATGTTCATAAAGTTATTTTACGTGCAAATGATAATGTCTCTGTGATATTTTATAAGTTACGTAAAATTTATCCTTGTATATAAACTTGGACGTCTAGCTTAATGATATATATATTTTTTTTTATCATTTTGGCTAGCAGATTTATGAGTATTAGAAATGCTAATGTTCGACTTTGTGTCTGATTTAGTATATGTTACTCATTATTATCTCTATATTGTGTTTTGCAAGATATAGTTATAATTTAAGAATTTGTTTCGTTTATTTTATCTTGTGAAAATTGTGTAATTTCGTATTACATAGAAAAAAAATATCTTATTGACATTTGTTGTTCTTGAGATTTATAAGTTACATACAAGGCTTATATCTTTGTGATTTAATAGTAATCGTAAATTTGTTTTACGAAAGGATTTATATCTTCGTGATATATTTGTATATGTAAATGTGTTTACATTAAAGACTCCGTTATATCTTAGTGATATATAATATATAGTTGCATTGTATATGTAAAATTAGTTTTTACACGGGAGATAAGAAAAGAATAATTGAATATGTATTGGTTGTGTATCAATAATTCATTAAAACTGTCATATGTGTTATGATCAAGTTTTTTAATTGATTTTAGAGATGTGCAAATTTGTTTTGCATAGTGTTTTGATAATATCAAAGTGATATTATTGTTCGTGCTAATTTGTTTAGCCGTTATTATAAGGGTAATAGCTAATTTGTTTAGCGTATTTTAAATGGTTAAGTGATTTTGTTTCATTTAATCTCAAAAGAGTTAATTAAGTTATTGAAATTTCTAGTTTATTGCATTTGTGATGATTATGAGCATAGCGAAATTTTCGAACGAACAATATAAATGAAGAAATTTTAATAATTTAATTGGAATTGTGCCTCCATCCATATACTTGTGTATGACAACAAGTGTTTTTTTTGGTGATTGGTTCATCATAGTGATGCGGTTTGAACTTTGATAATTAGAGTTCTAAGATTTTGTATCTTATTAATAATCACGATTTGAAAAATTGTGATTACTATTATCTAATCGAGGTTGAATATCTTACTAATGAGTAGGATTATGAAAATGTATGGTTTTACCAGTATTTATTCATTCAAATTAAATATAGTAAGCTTGATGCGTGCAAAATTGTGTTATTTTGTATGTAGATCTATTAAATTATTTTGAGACAGGTCTTGCAGCTTATGTAGCGTAAGAATAACGTGTGAGTCAATTTCGTTTTGACGTGGGATACGAGATTGTGTGTCTTGACCCGGAGTATTTGAGCGAGTATTGTCACTGTGTTTCATTTTTCTTGGGTGAAATGTTTTTTTAAACACGTGGTTGGCTTACGGAATGAGTTATTTTTCCATGGTAATTTGTTTGCCATCTGATTCTGGGATAGAAAAATGGAAAAGCTTTAATCGTAAGGAGACTCAATCCTTAGTAAATGTCTCAAAAAAACTTATCCGGGAGAAAAGTCTCATGACACGATCATTAATGGTCTATGTTTTTCTTACTATTGAGGACAAATAAATATATGGTATTGTTTGATACGTCTGACTTAGTGTCGACAAGAGAATAGTGTGGAGATATTATTAGTTTGGTTCATGTTAGTTTTGAGCGGAATAATATAATTCTCCATCAATTCGAGTTATATGTTTATTTCTTGCATCACCTGTTAATTCTTGTCTTGTGTGGATTTAGAAACAAAGCGATAATTCTTATAACTCGTAGTTGTTTAATCCATTGTTTGTTGATGGACAATTCAAATAGGCTTTGTGTTATTTTGACTTGTTAATTCTCTACGCACTTAGAGTGTGTGATTATTTTTCAATAATTAGTTTATTGGAAATCACGTTTTTTTTTATTTAACCCCATGTTTGTAGTTCATTATGGCAATGTGTTTGGCCATGTATATATGTTTACCGCATTACTTTATTCATTTCTTTGATTACATTATCATATATGGTCATTGTCTCTATTTTTTATATTTCAATCTATTTTTTATTTTATTTGTGGGTAGTTAAATGTTAAAGATGCATCATGAGTTCTTATGTTTTTTCCCTTCTTCTTTTGAGATGATTGATTCACGCTATATGAGTGTGTATTAATTATTTTGTCATTTTATAAAATGTTTGATATGTTCCAACATTTTATGATAAAAGTGGAAACCAACTTCAAACTTAGAGTCAGAACTCTTAGTATATGTGTTGGTTGTGAATAACTGTTTGATATGTTCAAAGCGTAAATGAGGAAAAAATATGCGTCGATCATACAATTTTTAAACACTATGACATTGTTGTTTTAGATGAGAAAAATTGTACATCACTAAATATATGATTAAGTGAATTATAATGATGATCAATTTTCCTTCTTATAGATTACGAAGAATTCCTTAAATATGTTTTAAGGAAATTTTGTTCGCTCTACATAAGTTTCGGGTAGTAGATTGATCATCCATCTTAACATTTGTCAAACTTTGTATTTAAATGACCCACGATATTTATTCACTTAGATGTGTTACTAAGTGTTGGCGGAGACTAGTAGATCTATGTATTATTGTATTCGTTACAATATAAATAACTATCTCTTGGTGAGTGGGAGAATTTTTGTGAACCCGTTTGGAAACCAAGGATAGTTTAACTTCTCTCTATATTTTGGATAGTGAGAGTAGTTCCATGATCCAAAGTAAAAGATGAGAGTTAATCTGCTAATGAGTAAATTTTAACTTGTTTGTAAGTTATAATTAAGGATTAACATAAGGTCGATCCTTAAGGTGTTTTGCTCAAGACAGACGATAGTGGGAGTTGTTTCCTCTAATATTCGTTTTCCGAACCACTTTTTAGTAAGTGGGAGTTATCGCTTTTAGTAAGCGAGTGTTTTTATTTTCGCCAAGTAATAAAATTGATTGTTATTACGAGAGTAGAAAGACATTGTGACAATGAATGATTATGGCAACAAGGTTTAAGATTATTATGAGATATGTTCTCAAATGTTCGGATTTGTTCCGCTTTTCTTCTAAGTTTTGGCGATCTATTTGGATTTTGATTTCAAATGAATGCAAAGACTATTTCGTATCAAGTTACTCGAAAAAAGTATGCATAAATTGATCAGTTGAGTTTGTCTCAAATGATTAAGATGATATATTTATATGTGTGTGTATTAGCTTATTCATGTGTTGAATGAACTTTTTAAAGATATTTCAAATTCCATAAATCATTTGTTTGATAATTTTGTTGGAATGGTGGAATTTATGTGGTTATGTCAAAATTGTAAAGGAGAATAAGTTTCTCTTTGCTGATTGGTGACATATTGGTACTTAGAAGAAAAATAAAGTTTTTATGTCTAAACCTATGCTCAAAAACAAGAAACGATTAGGTATTGTTTCTTGTTCTAGTGTAGTTGTTTTTTTTTATGTGTACCTTGTTTAGTACATAGTTGAACGTCAATTTGTGATTGATAAGTATTTGTTACCTAATCAATCCTCTACACGCGCAATGATATGTAATCAAGTTTTTTTACTTTTGCTTTATTTTGTGACAAGAGTAAATTAGTTCTTGTGTAGGACTAAGAGTTGTCTTCAAGTAAGATTAAATAACAAGATGATTGACGCATTATTTAATAAGATGTGTTCTTAATTAGTTCATGTATTGAGCTAATTTGCGCGAAAAAGTCAACTTAAGTTTTAATCTTGTTGAGTTGTGGATGTGTTTGATGATGAACATTTTTTGGATAAAGATTTGTATCTTTTGAAAATGTTCGTATGCATTTGTTGCATGATGAGGCACATAAGATATCACCAAGCTTTTAGATTGCCTAGTCACACAGGCAATCGCCTTGACACTTGTGTAGTGGGCAAGATGAGACTGAGTCAAGTTAACACTTAGTGAGTGTTCGAGATTATCTTTGTACATGAGTTGTATGGAAAAGATATTGACTCGTTATATAGTCGCCTTAGTAAGACTATGATGAGACTTTCGTAGTCGAAGTATGACAAGACACTCTATTTTCATACTAAAGCTTTGTACCGAATCACAAGTGTCAGATTGGATATGTGTTAACAATCTAGTGGCTTGAGTTAGATACTTGAGTAGTATCTAGGCTTATGATTCGCACGACATGGAAGCGTGATACGCCCACCGTAGTGGGAGCTATGTTGTGACACATATATCATACTATGTGTGTTAGTAAGTCGACCGTTAGGAGTGACAATGGTTCCCTACTTTGTCACTGTGTGATCCAATGGACTGTGTTGTCCAATTTTGTTCGGTGCCCTTTGACTTGGAGCTATGTTATGAAGTTAATTCTTGATGTTGCTACTTTAATATGTATTCTAAGGGCCTAAAAGATTAAGGTTCAACGGATCATGTTAGGAAAGCAGTTAAGTTGAGATGGATTATTATTAGTGTCTGAGGAATACTCAATTCAACTTCACCATAATTTCCTGGCCAGGGGTTATATTGTGTATATAACTAAATGATTATGATAGCATATAGGGGCTATGTATGCTAACGGTGATGTTTGAATGATTTGGGGTATTGATAATATGAAAGTGTTATGTTCGTTTGATGGTAACTTAATATACGCTCCTTTCTTACTTTATGGTCGCACACCCCATTTTCCGTATGAAACGTAAGAGATTGTTCATATTGGAGTTGTGTTGTTATAAACTTGGTTGTGTGACCAAGTGAGAGTATTAACTTGGCTTTGTGACCAAGTAAGAGTGTTGCTTAGTTTTTGTGACTAAACAACAATGCTACCATGGCTTTAGTGGCCGAGTGGGAGTATTGAATTTAATAGATTTTAGTAACGGCCACAATTAATTTGGTTGTTAATTATCTTATTTATTACCATATTAATCTACCCATTATGGTGTGATTTAATGGGTGTTTATGGTGTATTTTCTAATATCACTTGTAACTCCTCTATGTGAGGTGATTATAAATAAGATAATAGATGTGGTTTGTGTAATCATCATATTCATCTTATAAACACAACTTATATAATCTCTTAGTTAGTCTACCATCTATGTGACGTGGAATTTGGGGCGTGGAAATATTCCGGGACTCTAGTAGCCGCCGGAGGTACGATATACGGTAGTGGGCAGTTAGCGAACACAACGATCCGATCGCTTCCGCATAAAGGTATGTCCTTATTTTCCTACAAAAAGTGTATAGTTTTTGGGTTCTTAGGAAAGTCATGATGATAAGTGTTCAAAGGAAATTTTGGTCTGGTGAGTACGACTAATGATTTGGTAATAAGATTGAAGTTTGAGATTGGTGACTTTGGAAATTATTTATATTTTGAAAATTAGAGAGATTTTATATTAAAGTTTTTTTGAGGTTAAGAGTTGTATATGGAAGAAGTTTTCTCAATGGAAATATTTTCCTAGTTTAGAGAATATCTGGTTAAGCTTTGGTCTCGTATCTTGTGGTGAATAGTAAACTATAATTGAAGTGGTTGTTGAAAGTTTTTAGACTCAGAGAAATAGTAATAAGTTTACGAGAGGTCATATATTGTTAAAAATGGTTAATGATGGTGGAAGAATATTTGGAATATGGGGACTAGAAGTTAGTAGTTCGTAAGATGAGCTGTTGTACATTGTGTTGTTTTACGTAATGATGTTGAGTGCTCTTGGTGAAAAGTGAGACAACCACTGATATTGTGGCATGTGAGGTGTGATGGGCTTTATGAGTGCTAACCACATGTTTATAGGTGATACATGTGAAAAAAAAAATTGTGGTTTACGATAAATAAGATCGTATAGAGATAAATAAATAAAAAAAGACCTTTTTGGGAAGGAATTAGTTTAACGTGACTTTTGAGGTTGTACAGTGTGTGAAAATGATACTAACATCGAGGATATGATATATCTCCCTATCGTTTTTGTTTGGTTGTGATCAGAGTGCGCAGCGGTCAAGATTTTGAGGTGATTTCTGTGGATGATCACTTGTAACTCTTACCTTGTTTTGACCTTCTTTGAATTTCAAGTTTCGAGGACGAAACTTTTCTTAAGGGGGGTAGAGTTGTAACACCCCGTAATTTTTTACAGCATCCTATATAATTAAACTCTTATTTTAAATAATAAGAATGATCCACAAGAAAGAAAATCTCATCCAAAATCTATCTTAGCTTTTTCGACAATGAAAATCCAAATACCCGTCTTAAACTTACACTCCTTAAACTTGCGAATAACTACCTTGTCATTGATGCTAATTTTAAGATTTTTTCGGTACATTTCTGTCTTTCGATTATAAAATAAAAGTTTTAGCTCTTTCTCTTATCTTTCCAACGCCACCGAAATCACCTTAATCGCATTTCTGTGGAGGAAATTATGCCCAAAATACGGAAGACTGTCGCAGAAATCCGCCGACAGGAAACTCATTTCGTTAAGACTTTATCCACCTTGTGTAATCATCACCAACCTTTTGTAATCATCACTCACCTTGTGTAATCATTACCTATACACATGCTAAGTTGAAAAATTTGTCCCTTGGGGCCAAAGTCTTAGAGCAAGTGCAATGGTTTAGCTAAGAGACTTGCTTGCAAATATGAAAAGTTATAAGCTAGTAGCCAAACCATTGTACCTCTACTTTTGGATTAGCTTAGATCAAGCTAGTAGCCCCATTAAGCTACTAGCTCAAATGGACCTTTCTAAAATTTCAACCTATCAAATTAAAGTTTTTATAAAAAAATAATTATTTTAAAAAAAAAAGTTGGAATTTTTGTTTCATGTGGAAACATTTAAGCTAGCTTGAAACCATTGTTTGCAATTGTTGCTTAAAATGATATAGCTTAAAATATATGATGTGGCCATTCAAGCTAATAGTGCATTAGCTCACCATTGCACTTGCTCTTAATAGCCATGTGCCTAATTTTCTTAAATTAATATCCTAAGTCTACCTTCTAGTCTTTTCTATACTACCTTATTTACTCTACAAGTGACAACTTTATCCAACACAAAAACAAAATCCTCTAACTTCTCCTCTTTGGCGTGAGTTTTCATCCCCCATTTCCAACATTCATTTCTTTCATTTTTGACATCTCTTTTATCCCATATTTTAGTAAGTGTAAGTGCTTATTTATTTCTCTTTTTCTTTATCATAGTTTTTTTTTTATTATTATTATTAGAGTAGTATTTGATAATTTGTTTGAATTCTTATGTTTGTTCAAGGAGGTGATGAAGAGATCTTTTTGAGGGAGATCATTTGGTTGATCTTATAACATTATTCTACTTATTTACTAATATAATCTCTAGCAAGGTAACTAGGTTTTCTCCTTTCTATGATTTTTGATTTTCAAGTGCTTTTATGAGTTTATAACAAGATTGATAATATATATGATGTTTAAAACCATGGAAATATTTGAGGTTCATGACTTATATAGTAAATAGTAATTTTTATTATTTGTGATGAATTTATAAGTATTTAATAACTTTTATGATTTAATTGTGTTTTATGCGATTTAACAATCTAATTAGTGTGAAAAATATATAGATAATTATGAAAATTATATTTTTGATTATATTCTGATTTATTATCATTATCTATGAGTTTGCATGTGTTTATTTGAGTCCCAAAATTATTATATGATTAATTGTTGTTATTTGATATTTAATCACGGTTTTAGGTGATATTCATCTAAATATATATAAACCAGAAATCAAAATTTCGAAAATTTTATATTTGAATTTTATTCTGGTCTATGTTAATATATAGAGTATTTAAATTGATTATTTTATTTTTATAATTATTATTGCTCTTATTTAATATATATATATTCATGTTTTTCGGCAATAAATCTTTAGTAAATATGTAAAATATATAAACAAATGTGAAACTTGAATTTTTCATCTTAGGATGACTTATTTTAGTATATTAAAATTTTGCATGTCGAATTATTAATTTTTATAATTATTTTTGAATTTTATGACTAATTAATCCATAAATAAAGTTAAATTGTGTTGAATAATAAATAAATAGAAATAAATTACTTATAAATTATTTTTAGGTATATTCTGAAATATAAATATGAAGAATAAATTATTAATGTTTGTGACATATTTTTCTTAATTATTTCTTTATTTATGCATAAAATCGCCTATTACATGCCCTTTAAGATAAAATTATAAAAATGGGTTAAGTAATTTATTGTGGAATGTTTTATTTATTTTATTTCTCCATCTTAAATTGTCTTTCTCTGAAAAAGTTGAAAAGAGACTCATATTTATTTTAAGTCTAAAGTTTACCTTTAAAATTTCGTAATTTTCTTACATGTCGTTTGTTCACAATAAAATGTTTACGAACAACGCGCTGAAATACTCGCGAAATGGACAGTAGCTCAAAGATTATTTCTAAAACCCTTTTTATACTTTGAAACTATTCGGGGTAATTTTTATAATTAAAACTTTGAAGAGTTTAGATGATGTTAGGTTTTTACTTTGCTCCAAAATGATTTGTTGAACCCGTTTTATGAAGCGATACTTTTTGTGCGACGTTTTCTGTCAGATTGTAAAGATCAGTTTATAAATATCTGTTATGTTCGTCATTTGGAAATGGTTATCTGACAAAGTTTGTATCTAAGAGTCTTATTAATCCAACCTAATTGGCCTTGTATCAATTTGATTTTATTTGAATTAATTATGAATTTTACGGTAGAGGACATATGTAATGTGCGTGAAATTCATTATGAATATTTGTGTTAAGAACTGATTGTTACTTCTACTAAGCTAAATGTCATGTATACACTCTTTGTATTATATATTTAAATGAGTGTCTTTGTTTTATATTGGAAAACTTGAACTTATGCTCTAGCTTTGATGACCAAATGTTGAACTTGATCCAATATTATTTATCGCTTAGTTATGAGCGTGTTGGCATGTTAACATGATGTTATTCATGGTGAACATTTGTTATCTTTTGGACTTTGTTCCATTTTATTTATGGTTTAGCTAGAGTATAAGATATCGAGTAGATTCAGGTTTATGGTCTACTTGAGAAGAGCAATACCAAATTGGGTAGGTTCAGGTTTATGGCCTACCTAGTACCCTGGCATGGTCAGGTTTATGGCCTGCTGCGGGTTGACCGTCCTTGTTATTGGATACTCTTATGAGTCTACGGATATGTCGTTTGGGGGTCAAGGGTCCGTACATTTACGCCTTATCTAGTTAAGGGTCAGCACATTTACGCCTTAACTAGACTGTTATGTCCCTCGAGAGTCTGGCCAGTCTTAGGCATGGGTTCATTGTTATGTGTCCTACCGTAGGGTTATTTTGGTGTCAGGTTCATGACATCGAGGTTTAGGGTCAGGTTTATGGCTCTAGACGGTGCTCGTTCTTGTCTCGTGTTATTCTATGTAATTATGGTCCAAGTTCTGGATGTTTATACCACATCTATATACCATTCAGGTAAATTAGTTCTATTTCTTTTCATTATGACCACATTTTTCACAATATATCATATAATCATGTAAGTAAATAAAGATTTGAATGTTGGTGACACATTTTAAAGAATCATGTGGTATTACTTTCATGTCTTGATATTGCCTACTCATGTGTGATTATTTACTTGATATTGGATTTCTTTTATGAAGTTCACATGTTTTCATATTTTAAATGGATTATATGTTGTCTCTTATTATTTGTTCATGATTGTTTCCTGATTTTCTTAAGTCATGGCTGGGAGGACTCCTAGTTACTCCCCACTGACGGTGGATGTTGATATTTTTTTTCAGGTTGATATGCTTCTTGGTCTTGGATGGGTTATGAGAAAGAGAAAATAAATAAGAAATATGATGTTTAGTAATTGAACCGTGTTGTTTTATTTTGGACGAGTTTCCATTAACGAGAGTAGTTGTATGCGTACTTAAGTGTTGCTTTATCTATTTTGTTAACACTCGGATTTATTGTCATGGTGTTTCCGCCACCATGATATTTTAATATAATATGCTATATTTATCTAGCTTATTTGCATTTTTAAATCCGGGTTGTTACAGGGTAGGATCTGGATACAACATTTTAAAATGGATCTGGATCTGGATCCTATAGGATCCGGTCCAGATCCTACCCGTTGCCATCTCTAATCCTATATGAGATCGGCCTAAGAACAACCTAGTATAAACCCAAACTTCAAGGTAGAAGTTCTCCTTAGATTATACCCAAGATGACTGAGAAAGATTCCCTCAAAGTTCCTCCTAAATTACTATTAATTATTTTAGAGGATTTATTATTTTGGGATTAAGTTGATAAACTAATCAAAGAGAATAAGAGATGAAAAACGTTTTCTTCTTGTGTCTCCAACCTCACGGCCGAAATCCTCTATATATAGGGTTTTGGTTTGTGTTGGTATTGTACTTCAATTAGGAAACCTCATTATAATATAATATTTTGAGTCAGTTTCCTTATTCCGAACTTCCTTAAAATATCATATATATTTTAATACTTTTCGGTGTACAAATTTAATTCCCGAAGAATATTAATTAATTATCTTATAATTAATTAATTCCAATTATATTATTCTATCATAAATTAAAATATAATTAATAAGTATAACTTTTATATATGTTTATTAGAATTAACATTTAATTCATTTCTCCTAGTTATTATTTAATCATATTAAATGTTTATCATCTACTTAACTACATTTAGCTAAGTTTAGCATTTATGTAATTATATCAATATATAATCACATTTCTCAGTACTATCCTATAGGTGTGACCTTTAGGGATCAGCTGATTATCGCCATCATATGACAGTAACGTCAAACTTCTAGTGAGTCAATCGTTACCGATAAACGTTAATCAACTGATTAATATACTAAGTATCCCTGCGTGATCCTGTAAAAGATTTACACAAATAATCACACACTGCGGAGGACATTTACTCCAACACGAAGTACTTGGTATTTCTACCTTCGCCAGATGATCTCAACTTCTCTCTATTGAACCTCGACTTGGTAATAGATGTAAGTTCATTGGTATTGATTACAATTGTGTTCAAACTCACATTTTTGTGTGTGCTGCTTGGAGGGGGAATAATAGTACCAGACTGGGGTGGTTCACAAAGTTTGTGGATTCCAATTCGTATTCATGTTCGAAGAATGAGATTTTCTCTATCTCACATGAGCAAGTAGAAACATCTGCTATCTTGGAAGCTCGGAGTGGGCGTTGAAGGAAAAAAAAATATTTCATGTTACTATCTTCTCTGACTGTTTGCAGGTTCTCATACAAGTCATGGATAGTTCCGAACGCGACCTGAACACGGGAGTCGTTATTACTGTTTTCCTAATTTTATGTTGTCCATTTCATTGTATTTGCTTCTGTTTTATTTGTAGAAAATTTAATAGCATGACTCGTAAAATGGCACAAAGAGTTTATGTAACCTCTATCTTGCCAATTGTAAAAAAATATATATAAATGAACTTAAAGTAAAAAAAAAAATAGTGATGAGATTGCTCAGCTAAGAAAAATAATGATTTAGTTTTGTGTTGTTTTTTATGTAAATTAGCATTTAATACTCTTGTCCCTACACATTAGAATAAAACTAGTATTATGTAGTAATTCCTACAAATCCTATAAATAATAAATAAACATTAAAAAAATGCTCCACTTGTATCCATATGACCATATTAACATAATATGGTATGTATTCGCTCCGTCTCTCTTATGATGGATAGTACATGTCAAAAATGAGAATTTGTGAATAAACAAAGTCTCTATGTTTTAGCTAATTAAATAAATTCTACTATTGATTGATGGACAATTTTCATTGCGTGGGTGAAACGATGATAATAATTTGTACAAGTTACTGGAAAGTTGACAGATATAACTTGGATCTAGTGGAGCGTAGATGAAGAAGGGAGCAACCAAATTGGGAGAATGATTGTGTTGTTATTCCAATTACAATTTGTCGGGTCTTAGATTTTCATTACAATCAGGACTGGCTATAATTGCGCTATGAATTATGTTAACCGTTTAGGAATGATAATCGATCCATCGCAAATCCGAAATCCGTTGTTATCCCTACTCCCACCCGATTAATCAAATAAAAGCAAGCGACTTGAGGCGTTGCATGTGGAGCATGGACACATATGATAGATTCCAAATATGTTCCTTTACATGGAAAAGTAAGAAAAAATTAGGGCATATATTCTATTCTTTAGAGTTGCTTATCCTATGGTAATTGGTAACCAAATATAAGCAAGGAATTATTTCCTATATTCTGGTTGAGCGTGTGTTGAGACTTAAAAACAAAAAATATTAAAGGAGTTTCCTTTTTCCGATGGCACTAAAATAAAACTAGTAAACCGTCTCTAGAAAGCCCAGACTAAAAATAAAGACGAAAATAAAAAGTGAGAAAAGTCCATATGAACCCCCACATAACCCGCGTATATACACCCATCGACTCAGTACTCAGCTACTCACCCGATTGATCGCGTATAAGCTACTTGATTACTTTCCCCTTTCCCACCTCCTTTCCTATTCCCTCTTTCCTTATTCCGTTTTTACCAATTCCGCACCCTTCACCACCTCTATATATACTCCTTCCATGTTTTCCCGATAATCACTCATTCCATAAATTTAATATATTTGGTCTCACCCATCTAACACACTAAACCCTTGGAAATCATATGTCTCAGAGGCTCTTCGTTCCTCATTCGTCTTCTATCGCTTTCGGCCTCCATTCCCATCTCCTCGTCTCCAGTGAGTTGATCTCCAATTCCAACTGGTCTTTTTAATCCTCTTTCTCCTTTTCATTACTCCTAATTCCTAATCTTACCATTCATTCTTTCACTAATCATAATACCCTATTTTACCTACCATTCTTTCTTTCTTTTACACGTTTCATATTAATCAATTTTCTATAAATCCTTCAAAAAAATGGGTGTCAAGGGATTTGTTGAGGGTGGTATAGCCTCCATTGTCGCCGGGTGTTCCACCCACCCGCTAGACCTAATCAAGGTCCGTATGCAACTCCAAGGAGAATCCTCCGCTCCTGCCCCTGCCGCCGTCCGTCCGGCATTAGCCTTTCAAACTCCCGGGGCCGGAACCCACGCGATCCACCTCCAGACTCCCCCACCCCCTCGCGTGGGTCTCGTCTCCGTCGGTGTCAAGATCGTCCGCCAAGAAGGCATCGCCGCGTTGTACTCGGGCGTCTCAGCCACCGTTCTCCGTCAGACCCTTTATTCCACAACCCGGATGGGTTTGTATGACATCCTCAAGACTAAATGGTCCGACCCCAATACGGGCACATTATCCCTACCCAAGAAGATCGCCGCTGGGTTAGTCGCTGGCGGAATCGGTGCGGCGGTGGGTAATCCGGCGGACGTGTCAATGGTCCGTATGCAAGCCGACGGGCGGCTCCCGGCTGAGCAGCGTCGAAATTACAAGAGCGTAGCCGACGCCATAAAGACGATGGTCCGCGACGAAGGGGTGACATCACTATGGCGCGGTTCATCTCTGACGGTGAACCGTGCGATGCTGGTGACGGCGTCGCAGCTGGCATCATACGATCAGATAAAGGAGATGGTGATTGAGAAAGAATGGATGAAAGACGGGCTTGGGACGCATGTGACAGCTAGTTTTGCAGCAGGATTCGTGGCGGCAGTGGCGTCGAACCCGGTAGATGTGATTAAGACTAGGGTTATGAATATGAAGATGGGGCCAGGGGAGACTCCGCCCTATAATGGTGCACTTGACTGTTTTCTAAAAACGGTAAAGGCAGAGGGGCCAATGGCGTTATACAAGGGGTTTATTCCGACAATAGCGAGGCAGGGTCCGTTTACTGTGGTCTTATTTGTTACCCTTGAACAAGTCAGGAAGCTGCTCAAGGACTTTTAACAAGTCACCACCATCCTTATACGTCTGTGTGTCTGTCATTGGGTTGATTTAATTAAATGATTATGACGATTATTTATTGGGACATCTTTTGACTTATTTTTATATGGAAAACCAAAAAAAATACGAGGGTTTGATTTGAATTGTTGGTATAAGTTTAACCTAGGAATGACGCAACACTTATATTCGTTTCATCCGATGTACTGGACCAGTTTTATAATTAGCCAGCTGTGTGTGGTTGGCATTCTTCTTCTTCTTTATATACTCCCTGTTTTATTACCAATTTACGCGTCATGTTGTTTTGCAATGTTTAATTCGCACTGTTCTATTCAAATCTCTTATTTTTAACATATACGGAGTATAAACTAACCTGGTTACTGGTTCAAATTGCATCACTTGCCACTCTTTAACATAAAGCTCCCTCATTTTCGACCCAACTAATATCAAACCAAACTCCTGTTACCGGTTTCAAAACTTAAAACTCTCATCATACTAACTACTTCCCACAAATTACAAAACTATTGTCACCACCTCTTTTTCATTCCCTATTATTAGGGATGTTGTTGGACGGGTACAAGTGGATATTGCCCCGCACCCGTCCCAGTTGGGCGGGAATGGGTATAGCTTTGGCGGGTGGTAGGGCGGGGATGGGTATAGCAGCTCTGGCGGGTGGTGGGGCGGGGACGGGTACGAAATTGTACCCGCCATGGCTAGTGGTGGGGATGGTTTTTGCGTGATACCCACTTCATACCCGCCTACCTGCCAAATACTACAAAAGTTAATACCATTATTACGATAATTTTACAAATATTATTTTCTTATAATTAAGACGTAATATTAAAATAGCTATTTTATAAAGGATTTTACCAACGTGATGCGGGAGACAGTAACCATGACGGTTGTGACGATGGCGTGTTCCTCGCGAATAGGAATCTGATTAACGAAGACACTGTGTTTTGGTCAAGGACTTGCTTCGTGACGTTGTTAGCTTATGATGGACCGTCGACAGTTTAATGCTTGGGATATTAAGGAGTCTGTTTTGTTTATCTCTATCTAGTTATGTGCAATGCTGTATTAATGGGTCTTTACTTGGTTACAGTAATAGTCATATTTAAGTTAATTTAAGTGGGAGTCCTCTCGTTGCCCTTACGGTTTTTCGGAGTTGGCTATTTATAGCCTTGTTTTGTATTTCATTTTCATCCAGTAATGATAATCACAAAAACTTGAGTTTTCTCTTTTGCTTGCTTAGCATTATTTCTGGTTTTTATTCAACGCGCTTTGAATATTAACTCTTTCGATTCTCAATAGGTCTTGAGGTCGAACCTCTTGTAGGGTTATAGGTCTAACTCGGTAATTTTATCGCTTCCGCAACCTTATTCGTATCATTTGTGGCATCAGAGCTTCGGCTCTTGATTTGCCATCTAAATCGAGACGATCCTTTGTTTCTTGGTTTTTTTCTATTCTTTTAAAAAAAAAAAAAAAAAAAAAAAAAAAAAAAAAAAATGGCAGAATTCGATGACGATTTCTATGACAAACTTCAGGACTTGTTACGGAACAGGCCTACCGGTAGTCGTACCGGTGGTAAGATGAAACAGGACGAGTTCAAACTCAATGAACTCCCTGAATTTACAGGAGGCACGAATCCAGAGGAATATTTGGATTGGGAACGAAAGATAGAACGGATGTTTGATTTCAAGGATTTAAGTGACGAAAAGCGGTGCAAGTTCGCAATTCTGAAATTGGGAAAGGGAGCTTCGTTGTGGTTCGAAGGATTGAAAACCAAACGTGCCAGGGCTGGAAAGGAGAGAGTCACTTCATGGGAGGTTTTGAAAGCCAAACTACGAAGCAGGTATGTGCCACCAAATCATCGGTTAACCACGTACCGTAAAATCTCCGAGTTGAAACAAGGAAAACTAAGTGTGGGGGAGTATATTGATGAATTTGAGAATTTAGTGTTAATGGGAGAACTAGAGGAAATTGAAGAACAAAAAATAGCGAGATTTTTACGTGGGTTAAATACTAATATTGCTAACACTGTCGAATTATACCCTTACTCCGATTTCGACACCCTTTGTGGGCTTTGCTTAAAACTCGAAACCCAGGGCAAAAACAAATTTGGGGGAGGGTCCAACACAGATTATAGTAGGAACAAACCCTGGACTAAATTTGAGTCCCCTCCGAAAACTGAAACCCCTACATCCAGTAATGCTTCGAGCAAACCCCATGTGATAGACACCACGAAATCAGCCAAGGAAACCGCTCTTTCGAAGGTTAGGTGTTTCAAATGTCAGGGATTTGGTCATTATCAAAACGCGTGCCCGAATAAACGTGTAGTGACCATACGAGAGGCAATAAACTTACTAGAGCAGGCTGAAGAAGAGGAGCGGTTGGGAGACGTGTTCAATTTAAGGGAGAGTGAGGATGAGGAGGAAGAAATAGAGGGGTATGAGGCGCCTATTTACGATACTCTTTTAGTGCTCCGATCTTTGCAGGTGCAAAACGAAGCAAAAAATGCGGATCAGCGCGAGCAACTTTTCCATACAAAGTGCCAAGTCGGGGATAAATGGTGCAGCGTAATTATTGACGGAGGTAGCTGTACAAATGTCGCTTCAAGCGAAATGGTTTCTAAACTGGGATTGTCCACCTCGGATCATCCTAGTCCATATTCCTTGCATTGGCTCAATAATGGCAGTAAGGTGAAGGTATCAAAACAGGTGAGAGTTAGTCTAGCAATGGGTTCTTATTTAGACGAGGTCTTGTGCGACGTAATTCCCATGGATGCGTGTCATATTTTATTGGGGCGTCCGTGGCAATTTGATAGGGACGTAACTCATCGAGGCAAAAGTAATGAGTATGAGTTGCGGGATAAGGGCAAAAAAATCGTCCTTAAGCCTATGTCATCTCAGGCTATACAAGCTATGAGTGTCAAGAAAAAGAAGACGGCAGGACTTCTGAAATTAATTGGAGCACTTGAGGTTGAATCTGCCATTGATAGAGGAGAATTAGTGTATTTACTCATAGCCAAGGAAGGTGGGAATTTGTACAATGAAACAGAGGCAGGAAGTTCAATGGACTCCTTACTCCACGAATTTCGAGATATTTTTCCCGAGGAATTACCACCAGGTTTACCTCCCATTCGGGGAATTGAGCACCAAATTGACCTCGTTCCCGGAGCCCCACTGCCTAATAAAGCCGCTTATAGGTGTAATCCGGAGGAGACTAAGGAACTTCAAAGGCAAATCGATGAATTAGTTGAGCGTGGGTTTGTGCGTGAGAGTTTGAGTCCCTGCGCTGTCCCCGTCTTACTAGTCCCTAAAAAAGACGGAACTTGGCGAATGTGTGTCGATTCCAGGGCCATGAATAACATTACCATCAAGTACCGGTTCCCAATGCCGAGGTTAGAAGATATGATTGATGAGCTATACGGTTCCAAGGTTTTTTCTAAGATCGATTTGCGGAGCGGGTATCACCAGATTCGAATGCGGGAGGGAGACGAGTGGAAGACCGCTTTCAAAACAAAACATGGGTTATATGAATGGACAGTTATGCCTTTCGGTCTCACAAATGCACCTAGTACCTTCATGCGACTTATGAATGAGGTATTGAAATTATTTTTGGGTCAATTTGTGGTGGTTTATCTTGATGATATACTCGTGTACAGTGAGAGCGAAACAGACCATATACTTCACCTGAGAAGCGTGTTTGAAGTCCTAAGGAAGCAGCAGCTTTTTGGCAAAAGGGAAAAATGTTCCTTTTTGGTCAATCAGGTTATTTTTTTGGGGTACGTTGTATCAAGCAAAGGAGTTTCTGTTGATCTTGCTAAAATCGATGCAATTAAGACTTGGCCCGTCCCTTCCAACGTGAGTGAGGTACGTTCTTTTCACGGTCTCGCTTCATTTTATCGACGGTTCATTCGAGATTTTAGTACAATTATGGGGCCTATCACTAATTGTCTAAAAAAAGGTGAATTTAATTGGACCGTAGAGGCTCAAAGAGCATTTGTTGATATTAAGGACCGACTTTGTACCGCACCAATCTTAGCTTTACCCGACTTTTCCCAGCCATTTGAGGTCGAATGTGATGCGAGTGGTGTCGGAATTGGGGCTGTTCTATTACAAGGAAAAAGGCCTATAGCTTATTTCTCGGAAAAATTGGGAGGGGCTCGATTAAATTATTGCACCTACGACAAAGAGTTCTACGCGATCGTTAGAGCCCTCAATCATTGGAGTCATTATTTACGTCCTAACCATTTTATTTTGCATTCGGATCACGAGTCCCTTAAATACATTAATGGGCAACAAAAACTAAGTCCTAGGCATGCAAAATGGGTCGAGTTTTTGCAATCCTTCCACTTCTCCTCGAAGTATAAGGACGGCAAGAGCAATATAGTAGCCGATGCTTTGTCTCGCAGGTACACTTTATTAGCCACTGTCGATACTCGAATTTTGGGTTTCGAGTTGCTGAAAGCACATTATCCTACTGATGTGGATTTTGGTGAAATATTTGCTAAGTGTAACGCTGGAACGTGTGGTGAATTTCTAGTACAAGATGGTTTTCTTTTCAAAGGAAACCGACTTTGCGTTCCGAAGCATCCAATTCGGGAGTTGTTAATTCGTGAGGCTCATGGCGGGGGACTAGCTGGGCATTTTGGTATAGCTAAGACGGTGGAGATACTTAAGGAGCATTTCTTTTGGCCTAAATTGCTCGGAAACGTAACTAACATTATCACTAAGTGCGTCACTTGCAAAGTTGCTAAAAGCAAATTTCAGCCGGGCCTTTATACTCCATTACCGGTTCCCTTGAGGCCTTGGGAGGACGTTTCCATGGATTTTATCGTTGCATTGCCACGCACTCAAAGGGGTAAGGATGCAATTATGGTTGTGGTTGATCGATTCTCGAAAATGGCACATTTCATTGCTTGTCACAAGACCGACGACGCTTGCAATGTCGCGGACTTATATTATAAAGAAATCGTTCGGCTTCACGGTATTCCCAAGACTATTGTCTCCGATCGTGACTCGAAATTTTTAAGTTACTTTTGGAATACCTTGTGGCGCAAAGTGGGAACCAAACTCTTGTTTAGTACCTCTCATCACCCACAAACGGACAGTCAGACCGAGGTCACAAATCGCACCTTGGGTACTTTGTTACGAGGATTAGTAAGTAAAACACAGCGGGATTGGGATGTGAAACTTGCTCATGCCGAGTTCGCTTACAACCGATCACCAACTTATGCTACGGGTCATTCGCCATTTGAGTTGGTCTATGGGTTAAACCCATACTTGCCCCTGGATCTGATTCCCCTGCCCAAAGGGGAGCTTGTTCATAATAATGCCGATTCGAAGCTAAAAGCAATGATGAAGTTACATCAACAAGTTCGGGATCGTATTGCAGAAATTAATGCCTCTTACCAACGCAAGGTTAATAAGCATCGTAGACCTCGGGTTTTCGCAGAAGGTGACTTGGTTTGGGTTCACTTACGGAAGGAGCGGTTTCCCGGAAAACGAAAAAACAAACTTATGCCTCGGGCCGAGGGCCCTTTCAAGATACTTTCCCGTGTTAATGACAATGCTTACAAAGTCGAGTTACCCGGAGAGGGTGGTGTTCATTCCACTTTTAATGTGGGCGACTTATCCCCATATTTAGACGATGATGGCCTTGACGAATTGAGGACAATTCCTCAAAATGGGGGAGGGGATGATGCGGGAGACAGTAACCATGACGTTTGTGACGATGGCGTGTTCCTCGCGAATAGGAATCTGGTTAACGAAGACACTGTGTTTTGGTCAAGGACTTGCTTCGTGACGTTGTTAGCTTATGATGGACCGTCGACAGTTTAATGCTTGGGATATTAAGGAGTCTGTTTTGTTTATCCCTATCTAGTTATGTGCAATGCTGTATTAATGGGTCTTTACTTGGTTACAGTAATAGTCATATTTAAGTTAATTTAAGTGGGAGTCCTCTCGTTGCCCTTACGGTTTTTCCGAGTTGGCTATTTATAGCCTTGTTTTGTATTTCATTTTCATCCAGTAATGATAATCACAAAAACTTGAGTTTTCTCTTTTGCTTGCTTAGCATTATTTCTGGTTTTTATTCAACGCGCTTTGAATATTAACTCTTTCGATTCTCAATAGGTCTTGAGGTCGAACCTCTTGTCGGGTTATAGGTCTAACTCGGTAATTTTATCGCTTCCGCAACCTTATTCGTATCACAACGTCTTTGGTAAGTAACTAAAAATTATATAAACAAATTCCTAAAAATAGAAATTAATAGTGAGTAAACTAACTTGTACGAAAAAAATCGGAAAAAAATTTATCGTATAGTGGGTTAATGGGTAGGTGGGGCGGGAAGTTCTGGAAACTTGTACCCGCCATGGCTGGTGGGGCGGGGATGGTTTTGAAAATTTTTACCCACCATGGGTGGTGGGGCGGGAATGGGTACGGGATTTTCTTGATGGGTACGGGTACGAAGGAGCCTATATCCAGCCCAGCCCTGTCTCGCCCAATGACATCCTAGCTATTATTTGAAATTACTTTTTACACAAATCCTTAACGGGTTTTCAAGGAACTCTCTCCATTTAATTTTTTTTCCTTTATAGTTTTTTTTTTTTTTCAGCTGTAAAGAAAGGTTTACATTCGGAGATGCAAGCGTGCCTCATTATGGGCCTGCTTATTTAACGATCTAGGAATGTAATTAATACTTAGACAATGAAAGCTGGTTGCAAGCATGTTGAACTCCTCAATGAAGCTTCTTAGTTGATAATTTTTAGGTTATTAATTTGTTTTTTCTTATTAATAAACTAAGAGACCATCTTTTACGAGACTTAGTGATATTTATGTTGATATCTTACTGAAACATAACCAAGAGTATGAAAGAAAAGTTGTCCCATATGGAAAAAATATAAGGCTTTATAATATGTTTATAAGGAATTTCACCCATAAATTAGTAACAAGCGTTGTGCTTTTGAGTTTAAGTGAGGATTAAACGGGACCAAAGGTGAACATATAATCTTTATGTAAGGTGGTGGTAGGACAGAATGTTATACTTGCTTTATTGTAACATGCTAAATGCGCGGTTTGGCTACCCTTTACTAAAACTTAATTTCATAATTACGCAGTATATATTTCTTCGTTGTTTACGTGAGTATTATTAAGATTTTACAAAATTGAGACATTTAATCTCTGCTTTTATTCTCCAATACATTATCAAATAGGGTCTCTTGAGTATATAGGAGATCAAGAGGTACAACGGCAACATAGAACCACAACTGCTATCATAAGTCACACTACGGTCTAATTATCTTGTTAGCTGATCATAATCTCATCCAACCGAGTCCTTAGAAGGTTAAAGTGGAACAAGACTACCATAGATGAAGCTAGGATCAAATAGCAATCGCGCCCGAATTTCTTTTATATATAAATAGATATTTGATCTCAAGTAAACCTTACATAAATATTTTAGCGTTTTTAATATTTATTCGAGTTTATTTATCAAAGCAGACATTGTTAAACTACTATACGACGATTAAAAATTTATCTTGAATAATATGAATATCAATTGTTTCTTGTGAGACGAGAAGATGGTAATTTCGCTGGCATCATTTTACAAACGGGGATACAAGGTTAGAATATTTGTAAAAATTGTACTATATAATATTTAAGAAAATTTCCCTAAATAAAAATGATTGTTTAAAAAATTACGATAATAAATGGATGTTAAATAAAAGTATAAAATTGTATATTACCATAAAAAGTTAGTGTTACTAAGTCTAAAACTCAAAATTCGTTTTATGTAAGTAAAGTGAGGAACTTTCTAAAAAGTAAGGTGAAAATTATAATTAAAAAAAGTTGAAGTATTACAAAAAATGGTAGAATCAAGAGTCGAACACTAGATCTCTTGAACAAATGCATGCACCCTTGAATCAATACCAATTCTGTTGGACATAAACTATGTTTTTTTTAATGACGAAGAGGTTTGATCTTCCCCGGGTACGCAACAATATCATGCTAATCACCACGTACCATGTAAGCTCAATCCACGAGGTTACCCCTCACTGGAAGACATGTGGCCAAGTCTCATCGTCTAGGGAGATTTGAACTCAGGATCTCGTAGTCCATCCTTTATATAATAAATACCCCGGTCATGGCCCAGTTGACCCAGGAATAGCTTCGTCATTGAAGACTACCAATTGTCTAGCTACTAGTGATAGAAGACAATGTCTGCAATAATCTTTACTTATCCGTCGATTGCCATGAGTTCCATCCTTAGAAATGACTTAACAAGGCTAGCTAAACCCCATTTAATATTGAGGGGGCGTTTGGTTAGAGAAAGGAAAAGGGAAAGGAGATAAGAAAGGGTAAGAGGGTAAAAGGAAAGAGATTACCTAAAACTTAGTTGGTTATTTGGTTACACTAAGAAAAGGGATTAATGATCCACTTCACTCACTCCTATCACTAACACACACCACTACAAACAACCACTTATCTATTGGCGGCGATGATGGTGGTGGAGGTGTTATGGCGGTGGTGGTGATTGGGGTGTCATGGCGATGGTGGTAGTGGTGGCGGTGTCATGGCGGCGGCAGCGGTGGTGGTCACGACAGTGATGGTAGTGGGTTTTCATGGTGGTGGTGGCGATGGTGATGGTAGAGATATTATGGCGGTGATGGCGGTGGTGGTGGTGGCGGCGGTGGTCACGACGGTGATGGTGATGGTGGTGGAGGTGTCATGATAGTGGCATGATGATGGTGGGGGTATCATGGCGGTGGTGGCGGCGGTGACGGTGACGTCATGGTGGTGGCTATTGTGTTGGTAATTGCAAGTGTGGTGGTAGGTGAAAAAAGTGGTTGAATGGGAACAAAGGTAATGAAATCTCATACCCTAGGGGAGGTGGGTGTAAAGAATTAGATGGATTGAGAGCTAATGAAGAGAGTTTTATTCCCTTTGTTTGTGTCAAACAAACACCAACAAAGGGAATGAGTAATTTTGTTTCCCTTTTCGTTCTTATAGACTTCCAACCAAACTCCCCTTGATTGTTATCATAAGCCACAATATGAACTGATTACCTTATTAGTTGATCAAGGTCTCATCCAACCGAGTTCTTAAATTGTTAAAGTGGAACACATCTATGGAAAAGCTAACAAGACAAGCGATTGCTTAGCTAATCTACAAGTGATAGAATACGACGTCTCCAACAACCTTTACTTATCCGTCGATTGCCATAAGTACCATCCTTAGAAGTTATTAGAAGTGACTTAACAAGGGTGACGGCTAAACCTCAATTACCTCATTTAATATCTCGTTAGCTAATTACCTCGGCTATTCCCTATTTTTGCACCGGAAAAGAAAACTAGAATATGTTTATTATTATTAGAAAAGGAGAATTATATAATTTTTCTATGGGTTGACCTATGCTAAAAGAATATTCTGCTCATATTGGTAATCATAAACTCTCATTTGAAGGACAATAATCGTCACAAACTTGTGACTTTATATATAGGTAATTTAATTTTTGTCTTACCTAATTATATGCGTAATATTTAACCCGTTACAAACTTATAAAGAAAATAGTTATCACGGAAAAAACTCATAATGATAAATACATGTACCATACAATGTTGGATTCGTCGACAATTCATAGCATCAAAATTTTGGAAGGTTGAACTTCAAAATTTTGAAATATCTACAAGTAGAAGTCTACACTTGGTAATTCAATCCTCAGACTATCATCTAGATATGTCCATATTTGACTTAGAGAAATTTTTGACAAAAAATAATGTGAAGTGTAATATAAGTAGTAATACGGTCAGTATCAAATTAAATATGTGGAGTATTTGATTTAGCTACGGACAAACATGTCATCTTCCAAACAACATGTCTTTTCAGACGCTTTAAGAATTAAGCATTGCATTTGGATCGACCTTTTGACGTTTTCCCCCCACCCCTTTGGAATCGGAAGATCAACTTAGTGAGTGACCCATTGACTCATTCATCCAACCAAAAATATGAACCCAAATATAATACTTCTACCTTTCTACCACAAGTTAACCTACTAGAACAAGGGGGTTACGAAACGTCGTCGACGTTTTATAACAGATCGTCGACGTTTTTCATAATAATTACCTCCCTTATCCTTCATCTATCTCTCTCTACCATATTTCTCCCAAACAAACAACAACATTTAAAAAAAGTCGGTAACAACTTTTAAACAACAAGAACGATTCAATGTCAAACAACGAACAATCAACATCAAACGCTAACAACGATTCATCGTAAGTGCCTAAAAATATATTTCATAAAAAAACTAATAAAATACAAACTAAATTCAAAATTACACAAAATTAACAACTTAAATAATATACGGTTATGCAAAATTATACGGTTAAAACGAAATAAAAAAGTCCGAACGAGGGACTTTGAATTTCAAAGTCCGAACCATGGAGGGACTTTGAATCCCCACATCCCTCACCATGAGGGACTTTGAATCCCCACATCCCTCACCATGAGGGACTTGGAATCCCCACATCCCTCACCATGAGGGACTTTAAATCCCCACATCCCTCACCATGAGGGACGTCCATTCCCCACGTCCTCCCCCATGGGGGACCTTGAATCCGCACGTCCCACACCACGGGAGACTTTGAATCCCCACGTCCCTCACCATGAGGGACTTTGAATCCCCACATCCCTCACCATGAGGGACGCCAATTTCGCACGTCCTCCCCCATGGGGGACTTTGAGTCCACACGTCCCTCACCATAAGGGACGTCCGTGTTTTACGTCCTACCCCCAACCCGACGTGCGTGTTTCACGTCTTACCCCCGCCCATCAATTCGATTTTCAATTTCTCATTCTTTCAATCTATGCAAACACTAACAACAATACTACCAAAAATAACAACTACAAACAACACTAACTAACAATAACAACAAAAAAACACAAATTAAAGAGGAAAATTGAAATAATTAACAAAAACAGCAATAACAATTCGAATTACTAGCCTAATTAACAATAATAACAACAACAAAAAAATAATAACAAATTATACAACTTTAACAAAATTAATTAAAAAAAAACAACAAAAACAAAGCATGCCGGAACAATGTTGGTCGCGTGGTGGAGCAGTGGTGGTCGTGTGGTGTCGGTGGTGGTGTGGTGTTGGCCGTGGTAGTGTGGTGAGGGAGGGGGTGAATTTTTGATTTAATTTGGTTTGAATGAATGAATGAGAGAGGAAGGGTAAGTTGGTAATTTTTATGAAAAACGTCGACGATTTGTTATAAAACGTCGACGACGTTTCGTAACCGGGTAGAACAATAATAATATAAAATGAGTATAGAACTCTATTCAACCTCTTATTAATTATTCAATAAACAAAAGGTTAGTAAATATAGTCGGCGTTTTAGTAAACGTAGTCGCGTTTTTAAAAAAAAAGACGAAAATGCCCCTGAACACATTATGAACATTTTATCTCTCTAAAAATTTTCTCTGAAATTCCTTAAAAACCCAACAAGTTCATCAAAAACCCAAAAAAATAAAAAAAACACCAAAATCATCTAAACTCGCTAATTTCCATGCCGGAATCAAATCCAACACAATTTTCGGTTAATTATCGACTTCTTAACATCATTATTTAATTAATTTGTGTTTAATTAATAGTTACGTGTTAGTTTAGAGGTACATTTCGAAATTTTGACCCGTTACGGAGGACCACGACATTCTTCATCCACTACAACAAAATGGCACTTGTGCCACGATTTATGTCACGGGAATTCATAATTCGTGACCTAAATTTGCTTAGTCACGGGAAAAATGGTCCTAAATTAATTGGTAAAAAAATTTATGTCACGGGAAAATATTTCCGTGACAAATAATTGTTTTTAGTCACAAATTAAGCCATGACCGTGGCTAACAAATGTGTTTAGTCACGCATCAAGTCACGAACGTGGCTAATAATTATTTTTAGCCACAATGTCGTGGCTAATTATGATTTATTGTCACATGTAAGTTAACCGTGACTAATTAGTGTGCTTATTAGCCACACTGAATTCTTAACGTGGCTAATTATTATTTATTGTCACAGCTAAATTATCCGTGACTATATTGCTCTTAGCCACACAATGAACTCTTATCGTGGCTAATTGTGATTTATTGTCACAAGTAAATTACCCGTGACTAATTATTTCCCTTAGCTACGCACTGGATTTTTACCGTGATTAATATTTTTGATATGATAACAAATAATAGTACAAAATTATTAGTGCAACATGGTGTGTATTGTGACATCAAGATGATTGGGTCGTATTATTGCGAAATGTGAACAATATTCGTACTTAATGTTCTTCACTATTCACGTAAATGATCTTATTATGATTATTCTTCTTATTGGATTTAGTCTCTCACAAGTGAGAATTTGTGCAATTTGTTATGATTATTCATATTAACACTACTGACTTGAAAATGAATATGATTATATGAATAAATGATTGTTGTTTAACAATTTATTTTGCTTTATTTTCGTTGAATGCTGCTTTACTTTACGTATACGTTAAATTATGTAATGACAATTTTGTAATTTCAAAGCTATTTACCCAGTTACTCAATTTATTAAATTGCGCAACAAGCCCGACAAAAAACACTACAACAAATTGACACTCAGTTTAATAAGAAAATTACCATCATCTTAATTTTTTTATTTTTTTACAGATTAGAATAATAATTAGTGGTTTTTTCATAACATCGATAATTTAATAAATAATTAATTCTTTTTTTGTTAAATTTATAATATTGAATAACATTATTTAGAGACCGCATCACATTTAAAGAGAAATTATGTCCAATTAAATAATTAACTTATTAACACCTATCATTGAGAAGTCTGAAACTAATATATTGTTAAACAAGCTTTTCATTAGAAAATTGATTTACAACTTTATTTGTAAATATTTTTACAAGAACTTGAATTCAAGATGTTAAATTGGAAAAAAATTGGGGAAGTTTTTAAGGAGAAAAAAAAAAGACAATTACATTTAAAATATGATTTAATAAAAAAAAAAGTAGTCTAAAAAAATAAATTCAAAATGATTTCCATCAAATCATTGAATAAAATGGAAAAAAAACATAATGATAAAATAACCGATATAAAAAAAGCAATATAGAAAAACATTTTAATTATTGAAAATGAGCGTATCACACTGAAAAGTAAAATGAAAATTAAAATAATAAATTTGCATGTGTAAATAATGTGAAATTTTTTTGACAAAAAGAAATATCAAGAATAATGAAAAGAAATAAATTTAGAGAAAACAAAAAATTATACGATATTTTCTGTGTTTTTTGGCAAAAATTGATTATTTTCGAGTTAATAATGTCTTGGTCATTTATTTTAGTAATAAAACTCGGTCGTTGATACCCATCTGTAATCATTATTCAAAAGTGATCATTATTTAGTAAAAAGTGATTAAACTTTTTTTCATTACAAATACCACAATCTTACAAATAGTATTTGTGTGGGAAAATATATGAAAAAATTGATAAAAGAGAAATAAAATAAAAATGCCGACAAATGAAAAAAATAAAAAAAAATATATATTAGGGAAAAAAATATAAGCAAAATGTGATGAAATAGTTTGGAGAAAATGTTTTTGTTGACTTGGGCAAAAAATACCCGAGCATCATTAGTCGGGAGGTCAACATTGAAAACTCGAGTAATTTGAGAAAAATAATATTTTTTTCGCAAAAATATGTACATCATTTAATATTTTTAGTGAAGGTAATTTAGAAAAAAAAAAAGAATATAATTTTAAAAGGTTTCAAAGTGTTAACTATATCAACAAGCTTAAGTTTCATTTTCGGTAGCTCATCATAAGAATTCCACAGTTAAGCGTACTCAGGTGAGAGTAGTCTTGGGATGGGTGACCTGGGAAGGATATACGATTCGGAAAAGTGAATGACTTGTGATTGTAAATAACGAGTTGAGATAACTAACCAAGCAAGGATTAAAGCTTGAAAAAATTACATATGTAACCAAAAGTGTTTGGTAGCGTAGTGGTTGCTCACCTCATCCCTTAACCCTGAGATCAGGGGTCCGATCCCTACCCATGGGAATGGAACAACTCTTTGGCAAGACGTTTACCTCTTCGTGATAGAGCCCGCGGCGAGGAGATTATACACCGTTGTCGACACGGTGGACACCCCGATTTAGACCAAAGAAAAAAATTTCATATGTGAATACATTTTGTTTATTTATTTTTTATTTTTTTGTTTGCCACGGGAATAATTTTGGTCACGAGAATTAATTTTTGGTCATGGGAATTATTAGCCACGTGAGAATCTGTGGCTAAAACTATAATTTTAGCCACGTTCTTGTTTTTCCCGTGGCTATCTGTTAGCCACGGCCACTTGGGCCACAGAAGGTATTTCCGTGGCAAAGAGTTTTAGCCACAGGAAATTAGTACTTGCGTCACGAATTTAGTCGTGGCCCAAGTGATTAATTGTAGTAGTGATCCCACCATGGAGTGGACAAAGACATTCATGGTCCAACCATGGTAGGATGATGAATGTCTTCATCCCCACCACGGAGTAGACTATGAATGTATTTGACCACTCCATGGTGGGGATGAAGAGATTCATCATTCTTTGTCCACTCCATGGTGGGGATGAAGACATTCATCATCCTACCATGGTTCTTCGTCCGCCCATGGTGGAGACCATGGGTTGGACGAATTTTGTCGGACTTTTACCGTTGCTTCGTATTATATGCATTATTTAAGCCCGTTTAATAGTTTAATTTCATTTATTTTGTTAGTTTAATTATTTTCTTAATTGATTTTGTTATTAATTATAAATTTGTATGAAATTTATCGAATAACTCGATATTCGATTAAATTTATCGAATAACGTGATATTCGATGAAATTTATTGAATTAAACGTTTAATTTTATAAAAAAATTAATTAAATGTTAGAGAATTAAACGTCGGAGTTTGACCGTTGTTTCGTACGAGTTTGTCTTTTTAAGAAATCAGTTGAATTTTGTAGTAGAAGTTGAAAATCTTCATATAACTTATTGTCCTATTGAATGCAGGGGTCTGTACTCTGTACAGCGTGCTTTATCTCCTGGTGCTCAAACTGTCGGAGCTTCGGTATATGGAGTAACCCGTAGACCTGCTCTACCAAGATCTTATCCTAATTTTCCAACTTCTATAAGGCAGTCTGGGAGTAGTATTAAAGTACTTAGCTTTCCAAGAGACCAGGTGAACCTGGGTGTCAATACTACTTGAAAACAAGTAGTTTTAAGTTTGGCATTGTGATATTGGAATTTAATAGCTAGCAGTTTGCACCGATTCTTTTCATAGTGCTACTATAATATCCCTGATAAGGTTGTATGAAAGCCTTACCTGGGTATGCATGGTTTGTGGTCACATATGTCGCATGCTTTTTATGTTTGACGAAGACCTCCGTTTCGATCGTGTTAGAATATAGTAAAATGGCACATTAATTATTTTCTTAATTGTTTTAGTTATTTAATTACAAATTTTTATGAAATTTATCGAATGACGTGATATTCGATGAAATTTATCGAATTAAACGTTTAATTGTTTAAAAAAAATAATTAAACGTTAGAGAATTAATATTTATTTTGTTAGTTATATTATATTGATTTAGTTATTTTATTACGAATTTTTATGAAATTGATCGAGTAACTCGAAATTCGATTAAATTTATCGAATAACTTGATATTCGATCAAATTTATCCAATTAATCGTTTAATTTTAAAAAAAAATTAATTAAACGTTTACTTCAATTCAATTAAACATTCAAAACCTAATCTATATCAAATATTCAAAGCCTAATCTATATCAAATAAATATTAATTCTCTAACGTTAAATTTTTAATGTTTAAATCAATTAAATTGTTTAATGCAGATGACTAGTGAAAGAGATAGAGAGTTGGATCGAGATGATGACTAGGACGGAATTTTCATTAGTTTGTTGTTTCAAAGTATTGTTTTAGTTGTTTTTGTACGAATTTATGTTACTTTGTTTCTCATTTCAGTTTGTTTTAGTTGTTTTTGTACGGATTTCTGTTACTTTGTTTCTTTCTCATTTCAGTTTGTTTTAGTTGTTAAGTTAAGTGTTGTGATGGAAAAACAACATAATACAAGTTAATTAAAACCATATAAAAGTGACAAATTAAATAAAAACAACACAAAACGACTTAATTAAAACAAAGAAAAGGGCAACTACATTAATACAAACGACACAATACTACTAAGTTTAACGGATCCACGATCCGTCACAAACAAAAGATTGTAATCAACGAAATTCTCGCCAAATTGCTCGAACGAATCCTATTCATTGCAAATTTTAAATTTGTTAGCATAATTTTAAGATTAAATATAATAAATTACGTTCAACAGTAGACAACGAAAATAAATTACGTAAAATTGATAAAAAATAAACAATTTTTTTTTAAAAAAATCCATCATCCATCCATGGTTGGGATGATGAATATCTGCATCCTCACCATGGATGCACCATAAATGTATTTGTCCACTCCATGGTGGGGATGAAGAGATTCATCATCCAACCGATGATGAATCTCTTCATCCCCACCATGGAGTGGACAAAGACATTCATAGTCTACTCCGTGGTGGCGATTCATCCTACCATGGTTGGACCATGAATGTCTTTGTCCACTCCATGGTGGGATGAAGAATGTCGTGGTTCTTCCGCAACGGGTTAAAATTTTCGAAATCTTCCTCTAAACTAACACGTAACTATTAATTAAACACAAATTAATTAATTAATGATGTTAAGAAGTCGATAATTAACCGAAAATTGTGTTGAATTTGATTCCGGCATGAAAATTAGTGAGTTTAGATGATTTTGGTTTTTTTTTTATTTTTTGGTTTTTGATGAATTTGTTGGGTTTTTGAGGAATTTCAGAGAAAAATTTTAGAGAGATAAAATGTTCATAATGTGTCCAGGGGCATTTTCGTCTTTTGTTTGAAAAACACCGACTACGTTTACTAATCGGAAAAAAAAGCAGGTGTCATTATATAATAGAAAATAGGAAATATAAATATAGGAAATCAATATTTCATATTTCCTGTATTTATATTTCCTATTTTATATTAGTCTACTCTATCTTGTGCTCATCATTTATTTGATCATCTCATCTTTTAACATGAGACATCGTCTCTCACTAATTTAGTAAGAGACATAGTAGGAAACAAAAACATCAATAAGTCTCTCACTATATTATATTAGAGGTCTCTCAATAACATTATTAAGACCTTTTTCTCTAAATTTTTTGTGTAAAACAAAATATATACGAAGAAATACAATTTTTTTTTTATTCCAATTTCACAAATTACCCGACAATATAAGTTAGTTTCAAGTTTCACAAATTAAAGGGTATGACCGTATGAAGGATAATAAATTAAAAGTATTGCTCTTTTAAGTACGTATTTTACTCATTCATGGGCTTTTATTCATAATTTTTCCAAAAGATATCCTTGTCCTCAAAACCAAAAGAAAAAAAGAACATTTTTCTCTTCTTTTGAAAAATGAATCTGGTGTGTAATAAATTCATCAAGTATACATGTTAATTCTTAATTGATTCAGTAATAATTTTATTTACATTGATTTAAATCTTAATTATATATTTTTTTTATATCAAATTAATTACAATTTTATACAATTAGGTCTAATTAGATTTATGAAATTATGGTTCATAATGAATCAAATTAATTACAATCATATGTCTTCAGTTTTGTATCATCTTTTACACTTATTGGCTGCAATATCAACATTCCACCAAGATTCAATTATTGTCAAACCTCATTTTTGTTGTGGTTAACATGGTTTCGATTTTGTGTATTTGTAAAAAAAATATTGTGGCAACTCATGCTTGAAGGCAACGTACCCAACTACCCATATTATTATTTCATGATGGAGAAGGGATAGGGGTGATAGAGATGGCAGACCATGGGAGAAGGCAGGTAGTGGGCGGTGGGGAAGAGGGTAGTAGGTGGTGGAGGAGCGGATATTGAAGAAAATTGTGGAAAATTGAAATTTGAAAGTAGGACAGGTATGTGATTGAGTAAAATGAAAAAAGTAAAATTGTAATGTCGTTCATGAATGATAAATCATGTTAGTAAAGATGAATACTTTACAACATATAAAAATCAACTAGTAAGTCTTGCTTGTGACGGGTCACCATTTGTGACGAATAATTTGTGAAATAAAATGGATACAAAATAAGTTAGTGGAGAAAGGGGACCACATGAATAGTGTCAGAGAGAGAGAGAAAAAGTGGATATTTTGTTAGAGGAAACGGTATCCGTCGCAAGCTTGTGACGGATATCGCCGTCACAAATGAGAATTTGTGACAATCAACACCGTCACGTCTTGTGCCAAAACTTTACTTTCAATGGAACCTCCAGTTCTGGAGTCAGATGATTTCTTTTACTGGAAATATACGGAAGATGGCAGTTATACCATCAAGGAAGGATACAATTACCTTCTTTCCAAGAAGCGACTACCGGAGCCACTTCAACCTCTGCAATCATTTCCACGGCGTATTGTTTGGAAGCTACCTTTTTCTCGCAAGTTTGCTATCTTTCTTTGGCACCTAGTTAATAATTTTCTACCTACTACAACGAATTTACAGCATCGTGACCTACATGTTGATAACACTTGCGTCTTCTGTCACGACAACTCGGAAACAACAGAACATCTTTTCAGGACTTGCGACGTTATTCAACATATCTGGCATTCCTCGGTTTTTGGTTTGGTGTGCCACTCTAATTTTAGCACACCTTTTGCACGCTGGATTGGAGATCTCATTTTCTACCTGCGTACCATCTCACGTGACTGGAGTCATGTCCTTCAGTTCATTTGTCTACTTAAGGCAATTTGGATGTCCCGGAACGACATTGTGTTTAGGGCCGCGCCTGTGGACCCAACTCAGATCTTACGCCATGCTGACTACCTAATGGTGGCACACTCTCAACTTCATTATGCTCGAGTTATTTTTCGTCCTACTTGTCTATCACTGTCACCTATTTCAGGTATATCACCTTCTCATTTCAATTCAGATCTATCATGGTATATGACCGTTCTCAGGATCTCCCGTATGGACCTTTACCAAGCTCTCGGATCAGTCTTGAGCACTATAAGCGAAATTACTTTCTGGATTCGGGCTTCATCCCCCTTTGCAGCCCACTCACAAGCACTCCTTCATATCATGCAGACGGCGGCGCACCAGAGTTCCTCCTCTGTCACTTTCTTGGTGACAAGTAAAAAACTATCTTCAGTTCTTGCTGATATTTTGCCAGTCCCAATTGCTAGTAGAAATACGATCAGTAGTATTCGTTCTTTCATGCGTATGTATTCTCATTGGTCTGTAAGTCTAACTACAGGCTCAACTCTGTATTTCGTTTTCTCTTTTCTATAAAGTTTACCTTTATCGAAAATATATATATACATATATATATATACACATATATATATACATATATATATATACATATATATACATACATATATATACATATATATATATACATATATATATAGAATTGAGATCATATGAGAACCACCAATATAATGAGAACCATGAGAACTCTAACTTACGGACATTTTTAAAAAAAATTAATGACATATTTGGATTCGGCATGAAATTTTATGGCTAGAGAACATATTTCTTGGTCTAGAAAATATATACTAGTGACGGAAATGAAGGTGAGATACGTTTTATTAATTTTCATGCACCTACTACCGATTTTTACGTATCTATCATTTTTCATGCACATAGAACTCGTTCTAATGCACGTAGAGCCTATTATTTCATGCACCTAGTAATCATTTTCATGCATGTAAAAAATGTCATGCACGTAGTGGTCGTTTTCGTGCATTTATAGCCGTTATAGTATGCCTAATTGTATTTTGGTACACTAAGTATATATTGTGTTAATAAAATCAAAAAAAATTGTTTAATGATACTAAAATGTGTATTTGAATACGTTAAACTAATGGTAAATGATCCATCGAAACTTTCGAAGCGAAATATGGTGGAGATTTAGTAAGGATTCTCATGTGTCTCATTATAAGGGTGGTTCTCACCGGATCCCGACCATATATATATATATATATATATATATATATATATATATATATATATATATATATATATATATATATATATATATATATATATATATATATATATATATATATATATATATATATATATATATATAGGGTTGGGATCCGGTGAGAACCACCTTACAATGAGAACCGGTGAGAACTCTTTCTTACGGAGTTTTTTTAAAAAAATTAATGACATAATTGGATTCGGCATGGAATTTTATGGCCAGAGAACATATTTCTTGGTCTAGAAAATAAATACTAGTGGCGGAAAAATGATAGATACGAAAACATAGATAGTAGGTGCATGCAAATAAATAAAACGTATCTCACCTTGATTTCCGTCACTAGTATTTATTTTCTAGACCAAGAAATATGTTCTCTAGCTATAAAATGTCATGCCGAATCCAATTATGCTATTAATTTTTTTTAAAAAAGTCCGTAAGGTAGAGTTCTCACAAAGTTCTCATTGTAAGGTGGTTCTCACCGGATCTCAAGTCTATATATATATACATATATATATATATATATATATATATATATATATATATATATATATATATATATATATATATAAACGGAAACACTTAATTAAAAATGAACTTTTTCATGAACATGCAAAATAGCCTAATATCCAAATTTGTCTAGGTTTATCATAAAAAACAATTTGGACTTTTATCAAAGTTTATATATTTTATTTTAATTTTTTTATGGTATAAATTTGTCTAAGCTGATGAGTAAGGCGAGTATAGGGGGAGTGGGGACTTCCCCACGACCCTTATTCGCACCCGCCAAAATCCACCCTACTAACGGTGTAAAATAGTCACAATAATCATCGTTACTTGGGTATTTCCTATTTTACAACCAAATGTGATCACTATTGAAAAATAAGAAATTATAAGTTGTAATACTGAATGTACCATTACATCATTAAATTTATATTTAATCATAAAATGTACATTTGAAACGAGAATTTACAATTATAAATAGTTTACCCTGAGTTGCATTAAAATACCGAGGTGGTAGAGTTTAGAGGCAAGTTGGAAAAAGTTGTAGATTTTGGCCCCGTTGTTTGTGACTTTTTGGAGCTGAACTGAACTAAACTTGACTGAATTGAACTGAATTTAATCGAGCTAAACTAAACTGATTATAATAATAATAATAATAATAAATTATAACAAAAATAATAAATAATAATAATAACAATAAATAACAAAAATAGTAAATAATAATAATAATAATAATAATAATAATAATAATAATAATAATAATAATAATAATATGGCTGAACTTAATAAAGCCGAATGGACTGAATTGAACTAAATTGAATGGAGCTTAACTGAACTGGACTGGACTGGACTGAACTGAATGGAGCTGAGTTCAGTTGAACTGAACTCAACTAAGCTAAACCGAACTGAACAGAGATGAACTGAACTGAAAAGAGCTGAAAATAAGCCAAAATTCGAAGAAGAGGGCCTTAGAGCAAGTTCAATGATAAGCTAGTTGCTACTGACTTACTTTTGCCACGTCAATTTTTTAAGCAACATCAATTTTAAGTTATAATTTGCTCCAATAGTTTTGTTTGGGTAAGATTATCCCTAAAACTTTCCAAAATCGTAACACTTTGCCACATCAGCATTTCACTAACTTTTATTATTTCTTTATTGTTCAGACTCACCTAGACTCAATTCAGACTTTATACATTATCCGTAGATTCACCTCATACTTTACTTTTTTTTACTACTTTTTTTACAAAATGAAATGATACACGACAACCATTCATTGGATAATTTCAATCGAAAGTGGAGTCAAGATTAGTCCAAAGTCTTAAGTTGAGTCTTGAATTTTCAAGAGTCGACTTAAAAATGTGTAAGACTTTGTTAGATTATTGGTAGTTTTGAGTGAATCTTGTCTTAAGATTTGCTAAAGTTTTGTCTCAAAGATAACAATAATCTTACCCTCGGCCTACTAATAACTTGATTTGACCCACTTAACACGTTTTTCTATTTGTTTATTCAATTTCCAAAATGTTCCAACATAAAATTAAAATTTTATTAATATGACCACTATTGTCCTTTTGGTTACATTTATCTTGTCCATTTAAGTAAGTAGTTCCATGAAACTACTAGCTCAATTTTTTTTCGTTCAACGAAGCGCGCACTTAGTCGCCTTACACTAGGGGGTAGGGGATTCGATCTGGAGATCTGTTGTCCACAATACCTCCGTCTTAATCACTAGCTCAATTTGTTTAGCAAAGCTAGTCTACGACTCTACAAGTCTATATGGACAACTCCAATGACAAGTTATTGACTTACCATTTTATAAAACTACAAACAGATCTTAAAGTTAAACCATTAAACTTGGTCGTAGTGTACTCAAAATCCAAGTAAGGATGATTCGGTACACAAAATGGCAACATGAATAATGAATGGAACAAGTGTAAGGTCAAAATCCTATGAAAGAATGAAAGAATCAATTCTAGGATGGACATCCCATTAATTAATACTACTATCAATGAAACTCAATAATTATGAAATCCGAATCAACTCAACTGATTTTGTGTTAAAATGGGGTCCTGCTGACACACACAACTTATAGTTACGAACTAGGGGAGGCTGGATGTCGAACCTTCCATCTCACCCTCCACCTTGCTTCTTACTTGGGTCCACGCCCACTTCCATAATTATCGCTCCAATTCTCACTTCAGATAGATATATGCCACCCCTTTTGTGCTAGAAATTGTGAGTTGTGATCATATAAGTACATAATTATAAAATGATTTCATATGTCCGTCTAAAAGTTTTAAACGGACTTAAGGAAGACTTGCTATAATTATGGTCTCTTTGTGCCTTTCTTTTTACTTCCCATTTCACCAGCTGATCTCTCTTAAGTTTGATATATCCGTTTTAAAATTTAAATGGTCAAATAACTCTATCTTTGTCCTATCTATCATATTTGAGTTATTTGCGTTATTTAAGTTTAAAACGGATATGTCCAGCTTAAATAAGAATTAGTATTCATAGTATCGTCATCTTTTCTTTAATCAGTAAGTCTCTCTTGTAACGGGTATATACGTTACAAACTTGCAACGGGTCAAGTAGTACCATGTAGTTTTCCAATTTCATTCTTTTGAATGGGGAGAAAACTAGCAAGTCACTATATTTTAGTAGTAGTTTGTTGATTACAATATTATATTAAAGTTACTTGTCAAATATTAGTGATATTTTGAGGTGTCTCGTAAGACGGCCTGACAAAACCCGACCCGACTCGATAAAATCGATTCGACTCGCAAGATATCGAACCCATCTTATTAATCGATAATATAAAATCATGGTACTCGAAATCGACCCACTCCGACCCAACATAATCCAATACGTAATCTTATTTGATAACAGGTATAACCGAACTCGACAACACCCAAGCCGACTAAAACCCGACAAGAATGAGTATCAAATAACCGACAATTACCATTTTTTATCGCTTACACTATAATATTTGTCATGGACAATGAATTTAAAAGAAGACTAAATTGTAACATTTGCCAAAAAAAAGAAAGAATAAATTGTACTCGGTAACATGTAAGTGATGTAACCCGATATCAATTGGGTGAGAATATTATTAACCCAATTTGAAATGGTTACTATTACACGACATGTTAGTTGAGTAACCCGACACTTAACAACCGAAACCCGACCACGTGTTACCCACTCAAACCCAATACTCGACATAAGTCCTAACTTGAAACAACCCGACCAAACCCGACCCGACCCAATCATTCATAGGGGTCGATACAATCCGACCATACAATAACCCAAACCGAAAACAATCCGACTCAAACCCAACTCGAACCCCACGATTGCCAAGTCTACGTATGATAAAACGGTTAGATTGCTAGTTTTTTAATTGAACAAGGAAGCGCAAGTAAACAAAAACAATAGGCATGGTTACGTTTGCAAGTCAAAGTTTTCTCATGAAGCTTAATTATCTTAAAGACTTAATTCCACAAAATGATTTCGTTAAGATCATTTTTATTTGGTGGAATGCATGGTTTTATAGAAATGATATTATCTTTAATAATGTTAATTTCAATATAAACAAACTTATTACGTTATGTAATAATAGCATTAAGGTCTGGAACGAAACTAGACATAAAGATCTCAACAATCCTGAGAAAGTAAAGTGTGTTAGAAACACTTCTAGTAAGAAGGAACAGTTGGTCTTGCTTGTGACGGGTCGGGTGGAGAGACGGATAATGACACTCACAAAACGAATAGGGGGACAAGATGGGGCACCCCTCATGTGCTTCCCTCTCTCCTCTAAATGAGCATTTTGTGAGATAAAATGGTATCCGTCACTCCGAAGTGACGGATATCTCCCGTCTACAATGAGATTTTGTGAAGAAGGAAATCTGGTGGGATAAACCTAGAAATGGGTTTCTAAAGTTAAATTTTGACGGATCGAGAATAGATGGCAATAAAGCTGCTTTAGGATATTGTATAAGAGATCATAATGGCGAAGTCGTGTTGCTAGGTGCAAAAAAGTGCGGATCTAATAGTATTATTGTCGCAGAAGCACTCACCTTAAAAGAAGGTATTTTAGCCGCTAAACACTTAGGAATCTCTAAGTTAATTGTAGAGGGTGATAATTTATGTGTTATCAACTCCCTCCGTAGCACTTGGCAAATTCCGTGGGAAATCTCTAGTATTATCAAGGATGTGAAACTTGATCTTCATCTTTTCGATGAAGTGATAATTAAACATTGTTTCCGTGAAGCCAACAAGGTTGCTGACTTCATGGCTTGCGTTGGACATTCATGTCCAACTCTTTCGAGGTGGGTTGAAAGCCGGTGGCTTCAACTTACCTTACTCATTCGAAAGGATGAGATAGGTTGGTCCTACCCAAGAGGATCAACCTAGTTTCCTTACCTTATCACACAAAAAAACAAAAAAACAAAAAAAAAAAAGGCATGGTTACGCTTTAAGCAGATAAATGAGCAAGTATTGAATAGTCACAAATTCTTATTTGCAACGGCACTATCCGTCGCAAGCTTGTGACGGATACCGTTTTCTCTCTCTCCAACACTATTCCTGTGGTCCCCTTTCTCCACTACTAATCTTGTATCCATTTTATCTCACAAAATATCATTTTATCTCACAAATGGTGACCCGTCGCAAGCAAGACTTACTATTGAATAGTAGTGATGTTGAGTTATGTTGCCAATAATATATAGACAAAGCTGGTTGACATTAATACATAAAAGATTTAATTGAAGACGTCGGTAGTATTACGCATTTACACTATTACAAGTTCTCCGTACCTGTATCGGCGACAGGGATTATGAATGCATAATTGCATGTGCATTTGGTGGTCAATAACAAACCTGCCAATCACACCAACTTACGTATCTAACTTATTCTGGCCTTCCATTAATATTCATATTATATTCCACCTTCTCTAACAACAACGCATGTGGCTCCGCGTTTAATTCTTTACTTCTTTGCCTTCTCTTCTCCGATCAACTAACACTATTTACCATCACCAAAACATACAATAATAATAATAATAATAATAATAATAATAATAATAATATAAATTAGAAAGCAACAACTTAGCTGCTGAAAGATTAAGCCCAAATTAACTTTCTTTCAACACAAAATCAGACTGGAGCACATTGCACCGAATCAACTTCAACATCAGATGCTTAATACAAACCTGCGCTTCATTGTCCGATATACCAAAAAGATGCAACCAAATCTGCAAATGGAAACACTTATTTTCTGTTTCACCAAAATCTCTATGGGACTACACGCTAATTCCCTACTTATTTACAATAACTTGTTTACCTATACAACCGTCCAAACACCAACCTTCTCATCCTACATAAACACCAACCAACCCTACATTGTTTTTAGTTGTCACCAGATCCCAGAACCTCTCGCTTAAGCTCCTTGATTTTTGCAGAAAGCTCTTCTCGGCTTTTCTGAAACACAAATAATGATAACCTACTTAATGAATGTGCAGCACCAATAATAAATGAGCCACTCTTATCTAACCGCACCAAGCTAATCACCAAGTTCTTGATGACTTACCTTAAACAACAGATATCGCGTAGTAAACCAAATTGAGTAGCCTAGCCCAACAACCTCCAACAATTTAGGTAGCTGTCCACGGTAAAATCAAAAAAATTGGGTTAGCTAGTGGCCACACAAGAGACAATTTTGAAACTACAACAATTTTCCGTACATTATTTGTATTATATTTAAGAGGGTGAGTAAGCACATTACATACCACTGGGATAGTATCGATTGCACCAACAACGGCAGATAGCAACCAAAGAGCAAACAGGGAACCGCCACCATACAGCACAATTATATATGAATCTTCAGAATCAAACTGCGAAGACAATGGTGGCATTTTTGTTACAATGATTCTGATAAACTAGATAGTTAAGGACAATTTACATGCAATTATGTCACATGAGAATATGAGATTTTACCCCGACGGAGGACATTATTTATCTTTCAGAAACTTAGAGAAAGGATATAAAAATCAACATTGCTGAGTTATTAAATTAGGAATTATGACAAATTCATGCACATATCTGTGTCATTAATGTTTGATCTAAGCTTTTTTCCTCATTTGGAACCTTAAATATAGCCATTAGTTCTGAAGATATCATTTAAAAGGTAAAGTAGTCTTCTGAACTGAACCTGATACCAGCAGAGAAGCATGTTTACCCCGCCCTCATTAATTAATCGTTGGTTAAAAAATGAGTTAAATGAACATAGTTACTGGACGTGTTTGGTGAAGTAACATTATTGATAAACAGTATGACTGCTGAGCAATTTCAAGCAATGGAATACACCATATGACTGCACAACATCGATAACCAGAAAAAACAAAAAGGAATAGACTACTTCAATCATCTCTCCAAGACAATGGAGACGACTCCGTCCCACACAGAAAAAATACCAATTA
Source organism: Silene conica (assembly GCA_029255685.2). NCBI lineage: Eukaryota > Viridiplantae > Streptophyta > Magnoliopsida > Caryophyllales > Caryophyllaceae > Silene > Silene conica. Next base: position 24,260,462 of record CM055317.2, on the reverse strand, counting down.
GGGTGTCATATTCATCTACCAAAAAACAAACATAGTTCATCCAAAGTAATTGTGACAATCAACAGGTGAGGTAGCTACCTGTAGATGGAGACAGCATATTCAATCACAGTTTCCAACACAGGAAAAAGTACATTAAAATAAACGGAAAGGGAAGTATATTACAAATTAACCGCAAACATCAAACCATTGGTCTATATCTACTTGTTGCTCAGCTAACCGCTCAGGTCAGCATTTATGCCGACACATCATAAAGCATTGATAAAATGCTTTCATTAACTGAAATCATCATGGCAACAGGGTCTTGCACCAAACATAATGGAAACGAAAAGAAAGAAATCAAAATATAGTCAAAGCAAGAAAAAATGGCGAGCAGGAGGATGCATAGATAAATTTAACTTTCTTTTTTTCAACTCAACCACTAGATATAAACACCAAATCTGATGTCAATCCGTGCAGGCTGCAAATACACTACCGAGTTGGAGAAAAATTGTTGCTCAGGTAACCGCTCAGGTCAGCTTTTATGCTGACTTATCATGAAGCATTGATATAATGCTTTCATTAAGAGACTTCATCATCGCAACAAGATCTTGCACCAAACATAATGAAAATGAAATAAAATCATATTATAGGTCATATCAATGTAAAAGACTGGCCGCAACCTTAAGACACATTCATCTACTTTCTTACACTCAACGACTAAGCATTAAGGTACACCATTTCACTTACTTTCACATTACCTAACAAAATTTGTAATAAAATATAAAATACAGAAATATATTATTAGGTCGTTATTTATAGTTCAAACAAACCTTCAGCAAAAAATACCAGATTAGAGAAACACATTTACACAGCCATAGTCATCGAATCGCTTTCAGTGGTTCATTTCTTGATGCAAATGTATATTATTCAATTTTACATCAAAATTACATATGTACACTTTATTGATCAAATTTAACATGAGCAAATGGCACTTGAACAGAAGACGAAACCAACTGAATACACTCTCAGAAATGACAACTAGACAATTATGCATGCGCCTTCAATGAGTACCCCGTCCCAAACAAAAAAGGGAAACAAACAACATTGTTGCTCAGTTAACCGCTCAGGTCAGCATTTATGCCGACAAATCAGTAAGCATATTTACAATGCCTTCTAAAGAGATAGAAATCATCATGGCAACACTGTCATGCACAAACTATATACTCCGTACTCCGTCGTAAGTAATACCAAAGCAAAATACACAAAAAAATGACACTTTCAAATGAGTTATAAAGAGGATTGGGAATTGCTGTAAAACTCAATTGAATGGGCAGGCAGGACGCCTACATCAATTAATTGCCAAGTTCATAGGATGTAAGAAGAGCCAATGAAAGCAATTACTCTGTATTCAGAAAGAAACATAACACAGTTGCAAATTTCAACTTGGTTATGGAACGGGATAAATTAACAAGCTAGACAGTAAAGTAAGTGTTAGAGCCTCATGAACACAAACCTTAATGCCAACATTATCAAGGAGCTCCTGGAACGGCTGTTCAGTTTCATCAGAGGACAATTCTTGGACAGCAGAAGCTTCAGGTTGGCTATAACCATTGAAGGCAGTTTGGTTAACACCCGAAATGTTGTCTAGAGTTATGTCACTGTCAACAGTCGGAACATCTTCCAGTGTTGCAGCACCATCCCTCCTATCTTCCGTAAATTTAGCGTTCTCATCATCCGAAGATACCCTTAACGATGTAACTCTCCCACGGCAAGCAACTCCTGTATGTAAAGTTGTAAACATTTTTGATCCGAATCACATTTATATATAAATTAACAATCTACCAAATTTACAAGCTCCATTATTACTGTTCTTTAATCTAACTCTCGTAAAATCAGTTTGTCAGTAATAACCAAAATTAAGACAATACAAAATTAGATATAGCAATATTTAATAAAAGGAAAATGAGATTGTATTGGGTACCACCATCTCACATATAATATGACGATGAACCTAAATACGGCATGACATGTGAGATGGTAACAGAGACTTTGCAAGATTCCATATAGGATATAAGAAGAGAAGGAGAAAAAACCTGAAAAATGTGGAGATTTATTGAGAGAGACAGAAGATAGAAATCGGAAATGGGTGTGGGAAGAAAGAGGAAGAGGCAGTGTTGGTAGACCACGGATCGTAGTAGAAACATCCATTTTTAGAATTTTCAAGTTTTGAAATTGTAAGAAATGAAAGGGGGGTTTAGGGTTTAGAGATTGTAGAAATGTAATTTGCAGGAGATGTTTATAAATTGAAGAAGAAACCCTTGGCTAGGGTTTTGAGGTGGATGTATGGGCTGTTTATTCACGGGAAATGGACACAGGTTTGGGCTTATTTATCCGATCAACCAAATTATTCCTTCATCTATGAACCATAACTTACTTGTGGTTTGTTTTGGATGAAAGGCAAGGGGTTGTTTAATTGCCCATAAAAACATATTTGAGATTTGAGATTTTTGTTTGGTTATCCATTTTCAGGGACTTGCTAGTTGAATTTTTATGGAAAGTGGTTTACCAGCTACCTTCATGTTCATTCCAATTTTCTGTGTTTTTTATAATTGATACGGAGTATTTACTATTCTTGTAATACTACATATTTTCATACGGAGTAGTTCGTAATAATGAGTTCTAATTATATATTATTTGATACGTATTTGCTAGTTGCCATAATAATTATATTTAATATACCATGTGGATTTGTAATACCCGTGTTTTTATGCATAAGTAATCGAGTATAATTAGTTACATGTGTCGTTAATTTTAAATTACGAGTCGAGAACGGTATATAGATAGTATAATGCTTCGATATGCGTGAGGGACTATTGGTGATGGGCTTGGACTTGGGTTAGAGTAGCAATAGACCATGGAATAGAAGCAACCTAAACCGTACAAACCCATCGACATATACAATCCCATCGATACATCGACATACTACTCAAACGAACCCTTATCACCTATAATTTTATCTGCCTCCATCAACGTACACATAAACCCTACTCATCCACAACACTCACACTCATCTGCTCCCACATCAACTGAACAAGGACCCTAATTCACGTGAGATATGGAAGAAAACGAGCCAAGAACAGCTGTCACCATCATCGTCTTCATCCTTGCGCTGCTGTAAGTTCGTGAGTTGTTTACAATGTTAATGTCTTCAGTACTTGTTTTGTTCAATGTCTTCTATTTTGTGCAATGTCTTATTGTCTTCTACATATTAATAAGGTTTCTTTAGCTTTTGGTTGCATGTTGAGAACCGTTGTTATTAATTAAAATTTTTGACAACGGTTATTAACAATAACCCGTTGTTATATGGTTAAAACCCTAAACCCTAAACCCTAAACCGCTTGACTGAATATATTTTTGTGCAATGTCTTATTGTCTTCTGCAGATTAATAAGATTTCTTTAGCTTTTGGTTGCATGTTGAGAACCGTTGTTATTAATTAAAATTTTTAACAACGGTTATTAACAACAACCCGTTGTTATATGGTTAAAATTTTACGTCTTTTTCAATCTTTGTAGTAACCGTTGTTATTACTTTGGCGCCAAATTAATAACAACGGGTTTTGTAACAACACTTTTGTGCCAAATTGATAACAACAGCTATAATGTATTACAGAGTAACCGTCGTTATTGGTGTAATTATTACCAACGGTTCGTAGAGTAGTACCCGTTGTTAAAACTAATAACAACGGCTGTAAAACAAAAACCGTTGTTATTAGTGTTAACAAAATTCCGCGGCAACCTGATAATCCATTCAACAACGGATTTTACTAATTTTCGTGAATAAGCGTTGTTGAAGGGTCGTTGTTATTGCCCGATTTTGTAGTAGTGTATTAATTAATTAAAGAAGCAATATTATTAATTAAAAAACGAAATAACAACAAATAAAACTGGACAATGAGAGGCAGCTCTGCACTTTAGTGAGTAAGAGCATAAAGCGCAGTCACGACACAGTCAAAAGGGCTATAAATGTCTACATTAGCAGCGACCTGGGAATTACACTGTAGGTCTGCGTAAACCTCAACTTAATTAACCGGGTCGCGAAAATGACAGTTGTCATAGCGCGTTGCCACCCATAGATAGGGATCATCCCCCACATTATTATACCTTCTTACAAGCCAATCAGCTTTGCCATGGTTCCTCCGTTAAAACATTCTCTACAACTTAAACGCAGATTCGCAGTCTTCACCACTCATCCTAAATTCACCCAAAGTTACCTCCAAGAAGTCCCCACTTAGTGACCACAAAGACGTGACTTTAGATACCCTTTAACCCAGAGAGCGAAGCCTAACCGTAACCCCGAAAAGCTCTAAGCAACATAAAATCCCCCCTTGAAATGGTCAGGCATGTTGCTCATCACATAACAGTAGGGATGGATTCACAGTTCCGCTGGTCGACATTCTGATTTATAGTAGAAAAAAAAGGAATTTTAGGTGGTAATTAATTAGGATTTTGATAAAGTAGTTCTAGGCCAGGGTTGGTTGTGACTGAATTTATCTTGAGAAAAATATTTATAGTAGAAAAAAAGTTACTGTTTCTACAAGAAACAAACCTTAAAAACCTTTTGTCATTTACAATAACTTTTGTTGTCATTTACAATAGCTTTTCTTGACCACGGCTTTCGATATCCTAAATGAGAAATAAAGGAGAAACAAACCTTTTGTTGCTTTATACGGAATGAATTTGACACCTTTAGGCATGAAAATGACACCACCATTGTTCATTTAATAATTGGTTTATCAACATTAATGAAAAATGGCAACGGAAATAACGGAGACGAATACCTGATATAAATGGAAAAGAAGATAACAGAGTGACGGCAATGGATGTTGACGGAATAAAATGGTATAAGTGGCAAAATAGATACCTGGTTTGTGTGTTTATAAGTCTATTGATATGAATAATTAAATGGTTAGTTTTTCAGGGCATTTTGTTTATTAAAACAATTCACAACGGATATGAAAGTATCACCATTGTCAATACGGTTGACTTTGACAAGACAGTTATATAGAAACACCGTTGTTATTGTTAATAACAATGATATACAAGTAAAAACTGTTGTTATTAATATAACTTATTCAATTTACAACATATTTACGTATTAAATGTTAATATGTGTTGTTAATGGCGCGTTGTTATTGTCTGTTTTTATAGTAGTGCAATAACTTACAAGTGATAAATAATATATTCTAAATACACAAGAGATAAGAATTTATGTTTGAGATCCCGTTTTTTTGGACTTAGACCCTGTTCTTTCTGGATTTTTAGAATTAAACTGAACTGAATTGAATGAAGCTGAACTGAAATGGACTGCATTGAATCGAGCTGAACTAAACTGAATTGAGATGAACTGAACTGAATTTAATCGAGTTGTGCTGAACTGAACTGAATTAAACTGAATGAATCTGAAATTAATAGAAATGGATGAAAGTTTAACTAAACTGAACTAACCAAGTAATAATAATAATAATAATAATAATAATAATAATAATAATAATAATAATAATAGAAGTTTTGTTTGATTAACAAAAGTTTGCGATGTTTTTTAAATAATAATAATAATAATAATAATAATAATAAATTATTAATAATAAAATATTTTATTTATTTATTATTATTATTATTATTATTACGACATTGTAGATACCTATCTAAAGTAGTTCCACCTTTTGGAACATCTGATATTTTTTTGGGAACATCTGATATTTTTCACGATTATGATTTTCGATTGTGTTAACTAATGTTACTATTTGAATGTTATCAAATATTACTTCTCAAATACCTTTTTTCTCTAATCTCCTCTATTTCACTAATAATAATAATAATAAGATTAAATTAAAAATAACTCCCTTTTAAAATAGAGTTTTTTTAAAAAATTACTCCTTATAGATTTTTTTTCTAAAACTACTCCCTTAAGATACACTTTTATTAAAAATTGCTTCAAAACTCTTATTTAGGTTACCTATTCCGTATGTTTTTGAACTTATTCTCCATTGTAATACCTTTCAAAGGATAAATTGACTATGTTACCAACGGAATCAATTGATAAACTTGTAGAATAAGTCACTTGAATTAGAGTTTTGAAGCAATTTTTGATCAAAATACATCTTAAGGGAGTAATTTTAGAAAAAAAATATATAAGGGAGTAATTTTAGAAAACTGAATTTTAAAAGGGACTCATTATTAATTTATTCTAATAATATTAATAATTAACAATAAAATAATAATAAAAAACAATACAACAACAATAAGAATAATTAATAAAAAAATATAAAATAATAATAATAAAAATAAAAATAGTAAATAATAATATATAATAATAATAATAATAGTAATAGTAATAATAATAATAATAATGATTATTCCAATTCTGCCTGTTGTCAATTGCAAGATTCACTCTTGTCCACTGCTGCAACTGGTGCAACACCTGTCTGCTGTACTGGCAATTAAGCTTAAAAGGGGTATTTTGAATGGCATTGTGAATGCAGCAATTTACACAATTTGGCATCAGAGGAATCCGTGCAGATATGAGCAGAAGCTGCAGACTCCAGGAGTGTGTGTATGTGAGCAAGATACAATCAGAAATGAGAATAAGAATTAAGTATCCGATTAGAGGGCACCTTTCTGCAAAAGACCAAGTCAGGATTTCTAATTTGATGTAATAGTATCTGATTTTGTTATAAGGGTGTCAAAAGCCTTCGAATATGTACTGATGTATTGGCCATTTTCCTATTAATATAATTTACTTTTACCAAAAAAATAATAATTATATGGGCTGAATTTAATGAAGTCGAGCTAAATTGAATTGATTGAAGTTGAAATGAACTAAATGGAGTTGAGCTAAACTGAACTGAACTGAAATTAGTTGCCCTGAACCGAAATGAGTTGAAAATAAGTCAGAAAGAACAAGACTTTAAGTTCAATTTATGTCAATTCAATTTTTTTTTCAGTTCATTTTAATTTGTTTTTTCTTTGTTTTTCAAAAATTACCTATTCGGATCTTCCCATTATAACAATGACCTAGTGACCTGTTAGGATGCAAATTCATGTCCCACATCGATAGTTTAAAGGTGAAGTATCATCTTTATAAGTGTCCTGAAAATATAATAGTACGGGGCCTTTTGGAAAGGAGCCCAAGAGTAAAACCGTGAGGGCTTGGCCCAAAGCGGACAATATCGTACTATTATGGACATCGGACACCGGAGCAGCAGAGGCCCAACACGAGGTATTCACGCTTCCGCACAACAAGTGGTATCAGAGCCCAAGGTTTGACTTGGGCTAGACACGAGGATGCATCAGTAGGCCCAAGACTTGAAGTTGTACACTATAAGACATGTAACTCCTAGCTCATGGTGAGTCCGTGAGCAAGCCCCGTCCAGGCCTAAATGTATGAAAGGCGTCATAGGTCTTGTGGGACAAAGACTATTTGTGTACTAGAACTGTTGATCAGGTGGACCCTTATTAGATTGGGTGTCACAGGTCTGGTGAGTCCTTTCCAGGTTGGATGCCAAAGACCATTTGTGTTCTAGAACTTCTGAAGTGACGGACCCGGTCCAGGGTATATTGGATGTAGAGGAGGTTCGGTATGTATGTGTAGCAAATACCCAAGAAGGGCACATGGACATGCTGGTATAGGAGCATGTGAGGGCACTCACTTGACCAGGCGGTGACATGTGGTGCAAGACATGACTCGTGACAGCATGATGTGTCTGCTAAGGGGAGGTTATCAAGGCTTGGTGATGTTTCGGGTGTCTAGAAGTTGGGGCTGTAGAGTGTGGGAGTTCTCCATGGAGATCAAGGTCCGAGTTATGATGATGGTCCTTGGGTTGAGGGGAGGATTGTTAGGATGCAAATCCGTGTGAGACCTTTTGGGAAGGAGCCCAAGAGTAAAACCGTGAGGGCTTGGCCCAAAGCGGACAATATCGTACTATATTGGACATCGGACACCGCAGCAACAGAGGCCCAACACGAGGTATTCACGCTTCCGCACAACAGGACCCATTTGACAAAAAGACAAATACAAAGATAGTAACGAGGGAACAAAAATTGAGTAGAGATAAGACAACATAATTAGATTGATATCGGATAAGTATGTATAGAAAAAAACAATTGAGAAATGAGTAGAAGTAACTAAACGAGAACGCAAAGCAGAGTAGCACAAGTTGAGCTTATGTGAGAACCGCGACTCCTACCAATACAATTTCATTCCGTAGGCTTTAAATGTGAATCAAACACATGTGCATCATTCATTACGTCTACTTGACACCATTACGACGTCAAATTATAACATAGTCTTGCACTTCTACTCAACTTCTCTTTCCATTCACACATTTTTGTATAAAATAAAACTCCATTCTTCTCATAATATTATTATTATTATTGATTGGAGTTCAAATTCCAACAAAAAACAATGTCTTTAGACAACACTCCGGAGAAGTTGGACGACCAAAAACGGCCCTTCTTAAATAAGACTCGTAACTCTGTTGCCCCAGTTGAATCAAAGGAATTGGAAGATGGTGCAAGAAATGAAGGAGAAAATAATAGTAGGAGTCTTAGGAATAGAGTATGGATTGAGTCGAAGAAGTTATGGCATATTGTTGGACCTTCTATTATTAGTCGTATTGCTTCTTATAGTATGTTGGTTATCACTCAAGCCTTTGCTGGTCACCTTGGTGACCTTGAGCTTGCTGCTATCTCTATTGGTTCCAATGTCATCGTCGGCTTCGACTTCGGTCTCATGGTATGTACACGTACCCTTTTACGTTAGTTTACCGAATATATCTTGGTCTGACTGTTAAGACGGACCTATCATCGTCCGTCGACAATAGGTCCAAGTTTATTGTAATGCAACTAAGTGCACCTTTTTTTGTAAGATAATGTAGTCCACGCTATCGCAAACTGTGATTTGGTTAAAGTACAGTAAGAAAATGAGGTGAAAAGACATACATGTGATGTTTTGATGATGAACAGCTAGGTATGGCGAGTGCACTAGAGACGCTATGTGGGCAAGCATACGGAGCAAAGAAGTACTACATGTTGGGAGTGTATATGCAACGCTCCTGGATTGTACTATTCATTTGTTCCATCCTTCTGCTACCTTTATACCTCTTTGCCACCCCTTTGCTCAAACTACTAGGCCAGCCAGATGACGTCTCAGACTTAGCAGGAGTGGTGTCTTTGTGGATGTTACCCTTGCATTTTAGCTTTGCATTTCAGTTTCCACTGCAGAGGTTTCTACAGTGCCAGCTCAAGGCTGGGGTTGTCGCCTGGGTCTCAGTCGCCGCATTCTTGGTTCATATATTTGTGTCTTGGTTATTTGTTTCAGTGTTCAAGTGTGGAATTGTTGGAGTAGCCGCTACTCAGAATTTTGCGTGGTGGGTCTTGGTATTTGGACTGTTTAGTTATGCTGTTTGCGGCGGTTGTCCTCTTACGTGGGCTGGTTTCTCCATGGAGGCCTTTACTGGGATTTGGGAGTTTGTTAAGCTCTCTGTCGCTTCTGGGGTCATGCTCTGGTGGGTATCCGACCCTTTTTTTCTCGATTCGCTCAACAATTATTGCTTATAATAAGATGAACCCCCCCCAGTGCCTTAATGACAATGGAAATTTAATCGTAGATGTTGATGTCTGTCGTTTGGAAAACACTGATGCAGTATGCGGCAGTAGCAAGCTAACTTAATAAATGCGTCCCATATACTCCCTACATGATTACTATACTGTACCAAACTTGAATACTATATTTCATAGGGACATTAAATCGTTAATATTAGGTGAAGGACTCGTCAGTTTCGAGTTATCTTAGACTCTTAGTACTGAATACTGATACAACAACTGATGTCTTTCATTGTTTTGATGGCAACTAATTAAAAGCGATGCTAATCCGATGAAATAGCTTAGAATTTACCTTCATCGAAACTATGCTGGACAATATCTTAATTTACTCTAACCGTGGTGAATGTGGTAAAAATGCAGCTTGGAGAATTGGTATTACAGAATATTGATCCTGATGACAGGAAATTTGAAGAATGCAAAAATTGCCTTGGATGCTTTATCTATTTGGTAAAATCTCTATCAACTTTCCCAGTATTTTATTCATTGTCTACTACCTGCTAACACATTATTGTACCCTACGGCTATGAATTAACTCCAACTGCAACTGATTGGTACTCAAGTGTACTACAAGGTTCACAAACTCACAATATATCATAGGGGTCGTTTGTTTCGGCATGGGAAGATAAAATTCCCGGGAAGATGAAATTCGTATGAACTTAAAAATCACGTGAATTAGGTAAATGTTGTTTGGTTGAATGTAGGAAGTTCAATTCATGCGGGAACTTCTAATTACCTAGAGGGGGCTAGGTAAGCGAATAATGTAGGAATTAGAAATTCCATAGGAAGTTCTAATTCCCATTAATTGGGCAACCAAACAAGACCATAGTGTAGTTCGTAACATGTCGCGTTTTTGTTTTTAATTTCAGCATGAGCATCAACGGATGGGAGATGATGATCCCTTTCGCTTTCTTTGCTGGAGCCGGGTAAGCTTACAATTCTCTTATGCTTTCAATCTACACTCTCTTCACTTTCCACATCAATAAGTGTCCATAAAACATGCTCCCAAGGGCCAAGACTCCAAGCAAATATAGACATTCCTAAGTTACATCATTCACACAATCAACTATCTCTTGATATGAGGATCTTTCGTTTGATTGCATTGTGTTATATGGAAGATTTGCTTGGTTTGGATAGATATGGTTGATATAATAGGAATATTAATAATAGTTGAGCCTCAATCATTAACTTAAGGTTTTGGTTGAGATTGTTCATTTATCGGTATCAGAGCCACTGAGACTGAAGGTCACGGGTCCGAATCCTGGCAATCTCAAAACCCCTCAAAAACTCACGAAGTGGAAACCAGCACATGGTATGGGGAGCTTGTGCAAACTAACCGCTTTTCAAGCCCAATTGGCATTTGAGTGAGGGAGCGTAATAAGAATATAAATAATAGTCCGGCATCAACCATTATCTTAAGGTTTTGGTTGGGATGGTTCATCTATGAGATTTTATCATTTGTTGCTTTGCTAGTACCATGTCAAACATGGCATATGCATAGACGTACAATAATGTTCCCTTATCTAACTTTTTCAGTGTTAACTCTACAATTGTCAGAATTTATTGAACGTTTTAATGTTCACTAAACTTAAACATGTTTCATGCAAAAGTTCTACAACCGTTTTCATACTGTTGTAACGGAGGCGTCCCGTTACCCAAATAGTTAATTGATAAGGTGATAAGAACAATAAATAACGAATGTAAATAAAGTTGACACAAGGAATTACGTGGTTCACCAGTAAAATAACTGGCTACGTCCACCCTGCAAAGAGATCAAACTTCACTATAATGGAGAAAATAGTACAACAGTAGACCGGTACACACGCGCTCAATATGAGCCAAAAGTATACCCTATTCTACCAACAAATATGGTAGTCTCAAAGAGACAAAAGAAAAGACTACCCCAAATAAGACGGAGGACAAATTATCTTGAGGCCAACCAAGATCTAAACAAACTCCTCCAATCTTCAAAGACAAACGAGATAAACGAACACCAATAATAGAGCCCTGAGACAAACTGAGTTTTCTTCTCCAGAAGCAACCTCACAAATTGACCCTCTTTATTGTGCTCTCAAATCTCTCACATCTTTGTCTCTTCTAATTAACCTAGAATAATACTTGGGTCTTTATATACTTATTCCACCCAAGATAAAATATCTAACCTAATTAGAAACCAAAGACTATTAGGAAACTAATATAATAGTTTCCTAATCTAATTCAAGATTCTCCTACCATAAATAAACTAAGAAACCAAGTCTTAATAAGACACTTAGCTTAATCCATCTTCGACACAAATTCAAGGCATAAATTCTCAACAATCTCCACCTTGACTTGAATTACCCAAAAACGAACCCAACATAGAAGAACCAAATCCAGATCAGCTTCAGCGGAATCGATCCTCAAGTAACTATCTGTCCCGATAGTCTCCATTCTGACTTGAACACAACTCCCAAAAAAGGACAAACGAATCAGGTGTGCAACAAACGTGACCAATATACGAAGTACCCAATGTAGTAAGCTGGAACTACCAAATGTACTAAGTAACCAATGTATCTTCATACCAAAAGGAAGGCCAAACGTAGCAAACTCCAAAGAGACCAAAAGCTAACAAACGCCAACACAAATATATGAGATACCCAAAGTCACTATGATGGAACGGTGTACCAAAACAACACACACAAGACTCCAAAAACAAAATCTCCTTCAAATAACGTGGCTAGATGTACCGTCGTACCAAACTGTCCCAAAGGAACACAAACGCCACGAACAAAACAAATGTCTCACTTGAGTATACTAGGTGTCATGACCACCACAAATATGCCTACACCAAGGCAACAAAACTCAAGTCGAAACCAAACATTCTAAGTGAGCACAAATTACCTCCATCAAAGGTACAAATTGTTAGACTATCAAGTCCAACCCAAAAGCTCCAAAGAATAAACTCCCGTCGAAGTTTGAAATGACCCTTTACGAGATCCCAACGACTCTCTTTCAAGAGTCACAACAGCTCCACCTGGAGCCCCAAACCGCCCCACCTTATGGGGCGCAGATCGCCTCACTGAGGCGACGAGACAAAAGTCGATAGCTTGTCTTGAGAACCTTGTAGTTTGACCTGTACCGGAATAGACTCCACCTTACCGTCAACACCACCATTCTCACTGCAGCTATCCAAACCCAAAAAACTATTTCTCCCAGTGAACTCTTCAACATTCAAAACATTCGTTCCCGACATCTTTTCACCCGAAAATCAAGAAACCCAAATAACGCCTAAAAGACAACTAACGCGGAAGCATATCCCAGATCAGAACCTTAGCTCTGATGCCAATTGTTGTAACGGAGGCGTCCCGTTACCCAAATAGTTAATTGATAAGGTGATAAGAACAATAAATAACGAATGTAAATAAAGTTGACACAAGGAATTACGTGGTTCACCAGTAAAATAACTGGCTACGTCCACCCTGCAAAGAGATCAAACTTCACTATAATGGAGAAAATAGTACAACAGTAGACCGGTACACACGCGCTCAATATGAGCCAAAAGTATACCCTATTCTACCAACAAATATGGTAGTCTCAAAGAGACAAAAGAAAAGACTACCCCAAATAAGACGGAGGACAAATTATCTTGAGGCCAACCAAGATCTAAACAAACTCCTCCAATCTTCAAAGACAAACGAGATAAACGAACACCAATAATAGAGCCCTGAGACAAACTGAGTTTTCTTCTCCAGAAGCAACCTCACAAATTGACCCTCTTTATTGTGCTCTCAAATCTCTCACATCTTTGTCTCTTCTAATTAACCTAGAATAAAACTTGGGTCTTTATATACTTATTCCACCCAAGATAAAATATCTAACCTAATTAGAAACCAAAGACTATTAGGAAACTAATATAATAGTTTCCTAATCTAATTCAAGATTCTCCTACCATAAATAAACTAAGAAACCAAGTCTTAATAAGACACTTAGCTTAATCCATCTTCGACACAAATTCAAGGCATAAATTCTCAACACATACCTTGTGCTCAATTATTGCCTATCCTCGAGATACTAGTTGGATCGGATATCGTCAAATTGATATGGATATATATGATCAATGGCAATACTAAATGTGAACAGAGTAAGGGTGGCCAATGAACTGGGAGCAGGAAATGGAAAAGGAGCCAAGTTTGCAACGATTGTCGCGGTGGGAACATCTATTGTGATTGGCCTCTTCTTCTGGCTGCTTGTTATTATTCTACATGACAAATTTGCTTACATTTTCTCGACCAGCAAACCAGTCATTGAAGCGGTTAGCCAACTTTCCGTCCTCTTGGCCTTCACTATCCTTCTCAACAGTATACAACCTGTTCTCTCTGGTATAACTTCTCACAATGTTTGATAATGTTTGAAGGAAACATTGTGATTTATCTTAATATTTGCCTCTTAATTTTAGAATGAACCGCATTAACGCTCTACATTTCAGCATAAACATTTCATGGTGTCCTACTTTTGCTTGTAGGTGTTGCGGTAGGATCAGGGTGGCAAAGTTTAGTGGCTTACATAAACCTGGGCTGCTACTATCTCTTAGGTGTCCCTCTTGGATTTTTGATGGGCTGGAAATTTGATCTCGGAGTAATGGTAAATCTACTTCACTGTGATCTCATTTAGGGCCACTGGTTTAGAGGGTAGGTCGGCAGGCATGTTTTTTTTTCATGGGTCTGCTTTTCGTTGAGGACCATATTTAGCGCTGCAACTAGTCCCGTGACACATGATATGTCTGTCAGTCTCATTCTATAATTGTAATTTGATGCATGTTATAAACTTGTGGAAACAGGGTATCTGGTCTGGGATGATTTTTGGAGGAACTGCTGTTCAGACTGTGATATTGGGCATCATCACGATTCGATGCGACTGGGAAAAAGAGGTACAAATTTGATCTCTTTGAAAGCCAAATTAGGCAGATGTTGCAGTGATATTGAGTGTTCCCTTAATTATGATCAGCTGGTCATATTTGACAAATGATTATTTATGTTTGGAATTACAGGCTAATAAAGCGAGCAAGCACGTACAAACATGGACAGAGAGCATCTGACATCCGAAGATGGCAATCGCTACATTGAATACGTTGAACATTCTGAGATTTTGGAGTGTGTTAGAAATTGCTCAAGTTGTAATTTTGTGCCATTGTAATTAAACATAGAGCAATCAATTTTTCATTTTGTTAACATGGTATTGCACGCTGCTCATCCCCCAGTAGTAAAAAGGCATACCACGCTGTGCGATTTCCGCTTGCAAAATATGACGAGTCGGCTATATTATATCTTGCAACTGTACATATGGCCGTTAATATACAGGTCTGTCTTTTGCTGACCACACAATTAAAATTCTATCCGTGAACTCGATTGCCGAGGGAGAACCACCAGGCTCGTGGCACGCTTCAGGCTCGTCTGAGCCAGTAGCTGCCTGCGAACCTCGCCTGGTAGCTTCAGCGTATACTTCTCCCAATTCTCACCATCTGCAAGAATTAAAGAGTGTCCTGTCGAATGTGACCTAAAGTAATGTTCCCGCATTGTTTCATCGTGTTCAAGGGCGGAAATTGTAATTTGGACCTCACTATTAGAATCTGATTCGGTAGGCGGAGTTGAAGGAGGCTCGGACGGGTCGCTAAGTAGCTTCTCCATGTTTGAGAAGACAACAAGGTTGGCTCGACAAACAGGACAGGTGGCTTGACCAACAACCCAGGCGTCAATGCACTCTGAATGAAAGACGTGATCACAAGTGGGAAGTAAACGCAGCGTTTCGTCCTCTTGGAATTCACCCAAACAAACTGCGCATTCCACAGCTCCTTTACCTACCTTGAGCTCCTCAACGGCCGAGTATTTGATTACAGGGAACGTATCGATAACTGATTGTTCAAGGCCATGAATAACCTTACTGGTGCTGTTGGTTCCACTGGCAACAAGTGCGGGTTGAGTGGAAGAATGCGAGTCAATACACTGCTGGATGTAAATTGAAATGCAGCCAGTAATGAAGAAGCCTAATACAAGAAGTATGAGAACGATAGCCATTGGCGGACTGACATTGGTGTTCCCCTGTAGTGCATCTCCGTCAGACGAAGTTGACAATGAGGATGCATTCCAAGGGCGGTGCGCGTCCACAGCAACCGATAGCAGTAGTAGTGGAATAAATAGTTGAATTGGAGTGATAGATTGGCAACTCTTCATTTTATGTTGATGACATGAATTACTGGAACAGATTAATAGGGGGGTGTTTGTTCAGAAAAGAAAAACAAAGTGTGAAAGCACAAAGTATGAGAGTAGTGTATATTAGTTTGTATAAGAAAAAGTGGAGTTGGGTTGCACTTTAGGTAGGCAGGGTAAAGATGAAACTTGGAAGTTACTCATAAAATGCATATACTTGGTTTGGTTGCTAAGCCTTCTAAGTTGTAATCTAGAAACTAAAATGCAATTTAAGTACACAACTTGTGCTTTCTTCTGGTGGCCTATGCATAACTGTTCTTGCATTAATCCATTTGTGCCTCAGATTCGTTACTCCTAACCCTGCTTTACCTTAATTGCTTTCAATAACTAAAACTTGTGACTTAGCTTCCGTCCGGATATTACACCATTATTAGATGAATCACGTATAATACAATTCTCAAAACAAATTGCGTCTAATTGTGCAGAAGATTTTTTTTTTTGGAACTCGAAAGGAAAGTGCCTACGCTCACATAGCCAGACAAGCATGAGTATGCGCAATCCTATTAAGCGATCTTGGTATGTAACTAATACTAAGACAATGGAAAAACTCAAAAGATTGCTTCATGTCTTCAATAATATCGGCCACATGGATGTTCGTCAACTCCTTGTCCGCAATCTGCATTACCGCACTCAGACAGTCAGATAAGATTTCCACGTGACGCAACCGCTTCATCCTTGCCCACTTTAAAGCATTTCTAATAGCAAAAAACTCCGCCTGAAAAGAAGTCAGATAAGATTTTGCACATTCTCCACCAATCCTTTGAAGAGATTGTTTTTCGGACCTTGTAGTTCAGTCGAAATACCCAAATAGGATCCAAAACCCCTATTCTTTTTTATTTTTAATTCCCTCATAGTATCTTGAATCTTGCCCAAGGTCACATTTGGGCTAAAGATCAGACCCAACTTATCCTCATTCAGCCGCTGTCCAGACAATCTACAGAAATTGTTAATGAGAGACATTAAACTAGATGTACTTCCCCCATAATCTTCAAAAAAGAAAACCGCATCATCCGCAAAGAAAAGATGCGTCAATCTATCCACCCCATCCGCCATATGAAGTCCTTTAATCTCTCCCCTTTCTTGAGCAGTACACAAATTTCTCGACAGGACCTCCATACACAAGACAAAAAGATATGGAGAAAGGGGATCTCCCTGCCTAAGACCACATCTTGATCTAAACTGTGGTAACGGTACCCCATTCAGAAGAACCTCATAAGAAACCGTATTAACACAATTCATAATCAAAGCCACTAGATTATCCGGAAAGCCCATCCTGAGAATAACTGCCTCCACAAAATCCCACTCATTCTATCATAAGCTTTACTCATATCTATTTTAAAAGCCAATCTTCCGACTTTACCCTTCTTGTGACTATTAACACGGTATATAGCTCCATTGGCCAATAAAATATTATCACTGATATTTCGCCCTGGGATAAAAGCATTTTGAAACTTCCCCACCAAATACCCCATTACCCTAGCCATTCGGTTTGTGATACATTTGGAAATAATCCTCATGAAGACATTATTGAGGCTAATAGGTCTGTAATCCCTTACCGCCTCTAGGTCCTCTCCTTTTGGGATTAAAGCTATGAAAGTCCTATTACACTCCCTTAGCACTTTACCTGAATTTTGAATAGCTAGAGCCGCCTCTGTAAAATCTTTCTTTATGATATACCAGCATTTCTGAAACGACAAAGCAGGTATTCCGTCCGGACCTGGAGATTTCATAGCCCCTATTTGAAAAACAGCCCTTCTAACTTCTTTTGATGTGAATGGATTTTTTAACCAGTCCTTGTCATCTTCCTTGACACCATTAGTAACAGGATACAACAACTCTTCCAACCTTACTGTATCTGCCTCCACATGGTCCACCCCTTGTAAAAGATTAAACAAGCAAATTGTCAAATTGAAGGTTATACGGTGGTAGCGACGAAGTTTTTGCCAAAATGATTTTCCAAACAGAACTATTTAACAAAATGGGACTCATCATTATTACTATAAAAGAAGGATGGATTTCAGCCTACGTGGCGCAGTCATATCGCAGCATTGGGTATTTCGAGGTCTCACATTCATCCTCAGCTTTTTCACTTTTTATAGACCAATCAGATTCACACATCTATGCCACCTCACATTAATTTAATAATTTAATAATTTAATAATCATTTCTTTATTATTAAATACAAAAACCGAATCAGAATAAAATCCTTCCAAATTTGACTCATTCTCATTTTACCAAATATAATCATCATAATCATAAAATCAAAAATCAAAATCAAAAATGTTTCAATTTGATTCATTTTGACCAGTGAAATCCCCAAATCAAATCCTACCCCTCTTCTCAATTTCGCCCAAATTAATGGCATCATTATTTCTCCCCTTTTGATCCACAAACCCTAATTTCAATTTCAATCCAACAAATTGAAATCCCATCACATGTTTCATTAAAAATCAAATCAAAATCTCAAACCCTAACCCTAACTTTCCAAAATAGGGTAAAATCAATCAAATTAATCCAATCAACGAAACGATGCCGTCGCATGGGGATGTAGATCGGCAAATAGAACAATTAATGGAGTGCAAACCATTGTCGGAAATGGATGTGAAAACATTATGCGAACAAGCGAGGGCAATTTTGGTAGAAGAGTGGAATGTTCAACCGGTCAAGTGCCCGGTGACCGTTTGTGGAGATATTCACGGGCAGTTTTACGATCTTATTGAATTGTTTCGTATTGGCGGCAATTCTCCTGATACTAATTATCTCTTTATGGGTGATTATGTAGGTCTGTATACTCAAAACATTTTTGATTTTTGTTTTAATTATTGATTTTGATTAAAAATGCGGAAATAGTCTTAATAACATTATTCATCGGTTATTTTTAATTTAATTGTTTTTAATAACATTTGTTCTTAAACATCCGCCGTTATCTTCTTCTTTTTCTCGCTGCTTCCTCTACTTATCTTTTTTAATGAATACTGTATTGTTATATCTGGGTTTTTTTTCATTGTTTCGATATGTAATTTAAAGAACTGGGGCTATTCATTGTTTAGGGATATAATTTGTGGGATTAAATAGATTGGTTGAATTTTTAACAAAGGTTTAGTTTATTATACTTAGATCAGTTGACTAATTTTGGATATGATCGATACCTTATTAATTTGCAGAGTGATCTCGAATTGGACGTTGACAAAGATTCGGGATATTAAGGAGCTCTCAATTGATGAAGGTAGGGGATTTTTTTCCCAGGTGTTTCTATGCTAGATAATTTGTAGAGTATTTATTATTCATCATTTCTTATCATTTTATTTCGAAATTGTTTTAAAAAAACCTAGATGAAATGAAACAAGCATCACTAATGAAAGTAATACCCTTTGGTAATTTTCTTTTCATAGCAAAATATTTGAGTTCTCCAAAAGGTTGAATATGGTGTGAATGGTGTTGCGTTACTCCTGATTTTGCTTACTTAGATCTAATTATATATCTTTAATGGAGGATAAGTTTCTTGATATAGTTTTTCTATGCATTACCATGGTTATCATATGTTATATTGGTTATTTATCCAATAAGTTATCATCTTCGTCACACTATTATATTGATGCTATGTAGTCCGGTCACTGTTGGCTAATGATGCGGGTCCAATTCCATCTTTACTTCACATTTATCATGTGAATCATAAAAATCTTGGGTTGACTTGATTACCGTCTTTAATTTTTGGATGAAAGTATAAATCTGTAATTCATATTGCTATCAGTTTCATTTAGTATAACATTATTGTCTAATGCTTATACACGAAGTAAAGACTCAATCTTTTACCGACTCTTTCTCTCAAATTGTCCATATCCCTTATGCCCATGAAATGACATTGTTTTAGGTAATTCACCCTAACTGCTTCCAATTCAATTTATTTGGCTTTTTATATTTTTTTCATGATTGGTTATTGAATTCCGAGAATCCCAGCCTTTTATATTTGACTCAATTTTTTTTAACCCGACCTTCATAATTTTATTTAATATACTATTTTTTATGAGTAATTAAAACTTTTTGAGACGAACACAGTAGGTCTTAAGTCCGAACTTTTATACTTCATCCTTAACATGGTTTTAAATCTCGGCCGAGTCATCCTTAACATGGTTATTGAATTCCGAGAATCCCAGCCTTTTGCATTGAGGACAAAAGGAGGTTACTGGTGTACGAGTATATATGCAACAGATCCCTGGACACGCATTTGTACGGTAATGTACTTTTATCTCTGTCCATTCCGTTTTGCAGATATTGTTATCGTTGTGCAGTATGTTTCTTTGTATTCTGATATCTAAATGTTCCAATTGCTTTCTGAACTTACTGAGCTGAATGATTTCACTATTGCAGGGAGGACTCGGGCTCCACTTGAATGGTATGCACGCCAGAAGATTGCAGTCGGAGCTGCCCGGGGGTTGCGATATCTTCACGAAGAGTGCAGAGTTGGCTGCATTGTTCACCGAGACATGCGTCCTAACAATATTTTGCTCACCCATGATTATGAGCCACTGGTATGAAAACAGTACATTTTTTCATCTTGGTACATACGCGTGGTAGACGGTTTTACATTAGCAATGATGTAATACTGCATGCCGTTTATTTAGCAACTTCATAGAAAATACTCTTTCCATTTTTTTACGTTCTTCCCAGCCTTCCAAATTCGCCGTGGATATTTTGAAAACTGGAAAGAACACGCCTAGACGTTATTAGTTTTATCAATACGGACATACAAGGTAAGTTTGCGATGATTTTGACGTTGTGGATTGTGTATATGTCAGGTGGGTGATTTTGGCCTGGCAAGGTGGCAACCGGATGGAGACACTGGTGTGGAAACGAGAGTAATAGGCACATTTGGGTATTCCTTTGACTTTATTTGATGTGACGATTCCATAGTTTCTTAGAACTTGGGGAGAAATTCAATATTGCAGCTGAATTAGATTGAAATTGAGAACACAAATAATAGTGTTACAATATCAGTAGGTTGAAATGTTGAAATCAAGGATTGTGGGTTTTATTGCAGCTGAATCCCAGAGATACGACTGATGGATTTCTGTCATCATGATTATATATTTTTATCGATTTCAAATCTGCAGGAGCATCGAGGACAGAGTAAGATGTTATTTTTCATGTGGAACAGGGAATTATGTTGATGTTTGCTGGCTTTGTTGTGATTAAAACTGGCACAAGAACAGCAAGCGCCTAACTGACTGTGACATTGGCTTTGTAGAAATGCTATTGATGGACGGGATGGCGATTATATGTCGACACAGACCGCCACGTGATGTGGACACGGTTAACTCCTGGTATTTTGAAGCATGCTGTCATCCAAGTCGTATCTCTGGGATTCAGCTGCAATAAAACCCACAATCCATCAGATTATTCTTGCAGATTTAGTAATTATAATTTGACTGCCTGCAACATTGGGTTTTAGTTACTTTAGTTGCATGAATTAGAGGAAACATTACAATATTGTAGGTTATTTCATTTTTGTTCGACATTGGTGTTTCTTATTTTTCACTTTAATATACTTAAAACTTTTGTATATCAATAATACAAATGACTCAGAAGCATAAAAATGGGTGGATGAGCATATTCCTTTGGTTAATCATTTTTTAGCAATCCATAGATATTGTTTTCAATATCAACCTACTGATATTGTAACACTATTATTTGTGTTCTCAATCTACATACATTGTTATAGAACTAAACTAAATATGTACCAGTGAACCAGTTAACCAAATAATGAGTTGATTTAAAACTAAATATGCCATTCATCATCGAAAGTCAAAACAATTTAACTACTATTCTTTTTTTTCAAAGCTAATAATGAGATTCCTGCAATTTCCGAGCCTCCTTGGCTAATTATTTGCATGTAGGTTTAATGATCAAGGAATGTGAATTAATAAAACAACTACAATTTCCTACTCATTCGGGGAACTACTTTGCTAGAGTTTTGGATATTATAAATAATTGTGATTCTTGAACGTTGGTCTGTGTTTTTATATTATGGAGTACTAATAATTTAACTCATTTTGCGTTTTTTACCTTTGTATTTTCTCCAGATATATCACACACAATGGGGAAAGATAAATAACTGAGAACGATTGGAAGTCAAACTGGCCCTACTTGGAAGCAATACTAAGTTAAACAGTTCGACCAACTCAAGATGGAGCATACCTTAAACCATTGGGGTTAAACCAAAGTAGAATTGATGAAGTTATTTTTGGTTATCAAAAAATGGCCATTAGACAAGCTCGGATCAAAATTAGAAGGAAACATTTTACACCATTTCACACTTACATATTCCTAGGGTTAAGAAAATTGATGAGCATGTTCATGTTATGACAGTGTGTTGCGTGGACAGGCATTTTCCTGAAATGCAAGTTTTATGTTTTTCAACAGTTTTTTCCGCTTTTGTTTTTATTTATAAAAAACGTTCATATAAAAGGCGAGACCAAATATTACTCTATAATTCCAAATAAAGAATTATTGTCTAACTAATTTTAACATATTAACAACACTATTATTCCGATTTTTTATATGTTTTAAACATTTATTTACATAGAACTAAAAATTATTCAACCATGTATTTCCATGCAATTTGCACGGGTTCTAAGTTTGAAAGAAGACAGTTTCCTTTAGCAGTTTGTTTCGCCATGACTATCAACAAAAGTCAAGGTCAATCTCTATCCCGTGTTGGACTTTATCTTCCAAGACCAGTCTTTACCCATGGCCAACTGTACGTTGCTATATACAGGGCCACGAGTAAGAAAGGTCTAAAAGTGTTACTTCTTGATGAAGAAGGAGGGATGACTAATACAACAACAAATGTTGTTTACAAGGAGGTTTTCGAGAAACTGTAATTTTCGTGTTGGGTTATCGAATTTTAATACACCCATTTAATTTATATTTGTACCTGATCAGTTATTTTGTTCATCGTATTTGCCCGTCAAATTATGTTCCGTAAGTAATTCATCAAAAGACAGTAACTTTCCAAACTACTCATTATTAGTTATTTAATCTTTTTTTATTCGTCTATTGTTTTTTCTTATATAGCTTATTCATTAATGTTATCATAAGTACTCCAAATATTATCATCATTACTAATAGTTATTCGAATATTAGTGCATCAGGAAATTCACCTTTTCACCGAATATATCTTATATTCAAACATCCCGTTAAAAAACAATTCGTTAGAATAAACACAATTGTTATATATTGAAATAAATATACCGACGTCGTCTTTAAAAATAAGTGTACACAACCCCGTGATTTTTCACGGGTGTTACACTAGTTTGAAACTAATTACTAAAAATGGTTCCACGTCATAATTTCTGATTTTTCCTTCTTTTTTTAAAAAAAATTTCTCAAACATGTCACTATGTGGGACATCGACTAATTGAAGAAAACCACAGTCGGGTAACTGGTCGATATATGAAGGAATTTTTTTTTTTCTGGTTTTCTTCAACAGTTGATAGTCGTTAGATATTAATACGAGAAGAGACCGAGATAATAAGGGTTAAATACTACTACTACTGCAAAAGTTTAAGCACTCAATCTTCTAAGTATA
Organism: Silene conica; assembly: GCA_029255685.2. Classification (NCBI taxonomy): domain Eukaryota; kingdom Viridiplantae; phylum Streptophyta; class Magnoliopsida; order Caryophyllales; family Caryophyllaceae; genus Silene; species Silene conica. The sequence continues at coordinate 24,236,992 of CM055317.2, read as the reverse complement.
GCAAATATTCTATAGAATATAATATATTGTAGTTATGGTCAGAAGATTATTTGACAACCAATCAATCTCCGCATATCATGGAGTATATAACGGCTATCATAGGATAGTTTGCTTCCTCTAGCTTTTTGTATATAGAGTATATAAATGATTTTGTGTATTGAGCATAAAACAAAAGCATCAGTTATATATTGATTTACAGAGGATGAAAATTAGTAACAAATTATATAGTTAAGGAAGGAATAAACTATTGTCTACATTATATACATGCGAACATAAGAATACTGTTATTATTTTTGGTATATTGTAGCCGTGAATCATAGGTGTGATTTACTGGAAGATTTATCTTCTATAAAATCTTTCATAGTTTATCTCTTTTGTTAATAGTCAATGAAGGAACTATATTATCACCTCAAGAGAGCCGTTGCCAAGACATCTTCCAACCGTTGAAGACTCCCACAAAATAAGGCATCATATCTTCCATGTTTACATCATATAATTTCCTTCTGTAATTAGTTCAATACCGAACCGAAACTGAACCGATACGAGGGAAATTTACCGATCAAATCCATCGTTTAAAAACCCATATCCATATCCATTAGTTGGAACTCGAATCCAGATCCACCCAAAAAATACCCGATCCGAATCCACGCTGATCCATTTCATAACCATAACCGAACCGATCCACTTAAGATCCATAACCGACCCGAAACCGATTCATATCCACCTTTAACCTAATCCAAATTTGATCCATATCCATTTTTTCCCAGATTCAGACCCATTTAAAATACAAAATCGACCCTGTAACACCCCCATTTATTTAAGGGCCTGTACTAGGACTCCCCAGGTAAATAAGGGTGTTACCATCTCGGTTTCCCGAGGCAGTAGATACAAAGGAAAGATAACAGTACTTTAATTATTAAATGTAACTCAGTAACAAGTTCTTACAACCGTTTTCAAAACTGTCTTATGAAAATAAAGTACAACTCATGATAAAAGATTATAGTGATCTAGACTCTAGTCTGGTCCGGATCCAAGCTCTCCCTTCCCTTAGCTCCCATAGTCTCAAGCACCTGTCAATCTACTCCCCAATAAATTGGTTCATCACAGGTGATCACGAATACACAGGGTCAACCACGAGGTTGAGTAGAGGAAAATAACAATCAAACATTACTAAAAATAGAAAGTCGATCATCTCCACTCCGAATCACAAGACCCATTATTCTCCACACCAATCACAAGACCCATTAACTCCGCACCAATCACAAGACCCATTAACTCCGCACCAATCACAAGACCCATTAACTCTGCACCAATCACAAGACCCATTTATCATCACCTCGTATCGTATCTCAGAATTATATAAACAAATAGCACAATATAACCATCATATTATAATATAAATAAATATGGTTGTAACCAAATATCAACAGATTACTCATCAATATATACACAGTATTTCCCCTACCTCAATTCGCAGAAGCGCAGATAGTTGCAGTCAATCACAAGCTCGTTAGAAATGTTCCACGCGAAAACCGTTACCTAAACACGTATACATCACGAATTAATAAACTTCTCGAACCCCCACAAGTCAATTTATACATACTATAAATAGAAACTTTCATAATTGAAAAGTTTCCAAAAATAGAAACTTCCCAAAGTAGGAATTTTCATTACTTATCAATTCCCCGACTCACATACTTCAACTTCACGATAACAACTAGTATAAATAGTAATAATTAATAATAGTGCAATGATGAAAGATGACTATCATTAAAATAGTAATAATAATAATAATAACATTAATAATAATAATAATAATAATAATAATAATACTAATAATAACAATCATATCGATACAAGGACCCAAAATCAACGAACCCTTGAACAACCCCTACCCGACACAACAACAGCCGCGAAATTGCCCCCAGCCACCGTGAACAGACCCTTCGGCCACCAACAACCACTAACCCCTAACACCCCTGACAGCCTTCCACCACCACGACACTACCAATCCCTCCGTCGACCGCCAGTGAGGTGACCAGAACCCACACCAACAGTGGTCCCTCACCCATTGCTACAATCTCACCGTAACAGACCCCCCAATACACCTCAACAGAAACCCATGTCGACTCCACCACCAACCCTATCATCACTCGAGACCACCACCAAAACACGCCCTGACAAAAGACCCATAAACAACGGTGGTACCACCGTGTCGACCTCCCCCGCGTCAACGGTGGTACCACCCCCAACTTACCATCCCCAACACACATACACCTTACCGTGATAACCAGAGGCCACGAAAGACCCCTACGACACCTACATGGCCACCCATACCCGCCGTGACCACCCTCTCCCGACTCCCTGGACTACCAGCAACAATACGACACTAATAAACACTGAAGATGACACACCACCACTTCTCGAATCCATACCAAAACATATGTATAAACAACCGAAACTGACACTAAACAGAGGTGTGTTGTCTTACTTGATTCTCGGTCAGATCGAAGGTCCTAGGCCGCTCTAAAACAGTCGCACAAAACCTCCTCTTCCTAGTTTGCAGTGGCGGCAGTGGGTTTGTAGGGTTGATAAGGTGTAACTAGGTTTAGGGAGAGGTGCACTACAAGCTCTTATAAGGCGGCAACAGCTTTTGGACGTGAGGGTGAGAGTTGCTTGAGGGTTTCTAATTCATGGGCTGTGTGTTGTACACAGTTTACGAGGCCCATTCCTATCCCCCAAGGTCCCAAGTTCGAACCCCCACACGGCCAAATATCCAACATCAATTATTAAACAAATAGCAAGTATAAAAGCGTAGGATATCGACTATTAAACATGAACAAGTAGAAAGCGTAGAACATCAATTATTAAACATTAACTACCCTTCGACCTCTATAAAAGTAAGCGTCGGTACCAAAATATTCGGGGTATTACAGTCTTCCCCTCTTAAAATGAACTTCGTCCCGAAGTTCAACCGTAACCAGGTGACTTAAATCACAAAACTTTACTTAAATCATCGAATGTAATACTTAAATCACAGAATGTTACATTCCACCTCCCTTAAAGAAAAGTTACGTCAGCGTAACTTACCTCAAACAAACAGATGTGGATATCGTTCCCTCATGGACGTCTCGGCCTCCCATGTAGCTTCCTCTAGGTTATGATTGGACCACAAAACTTTCCCTAGCGACGTCTCCCCATTTCGAGTCTTTCGCACCTTCTTGTCCAGGATCTCTTTCGGAGTCTCAACGTAGGCCAACTGCTCATCTACCTCAATCACCTCGTGGCGTAAAACATGCGATGGATCACTCACATATTTCCTCAACTGAGACACATGGAACACATTATGGACCTTGGATAGGGTTGGAGGTAAAGCTAATCGGTTTTCCACCTCCCCAACCCTGTCCAAAATCTCAAATGGTCCAATAAACTCCTGACTCAGTTGCCACGCTTTCCAAACCTCATCACGCCCTTCATTGGAGATACCTTCAGCAGTACCTTCTCTCCCGCATCGAATGAAATATCGATCCTCTTTAGATCTGCATAGCTCTTCTGCCTATCCTGGGCGGCCCTCATCTTCTGTCGAATAACCTGAACCTGCTCCACCAGCTCCTGAATCATATCTGGTCCTAAAACCACAACATCGGCTCGATCATCCCAACACACTGGACTGCGACACTTCCTCCCATATAAAGCCTCGAAAGGGGCCATCCCTATACTAGCATGATAGATGTTGTTATAAGAGAACTCTATCAATCCCAGTCAATCCTCCCAAGATCCTCCAAACTCAAGTACGCACGCTCTCAACATATCCTCAAGAGTCTGAATCGTCCTCTCCGTCTGACCGTCAGTAGCTGGATGGAAAGTTGTACTCATCTTCAACTGGGTACCCAAAGCGGCCTGCAACTCCTGCCAAAATCTGGATATGAACCTCGAATCTCGATCCGAAACAATGTCCTTGGGTACACCATGCAATTTGACCACATTCTGAACATATGACTTAGCCAACTCAGCTTTACTCCAAGTATCTTTCATCGGAATGAAGTGAGCAGACTTAGTCAAACGATCCACAATCACCCAAATCATGTTGTTGCCCCTATGAGTCCGAGGCAACCCCACAATAAAATCCACCGAGATGTTCTCCCACTTCCACTCTGGCATATCTAATGGCTGAATCTTCCCCTGTGGTCTCTTATGCTCCCCTTTCACTCTTTGACATGTCAAACACCTCGACATAAACTCCACGACTTCCTTCTTCATATTTGGCCACCATAACTTCTTTTTAAGATCTTTGTACAACTTGTCACCCCCTGGGTGAACGGAATATGGAGTAGCATGAGCCTCAGTTAGGATTTTCTTCTTTAGCTCCTCCATATCCGGAACACACCATCGCCCACTAAACCTCAAGCTACCGTCGGTATGAATACTGAACTTGGATGCAGCCTCTCCATCCTCACTCTTAACCATCACGCGCCACTTCTGGATTCTCGCATCATTCTTTTGTAACTCCCGAATCTCCCCATACAACTCAGGCTCCACTGTCAAATCACTTAGAGCATCCCCTTTCCGGATCATGAAAATTCCCATCTCCCTTAGTTCGCCATGCAACCTCACTCGCAATCTCGCACAACTCAAAGCATGAACAGATTTCCTACTTAGGGCATCAGCTATCACATTTGCCTTGCCTTCGTGGTAGACAATCTGCATATCATAGTCTCCAATAAACTCTATCCACCTCCTCTGTCTCATATTCAACTCTCGCTGGGTGTAGATATACTTCAAACTCTTGTGATCAGAAAACACCTTAAAAGTGGCTTCATAAAGGTAATGGCGCCACAATTTAAGTGCAAAGACCACTGCTCCCGATTCCAAGTCATGAGTCGGATAATTTTCCTCATAGGTCTTCAGTTGGCGAGAAGCATACGCGATCACTCTCCCATTCTGCATTAGCACACAACTTAATCCATGCTTGGAAGCGTCAGTATAAACTTCAAAATTATCACTCCCGACAGGCAACGCGAGGATAGGAGCTGTTGTTAGACGTTCCTTAAGGGTCAAGAATGCCTTCTCACAACTCTCATCCCAGATGAAACGGTTCTCCTTCCTCATTAACGACGTCAATGGCTTTGCTATCTTCGAAAAATCCTTGACAAACCTCCGATAATAACCAGCCAAACCCAGGAAGCTACGTATATCACCCACATTTTTCGGACTTTGCCACTTAGTCACAGCCTCGATCTTACTAGGGTCGACAGATACCCTCTCCTTGGAAATTACATGCCCCAGAAATGCGACTTTTCCCAGCCAGAACTCACACTTACTCAGCTTAGCATTGAGCTTATGCTCCTCCAGGGTCTGAAGTACTCTCCTCAAATGATCCTCGTGTTCTTCCGCATTCTTGGAATACACTAGGATATCATCAATGAATACCACCACGAACTTATCCAGATATGGGCTAAAGACTCGGTTCATCAAATCCATAAACACAGCTGGCGCGTTAGTCAAACCGAATGGCATAACCACAAATTCATAGTGGCCATACCTCGTTCGGAAAGCGGTCTTTGGAATATCTTCATCTTTTATTCTCAACTGGTGATACCCGGATCTCAAATCAATCTTAGAGAAAACTCCAGCTCCACTCAATTGATCAAACAGGTCGTCAATTCTTGGCAAAGGATATCGGTTCTTGATGGTCACATTATTCAGCTCTCAATAGTCAACACAAAGCCTCAAACTCCCATCTTTCTTCTTCACAAATAGAACAGGTGCTCCCCAGGGCGACACACTGGGTCGATGAATCCTTTCTCAGCTAGTTCATCCAACTGTTTCTTCAATTCCTCTATCTCCTTCGGTCTCATACGGTATGGTGATTTAGATATTGGTCCCGCTCCTGGTTTTAAATCAATGGAAAATTTCACTTCCCTCCTTGGTGGTAACCCTGGAACGTCATCTCGGAATACTCCCTCAAACTCCCGCACCACTGGTATCTCACTAGTCTTAGGGGTCTCAGCCTCACAGTTTCACATCTGGCATAAGATCAGACTCTCTCCTTTCCTCAAGCTAGACTTAAGGGTATTGACGGAAATGAATTTGATTTTAGGTTTGACTCGGTATCCCTTGTAAGACACCCTCACTCCCTTAGGTCCCTTCAAGGAAATCTTCTTTTGATGACAGTCAATAAAAGCCTGATACTTCCCCAGCCAGTCCATCCCTAGAATCACCTCAAATCCCCCCAATGGGAATTCTATGAGGTCACAATAGAAAATTGCTTCACCGATTTTGATGGGTACACTTCTATATACTATATTACAGGTTATCGACTCGCCTGAAGGTATGGTCACTGAGTCCGCGACCAAATCAAATCTCTCAAGTCCCAAAGCCCTAACATGCTCTCTAGACACAAAAGAATGGGTAGCACCGGAATCGAAAAGTACGAAAGTAGGTTTAGAGTTCACAAGAAAAGTACCGGTCACCACATGAGCATCATCTTTAGCGGCCTGCTTCCCCATGGCAAAAAGCTTGCCACTGGATTTAGCTCCACTCTGACTGGCATTAGATGTCCCAGCCTGCTGATTTCCTTCCGTTCCCGTCTTCTGGTTGCTTCCACTTCCATTGTATTGATTCTGGTACGAACGGTTCTGATAACTGTTATAGTTTCTCTGATAATTGTTGCTGCCTCCAGACTTCGCACCCCGACCATAGTTTGACATGGGTGTACGATAGCCACTGCTACCATAAGATTGTGTGCGTGATCCCTGATATCCCGATGTAGGCGTACGATAACCTCCGGACTGGTTTCCTCCAGATAAGCGATACACCGCCTGCTTGTGCCCCGTCTTTGCACAGCCAAAACAAACTATTCCAATCGAACCACTGCCAGAACCCCCACTCCTGTAGTTACTCCCATTCTGATTCCTCACGCCACTTGAGGCATTGTTGCTGAAGTACCCACTATACTTATTGGTGCTCTGCTTCTTCGACCCAGAACTATCATTCACCACCTCAGCCTTCCTCTTTTCAGACTTTGTCTTCTTGTCCTCCTTAATCATTTCTGAGAGCCTCTCCGCCGCCCCAGCCCTTAAGTAGATGTCCCGGACTGTGGTGGGCGGAGCCGCAATCAGCCTCTTCTTGATGTTTATTGTCAACCCCCTCTCAAACTTCATCGCCAGCATTGCGTCATCAAAACCCATTTCTCCCACATAGCTCAGCAACTGAATGAACTTCCGATAATAAGCCTCCATCGTCATATCTTCTGTCATTAGGAAGGTATCGAACTCCTCCCTCAGCTTACTGATGCCCGTCGTTGAGGGTACCAAAGATAAAATTTATAATTCCTAACTTTAACAATAGATAGTGAAAGTCAGGGTCGAACCACAAAGAGGTGGGGAGTGTTTATTGTTTGATGTTTATGTTTAAAGTAACAATTTTGAAGGTTTGATTGGTTGATTACTAAGTCTAAGCAAAGATTAAAAATAAAACAAGAAATAAAGACGAGATTTAAAATATAATAAAAGGGATGCTAGGATGTTTGGGTAATAAATAGCTAAGGTAATATAAATCCTAAGGTCAACATGTATTGCAGTCGCGTAAGGGGTGTAACATATCCTTTCGGTCTATGGTACCTAATAGCTCCTTTCGGCCTATGCTATTAGTTCCTAGGTCTCACAATTATTGGGTGTCAACAATAAGGGTGATTCCTAAATTCTAGGTCACATACCTTTCAGTCTTAAGTAACCCAGCCGTCTTAAGGTATAAACCAATGCCCTTCCCGTATCTCTCAATCTTGGGTAGGTCATTACTAACATCCTACAAGTCTCCTTTCAGTCTCATTGTAGGGTATTATAATTTACGAATTAAAACGAACAGAAAACAAACGCGAGTGGGTCGACCGACCGGCTAGCCCAGTCGGCCGACCACAGCCTTGGTCGACCGACCCATTATGTGAGTCGGCCGACCACGGCCCTGCTACAGGTCGTCTCAGAATTTTTATTACCTATGCATGTTTATCCCCTACATCCTAACATATGAAATTTAGCTACTCATGATTACTAAAACAATGATGAAAACGGGAATAAACATGGAAAACATAGTAAATAATAATCTAAGCATGCAAGAAATAATGAAGCTTGGGATTCTGACTTAAACCGGATGCAACAATAATAAGAACAATAATGAGACTAGATTAAAAGAGTAATTACCAGAACTTGGAATTAAGGCAGAAAGGAATAAACTTTATTGAATGCTTGAGAATTATTGAAAGATTACAAACTAAAGATGGAAACTAGAATTAAGAACTAGATAGAAAACTGAATTGTGGCTTGATAGTAAACTTGATATTTAACTTCGATATGTAACCCTAATTACAAGATTAGCTTATATAGGGCTTCAATTCAGAGTTTCCTAAAGACTCCTACTTCTAATTACTTTCCGAAAACGTTCCTGGGCTTCGCTGAGGTCGGTCGACCAGTTTGGTGGGTCGGTCGACCTCTTGCACGGACTTAAGCGAATTCTGGGCTTTCTTTAAGATTTTGGACGTCATAAAATTCAGGCCTGGTCGGCCGACCCATATAGTAGGTCGGTCGACCGTATCCGCATAGAAAATCTCCGGTTTTCTTCTTGATTTGACTCTTGGCACTTAAATAAAGACTCCAGTTGACTTTCCTTCGTTCCTTAATTATGCAAAAGACTCGAGGACATGAATTTGGTGCTAAATTGTCCGTTTTCCGCATAAATCTGCAAAAGTGCATAAAAATACGAAAGTACACGATTGTTGGGAAATAAGGGCTAAAACATAGTAAATGAGCGACCAAATGCGTGTAAAAATAGATGAAAAACATCATAAAATAGACACGCATCAAATTCCCCAAACCAAACCCTTGCTTGCCCTCAAGCAAGAAATAGACTCGATCTTAATTAATGGAATGATTTCAATCTCAGAGCGAAATTTATATGTAAGCCTAAACCAATGCCAAGTAGAGAATGAGAAAGTATATGAATCATGCAAACGAGTTATGGTGTCGTCAAACTTGCAATATTAGAGACTATAGAGACTTTATACCATGGACTCTCGCGGTACGCTCGAGACACTCATGAAGCAAAGGGTGAGTATATGTAAAAGATAGAAAGAAGTATATTTTGTTGAGACACTCACCTAACTGCGACCCATGAAAACATGCCTGCAATCTAACATGAACAAGAATTCTACAACTATGTATAAACAAACTCATCAAGTGACTCGGATACATGCAATTGGGGTAATAAAAGATATGTGAGGTGAAAGGTAAAAAGAGGTTAAGATGTTTTTGGACATGTGGGGTTAGTAGCCAAGCTAGTAAAACCGGTTCCCAATAACATATTTCACACTTTTGATATTAAGAAAGTGTTCTTTTGTAGCACAACTCTCACATTAAATATAAGAAAGGACTCCCCAATATTTTTGAATGAAGCACGGGAGTGATAACATATAAAAGAAAGGAACTTTTGTTGAACGAAATTTTGAATCTGATGATGACAGGTGGTCGGCCGACTCATGAATGTGGTCGGTCGACCTTTTTTCTGTACTTTTTGACTTTTTCCGTTTTCCTTTTCTTTCCTTCCTTTTTCTGAATTTTTCTGTTCTTTTTCTTTTCTTTCTTTCTTTCTTTTCTCTTTTTGCTCAAGATAGCATACAAACCAAGATACCTCAAAATAAACCAAGGACTACAAATACTAGCTTGGAAGGGTAGGCTATGTATGGGATGTAGTTTTGGGGAATAAAAAGGCAATTTTGGCTATGTGAAGCTTATGGGTCATTATGAGAAAAGGGATCCCAAATGCACATATCAAGACTCACAAAACGAGAAAGTAAAATAAGTATATAGCAATTCAAGTTCATGTTTATGCATATTGATGTAACATGTTCCAAGGGGAGTACTACTCACATCCTAGACAACTGGTTTAAGAATGAAACCAGGAATAAGGCTCTAAAAACTCAGAATGTATAGTAGGTTGCCAAGGTATAAGTCAAGTCTCAAGATATACAAATTTGACAAAAACTCGTAGATATGCAAAAGACTCTTATACTAAAACAAGTTGACAAGGCAAGGTAAAGGCATAAACATGTAAGATAGCTGAATCATCCTTGAAATACTTTCGTTCCGACTCGACCTATATGCTAAAATAAACGTGCATTTTTTTTGGAATTTTTGAAGTTTTTCTATTATTTTTTTTTTTTAGATTTTTGTATATGCAAGGAAAATAAAGAAAATTACAATGCAATACGGAAATGCAATAAACGTGTGACACGAAACCATTCCCCAAACCAACCCGCACAATGTCCCCATTGTGCATTAGCCTAAGTAAAGGTTTCATAAAATTAAAGGAAAGATGCAAGGAAAAAAAAAACTAAGGAAAAACTGGAAAGAACTCACTAGATTAGTAGACGTATGAGAAAAACCTTCCCAAACCAGCGTAAGCTGAGAGGTTTTGGTGGCTAGCAATGCCACTCAAGTACCAAGGAACGGTTGCACGATCTCCGAGGAAGAAACGAACCGACTGCGACGGACAGGTAGGTCGACCGACCCATATAGTAGGTCGACCGACCTTCCTGCAAACTAAAGGAATTGTAGCAATACAGCGACCTGGCCGACCGACCCGTATATCTGGTCGGTCGACCCCTCGGTGTTCCAGCGGTCTTCGTTTCTTTGTCGAATCTGAAAAAGCAAGAAAAATATGCACCCAACAAATGCGCGAGAGCCAGAAACAGGTCTAAAGTCTTAACTACGCAAGCATAACGGAAAAAGTTCTAAAACTACGAGCAAACCAAATTAAAAAGTCTCACACAACAAAAATAAAATGTCTTAAAAACTGAAACTTGAAATAACTATCCGCTAAAGATGCGGAAAATATCCGACCACGGCTTTTGACGACATGCCGTAGTCTCCACGGTGTTCTCTTGATTAGCAAAACACATCTTCTTCCCGCCGTCGCAAAGCATATGCGACGACCTCTCCCCTTGAGCTTGTCTTCTCTTTTTCTTCTCTTCCCGATCCACGACATCTGGGTTCTCATCTTCTTTATAGCTTAAGCATCCCATCCCTCCTCTCTCTATTATGACTTCCTTCACTTTGGGTTTCCCCAAACCAATTCCTGCACTAGCCATAATAGAAGTGTCCTCCATATTGCTCCCAATCTGGAGCGGAGGTGTAAAAACAGATACAAGAATAGGCAATAAGGTAGGAGAAGTAGTGATGACCTCATACTTGTTTTCAGAAGTGATAGCATTACAAGTGATGGGGGTCATAGCATCCTTCTTCCTATAAGATAGGCCATATATAATAGAATGCTTTCCTACTTTGAAGGTTAAAGTCCCAGTGCCTACATCTATAATGGCTCCTGTAGTGTGGAGGAAAGGTCTTCCTAGTATTATAGGTATGTGGGTATCCTCTGGGATGTCCAAAACTACGAAGTCAACTGGAAAGAAAAACCTGTCAATACGCACAGGGATGTTTTCCAACACCCCTACAGGTTCCATAGATGTACGATCTGCCATCTGGACAGTCATGCTGGTTACTGCAAATTCGGTCATTCCTAATTTTAAGGCAACACTTAGGGGCATGACACTGATACTAGCACCTAAGTCGCATAAAGCCTTCTTCACTGGGAAGGTTCCTATATTGCAGGGGACAGAAAAACTACCAGGGTCCTCTAATTTGTGAGGGGCAATAACATGTGATAAAAAACTAGATGACTCTTCAGTGAGGGCCACCGACTCAACCTTATCTAAAGACCTCTTTCTTGACAAAAACTGTCTCATAAATTTAAGATATGAAGGAACCTGTTGGACTAATTCTAGAAACGGAACTTGATCATTTAATGAACGAATTACGTCTTTAAATTTGTCGAAAGATACCTGATCCTTCGAAGGTCTGAGTCTTTCTGGGAAGGGAGGGGCTGAAGATTCGGTATTTGCAGCCCTTTTCAGAAACCTAGGGGTCTTATCACCCCGAAAAAGAAAATCCCTTAAGTTGTTCGGCAATTCGGGACGAAAAGGGGCTTCTTGTTCTGCCTCGGTGGTCGGTCGACCCTCTTCTTCGGTCGGTCGACCACTCTCCTGTTCAGCGAGATTTTTCGGATTCTGCTCAGAGGTCGGTCGACCTGGCTCCTGGGTCGGTCGACCTTCCTCGCTGTTACTAGGCTGTTTTTCTTTCTCGACCCCCACTTTAGCTCCACTTCGTAGGGATATGATATTTAGAGTCTCTTTTTTCTGGTCCGTTTTGGTCGGAAGTTGACCCGGAGCCCTAGTATCATTCTTGCCCGCAATTTGAGCAATCTGAGATTCTAACATCTTCATCCCTGCCTCTCTAGCCTGTGATTCCTTCTGAACCAAACCGATGAGATTTTGGATAAGAGTATCTGTGTTGGGTGGTGGATTTGAAGGTGGTTGAGGGTTGAAGGGTGGTTTTTGGAAACCTTGCTTATGTGGGGGGATATATGTGGAATTTTGCTGAGGTTGCATGTGTTGTGGATTGAGAACATTCTGGCTTGTCCACCTCATGTTGGGATGGACATTATTATTATTTGGGTCATAGAAATTGTTCCCACGATAGTGCTGGAAAGCGGCGCATGTCTCGTTGGATGAAGTACAGAATTTTGACACGTGCCCTTCCCCACCACACCTCTCACAAGCAAATGGTCCGTCTTGAACGCCGTTCACCTGATAAATACCTCCCTTACTTCCACTTCCTAGATCGAACTTCCCTCCAGCCTCTAGTTTCTCTAACTTGGCTGTCAAGGCCTCAATAGCTGACAGGTTATACTCAGATTTCCTTTGATTGCCTCGGGAAGTTCCATGTTCAGCACGGTGTACAGCAACATCCTCTATCAATTTGAGACCCTTAGTCTCTCCTGAATTATCTTGGAATCTCCCATTAGCTGCAGCATCTAGATAGGCCCTGTTATCATCGTAAAGGCCATTGTAGAACTGGTTACAAAGAAACCATTGTTCGAATCCGTGATGTGGTATGGATCGAACAAGTCTCTTGAACCTGTCCCATGCCTCACTAAAATCTTCATTGGGGCCTTGCTTGAAATTTGTAATCTGCGCCCTCAAAGCATTAGTCTTGGATGCAGAATAATATTTCCTGTAAAATGCTAAGGCTAGGGTATTCCAATCCATGACTCCCGCAGCAGTGCGGTCCAAGTCTCTGTACCATTCCCTCGCAGCGTCCCTAAGAGAGAATTTAAACATGGTCTGCTTAATCTGGTCCTGCGTCACTCCTTCTAGGGGTGCAATAGAGCATATGTAATCTGTGAAGATTTCGATATGCTTTGCAGCATCCTCATTGGCCGAGCCTCCAAATTGGTTTCTTTCAACCATAGTAATATAGGCAGGCTTGGCCTCGAATGGCTTCCCAGTACCTGCAGGTAAAGTGAACCCTTTGTATAGGTCCTTTGCCTGAGGCATGGAGTGACTGGCGATAGTAGCTTCCTCTGTCATGTTTTCTTCTTCTTTTGGAAAAACTGGAAAGTAGGTAAAAGGTGGTGTTTTTGGTGAAGGTGGATTGTTGGGTGAATTTGGTTGTGAAGGTGGTGTTTTTGGTGAAAATGGTAATGACGGTTGTTCAAAAATGTCTTCTTGGAATAAGGAAGATGGTGAACCTCCTTCCTGATTCGCTAGAAGCTGCTTCCTCCTTTCTCTAAGAGTCCTCTCAAACTCGTGGTCAAGTGGTAGGAGTTCTCCTTGAACTAACCTGCGCATAAGATGGAAACTACAAGAAAAAGGTGAGAAGGTTTAAGGAACAAAAAGTTCCTTAAACAAAGAGAAACAAAAACAAAAACAATAAACACTGGCGTCACCTCCCCGGCAACGACGCCAAAATTTGATGCCCGTCGTAGAGGGTACCAAAGATAAAATTTATAATTCCTAACTTTAACAATAGATAGTGAAAGTCAGGGTCGAACCACAAAGAGGTGGCGAGTGTTTATTGTTTGATGTTTATGTTTAAAGTAACAATTTTGAAGGTTTGATTGGTTGATTACTAAGTCTAAGCAAAGATTAAAAATAAAACAAGAAATAAAGACGAGATTTAAAATATAATAAAAGGAATGCTAGGATGTTTGGGTAATAAATAGCTAAGGTAATATAAATCCTAAGGTCAACATGTATTGCAGTCGCATAAGGGGTGTAACATATCCTTTCGGTCTATGGTACCTAATAGCTCCTTTATGCTATTAGTTCCTAGGTCTCACAATTATTGGGTGTCAACAATAAGGGTGATTCCTAAATTCTAGGTCACATACCTTTCAGTCTTAAGTAACCTAGCCGTCTTAAGGTATAAACCAATGCCCTTCCCGTATATCTCAATCTTGGGTAGGTCATTACTAACATCCTACAAGTCTCCTTTCAGTCTCATTGTAGGGTATTATAATTTACGAATTAAAACGAACAGAAAACAAACGCGAGTGGGTCGACCGACTAGCTAGCCCAGTCGGCCGACCACAGCCTTGGTCGACCGACCCATTATGTGAGTCGGCCGACCACGGCCCTGCTACAGGTCGTCTCGGAATTTTTATTACCTATGCATGTTCATCCCCTACATCCTAACATATGAAATTTAGCTACTCATGATTACTAAAACAATGATGAAAACGGGAATAAACATGGAAAACATAGTAAATAATAATTTAAGCATGCAAGAAATAATGAAGCTTGGGATTCTGACTTAAACCGGATGCAACAATAATAAGAACAATAATGAGACTAGATTAAAAGAGTAATTACCAGAACTTGGAATTAAGGCAGAAAGGAATAAACTTTATTGAATGCTTGAGAATTATTGAAAGATTACAAACTAAAGATGGAAACTAGAATTAAGAACTAGATAGAAAACTGAATTGTGGCTTGATAGTAAACTTGATATTTAACTTCGATATGTAACCCTAATTACAAGATTAGCTTATATAGGGCTTCAATTCAGAATTTCCTAAAGACTCCTACTTCTAATTACTTTCCGAAAACGTTCCTGGGCTTCGCTGAGGTCGGTCGACCAGTTTGGTGGGTCAGTCGACCTCTTGCACGGACTTAAGCGAATTCTGGGCTTTCTTTAAGATTTTGGACTTCATAAAATTCAGGCCTGGTCGGCCGACCCATATAGTAGGTCGGTCGACCGTATCCGCATAGAAAATCTCCGGTTTTCTTCTTGATTTGACTCTTGGCACTTAAATAAAGACTCCAGTTGACTTTCCTTCGTTCCTTAATTATGCAAAAGACTCGAGGACATGAATTTGGTGCTAAATCGTCCGTTTTCCGCATAAATATGTAAAAGTGCATAAAAATACGAAAGTACACGATTGTTGGAAAATAAGGGCTAAAACATAGTAAATGAGCGACCAAATGCGTGTAAAAATAGATGAAAAACATCATAAAATAGACATGCATCACTTACTTTTCTGGAATTCTGGTAGGAACACTTCATATAGGATTCTCTTGAATGCGATCCAGGCGACAAATCCGGTCCCATCCTCTCTAGGTGCCTCACGGATTTCTCCCTTGTTCCCGGTCCACCAGTCACCGGACATACCTCGTAGATAGTGGGCTGCTTGGTCAACCCTTAGTTCTTCGGGGCAATCCACCAGTTCGAATAAGTTATTGAACTCCCGGCACCAGGCTCCTAGCAGATGAGGTTCCCCCTCCCCAGTGAATTGGGTAGGGTTATGCCTCGCAATGATCGTGCTCATCTTCGTAGAGTCCATGCGTTTGGCCTTTAGAGCCTCATTCTCTGCTATCAAACGATCCAACTCCTCTTGGGTGATGTTGGCAACATTATTTCTCCTCGGAGGCATTACTATAACAAAAAGAAAAGAAATGAGTCCCGGCTCAAGTGGGCACTCACTTGGATTAGGGCTATGTTTTCCTAAGCATCAAAATCCATAAACAACTATCATATTGAGTAATACTTATCTATAACATGGCTCGGGGATCACATAACCGCATATCGCTAGACATGATAAAATTACTGATATAACTCAAATCACCTCATGCACTCATAACATCATACATCCTTTGTATTCATGCAAATAAAATTCTTTCATGCACATATCCTTACTAGCTTATCCAAGTAATCCACATATAAGAAGAGTTCTTATGACATTCTTATCACACTTCACCATTACTTCCATCACCTCTTATTCTACCCTTTTCGCTCGTATATGCACTCTGGGTTCCCGGGTAAAACTGAGAGGGCCAATGGTTCGGTGTGAGGGGGCCCCAGACTCATACTTTCCCTTTAGTGGGCTCCTAACAGTCCTATCCCGGGGTTCATTTTATTTAGACTCTCCTACATTCATTGGGTTCATTAGGTTAGGCCTGAGGATCGTTCTCTCTGATACCACTTTGTAACACCCCCATTTATTTAAGGGCCTGTACTAGGACTCCCCAGGTAAATAAGGGTGTTACCATCTCGGTTTCCCGACGCAGTAAATACAAAGAAAAGATAACAGTACTTTAATTATTAAATGTAACTCAATAACAAGTTCTTACAACCGTTTTCAAAACTGTCTTATGAAAATAAAGTACAACTCATGATAAAAGACTATAGTGATCTAGACTCTAGTCTGGTTTGGATCCAAGCTCTCCCTTCCCTTAGCTCCCATAGTCTCAAGCACCTGTCAATCTGCTCCCCAATAAATTGGTTCATCACAGGTGATCACGAATACACAGGGTCAACCACGAGGTTGAGTAGAGGAAAATAACAATCAAACACTACTAAAAATAGAAAGCCGATCATCTCCACTCCGAATCACAAGACCCATTATTCTCCACACCAATCACAAGACCCATTAACTCCGCACCAATCACAAGACCCATTAACTCCGCACCAATCACAAGACCCATTTATCATCACCTCGTATCGTATCTCAGAATTATATAAACAAATAGCACAATATAACCATCATATTATAATATAAATAAACATGGTTGTCACCAAATATCAACAGATTACTCATCAATATATACACAGTATTTCCCCTACCTCAATTCGCAGAAGCGCAGATAGTTGCAGTCAATCACAAGCTCGTTAGAAATGTTCCACGCGAAAACCGTTACCTAAACACGTATACATCACGAATTACTAAACTTCCCGAACCCCCACAAGTCAACTTATACATACTATAAATAGAAACTTCCATAATTGGAAAGTTTCCAAAAATAGAAACTTCCCAAAGTAGAAACTTTCATTACTTATCAATTCCCCGACTCACATACTTCAACTTCACGATAACAACTAGTATAAATAGTAATAAATAATAATAGTGCAATGATGAAAGATGACTATCATTAAAATAGTAATAATAATAATAATAATAATAATACTAATAATAACAATCATATCGATACAAGGACCCAAAATCAACGAACCCTTGAACAACCCCTACCCGACACAACAACAGCCGCGAAATTGCCCCCAGCCACTGTGAACAGACCCTTCGGCCACCAACAACCACTAACCCCTAACACCCCCGACAACCTTCCACCACCACGACACTACCAACCCCTCCATCGACCGCCGGTGAGGTGACCAGAACCCACACCAACACTGGTCCCTCACCCATTGCTACAATCTGACCGTAACAGACCCCCCCCCCCAATACACCTCAACAGAAACCCCTGTCGACTCCACCACCAACCCTATCATCACTGGAGACCACCACCAAAACACGCTCTGACATAAGACCCATAAACAACGGTGGTACCACCGTGTCGACCTCCCCCGAGTCAACGGTGGTACCACCCCCAACTTACCTTCTGGACACACATACACCTTACCGTGACAACCAGAGGCCACGAGACCCCCACGACACCTACATGGCCACCCATACCCGCCGTGACCACCCTCTCCCGACTCCCTGGACTACCAGCAACAACACGACACTAATAAACACTGAATATGACACACCACCACTTCTCGAATCCATACCAAAACATATGTATAAACAACCGAAACTGACACTAAACAGAGGTGTGTTGTCTTACCTGATTCTCGGTCAGATCGAAGGTCCTAGGCCGCTCTAAAACAGTCGCACAAAACCTCATCTTCCTAGTTTGCAGTGGCGGCAGTGGGTTTGTAGGGTTGATAAGGTGTAACTAGGTTTAGGGAGAGGTGCACTACAAGCTCTTATAAGGCGGCAACAGCTTTTGGACGTGAGGGTGAGAGTTGCTTGAGGGTTTCTAATTCATGGGCTGTGTGTTGTACACGGTTTACGAGGCCCATTCCTATCCCCCCAAGGTCTCAAGTTCAAATCCCCACGCGGCCAAATATCCAACATCAATTATTAAACAAATAGCAAGTATAAAAGCGTAGGATATCGACTATTAAACATGAACAAGTATAAAGCGTAGAACATCAATTATTAAACATTAACTACCCTTCGACCTCTATAAAAGTAAGCGTCGGTACCAAAATATTCGGGGTATTACAGACCCGAATTCTTTTCACAAGCGAAATACTAATATTAATTAATCTCAGTTTTTTTCTAAAAAAATATTATTATTATTAATTTTTTTGTGATAAGGGGTTTAATCCCCCGAACCCATGTATTCCCGCACCACCACATGGACCATGTAAACCACCCAATGCAGCTATAGTGGCCAAGTGGTCATCGCCCCAACTGGTAATCGAACCTGAGATCTCTCAACTCCTGAGTCTCGGCAAGTTTTAAGGTTTAACTCAGTTACCATCACTTGGTTTATTATTATTATTATTATTATTATTATTATTATTATTATTATTATTATTATTATTATTACTTACAAGTGTAAATTTGGTTCTCCTTATTTTTTACTTTTAAGTATTTTAAGTTAATTTAACTAGAAATTGATTTCGTCCCAACTCCCAACTTCCAAAGGTAGGTCTATACTCTATACTACATATCTGCATTTTAACTATTAGATTTTTTGAGTGGATATATTATACTAATACTTGTTAGGTGAACTATGTCATTTTAACTATTAGAGATTAATAAAATTTTTGTATTTTATCAATTATATCAATACTTGTCAGGTGAAATAGGTCATTTTATTAATAATTCAACTTGATCATTAAAAAAAATACAAATTCTCAAGTTCGTCAATTTCACAATAGCATAATGAATGAAAGATCTCTAAGACTCTAACATGATAGATTAATGTGAAGATCTTCATAGATTTACATTAAAGCTCATAAATTTTACAATAATAAAGCTCATAAACTATTCATAACACTAATGATACTATCACTACTAAATGCTCAAATTCTCTTTTAATACGAACTAAATTATAATTAGAAAAAACTTTGTTCTTTTGAATTTAAATTGGATTAATTGACAACAATACTCTAAACTATGGGTTTCCCACTTAAAATACTCTGAACTTATGTTTAACCAAGAATAAACCCAACTTTTACCCACCTTCACCTATTGTAAAACAAATTAACCGGTGACCTGTTAACCAGGTCACCTTTATTTTTTAAGTTGATTTTAACCCTTCCCCCAACATTTACCCCAATTCATCACCATCAAAAATTTTCACTTATTCACTGTTACTCACTCGTCATCCCCAATTCATCACCATAAAAACTTTTCACCATTAACGACAAGCTGACTCCATTGATAAACCTTGCTTTTGTTTTGATTTTCTTGTTGAATTAGTTAATGACGAAGACTGTTGGTAGTCCAATTTCACCGTCGACGGCAGAGGTAAGTCTCCATTTACTTATTTTTACCTTTTTTTAATAGTAATTTCATTTGAATAGTTCAATTACGTTCATGAGATTGTTTAATTGTTGTCTTTGTGAATTAAATTGATTGTTACACGTTTCCCCCTTTTTGTTAGGGTTTTAAGGTTTAGTAATTTTGTATTATGTACGACTTTCTGATTGTAATATTCATTGATTTAGGGTAGTAGTATATCTGGTATTACTCTGAAATTTTGGCATGGAAGGTGTTTTAAGTTAGATGGAGATAAATTGGTTTATCTGGGTATAAATTTTAAGACTGTGGCTGTTGATCCTGATGAGATGGGATGGTTTACTTTGGTTGAGGAAGCTGAAAAATGTGGGTTTAAGAGGACTGTAGATGGTTTGTGTTTTATGAATCCAAAGGCGGGTTTGAAGAAGGCATTTGATGATAGGGATGCACAGTTAATTTGTACTTTGGCAAGGCTCCATAGAGTAGTTGATTTTTATGTTATTACTGAGAAAGATCTTAGTCAATTAATGGGTTGGATGGATGTTGTTGATAGTGTTGTTGTAGTCAATAAGTCCACTAAATTAATTCCTAGGAGAAAGGTGGATGTGAGAAAGGAATCTAATGGTAGTGAAAAAGTTATTGCTTTTGAAAAGGAGGGACCACCTTTGTCACCCTCCTCAATTATAACTCAGAAAAAGACAACCTCAACTACTCTTGAAACCACACCACTTGTTTTTGAAAAAAATCCCAAAAAAGCTAAAAGCTCCCAAAAGATGCTCAAGAGCAAGAGCTGTTCTTGAAAAACCCCAAAAACAAAATTCTACAAATACTTCACCCAGATCTGCTTCCAAACATAAAACTCTTGAAATAATATCCTCTGACATTCACCAAACAGTCAATGATGCTTCTGGACCATCATTTGACTTCAATGATATTACAATAGCAAATCTATATTCTGAGTATGAAGAACGAGCTGATGAGGCAGCTTTGAATTGTAATGAGGAGAGTAGTAATTTGAGTGAGGGTGAAGAGGATGATCCAGGGTATGACCCTGAAGATAATGTAAGAGAATCTGATGATGAGGATGATGATAATGAAGAACATGATGACCAACTTGAAGATGATTTGAATGACCTTGACTTAGATGATGATGAGTTGCATGAAGTAAGGGTGCAAAAATTAGCTTGGAATGCAAATGCTTTAAAAATTGCAAATCAAGTGCAACTTGAAGCTGCATCTGGTAAGCTCACTGCACAGTCATCTAGTTCTTCAAAGAAAATAGATGCACACTTAAGTGACTACGATGAAAGTGGGGATGAGGAAGATACACCTGGAGAGAGTGATGAAGAGAGTATTCCTGGGAAAAGAAAGTGTTCTAGTGTTCCTGTAGTTAATGAGAGAACAGATTACTGTAAACTGCAATGGTGTGTGGGTATTAGATTTCCTAGCACATATTTGTTGAAGGAAACAGTGATTAGGTATGCAGTAGCTCAGGGAAGGGACCTTAATTTTGATACCAGTGATAAAGCTAGGGGCAAAAAAATTTAGGGTTAGGTGTAGAAAAGTGTGTCCTTTCAAACTATATGGTAGTTGGGATAATAAATCAGCTGCTTTTCTTTTGAAAACAATAGATCCTCAGCATAGTTGTCAAAGGACAATGGAGAGTAATAGGCAACTTAAATCAACTTGGTTAGCAAAATAGTTCCTTGATATTTTTAAAGCTAAACCACATTGGCCAGCTAAAGACATCATAGATACTGTTAGGAGAGCCTATAAGGTTATAATTAAGAAAGACCTTGCTTACAAAGTTAAGTACTATGCTCATAAACTACTTCATGGGTCAATGAAAGATCATTACAGTAGGTTGGGGAGTTATATAGCTGCTCTTAAACAAGGCAACCCTACTAGTATCTTCACTTTGTACACCAATCCAAATATAACCTCAAATCCAGCAGTGTTTCAAAGGCTCTTTGTATGTTTTGATGCTCTCAAGCAAGGATGGTTGCATGGTTGTAGGAAGCTACTTTGTGTTGATGCTTGCTTTTTGAAGACTTTCTTGGGAGGTTAGTTAATGTCAGTCATTGGGAGAGATGGTAATGAACAAATATTTCCTGTGGCTTGGGCAGTTGTTGAGGGTGAGAATAATGACAGTTATGAGTGGTTTTTCAAGCAACTGAAAAGTAGTTTTGGAGAAGTGGATGGTGAGGGATGGACCTTCATTTAAGATGAGCATCAAGTTTGTTGTTTACTGTTTTTTATTAGTTTTCTCATTGTTTTACATTAGTTCACTGCTTTTAATGCTTAGTTTGTTTAAATATCAGAGTATATTGACAATGATTGCCCAAGAATTCCCTAAACCTGAACATAGGCATTGTGCTAGGCATATTTTTGTTAATTGGCACAAGACCTATAAGGGTGATGAAATGAAGCTTCAATTCTAGAATTGTGCCAAAGCATACAATGAGGTTGACTTTAATTATGCTTTATATGCTATTAGGGAGGTTGACCATAGGGTTGCCGAGGCTTTCATAGCTTGTAAGCCACGTCTCTTTTGTAGAGCATTCATTCAAACTCACACAAAGAATGATGTTATAGTAAACAACATGGCTGAAACATTTAATGCCTATATCATTAAGGCTAGATCCAAACACATAATTTACATGCTTGAGGAGATTAGGATTGTCTTGATGCAAAGATTATTAGAAAAAAAAACTAAAATGGAGTCTAGTTCTCATGTTGTCTGTCCAAAAGTGCAACTTCTACTTGAAAAAGGAGAAGGACAAAGCTGCAGAATGTAAGGTGGCAGTTTCTACCCCTACAATATTCCAACTGGCCCATGGTATAGATGTCTTGACTGTGAATCTAGAGGATAGGATTTGACAGGAATTCCTTGCTTTCATGTTGTGGCTGTAATTTTTGACATATCTGCTATTGCTGAGGATTATATGTTGGGATGAGGGAAATTGTGTCGAACGTTTGATATGTAGTAGTCGGATTAGACCGTTTTTGGTGGGAGTAATCGTAAAACGATTTAATTCATGTTCAGTTTAGTGAGTGCACGCATGAGACCTTACATTTAGTTAATTCCCGACCTAGACCGGAAGGTTGGAATGGTAAGACTTGTTTGTCGATTTTAAATAGTTTTTCTGAGAGCGGAAGTTAAGCAAAAACGACCTTAGGGCGACTTAAGACCGGAAGGTATAGTCGGGTTTGAGACTTGACCGTAATAACCCAGCCTTTCCCACCAATAACGTGGCCTATCCCAATTACGTCAATGATACGTAAGACACAACGACCTGAATTCCCAATATATTCCCTTTCCTTGATTTTTATCTCATCTTGTGTTAATTTTCGTATTTTTATTCTCTCGCATATCTTATAACTCGTAGTTTAGTTATCATTTTTGAAAATCCCCAATTTTGTGACCATAGGTAAAAATCGATAGTTGAACAAGTTCGCTTCCCTGAGGAGATCGACCCTATTTACCACTAGCTTATGTTAGTAGTACCTAGGCATTTATTTTTGGTGCATAAACGACACGCATCATGCCACATAAGCAATTTTACAAGATTCTTTTATATATATATAATGATAATGATATCCGTAAATATAATTGCATAATAGAATGATGAGAGAGAAAGTTAGAGAGAGGATTCTCTGAATTTAGGTTTTACCGTTCGCGAGCAATGGCACGCCGAAGATCTAATTCTCATCATAAGATTACTAATAATAATTCCAATGATAATAATAGTTCATCAAGTAATACAAGTAGGACTAGTAATCCTAATAATCATAATCAACAATCTTTTAGTAACAATAAAAAAGCACCAGCTATTCATGTTGAAACTTTCGCAGAATAAATTGAAGATGCTCGAAGGGAAGTATTTAGATCAATTGTTAATGGAAACATTAATGAGTGGTGTAGGTGATGGAAGTATGGCATCAGATGATCATGGAGATTGGCAGGAGGTACCGCGTCGGAAATCTAATAGCTCTCGGTTGGATCCTATTAGTGAAGTTCCTATTGTGGAGAATCCTCGGCCAGAGCTGTTGAAGGTAACGGAGGAAGATGTGAAGGATGAGATTGAATATTTGAAGATGGCTCTGTATGGGTATGTGATGGGAGCAAACCCCCCTTGGGAAGTGTTAGAAGGGTACTTGAGACGTACTTGGTCAGCATATGAAATTGCCCAGATTTTCTTTCTTCCGAATGGTATATTTGTGGTAAGATTCTCTAAGGCTGAACATCTTAAGCTAGTAATTGATAAAGGGCTTTATCATTTTGATGGCAAACCTGTTATTTTAAATCATTGGGATCCTAATGTGAGAATATCTAAAATGTCTGTCAAGAAGGTTCCTATTTGGATTAAACTTTTGGGATTGGATTTGAAGTTTTGGGGTGCTAAGTGTTTGGAGAAATTAGCTGGTTTGGTAGGTAGGTTCATACGTATTGATGAGATTACCTTGACAAAAAAACTCTTAGGTTTTGCTAGGGTTTTAGTGGAAGTGGAGCTTGATCAAAAATTTCCTGATCAGATTGTTTTTGTTGATGAATTTGGTGTGGAAGTGACGGTGTTGGTTGGATATGATTGGTTGCCTGTGACATGTCAGCAATGTAAAGGAATAGGTCATAAAAGTACTAATTGTAGGAAGAAGGTCTTGAGGAAGGAGTCTATTCCTAAACCTAAACAAGTTTGGAAACCAAAACCAACTGTTGAGCACACCTTGGACCCTACTGAATTTCCTCCATTGGGTAGTAGTAAAGTGGTTAATCATCCAGCTTCTACATCTATCACCCCTATGGTCACACCTGCGCAAACAATGACTGGTATTGTGTTCACCCCTGCCAGAATTATCAATAGGTTAATAAGACACGAGTCTCGTGTTATGGATTGTAGGGCTGGTGATTTTTCTTTCATTTTTAATAAGGAGATGGCTGAAGTAGATGATGTGGCTGAATTGGTTGATAAAGGTGGTGGTGATCCCTTTTGTCCTCCAAAGGTGGTGGTGATCCCATTTTTCGAGTATCTATTGAATTGAATGTTATTTCATCATGGTCAAAACAAGTCATAATTACAATCATGCTTTTATATACGCGCGGAAGTAACAAATTATCCTTATAATTTACACAAATTCTCATTGAAGAAGGGCATTATCCATCACAAGGTAAAGACGGGTAATGCTCCTCTCATATAATGCAAGTGACAATATCCATAAGATGCTCCATATTTTCCTACTTGCATGTCCACTTGCTTTATTGTGAGAGTAAAGTGTTCGTCTTCAGCTTGTGACGGATATATCCGTCACAAGTAAGACGCTTTGCATAATTTATGTTTTATGTGAAAATTAACCTCTTAAATTTTACTTGTAGCAAATTAGCCGCATAAGTTTTCAAAGAAGTGTAATTAAGCACAAATTATTATCTTTACCATTCTTTAACTAGAACCTAATTGTTATAGAATAGAAAATAGAGGAAATGTAAAGAAGAATTCAAGAGGAAGATTCAATCGTTGTATTCATATTCATCTCAAGAGAGGTTTATATTATACATAACATGGGAGAAAAACCTTACTACATAAGTATTATATGGGCCATAAAGCCCAATGGACATCCACATTAGACATTTCATAACACTCCCCCTTGGATGTACATTAATGAAGAACATGCCTCGTTAAAAACCTTCATAGAAAAACCCGCTGGGAAAAACACTAGTGAAGGAAAAGAGTACAATAATCTTCAAATATGCATAATCAGCTGCCTCGTTAAAACCTTTCCATGGAAAACCCGGTGGGATAAAACCATAGGATAAGAAAAAAGAGTACAACGTTTGCACACTCCCCCTGGTGGTTACATCACTTGAATTAATGTCAATGCATCTCATGATGTAGCACAGTTTCTCAATCTTGGAAAAAAATTATCTTCGTAATGGATCAACTTTATAGGTGCCTTCAATTAATAGGAGTCGTTGATTGCTTCAAATTTCAAAATACGAAGATAGTAATTCATAACGATTTTCGCATCTTCACTTCAAATAATCTTGTCCCTTTTATATAACTGCACCTTTTCTTTGAATGGTCATAACATCACTAATAATGTGCATGCATATGATATGTGACTAAGTTCTAAACTATATGATATGAAGTAATGCAATGATGTTATAGGAAAACAATATGGAAAATGCTAAACTAAGTCTATTTATGCATACGATGACTCGATAATGAATACTGTACAATTTTATTTTCAATATTTGTAATTTGGTTGAGCTCATAACCATTAAAATGTCGACGGTCAATTTGACTTATAAATGTCCTAATTCAATTGACAATTGAATATTGCGCGCAAATGTGTATCCGTTTCATATGGATATACTTTTATGATCATACAATATCTTTCATATATTACACTATAGATGTAATTTAATCTGATAAAACTTTTTTGTTTTACCAACTTTTCACTTACTTTCTCCCCCTAAGGTGGTAAAACTATTTTTAAGATAGATTGCAATCATTGTTATAACCACCTTACGAACGATTTCTCATTATCTTATACTAATGAGATTCATTAATGGGCATTATCGTAGGATTTTATATAATATCTCGGGAGTATGTAGTGTATAATGCAATTGACTATCAATTTGCTCAATAAAAGGACCAATTAAGAAGATCAACTTGCTAACATAATAATAATCAAACTATGAATAACACGTAGTACTCATATTTGTGTTATGTGGCTTTCAATCCACTAAAGATAAATATCAATTCGTATAATTGAATTTACATGGTCTTTTCGACCTTGTGTACTGTTGTGGAACATCATTGTTTAGATCTTCTAATATCAATCATACACAATATTTTTTATCAAATTTTTTTTTATAGTAATGCACTTGTTGATCATAAGTGTTTATTCATTTCATGTCAACTTTTCATAGCACTTATAGTTCGCAATTTATTATAATGCTTCATATATAGGAATTGGATATGCCTTAATATGTGCAATTGTGCATTTACTTGTCAAACTTGAAGTTGGATGGTAACCTTATCGTTAGCTATTATGACATATGTGGTTAAAATAATTAATTTTATCTTGGCAAGAAATGATGATATATGACACTTCTAGTGTGTCCCATGAAAATCATCAAAAAAGACTAATATCCCTTTGGGAAATATTATGATGATATTGAATTTCATTAACCAACATTTTCCCATTTTAATGGTGTTAACAATTACTTCATATATAAATCCAAGAATATGTCATTTCATTAGACAATGAAAATAAATAAATAATATGGGTAAGATTACCTCATGTTAAAATAGTCTCTCATTCAAATATTGAAGACTAGTTCACATTAGAGTGGTAAAATACCTTCTCACTTTGAGTATTAAATTGATAGGAGATGACTTAAACTAAACTGATAAGAGAAGATCACATATTATATTGATAAAAGATCATCTTAAATTATAATAACGTTTGTGTTCATGGTAAATAGATATGAGATCATCGAAAATTAGCTATATAGGAACCCGTCTAAATTAGATAGAGATGATATCGTCTTAAATTATAATGATGATTGTTTCCCATGTTAAATAGATATGAGATCATTTAAAATTAATTAGATACCAACTCGCCTAAATTAAATAGATATGATATCGACTTAATTAAAGTATAATGACGATTGTGTCTCATATTAAATTGATAGAGTATTGTCTTAAATTATGATGACAAAAGACAATTTAACATTAAATATATTGGAGATCTTTCTTATGTTAAATAGTTATAAGATGTCTCGAAATAGATAGATGGGAGGTTGTCTCACATTAGATAAATCACAAATTCTTATTTGCAACGGCACTATCCGTCGCAAACTTGTGACGGATACCGTTTTCTCTCACAAAATACCCTTTTTTTCTCTCTCCAACACTATTCATGTGGTCCCCTTTCTCCACTAACTCATTTTGTATCCATTTTATCTCACAAAATATCCGTCACAGATGGTGACCCGTCACAAGCAAGACTTACTAATAAATAAATATGATACCATCTCAAATGAAAATGATAGGAGAAGATCTCACATGATATCGATAGGAGACTAATTTACATTACTTTGATAGTAGATCGTCTCATGTTAAAATAATATAAGATCGTCTTTAAATTACAATGACAACCATCTCATGTTAAAGAAATATGAGAAAATGTCAAATTAATTAGATAGAAATTCGTCTCATCCATAGAATAAATATGAGATCGTCTCAAATTAATTAGATATAGGAGAGTAAGGAGACTATCTTAATTAAATAAATATGAGCCCATCTCAATAAAATAGATTTAGGAGTCCATCTCAATTAAATAGATATGAGATCGTCTTAATTTAATAGATATAAGATCGTCCCGAATTAAATTAAATAGATATGTGTTGGCTCGAATTAAATAAATATGAGATTGTATCACGTTGAATGTTGTCTTATATTATAAAGACATGAGCGATTGCTCACATTAAATTTATACGTGCGTTTACTACAATTATTGCCGAACAACTAGAGAAATATAGTTTTAACCACAATACAACTGCAAATTAGCATGTCTTTAACATTACTTAGGTACGAGAAAATAGTATTCACTAAACACTAACAGATCTCATCATGAATATGTTCAAAATAAATAAGATAATAGAACAAACCACATAAAAGAGAACAATATAACCATGTTATGTAAAACGGTAAAAGATAAACGTTATTACTGTATGTTCAAAACTAATTATGATTGGACCAAAATCTTCGTAAAGTAACCATTGATGGCCGAATTCAAAACATCCAAATACAATACTATATATTTCATACCTATTAACGTGAAACGGAGAAAAGAATGGATGAAAACTACCTTCATTATGGGCGAATTATATGGTTGAGATTAACCAAAGTTTTATATTATACTTGTTTTTATTCGCTCAATTTTTTTTTTAGAGTTTCGTGCTGATAACGTGTTATAGAATAGAAAATAGAGGAAATGTAAAGAGAGAATTCAAGAGGAAGATTCAATAGTTGTATTCATATTCATCTCAAGAGGGGTTCATATAATTCATAACATGGGAGAAAAACCTAATTACATAAGTATTATAATGGGCCATAAAGCCCAATGGACATCCACATTAGACATTTCATAACACTAATATCATTATCATTTTTTTTGGTAAAATGTAAGTATTATATCATCAAAGCCCAAAACTCATTACAAATTAGTATCTATATCAAAATTTCCAACATCAGACACTACTCTGACCAACTATTCCTACACAAATTGAATAACCTGACATCAATTCCTATCTGTCGCACTCAATACTCCTTGAAAATGCCTTGAAATCTCCTCTTACAATCCATCCTAACCTGTTGAGAAACAACATCAGGATGCATAACATATTCATCCACTCTGCAACAATTCCTATTCCTCCAAATCCAATAAGAAACACCCACCAAATTGCAGCCACCATTTTCCTCTTAAGCAGCGAAAATCTTCTACACTTCATAATCTTATTTTCATCCATTAAGAGCCAAGGCTCAATTTGAATCCAGTTAGAGATTGCTTCATAACACTGCTGAGTATAATAACACTCTTTGAACATTTAGTCATGAGTCTTCAGAGCACACCCACAACTATAGCAAACATCAGGAACATCCAATCCCATTCTCCTTAACCGTTCAAGCGTAAGAAGCTTTTGTTGTTGAATTAACCACCTAACAAAGCACCACTTAGGATTATTATACCTATTCTAAACCACTATAAACCAAGGAACATTCTCAGTAAAATCATGCATGAGCAACTTAATTATAACCCTCAACAATACAATACTCTGCAGACTCACCCTTCCACTTTCCATTAATGTAACCAGACCTGAATTGATCCCTGACAGAACAAACCTTCCTCCATGCCCATGAACTATGCACAGATGGCTTATAACTCATCCAGGAACATCCTTTAAAGTAAATGCTCTCTACCCATCTAATCCAAAGGTGGTCCTTCTTAGATGCAACCCACCAAACCAATTTTCCTGCTATGGCAGCAATATTCCACATAACACTATCCAGAATACAACTAAGGGGGCTTTTGAGTATTTATCACTACCCTCCCATAAGAAGTTTCTACAAAGAGCCTTGATTCTATCCATTACACCAACAGAAAGCATAAAAATTTGAGACCAATAGTTATGAATAGTAGACAACACAGACTTCACTAGCACCAGACGACCAGCATAGGAAATTTTCCTACTGTTCCACCCTCTAATCCTAGTAATCATCTTATCGACCAACACATTGCAATCTGACTTTGTTAACCTTTTATGAGAAATTTTAACACCAAGATACTTAAAAGGTAACTTTCCTCTTTTGAACCCAGTACCCTAAAGAAGCTCCTGAACCATATTCTCATCCATTCCTGCCTGATAAAAATCCGACTTATCAGTATTGATATGCAATCCAGAAGCCTCGGAGAATCTTTTAAAAACCTCAATCATAATACAGATAGACTTCACTTCCCCTTTACAGAACAACAATAAATCATCCGCAAACATCAAGTGATTCAACTTCAAATATTTACACAGAGGGTGATAATGAAAACCATCAATTCCCCCAGCGCCATTCAACATTCTACTCAGATACTGCATACAGATAGTGAAAAGGAGAGGGGAGATAGGATCTCCTTGTCTCAATCCTTTTGCTCCTTTAAAAAAACCATGGATCTGCCCATTGAGTCCAATAGAGAAGCTAGTGGTACACACACATATCATCACCAAATGAATAAACCTTTTAGGGAAATTAAGACACTCAATCATCTGAGCCAAAAAACCCCATTCATGGAATCGTAGGCTTTCCTTAAATCCACTTTCATCAGACACTTTGGAGAAACATTTTTCCTTTTATAAAGCCGAAGTAAATCTCGACTAATCAACACATTTCCCAAGATACTTCTACCCTTCACAAAGGCACTCTGAGCAAGATTGATAATCTTTGGAATGCATTTCCCTAACCTGTTACACAAGAGCTTGGAGATGACTTTATAAATGGTGTTACAATAGGCAATAGGACGAAATTCCTTCACTGAGTTGGGTTGCTCCACTTTTGGTATCAAAACAATAGTTGTACAATTCAATTGTCTCAACAAGTTACCTGATATGAAAAAGTTAGTAATAGCATCGCACACATCAGACTTAACCACATTCCAAGCCGCCTTATAGAATCCACTAGAATAACCATCAGGGCCATGGATGACTCTTCTCATTAGGGATAGAAAAGAGCACTTTCCTAATTTCATCCTCACCTGGAACACTACAAAGAAACTCCCAATCAGCCTGATCCACAACATTTCCTCTACAGGCAATGGTCCTTGAAAAAACATTTACAAAGCAACTAGTCCCCAATAAGTCCTTATAATACTGAACAAAAGCATTTGAAATATCCCCAAGATCCTTTCTCATTATACCACCTTTGTCCTCAATGCACATAACTTTATTCTGAATCTGCCTTTGACGAATAACCTGATGAAACATAGCAGAATTCACATCACCCCCTTTAGCCCAGTCACATTTTGCCTTCTGGGCTAAGTACTCATTTTTCGCTTCTGCCATAAGCAAATAAGACTCATGTAATTGTTTCTCTTTATCCATAAGAGCTCTATTTGTACTATCATGTTGTAACTCCAACTGACACTTGATAAACAAATTATAAGCAATGTCAGCATTTCTCTCAATGTCAGAAAACAACTCATTATTCAACACTTTCAACTTATACTTCAAACTTTTTAATCTTTTGACCACCTTAAACATCTTGGTCACGTCCACTTCCTCCTGCCAAACATCTTTCACAATATCATAGAATCCAGGGACCTTAATCCACATATTGAAAAACTTAAAAGGCTTCTTCATCTTACTAGTACTCTGACCATAGGTAATCAAGCAAGGACAATGATCAAAATAACCCTGTGGATGATAATGAGCATTCCATTCTTGCCACATATTCAACCATTCCAAATTAACCATCACTCTATCAATTCTACTAAAAACCCTTGTTTCACTAGGCTGTTTATTATTCCACGTAAAAAACGAACCACTAGACTTAAGGTCTTGTAGTCCACAGTTACAAACAACCTCCTAAAATGGAACCATCTCATCGTCTTTGACAATTTTCCCTAGTCTTTCATCAGCATACATCACATTATTAAAATCACCTAGAACAATCCAAGGACAAATTCATACTTAATCTCTCTAGAGCCACCCAAAGAGGCACCCTCTCTTTAATTTTATTAAACCCATACACAAAAGTAGCAAAGAACTCCATACCATTACTTAGGATTTTAACTTTAGTGTGAATAAATTGCTCAGCCATTTCAATAATACTCAACTCAACACTATTACCCTTCCAAAGAATCCAAATACGACCACCAGGATGTTCCTGAATATTAGTAACAAACCTCCAACCATGACACACATTATTCACTACTTTATTAAGAGACTGGCGCTTAACCCTAGTCTCTAGGAGCCCAAACAGGTCTACATCATTTTGATATAAAAACCACAACACATCATTCTGTTTAATTACACTGTTCAGGCCCCTTACATTCCATATGCCAATATTAATCATTTGGAGGACAAAAGGGATCACCACCACCTTTATCAACCAATTCAGCCACATCATCTACTTCAACCATCTCCTTATTAAAAATGACATAAAAATCACAAGCCTTACAATCCATAACACGAGACTCGTGTCTTATTAACCTATTGATAATTCTGGCAGGGGTGAACACAATACCAGTCATTGTTTGCGCAGGTGTGACCATTGGGGTGCTAGATGTAGAAGCTGGATGATTAACCACTTTACTACTACCCAATAGAGGAAATTCAGTAGGGTCCAAGGTGTGCTCAACAGTTGGTTTTGGTTTCCAAACTTGTAAAATCGCTTATGTGGCATGATGCGTGTCGTTTATGCACCAAAAATAAATGCCTAGGTACTACTAACATAAGCTAGTGGTAAATAGGGTCGATTCCTCAGGGAAGCGAACTTGTTCAACTATCGGTTTTTACCTATGGTCACAAAATTGGGGATTTTCAAAAATGATAATTAAACTACGAGTTATAAGATATGCGAGAGAATAAAAATACGAAAATTAACACAAGATGAGATAAAAATTAAGGAAAGGGAATATGTTGGGAATTCGGGTCGTTGTGTCTTACGTATGATTGACGTAATTGGGATAGGCCACGTTATTGGTGGGAAAGGCTGGGTTATTACGGTCAAGTCTCAAACCCGACTATACTTTCCGGTCTTAAGTCGCCCTAAGGTCGTTTTTGCTTAACTTCCGCTCTCAGAAAAACTATTTAAAATCGACAAACAAGTCTTACGATTCCAACCTTCCGGTCTAGGTCGGGAATTAACTAAATGTAAGGTCTCATGCGTGCACTCACTAAACCGAACATGAATTAAATCGTTTTACGATTACTCCCACCAAAAACGGTCTAACCCGACTACTACATATCAAACGTTCGACACAATTCCCTCATCCCAACATATAAAGGGTTTAGCTACTCATGATGGGATTAATAATGATTACGATGATAACGAATGAACTAGCATACGACATAGTAATATGAGGGATAAAAAATCAGATTATAATAAGGAAACAAGGGACATGAAACCAGCGAGAAACAAAAGGAAAAGGGCACGGTTTCGGTATTCTTAAGATGGATACAACAACAATAAAAAAAGCATG
The DNA here is from genome assembly GCA_029255685.2 of Silene conica. NCBI lineage: Eukaryota > Viridiplantae > Streptophyta > Magnoliopsida > Caryophyllales > Caryophyllaceae > Silene > Silene conica. The sequence goes on along the minus strand of CM055317.2, from coordinate 24,203,536 downwards.
CAATACGAGATGAATTAAGCAGGGATTTAGTAAGACTAAATTAGAACTAGAAACGGGGACTAACAAAGGGGAACGAATGAAATCAGGAAGTGAAAATCAAGGACAGAAAACGGATGAAAAACAACGATGAACACAAACATACGAAAACAGAGTATACGCGCGAAACTGATCGAAATTCACAGAACGAAAACAGTAAATAGAAACTAAGATAAGAATAGAAAATAAAGATAAGAAAAGAACGATTACAGTAACAAAGGCAAGAACAGAAATTGAAATCCTTAGAACGGAAGAACGAAAAACTCGGAAATATTGTAAAGATACGACGGCTACAAAGTTTCTGTAAATAATAACCTAAAAGTAAAATTTGCAGAGAGTATATTAGGGTATGAATTATATGACCTATTGCTCTCAAACGAGCCCTTTAAATAGGCAAAGAAAACTAAACTGCAGTAATAACTGTGGTGAACACGAAGGGTCAGAAAAGCTCTCGATCGAGAAAATTTCCTCTCGATCGAGCACTTTAGTCTTCAAAAACCAGTCGATCGAATATAGTAAGTAGCTCGATCGACTCCTCTTCTTTGACACCTCTCGATCGATCATTTTGGCTATCGACCGGGTGCTTTCTTCTTGGATAACTCTCGATCGAGTACATGACAGCTCGATCGAGGACATTTCTTCCACTAGATCCCTCGATCGAGCACAGGACATCTCGATCGAGGACTCTCTTCTCGAATGGGGCCTTCGACAGGGCAATGGTTGCTTCTTCACCTCAAAACTCTCGATTGATACGCAACCAACCGTGATTCTTCCATCGACTATTGAAACACAGTGCTTTCAGGTAGAAAAAGCTCGGTTTCCGCTACTATTCGGTCAATATCTGTGATAACTACGTTATTGACCCTGTTTTCATCGCTATTTCCCTTCACTTTGTCTAGATTTTATATCGGTTTTCCCGTCTTTATCCTCTTTTTAGCCTTAAATATCGTTGCATGCTATTTTCATGTGATTTCTATGTTTTTGTAGCATTGTCACGTTATTCTAGGTAAATTGTGGTCATGACGGAAGTTCCGAGAAGCTTACAAGGCAAGAGACCGAGTTCTAGTTCAAGTCGGGTGCATCTCTAGCTCAAATCGGGTGCATCTCGGGCAGCAGGGTGTATCTACACCCACCCAAAGACTTATTCTGGGCGCATCTCAAGCAGTCGGGTGTTATAACACCGGACTGCCCAAGTTACACCCAAAGAAAAGGAAAGAAAAGGACAAAACAAGAGCAGCCGGCGTAAAACCGACCCATCCGGCGTAACTTGACTTTGTCCGGTGCAAGTGGACCACGGCCGGTGTATTGATTAATTTGTTTGATGTATGTCACGTGTTACCTTTAGACTAGTGTTGGCATTTTTTTTAATTTTTGATTACTATTTGTGAGTGTTTTAAGTTTAGTGGGCCATGAGCAAGGGATTTGGTCATTTTTATTGGCCCATATAAATTGAGAGTTTTGGGCACGTGAGGAAGAAAGGAAGGGGTTGCACTTAATATTAATTCAGAGTAGTGCTGGGCAGGGAGGCGGAGAGCAAGAGGAGACGCACGGAAACAGTCCCAACTTTCACATTTTATTTTAGGGTTTTAGTCTTATTTTTCTCCCAAAAATTTTCTCTCTTAAATTAATATAGGTGTAGATTAATTATTTTCAAGTTTTAATCTTTTGGGTATGTAAGACAAGATCTACCTTATTTATGCATTTTTCTCTCATTTGTTGGTATCAATTTCTCATCCTTACTCTTTATTATTGTTTTTAATTATGTTTTATTGTTTAGATAATTTTAATGTAGTTTATTTATGTTTAGTCACTAAATTAGATTAAAGTTGCAATCTCATTTGTTCTAGCATTATGTTTAGTATAGTATTTAATGTGTCTTGTGTTAGATTAATTATGAGTCGTGAGTGGTCACCATTTTAGGGGGTGGGTTGACCAAACACTTATTGGTTTCTTAAAGTAGTTACATTGTTTGGTTGTAAAAGGTGTAGGGATTGAGGATTACCATGGGGTTTGACTAGATTATGGTTTGATTTGGGGACCTTGAAATGGGAAACCCTTTGACCCTTGACCATCAATGAGAATTGATTAGGTTTAGGAGTTGACCTCCCTTGTTAGACTAGTTGTCGACCTAGGTAGAACCCGAGAGGGGGAATCAATTTGGGTTGGGTACCCTTGGTATTCGGTTAGAAATCGGTCCTCGAGAGAGGGAGTGGGAAGACCGGGAGTTAACGCGTTTTAGACCCTTTGGCCTAGGAAAGAGGTGGTTGGGGTTTGGCCAACTTTAGTCATCTTGACCCTAGAGACCGGAGGAGTCCAACCCATGAACCCCGAGAGGGGTATGGTTAGGCAATACTAGTGTCTCTTAGTGAGCCCGAGAGGGAGTCTATGAGCGAATTAGAGGCGTTTCCACTCGATCCCATCACCTAAAGCAACCGAACTACAAGAATAAACCATTTCCTAGACCTTTTTATATCTGAGTAAACCATTCTTAGTTTGTTTAGTTTATTATTACTTTAGTTTATCTTGTTACTTCCAATTTGTTAGAGTAGTTCTTTAGTTCAAAACAACTTCCAGCATTGCTAGACTTAACTAAACACGAAGGTAAAACGAGAGGTACTCAACAAGTTACTCCCTGTGGACTGACCCTCGATTATTTGCATCGATTTATCGTGCACTTGCGAGGCTAAATATTTAAAGCTATCAATCTGCAAAATAGCAACACGAACACAAAGTAGCACACACGGGGTATAAAATGATATAAAATCACCAATTATCGTGAGAATGTGTGCTAAAACAAGACTAAAAAGTCTATACAAAATGCACACATCATGGCGCAATGTGATTCTAGAATTAGGCTAATGAAACTCTCTCATTCAACCTCAGAATTTCAGTTTTTTTCCAGCCAATAACGTGAACAATAGCAGCCATGTCAGCTTCCATTAACAATCAGCTTATTAATTAATGTTCCAACCCTATAATTAACCTGTAGGGTAGGGATGGCAATGGATCGGGTTGGATCGGGTTTTGTGAGATCCAAATCCAATCCACTTATTTAGTGGATCACCGATTCGTATCCATACCCGATCCATATCCAAAAGTCAATGATCCATATCCAATCCACCATTTTTTTAATCATTCATATCAATACCCGATTCATGATCCGATCCAAAACCATATCCATACCCCGATCCATATCCATTTCAAACCCGATCCATACCCATTTCAAAAACCAATTCATACCTATTTCAAAGCGCACACACTATAATTGTAATTCCGCTTTTTTCATATACACATATTAATATATGATATATAATTCTTCCACTTTTCCCATCTACTTGCTTTTATAGTTAAGGCAGAAAAATGGCCATTATAAAATCACATTTTTAGCGAAAAGTAATACAGAGTAATATAGAGTAGAAGTTGAACTAGTAACTAAATATAAAACTCCAAATACAAAGACAATAAAATCCCCACAAAATAAAATTATTAAATGTCATGAACAAAAACAACAATATAATGTCTCATGTTACAAAACAAAATAAGAGAATATGGATTTTGATTTCCAAGCTTCTAATTGCACACTTCGTGAGTTCATGGCTGACAACCCAAAAACCTGTTACAAAAATAAGTATTAGTATTCTATAATCCATAATACATTATAACATTAGATCCATTTAAAATTACATACCTACCAAAGCATAAGTTGTTAATCCTCTTCTATTTCTACATCCTCATCATTAGAAATAGATTCATAGTGGAGATAACGACTTGAAGTATCTGTGATAAAATCTTATATTAATAATCACATGCATATAAATATAAAACTAGTGAAATTATTAAATTGCTAACCTTTAAACTCGGGAAGCCTCCAACGTTGTAAACACATCAAAGCTTCTACGGTGTTCGGGAGAAGTCTACTACGATGTGGTCCAACAACTCTACCACCACCACTAAACGGCACTCTCTGACACAACAGATCGTAACTTTCTCCCATCATCACTAACAGGTACTTGTTCATCGTCATCAACTTCTTCATTAATATTCTCTCGCGTTCCATCGACATTATTATTAGCCTTTTCAATAAATATTTTTCAAACATTAGATAGAATATAAAAACATTATTTAATTTACTAAATGTATATACATTCTGATATATTATAGCAAATGCATGCGTAACAATTACCCTTAACAATTATCATAAATACGTAGCAATTGTACTTGGATGTAGTAGTAGCAAGATAAGGAACTGCAATTGAGGATGTTAAACTTAATAAAACAAGGAGTTTTTCTTTCTTTTATGGATGACGGGGGCCTACTACTTATTATATTCTATATTTATTGTTTGGTATTATAAGCTCCTAAATAAGTGTCCTCACTTATTTGACGGGAGGGTCTCCCTTGTGACGGATTAAGTTGGTTTTATTTGGTCCGTTAAAATACAATAAGCTCCTAAAGAGTAAAGACTTGTCTTTATCTTCCCTAATGAATTTTATTTGGACCGTCACAAACTTATGACGAATATTATTCGTGGTAAAGTCTAAGAATCTATAGTGTAAAGTAAAGGTAAAATAGAAAACAAGTCCTAATAGGGAAATTTAAGCCAGCTACCTAACCTTTTTTGTCAATGCAACCTCGCCTTAATCAATAGTAAGAGTTAGGGCTATTAATGAGACGAGATGGCTCGCAAGCTGCTCGAGATCGGCTCGGTCAAAGCTCGGCTCGTCTGGGCTCGGCTCGAGCTCGGCTCGCATACTTTTCGAGTCAAGCCGAGCAAAGTCTGGCTCGGTTCGAAAAGCTCGCGAGCAGCTCAAGTGTTAAATATATAAATATATTTTAAATTTTATTCCATTTTAAAAAAAAAAAAAAAAAAAAAAAAAAAACCTAAAAAATACGTTATTCAACAGCCTACACGCCACTAGCCCACTACTACCCAATTACCCTACTATTCCCAAATTCACCCAAATGCCCACTTACCCAATTATTCTCAAACCCTAACCTATCAAACAAGTAAACAATAAAAATCTAGAAATCTAAACTCAAAGTCAAAACTGCTGCAACCCGCCAACATCATTTTTCGTCGCCCATACCTCATCTTCTTCCTTGGTTGTTCACGGAGTCACCGTCACGCATTCACACGTCCACCTTCAAGCTAGGTACTTTTTTCTCCTTAATGACTTCCTAGTTCCTTCTTTCAGTTGAGGTACTCTACATCTCGTTATTCCGTATACAATTCGCACTATGTTTTCGGTATTGCCGTGCGTATCTGTTTGCCACGATAATTCAGTTTACTTAATTTCTGTCTGTTTTATTTAACGTGTTTGAGTTACTCTGTTTCATATCCGTTTTCCCAGAATTCATAAGTTTGTGATTTGTTCTGTGTTTTGCTAGTGATTTTTTTCCGTTTCAGTATAACCTGCGCATAACTTCCATTCGTTCTGTTTCATATTTTTTGCTTTCCTGAGTGTAAATGTTTGTTTACAAGTTTCAAATTTCTTAGAAAATGGTGAGTCGGTAAATGTTTGTGTACAAGAACTAACATGAATAATTGAATAATGGTGAGTCGGTAAATGTTTGTGTACAAGAACTAACATGAATAATTGAATAATGGTGAGTCGCCTTATTTCTCATGAAAATAAGTTTCGGATTTTTATGAAATAATTGAATTTCAATTACTCAGCATTTTTTGTGACTCTGAAGTCTGAAACATATGCTGCTGATCACAAACTCACAAAGAGAGCTAGAAAACTATATGTTTCAATTATTTAAATGAGATTCGTACAAGAACTTTGACTATGCATTTTTTGTGATCAGTAGCTTATGCAATTCAATTATTTTTTGATTTATTTTCGAATTTTGATACTTAAATTTCTTACTGTATAGAATAAGAGAGCCAGAGAAATAAGGATAACGATGACTGGTAAGTTCTTTATTTATAGTCTACTTGTCCGGTACTTGAATTTCAATGTAAATTATTTAATGAGATGGGTGTATTTTTTGTTTACTTGTATGTATTGCAGAACCGACAGAACCCGTCTCTCCAATCACGTGCCCTTCAACAAGTAGAGTAGAAGAATTTTTCGTGAATCTTGATGATGAGATGGAAATTGAAGAGGAAATTGAAGCGCAAGTATCGGAGGATAATCATCAGCCCCATCCTAATTCTACCGAAGATGTGCTTGTTGTGGAAAGTCCGCCTCCTCATCCTTTCAAACGAGGAAGAAAAGCCGATGTTTGGAAGGACTTTTCAGACCCAGCTTTGGTTAAGGGGATATGGAAATCTAAGTGTAAGTATTGTGACAAAGCATTAACTCATTTAAAATCTGGGGCAACAACTCATTTTAATAGACACTCAAAAAAATGTTCGAAGAAGACATTGTTTTCTAAGAGGCAAAAGCTTATCAATTTTTTACCATCTAATTCGAGTGCCGGTGCATCCCAAGCCGAGTTTGTTAGTGCTTTACATGATGGCCAACTTGACATATTGGTGATGAGGGAGGGAATTGCACATTGGATACCTATGCATGAGCATCCTTTTAGAATTGTGGAGGAAGAGGGTTTTAATTTGATGATGAAACGTGGCATTCCACAATATAAAAGTATGTCTCGGCATACCATAAGAAGTGATTCTTTTAGTGTGTATGAGAATGAAAAGAAGAAGCTGAAATTGTTGTTGAAAGGTGTTGAGAAAATTTCTTTGACCACTGATCTATGGAAATCAAAACCACAAAAGATTGAGTATATGGTCCTAACGGGTCATTTTATTGATTCTGACTGGAAGCTTCAAAAGAGGGTTTTGAATTTTGTTCACTTACCTCCTCCTCGAAAAGGAAGAGACATAGCCAATTGCATATTCAAATGTCTAAAGGAGTGGGATATAGAGAATAAAGTAAGTGTTTTCCCTAGATTATTTCATTTTTCTTATAATTTTCATTGAACACTACTTGTAAGCTTATTATCTTCTTTTTTCTTTTGTAGGTCTTTACCATTTCAGTTGATAACGCTTCAACTAATGATACTTGCATTCAAGTTCTTAAGGACACTTTCTCTCTCACTAAAAGGTTGATTTGTGGTGGTAAGTTGTTTCATGTTCGTTGTTGTACACATATTTTGAACATTATGGTAAAACACGGTCTTAAAACTGTGAAGACTATTATAGCTAATGTTCATGATAGTGTTGATTGCATTAATCAAAGTGATTCACGCCTCCAAATGTTTACTGAGCTTGTACAACAATTTAACCTTAAAGAGAGAATATTGGTTCTTGAATGCAACACTCGTTGGAATTCCACTTATGAAATGTTAGCTTGTGCAATCAAGTTCAGAAAAGTGTTCGCAAGGCTAGCTCAAGAAGACATTCGTTATACTTATTGTCCTAGTGAAGAAGATTGGACAAAAGTTGAAAAGTTGATTGAGATATTAGCAGTTTTTAATGATACAACCAGCATTATTTCAGGATCTGAATACCCTACTTCTAATTTGTTTTTGGCTGAAATTTATAGAATTAAAGTGTTGTTGGATACAAATGTCAATTCTTCTGATGATTTTGTTAAGGGTTTAGTCAAAAACATGAAAGAAAGGTTTGATAGATATTGGGGCGAGTGTAATTTGCTTATGGCCATTGGATCTGTGTTGGATCCTCGAATGAAGATGAAGGTTGTGGAGATTACTTTTCCAATGATGTTCAAATCTGATGTAGTTCGAGATAATATCAATAAAGTGAAAGACACATTATATGAGCTATATAAGGAATATGTCACCATGTATTCTCCTACGGGACAAACTAATGAAGGTAAAGGTAGCTCTTCTGGGGGTGTAAGGAGCAACACTCCAGGATTGTCTGAACTTTTAAGAGCAGTGAGAAGCGAGGATACGATTGAGTCTAGGAAATCTAAAATAGATGATTATCTTGACGAGGGGTGTTATGTTCCTCTAGAGGACGAGTGTTTTGATGCCTTGGAGTGGTGGAAAGATAAATCAATGAAGTTTCGTATATTATCCAAGTTCGCAGCTGATATCTTAGCCGTTCCTATTACCACTGTTGCCTCAGAGGCAACTTTTAGTGCTGGTAACAGAGTTATTGATCTTTATCGTGCTTCATTGAAAATGGATACAGTACAAATGTTGTTGTGCACCGGCGATTGGTGTCGATCTTTACATGGGTTGAAACGAAAGAATAAGGTAACAACAATAATGTCTTTTATTCACTTCAATTACTGTAATTAAACTTTTGTTTGATTTTTGAATATTATTTTTTCAAAACAAAAGCGAGGATCAACCAAAGGAAATTCGACTCCCATTTCCATAGGTTAATTAAGTGCAAATGTTGTTATATTATTTAATCTTCATATAGTACCAAATTAAATTGTGGATTCAACTTGTTTCCTTTCGTTAAAAACTTATTTGTGTAATATATATATATATTGTTGTAGGAGTTGCGAGGAAACCCACGAGACGATGATGCATTGCTTGTAGAAGAAGAATGAGATGTGAGAAGATTGAAAAGGACAAAGATGGTTTTGGCTTTGGCTCCGATGCATTATTTAGTTTTTTTCACGTTTTTTAGAAAGTGTGTAGTCAAATGGAGTATTTTTTATTTAAATAACGTAGAAAGACTTGTTTTACGAACTTTTGCACTCAAACGAGTAAATTTATCGTATTATGCACGAAGTTGTAAGAATTGTTATGCTATAATTAACTTTTTTGAACATAAATAAATTAAAGTGATGAGACGAGCTTATTACGAGCCAAAATATAAGCACTTTATGAGCAAAATCCGAGCTCAACACGAGCCACGAGCTCGAGCTCGAGCCCATCCAAACATATCGAGCTCGAGCTCGAGCCTATGAAATTAAAGCTCGACGAGCTCGAGCTCGAGCCGAGCACACCATATAGTTTTCGAGCTCGAGCCGAGCACTCATAGGCTCGTGCTCAGCTCGGCTCGTTAGCACCCCTAGTAAGAGCAATACATGCAGATAAAGAGCAATAAGTTATAAGTTAAGAATCAATTCCGCATATAAAGTCTGAAGATTAAAACAATCAATCGTACATGCAGAGAAAAGAATGATGGAGATAAGAACTTAGATAATAAAACAATGAAGCGTACATACAACAGTTAAAGGAAAAAAATATTAATGGAGATAAAAACTTACATGATAAAGCAATCAATTTCAGAATCCAGCAGCCCTAGCCTTTAAACTTTGGTTTGACAGTTTTAAAAGCACTTTCAATCTCAATATAAAACCAGGGCTTTGTCTTAAGTAAACTGCTAATGAAAATTTTAGATATTTGTGTTTACTCAACTCATATTTTTTTTATTAATTTCCTTAATAATTTTTTAATTGTTTACGGTAGATTTTCTGAATTTAGCACCAATTTAAGAAAAAAAGGTTACTCTATTATTAAATTAAAATCAAAATTTTAAAGTAAAGAACGTTAAAGACTAAAGTGAACTCAAAATTTTCATTAACTAATGAATTAATAATAAAAATAATTTTGTTGATGTTCAGTTGCCTTTACTTCGTTCGTCGTTACACCTTATTCTTTTATACTTGAAATCTTACTCTTTAAATTCAGTTCAATTCTATACGATAAAGTCAATATAATTCAACTTTTTCAAGTTTAGTTCAGTTTAGCTCAATTGAGCTTATATAATTGAAGTTCAACTCCTATAAGTTCGATTCAGAAAATCAAAGTTTAGTTCAATTCATACTTATTTTCCTACAACTTCAGCTTCTATAAATTCAATTCAACTCCAATAAGTTTAGTTCAGTTCCTACAAGTTCAGGTTCAACTCAGCTCCTCTAAGTTCATTTCAGGAGATATAAGTTTAATTCAGCAAATTTAAATTCAAAAGAACAAGGTTTTTTCTAATTATAATTTAGTTCGTCTTAAAAGATAATTTGAGCATTTAGTAGAGATAGTATCATTAGTGTTATGAATAGTTTATGAGCTTTATTATAGTAAAATTTATGAGCTTTAATGTAAATTTATGAAGATCTTCACATTAATCTATCATGTTAGAGTCTTACAGATCTTTCATTCATAATGCTATTGTGAAATTGACGAACTTGAGAAATTTGTATTTTTTTTAATAATCAAGTTGAATTATTAATAAAATGATCTATTTCACCTAACAAGTATTGGTATAATTGATAAAATAAAAAAAAATTATTAATCTCTAATAGTTAAAATGACATAGTTCACCTAACAAGTATTAGTTAGGGATGACAATGGGTGGGATATGGATAGGGTGGAGCCATATCCATATCCATATCCATTTAATTTATGGTCATCCATATCCCACCCTTATACGTTTAATTTTTTTTCCATCCATCCATATCCATATCCACCGGGTGAAGCAGGTGAAACGGGCACCCGTTGGATATTTTTACGTTCATAAAATTTAACTGCGATATATAAAAAACACACCTAAGACGAAAAAATTAAAACAGTACATTAGCAAATAAATCCGGGTTACATGAAATATGTACAATGTTTACACGCCAATGAACAAAAAATGCAATAAAATATTAGTTTGCTAGTTACGATGACGGGTAAACAACTTAATGTTCGTTCAGGTTCGTTTTGGGCTCATGAAATATTTAGCTCCCCATGAGATATACGTCATGTCCAGTGTATTCCTGGACAAAAGAACATTTTTAGTGGTTTCTAAGTTTACTTTTATAAAATCTGTACAAATTATTTATTTATTTAGAAAAAAATAATTTTACACACTAATTTAGGATATCCATCGGGTGATAAGCGGGTGATAGCCCTTGATCCAAATCCCATCCTAAATTCACCCATATCCATATCCCACCCTAAATTTAAAAGAAAATTGTAATCCATATCCCACCCATTTAATTTCGGGTGGATGGATATCCACAGGGTTAGGGTGAGACTGTCATCCCCAGTATTAGTATAATAGATCCACTCAAAAAATCTAATAGTTAAAATGCAGATATGTAGTATAGAGTATAGACCATACTTTGGAAGTTGGGAGTTGGGGCGAAATCAATTTCTAGTTAAATTAACTTAAAATACTTAAAAGTAAAAAATAAGGAGAACCAAATTTACACTTGTAAGGGGGAGCCCGGCTAGTTTCGCGGGTGCCCACAAATTTCATATAATTTTTCCTTTATTTTTAATAAAAGGTTCCGTTTTATAATAAAATAAATAAATAATAATAATAATAACGAAAAGCTCGATTTTTCACAGGCAAGGAAAGAAGTGCAGATCAGGTCCTGTACAGAATTAAATATGCTATGTGTGTATATTTGTATAGTCATACTTCGGATAAGTTTTACAGGAGATTTTTACAAACTATAGAAATAGCTAGATTTCTTTCTTGGCAATAGTGGTTATTCTTTTTGTATTGATCTTATCATTTCTTTTGCCCCTTGTGCATGAATAAAAGGATTATAACATTCATGCAAAAATAATAATAATAATAATAATAATAAACCAAGTGATGTTAGTCCAGTGGTAACTGAGTTAAACCTTAAAACTTGTCGAGACTCAGGAGTTGGGAGATCTCAGATTCTATTATCAGCTAGGGCGATGACCACTTCGCCACTACAGCCGCGATGGGTGGTTTACATGGTCCATGTGGTGGTACGGGAATGCATGGGCTCGGGGGGATTAAACCCCTTATCACAAAAAAAATTAATAACAATAATATTTTTTTTAGAAAACAACTGAGATTAATAAATATTAGTATTTCGCTTGTGAAAAGAATTCGGGTCGATTTTGTATTTTAAATGGGTCTGAATCTGGGAAAAAATGGATATGGATCAAATTTCGATAGGGTTAAAGGTGGATATGAATCGGTTTCGGGTCGGTTATGGATCTTAAGTGGATCGGGTGGATCGGTTCGGTTATGGTTATGAAATGGATCGGCCTGGATTCGGATCGGGTATTTTTTGGGTGGATTTCGATTCGGGTTCCAACTAATGGATATAGATATGGGTTTTCAAACGATGGATTTGATCGGTAAATTTCCCTCGGATCGGTTCCGTTTCGGTTCGGTATTGAACAAACTGTCATCCCTACTAACCTGGCCTATCAACCCTTTATACTTAATTAAAAGAAAAAACATAGGTCAAATAGATAAACTACGGTAACCAAGAAACGACTCAACTAAAGTGGCAATTACAACACATCCTAAACCATCATATATTACTCTAATGCAACTGTCAATTCGCTGACATGACATCTCAAATTTTAATTAGAGTCTGACGTGGAAGTATATTAGATTAGCTACGGTAATTGAAAATAAAAAGAATAAAAAAATAAAAAAATTATTCTAATAATCTAATTGAGGAAAAGCCGAAGAAAGATCTTCATAAAATATTCCATTTTCATATTGTATATCACAATTAATAATTGCAACCGAATGAATAAGATAAGATGGTGTGAAAAATGCACATTTTGAAATATAATCCAATTATGCTAAATTTATGGAGATTCTTTCCAAAATTTACATGCTAAAATCATGAAAGTCATGGCTAAATTTGTTACATCAGTTAACAAATACAAGAAATTTGGTGAGTTATAAAATGAAAAAATACAAAACCACTTCTTGGAATTAACATGACAATTATCTTTTCCATTTCTCATGCACCATTAGTTTTTGGATTTGTTATCGCTCATTAAGTTCGGTAGTCAAGAGCTTGGTTTTGCATTTGGATTTACATCAATACTAGTGTAACACCCGTGAAAAATCACGGGGTTGTGTACACTTACTTTTAAAGATGACAAAGGCAAATTCATTTCATTATATAACAATTCTATTTATTCGAACAAATTGATTTTTAACGGGGTTGTTTTGCATATAAGATATGTTCGGTTTAAAGGTGAATTTCCTGGTACACTAATTTTCGAATATCTGTTACCAATGATGGAAATATTTGGATTAATTATGATAACATGAATGAATAAGATATATAAGAAAAAAACAATAAACGATTAAAAAAAAGATTAAATACTTCCTCCATTTTTATATAATGTACCCATTTTATTAATTTACTACACTCATATATTCAACAAATGGGAACATTATATAAAAACGGAGGAAGTAATTAATAATGATTAATTTGGAAAGTTATTTTATTTGCTGAATTGGTGACAGAACTTAAGTTGACGGACAAATAGGGTGAATAAAATAATTAATCAGGTAGAAATCTAAATTAAATGGGTGTATTAAAATTCGATAATCTACGACAAAAATTACAGTTTCTCGAAAACCTCCTTGTAAACAACATTCGCTGATGTAAAAAAATATGGACTAATAAAATAAAAAATTACCTTGACATAATAATTAATGAAAGATGGAGATATAATAATTAATGAGAAAAATCAATTACTGGATGATGGATAAAGATGAGTTAGAAAAATAGGAAAGAAGTTACATAGAAAAGCAAAATGGAGAAAAATGAGATTACAGACTTTTTTTTCAAAAATAATTAAGAAAAATACTAAAATAACCCTGGTGGTATAGTCCATGAACTGTATAATTAGGATATTATGTTACCTTAACTCAGATTCAGAAATATTAACAATCATTAACATAATTTCAGCTATGGAATATATTATATCATATTATATACCACATTTTCCAAAATACCATAGGAGCTATATTATATTCCTCGTAATGCCACATTAATATATTTGTCAATCATCATGGATTACTAAGAAAGTAATTGATATCGCTTAAATAAAATAAAATCTTTACAATGCATGCTTCACGATAGTTTGACAGTGGTATTAGACATGCCTTCGGTTCTATTTGGTAAATCTAATTGAAAATTGTAGTTGAAAATTGAAATATTAACTCAAATCTAATAAGCTAGAAAAATAATAGACATATTTGGTGTACCAGTCATTAAATCTGTCATACTTTGTACCCGTCATTAAATAATACGATTATGTATCATACGAAATCATTCTATATATTCTCTAAATAATTAATATTCTCTAAATAATTGTTTAGAGAATATAAAAGGCAAATTAGAAAATCTGACTTGTTTTACGTTGTCTTTTTTGATAGATAAAACACGTTTTTTAAATCAATTAGGAAATCTGACTTGTCAAATTTCAAAGTATTATATTTTTCGGAAAAATTGTTTTGTGAGGGTGAATGTGAGGGCGTCATATTTTTAATAAAATTTAAATTAACCCAATTTAATAAGGTATTGTTACATTCTTAAATTAACCCGTCATGTTTTGTACGAATTTGAAACTATGTGGCAAAATAAGTTAATGGTGAAAAATAGAGGATTCGATAAAAAGTACTTTATATTTGCAAACCATTAAAAGCAACTTTATTAGTTCACAACGTAATTATCTTCAATGATTATCGAACTTTATATTCACCTAATTAACCCCTAATTATGTTCAATGATATTCTTAATTTATATTTTCAGACCATTAAAGGCAACTTTATTTTATTATATTCTCTAAATAATTCGAGAATCATTTTGTGAGTCGGATTCTTGAAATTTCAAATTTAATTTGGTATGAAAACGTTACATTACAACCCATTAATTGAAAATATGGGTGCAAATTCCATATTTAATAATGGCTGACTTGTCAAGAATGATTTGTCAAAATTGTAAGGATTTAATTGGCTGATGAAAACTTGTTTTGTGTGGGTGAATGTGAGGGTATGTAAGGCCTAATGCTGTTACCAGTTACCACCTAGTGCCATATATTGATAATTGCAAGATTCTTTTATATTAATAATGATGATATGTAGGGAATTATGGTAAACCACCGTAGGGAATATATATGGAATATTTAGGATTTGTTATTAGTATAATCTGATTGATTGTTATTAGTATAATATTATAATATTTATAATATTTAGGAAATCTCGGTATAATATTTAGGAAATCTTGGAATGATTATAATAATAATAATAATAATAATAATAATAATAATAATATTATAATAAATAAAAATATATGACTTGGCATAAATTGAGGGTTATCATTGGTCTACGAAACTGATTTTTGTGAGAGTGAATATGAGTGAGCGAAAGAGTGAACGGTGGAATATTAGCGCGCCACGTATGCAATTATACATTCTTCTTTTATAGTAATAATGATGATTGTGTCTTTTTATTTTATGCCAGTTCATCTCCTACTTTATTTTTGTTTATTTTTATTTATTTATTAAAATAGATGATATTGTTTCCCCACTAAAATAACTCTGGAGAGACGTTCTCTCACTACATTATTAAGAGAACATTTTGTTGTACTCCTTTGTGTAATTTTTGTACCACTTATTATCCAAAATATCTATTTTTATCTGGTACATGTTTTCATAATAATTGTACCTATTTATCACGTTTTGACGTATCGTAATCATTTTTATTAGTATCTCATTTAATATTATACATTCCCCTTTTATTATTTTTTGCACCATTTGTTCCTGTTTATAATCGGTCTCTTAATAAATTTACCGAGAGAATGTCTTTATAGAGAAAGTAGTAATTTATTAATATATCTTCATTTCTTAAATTCTATCGAAAATAAAAATAGAAAAAAGGTAAAATTAAACAAGTACAATATTATTAGATTGTTGGGACTTGGGAGATTAAACTTCAATCGTTACCTCATTCGGAATATATTTTAATCTATATATATCTTTTGTGAAAAATGAATTTTAAATTTTAAACCCACTACAAATTGTCTTGGAATAATTTAATTGTGACACTTTTACAAATTGTTCAAAAAATATGGAGTTTATTATATGGAGTTTAATATTTTCTCTCTTAATATTGAAAACTTACAGCTATCATTGGCCTATTTATATGGTTGAATTCGAAATAAATTAAACATTATATCTAAATTATGGTATGATTAACTATATTGATCTAGAAATTAAAAAACATGCCCGTGAATTTCACGGGTTTAGACCTAGTAATTATATAATAACCAAAACAAGATATACTTTAATCTACCAATTAAAACACCTTATTAAATTGTCTTTCAAAATCTAATTTATTTTCTCAACGTTACTCGAAAATTGCAAGAGCCATTAATCTCTTTTAGTCTCCATATACATCTCGAAAACTGATGAGTAAAAGATATGTTGAATATTAATTCCCCTTCACTTCCTCTTCATTCATCTTCCAAATTGAATCCTGTAAAACAATACCCAAAAATCTGTTGAATATTCTCCACATATAGTTTTCAGTCTCTAAAATGGCGATAACAAGTGTTCTTAATATTAGAATATAATTATCTTAATTTTGTTTCTTTAATTAATTTACATATATCTTAAAATTCTCAAATATGAATTTTATAGTTTCCTTTTTTAACTATGTCTTAATAGTTCTACTTTTATCCCGTCTTACAATTATTACTCTTATTAACATTATCATATGTTATCTTATTATATATTATCAATATTTTTTTCAAATGTCCTTTTATATATATATATATAGAATCAAGATCTCGTGCGAACTTTCTTACGGTGCGAACCGTACGAACGGTTCGCATCGTAAGGGAGTTCGCACGGGATCTTGACCCTATATATATATTAAAAAAAAATCGGTTTTATTTTAAGTATGCATGTTCAATAAATAAAATTTGTGGTTATATAATAAATATAATTTGTCGTCTTCTTTTAAAATAAAAGTACACAACCCCGTGATTTTTTCACGGGTGTTACACTAGAAATAAAATGATGAAGACAGGCCTTCATTATGAATGAGAGACCTTCATTTGTCAGGACTGTGTTGGTCGTAAGAACGTATTTTAATGCCCGCCATTTTACATAATTTGAAATATCAACAGTGAGATTAACTCACCATTATTTTTTCAATAAGTTTAACAACTTTAAGACACTCACAAAATATTAAAAAATTCTGATAAAACGAAAACTCCAAGGTCTACTTATGAACAATTTTGGTTATATAATAACTATAATTTGTTGTCTGCTTTTAAGTAAAGTACACAACCCTGTAATTATTCACGGGTGTTACACTACTTTTCTATTATAAAAACCATTTAAAATATATGTAATAAAAAATAAATATAATATTTACATATTTAACGAAAAAGGTGAACCAAATTTAATATAAAAAAAATTTAGTCACATAACTTTTCATTGCAACTTCACTAAAAATTCTCATATTATAAATATTTTTTTGCCAAAATGAGTTAAAAAAATATTTGAACATGCATTCTAGTAATTAGGAATTTTAGAATTAATATTTGATCAATATTTTTTATTTTCAATAATAATAAAATTAATTTAGTATAATCATTCCTACAAATAAGATATGTGGTTTGTAACATCCCAATATTTCGGGACTTGAAAGTTTAAAGATTTTAAGTTCAATTTCGAAATTAATTTATATTTCGTAATTTCATTTAAATAATTGTTTAATTTATGGGGAAATATTTTAAAGGGGTTTAAATGAGATTTTATTTAATTGCGTAAATTATGTTTTAACAATTTAATTTGTTGGTCCGAAAATATTTATCTCATTTTAAGTCGGTGTTCTTAGCTTAAATAATCTTAAAACTTGTCTTATGGGCCTAGGATGTTAATGGACCCATTTCCCTCATCATTCTTCACAAAACCCTAACCCCAATACCCTCATCTTTCTTCTTCATTTCATTTTTCAGATTTATAACAAACACCATTTTTGAGATTTTTCCCTTTAAGTCTTAAAACTCGCATAAAAACTTCGTTTCTTATCCGATTGAGCCGATTTTTGCGCCTACTTCTTCCTCTCGTCGTCCTCCATCTTTCTATTGGTAAGAATTTCCCCAAAATACTTCTGTCTTACTTGTTGGACGTGGCTTTTAGTGCACGTTTTTCGAGACTTGTGTTATTGTTGGTGTTTCTAGTTGTGGGCTTGGTCGAATGGAGTAGCTTTGGGTCATATTCTTGAGGATTCGAGAAGTTATAAGGTAACCTTGATGAGGAAAGCTCGGTTTATGTCATAAAGCACCATTTATGTGAAATTTCATGTTGTTTATGGTTTTGATGTGGGTTTTATGTATGATAAGTTATGGGTAACTTATAATCTAAAATTTTACATAAGAATCATGTTAGGGATGTTTAGTTTCTGATTTGGGTTGATAGAATTGATGGGTCATTGTTGTTTATGGTTTTTAAGAACACATACATGTTGTTCATGAAATTGGGAGTATGATTTTATTATTTTGATTCTCAGTTTTGTCACACATGTATTATGGGTAGTATGAAATTCATGTGGAAATCGTTGTTGGAAACTGTCTCATGAGTTTTGATTAACTTCTAGTTGTCGAAATGGCATTTTCGCGTAATAGGGACTCCCAGCCGGTCAGCCGACCGGCTAAGAGCCCTATGTGGGTATTTGTGCTTTAAGCTGAGGAAGGGTCCTCGGCCGGTTTCCCGGCAGCCGGTCCACCGGCTGAGAGCCCTTTTTCCTGTGTTTTGTGATGTTGGTTGAGAGAGTATGACTCTCAGCCGGGTGGCCGGCGGCCGGTCCACCGGCTGCGAGCCCCTCCTTATGTGATTTTTCCAGTGTCCAAAAGAGTGACCAGTGTCCTCAGCCGGCCCGCCGTCTGCCGGTGGCCTGACTGGCAGAGAGCCACGTTCTACCAAAGATCGTTGATAACTTTTGTTTTGTGAATCGGAATCCCTTAATTCTTCTTCCCTATGATTTGTATGCCTGTGTGAAGCTCAAAAAATTGGACGACACTTATGTCGGGTTCGTAAATAGATTTGAGGAGAAAGACCTCCCGGTCGGGCAACCGGAAGGGAAATCGGCTCTCGCCTCAAAATAGTTTCTGAAATTGGTTAAGTGTTGAATGGATGCTTAGAAATGAAATATAGATTTACCAATCGAGTTTTAAGTTGTTCTTTCTGCTTTAACTCATATAGTCGTACCACATCTTTGAGATGTTGTTGTGTGTTACATGTAAAACCCATACTATGAGCTGTTATACGACTCTTGTTCTCACCAGACTACGTTGCGTTTCTGGTATGACCGTTAGGGTTGTGCTCCCGGTCAAGTTTCAGATCATCCGCCCGACTTAGAGCGTACTTTGTTCCTAGCTAGTTCGAGTCTTGGAGGTGTCTTGGGCACTTTTCGAATTGAGGAAGTATTATACCTCCAGGGTATGGCCTGATTTAGACTAGGACCGTATATAGTTTGTCGTCCTACCAAGGGATTTGAATAGTCTGAGACTAAGTAGACTTGATGTTGTTGTATAGTGGAGTCGCCATATGCAATCTTCCACGTTATTATGTTTACTTTGTTTGGCGTCTTGTCAATTGGTTGACTTGTCTCGCTTGTTGGCACGTTACTTGGTGACGGGTATGTTTGAGTTAGTGATTGTGGAAGCATGGTGAAATATGGTTAAGTAAAGTGAAAGGTTATTTATTCATAGCTTGTTATGATGATGTATGGACTTATGCTTCACATGATTATCGTTTATGTTGGAGCATGCTTATGTGTATTATATGTTTACCTGTTTACGTGTTTATTAGATGGCTGGGAGAACCTCTAGTTGCTTCCCACTAATTGTGTCGTACATGTTTTCATGTATGTAGGTTTGTGCTGTTTGTGATGGGGATACTGTGAGAGCTAGCGAGCGATGTTGTACACCGACATGACATTTACCTTCTCGTTTAGCTAGACTCTTTACTTATCGTTTGATATACTCTCGGGGTATGCTATGTGACACCCCGCGATATAGCATAAAAATAAACAAGTAAATTGCAGCGGAAATACGATACTTTTAAAAACTTTTCGACATATTTATTAAAACGTTTTCGCGGAATATCAAAACAACAAGCGGAAGACTAAAACTAATAAGAAAGTATAAATTATACACGAATACTTAAATAAACGAGGGATAAGATATCCCACGATAACAACATGAATTAAATCTAAACTAAGCGAAAGGGTAATTGTCGAATGATCAACAATGCTCGCTAGCCACACGTCTTCCCCAAACAGCACCAACCTACATTCATGAAACATGAACGCCACAGTCAGTGGGGAGTAACTCAGGGGTCTCCCAGCTACTTTACGTCAAAATACAAATAGATAACAATAAGAACATATTGTATATGGAGTAGTACATGTGAATATGAGAAATATCAAAGCATGATACCCAAAATCAGGTCAACAACCAGGTGATCGACTCAGAGACCAACACTTGATGGCATTTCCAATCACACAAACAACAACAACCAAGAATAGAATGAACGTCGTCAAGTAGCATAACCGCTACAACTGACAGTCAGGGAGTATAACCGCTCCACTAACAGGCTAGAGAGTATAACTGCGCCCTAGCTACCGGAGCGCATAACCACGTCATCCGGATACTATGTATAGCGCATAACCGACAACTATATGCCTAAGACCTGGCCAGACCTCTCGATGTAATAACCTACACCGAACGACACACTGGAACCGGCCCGCATAACCACGGACACCGAGCAATCCCGAACATAGTTAAATAAAATCCCATAACAGGAGTAGCGTTTGTTCATTATAGTGATACACAAATCGTATCACCGCTATCTATTCACAATCAAGGCAACATAACCGTTACCAACACAATTTAGGGTGACATAACCGTCACCTAAACACAAGCGAGACAACATAACCGTCACCCTACTCATCTTAAGATAACATAACCATCATAAAAACACAATTTAAGCTAACATAACCACTAACCAACTCATTTACATACAAGAGCCATCAATCGATAAATAAGACAACACTTAAGTCCATTCCATACGGGAGAAGAATAAACGGAACTGATTAATAAAACATAAGTTCTAAAAGCATTTTACATTTCAGTTGTCGTGTCATAAAATTCATAATTATTTCAAATAAAATCTAAATGATACAAGGCCAACTATATCAGATTAATAAGACTTTTATCTACAATATTTGTCAAATAAACATTTTCAAAATACGAACTTAACAGGAGGTTATTGTCTGATCTTTACAGTGTGTCAGAAATCGTCACACAAAATGTATTGCTTCATAAAACGGGTTTAACAAATTATTTTGGGGCAAAGAAAACTCCTAACATAATCTAAACTCTTCAAAGTTTAATTATTGAAAAGTACCAGAATAGTTTCAAAGTATAAAAATGGTTTTCGAAATAATTTTTGAGCTACTGTCAGTTCTGCGAGTATTTCAGCGCAATGTTCGTAAATAATTTATTGTGAACAAACAACATGTAAGAAAATTACGAAATTTTAGAGGTAGACTCTACACTTAAAATTAATAGGGGTCTATTTTCAACATTTTCAAAGATTGATACTCTAAGATGTTGATGCGCGCGATTTAGTCGTCGGTTCTCACGCATCAAACACATTTATAAAAACCCAAATTAGTAGTATAATAGGGTTATCGTTCGCGAAGACGGTGGGGATAGTTGTATAGTTACGTTCTAATTTAAGCAAGAGTCGGGGTAATAGGTTTGTGATTGAAAAGACTAATTAACTACTAAAGAACTACTAATGCAAATGAATTGAGATGAAATAGATGATTAAAGCAACTAGGGTGTCTGGGGTTACTAGGGTAGTCGATATCAAACATGTATAGGGGTAGGTGGTCTCATCTAAGTTAGGTCTAGGTCCGTCTCGTCTTTCGATTTGACTAACCTAAGGTCGAGTCCTATTCTAGCTTTCGCTACAAACAAGGTCAACCTAACACATACACATGCCCATGAAGGTCCTAGACTATCGTCTAAGGCAAACAACAATGAGAATCATGCCCAACCGTCGTTGAGGCATTTCATCAAACATCTAGCATGCATACATTGAAAACCTAACAAAGACGAAACCTAAACCCTAACCCTAAACAACAAACATCAATATCAACTACCCAAGTTCACCCCTAACCCTAGCAAAGGGACTACTCACTCATGGCAAGGGAAAACATGTGAATAAGACATAAACAAATACTAACCATCATGAACAAGTAAAAGTAAACAATTGATTCAAGAGAAACTTAAATAAATGCAATAACTAAGTAGAGATTAGAGAGATTATACCAATAGCAAAGGAAAAGGAAGCAACTTGGATAACAAGATGAAGAATTCTCTCAAACCCTTCAAATTACAACCCAAAAATATCCTCTACAAATGCTCAAGAACAAGACTAAGTAGATTACTAAAGAAAGATTAACAAGAATTGAAAGATTAAACTAAGATCTAAAGAGGATTAAAATGTTTAAGAGAGTTTTTGTGTCTAAGTATGAACCAATGAAACAGTAAAACCCTAGAAAATATCCTTAGAAATGCCTGATAACAAAATGATACAAGTGCGGGTTTATATAGTGCTCGAAAATACGAAAAGCGACTCCCAGCCGGTCGACCGGCTGCCGGTCTGGGACCGGCTGAGAGTCCGAATAGGGACTTCTGCAAACTTTCTTCGAATAAGCATGCTTCCCAGCCGACCGGCCGGCTGCCGGTCTGGCACCGGCTGGGAGGCCAATTCCTTCAAACTGACTTTCTTTTTCTTCTTTTCTTAACTACAGGTCCCCTCAGCCGGTGGACCGGCTGCCGGTTGTCCACCGGCTGGGAGCCCTTTTGACCCAATCTGCCCAACTTTGCAATTTCTTCATTTTCTTCAAAATGGTTAAGTGTAGAAACATGATCCCCAGCCGGCCTACCGGCTGCCGGCTGGGAACCGGCTGGTACACCTTTCTTTAGAATCTGTAAACTTCACAAATTTTCGCCAAAATTCTCAAGTCAAAGCTCCCAGCCGGCCGACCGGCCGCCGGTTGGGAACCGGCTGGGAGGGCCTGGGAATGGTCTTGCTAAATCCTTCATAATTCTTCATAAATCGCTCCAAATTCGTCTCGATTTCCTCCGTTTCTTCGCCCCCGCCGTAATACCTACAAAAAGTGGATAGAATAGGAATATACGAGGCAACGGACGTAAAAACAACCAAAGACACGCAAATCGAGGTCGAATCGTGACCGAAAATAAAGAATATGTAAAGAAAATGATGACCAAAATGGAGCTCATCAGATGTCGAAATAAATTGTACAAGACGCCGGACAGATTTGTGAAGGTGCCGAAACTTTACGAAATAACCATTGTAAACAAAACACTATGAAATTGAAAGACTATCAAACTAACCATCCTCAATGATCATAACCTCGTTTAACAATACACTCCTTGATGAATTTCCACAATTAAAATCTCATCCAACACAACCATGCAAGATGAAATTCATCCAAACATATGATTTATGAACCTAATCATGCCACTATTTAATCAAACACAATTCTAGTATACTAAACATTACTAGCACATAGAACACATGCAAACAAAGACGATTAAAGTCGAGTAACCTATCACCGTTACCTTATAGCTCCTCAATAAGCATGATTTTGACTCAAAACCACTCCGGTTGTCCCAAACCGCGACTAGTTACACAAATAAATGAGTTAGCATTGAAATCCGTGCCTTAAAGGCCACGACCAGAGGGTAGGAAGGAAGATATATTGGAATTTTCTTACCTAGAAAGATGGAGGGCGAGGATAGGAAGAGATAGGCGCGAAAATCGTCGAAAACCGATAAGAAACGAAGATTTTACGATCGTTTTACGGCGCAGGTAAGAAGGTGAAACAATGGTGTTTGTGACTTTGTGTTTGGCTGTTCTTAGCTGAAAAACATGAAGGAAGGAAGAAGAAGGAAGGAGTCATTGGGCATCAAGGATGTAACACCCCGTAATTTCCAAGTATTTATATATTATTAAAATCTTATTTTAGAAATAATAATGTTCCACAATAAATAAAATTCCATTTAAAATCTATCGTTTTTGACAATGATATTAATATGTTTGTCTTAAAGTTATACTTCTTAAACTTGTAAAACGTTACTCTGTCCTTGTTGTTAATTTTAATATATTTTAAAGGCATATCTAGCCTTTTCTTATAAAATAAAAGTTGTAGATCTTTTCCTTAGCTTTCCAACGCCACGAAAAACACGTCAATACGAGTTCTGTAGAGGAAATTATGCCGAAAATACGAAAGGCTGTCACGGACCATCCGCAAACGAGACCCACGCTCGTTGCTTACTCTTTACTCTTTTCCACATGTCCTTTGGGACACTTGGCTAAGTATAGAACTTTGCCTTGCTGCCCAAGGTCATTCCTTCTACTTCATTCCTTCTTCTTCATTCTTTTACTTATGCTTTTGGGATTAGATGTTTTGGATGTTTATCTCATAGCCCTATGTATGAGAGTGAGTACAGTTCCGAGAGTGCCGCTTTCATATCTTTTGTTGTCGGTATGCGTAACAAATTTTGTTTAGAGGTTTGGAAGTACGATGGATTATGGTTTGGGATCCTTGTTTTGGTGTTTTACCTTGTTTAGAGACATATATCTTATGTTGGTTGGTTATGAATGTGACCTTGTTAATAATTTTGGACCTAGCTCTATGAAGGATGTTGGTTGTTGAGTAATAATTGAGGGTTGTGAAGTTCCTTTGGTAATGTGATACCTTGTATCATGGATGAACTAGAAGTGAGTGACCCAAATTGAGTTGAGGAAGCCTTGAGAGTTTTGCGGTTGAAAGAGCTGTCTTCTGAGGTATGTAAGGAATCATGATGATGATGATGTTTCATTTATGGATTGAGTGGTTAGTGATTTCCGTAATCCGAAGAGTTATCTTCCTCCTTAACCATAAACCTCTTTTGTTCATGCCTTTATTCTTTTGTTGTTTTTGCCTCTTTGTTCTCTTGTTGAGTACCGTCTTTAACCCTGAAGATGGTAGTTTTGATGCCTTGTTTTTGTTAGCTTCCTTATGACCTTTTGTGTTTGGATTTCTTGGATAATCCGAACCAACCATCTTTGGTTGATACTATGTAGCTTTCATCCTTGTGTTTTGTTTGAAGTGATATTCAAAATATTTTCCATTTATATATTTTATAACCGCATTTGTGTTACCTTACTTTTGTTGTTGAAAAAAAAAACTTTAATTTATGTTACAACCTTACTTATCTCACCGTTTCAAAAATGGAAGTTTACTTTCGAAATGACATATTTTCAAAAAAAAAGCTTGAAATGGTTTATAATTTTGATTGGTTTTAGCGTTGATTTGATGTAAGACTTGTTATTGGAGACGTCTAATAACTCGTATTACGCTTGTCGATGCATGATATGATTTGGTTTTAGACTAGTCCTTGATTTGAAATGTCGGACTCTTGAATGCGCAACGAGAATCCTCTTCTTCCATTAACGAGGACTTGTGCCTTTAGAAAATCTTTTCAAAATCTTTGAAATAAATCTAAGTTTTGAAATATCAAATTTTGGGTAAACGCTTTGGTTGTTTATCTTGGCTTTACACCTTACCATTTCTCTGCTTTCAAGTTTCGAGGACGAAACTTTTTAAAAGGTGGGGTGATTGTAACACCCCGTAATTTCCAAGTATTTATATATTATTAAAATCTTATTTTAGAAATAATAATGTTCCACAATAAATAAAATTCCATTTAAAATCTATCGTTTTTGACAATGATATTAATATGTCCGTCTTAAAGTTTTACTTCTTAAACTTGTAAAACGTTACTCTGTCCTTGTTGTTAATTTTAAGATATTTTAAAGGCATATCTAGCCTTTTATTATAAAATAAAGTTGTAGATCTTTTCCTTATCTTTCCAACGCTACCGAAAACACGTCAATACGAGTTCTGTAGAGGAAATTATGCCGAAAATACGAAAGGCTGTCACGGACCATCCGCAAACGAGACCCACGCTCGTTGCTTACTCTTTACTCTTTTCAACATGTCCTTTGGGACACTTGGCTAAGTATAGAACTTTGCCTTGCTGCCCAAGGTCATTCCTTCTACTTCATTCCTTCTTCTTCATTCTTTTACTTATTTTTTTCAGCTAAGAACACAAAACTCAAAACAAGAGGAACACCATTGTTGTGCACCTCAACCGTAAAACGGTCGTAAAATCTTCGTTTTTTATCCGTTTTCGACGATTTTTGCGCCTATCTCTTCCTATCCTCGTCCTCCATCTTTCTAGGTAATAAAATTATAATATTTCTTCCTTATAGTCTTCTGGTCGTGGCCTTTAAGGCACGGTTCTCTTAGCTAACCTCGTCTATTTGTGTGTAGCTAGTTCGGTTGTCCAAACCGGAGTGGCTTTAATTCAAATCATGCTTATTGAAGAGTTATAAGGTAACGGTGATGGGTTACTCGACTTTAATCGTCTTTGTTTGTATGTGTTCTAATACGCACATTCAAGCAGCCCAACAGCTAGCTCAACGGCTACATGACAAAAATCAGGCAACATATCTCCTTTGCCCATAATTAGTTTATTCACTAGCCGTTTTACATTATTCTATTTCCGTAAATACGATGTAAATCTTAGTATATATAGCTCCATATGTATTCCTGTAATATCACGATTCTTCGACAATCAATAAGATTTACCAATATTGAAATTATAATATGGTATCAGCTAGGTTTTATTTCTTCCAATAAATTATCTGTCCACAGTCTCTCTTCTCTCTCGTTCGTTCACCATGACAAATCCCCCAAACACCGAAACCGTTCCCAATTCCAATTCTCAAGCTGTCACTTTCGTCCAAGTCGAAAACCCGAGTAATAACATCACACAAATTTCATTCAATGGCACGAATTATGACGAATGGTCCCGAGCTTTTCTCCTTGCTCTCCTCGCCAAAGGGAAAAGTGAATACCTCGATGGGACCATTAAGAAACCCGCTACGACGGCATCAAACTATCAGTCCTGGCCTGGCGTTCTACCAATGCATTGGTCACCGCTTGGATTTTCAATTCCATTGATTTTTCTCTTCGGAAAATGATTTCCCTTCGTCCTGAGGCAATCCAGGTATGGACCGACATAAAAAATCGTTTTTGTCAAAACAACGATGCTCGTGTCTACCGTTTGCAGGCCGATCTTTTAGCATGCCGTCAAGGACCCACGGAATCCCTCATGGGATACTATGGACGTATGACTGCTCTTTGGGATGACATTGTTGAAGTTGACCCGCTCCCGAAATGCTCCTGCAACCCGTGTCCCTGTGATTGGGTCACTATCATGGACGCTCGTCGCGAGAAACGAAGGGTGCGTGATTTTCTTATTGGCCTTGATGATCGGTATGAAAATGCTCGTTCCCAAATACTTGGTACCAAACCTCTTCCTTCTCTTGATTTTATTTATAATCGTTTGCTTCAAGAAGAAGGGGTGCGTAACCTTCACCCGACTAAAACCGAAACCCGCCCCGATACTATGGCCTTTGCAGCTCGTGTCTCTCATGGGCACAAAAACTCCAGGGGAGGGGGAACCGTGAGATTCGATCCGACCAACCTTCTGAAAATCGACCCCTGTGCATTGCTTGTCAGCGCAATGGACACCATTTTAAATCATGCTACCGTGTAACCGGAGACTTTCCTGAATGGTGGGGGGATCGTCCAAGAGACCGTATTTATCTACCTCCTAATGCCACCGACATGAGTCAGGCCGTCTTCGTCCCTGACGAAACTGGCCGTGCCAAGTTTGCCAAGAATAAGAAAATTGTCTCTGCCACTGCGGCTCCCACTACGAATGCTCGTGCTCATATGGCTGCTGGCCACACAACTCCAACTGGTAATGGTGCCTCTAGCTCTTCTTTAAATACTCTTGACAGCATTGATTTTAATAGCCTCAACCCAAAGGAACTGGAGGAAATTACACACATGTGGAAAAATCGAAAAACCGATCAATCTGATCGTTTAAGCGGTAATTTTTCGAACTCATCCTGGATTGTTGACACGGGCGCATCCCATCACATGTCGGGATGCCTAGATAATTTTATTAATTTGCACAGTATCACCCCTTTGAGTGTCGGCTTACCGAACGGCGATTTAGCCATGGCCAATCAAAGTGGGGATATTCATTTGTCCTCACGTTTAATTCTGCGCAACGTTTTATATGCTCCTAATTTACAATGCCACTTGATTTCTGTTTCCAGCCTTTTACTTGACTCTTCTCTGACAATACAATTTTCTCAAAAACTTTGTCTTATTCAGGACCGTTCCTCGAAGACGGTGATTGGTGCATGTGAGCAAATTGAGGGACTATACTATTTAATGGGTGTTCGGACAGAAGACGTTCAGGCCTATCACACTACCGGTATTGACGAGGTCGAATTATGGCACCGTAGGTTGGGCCACCCTTCTACGAACATTTCACGTTATTTACCTTTTTCCCATAAATTGCATCGTACGAACTCTTCTTTCCATAGTAAGCATTGTGACGTATGTCTCCGTGCTAAACAAACTCGTGAACAATTTTCTTTAAGTTCGAATATTGCTGCTGGTATTTTTGATTTACTACACTGTGATTTATGGGGACCATATTCCGAAAATGCTTCATGCGGCTCCCAATATTTTTTAACGATTGTTGACGATTTTTCACGATCAACCTGGGTTTATTTACTTCGTCGTAAAAGTGATACCCGTCAAACTTTACTAAATTTCTTTGCCTTAATTGAGCGACAATTTCATAAGAAAATAAAAGTTTTTCGAAGTGATAATTGTACTGAATTTACTTGCCTTGAACGATTTTTTAACGAAAATGGTATTATTTTTCAATCTTCTATGGTCGATACTCCTCAACAAAATGCTCGAGTTGAACGCAAACATCGACACATTCTTAATGTTGCTCGGGCCCTTTTATTTCAAGCAAGACTACCTATTTTCTTTTGGGGAGAATGTATACTCGCCGCCGTTTATCTTATAAATCGAACCCCGAGTACTATCCATAAAGGTAAAACTCCGTATGAAATGCTTTTCAAAAAATCACCACCTATGAGTCAAATTCGAACGTTTGGGTGTCTCTGTTATGCACGGAATATAAATCGCTCTCATGATAAATTTGCACCACGGGGACTTAAATGTGTTTTTTTGGGGTACCCATTCGGAAAAAAAGGGTGGAAAGTATACGATCTCGACACAGGCACATATTTCTCGTCTCGAGATGTTGTGTTTATCGAACACGAATTCCCTTATTATTCCTTAAACATCCACGACGAGCCTCAACTCACACCCAACTTCCTTGATGACACCTTCACACCAATCGACCAAATCATTCTTATGACTATGTCCACCACACAACCGACCCAAAACCCATCCCCTAGCACCCTCGACACCACCACAAAATAGGCCTCTCCGACGACATTCGATGACTCATCCGCCCCTACTTCGCCAGATCATTCACCATCCACCACGACCAACCCGCCCACTTCACAAACACACACCTCTGCCTCCCTACCCAACACCGACCACATACCCAACACCGACCCGACACCCAACCCGACAGCCGCCGATGAGACATTAGGCAAAGTGCATAGCCTCAAAATACCGAGTTCTCGCCTCAAAGGCTTCGTCCGCCCACCCGTCACACCCTCAACACATGCTATCACTGCATCGTCATCGTCTTCCGGTACTACATATCCCATCTCTTATTTCCTTGATTATTCTAAGTTTTCCACTAACCACAAGTCTTTCTTAGCGGCCGTTACCGAAAATCACTAGCCATCTTCTTTTAAACAAGCAATGCAGGACGACAGATGGAAACAAGCAATGCAGACGGAAATTGATGCTCTCGAACGAAACAATACTTGGACTCTCGAGCATCTTCCACCTCACAAGAAAGCAATAGGCTCCAAATGGGTATATAAAATTAAATACAATGCCGATGGCACGATTGAACGGTATAAGGCCCGTCTCGTTGTCATGGGGAATCGACAAATTGAAGGTGTCGACTTTCAAGAAACTTTCGCTCCAACAGTCAAGATGGTCACAGTACGGACATTACTCACCATTGCGGCCGCGAAAAATTGGGTCATTCACCAAATGGATGTTCATAACGCATTTCTCCATGGCGACCTTGACGAAGAAGTTCACATGAGACCACCTCCGGGATTCAACAACTCCGCTGATGGGAAAGTATGTCGTTTACAAAAATCCTTATACGGGCTCCGACAAGCCCCTCGATGCTGGTACGCCAAGTTAGCTTCTGCTCTTAATTCTTATGGCTTCAAACACTGCCCTTACGATCATTCCTTATTTTCCATCTCAACGGCCCAACACGAAGTTCATGTCCTAATTTACGTGGACGACTTAGTCATATGTGGCAACGATTCTAAAATGGTCGACAAATTCAAAGGTTATCTTAGCAGCTGCTTTCACATGAAGGATCTCGGCCCGCTAAAATACTTTTTGGGTTTGGAAATCGCTCGAAATAAAACTGGGTTATTTGTCTCACAACGGAAGTATGCCCTTGATATTTTAACCGAAGCCGGGCTCCTTGGGTCTAAACCACAACATATACCAATGGAACCAAATCATCATCTTGCATCCACTACTTCGACGATCCTCACCGATCCTCAGCCGTATCAACGCTTGGTCGGCCGGTTATTATATCTTACCATCACTCGACCAGAATTAACTTACTCTGTTCACATCCTTGCCCAATTCATGCATGCCCCACGGATGGATCACTGGCACGCCGCTCTCCAAGTAGTACGTTACCTCAAATCCAATCCGGGCCAAGGTCTCTTACTTCGCTCCAACAATAATCTTCAACTACACGCCTATTGCGACGCCGACTTTGCCGCATGCCCCAACACACGAAGATCGCTCTCTGCTTATATTCTTTTCTTTGGCAGTGCTCCCGTCTCTTGGAAGACGAAGAAGCAAACAACTGTTTCTAAGTCCTCATCCGAATCCGAATATCGAGCCATCGCTTATACAGTCGGCGAAATCAAATGGATTCAAGGTCTTTTAACCTTTATGGGTATTGCTCAAGATCAACCCACTGAATTACAATGCGATAATCAATCCGCATTACACATTGCTCGCAACCCGGTCTTTCATGAGCGTACCAAACATATCGAGGTGGATTGTCATTTTGTTCGAGACGAAATCCTCAAACGCAACATTCTACCAAGCTACGTCCATACGAAAGTTCAATTGGCTGACATCCTAACTAAGGCCCTAGGACGCACGCCGTTCCATGAGTTGCTATCCAAGTTGGGCGTTTCAAACATACACGCACCAACTTGAGAGGGGGTAATACGCACATTCAAGCAGCCCAACAGCTAGCTCAACGGCTACATGACAAAATCAGGCAACATATCTCCTTTTCCCATAATTAGTTTATTCACTAGCCGTTTACATTATTCTATTTCCGTAAATACGATGTAAATCTTAGTATATATAGCTCCATATGTATTCCTGTAATATCACGATTCTTCGACAATCAATAAGATTTACTAATATTGAAATTATAATATGTTCTATATGCTAGTAATGTTTATTATACTAGAATTGTGTTTGATTAATTAGTTGCATGATTAGTTTTATAAGTCATATGTTTGGATGATTTTCATCTTGCATGGTTGTGTTGGATGATATTATAGTTGTGGAAATTCATTAAGGATTGTATGGTTAAATGAGTTTGTGATCTTTGAGGATGATTAGTTTGATAGTCTTTCAAATTCATAATGCTTGGTTTACTTGGGTTATTTGATAAGTTTCAGCACCTTGACAAATATGTCCATTGTCTTGTACAATTTATTTCGACATCTTAGAGTATCCGTCTTTGAAAATGTTGAAAAGAAACCCCTGATTATTTTGAGTGTAGAGTCTACCTCTGAAATTTCGTAATTTTCTTGCGTGTCGTTTGTTCACAATAAATTATTTACGAACAGTGCGCTGAAATACTCGCAGAATGGACAGTAGCTCAAAGATTGTTTCGAAAACCATTTTTATACTTTGAAACTATTCTGGTCCTTTTCAATAATTAAACTTTGAAGAGTTTAGATGATGTTAGGATTTTGCCTTGCCCCAAAATGATTTGTTAAACCCATTTTATGAAGCAGTACATTTTGTGTGACGATTTCTGACACATTGTAAAGATCAGACAATAACCCCCTGTTAAGTTCGTATTTTGAAAATGTTTATTTGACAAATATTGTAGATAAAAGTCTTATTAATCTTACCCAGTTGGCCTTGTATCATTTCGATTTTATTTGAATTAATTGTGAATTTTACGGCAGAGGACAGCTGAAATGTAAAACGCTTTTAAGACTTATGTTTTATTAATCAGTTCCGTTTATTCTTCTCCCGTATGGAATGGACTTAAGTGTTGTCTTATTTATCGATTGTTGGCTCTTTTATGTAAATGAGTTGGTTAACGGTTATGTTAGCTTAAATTGTGTTTTGATGACGGTTATGTTATCTTAAGATGAGTAGGGTGACGGTTATGTTGTCTCGCTTGTGTTTAGGTGACGGTTATGTCACTCTAAATTGTGTTGGTAACGGTTATGTTACCTTGGTTGTGAATAGATAGCGGTGATACGATTTGTCTATCACTGTAATGAACAAACGCCGCTCCTGTTGTGGGATTTTATCTAACTATGTTCGGGATTGGTCGGTGTCCGTGGTTATGCGGCCCGGTCCCCGTGTGTCGTTCGGTGTAGGTTATTACATCGAGAGGTCTGGCCACGTCTTAGGCATATAGTTTTCGGTTATGCGTTATACATAGTATCCGGATGACGTGGTTATGCGCTCCGGTAGCTAGGGCGCGGTTATACGCCCTAGCCTGTTAGTGGAGCGGTTATACTCCCTGACTGTCAGTTGTAGCGATTATGCTACCTGACGGCGTTCATTCTATTCTTGGCTGCTGTTGTTTGTGTGATTGGACATGCCATCAAGTGTTGGTCTCTGAGTCGATCACCTGGTTGTTTACCTGATTTTGAGTATCATGCTTTGATATTTCTTATATTCACATGTATTACTCCATATACATTATGTTCTTATTGTTATCTATTTGTATTTTGACGTAAAGTGGCTGGGAGAACCCTGAGTTACTCCCCACTGACTGTGGCGTTCATGTTTCATGAATGTAGGTTGGTGCTGTTTGGGGAAGACGTGTGGCTAGCGAACATTGTTGATAATTCGACAATTACCCTTACGCTTAGTTTAGATTTAATTCATGTTATTATCGTGGGATATCTTATCCCTCGTCTATTTAAGTTATTTTGTATAATCTATACTTTCTCATTAGTTTTTAGTCTTCCGCATGTTGTTTTGATATTCCGCGAAAAAGTTTTAATAAATATGTCGAAAAGTTTTAAAAGTATCGTATTTCCGCTGCAAATTACTTGTTTATTTTTATGCTAAATCGCGGGGTGTCACAAAGGACATGTGGAATGAGTAAAGAGTAAGCAACGAGTGAGTGTCTTGTTAGCGGATGGTCCGCGACAGCCTTTCGTATTTTCGGCATAATTTCCTCCACAGAACTCGGAATGAGGTGTTTTTGGTGGCGTTGAAAACCTAAGAGAAAGAGCTAAAACTTTTATTTTATAAGCAAAAACTAGATATGCCTTCAAAATATCTTAAAATTAGCAACAATGACAGAGTAGCGTTTCACAAGTTTAAGAAGTACTTCCTCCATTTTTATCCAAATACCATATTTGCTTTTTGTACACTATTAACCAATCAACTTTCAATCTCAATTTTCTCTCAATACGTAAGAAAAAATATATTCATGTGGGGTCTTGTTTAATTCGTCTTTACGAGTACATTGAAAATATATGACTTTTATAATTTTTACAAATACGTAGTTAAAGATATGAAGCACGCAAAACTTGCGTTGGCAAACGTGATAAAGCAAATAGGGTATTTGGATAAAAATGGAGGAAGTATAACTTTAAGGCGGACATATTAATATCATTGTAAAAAACGATAGATTTTAAATGGAATTTTATTTATTGTGGAACATCATTATTACTATAAAAGCAAAATGTTTTTCAGCTGACGTGGCGCAATGTCATTTCAGCGTTTAGTATTTCTCGCTCTCACATTCACCCTCACAAATTTCTGTTTCGTAGACCAATCAGGATGTCTGATTTATGCCACATCATATATTCTATGATTTATTTAATAATTTAATAATAATTTAATAATTAAATCTAATAAAAAACAAAATATTCCATTTCCATAAAAAACGTGTAGGATCTAATATATTGATAAATATATTGAGAAGTGAATATATGATTTATTTAATAAATTGAGAAGTGAATAAAATGGAATAAAAAAAATATTCTATGATTTATTTAATAACAAAATTGAATAAAAAAAAATTCTATAAATGATAATATGCGTGTACTTCATATCTATGATTTATTCCATATTAAATATGCTAATTAGCAATATTTAATATACTAAATATACTCCATAGAATTGTGTAGCATACAAACCATAATAGTTCTATCACCCACAACATAAGTAAATCTCATTTAAAGCCAAAAAAATATACATGATAATACCGAGGATCTTCTAAATTTACTTCTAATTAATACTACCAACCTAATATATTTTCCATAATATATAATACGAGATTATCTCGATATATTTCCATAATTTCATATTTCCACATACCATAATATCATAATACATCCTACCTAATTAACATACATCTTCCAATAAGAGGTTTATTTTTATATGTATACGGAGTATTTTAAAACAACATAGCCGGAAAATGAAAAAAAACATTTGACTCAAGCTTATAGCAATCAAAATTTAATAACCAATATATGAACACAATAAGTCTTACGGTAGACGGATATATCCGTCACAAGTTAAAGACGGGTCGAGTAATACCAAAGTTGTTAGACAAGATAAAAACAAATTGTCTAAGAAGTAGCATTATGCTTTTGTCTTATCTGATTACCCATAATTTCATATTCAATGACTGTCTTAACTGATTACCCATCTATGTTTATACCGAGGTCATGCTTTATATTATAGAAATAATATAGAAATAAAAATGAATAATTTATATTATACGTACCTTCAAACTTTTTTGTTTGCACACATTGGATGACGATAACTTTAGACTGCTCGGGATTGGGGAGTTTGTTTATAAGATCGGGTACTTGACTTGCAAATGGTTCCCATAAGGTGCATGGGAGCTTTGTTCCCCTAAAACGAAATCAAAATTTGTAAATAGATAGGCGACAATTAAAGAATATTCGAAATATAAGAAAATGATTTAAATAGTGATGTAGAGATGAATTTACTGATAGTCTTCAAGTCTGATTGTGCGACACACATGCTTACTCGGAGTTTCCGTTATAGGACCAATCTCGTAGAGTTTTCCTATAACATCTGGATTTTCAAATATGAAAACAATTAAAATCATAGTCGACCATTAATAAAATAGAGTAGTAAAATAGAGTAAATGAATATAATATGTAAGAGTCGTACCTATATAATGTGTGGGTGGAATAATACCGTCCAATATGTCATTAAAAGCTGAAAAACGGTATAGGCTATTTGGTATGGTAGGATCACTGATTTTCTGCACTCGTGTTGAGTATTCAAACCTCAACCTATAAGGATGAGGTGTTGCCTTGTCAAGGCATGTGTTGTTGTCGACGGTAATGTTTCGAATAGTGTAAATTTCACCGACACGCAACTTTGTTCCAAAGTGTGAAATTAATTGTTTTCTTATCGTGGCTTGGATAAAATCATTCTGAAAACAACATAAATAAAATTCAGATCAGTTTTTGTATATAAAAAAAGAACACATAAGGTATAAAATTATTGTAGAATAAATGGTAGAAGAAAGACAAACCTTGGAATCCACGAATAGCAACTCTATAGCATCGAGTTTCTTTCTGTTTGAAGTATCTGATTTTTTTTCGAAATTCTTGTTTTTGAAAGCAAATTCGGGTCTCTCCCATTTGTGTGCCACTCTTACGTTCATCTGAGTAACGCGAACCCCGTACTTGAGGTCGCTAATAGTCATAAAACTCGTCATAGCCATTGATATGAATATCTGTGATAGCAGGTATTGTATATTAGGACTGAAAAATATATTGTGGATGCAGGTAATTTAGAAGCCTTTATTTATAATTGGGGTATGGTTATTATCAAGCGAAAGTCTATTGAAGGTAAAACTCTACATATAGATAATATTAATTATAGAAAGATTTTATTCACATATGGTAAGATACGTATTGTTTTTTAAAAGATTATTTTCTTTGTATATAGTCAATTATATTGACTGGTGTCCCTAAATTCCTAAAAAAACAATTGATTATGGAAAGATTTTATGGAATATACCTAAATTCATAAAAACTGTTTGAGTAAATCATGGGAAGATTTTATGGAATATCTTTTATAATTAAGCTAATATTTTATATTAGTTATTGTTTATGGAATATTAATATTTATGGAATTACAATATTTATGGAATACCCCTAAATTGTTTGTTTCACATGATCCGAATTATTTTTTAAAAGCATATTTTCTTCGTATATAGTAAAATCCTAATAAACTCGAATTATAATATTTTATTAAATATTATGGCATAGAATAATTATTGATATATATGATTTATAATCATTATGTATAATTTCTCAGCTTGGAAGGTCGTTTTTCCGTTTTATCAACAACTTTTTTTAATATTGTCTTTTAATAGTTTTAACTAATGTTTTATTTTAATAGCAGCGAAGATTCCCCTCTCTATCTAGCCTGTATGTCGTTTTTCCGTTTTATCAACAACTTTTTTTAATATTGTCTTTTAATAGTTTTAACTAATGTTTTATTTATTAAATAAAAGGGTTTATTTTTAAAATCAGGTTTTGG
Source organism: Silene conica (assembly GCA_029255685.2). Taxonomy (NCBI): domain Eukaryota; kingdom Viridiplantae; phylum Streptophyta; class Magnoliopsida; order Caryophyllales; family Caryophyllaceae; genus Silene; species Silene conica. Next base: position 24,166,842 of record CM055317.2, on the reverse strand, counting down.
ATTGATGTCAATTAAAATTAAACAGGTTTTGGATTGATGCAACAAACAGCCTCAAAAAGTGACTTCATACATGAACTCAATAAATAATAATGTAAAAAGTTGACAGGAGCATGAGCTCTAAACCCTAATCAAGATCCAGAAACTTGATATCAAGAAAAATCAAATTAGACACAATTTGTAATTTTGGGTGACATAATTTCTCAGTTTATGCAAATTTAAATTAAGTATCTATTAATTTGAAAGCAGTAATTACGGCTTGTTGATCAACACGACATTAAGATTTAGGATAAAGAATGATACATTAAAGTTTATCAGCATTACAATTTTAACAATGCACACCTTTTTCGGGATGATGGAGAAGATTCCTTTGCCTTGTCGTCTGAGGTTGCATCAGCAGAAGGAACAACCTACTCAAATCAATTCCATACACATCGTGATTCTGGGAATGATTTTGTGTAGAACAATCGTGATTTTGGGAATGATTAGTAATATTTTTGTAAATAGGTGTTGCAGAGATTTTACAATGTTCAGAACAGAAACGGCTGGGAATGAATTTAAACGGCTGGGAATGATTAGTAATATCAATAGGTTGCTTCATTTTGTAAATAGGTGTTGTAGAGATTTTACAATGTTCAGAACAGAAATGTATTAGGTTTTTGGATATTTTGTGCAGAACAATATAATAATGAACATGGTCAAAAGTGGAAAGATTTTATTCTGTATATATTTTGTATTTAATTTAATAATTTAATAATAAATAAATAAGTAAATTATTATTAAAATATTAAATTATTAAATTATTATGACGTGGCAGAATTTGATTGGTCTATAAAAAATGAAAATGCTGAGGTTGAATGTGAGACCTAGAAACACCCAATGCTGCGATGTGACTGCGCCACGTATGCGGAAAACCATTATTCTTTTATAGATATAATGATGTTATGAGTAATAGGATATAAGTATATAATTGGTTTTGATTTGATATTCTTTTTTTTTTTTGGTAAAACGAAGAGGATAAACTCATGAAAGCTACAATTTGATATTCTTTGTTATGAGCAAGTAATAAAGGGAAGAAATGATGGGGAAAAGAAAAGGAAGAAAATAGAAGAAAAAAAGAAACTTTCGAGGAAGAAGGCAAGAGGGAGGATGATAGCGGTGGCAAAAAAGAAGCGATAAGCGATTAATATGCGTAAATTCATGTCGTCATCAGCTGCAAGTTTATACAATATATTTACTCCCGCGAATGCTATTTGTACAATTACCATCATTATTACTGCTTTTAATTCTTTTACCCAACTCCATATTTTTGTATAATTATTAGACTTCATATTTTACTCATCCAACAAAACCAGGAGGTATTTGTTGAGTTATAAATGTGTAAACAGAATATGTATGTATAATAAATAGCAGTTGAAAATATCCTATATCAGAATCGTGATAATATTGTATATACAAATATATTAATATAATATTCTACCAATCAGAATAAAAACGTATGCCATCATTATTACTATAAAAGCAAAATGTTTTTCAGCTGACGTGGCGCAATGTCGTTTCAGCGTTTAGTATTTATCGCTCTCACATTCACCCTCACAAATTTCTGTTTCGTAGACCAATCAGGATGTCTGATTTATGCCAAATCATATATTCTATAATTTATTTAATAATTTAATAATAAATTAATAGTTTAATAATTAAATCTAATAAAAAACAAAATATTCCATTTTTCCATAAAAAACATGTAGAATCTAATATATTGATAAATATATTGAGAAGTGAATATATGATTTGAAAGAATATTGTATACTATATGGTATCTCTTTGATATCATATATTTTATAATAGTAGTAAGTTATATTAGATGAGATATCACAGAATAATTCTTAGAAGTAGTTTGCCTAAGTTAGGAGATTCACTATCTTTTATGCTTTGTATACATGTACGCGTGTATTGAATGAATGAAGTAAATAATAAAATATAAAACCTTTCCTACTTCTCTGTTTTATGGCTTCTCATTTTTACATGATTTATTTCTATGATTGAAGTTGGGTTATAATATTATTGTTATATTTACGAATTCCGTGATTAGATTACTTAATTTTTATATTTTAATTAACTTTCAATTCATAACTAATTTACGTGTATAGGAAGTAAATACTCCCCCTTTTTAAATTATATTTAACGTTTGAAAAATTATATTTTAAACATTATATATCAAACTGTTCCTATATATCTTAATTATATATATAAACTGTTTGATTTATTTTTATTAAAGCATTTACATATATACACCACATAAGTTATTAGTCCATTTATTCTCTAACAACTGTAATTGATCATTTCGTATAAAAAAATTAAAATTGAACAACCCGTGAATTTTCACGGGTGTTACCCTAGTTATTATTACTAAAATAAGATTTTAATAATATATAAGGACATGGAAATTACGGGGTGTTACATGCTATCCCAGTTTGGTTATTGTTGTACCTGACTTATAAACTTATCTATCGTTTTTATTTTCCGCACTTTGATTTAGTAATTCACCTCGCATGTTTTATAATCATGTCAAAAAGTTTTAAATCCGCGCATTTTTCCGCATATTGTGTGTTTACATTTCCGTTGCCGCGAGGGGCTTTACATGGTTAATTGCATATTGATAGAAACTGAGAGGGCCGAATTCCTACCTTTATAAGTTAAGGGGCTTAATTGCACATAAAATTAAACTTATGGGTGATTTGCTATATTTTACCTTTAATATACCAATGATGGAAGACCGTTGTTGTTTTTATAAGAAAAAAATATTAATAATCTTAAAATGAATCCCTGACTAAACCCAATACACTCAAGGTAGGAGTCGGGACAAGTGGTAGTGATGCCCACCAGGTGGTGGGAAATGTATAATATTGGGTTTTGGAAGGTTAAGAGGCTAACGAATCCTACTAAGCAAAGACATGTAAAATGGTTTATGCATATGAATATTGTGAGATTATTTGGCCTCTTGAAGACAAAGTTAAAAATTTTGTCTCTAAATTATCTTAAGACAATGTTTGGTAACTTACAGTTGATTTTAATTTCAAGATTTTGATTTCAGATATTAAAATAGTGGCATTCAAATCCAATTACAATTCTAAAAATGTGTTTGGGTAACCATGAAATTCAATTAGATTCATTTGAACAATGATGTTTTGAAATTCCAAGATTCTTAAAATTAATTTTTTTTGAAACATAAGATATATTTATATTGATAAATAATAAATTACATAATCCTCACAAATAAAAAAATTTATATCCAGAAATGATTCACGAGCTCATAGGCGCGTATGACCAAAACATTATCACCATAATCAGTTTTGTATATCAAATTTATGGAAAGATAGAGATTAAAAAAAGTAACTAACCCCAAACTATAATTGAATCGGAGATTAATTTTGTAAACTTATAGAGATATGAAGAATCGCGAGAAAAAAACAAAAACTTTTTAATTAAGTAAATAATTGAAGATTAGTTAAATGTATACCTACATTATGGATTTTCATGGCAAACAAAGAAGAAAAATTATGTTAATTGAAAGTGAAGGAAGAGAGAAACCAGAGGGGCGTACAACAAAGAGACAAAAATTTAACAGAAGAATTGAAATAACGGGTTAGGACTTAGGAGTAGTCATTTTAATGATCCACTTTGTATTAGGTTGGAATTGGGAGAGGATTTGACCCAATTCCATTTCCAATTTTTTGATGTTTCTAAACATCGGAATTGGCCCAAATCCGGATTTGAATTCCAAATTAAAGTCCCCAAACAGGCCATAAAGGAATTCTCATGGATGGATGTAGTTTATCAATTAACAATAGATGGCATAAAGGAGAGAGGATTTGGATCTTATGAAGTTCTTATATTTTTCAAGTTAATTTTTTGGATTATTCTGCACGATTTATTAACACGAGAGCATTGGAATTTTCTCCAAATAAACCCTTATGTATGTCAATGTTATATGGTTTTAATGATTCAGTTGGAAGACGGAATATGTGGGAATAACTTGGTAACTTTGTATTTGGTGTTAATGTCCCTTGGCTAGTGTGTGGAGATTTCAACATTGTGCTACCTGACAAAACCTGCTCCCCTTATGATCAAAAACTAGTTTTGTGACCCGTGCAATACACGGGATATTCTATGTTTGCTTAGAATTTTGATGTATATTTTGATTTATAAAATTGAACGTCAATGTTTAAAGATAAATGTATAGCAAATTTTTTCACAAATTAAAATCTATAGTACAAGACAATTACAATTTATAATACAAGACAATTAAGTATTTTTTTAAAAACTATAAATAGTTTGAATTACGAAAACAAATTATTTTTTGTTAATTACAAAAACAAATAATATATGAACAAATTATCTAAAATTTGCACCTCAAACTTTCCAACTCATTAACTTAAAATATGCGCTCTTTTATTCGAGTATATATTTTAATACATCCATAACTTATAATTTTTTACCTTGGTTTTTAACTTTAGTTTTACCTCAATTTATTGCCTTTTGTATTTCTTCCCTCTTCTGATTACCCACGTGATGGCGGCGCCGGTGGTAATTTGACTTATCTGCATTCACATACATTATATGATACTTTAATGCTTATATAAAAAATATCTTGACCAAAAGGTATAACAATAACATGACAAAAACATTGTCACATGCATGTAAATCCTGTAAACTACACCAAATGGAAAACATGAATTCAAATATACAAAAAACGATTATAAAAACCAACAACATAACAAACATAAATATATTTTATTGCACATCGTCAACTGAGCAACAACAACACTCAACAATAATTCTTAATATACTCACTATCAACAATTAATTAAATTAAACCATAGAATATAATCCACTACATAGAAACTCATGGACAACAAATATTAAATTATAAAGTGAATATAAACTATTATAGGTACTTTAGCTTTTATAGACATTGCATATCCATAAATTCTCATATTTATTTTTAATTTTAATTTATTTTCTGTTATTATTAAATTAGATAATTGAATGCCAAGAAACTTAAGAGCTGAATTAAATAGCAAAAAATGTTAATGAAAATTATGGTGTTAAGTAATATAAAGAGTTTTATTTAATTTATTAACATATTATATTACAAAAATTAATTAAATAAGAAGAACTTTTTAATTAATTTGGTGGGTGTTAAGTATTATGAAGAGTTCTAATTAATTTATTACCATGTTTAATTATTAAATAAGAAAAAATGTTAATAAAAATGGTAGGTGAAAAGAAATATGAAGAGTTTTAATTAATTATTAACATGTTTTATTACAAAAATTTCAATTAAAACCTTAATTTTAATTATAAAATACGAAACTTTTATTACAAAAATTTTCAATTAAAATGTCAGTATTAATTATAAATTTTGAAATTTTAAAGGGTTATAAAAATTTTGGAAAATAATATATTTTTAATATAGAAATTTATTTTAAGAATAATGATAATATCCTTTAATATTATAGATAAGTGAATTAAATTAATTTATAGATAAAATGTCATGTAATAATAAATTGATATTCTATGTCACATCAACTTGTCGTGTCACATTAAAAATATGTCACGTCATATTTAAATATATCACGTTACATTAAAATTTGTCATGTCACATTATTTTAAGTACCCTTTTAATAATATGTTATAGATACTTGTCATTGACTTATATTCTTGCTCTGGAGTCTTGCCTCTTCAACGGAAACTACTGAAAAATCAAATAAATGAAAATGGAGTAATATCATAAAAAATGAGAAACTCAACGTTATTTTTTTTGCTAAAAATGTCTAATCAACTTATCTCATTTTATACATAAAATTAATTGAAATTTCATAATTGTAGAATATAAAAAGTTTTGAACTATTAAATAAGTATAAATATTATGATTATGAGGTGAAAAATAATGTTGGGGATGAATGTTTACATAAGAAATAGTTGGATTTTCATAATTTAAAAATACGAAAAGTCTTCATTAAATAAATATAAATATCGTGAATATGAGATGAAATAATGTTAGGGAAATGAATGTTTAAATAAGACGGTGATTAACTTATTGCTATTTTATCTGTTCGTGTTCTATTTTACAATTTGTATAATACCACATGTAATTGTATTAATTTTTACTCCATCATGTCATTTTATAATTACGCCACGTGTCATTCTTATAGGCAATAGCTACTCAATCTAGCCTTTTTATTTTATTATATAGATTATATAGATATCATATGGATCAACACAGGCCACCCCAAAAATGGTGACAAATAAACAACACCAAACACGCCAGTTTCAATATACTTAAACATATAAACATGCAATGAGAATGAAATGCAATGCGGTATGACCATGGCACGCAAAACGAGGAATTACCATCCAACTTATCGCTTGGTGTACCAGGACACACCCAATCGTACCTATCACCTTATCACCACCCCGAGTACCGGGACACACCCAGTTGTATTCACAACACAAGGGGCAAGGAACGCATCCACGACACCGGGCTCGAGAGCTACTCGTGGTCCCCTATCGGGCATCATGTCTTACCACACGTGCCCCCTCCAAACTTGAGTCATTAATGTGTACATTCCTCTTGGAGTGAGAACCTCCAAAAGGTAACTCAAGCGGAAGACGGCCTCCCAATTGCCTTCCGTCTCCGCAGTAACCTCCACAATGATTCGTCACCAATATCAACATACACAATAACATGATAAACGCATGACAAGACATTACCGTTCAAATTCCGACTCCTCATATAATATGACCAACCAACTTACACATATTCATGCTTACTTACCAATCCCGTATTCCATGTCGTATATATACTCATCAACTCATTTAGCATTATCCCTATCTAATTATTTTCATTAATTACTTAACCATCATTACCGATTACTTATTCATGTTCATTAACACTAACCATGTCATAATCACTTACACTAATCCTGTGAGACAACCAACATCAAATACATTAAATACAAATGTATACAATATTGAATCCGAGTAAGATTAACCTACCTCAAAGTATATCCACAAGCTCAAACCGTTCTGACAAGGTTCCGTCTCTCAAGACTGTCGCATCCTAACATATTCACACGATACTGTCACTAAGCATCCTATACGTTAATACAATCCACAACCCCTTAGTAAGGCTCACTAATTACCCATATAAACTAACAAAACCACTAATTAAACACCCACCACAAAACCCCAAATTCTAGGGTTTTATAAATGATAAGAACATGTATAAAATCGACTCACCAAGATAGATCGGGCATAAGGGAAGACATTCCATCCTAAATCCAAGCTTGAATCATCAAGAAATGAGTTTGGCAGAGTTTTAGAGAGAATGAAGAGAGTTTAGAAAGAAAAATAGTGTTTTGAAAATAAAATGAAATGACGGGGAAAAGAACTTAACCCGTGTTCTGCTCATCTCCACTCGACCAAGTGGTTATCTCTACTCGACCGAGTGACCGTTCACTCGATCGAATGGACCTCCACTCGGTGGGTCCCACTCTCCCCCACGGTCAACTAGGTGGCACTTGGTCGAGTGGATCTTTTACCCGACCGAGTGACCCCACTCGGTTTCCCCCAATCTTCTCACTCGGTCTACTGCAGTCTCACTAGGTCTCGTAACGGTCAACTATTGACTTTCTAACATCGGTGGACCCTCATAAGTTTTCCAATGATGCATCCTAACGGGTCCCACAAGTAGTGGGTATACCATATTACAGTGAGAAACAATGCACATAGTTTGACCGTAATTACAAAACATCTTAATTTATTAAATTATTCGATGAATTGAATTGTTTTTAAACTCTCTACTTCTAATTATAATCATTGAATCGTTTCATAAAATTATTTAAGGTGTTGATAAAAGATAGAGAGAAGGTGATGAAAAATTAGAAGTGCAAAATTAGAGATAGGTTGGTCCTACCAATAGGATCTAACCTAATTTTTTTAACTTATTAAAAAAAAAGGGCAAAAAGGTAAAAATAAGAGTTTTTAATATAAACCGGCGTATAATTTCTCGCTGCACGTGCTAGGCCGAAGTGATTAGGCTGGGGAGGAAACCCTTTGTTCTAAACCCTTTTCAAAACCCTAACTTCAGCACCTCCCTCCTCCTTCCTTCTCCTTCCCCCTTCTGCTAATTCTGCGACACTCGTAGAATGAAGATAACTAAGGAAAGGCGGAAGATGAAGGAAATGAAGAATCAGGAACTTACCTCCGATGAAAATATTACCGATACTTTGAATAATATTACCCTTGATGAACAACAACCTCTAATCACCGTGAGTTCCTACTATTGATTCTCACTTTTATTTCTTTTTCAATTGCAAATTTCATTGCGTTATATTCTTCGACTCGACTATTCAGGAAACAATGACCTCAAAAAAGGATAGGAGCAAGAAGAAGGAAAAGAGAAGGCGAAACACGATTACAGTTCCTACTAACGACGATGAAGACGGCGCTCCGATTTCAGTCAGTCTTTAACCCTTATTCAACTCACCCCGTCCTGATTATTTGTTTACTTTTTTTAATCTTTGTCAGGAGGGAGTATTTGTTTGCTTATTTGCCTATGAGCAGAGTTTTCTGCTATGTTGTCTAATTCGAGGTTTTGTCATCGTAATGTGTAGGAAAATGAGACCGAGCCTAAACAAAGCGGACCGAGTTTGACTGATACTGAGGTCCATGGTAATTTCCCTAATTCGTATCAATGTATATTATCGGCTTTCTTAATTGTTATTATTAGGGAATGCTTTGCATTGATTTGATTATGATGAGGTATTTGTTGATGCAGACGACAAGTCAACTGAAGGTGGTGAGGGAGGCCACCCGGGAAATGGTCCGAGTATAAGTGGTGATGACGATAGTGATAGTGATAGTGACTTCTATCATTCTGTTCAAGAGAGCGACTCATCGGAGGACGAGGTCTTCAGACCATCACTTTTAAGCAATTTGAGTCGTGCATAATGTTCCCCTCATTTTTTTTGAATTGAATGGAGCTTTATATTTTCAGGTTGGCCCTCGGAATACTGTTGGAGCCGTTCCTTTGGAGTTTTACAAAGACGAGGGACATATTGGATACGATTTGTCTGGTAAGAAGCTCAAGAAGAAGGAACGCAAAGATAAACTTGATAGGTTTCTTACTAGTGCTGATGACAAGAAAGCCTGGTATATTGAACAAAATCTTTCTATGCAGTTATTTTGGAAGTGTTTTTTAGCTATTTATTATTCTGCAGAGTTATAACTTCCAAGCAACATGTTTGTCATTAGGAAATCAAGTACGTGAGGGCTACCTTGTTGTGATTATTATATCTCTATTTTTATTTCTGGTGTGAATTTGTTTTGTTTTCGAGTTCTCATGCCTTAGGTGACTATATTACAATAATTGTAAAATGAATTGTGTCTTTCTGTTTTGCTATTTTGAAGTGCTATTCTTGAGTAATTGTAGTGTTTATTTCTTCTATTTACTTGCTTTGTATATGTAGGCGTAAGCTGATGGATGATTACAATGATGAGGAGGTTATAATGACTAAGCCTGAGCTTCAGTTGCTTCTACGTATGGTGCGAGGGGGAATCCCACATGCTGATGTGGATCCCTATCCGGTATTTAGCTGGATCACTTGTATCCTTAAATAATGCACTCCAGTTTTTATGTTAGCCTTTATGTGGCGAGTTTTAGTAAGAACGATCTCATGATCCTTATAGTAGTGTGTTTTCGATGCAGGATTATGTCGATTGGTTTAAATATGAAGGTAAAGGTCATCCGCTGTCGAATGCACCGGAGCCAAAGAGACGATTTATTCCCTCCAAATGGGAGAGTAAACAGGTCAGCACTCTTATTTGATTACGTGGATTAAGTGGACAATGGTTGTACTGCTGACATCTATCAGATCATCAGCAAGTGTTTGGTATCCCTTCGTATTGACTTTTTATGGATGATCAGCATTCTGTTATCTGTATTAAGGTCGAACTAACAAATTCGTATGACATTTATACACTTGTTTTTGAGAATGGATCTCTGGCTTTGGCTCAGGCTCATTTGCACACAAAAATGCAAACTGACAGACTCTTATAGAGACATAGAGTAACTCATTGAACTGATATATGCAATAATGTTTTTGTGAACGATGAAGGGGAAAGCAATTTTAGATTGTGAACCTCACAATACTATATGAATTAGGGTGTTTTTTTTTGTTTAAATGAATAAGAAATGGGGGTTATAGATGTACCACAGCTCCCTTTTATCTCACTTCCAACACGAGCTTTTTCAGTTTTGGGGCTTGTTTAAGTGAGATATTCGATGGAAGTGTCTATGAAAGATGGAGAGGTAACTTTTTAGATGGAATTATAAATTGCCGAACATATCAATAAATGTCATTTAGCTTTTCTTACAATAGATTAGAAATTGTGGTTAGAGATGGCACAGAAATCCCTTTTACTTTACCTTCAATGGGAGTACTGTCAAGTTTCTATCAGTTTTATACAATTCAACTTTAAATTTATCACTTCAACAAATTTCACCCCGGTATCGTTGAAAATATTGATGGAAAGCTCACAAATATGCATATTTGTTGATTATTGAGCCAGTTGTGTAAGCTTATGCACATAAGCTAACAACAAAAATAGCTGCAGTTTCATACTCGGTAATGAAACTCTGTAAAGTCAGATCGAGGTCGGCCTCCCATTGTCCATTATATTCATTACGCTATAAATGAAAGCTTATATTAATGCTACTATCAATTGGCATTGTCTTGTAAACTCACAGATTACTAAGTTGGTGCGTGCGATCCGAGATGGGAGAATCAAATTTGATGAACCCAAGGAAGAGCAACATTTATATGACTTATGGGACGATAATTCCGCCTCATTTGAAAAGGCAAGGGGATTGTCATTTATCCCTCCGCCAAAACAAAAACTGCCTGGTATGTTGTACTTCCTCTGTCATATTCTTCCCGTATCCCTCCTTTAAGACGTAATGCTATGTTCTTTTTTTTGCTTTTCATTTAGGCGGATTTTTCTAGCAAATTTCCCTTACAGCTCCTATATAATAACAGAAAATACCATTATTTATCCAAATCGAAACACCATAATTCATTGAAACATAAACATATCCTAATTAATGATTACAGTACAAGTGTGCAACCCTAAAGTATCCCTACCATTAGCCATCCCTCTCACCTCCATCAGGGAGACCAACCATTAGCCACCCCTCCCACCACTTACAACATTCTCCCTCCCACTGCCATTCTTTTCACCACCACCTGCGCCAACCTCAGCCACTTCGTTACCCTTGTCTTTCCTTCACTGATCTACTATCCTTATCCTATGCTGACATAAACTACTTTCTAGCTTCACTGCCCTATATCACCCCTACCTATCTTCCTCCATTAGTTTGCCCCCCCGCCCAATCACAACTTCAGAACCCACCTAGTCACGAACTCCTTTTCACAACTTGTCAATCTCGACCGTGATTGTGGTGCGAGGAATTAGAGGTGGATATGGTGGTGGTGGTGGAAAGTTTGAGTAGGCATGTTGGTGAGCATACTACTGAGCAAGGGAGTTTGGGTGTAGTGTGTAGATGGTGGTTGGTGATGGGCGATAAGGTTGCAGGTAGTAGACAGTAATCGGTGCTGGGGCTTGGGCTGGGATAAGATCTTAACTATGTTGGGTTCACTGTTATTTTCTCCACTCGTAGTTACATTATATTCCTTTCTAGAAAAAGAGCAAAATAGTAACAGGAAGAACACTCAATTACGGAGGGAGTATCCTTTCTGTGCATCTTTGTATCCCACAGATTTTTAATACGGAACCAGAACTGACATGCTCTGCATTTAGGGCATGATGAATCTTACAATCCGTCACTAGAATACATTCCAACTCAAGAAGAGATTGATTCGTATTTGTTAATGTATGAGGAAGACAGACCTAAATTGATTCCCAGGAGGTATGTCCAATGTTTCAGTACAAATCATCTGTCATATTCCTCAGCAGTGTTGAATTGTAATGTTTTTAATACTATTAATAGCTGATGTTCTTTCTTTATTATGAAATCATTAGGTTTGATTCTTTGAGAAGTATTCCGGCTTATGATAAAGCTCTTGTGGAACGCATGGAGCGTTGCTTGGACCTGTATATGTGCCCCAGAGTTCGGAAGAGGACCGTAAGTTTCTGCACTTCTTGGCGTGCCTATGTAGCTACTTCTGTATATTTGGAAAACCGAAATTTTTAAATAACTCGATCTCATTTGATTTGGTCCAGCTCAATATTGACCCTGAGACCTTGAAGAAAAAGGATCTGCCAAAGGCCAAGGACCTTAAACCTTATCCGTCGGTATGCTATATTGAGTACAAGGGTCACAGTGGTGCAGTTGTGTCGATTTCACCTGAGACTTCTGGGCAGTGGATAGCTTCAGGTTGGAATACTACTATGACGCCTGAACTTAATTTATTGATTTGACCTGATGCTTTGATAGCCGATGAACTTAAACTCATGTTTCTGTCCGTCTTTTTTGAAGGTTCAAGTGACGGGACTGTGCGAGTCTGGGAAGTTGCAACTGGAAGATGTATTCGTACTTGGGAGTTCGATCATCCTATCAAGCATGTTGCATGGAATCCTTCACCGCAGCTTCCAATCCTGGCAGTATCCGTGTATGGTTAACTTTCTTGTCTGTTCTTTTGCTTCCTATTTGACATGCTCCAGAGTGTAATGGCAGTCATTCTTTCTTAAAAATATTAGGGGACCTGATGTATTTATTTTCGATACGAGATTGGGGAGTGATGAAGATCAGAAAAACATCAAAGATCTCTTTCATTTTGGGAAACTCAATTCTGACAATGAATCTGGTTAGTCATTGAGCTTTGTTGTTACCGTTATTAGTCCTGGTTTTTTTCTGCTGCCAACATGCACTCTCTTTTCTCAACAACATTTCTTGCAAGGATATCATTTAGACAACTTCAAGAATTTTTCTGGAGAATATTTATGTCGATTGCATTCCTTCAGCCATCCCTGTCCTTTTTAAAAGGGATATCACTTTTGCTTTGCAAGTGGTATTGCTGAATATTTTACAAATTTCAGCCACCAGCTCTGTGACATCTTCTTTGGGCTCTGCTCGATGTCAGTACTATGTAGTTCAGCCTTGTTTATTTTGCATTTTCAATATGTGTAGGTAAGACAGCCATTGTGAGCTGGTTTCCTGATGATAAGCATGGAGGTGTAAGACTAAATCATTTTAAGGTACAGTTCTCTTACCTTGCCTATCTACCCGTGTTGTCTGATTGTGTCCATTCACTGGAAATATTGTCGTCAGAAAGTAGTTCATTCAAGATGTCACATACTGTTTTTGTATTTTGCAGACCGTGTCATCAGTGGAATGGCATCGGAAAGGAGATTATTTCTCAACTGTGATGCCAGCTGATATCCTTTGCTCCTACGTGTTATAGTCATTCCCATTGTATTTTTGCTTTGCCTCTCGTCACAGTATGTATACCATTATGATTATGATTAGTAATCCCTCAGTCTTGCTGTGTTTGCTTTGTTGTTTTAAACTCACCTTTTCTCTCATTATACAATAACAATCCCCCTGGATCTCAACGGCTCCTGCAAATTGGGGGCGAGGGGCTGGATGTACGCAACCTTACCCTTGTGTTAGCCACACACAGAGGCTGTTTCCGGATGATCCAAGATGAAAATTGTGCCGAGAACTGCATCGAAGGACCACTACCTCACAAATTTTTAGTGAGTCATTTTGATTATCCCATAAAAAACGATCGAGGATTTAACAGTCTTCAATGTTAATCTTGACTACTATCCTATTTCATTGATTAGTTGTACATTATAAAGATGTAATAAAATATTGGCATATAAATCTGTTATTCGAACACAAATCTAACCATTTCCCCCATTTTTATGTTATGTTCTCACTCCTCAAATTATGCAGGGAAATATAAGTGGGAAGTTAACACACAAATGGCAGGAGAAAGTTTCTATGTAAATTTACGATATTAATGATCAAAGATTTTGAAATTTGACCCCCTAAAAGTTTCTAAGGCAAACATTGTGGGATGGAGTATTATGTCCTTTATTGTTGTATATGTGGTGCATGATTAATTATTTAATTGTGTACATCCTTCAATTTTCATGCTTTTATACCTTGCCAGTTTGGTACCATAGGTAATGTTTATACCATGTTATCCACCTGAACTGTGTTATGATCTAACCTGCTTTTGCTTGGAGCACATCTTTGAATGGGAAGCTTTTTATTTTTATCATGCTGCAATAGTGCTTTTTTCAGTTATCATGTTGTAGTAGTGACCAAGTTGGTTGCGATTCATCTTCAATTCTCGGTTCATGTCAACGTTTTTTATTCTTTTGCATTCCCTTGACTGATTTTCACGAGAAACTCGAGGGGTGGTGTTACACCAGCTATCCAAGAAAGTGAGTAAGAAAGCTGAGTTTAAGTTGCATGGGCTTCCAGTGGCCACAGCGTTTCATCCAACCCGTTCTATTTTCTTTATTGCAACAAAGAAAAATGTTCGTGTATATGATTTAGTAAAGGAAAAATTCATCAAGAATCTCGATTCAAAGATGCGAGAAATTTCTTCCCTGGCTATCCATCCCGGCGGTAATGATTGCTTTTGGAGTATCCTTTTAGTCTCCAAGTGGTAAAATTTACTACGGAAATTATCTTAGTATATTTTGATTTTGTGCAGGTGACAATGTCCTTGTTGGCAGCAGAGAGGGAAAATGGTGCTGGTTTGATATGGATCTCTCATCAGAACCTTATAAAAAATACAAGTACGTCTGTTTTTTGGGAATTGTTTAAGATCTCTGTCATCTATTGTGGAATTTATGTCGTGAACAGATATGAAGATAGTTGATAGGAGATGCTGAACCTGGATCCTCGTTTAATGTCATTGTATAAGAAAATGCATACTATAAGGCATTGTCTAATACTAGTAAATAATTGCATATAAGCTCCTTCGAACGTCTATAATTCCATTTTAATTTCGATTTTTTTCTCCATTGTTGAATGTTTTGCTTTCATTATTTCCTCAAGCTTTTATTCTCTTTTATTCTATTTTGAAAAAAATCGGAAGATGTTTGACATGGTAGTTACATTTGACCTGATGTTTGTTTTTGTATTTGTACTCAATATTTGCAGGAGTCACAACAAAGATATCACAAATGTGGCTTTCCATAGATCTTATCCTCTATTTGCATCATGCTCTGAGGATGGTCAAGCATATGTTTACCATGGCATGGTTTATTCAGATCTAAACCAGGATCCTCTCATTGTTCCACTGATAAAATTTCTGGGGCATTCGAGTTCCAAAGGAAGAGGTTAGCACATGTCATTCTTTGTCGTCTCTTGTACAAATTTCAAATCTATGGTCTATCATTTGTTAGTTAAACTGCAGAAGTGCCCTGGGATTTACTTGAGGATGTTCCCAATAGGAAGAGAACTATAAATATTTCTAATTCTGATTCAATGAGCCTAAGTTTGGCAGTGCTTTTTTCAAGACATCATATTCCACAATATAATCGTTTATAATTTATATCATATTCAAAGCCAGTTGTACGGCCTTTACTCAAATATCAATAGAAATGTTTAATTCCCTGGGATGGTAGTGTCATCAAAGTAATTTTGTGGTGTCTTGTGGGCAAATGGTAGTGGCAAAGGGTTTTGAATTTTGAAACTAACATCACTCAAAGAGTAAATGTATGGCGTCTATTAATCTCTGTTGTTATTGCAATTGTTATTGCAGGAGTTCTGGACTGCAAGTTCCATCCAAGGCAACCTTGGTTGTTTACTGCCGGCGCTGATTCCGTCATTAAACTTTATTGTCATTAGGACCAATGAATCATTTTTGCAGAAATATGATTTTGTGAGATTAGTAAGCTTTGGGTATTTTTTTTTGGACAACCCACAAGTATGTATTACCAATTTCTTGATTATTACGACCTTCCTTTTAATTGTCTGCTTAAATTGATAGCAGAGGAACTAATGCAAATGTGATTCCTTCACATACTGAATTTGGTAAAGGGGAAAAAAAGGCCCCTTTCTGTGCATCCATTTATATAGACTATAGAGGTAGAAATACTACATCCGAGAGGGAAAAAAGTGCTGATGTGCTGACCTATCTCCTCAAGTTTCAAATTCCATTCCTCCAATGTTTGACTGTATGCACTTCATTTCGTTAAATCCATGATGACCCTTTGTGTTGTATAAAATTTCCCCTGGCCTCTACGAGGTTGTTTCTATGTTTATTTCACAATGAATTATCTTATCCTTCCTGAGATAAAATAGTCTCTTAACATGGTTAACACGTTTAAATTACCCTTTATAATCTGAATCCATTAACCTTGAATACCTTTGAAACCAACACCAAAACTCCAATTAGTTTGATAAATAACCTTTTGAATTGCCAAAAAAAAATCAATAATGAATTGAGGTAAGTTTGACGAATGAGGGAATGAGGCTGATAACCCAACAGGCAACACCCCAACTAGTTGGAGTCTCTACTCTCTAGTACATACAATGAAGTAAGCATAGATGACCTTATTTATAATGGCCTATGGGTTAACAAATAGTGTCATGGCCAAAAGCATCTACAGCATGCTATATTGCTATCGATGTCTGGAGGAAATAATAACCTAATTTGTAGCGTCTCATGCACAATCTATTTAATGGATGATAAATTAAAAAGGTAATTATGAGATATCATATGTAGTTTAAAGAACACTACGACCTCGTAACATTTGATTTGATGACAATTGTTTTCTTCTTACCTTAGTTTATTTCTCCACTTTTGGTTGCCATTTATCACTTCAATTATTCAGGTAGATTCATGAATGACTGCATGCACTTTTTTTTTTCTTTTTTTGTCAGGTGCTTATGATCAGATCATGCAGCTGCCTTAGCAATGGCATGAGCTAACCTATTTAGATGTATATGACAGTGACTCAAAGACAAATAATGACAACTAGAGATACAATATAGGATGGTCTTGATTGTAGAATCAATATCTTTATCAAAATGTCCGCACCCATTCACTTGAAGTACCAGATTAAGATATCACTTGTCGCATCAATATGCAATAGATTTCGTTGAATTGCATCTTGACATGCCGATAGGAGAGCCAAAGCTTCAGCATGTAGAGGTGAAATGACCCAGAAAACCTTTGAATTCCAATGAATCAAATTCCCATGGTCATCCCGAAAAATCCATCATGCGGTTGCTTTTACATTTTCTTTCCATGAAGCATCACATTTTATTCGTATGTGTTTGAGAACATACCGAAGATCCAATAATTGAAATTGGAAAATGATTGCAAGGTAGATGTGTCCATATCTTCCTTATTAGCTATCCTTAGAAATGTATCCTTGTGTCTTAGATTATTGTATTTAGTAGCATTATCTTCAAATTCCGATTTGATTCTTCTGAAGACATTGTCGGCCACAATCGGTTGATCTTTCAAAACGCAGTCATTTCGTACACACCAAATTCCCCATAAAGTAGCCACAAAAGATGAAATCAGATAGAAATTATCATCCTTCTTAAGGAAATACGAAATCCAATTAATGATCCATGTTTGGATAGATTGCTGATTTTCAGCAGTTCCTCTAATGCCTAAAGGGGAAGAACTCCAAATACGATCAGCAGATGGACAGTCTCTAAATAGATGTTCAAGAGTCTCTGGGCATCTAGCTGGTTGACAATGGAGACACGAGCAATCATCAATACAATTTCGTTTGATCATTTCAGCAAAACAGGGTAAGGATTTCGATACAAGTTTCCATAAGAAGATCTTCCTTTTTGTTGATATTTGTAAGTTCCACAAAGTCTTCCTGCAAAAAAAAACATAGCTGATGGAGTAATACGATGCTTATCCTTTTCAGTAGCTTTCTCATCCCAAAGAGAATTCAAAGCTTTAACTCATTATTATTCACTCTTAAACCATTACATACTATTCCAGTCTACTTTGTGTGTAACTGTGTATCTTGGATTCTATATCTAATTAGTCTCTCTAAACACGGATAAATCCAATTAGTCTTTTCCTTATAAGACGAATATATTTATCTTAAAGATTTAACGGGTCAACTATTACACCATTTTACCTAATATATGTAAGACAATTATTTTGTTATTATCTAATCTTTTGTCTTATCCTAACTATTTGATGTATGTCTTAAAGCAAAAGACGGGTCCATGAGTCTTAGATGAGAAATTATGTTCCTAATGTATTGGGTGTTATTATAGGCTAATAGGGTATGTTTGAGTAATGAGTATGCATGAAAAAGATAAGAAAAGATGTTATGACAAAGATTCTGCATCCTTTAGTTACCTTTGAAGTTGGCCTTTAGACACCACTCGTAAATCACAGTCACAATATAATAAATAATAAAATGGAAGAAAGTTAAAAGAGAAAGGTGCCTACCATTATGGGATTCATATTTGATAGTCTATAAAGTTCAACACCTAATTATATCATTTCCTACTTATTATTATTATTATTATTATTATTATTATTATTATTATTTAAAGTTTTTCCTATAATTTGGTCGCAGACTTGACACACAAAACATGTAGCATCTATACAGACTGCAGTGCCTCCCATAGGCACACGGACACGAGCGAACCCAGAGTTTGGAATTTGGTGTAGCAAAAATATACACATACAAATCAATTTTTAAATCGATCCAAATTTATGATATCGCCAATAGGAGAGAACAAAAATAAATGATATGATTTCATTATACGTATACGAAATTACGAATGATATACGATTTCATTTATACAAATTTCACGTGTATCTTATATAAATTTCAGTGTAAATATACGATTTCAATTATACGAATTTAACATATATCTTATATGAATTTCAATGTAAACTATACGATTTATATAAAAAAACCTATTTGATGTATATTAAAAATGTATCTGATATGTATCGGTAAAATTTAAAACTACATACTCGATTTCGATACAGATATGTTTTTTTAAAAGAACAAAATGTAAAAAAAATATAGAATATGCTGATTATTACTCTTATACGTTTTTGTTCGCCCCTACGCCTGTATATAAACACTAGTTTTATGCCCGTGCAAAAAAATGCACGGGTTGAGATATATTAATTGATACAATACCGAAGTGATAAAACTTAATTGAGTTGTAGCAGGTCGTAAAAAACTAAGAATATTACCAATAAGAATATACAAAATGGATGACAATTATCTTTTTATTCACTCGTTTTAATTGTAATATACGGAGTAAATTTAAATGTTTTCATCTCCGGTCACTTGAATTTCATAGTTTTATTCAAATACACTCCATATATATTAAACAAACGTATGAAATGCAAGTGGAAAGAGATTTATTAAGTTATATGACATAAAATTAATATGAGATCTATAAATATATTTTTATGATTTGTGAGCAATGTATATTTTTACGCAACTTATAATCTATAAATCTATTTTATGTGTTTGTATGTAATTGTCTAATGTATACTTAAATATATACACAAAGTGGGGATCCCACAAAAATTAATGTTTTTTTTCACTCCTAAATTTCTACATCCAATAGGAAGCCAAGAAATTCTATCGTTTTTATAGTAAAAAGATTCAACTAAAAGATTTAAATTTAACAAAAAGACTATTTGTTCTGCAAATAATACTGTTAATACTGTACTTTACTGATAATTAGTTGTTTCCTTTTCGTGTCAACTTTATATCGTATGGTTGGATTGAAAACCTTAAAGACGAAAAGGATCAGGGTGATTCTGATGGTGCAATACATGATTTTTGTTTTTTTCCAATATGGGATTTTTAGGAAGACTTTGGCGAAATATGATCATCTTGATATATATCGGACTGTTGTATATGTATTTTATCTTGTTTGGTATCTTAATTTATATGAATTTGAGCGGAAAATATAATGTAATTTAATTCTTGGACTGTAATTATTTTTGCTGTTTGTAATTTTTTGTTTTTCGGTTTAATTTTTGGACCGATATTATTTTTGCTGTTTGTAATTTTTTGTTTGTCGGATTTAATTTTTGGACCGATATTGTATTTTATTTGACCATTGTATATTGTTATTTAAATATTCGATTAACAATAATTTGATCATATCGTATTTTATTATGACAATGACGAAATGTACTACGGCTGCAATCGATTACGTAATTAGGAATGAGCAAATATTAGAATACGTAATTTGGGATGAGTAAAAGTCGGAATTAATTGTGAATAGAGGAGAGAGACAAATTAAATCAATGTAAAGTTAGTGGGTCATCCCTTCCTTATTTTAAGGAACCAATAGAAATGACTTAAAATCTACTCCTTTTATAGAGATAGATTTCAGTTTCATAAAAACTTATTAGTGTTGCTAAAGTAAAGTAAAGATTACTTTGAAAGAAGAAGAAGAAAGTAGAGATGAATCAAACTTTATTCACATAATAAAATTTATGAAAAAAAACCTACATTGAAACTAATTAATGTGTTATAATAAAGTTTATTATGGAAAAAACAACTACATTAAAACTAATTAATGTGCTATGGGAATGGTAGTGATGTTAAAGGAGTAAATATTAAGATAATAAATATTAAGAGTGATGTTAGGAAAATTAAAATAATTAATGATAGGTTAGTAAAATTTTATAAAGTGTAGCAATTTTTTAATTTCTCTTAATTTTGTTGGGCTTTGGTGTAGCAATTGTTACACCATGAGTATACATGCGTTCGCCCATGCACACGCAGATATACCACTTATGTTAGTTACTCTTCAAATTACCCAAGTCTACCACATGACATCATATCATATATTATATTAAAACAAACATCAATTGCCACGTGTCGTGTCTAGGTTAATCTGCCAAATGTCATATCCAGATTACTTTGCCACATGTCAATTCCGCAATTAAAAAAGATTGTGTATTTATCATCGTATGTAGAAAACCTATTGCAAATATTTTGTGCAATTTGAATTAAATCAGCTTGATTTCATTCCATTAATATCCGCGTGATTATAGGTTAAAAATCTTAACGATAATAAATAGCCAACAATTAAATATGAATTTTTACATATAGTATACGGAATGTTGGACTTGAAATGATAATGCAATCTTAGACACTCTTTGATTGATTTAAAAAAGCGAACAAATCAAATTATTTAAGATAAGAATTCATTGTTTACGTGGTCTAATTAAGGCCAGTAAACATGGTTGATTAAATTTCTTTTTATTTATCCAAAAATCTTGCCTATATCTACGCACCTCATTTATTTTTTGAGCCATAATTATTATTCTTAATTTCTTTGTCTAAATTAGTTATAGGAATTTGGAAATAATTAGAACTTATCTTATTTTATACTAAGATATTATATTCCGGTGCAACTTTTTAGGAACGATTAGTAACTATTTTAAGGAAAAAACGTTATTGTCATATGGAAAGAAAATAACATTCCCATTTCGGTTTAACGAAATATTATTCTAATGAGAATAATAAACACAAATCGTGCCCATTTCACTTGACTAAAAATCTCACTCAAATCAGCTAGATTATATGAATGTCAACCAATGTTTAGTTTAAAAAATTGTTAGGATATTCCTTCATCGATCACTTTTATACTTTCTTATGATAGCCAACATTTCCCAAATCATCATTCTTACCCACTCCAGTAACATTATACGAAATGACAATGATAATGTTATAGGCAAAGTTGTGCGCAAGTGGGAACGTCGTGGTCTCTATACGAAAAACAAGATGTCTCGAACAAAACAGATGCATTCTACCACAAAAAAAGGCAATTTACGATGAGGTAATTTTCAATAATATATCATAAAAATAACCTGTGTACTTTAATTTGAACAGGAATGAAGAGATATCTAACTCCACGAGAGATATTGAATTACTAGAGGCAGGCCTCATTTAATAAAGCAATTTCTAAAATAGTTTACGGTGACAAGGTAATATGAAATACTTAGTGTATCATATTATGTCGAATAACGAATTTTGATAACAGTATATTAAAAAATACTATTTTGAATTTAATTACTTTGATTAAGAGTGATATTATCCTACCTCCTTGATGTCATGAGCATGCCAGATATTCTGTTACACTTGCTACACCAACAAACATCAACATTGAAGCAAATTGGTATTATCCATCTCGCAAAAAATGTTTCAAGGGGGGTCGTCAAAGGCGAGGATGACATCCAATGATGCAAGGACAAATGCTTGAGAAATAAGGCATAGACAACCATACCAAGGTACATTTACTTAAGTTAATAGCAATGACTTCACAATATTATCTTCCAATCGTTTCACAAAAACTATTTGTATTTTGTATAGGTTTCAAGTCAAGTTTCTGTTAACCAACTCTAATGGAGATCAGACTGAAGTAAGACTATTCGAGACTCATATTTCCAAGGAGACCAAATATAATATCTGTGAAATATATGAAATAAGGTCGGGTATTTTATTACTTCACTGCCTTCAATACATTTAGACAAGTTTGATATTTCTTATGAATACACTCCTTACTCCTTAGTAGGTAGTTGTATATGATTCTAATAATTCGGATAGTTTCATTTAACGTTTAGGATGACTCTATACCTGCAATTTTTTTCGTTGGCTGATATTTTGTTTTCAAGTTGGAGATATCACAAAAAGTTAATCTAGATGGCAAAAGCACTTCATATACAGTGTTCGCCATGATTGATGACATGGATATAATATCTCGATGGAAATATACCTATATGAAAATAAGGGTAATGGTTAGATATGAACTTGTGATGTACAAAACATATATTAAAATGATATTCAATTATTACTAAGTGAAATTATAAAAGATTACAGGAGGGACAAATTGAAAATGACTTAGGCACCATGATGTTAGCATATATATTTATGTCCAAACTAATGTGAATTTAGCATGTATATTTATATATATGGAATTATATTAAGTCGACTTTAACTATATTTTATTCACGCAAATAAAGACGGATGATGGAGGCACTGATTAAATTTGTGTTGCAATTAAAGTTGCTATACAAAGACGAGAAATATGTCTCTTCAAAGAGGGAAGTCAAACTATGAGTAGGATGATTTACGAGAATTTGCAGATTGGATCTTGAAGGTAGAAGACGGGAAAATAACAGATTGAAGGAATGACATAGAAACTAATATACCTCATCTTGATGACATTGCCATAAGAAAAAACTCCAGCAAACTCTGTTGCGTCCATAGTAATGATCACATACCCTTTATTATAAGATAAGTATAATATATGCAATTCTTTTATTATAAGAAACTATATAGTTGATTCAAATATAAGGTTTATTTAAGTTCTGATCAATTGCCTAAGGAAGGCACTAGCTCAGGGAGTAACAGTATAAAATTTCTAAACACATTAACAAAAATGGGCCTTTATAATCAAACTATAATAAGATTGAAGGTAGTTTATAAGAAAATATTATTTCATAATTTATTAAGCTTGGTAAACAAGAACAAATCAAATTTAATTAAGTGACATGTCATTTATCACTCTCTTAATGAATCGCACTATTGATTCATGTGTTTTCTCATTTGCAGATTGCTGATTGTTCACAGTAGTAAAGACTAAAGATGTAACAAACGGAAAAAGAACCCGTTTGACATAAACCTTAGTCACAATTATGTAGTACTTATTTATTTTATTTTTTTTAAAAAACAAATCTTATACAAGATGACTTTACACAAAAATTTGTAAGAGTTTCTTTTTATAGCCAAGTTTTCGACTACAAAAATCCGTAGAGCTATCTTAAGACGGGTCACCATTTGTAACGGATATTTTGTGAGATAAAATGGATACAAAATGAGTTAGTGGAGAAAGGGGACCACATGAATAATGTCAGAGAGAGAGAAAAAGTGGGTATTCTGTGAGAGAAAACGATATCCGTCACAAGCTTGCGACGGATAGTGTCGTTGCAAATAAGAATTTGTGATTAAATTGTGTCTACCTTTTAAAGTTCTCTTCTCCGCGTTTTTTTTTTTAAATTAAGATGAGTTAATTTTATGTTAATTTCTTTTATAGGACCTTCTGATAGTATAACACTGTTTTACATTATAACTATTACTGTTTTTCCCTTTTTAATATGAGAGATTCCGCGAGTGTTATTTTTAGTACGCAGTAAACTCCAGATGTACATTAATGTTTATATTTATATGAGTTGATGTTTTTTCGTGGGCAACAAATATACGTACTTATATGTGTTTTGATAACAATTAAAAAATAATTTTAAATGTTTTGTCATACACTGAGTATATTTTTAAAGTAGTCGAGTGATAGACGTACAGTAACTTCATTACAAAGGTTCTATACACATAGCTCTGTTATGATACAAAATGGATTTCCACCCGTGTAGTACACGGGTACAAAAACTAGTTCTAACATAAACATAAACCCAATTGCCAAATATCACACTCATATGCTAGACCTTTTCCAGACCCGATCAGTTGAATCAAAGTCTAACATATAGAATACTCGTCCAAATGCGGATCCGGTAAAACCCTGTCAAAACCCTACATATTGACATCCCTACACTTAACCCGGCCCACAAGACATGTAGAATCTAGGTAGAGCCTGCAAGTGGTACGGTTGCGATGTGTACCACTTATGTTAGTTACTCTTCATATTACTTTCATGTCCAATTACTTGTGTCCCATACTTAGATGCTCAAAAAACAGGTATTCTACTATGAGATAATGAAGACTTATACATAGATGTGTATTACCAATACGAGTATATAATATGGAGTAGTCCATGCATAATCCACAATATTAAAACTTAGTATATTGTAATTGTTGTTTCAAGCGTAATTAAGGGCAAAATATTATTTGTGAAGAGATCAGAGATGACATTGTATATAATGGAGTAGTCCATGCATAATCCATAACATTAAAACCTAGTATATCGTAATTGTTGTTTCAAGCGTAATAAGGGGCATGATATTATTTGGAAGAGATCAGAGATGACATTGTATATAATATGGAGTAGTCCATGCATAATCCATAACATTAAAACCTAGTATATCGTAATTGCTGTTTCAAGCGTAATTAAGGGCATGATATTATTTCTGAAGAGATCAGAGATGACATTGTATATAATATGGAGTAGTCTATGCATAATCCATAACATTAAAACCTAGTATATCGTAATTGCTGTTTCAAGCGTAATTAAGGGCATGATATTATTTCTGAAGAGATCAAAGATGACATTGTATATAATATGGAGTAGTCCATGCATAATCCATAACATTAAAACCTAGTATATCTTAATTGCTGTTTTAAGCGTAATTAAGGCATGATATTATTTGTGAAGAGATCAGAGATGACATTGTATATAATATGGAGTAGTCCATGCATAATCCATAACATTAAAACCTAGTATATCGTAATTGCGGTTTCAAGCGTAATTAAGGGCATGATATTATTTGTGAAGAGATCAGAGATGACATTGTATATAATGGCGCTGTTTGGTAAACAACATATTGAAACAAATTAGTAGATTCCGGCATAATTAGTATGTTGACCATTCAATCTACTATTTTCATGTGTTTGGTAAACAGCATATTCGGATAACATATTGGTCGGAATCTACTATTTTTGAATATGCTGCTAATAGCAGCATATTGTATTAGCATATTCAATTTATATATGAAACCGTTCTAATTATCCTATAATCTGCTATTTACTAAACACCCTTTTTTAATTTGCTAATTTAATATAATAGTCAAACCTGCTATTAAAATCTACTAACCGTATTATGCTAACGTTATCTGCTATTATAAATCCTCTTATGCCGTTTGCCAAATAGAGTCAATATGGGGTAGTCCATGTTTACCTAATCCATAACATTAAAACCTAGTATATCGTAATTGCTGTTTCAAGCGTAATTACTGGTGGGATATTGTTTGTGAAGATATCAGAGATGACATTGTGTTATAGAGTATCATGTTCGTTTTGTGTCACTTTAGAGAGCGTAGACTTTATTTGAAGGCAATGCCAGCTATTGAAGCTATGTGTGTAGGTATTAAAATTGGGCGTATGTAGAAGACATGTGAGTGATTATTATAATTTATAATAAGACGATCATGCGTTGCTTTCAATTTTTGGTTTTTGACTCTTGCTGTCTTTCTTCTGCCATTTTGATCTACTAAGATTAGGCTAATTACACTTATTTTGACATATACCCGCATGCAACTACTTTAGCCTACTTATTTTGATATTTACCCGATCGTTTTCCCTATTTGACCCATTTCCTTTGGTGCATAGACTTACTAAGATGTTTAGTAACTCACTAAAACTTAAGTTGCTTCAATCACTAATTTTGTTCAGGCTAGTATGTAGGTTACTGTTGAGCAACTATTTCCAAAATACGATAATGTTTTAATAACAACAAGTTTAGTAATTATGATTGTGTATCTCTTACCTTTAATTGTTTATCTAGTCTATATAGCATACATGATTATTACAGGAAGAAGAGATCACATATTACAAGATTTCACCAAGCATCAAGATCAAATGTTCAAAGATTGACCTACGAATCAACCAAGAGAAATCAAGAGAAGTCAAAACAAGAAGTTATTCCGAAGATCCCTAGGAAGATCAAAATAGAATATGTTCTTGGGTCATATAAGTAGTATATCTATAACTTGACTTTTATAAGGTTAAGATTATAGCGGATAGCCATAACCTTGTGTATAAAGGCAGTCAAAGTTATAGCTCTGCGCTATAACCTTGATTATACGGTGAAAGCATGCGACAACAAAAATCTAATTTGTTTTCAAATCTTTCAAACTATTTATTGTTAAATAGTTCAGAGTGTAAAATATCTTTTTATTGGAAAAATCTTTTAGGTAGTACGAATATGGTAATATTATGAAGTGAAATTAACTTATGAGTTAATGCTTCCTTTAATTACCATATATTACATACATAGCTAACCCTAGTTGCTCTCATCCACTCTAAAATATGTTTAGGGTTTCCACGGATGACATGGGACAACCGTGCCTCGTCTTGCGCGCCCTTCTATTCACGGCCCAGTGGGTATTTAGGGTTAGCATTCAAATTGTGATATATGATAAAAATTTATCTTGTGAGATGAATATTTGAAAAATCATATATGTGCACAAATTACTTAAGATACTTGGAATAAAATCTTGTTTATTCTATCATTATCTTATCTAAGGGTTTAGGAAATATAATATATATCCTTAAGATAGTCCATATGTTTTGAATACTATTATTTCCTAAATAGAAGATTTAAGATGGATATTTTTAAGGATAATATTCTTATTATTCTCGAGTATCTAGGTTTATTTTAAACCTAAGTAATCTATCCTTCCTATATAAGAAGAAATAACATGATAATACACTCAAACTTTTCAACGCAATTTACGCATAACACTAAGTCTTTTGCAAAAACATTTTTACAGTTTATAATTCGATTTTTTGCAAAGTCTTGATTTTTGAAAAGTCGTGTGCTACACTCGTATCATTTTTAGTTATATCGTTATAAGACCATATTGCTTAATTCGTTTCCATATTCGTTCATTTTGTGAACACCAAGGAACAATAGAAACACTTTCTTATTAGCGTAAGATAGGCTGAGTATTTAACGATACTCGTAGTTTGTCAAATATTTAGCGATATTTGATATTGTAAGAGCATTTAACGGTGCTCGAAATAACAATGCAAGTATTTAACGGTACTTGTAGAGTTACAACTATCTGTAAGTTGTACGAGTAAGTTATAATTTTGTAATCCGCGTAGGTACTAAAATTATTAATCGAGAATAGTGGACACAGGTTTCGACTTGTGAAACTGAACCGCTTCAAAAATCCGTGCATCGTTTCCATTTTTGTTATTCTCGTTGTTTTTATTGTTCATCGCGCATATCGATTGGTTAAGTTTTAGATCAATAAACTTTAGACAATTGATCATACAAGCAAATCCTTTATAAAACAAAAAAGTATTTTTTTTTTTAAATACTCAATTCACCACTCTTAATATATCGGATTAATAATATACTCTTCAGTTACTATGCTTAACTACTATTGACTCTGAACTTGGTACTACTCTCTAGGGCTGAGCAAAAAATCCGATGATCCGAATTGATCCGACATCCGATCCGTATCTGATCCGAATTAATGGATATCTGATCCGAAAAGTGGTTTGGTTTGGATACCCGTATCCGAAATATTTGGATATCGGATCAAGTATGGATATCTGGCTTACAAATTTGGATATCCGATATCCGAAAGTTATCGGATTGGATATCAAATATCGGATCAGATATCCGATATCCGTGTAATATCCGATCCGTATCTGACATTTGATCCATAAATATTAAATAACACTAGCTAATTTCATCTCACTCAATAACCGTCATTCACAAAACCGTAAATAACCCTCATCTACAAAACCGTAAATTTTAATTTCTTTTCATTTACAAAACCAATAATCTACAATTCCACATTTACAAACCCACATTTTCATTTTTATTACGCTACTTTTCTTTTTGGTACAGTTTTGACAATATATATTTACATTGATCGGATCTCGGATATCGGATAACTGATCCGAAATTTTCGGATAGTTTTGGATAGTAAATTTCGGATATCCGAACATTTTGGATCAGATCATGGGTACTAAAATTTTAGATTTTCGGATCAGATATCCGATCCGAAGTAGGGTTTCGGATCGGATACCCGACCATACTCTGCCCTACTACTCTCTTAAACAAAACCAAGTATGAGCGATGAAGTATAGAAGAGAGAATGAAAAAGTGAATCCGAAAAATTAGGGTGGAAATGATGGTGATTAGTTGAAGTAGTTTAAACAAGCTAAGTAAGACACATCAATTCATGTTATTAGATGCTGTCTTACTTTCCACTTTCCATGCATAGAAAGACGCCACAATCAAGTTGATATATTTCTCCTTTTGTCGCCTCTACTTTTTCATCATTTCTCTTCTATCCTTAATTCTCGCTTTCCATCCTCTTTACTCTCATTTCTCATGTTTCAGGAGAGTAATTAAGATGGGTAAGTCTTGCATGTGACGGATTACCATTAGTGACGGATATTTTGTGAGATAAAATGGATACAAAATGAGTTAGTGGAGAAAGGGACCACATAAATAGTGTCGGAGAGAGAGAAAAAATGAGAATTTTGTGAGAGAAAAAAATGAGAATTTGTGAATTAAGATAGCTACACACAATATAATGAGACATTCAAATGGAACAAACAATTTCACTCTCGATTGTTGGGTGGTGGTCGAGGCCGTTTGGGTAGGAACGGACTTGTGCATGCTTTAGCTTAGTTACGTACTAACGTAGACTGCTTGTAGATTTTATATCACAAATTCTCATTTAACATGGTCAATATGTGTCTTATGCTTAAAACATGTCAAACACATAACAAATCACATGTTCTAGAAAATATCAAATGATTTATCTTTATCATCATAGGTAATATTTAATCCGTCTTACACAAAAGTGGCTAACAGATTATTATGTATTGATATTTGCCATCAAGTGTTGTATATTCATGGGATGAAGATGGAGGGTTTTAGTCATAGCCAAATGATGGGTCCTCTCATGAAGCACTTGTGCTATCTTAATCATTTTAGTTGACGGATCAATGTTGCCCATTTCCTTTAAATTGCTTAACACGAGGGACACGTCACGCAAGATAGGGGTATGTAGTGTGGTGTATTCTGTGGATATATTTTCCTCTTTAGTCTAAAGTCTCAGCCCTATAAATTATTCCTTACTTTTTCAACTTATCCATCCATAGGTTACCATGCTTCTCTACTCATACTTTTCAACCTTCTGAAAACTAGACACTCGTAAACAAATTTTGTACATTTCGAGTTAAATCATACGAAGTATTCAAGGTATACAAGTCTTAGGTCCGTTAAATAACTCGGGATAAGTCTTTTGTGGACGTGCGTTTATTGTTGACGCTGATATAAACTGATTATGTTGTTCTAATATTCTTTAGTGTCAAAGTAGTTGCTTAAAAGGTAATTGTGAAAACAAAATGTCGATCAAGTTAGAAACGTAACTAACGAGTTACATAATATTTGTCTCCGTTTCATCCCAAAGTGCTCTTATATGGTAGTTATACTTCTCTCACTAATATTAGAGATAATACGTCGTAATCTACTATTACGATTTTATTATGATATTGTTTGATATTATTCTCAGCATCATATCTTTTCTCTCTTTTTTTTTTGACAGCGGTAAAACAAGAATTATACAATTGACATTTGACTCATATGGTCGCATGCACTTTTAATTCTTAAACAATAAATAAAGGCATAAAAGTAACTATGATGGATAGAAAACATGTATTGATGACTAAAAGCCGACATAGCTCCGGAGCAACCATCTTTAACCTCAACTTTCTTGGGGGGACAAACAAAGCTTGACAGATGACTAGAACGATCTTTACTCATCAGAAGCCACGGAAACCCATAAACCTCATGAACCACAAGATCCAAAAATAGGGCGCAAAGTGTACTTACGCCACAAGGACGTAGATAGAAAAAAAGGACAAAGACCATGAAAATCTATGCCAAGTGGAGTCAAAACTCCTACACTTTGGGAGCCACTCCAAATAGGCAAGTAAGCCGTAGTCCGTAACGAGCAAAGATAGACTTGACACACACACAAACCACTTAAACAACCCAATGACTGTCTTAGGAGGCCTCATAAAGATGTGGACACAACACAACCCCACCATAAAGTTACTAAAGTCCTTATTATAAGACAGAAAAACAAGACTAATTTATCCCGACAAACCATTATAAAAACCAAAAACCACCTCCGCATTCAAACCCACCAAAAACACGACCAAACCCAACACACACCTTCTATCACGCCAAAAACCAAAGGGGTTAGGACTTCACCAAAACTACTTCCCCCGACCGACCCACACACAACCCACCATCCCAAAAACAACAGCCGCTCCACCAAGACAACCCAACAACCCACTGAGACTCCAAAATTCAGACGAACCATCCCAGGACCATTGGTGTGCATACCACAAGAAAAGGGCAACAAGCGACACAACAAAGACCCATAGGATAGAAACGGTGGGGGGAATGGGCGAGGGAAAGGGGTACCACCAGAAAATCCCATGAATCTAGACCACATAAAACAAACACCCAAAATGAGCTATGCTCATCAAACCAACCAACAACCACAAAATTGATCAAACCAAAGGATCAAACTCGAGAAAGAAGAAGGGGCAAGGAAGAAGGGGACATCCCGAATGCATGCACAACTTTCAAAGACAGGACAGTGGAGCGACGAATCGGAACGACCTCAGAAACACCCAACCACTACCTTTCACTGCACGCGACCGGAAACAGAAGAATGAGTCGGTGAAAGGGGGAAATCAGTCCTGATGAGCCCACAAACCAAACATAGCGTGATAGATCGCCGGAGATAGGCCAAATGGACCCAGCTTCGGCGAAAGGAAGGAGGTAGAAGGGGTTGGTGTGATTGGAGAGTGGCGGCAGCGGCTACACAGTAGGGTTTTGCTGTTTGTTTTGGTAGAGAGAAGGGAGAGGATTTTTTGAAGAGAGAGAAAGACTATTTGTCTTTTTTCCATTCATATATTTATATTTTAAGTACATAATAGATTGTTAAGATTGTATTACCTTAGTATTTGGTTTCCTTCGATGAAATCATATTCTCTTGTATAAATATTGTGTATTATTTTTTTAATTAATCAAGTTAATCTTCATGTCTTTTTTACATGGTATCACATAGCTAAAGAGATCTTACCTCTCCTCTTCTTCCCTTCCTCTCACGACATTCCCTACCAAGGCAGGATAAGCACAAGTTTTGTCCTATTATGCCGACCCTAAAAATCCAGTATTTGCGGTCAATTTCGCCAATGTTATTGAGTTATCGCCTTCGACATACCGTGCTTGGTCTCGTCAAATAGAATATTTGCTCAATGGCTATGGCCTCATTAAATTCTTAGATGGAACTCATCTTTGTTCATCCCTCACAATTACCAACAGTAAAACTATCGATGCTCCGAATCCGGCGTATTTTACTTGGCTCCGTCAAGACAAACTTCTCAGTGGTGCTCTTAGCGGAACGATCTCAGCTACCTTAACCAATTTGCTCCTTGGTGTCACAACTTCTGCCGAAATATGGACTACTCTCAAGTCCACATATGCTAATCCGTCTCGGGGCCATATTCTTCAACTCAAAAACCGCCTCGACTCAATTACCAAAACTAATTTATCTGCTACTGACTATATACATGTCATTCGCTCGTGTGTGGATGAACTTGTTGGCTTTGAAAAGTCCATGGACCACGAGGATGTCGTTTACAAAGTTCTCCATGGGCTTGATTTTTAGACCTATTGCTCTCTCATTGAGGAAGTGCAAAATCGAGATACTCCCATTTCGTTGGATGTCCTTCACGAGAAGTGTAACTCCCGAATTTTCGAAAACATATTTTAATAATTTAAATTGATTTCGAAAAATTATATTTTTATTTTAATAAATTTATTTTAATGAAAATAGCTCAAGTTCCATCTTAAGGAATTTAATCCTTAAAATGTTGAAGTTCACTTGGCATATTCGTCTCACAAGAAATCTGACTTAATTCCCGACTCAACTTAAAACCCGTCTTCTTAAGTTGTGATAAAAAGGAAGTAGGAAAGGAACCTTCCCATAACTTTCCTCACAATTCCCTTCCTTGTTCCTCAAGCATAAGAAATCAGTTTTTCCCCATTTCTAAACTTCAAGCTCACTAAAATCGACTTTGTGAACTCGTTTCAACTCCAATCGAGGTGGTGATTTAGAGGATCCGGACATCGACTCTTACATTGTGGACGAGGAATCAGAGGTGTAGCGCGCTTATTAAGGTGACCTTGATGAGGAGACTCGACTTTTGTTTTAAATTGATTTGACATGTGTTTTCTTATGATGTTTATGTGAATGGATGATGAATATAGCATGAATTTGTTATGGGTAGTTGTTATTTTGAAATTCACATGTTAACATTGAAGGAATGGGTATAATCTGAAATTGGGTTTATGCTTGATGAGATTATGTTGTGTTACTCATAAATTGTGGAATTATTGAAGTATGAATGATGTTTGTTACTTTTTCATGTTTACATTTCATTTTCAGA
The DNA here is from genome assembly GCA_029255685.2 of Silene conica. Taxonomy (NCBI): domain Eukaryota; kingdom Viridiplantae; phylum Streptophyta; class Magnoliopsida; order Caryophyllales; family Caryophyllaceae; genus Silene; species Silene conica. The sequence continues at coordinate 24,133,584 of CM055317.2, read as the reverse complement.
TTTGTTATGGGTGTAAATTTTTAAGATTATGAAGAGTGTTCATGAATATTGAGTATCCGTCACAATTTCTGATTTGTGCTTCTTTGGGTGTCTTAATGCTTGTTCAAATTCATGGGTTGATTTCTTGTAATCAAGTGAATGTGCTTAGAAGTTGATATGTGAGAATCACACTTGGGATTGTTGAGAATTATGTGCTGCTAAAGTAGTATAATCGTGCTCAAAATCGTTGCTTAGAAGTGTTAAACGAAGTATAGAAAGAATTGTCGAATTGCAGGAATTCGTGCAGGAAATTGTGGGTGCGTGTGCTTGGGCAGGCTGCGCTCGTGGCCGCTGTAGGTGCTGTTTGTTATTTGTTCTCGGGCTGTTTTGGGTAATTATTACCCATTGGTTTTAGCAATAAGTCTCTCTTGTGACGGATATATCCGTCATAAGCTTATGACGGGTCGGGTTGCTCCTACTTGAGTAGAAAAGACAAGTTTAGGGAATCACAAAATATTTGTCTTTTCCTACTCACATGGATAATATTTGACCTGTCACAAGCTTGTGACGGATATGTCCGTCACAAATGAGAATTTGTGTGGTTTTAGCATGTTTTAAGTGATGTTCTATGATATAAATACTTAGTTTAAAATGTATATTTTAGCTAGGTGAGAATTAGCAAAGTGATTAGCTACTTGTCTTAAGTTGATTAATTCTCAAGTACTTGATTGTATAGCTTGTCGGACTAAGTTAATTAACTTGTAGCATTAGTTAGGCTTATTAGATATGAGTCTTAAGTGGTTAATGAACTTAATTTAAATGAGTTATTTTCCATATGCTTGTGTTGTATAATGGGTCATAAGGTAGCCTAGTAGATTAAGTTGGAATTGAATGCAAATTTGTGGTGATGCGCATTAAAGTATGCCTTAAGTTGACCTCTGAGTTTAATACATGAGTAAAGTGTCATATATTGGAGTATGCGTTAAGATGTCGCCTCTGAGTCTAATATGTGTATGGATGTCGTGTCTGAGACATGCGTTAAGTTTCCGCCTCTGAGTTCGGACATGTTTTATGTGACTGTATCAGAACATGCGTTAAGATGATGCCTCTGAGACTGATACGTAGAGCGGTTCCATATTGGGGTAGCTATGATGTTGATGCCGTACCCAATGTGAAATCGTTTGGATGCTAGTCCATGCGTTGAGTTGTCGCCTCTGAGTCTAGTGTCTTGTTGTGTAGTAAAGGAGTATGCGTTGAGATGTCGCCTCTGAGTCCTTTACTTATTGAGTGAATTGGTACTAGGTTATGCGTTAAGATGTCACCTCTGAACCTTTTACTTGCTGAATGTTTTGGTATTGGGTTATGCGTTAAGATGTCGCCTCTGAACCTTTTACTTGTTGATTGTTGGGTTTAGGACATGTCTTAAATTTTCACCTCTGAGCCTTTACTTGTGAATTGTGTAGTACTTGGTTATGCGTTAAGATGTCCCCTCTGAACCTTGTACTTGTTGAATGTTATGCTTGGTTATGTCTTAAGAGTTGACCGTTGAACCATTCATAGAAAGTGAACATATATGCATGCTTATGAGAGTGCTATATATGAGTAATGCATGGTTAAGTTGAATGTTAAGTGAACTCATGATAGTTGTTCATGAGTAGCGTACTTCTCATACTATGATTTATGTTGGAGTATGTATGACTGATATTATATGATTACATGTTATATGTTTATGACAATAAGTGGCTGGGAGAACATCTAGTCACTCCCCACTGACTGTGGCGTACATGTTTCATTTATGTAGGTTGCTGCATTGTACAGGGGGACACGTTGAGGCTAGCGAGCGATGATCCTTCATTGATTGACATTTACCTTATTTGTGAAGCTAGACCTTCTTTTGACATTACAGTTTTGTTCCTGTAGGGATATCTTATCCCGAGCTTGGTTTTGTATTTAATACTTATTACTTATCTAAGTTTTATTTCTTTCGCATTTCAGTTATCGTATTACACCCCGCATGTTAGTTTCATTATGTTAAAAGTTTTAATTCGCGCAAATTTCATGTATTTTGTATGCTTTACTTTCCGATGTCGCGAGGGGTTTTACAAGAAGCTTCTGCAATTCGACCTCTCCCTCAAACACTCCACCACCACCGCGCCTTCTCTCCATACTCCAACCTCTGCCAACGTTGCTTATCATCAAAAAAATTGCTCATATGACAACGATCGTCCCTCCTCCGCCCCTACTACATGCATACTCCCTCTCCCTGCTTCCAATTCCGCTGCTTCTCAATCCTCCAACACCACTGCAAACCCTTTCAAGGGTAAGCCCCTGTCGTGCCATACCCCTGGACACTACCTTGAACTTTGTCCCTCATTTAAATCCCTCTACCCTCACATAACTGTCCCATCTCACTCAAACTCTAATAACCCTAACCGTCAATACAAATCGCGTGCCAACACCGCTGCTGTCACCCTTCATCTCCATCTAATTAACTGGATTATTGATATTGGGGCAACCCACCACACCACGCATGATCTAGGTAATCTTGCACTTCATTATCCTTATGACAGGAATGACGATCTCTTGATAGGCGATGATTCTCCCATTCACAGGGGTGGCCCATAGAGTTGTTTAATTGGTCAAGTGACAAGGGCCCAAGTTTTGAAAGGGCCCATGAAGATGGCATTAGAAGTCCGCTATATAAGTTAAAGCTCAAGATTTGTTTTCAAATAACGTTTATCACATATAAAATCCAAATTAAGGGATATAGTCCAGTGGTTATTCATATTACCAAGTAGTAAGAGGTCATGAGTTCTATTCTTCATGACTTCTTTTTGAAAGAATCTCAATTTAATTTTTGCAATTTATTTGATGATAAAAGGCTTAAATTATAAGGTAGCTTCTCTAATTTTTCGAATAAAAAATCATTTTTTTCTTCTAAACGTTTAAAAGTTATTCAAAAATCATCTTTATATTTCAAAATCGGAAAAAAAGTAGTGTTAAAAAAATTTGCACGTATGTTATTTTCGTTTATTGAATTGAATTTTTCCAGATTTGGGGCCCCATTTTACAATTTTGCCTAGGGCATCTGAGGTTTAGGATCGGCCCTGCATTTACATAACAAATATTGGTTCTTTCTCTATTCCTTCCTCTTCTTCCTCTGTTAAATTTACAAATAAATGTCCTTCATGCTCCTTTTATTTCGAAAAACATACTGCCAGTCTCTCATTTTTGGGTTGATAATAATGCCTTCGCTAATTTTACTTTCACAACATGTACGTTGTAGGATCAACTGATGGCTCGAGTGCTTCTGCGAGGCCAAATTAAAGACGGTCTATATGAATGGTGTTCTCCCCGCTCTTCTTCTGCTCATCTCACCCGTGCTTCCTCTGCTTCTATCTGGCATCACAGGCTAAGACATCCGACTTCTCATATTCTTAGTTCTATTAGTCAATTCACTCATTTTCCGTTCAAGCATGAATATTCATTTAATTGTAATGCGTGTTCGATTAATAAAGGTAATAAACTTGCGTTTTCGGAATCAACTCTTCATTCCCATCAACCTCTTGAATTATTATTTTATGATGTTTGGACCTCCCTTCTTTACTAGATTGATGGCTACAAATAATATGTAGTTTTTTTCGATCGTTACACTCGTTGCACATGGTTATATCCGCTTAAGAAGAAGTCTGATACTTTCTCTGTGTTTGCCCATTTTCGTGCTCTCGTCGAATTTTTTTTAACAAACCCATTATCCAGATTTTCGCTGATAATGATGGTGAGTACTTAAAACTCACACCCACTGTAACAACCCGATCCACCACGGTCATAACACAACTCCAATAAGATGAGATATGTACATTTGGGCCAAATATTTGTCCTCACTAAAGCCCAAAAGCACAAGGCCTTGTTACTAAGTGGTGAGTGAAAGCTATTATAAATATATCACAATCCTCTCATTTTACCAATGTGGGAAAATCTCCACACACCCATATTCTATCGATGTGGGACAAATAATTCATGGAGTGTTACAAACTCCCCCACTTTAAGAACACAACGCCCTCGTTATGCCTTAAACCTGACCGCATCCACTCATCCAAGGCCAGAATCCTCCTCCGCTAGGTGTGTGACCCGGGTACTCCCGACCACAGGGCCACCACACGGTCGCAGGGTCACTCTGATACCATTTTGTAACACCCTCATAACCCAAGGCCTTTAGATAGGACCATCAGTGTAACACCCTCATAATCAAAGACCTTCAGATAAGACCATCAAACTATGAAAGTACTACCATCTCAGTTTCCTGATGCACAATATCAAGATAAACAAACTGAAAGCAACCTTTATTAAGGTAATGATAAATGTATACTTTATAACCGTCTGGTAAACAATCATAAAACAAAACTGTCTGCGGAAGCTAGGTAACTATCAAGACATTGTATGACTGCGTGATTCCCATCCTCTCCGAGCTAGCAAGCATCAACATTTACGAACCTGAGAATCTGCACACCATTACATTGATCATAACAGCGCAACAAACCACAAGCGTCAGAAATTGCTGCAATAAGACGATCACAATATAATAGTATAAACCACAACCTGATAATCACCAATAAATGATATCACTGTCACACAACCAAGTGGCGGCCTTTAGCCCCACACCAATTCCCCCACTTACTGCAGCAAGGGGTACCTAGACCATTAATCTGCACATCCTCTCCGTGGCGGGTCCCACGAAGAGCGGTCATAGGAGTGAGATCCGTTTCCCGCAACGGTCCCACACATTACCTTTCTAATTCTCAATAACCATACAATAATACAGTGATATCAGATAATACGACAATATCGTCACAATCAATATTACACAGAAACTGAGTAGGGAAACCCTACCTCAACAACAAGTATAGCGGGATGCAATGCACAATCGTCCTACCAATGTTCCGCTACGAATCCTCCTCCTAACGATGATAGGTATCTACAAGTTACTCACCAATCACAACTAACAACCAAGATAACGAAATGGTAAAACAACTTACTTGATAACTACGGACTAGGCTAGATGATCAACGCTCCTATATACTTGCTACAGACTCTTGATGGAGTCTGAAAGGAAGGGGGTGATAGGGGATCAGGGTTTTTGTTTTATAATTAGGGTAAAAAGAGTGATTAACCTTCGGGTTAATATTTATAATTAAGCGCGACTTAACTTACGAAAAGGCTTACTCGGCCAAGTAACACATACTCGGCCAAGTAACACATACTCGACCGAGTGGAACATACTCGGTCGAGTTGAACCTACTAGGCCGACTTCAATCTACGCGGTCGAGTTCGACTTACTTGTCCGATTTAAGCTTACTCGAGCGAGTTGGTCCACAACTCAAATTCTATAAGAGAGGGGTGTTACAATATTCCCCCCTTAAAACGAACTTCTTCCTCGAAGTTCACAACTACTAACCTGAAATAAAACTTAACTCGAAAGTAACATGTCACCACATGTCACTGGTACCACCGTCTCCACAAGATGAGACATGACTAGAAACGACATAGATAAACGAGGACTCGACCCAAACCAACGACAATATCTAGCGCGCGATTATCTCTTTGTACAATCTAACTCTAAAGATAACTTACTCCAAACCCAACACCATATCCCAAGGATGTGCAGAATGCACCCAAACTCTTACAAGTTCGAAGTTTCTTATAAGTTGAAATATCGCATCTCAAGGATGCGCAACGCTAAACAATGCTGAGAACATATGTAAAACTTATATAAAACTGGCTGAAATACTTGATACTCGACACGATCATCTCTTATTCCCCTAAAAGAAACAGGTTACATCATCATAACCTTACAACCTAAACGCATGGCATACAGCTAATCAACATCACTAAACTTTCACCTTCCATCCTTGATGTTAATTCACCAAGCAACGCAAACTTGGTATGAACGACCTCCGAAAACTTGTCGTACAATTGGTAGGGACTAGGTCTCGCACCGGATAGCCCCGAAGGTTAGGTGGTTGGCGTTCATGGAAGTTTGGGAATGAGAGGGTGGCACGTTGCGATGAGTTCTTTTGTCCTAGGGTTTCATAAATTAGGGTGCATCCTAATTATGAATGTGGTTTTTATTGAGTCTCGACGCGGAAATAAAACCGCTGGAACAAGGCACTTGGCCGAGTATAGATCACTCGACCGAGTAGGTCTCACTCAGTCGATTACTGTTCACTCAGCCGAGTAGGTCTTACTCGGTCGAGTACAACACACTCGACCGAGTAGGTCTCACTCGGTCGAGTACGGTCCACTCGACCGAGCCCACTAAGACAGTTTATCTTACTAAGGTTTCCCTTCTTACATCATAGGTCGGTTCTTTAGTCCAAAGGTTTATAGTCCTTGGTCCAACTATTGGGTCTTTAAACCCGGGTATTACATCTCTCTCCCTTAAAAAAACTTCGTCCTCGAAGTTTTTCCCCCACAACAACTAGTATGTCGACGAACTCCAAAAGTCTCCCACTTAACACTACTCCTATCGTCCCTCTTACGGTGTTGTCTTGACTCCCTTGTCCACCCGTTACTCCTTTCAACCCTTACGACCGTCTAACCGTAAGACATCTGTTAACTGATACCCAATTGAGTATGCGATACTCGATCGAGTACCCACCCTATTTTTCATTGTTTACCCTAAGGTCCGGGTGTATATAGTAATGTTGTCGACCATAGATGAGAGAAGTCTTCCATGGTGACCTTCAGGGACGAAGTTCCTTAAAGAGGGGTAGATAGATGAGCAAGATATGAGAATGGACATGAGGTAACGATACATGGTTTATTTCCTTTCCCTTGTGTTGAGATAATCATATTTGTGTTGAATTAATCATGTTTGTGTTGAGTTAATCCGGCATTGAGTAATTCTGTTATGTTGAAATCCGTGACGTGGGTATTGAGATATCATGTTAAGTACGAGGGGTGTGCGGTACATGTTATTAGCTAAGGCTAGTCCCGTGTGCCGTAACAGAGTGGTTGCGGTACTTGATTGTGATAAGCTCTTACGTCATAGTAAGAACATTGGTAGGTTGGCTATGAAAGTAATGATAAGAAAGCCTAGAAGTAGAGAGCGGACTCAATTAGGTATCGGTTAACAGATGCCTTACGGTTAGACGGTCTTAAGGGTTGAGAGGAGTAACATGTGGACAAGGGAGTCAAGATAACACCGTAAGAGAGACGGTAGGGGTAATGTTGAGTGGGAGACTTTTGGACTTCCTCGACATAGTAGTTGATGTGGGGGAAAAACTTTGAGGATGAAGTTTCTTTAAGGGGGAGAGATTGTAACACTCGGGTTTAAAGACCCAATAGTTGGACCAAGGACTATAAACCTTTGGACTAAAGAACCGACCTATGATGTAAGAAGGGAAACCTTAGTAAGATAAACTGACTGAGTGGGCTCGGTCGAGTGGACGGTACTCGACCGAGTGAGACTTACTCGATCAAGTGTGTTGTACTCGACCGAGTAAGACCTACTCGGCCGAGTGTACAGTACTCGACCGAGTGAGACCTACTCGGTGATGCGTGCCTATTTTATGATGTTTTACATCTATTTTTACACGCATTTTGTCGCTCATTTACTATGTTTTAGCCTTTATTTCCCAACAATTGTCTACTTTCGTATTTTTATGCTCTTTTGCAGATTTATGCGGAAAAGGGACGATTTTATACCAAATTTATGCCCTCGGGACTTTTTATGACTAAGGACAAGAAGGAACGAAGCCTAGCGCATATTTCAAGGCCTAAAGATAGCTTTAACAAGCAAAGAATCGATCCACGACATTGCAGCCTGTTTCAAATGGCTATATCTCGAGTTCTAGAGCTGATAATGAAGTGATTCTAGTTGGAGGTGAAAGCTTATCCTCTTAGCTTTCCAACGCCGCGAGAATCGCTTGATTACGATAAGTAACGAAGAAATGACAGCTGTTTTAAGAACGATGCGCGCTGCAGTCCCGACAGTTGGTCGACCGACCCACTATTTGGGTCGACCGACCAGGTGCCTATTGGAAAAGCCCAGAATTTGCCTGAAGCCCAGAAATTGCATAAAATCCGTAAAGCGGTCGACCGACCGAAAATATTGGTCGACCGACCACAGCACCGACCCAGAAGTTTCCGCGAAGCCCATTAAAGTATTTAGGTCATTAGGAAACTCTTTTTTTTCGCCTATTTAAGCCAAATTTCGTAATTAGGGTTGAGGAGGGAGATTTCCATCAAGTTCTTAATCTAGTTTTCTATCATAGAATTATAATCAAGTCCTAATAGAGAGAAGCATCCTAGTTTAGAGAAAAACTCCATAGCTTTAGAGAATACTTTCCAAGTTTCAATATTTGTTCTTGAATTCCAATTAAGCTTGTAAGTTTGCTACACTTAATCTTTCTTGTTGCAATTAATCTTTAATCATGTTATCTCCTTTAATGTTCTTGATTCTTGTTATTGTTAGTTTTACAATTGAGATTATGCATAGCTAATTCTTGTGATTAGGAATTAGGGGAACCATGGTAAAAACTTGATTTTGATAGTTTTATGATTAAATTACCAATCCCCCATTGTTGTTGGTAAACTAATTCTTTTAGATTGAAAGATTGTTAGGATTAGTTTAACAACAACTTTGGGATTGCCCTTGAACGAAAGTTTAGTGCTTTTCTAGGAACCCTAAGACCGTAAGGATTGGGTAGAATATTGACCTAAAGGTTTATTCTTTGTTCCTTGGGATTGTGTTATTTGATTATTTTACCCTTCATTGACTTGTTTTGACCATGGGGAACCGAAGTTCCTAATCTCCTTTTTCCCTTATTTTAATTTCCTTTATTATTATTGCATGTTTAGATTAATGTTCTTTATAACTTTCATGTTTATTCCTATTTTTATTATTGTTCCAGTAACTATGAGTAGGTAAATTTCATATGTTAGGATGTAGGGAGTAAATATGCATAGGTAGTATAATTCCCGAATCAACATGTCGCAGGCAGGAGGTCGACCGACCACCATTATAGGTCGGCCGACCGACTCGTGTTCGAATTCCGTTTCGCTTTTATTTGTAGACTATAATAACCTACAATGAGACCAAAAGGAGACTTGTAGGATGTTAGTATTGACCTACCCAAGATTGAGAGATTTGGGAAGGGCATTGGTTTACATCTTAAGACGGATAGGTTACTTAAGACTGAAAGGTTTGTGACCTAGAATTTAGGAATCACCCTTATTGTTGACACCCAATAATTGTGAGACCTAGGAACTAATAGCATAGACCGAAAGGAGCTATTAGGTAGCATAGACCTAAAGGATATGTTACACCCCTTACGCGACTGCTATACATGTTGACTTAGGATTTATAGTATCTTAGCTGTTTATTACCCGAACATCCTAGCATCTCTTTTATTATATTTTTATTCTCATCTTTTTTTTACTTGTTTTACCTTATTCTTAGATTTTGTAACAACCAATCAAAATACCCCTCTTTTTATTATTATTTTATAGATTAAAAATTAGCAAACGGAATTAACCTTGTCTCTCTGTGGTTCGACCCTTACTATCACTATCTATAGTTTTAGTTTGGTTTATAAATTTTATCTTTGACACCCACAACGACGGGTATCAAATTTTGGCGCCGTTGCCGGGGAGACGGTATAATTTTGTTTGTTAATTTTTAGTTTATTTTTCTTGTCTTAAGGAACTTCGGTTCCTTAAGACCGTTACTTACCTTTTCTTCTAGTTTTGTTTTAGAAGACAGGTTTTTGAGAGGAAGACTTGAGTACTCTCAGTGCTATTGCGATCATGTCTACTATTTCTGATAATCTTCAACCAGCAGCACACCACCTCCCAGGGGGATTTATTCTCCCCGATAAAATTCATCTCTCCTATATCGAATTGATCAAATTGTTGGAACAAAAACAGTTTGCAGGTCTACCAGATGAAGATCCTTTAAGGCATTTGGAGTATTTTACAGATTATTTTTGTTTCCTACGCGTTTCGGAGGGAGAGCGAGATAAGGTTAAGGAAATGTTGTTTCATTTATCCTTAAAAGATTCTGCGCGTGAATGGATTAGTCACCTTGATATGGAAGCAGCTAGAGTTACAGATTGGACTTCTCTGGCATTGGCTTTTTGCAAACAGTACTTTTCACCAGCGAAAACCAACGCTTTGAGAATTCAAATCTCAAAATTCCAGCAAGGACCTGATGAGGAACTTCATGAAGCATGGATCCGTTTTAAGGAGTTGGTTCGACCTGTTCCTCGCCGTGGCTTTGAGGAGTGGTACTTTTGCAACCAATTCTATGACTCTTTGAGTAGTCGTGCTTATGAGGAATCAACCCCAAAGGATAATTATGCCGCAACTCAGGTAGAAGAAACTGATCCCGTGCACAGGTCAGAGGGTCGACCGACCACAACATCAGGTCGACCGACCTCGACACCTGACGTGAGATCAGTCTCTGCAGAACAGGAAATTTTCGATGATACGGAGTCTGGTCGACCGACCACTATACCAGGTCGACCGACCACCGTTACTGAGCATAATACAATTTCTATTCCCGAATCGCTGGATCCTTCCCTCATTCAAGACCTCACCATGATACCTGAACAGACTATGGAGTCGCCTCCTGAGCTACCTAATTCTCCTCTCACCATTGACTCGACGGAGATTCTGAAGTTAAAAGAGCCGAAGATTGTTGATTTTGCGACAAGCATTGCAGTCCCATATCCGGATCATTTGGAGAAAGTAAAATTGGAGCATCAGCTCGGAAAAATCTTGAAGGTCGTTAAAGACCTTGAGCTTAAGAGAAAATTGGAGGACCATCCTATTATTTCTATTGGTGCAGGTCATGATAAAAAGGGCATAGGAGATCCTGGAGATACTGGGGAGACGAAATTGGAGCAAGTTGCTGAAGAAGACCAGCCGGGCAAAGTAAAAAAGCATGTCATAGCTTATGCGACACCAGATACCCTTCCTCCATCTAGGCCTGTTGTCTGGAAGCCCAGAGTAGCGGTCAGTACTGCTGAAAGGACCTATTTTAGCCAAGTGCCTTACTTTGGGGTATCTTGCTGCTGAGTCGTAGTTCTTGTTTAGTGTTTTATTTCAGTTTTTTGTTGGACTATTTATTTTCTTGTTTTTAGACTTAGACTCTTTTTACTTTTGTTGCTTCGTTTGAGACATTTTAGGCTTGGTTCTGGGATCTTGCGCATTTGTTGGGCGCATTTTTATTGCTTTTTCAGGTTTCGACGAAGAACCGACGACCACTGTACAGCAGAGGGGTCGGCCGACCAGCATTACCAGTCGACCGACCTGAGCTCTGCAAATTCGGAATTTCTTAATATACAGGAAGGTCGGTCGACCTATTACATCGGTCGGTCGACCCCCAGCTGTTACGGTTTTCTCGTTTCTTTTTCAGGGATCGTGTAAGTCATCTTGGGTACTTAAGTGGCACTGATGGCCACCAAAACCTCCCAGCTTACGCTGGTTTGGGGAGGTTTTTCTCATGCGCTTCAGAATCCAGTGAGTTCTTTCCAGTTTTTCCTTAGTTTTTATTTTTTTGCATCTTTCCTTTTAATTTTCTGAAACCTTTACTTAGGCTAATGCACAATGGGGACATTGTGCGGGTTGGTTTGGGGAATGGTTTCGCGTCACATGCATTACATTCTGTCACACGTTTATTGCATTTCCGTATTGCATTGTTCTTTTCTTTATTTTCTTTACCTATACAAAAGAAAAATCCAAAAAAATGAAAAAACTTCAAAAATTCAAAAAAAAATGCACGTTTATTTTAGCATATAGGTCGAGTTGGAACGATAGTATTTCAAGGATGATCTTTGCTATCTTACATGTTTATGCCTTTACATTGCCTTGTCAACTTGTTTTAGTATAAGAGTCTTTTGCATATCTACGAGTTTTTGTTAACTTGTTTTCTTGAGACTTGGCTTATACCTTGGCAACCTACTATACATTCTAAGTTTTAGAGCTTTATTTCCTGGTTTCATTCTTAAACCAGTTGTCTAGGATGTGAGTAGTACTCCCCTTGGAACATGTTACATCAATATGCATAAACATGAACTTGAATTGCTATATACTTGTTTTACTTTCTCGTTTTGTGAGTCTTGATACGTGCATTTGGGATCTCCTTTCTCTTATTTACCCATAAGCCTTACATAGCCAAAATTGCCTTTTTATTCCCCCAAAACTACATCCCACACTTAGCCTACCCTTCCAAGCTAGTATTTGTGGTCTTTGGTTTATTTTTTGAGGCATCTTGGTTTGTATGCTATCATGAGCAAAAAGAGAAAAGAAAGAAAGAAAGCAAGAAAAGAAAAAAAGAACAGAAAAATTCAGAAAAAGAAAGAAAGAAAAGAAAAAACGAAAAAAAAAATAATAAAAATATACAGTGGAGTCAGTCGACCGACCACCTTATTGGGTCGGTCGACCAACTGACAATACCAGATTCAAAATTTCGTTCCGGAAATTCCTTTCTTTTATATGTTATCACTCCCGTACTTCATTCAAAATATTTGGGAGTCCTTTCTTATATATAATGTGAGAGTTGTGCTACAAAAAAGAGCACTTTCTTAATATCAAAAAAAAAAAGTTGTGAAATATGTTGTTGGAAATCGGTTTTTCTAGCTTGGCTACTAACCCCTCAAATCCAAAAAACATCTTAACCACTTTTTACCTTTTACCTCACATATCTTTCATAACCCCAATTGCATGAATCCAAGTCACTCAATGAGTTTGTTATACATAGTTGTGGAATTCTTGTTCATGTTAGATTGCAGGCATGTTTCCATGGGTCGCAGTTAGGTGAGTGTCTCTACAAAATTACTTCTTCCTATCTTTTACATATACTCACCCTTTGCTTCATGAGTGTCTCGAGCGTACCGCGAGAGTCCATGGTATAAAGTCTCTATAGTCTTTATTTTTGCAAGTCTGACAACACCATAACTCGTTTGCATGATTTAAATGCTTTCTCATTTTGTACTTAGCATTGGTTTAGGCTTACATGTAAATTTCGCTCTGAGATTGAAATCGTTCCATTAGTTAAGATCGAGTCTATTTCTTGCTTGAGGGCAAGCAAGGTTTGGTTTGGGGAATTTGATGCGTGCCTATTTTATGATGTTTTACATCTATTTTTACACGCATTTTGTCGCTCATTTACTATGTTTTAGCCTTTATTTCCCAACAATTGTCTACTTTCGTATTTTTATGCTCTTTTGCAGATTTATGCGGAAAAGGGACGATTTTATACCAAATTTATGCCCTCGGGACTTTTTATGACTAAGGACAAGAAGGAACGAAGCCTAGCGCATATTTCAAGGCCTAAAGATAGCTTTAACAAGCAAAGAATCGATCCACGACATTGCAGCCTGTTTCAAATGGCTATATCTCGAGTTCTAGAGCTGATAATGAAGTGATTCTAGTTGGAGGTGAAAGCTTATCCTCTTAGCTTTCCAACGCCGCGAGAATCGCTTGATTACGATAAGTAACGAAGAAATGACAGCTGTTTTAAGAACGATGCGCGCTGCAGTCCCGACAGTTGGTCGACCGACCCACTATTTGGGTCGACCGACCAGGTGCCTATTGGAAAAGCCCAGAATTTGCCTGAAGCCCAGAAATTGCATAAAATCCGTAAAGCGGTCGACCGACCGAAAATATTGGTCGACCGACCACAGCACCGACCCAGAAGTTTCCGCGAAGCCCATTAAAGTATTTAGGTCATTAGGAAACTCTTTTTTTTCGCCTATTTAAGCCAAATTTCGTAATTAGGGTTGAGGAGGGAGATTTCCATCAAGTTCTTAATCTAGTTTTCTATCATAGAATTATAATCAAGTCCTAATAGAGAGAAGCATCCTAGTTTAGAGAAAAACTCCATAGCTTTAGAGAATACTTTCCAAGTTTCAATATTTGTTCTTGAATTCCAATTAAGCTTGTAAGTTTGCTACACTTAATCTTTCTTGTTGCAATTAATCTTTAATCATGTTATCTCCTTTAATGTTCTTGATTCTTGTTATTGTTAGTTTTACAATTGAGATTATGCATAGCTAATTCTTGTGATTAGGAATTAGGGGAACCATGGTAAAAACTTGATTTTGATAGTTTTATGATTAAATTACCAATCCCCCATTGTTGTTGGTAAACTAATTCTTTTAGATTGAAAGATTGTTAGGATTAGTTTAACAACAACTTTGGGATTGCCCTTGAACGAAAGTTTAGTGCTTTTCTAGGAACCCTAAGACCGTAAGGATTGGGTAGAATATTGACCTAAAGGTTTATTCTTTGTTCCTTGGGATTGTGTTATTTGATTATTTTACCCTTCATTGACTTGTTTTGACCATGGGGAACCGAAGTTCCTAATCTCCTTTTTCCCTTATTTTAATTTCCTTTATTATTATTGCATGTTTAGATTAATGTTCTTTATAACTTTCATGTTTATTCCTATTTTTATTATTGTTCCAGTAACTATGAGTAGGTAAATTTCATATGTTAGGATGTAGGGAGTAAATATGCATAGGTAGTATAATTCCCGAATCAACATGTCGCAGGCAGGAGGTCGACCGACCACCATTATAGGTCGGCCGACCGACTCGTGTTCGAATTCCGTTTCGCTTTTATTTGTAGACTATAATAACCTACAATGAGACCAAAAGGAGACTTGTAGGATGTTAGTATTGACCTACCCAAGATTGAGAGATTTGGGAAGGGCATTGGTTTACATCTTAAGACGGATAGGTTACTTAAGACCGGAAGGTTTGTGACCTAGAATTTAGGAATCACCCTTATTGTTGACACCCAATAATTGTGAGACCTAGGAACTAATAGCATAGACCGAAAGGAGCTATTAGGTAGCATAGACCTAAAGGATATGTTACACCCCTTACGCGACTGCTATACATGTTGACTTAGGATTTATAGTATCTTAGCTGTTTATTACCCGAACATCCTAGCATCTCTTTTATTATATTTTTATTCTCATCTTTTTTTTACTTGTTTTACCTTATTCTTAGATTTAGTAACAACCAATCAAAATACCCCTCTTTTTATTATTATTTTATAGATTAAAAATTAGCAAACGGAATTAACCTTGTCTCTCTGTGGTTCGACCCTTACTATCACTATCTATAGTTTTAGTTTGGTTTATAAATTTTATCTTTGACACCCACAACGACGGGTATCACTCGGCCGAGTGTTCTGTACTCGGTCGAGTGCCTTGTTCCAGCGGTTTTATGTCTGCGTCGAGACTCAATAAAAACCCCATTCATAATTAGGACGCACCCTCATTTCTGCAACCCTTTGACAAAAGAACTCAGCTCCTTGTGCTACCCTCTCATTGCCAAACTTCCATGATGATTTTGACGATACCGTCGTATTATCTGATATCACTGTATTATTGTATGGTTATTGAGAATTAGAAAGGTAATGTGTGGGACCGTAACTTGAAACGGATCTCACTCCTATGACCGCTCTTTGTGGGACCCACCATGGAGAGGATGTGCACATTAATGGTCTAGGTACCCCTTGCTGCAGTAAGTGGAGGAATTGGTGTGGGGCTAAAGGCCACCACGAATGTTGTGTATCGGTGATAGCGGTGATGATGTTAAAAGGTTGTGTTGTGCTTTAGTATTGCATCCATCTTATCATTCAGTTACTGATGCTTGTTGTTGTTTTACTGTGACGATCCATATATTAGTGAGCAGAGTCTCAGGTTCGTAGATGAGCAATGCTTGCTGGCTTGGGATGAGGGATCACTTGCAATTTTGTGGAGTCTTATTAGTCTTAGCTTTCACATGTGTTTGGGTTACAGTTTGTTTTGCAGACGGTTGTAATTCACATATAAACTTTTGTACTTTACTTATAATAAAGTGGCTATTGTTGTTTATCTTATACTACACCTCAGGTAATTGAGATGGTAATGTCCTCATAGTCTGATGGTCCTATCTAAAGGCCTTGGGTTATGAGTGTTAGGTTTTATTAGTTACTCATAAACTAATTTTAGTCATACTAAACTAACCTTGTAATTAACATTTTAATTTACATGTTAAAACGATCTTATGCATGCTAAAAAGCGAAAATAAGAGAGTATTCGAACCCTTACACACGGTCCAAATATTTAGCAAGGATGATCCTCCGAGTACGCAAAATAGAATACCTCCTTTGGATGCACCAAGACAACCCCTCAATCAACCGAGACTTGAACAAGCTAGTTACAAAACCGGTTTCTCCTTAAACTTATTCTAATCTCTCTTATTAGAACATTGTTTTAATACTACAAAATAGTATGTTTTTATTATCTTATAATAATATATTAGAGGTTGTAAAATCTCTCTTGCTAAGTATAATTTTCGGCCAAGAGAAGAGATTTTATGAGTTTTCTACACTTAGAAAATTATGTAAGCATTAGGAATGAATTGAATTTGTGAGCACCTCACAAATATAAAGAGTGATGCTTGGGTTGAGGTGTGGCCGGGCATGGGAAGACACAAGGGAGACAAGTTCTCTAACCCATGCAACTTAGGGTGGCCTAGATAGTGTTCCCAAGACACATGCCTTTAAACATATGATTAAAGTGTATTTAACACACACTAATCATCCTCACCTACATCCACTTAGCCGCCCATTTTATCATAAAATGGATTCCATTTTACAACATTGTCAATTGTATAATTTGTATAAAAATGTGACATCTTATATGTCACAATGTAATACAATACAATTATTTTATCTTAAATATAGATATATAAATATTTATCGTATAAATATTATAATTAAATAAATCCTATTTATTAATAGACAAGTAATTCGAAATTACAATTGTAAAATGATTATTTATAATTATCGTCAATACGATTTACAACCTTTGTATTAATTATAACCCAATTCATTCTAATTACGATATAATAAAATATCGTTTACTGTTTAACAATTGACACATTTCAATTTTAAACATAAATCTTACATTAAGATTTAACCTCTAATTTCTCGATATACGAGTTTAAGGAATATGATCAAATCGTATCAATATACATTTGATCACTTTTATTGATTAAGGGAATTGTCCTAAAGGTGTGACCTAAAGGGATCAACTGACCATCACCGTCATACGACAGTAATGTCAAACTCTAGCTAGCCAATCATTACCGATTAATGTTGGTCAGTTGACTAATATAAATCGTATCATCCCTTGCGCATTCTCGTTATGAGATTTAATAACGTGATCGCACTATTGTTGAGGACACATTTCCCAACAATCTCCCACTTGTCCTCGACAAGTGTGCGTCACCAATTCTCTTGTCCTATTACAATCTCCCACTCAATGCAAGATGTCTCTCTGAGGTCGTACTTGCATTTGATCATATCATGAGTGGTTTCCTCGATCTGGAGAATAACTGTTTGACCGGAATTATCTACCATAGATACCTTCCGAGCGTGGCCACGCATTTCCAGTTAACTTCTCCTCGAGTGGCCCTGAGATTTGAACAACCCTGACAAGGGGTGGACAATTTCTATCGCACTACTTCCTTCAACTAGTCACAGTCAGTCATAACCCAAAGCAATCCCATTTGACTCCAGTTACGAAAAGTCGTAGAGAATGGATCAAAGTTATGCCTAAACTGTACCATCTTGGGAGAGTAGTCTTTAGTCTAAGAATTGACTCACAAGAATACTATAGCAGCTCTCGCCACGACCCGGCTATAAAATTTCCAGAACTCTATAAGCGGTCACATTGCCCGACAGAGTGTCTCTTACAATCTGCCTATGTGATCGACTAGTCATCACATATGACTCTATGGCACTTGAACTTGCCATCAATCGCCTCACACTCTAGTCGCTTTGAGACGTCACCTCATGTAAGCGGCTAGGGGCCATACTAAGTCAATCCAGTTCACTTATGGGGTTCAATATTGTCTCATACAACCCATTTGGATTCTGACAAAGTATCTTTCATTTTGAGTTAATCATAACTCAAATGACGTTGTCATGCAACAATAGTCAATACTATTACATTGCATTTGATGCACAATCATCTATTTGTATTAGTGTTTTGCGAATAACCCTTTATTCATAATTTGCAAAACTTACAAATTTTGGTCTCCTTTATTCTCATATTATCCCGTATAATATGATTCTATTTGAGTACATATCTAGAACTCTTTCTAGATTTTGAGTTTCCTTTCCGGAGGAAAGCTCCCACTGTTATCTTATAACTTGTGACGTATCGATATACTGGAGAGATTAAAATCACTCTCTTTAGTCACTTATGTACTGAAATCTACATTGTAGTCTATTTATGATTTCATCATTCTAATAATTTTCACTCATCTTGGCTATTTGATAATGGTTTCATTCATCGTTATGAATAATGTATCCAACCATTCTAACTTCTAGTGGGCGACCTTTTTTTATCCATATAATAAACCTTCCCGTAAAGCTCCATCATCTTATGATATAAGGTATTTGATCATCTAGAATTGAAAACCTCTTATTCTTTACACCTTAAAGAATCACTCATTCTCTCTAAATGGTAGGCTTTAATTCTTTTAATGAAAATCGCTCCCACTAAAATCAATATCTCTCGATATCTTAAATGAACCTTTCATTTCTCGCATGTTAAATTATTACTTGAATCATTATCACTATCATTATCCCTATAGTGATCTGTTTCCATTCAATCAATCATTACCTTCTTATCATGTCTTCGTTTCCTCGAGACGAAAATGTCATGATAATTTCTTTATAACTACATTGAGAGGATTGAGATGATTTCTTCTCTTTTATCTTATAAACTTAGAAAAATCATTTATTAAGGAACCGTTTTCCTTCCGATTTCATACGGGGTTTCATGTTTCCTCTCTATGAAACAATGAACATAAAGAACCTTTCTTCGAGTGTCCTCCCGTAGTTTCTTCAAATCATTTAGGGCTCTTCTCAAGACTCCCATATAGGAATCTTCTCTAAGATCCTTTATTTTCATCATTGGTGAGCGAAATATTTTCTCCCACTCTATCCTTGTAACAATAACCTTTATTCGTATAAGGATAGCTTTTTCGATTAACCAATGCATATGAATGTTTGAAGTTTTATAGGTGTGATGAATACATTCTCATTTTCACTTAAAATGAAAATCTTATAATGAACTAATATTGTCTCATTTTGATTGAAAGTATCTCATGGGGTGTAGTACTCCGTTTTAATCAACACTTTGATTGTTTTATATTGATCGTATCAATTGTTTATTGCGTGATTAAATCACTTTTATTCATGTTTAGACAAGGCATGCAATTTATTTGAGAAATCAAAACATTGATTAAGAACAAAAGTAGTGACTCGGGTTGAAAACCAAGTCACCAATATCCAAAATTACAACCATTGTTTTAGGATTTTAATCCTTGTCTTACAAGAAAATAAATTGTTCCATAAATTAATGCAAAATATGAAAGAAGACGATATGAAAATTAGAGGCTAGCTCTACAAGTCTTCGATCAATTTGGATGCTACCATAGCCATCCAAGTAAGGAACTTCAAGCTTCCTTCTCCGTGCCCTTATCATTATTAGGAGGCGCCCCTTTAAAACATTTAAAAAGGGTAAACATCAACACATTTGTATCACTATACATAAGTTGATAAATGACATGAATCATAAACGAGATTTATTACCTACGGCGGTTGCCTTCCCATTTTTGAGATCGCTTAAGTATTTGGGGCAATTTCTCTTCCAATGACCGATCCTCGTGCAATAATGGCACTTGTCTTGCTCTTTTGAAGACGAGGTGGAAGCGCCTTTCGAAAAGGTCTTTTCTTTGGTCGCCTTGGGCTTGAACGTTTTCTTGCCCTTGCCTTTAGAGGCATTCCTCTTGAAGCTCGTTTTCCCTTTCTTTTCGATGTTCAAAACATCCTTGGTGGAACTTTCATGAAGTCCCATGTCCCTTTCGGCTTGGACTAGCATCTTATGCAACTCGTCCAACGTGGTCTCTTGGTTTCGCATATTGAAATTCACCCGGAATTGAGCATAGGCCTTAACCTTATTGAGCGAGTGAAGAACTCGGTCAATAATTAGAGAGTCGGGAACATCAACATTTTGAGCTTTTAGAGTCTCCGCGAGCTCAACGAGTTTGAGCACATGAGGGCTTATCTTTTGCCCTTCCTTGAATGTAATGTCAAAGAAGGCGGAAGCCGCCTCATATTGAATCACCCTTGGAGTTTGCGAAAACATGGTCGCAAGCTTGGTGTATATCTCATACGATGTGGTCAACTTAATCATACTCCTTTGGAGATCCGGCTCCATGGAGAAGATGAGCACATTTTTAAGAGCGGATGACTCTTTCATGTAGGCTTCATAGGCCTCACGAGTTTGGACCGACGAACGAGCGGTCGGAGCGGTCGGAGCGGCTTCGGATAGGTAACGACTCTTATCGTCACCTTGAGCGGCCAAAAGTAATTGCGCATCCCAATCCTTAAAGTTTGAACCATGCTTATCGAGTTTGCAACGATCCATAAAGGATCGAAGCCATGATACGTTAGTGAGAGGTGGAGCGTTGGTTGCCATTGATGATGTTGAAAATTAAACTACAATAATAAATGGAAAAACAACATCATTTTAAAATTCTTAATTTAAACTAGAAACTTTAACAAGTTTAGTTATATATTTACTTAATGATCTCTTACCCAATTAAGTAAACAATCCCGAGACCCAAACCCATACTAATCCGGGCACGGTGTAGCCGATTCAACCCGTATCAGTATAATTTGGTGGATTAACTCTTTAATCGGTTCCACTCTTAGAACTCTCGGTCGACAATTTTCTTAAAATTATCTTTAGCCCGAACTTATTGCAACTACGGTTACGAATACTTTCGTTGAGATCAACCAAATTTCAAGGTGTAATCTCATTACCCCACTTACCCAACGTGACAATTTTAGTACCCCGGTGTAGCCGAGCCTACGTTCTTGTGAAGAAGGGATTCACGGGTCCGTACTTTTTGGTAAGGCTAAGTCTCAATATTTATATGTAAGAGATCTAGTCAAATTATTATCTATCTCCGTTTAAGTGAACTAAGTCGGTGAATTATCGATAAAATAAATGACTAGGTCGACTAGGTCGAAATATGCATGATACGATGTATGACGATTTGGCTATGCATGCAAACATATAAAAGCAAAAATAAAAGCATAAAATAAACCCTAGTATGTCCTTTCCTAGAAAAGAAATAACAAAGTATAAATTCGGAAACCAACTCCTTTGGTCCCTTGAACTTCACGCGGCACGTACTTCGAGGTAAACACCGTCTTGATCGGAACTCCTTTCCGAATGTCACCGTCTTCAAGGAACTCCGGATTTTACAAATATTACAACTTTTCTAGTCTACTTTATACATTATAAAATAGAAATAAATTACAATTGGGTGATACGAGATCACAAAATTACAACCGAATCGGTAACCCCTTTCATTACGGGAAATATCGATTTAAAACTAAGGCCATACTAAGTAAATTACATAATTCCCAAAATTACGTAAAAAAATCATAACATTCATAATATAATATGCAATGCTTATGTAAATATGAATTATCATGCAAACCCTAAGCCAAATCGTCCTATTTAAAACACTTATTTAAGTAGTTATCGCAAACCTCGTTTTATGGAATCGCGTGTTTTAACGATTAACAACACTACGCATTATATGAAACGGTTTTCATCCTTAATTTAGTCATCCTAACTCGCATAGGATTCAAAATTTAGTCTTACTCAAACTTTGAACATGACTTAACTTAATATATTTCAATATTGATCGGTATTACTCGGTTTTACGGGAAAAATAATATAAAATCCAAAAGAGTCATTAAAATTTCGAAAATTTCAAAATTCAAATTTTGAAAAATTCCAGAATGTTCTTAAAATTTCAGGACCTTAAAAATATTAGTATTTATACGGTTTTAATATTATTTCAAAAATAAGACGTAAAACGAGCATTTTAAGTCGGAAAATTCAATAATTAATTCCATAAATGCAAATAAAATACTAATAAAATTTTTACACCTTCCAAAACACTTTGAGAACACAAAATGGACAGAAAAATAAATTACACACTGCCCAAGAGCGGAAACTTTAATTTAAAGACTCTTATTATTTAATTTTAAATGTAACCTTTAACAAATTAAAATTAAATCAAATCTGAAACTTTTGGCTCCCAAGAATATTTTCAAGATGAACATATCATATATGACTAATATGGGTTACATATTTTGGCCATTTTAACAACTTTTGCAAATTTTAACGATTTACGTCATATATCGTACGATTTTAACCTTTAAAATTATTTCTCAAGCATAAAATAAGATAAAATTCTCGAAAATTTTATACATGCTTGAAATAATATATATGACATCGTGTTAAACTTTTATGGCCAAATTCCAACTTAAACTATTAAAGTCGAAATTATGTCACTAATTACCCGATTTTTACATTAAAAATCTATAATATTGCAATATTTGAGATAAATTTCTGGAAAATTTAGCATAAATTTTAAATATTGCATGTGACATCCTCATAAATTTTTATAGTCAAATTCATAATATAACTATTTTAACCCATTTTTATTCATCTTATTGCATTTTAACACTTAAAATTCATATCACACGTTTTATAAGTCCATAATTT
The DNA here is from genome assembly GCA_029255685.2 of Silene conica. Classification (NCBI taxonomy): domain Eukaryota; kingdom Viridiplantae; phylum Streptophyta; class Magnoliopsida; order Caryophyllales; family Caryophyllaceae; genus Silene; species Silene conica. The sequence goes on along the minus strand of CM055317.2, from coordinate 24,110,933 downwards.
ACGAAAATTCATATTCATATTATAGAAAATACATGTGATAACATACTGAAAAATCTCGGCCAGAAGCTTATTTTAACTATTTTTCCCAAAAAATAAACATTTTTAACCATTAAAACATATTAAAACCGAGATTTAATATACCAATAATCAATATTCATGCAAAATATATTCCAAATATTCTAAAACATTTTAGAAAACAGTAGGTATTCATGCTTAAATTATTTCGTGCATATCTTATATCAAACGAAAATATCAATTTTATTTTGTTATCACTATAACTCCGTAAAAACGTAAACGGAAAGCATGCAAACAACCTATTGCTCTGATACCAATTGTTAGGTTTTATTAGTTACTCATAAACTAATCTTAGTCATACTAAACTAACCTTGTAATTAACATTTTAATTTACATGTTAAAACGATCTTATGCATGCTAAAAAGCGGAAATAAGAGAGTATTCGAACTCTTACACACGGTCCAAATATTTAGCAAGGATGATCCTCAACCGAGACTTGAACAAGCTAGTTACAAAACCGGTTTCTCCTTAAACTTATTCTAATCTCTCTTATTAGAACATTGTTTTAATACTACAAAATAGTATGTTTTTATTATCTTATAATAATATATTAGAGGTTGTAAAATCTCTCTTGCTAAGTATAATTTTCGGCCAAGAGAAGAGATTTTATGAGTTTTCTACACTTAGAAAATTATGTAAGCATTAGGAATGAATTTAATTTGTGAGCACCTCACAAATATAAAGAGTGATGCTTGGGTTGAGGTGTGGTCGGGCATGGGAAGACACAAGGGAGACAAGTTCTCTAACCCATGCAACTTAGGGTGGCCTAGATAGTGTTCCCAAGACACATGCCTTTAAACATATGATTAAAGTGTATTTAACACACACTAATCATCCTCACCTACATCCACTTAGCCGCCCATTTTATCATAAAATGGATTCCATTTTACAACATTGTCAATTGTATAATTTGTATAAAAATGTGACATCTTATATGTCACAATGTAATACAATACAATTATTTTATCTTAAATATAGATATATAAATATTTATCGTATAAATATTATAATTAAATAAATCCTATTTATTAATAGACAAGTAATTCGAAATTACAATTGTAAAATGATTATTTATAATTATCGTCAATACGATTTACAACCTTTGTATTAATTATAACCCAATTCATTCTAATTACGATATAATAAAATATCGTTTACTGTTTAACAATTGACACATTTCAATTTTAAACATAAATCTTACATTAAGATTTAACCTCTAATTTCTCGATATACGAGTTTAAGGAATATGATCAAATCGTATCAATATACATTTGATCACTTTTATTGATTAAGGGAATTGTCCTAAAGGTGTGACCTAAAGGGATCAACTGACCATCACCGTCATACGACAGTAATGTCAAACTCTAGCTAGCCAATCATTACCGATTAATGTTGGTCAGTTGACTAATATAAATCGTATCATCCCTTGCGCATTCTCGTTATGAGATTTAATAACGTGATCGCACTATTGTTGAGGACACATTTCCCAAAAATGAGGGTGTTACACCCACTCTTAATAATGCTGGTATTACTCATCTTACCTCCCAGCCTCATACTCCCGAACACATTGGTATAGCCGAACGCCGTCATCGTCATATAGGTTGAGACGAGTTTGTGTCTCCTTACCCACACGTATATTCCTTCTTCTTACTTGATGTATGCTTTTGTTACTGTTGTCTTCTTAATTGGATGTTTTTTTTTGTTACTGTTGTCTTCTTAATCAATAAAATTCCTATCCCCGTCCTCACTAATACATCCCCTTATGCTATGCTTTATGATGTCCCTCCAGTCTATACTAAATTCCGCAATTTCAAACACCATGACACGTGATGCGTGCATATTATATACACTTTTTAGCATCTTGTGTCACACATTTCCATGCATTTACATGCGTTTTATGCGCTATTTTACCCCCATTTCGCTTCTTTGTGTATTTCTTGTTGTTTTGCAGGAAAGTATGTAAAAGTCGCGAAAACTATTCGTTTTTGTTGAAAGTAAGCTATTTTTAGAAGATGGAAGTTGGAATAGGTCTTACAAGCATTGGAAAGCGTCAATCATCCAAGTGAAAAGCTACTTGAGGTGCGTACAATGGAGAAAGCAAGCTAAGCAAGCAAGGAAGAGTTTCAATTTGCTAGTGCCTACTTTGAAGAGATATAACTCAAGTTCTACAATATATAATAAGTTTATTCGAATTGGAGATGAAAGCCTGTCCTCTTAGCTTTCCAATGCCACCAAAAACGCTTGATTTGAACGAGTAACGAAGAAATGACAGCCGTTTGAAGTTCAGTGCACAGTGCAGGAAATACGCGCTGAGAAATACTCGATCGAGTACTCTTTCTACTTGATCGAGGAGTCTTCAGAAGAAACGTGTTCGATCGAAGCTTTTCTTTACTCGATCAGAAGGGAAAAACCTCGATCGAGTCCTTGCTTTACTCGATCGAGGGGATTTTGGAGATTTTTACTTGATCGAGTGAAATTGGAGCTCGATCGAGTAATCCACTAATGGGCCTCGGCTTGTCGTTGGACTTTAGGTCAAATTTTGAGTAGTTTTTGTTTTCTCTTATAAAGGAGACTACTCCTCAATACATCAACATCAACATCAACTTTTACTTTATCATTCATCTTTCACGTTCTACTGTAGAAAGGAGACGGAGGAAACATCGTTCTCCTTTCCTTTCGCATTTTTAGATCTGTATTCTTCCTTTCACATTAATCGGTAATCTTTATTTCAGTTTTCTTTTGCTCTTCGTTTCTTTTATGTTTTGTTTACTTTCTATTACGCGTAGGTAGTTTCCTTTGCTAAGACTTAGAGGATCCATAATTGTGAAAGTTAGTAATTGATCTATTGTGATTATTCTCATATAATCTTTGTTGTCACTTGCTACATTTAATAGCGACTAGTTACTTGAGTCGAAGGATTTAACTAGTTCCTTGACCTAGACCGAAAGGTTGGAAAGGGCGAGGCCTGTAGTAACACATTAGGGCACGTAGTGAGGGCGAAAGCTAAGCTATTGTTATCTTAGGGAAAATTGAGACCGAAAGGAGATTTTCGATAACCCTTAGATTATGTTTAAATTGTTTAATCTGAGACCTTGATTACTAGATTTGATTAATTACGGTGAACCGGATGTCTTAGCTACTTCTTTCCCTTGCTCTACGTTTATTTCTTTTACTCTTTTTACCTCCTTGTCCCCCCCTTTGTGACCGATAAGCGGACCATAGAACAAATATCTTGCCTCCCTGTGGATTCGACCCGCCTTCCCTAGCTATATTAGTTTAGGCCAATTGGTTTATCTTTGATAGGTATACGACACCCCTGTCAACACGTCAAAGTTCACCATAGTACGTCGAATTACATTCCACGTCAGCACCGCCAACTCATCACCTCGTACCACATGCCACGTCATCATATTGAAGTGTGTGTCACGTCGTCACTTTTAGTGTAGTACATCAAGTTACATTCCACGTTAGCTCTATTACCTCATTACTTCGATGGACTACATGTTACGTCATCACATCGAAATGTGGGCCACACTATCACTTACACCTCATTCCACATCATCATTGCCATCTCATCGCCTAGGACCACATGCCACAGCATCACTTCAAAATATGTGTCATACTGTCACTTTCATCGTATTACGTCGAACTGAACTGCACTTCGTGTCAACACTTACACCTCATCACCTCAGTTCACATGTCACGTCATCATTGTTATCTTATGTGAGTCTCATTATTGTACTTAGCGAGTTAGTGAGGGTGATGATGACGAGAACGATGGTGATGTTGGTGGTGATGGCGAAAATGGTGACAATTAAGTCGACTAAGACGAGCAAGAGGAGAGAAAACGTATAAAATGGTAGGAATTACAATATAAAAGAAGTTTTAAAAAATGTGAGGAAATGATGTTGATTGACCCGTATTTTTACCCGAACCCGACCCGAAACCCGTAGAGATTTGACCCGTATTTTACTTGAACCCGTATATACCCGACCCGTAACCCGCCCGTTCGACCCGTTTGACAGGTCTAACTTCGTGTCATGTGAAATTTGTGGAGTCTGTCTTCCCCTTCTCTTCCCTCTGTCCTAATGCTCGTGTGTTTGTGACCTTCTCTCCGATGCACTGGTGCTCTCTATCTATCGCTTTACTTCCAGTACCTGTGCTCAGTCCCCCATTCCCCTGGTTCTCCCTCTACTACACCCTCCAACTCCCCCTACCACTCCTCGCAGCCAGGTCTAGAGTCCTGCTACTTCTCCTGTTACTTCCCCTGGTACCTCCTCCACTCCCGAGTCTGTCTCCTCTTCCCTTACCCTATCTCGTCCTCCTCCCTTTCCTCATCATTTAGTCACGTTGCAGCAGCAGCTTCGTTCTGCTCCCCCTCCCCCGCCATAACTCGGTTAATGAATAATATCTGTGTCCCAAATCCCAAGTATGCCAAATTAGTCTATTTACCTCAATCATCTTCCCCTCATGTCACGCTGAAATCTGCCTTATCTGACCCACAGTGGCAAGCTGCCAAGACTGGAGAACATTCAGCTCTTATTGCTAATTAGACCTGGACTGGTTGTCGGTAGGTTTTTCGTATCAAATACAACCTGGATAACACCATCCATAAATACAAGGCTAAACTTGTGGCTAAAGGCTTTCCTCAACGTCCCAGTATCGACTATTCTGAAACTTTTAGCCCCGTTGTCAAACTTGTCACAATCTGTCTTATTCTCTCGCTTGCACTCATCCGCGGTTGGTCCCTCAAGCAGCTTGACATTGATCATGCCTTTCTTCAAGGTACGTTAACTGACACCGTCTTTATGTCTCAACCTTCTGGTTTTATTAATTCATCATTCCCTGGATATGTTTGCAAACTCTCTATAGCTATTTACGGTCTTAAACAAGCTCCTCGGAATTAAAAACATACTTACTTTCCTTTGATTTCACTCAATCCTTCTCCGACCCCTCCATTTTTATATATAATATTAAGTTTCCTATAATTTATCTTCTTGTATATGTAGACAATATAATTGTTACAGGTCCTCCCTCCTCTCACCTTGATAATTTCTTTACATCCTTTTCCCATCATTTTTTTCTTAAGGATTTGGGATTCCCGTCTTACTTCCTAGGCATTGAAGTTGCTCCCACTACCTCCGGTCTTCGTCTCACCCAAACTAAATATATCCATGATATCCTCACCCGCACCCATATGCTAGACTCCAAACCCACTACCACCCCCATGAGCCCTTACCCACCCCTCACCCTTACCACTGGTCACTCCATTACCAACCGCTCCGACTACCGTGCTATTGTTGGTAGCCTCCAATACCCCTCCCTTACTCGCCCTAACATTGCCTTTGCTGTTAACAAACTTTCTCAGTTTTTGCAGGACCCTCAAGAGTCTCATTAGTTAGCATTGAAACGACAACTCCCTTATCTAAATGGCTCTCTTACTCTTGGTATACATCTACATTGTGGCACTCCACTTTCCTTACTCCTTTTGTGATTTTGATTGGGTTGGTGACAAGGACGATTACGTCTCTACCATTGGCTTTCTTTTTTATCTTAGTCGAAATCCGATCTCCCGGACCTCTCGAAAACAAAGAGCTTTGGCTCTCTCGTCTACCGAGACGGAGCTTCGTGCTATAGCAACTGCCACCACCGAAGTCATGTGGCTTCGTTCATTACTTGCCGAACTACACTTTCAAGTCTCAACACTCCCATTAATTTATTGTGATAACTTGGGTGCAACTCATTACTCGGCTAATCCGGTTTTCTATTCTCGCATGAAACATGTTTGTAATACCCGCATAATCCAAGGCCTTTAAGAAGGACTATCAGACTATGAAATTACTACCATCTCAGTTTCCTAAGGCATAATATCAAGTAAAATCGCAAGCAACCTTTATTAATAAGAATAAAGTAAGTGAATACAACTGTCTCAAAGAATAATAAAAGTATCAAAGTCTGTGGAAGCTATGTATAACTATTATGACTACAAAATTGATGTGAAGACTCATCCAACCCAAGCAAGCAATCATCAGATCCATGAACACCGCAGGTGCATTAGTCAACCCGAACGACATCACCACATACTCATAGCGTCTATACTTAGACCTAAAGGCAGTTTGAGGTATATCTCTATCCCTGATCCTCAACTGATGGTAACCCGACCTCAAATCAATCTTCGAGAACACCCCAGCCCTCGTCAAATGATCAAACAAATCATCTATCCCAGGCAAAAGATAATGGTTCTTTACCGTCACATGGTTCAGCTTACGGTAGTCAACAGACAGTCTCATACACCCATCCTTCTTCTTCACGAACAACACCGGTGCTCCCCAAGGCGATACACTAGGTCAAATGTACCCCTTATCTAGCAGCTCATTCAGCTGCTTCTTCAGCTCCTCTAACTCTCTCGGTCCCATCCGGTAAGAGGCCTTTGAAATAGGTCACGTTCCCGGCAGCAGCTCAACACTGAAATCGATATCTCTTTTGGGCGGTAAGCCATGAATCTCACAGGAAAAACATCTCTAAATTCCCCCACAACCGAAATGCTCTCACTTTGGTGTCTCTCACATGACATAAGATCAACGGACACCCCTTCCACAAATAAGGCTTTAAAGTCAAGACTGGTATGATCTTGACCCTAGGTCTAACCACGAAGCCCTTATAGGACACTCTGTGTATCATCCCTCTATTTGTCGTACCTCGTACTCGATCAAGTTGGATACACTCGGCCGAGCTGAAGTTGGTCGCATTGTTGATGTATAGTTTGTTTGAGAAAGAAAAGGGTATAGTTATGTTGTCCGCTTATCGATATGTTGTCTTAAAACTGATATAACTTGATATGTATATATGATAATATTGATGTTATTCCTCTTGGAGATGATACATTGTCCTTTTGCGATTCTAACGATATGTCACAGGCCCAAAGAGACCAAAAATTGAGGGTGATATGACTGTTTTGTGAAACTGGTCGGTGTTGAGAAGTAAGAGGCAACTCGACCGAGTGGAGGCTACTCGACCGAATTAAGGCTACTCGATCGAGTAAAGGCTACTCGACCGAGTTGGTCGGACACGGCCGAGTTGGTTGTTCCGTGTTCAGCGTCAGGGTTACTTATAAAAGAAAATTCTTAAATTAAAATCATTTTACACTAGAACCTTCTGCCGCCTTTCACCTTTTTCTCTCAAACCTCTCACACTAAAACCTTTAAGAGTTCATGCCGGAGTCTAGCCGTGCCGACCATCATAGCCTAGCGTTGTTGTCATCAAGTAAGTGTTATTTTCGTGGTTAGCATACTTTAAGATAAATCTGATTGTGATGATTGTTTGTAATACCCTATATGTTCTTAGGAGGAGAATTCATAGAAGAGTGTTGGTAGGAAAAGCTTGGATTTGCATTCCGTGATTTATTGCCTTGAGGTAGCGTTTCTCTACTCATATTTGATTGAATATGATTGTGACGATCCTATTTTGTTAATCTGATATCACTATACTGTTGTTGATTGAATTGGGAATATATGTGTGGGACCATTGCGGGAAGCGACTCTCACTCCTACGATCGCTCTTCGTGGGACCCGCTACGGAGGGGATGTGCACATTAAGGATCTGGGTACCCGTTGCCGCGAGCAAGTGGGGGATTTGATATGGGGCTTGAGGCCGCCACTTGTGTTGATGAGATTGTTGTGATATCAGAGTTTGATAGGCATGGAAGCCATTGACGAAGCTGGAATATTAGAGTTTAGTAGTGTGAGAAGTCAAGAGTAAAAACAGTTATAGAGAGAGAATGAGTAAATAGTAATCAATTTTTTATTAACTTAAAATCAATTTTTTATTAACTTAAAATCAACTGTACACTACATCTTTATATAAAAATTGACTTAAAACCTTCTAAAGGAAGCTTGTTCTTGACTATAGTTTTCATAGAGAAGGAGTTCGAGTTTACTACGACACATTCGCATGTGATATAAGTTAATCTTTTATACGAGACAATGTATGAAAGGTGGAGATTTATCATATCTATCGCGAAGCTGATGTACATGCTGATTTGCTAGCAAACCTAGGTTTCAAAGTCAGCAACTTGTCTCCTACGACTATGAGTCGACCCAAACCGGCTTTTCCAGTTGATAGTGTACGATATTGGCGGAGTGTCTTGGCCTCGTGTATGTAGTTTCACTTTTCTCGTTTTAGTTTTGCTTTTTGCTAGTACATGAAGAAAAAAAAATCTTCCACATCTCTTAACCATGACTAAGTCGTGTAGCGTTTTCACTCGCTTCTTTTTCATCATTTAGTTGTTTTCATCTTGTACCGTGTATGAAACGGGCGATATTATTATCAAAAAGTCTTGACTATCCGTTACAAGCTGAAAACGGATATTAATCCTTTCACAACAAGGCAAGTGGGAAGATAAGTAGGAGAAAATAGATCATTTCATGGGTCGTGTCACCTACATTGTGTAAGTGAGAAACTATCCATTTTCAGTTTGTGCCGGATAGTGTCATCTCCAATTAGAATTTGTATATTATTATAAGCTTTGTAGAAAATGAGTAGGAGTACGAATCCTGTGTCTCCCCTAGCAAGCTAAGAAACAGTGTCATTTAGGTGAAAAATAGAAATTATTCCTCATGTACTTGGTTACTGTTGACTGTTGATTAGCACGTGGGGCTAAAGCGTAGGACAAGATAGTAGGGTCCCTTATTTTTGTTACATGACAAAGGTAAATTGGTACATACAGATTAAGCATTAAACCTGTACTAGTATCACTACCTCAATTTACACTGCAAATGTATGTCCCATCATCAAACTCATAATAACATTGAACAAAAATCAATGGACAAGATTGTTTGCTCACCACACCCACAAATTCTTAACTTAATACCTCCTCCATTTTAATCCAAATGACACATTATCTGTTTCACGTTTGGCAACGCACGTTTTACGTGTTTCATATCTTTAGCTACGTATTTGTAAAAATTATAAAAATTATATATTTTCAATGTACTCGTAAAGACGAATTAAATAAGACCCCACATGAATATATTTTTTCGTATGTATTGAGAGAAAATTGAGATTGAAGGTTGATTTGTGAATAGTGTACAAAAACCAAATTGCCCATTTGGATTAAAATGGAGGAGTATATTTGTCTTAAAATTAAAATGAGCTAAATTGATACTCCCTCCATTCATATCCACATTACACATTTGGATTTTATAAACTATTTACAAATCAACGTTCTGTATCAATTTTCTCCTAATACATAAGAGAAAATATATTCATGCAATCATGCGGGTTCTTGTTTGATTCGTCTTCACGAGTACATTGAAAATATCTAACTTTTATAATTTTTGCGAATACGTAGCTAAATATATTTCGCACGTAAGACGTGCGTTCACAAACGTGAAAAAACAAATGTGTAAAGTGGATATGAAGGGAGGGAGTAGATGAGATAAAAACACAATATTTATATATCGTAACTTATAACTTTGGTGTGCATTGGTAACTCACTAACTAAAAACACAATATTTATATATCGTAACTTATAACTTTGGTGTGCATTGGTAACTCACTAACTCAGCTCGAATATACGTGATAGCATGCATATCACTTATATTAGATAAGCTAGCTAAGAATAACAAACTCGAAATCTTAAAACTACATAAAAACGATTTTTTAAAATTATTTAAAATGAATATACGCGTCTTAGGAAAGATAACTAAGAGGAGTATGCAAAACAACAAAAGAGTGATGATGGGTATTGGGTTAAAGACCCTACGCAGTAGACAATGCTGAGTATACTGAGTATAAAATGAAGGCAGTGATTAAATGTTAGTACTAGCGAATCCCACATGCATACAACTAAGAAGTTCCCCTTTCTTTTGTGCAGTCATTCAACATTGAATTCAATCAACTCAGCTTACACGTGCTCTTGTCTTTTCTATTTGGGTGAATTTGGGTCCCTTTTTTGTAGTATTTCAAACTAAATTTGGAGGGGTCAATATGTTTTGACAGTATGAGTATGACCCTATGCACTCATGCACCACCACCACCTACGACAGTACGGCCCCATTGCTCATCTTTATTTGCAACTATTTACTTTCCGCTTTCTTCGTACCACCACAATCGTGCTTTGGTTTGGTGTGGTGTGGTGTGGCGACCAGTTTTACAATCTTCTTTGTATTGAGGAGGCTTGGATGTGAGTGTGACGCACCACGAATTTTCACAATATGTTAATATTCTCTTCTATTCTCCTTAATTTTAGCTCTCATTTATCACAATTCAGTTAATCTTATTTCAACTCTATTTATCTTATCTAATTTCAATTCATTTTAACATAATATTCAATTTTTGATGTTATATTAGCTTATGATGGAATACGTTTTGTTTTATAGTAGGCTATTGATCAATAACGTCTTTAGAGGTGGTCATTGACTAATGGTGGAGCTAGGGAAGAGAGCTCTCCTCTTGAGGATTGAAAATTTTGATGTTAGACAATTTTTTTTGAATTTACCTCATCATTACTCGTTTGTTCATGCTGGAAATCTTCGCCCCTACCCCTGCAACTAGTCGGGATGATTGATTTTCTTGACGTGTTGTGCTTGGCTGGTTGCCATGCACGACTTTTTAGGTTGTTAAACAAATTATATGAGGGCAAGGTTATTGTAAGACTTTGTTACATTAACTTTTCACTAACTTTTACGTATTATTATTTGCCTTAGACTTTATATATTATTTGTATGATTCACCCCAAACTCTACTTTTCCACTTTATTGCTTTTGTTTTTAAAAAATGACACATGTAATCCACTTATTTAATACTTTTCCTTCAAAGTAGGGTTAAGAATCACTAGAAATTTTAAGTTGAGTCTTTGATTTCTCAACTTAAGACTTTCTCAAGATTAAGGTAGATTATTGATAATCTTGAGTGAGTCTTATCTTAAAACTTACCAAAAATTAATCTCAAAACCTCCAATAATCTTACCTGATTATGTGAAAGTACAAGTTTTTTTTGGGTATATTAAGTATGGCTTATGGAGGTATAGGGCTCTTGTTGTCTTGTTGATGGGAGACCCTCCATATTCTTGTTATCATCGTTGTTATAAGACGGACATTATCTGTTATATGTTAAAGACGGATAATGTTTATTTCACAATATGCAAGTGACACTATCAATGAGGAGCTTCATTTTTCCCACTTGCCCACCACTTTGTCTTTTTGTGAGAGAGACATTATCTATCTTCCACTTGTGACGGATAATGTCCGTTATAAGCAAGACGCTTTGTTGTTATTTTCCAAGTTTGATCCACCCAAAGTTTGGTTATGACTCGTGTTTAAGCACAATTCGCCTGCTATTAGGGGCCTCTTTAAGTTTTTGGCCTATGAATAAGTGGGTTAGCAGGTTTGAGATACGCTAGTGGGCCGAGTTTTTGTATTCTTTTAAATGTCATGTCCGTATTCGTTTATTTAGCGAGCGTGATGAGATAGGTGAAGAGTTACGAACGATAAACACCTAAGAGGGGGAAGGGGTGAATTAGGTGTCCCTTTTAAAAATTTAATGAAAACAATGCTTGATAAACTTAATGAAATGTAAGTTCACAAGATGAGATGAGTATTATGTGGCATGTGCAACAGTATGATAAACTGTGACACAGAGGGTGAGATACTTAGATAAAACGAGTGATAATGAAGAATATGAAAGTAAATAAGCAAACAAACAATGTTTTTAAAAATTGGTTCAGTCTCTACTCAGAGACCTACGTCCAATCGTTATTTTATTGCTTGTTTAAGAATTTACTCAAACAACTAAACTTTTACAATGAAAATAACTCGCCAATCTACTTCGGTTGCACTCAAACTTAAAACAACTCTACTTTAAGAAACTACTCAAACTCAAAGCTACTCCGCTTCAAGAGTTCATAGGGTTCTATAGGTGTTATTGGTGGTGGTTATAGGTGGTGTTAAGGTTGCTAGTGGCGTCGGCATGAACTCGGTTCAGGCGGGTCAGTCGGGGTTGTGCGTTGAGCGGCGGGAGTCGAAGGGGTTGCGGGGTGTCGGTGGTGAAGCAGTCGCGTGTGGTGGTTGCCGGCAGGGGCGGTGGCCGGTGGTGTACGTGGTTGTAGTGTCGGGTTTCGTTTCCGCGGGTTCGTGGAGTTTTGGTTATGGCTTTGTAATTTTTATTTTACTACAAATATTATTATAATATTATTAATACTATATTGCTATTATTATATTATTATTAATAACTTATTATTGTTAGTATAGTATGTGTTGTAATAGTATATTAAGTAATTTATTAATTTGTTTTAGTTGAGGGTTTTCTTTTGAGTCGGGAAATTTCCTTTTAAGGAAATTGCCATTTCGGGAAAGTTTTCATTTTGGGAAACTTTCCACTTTTAGAAGGTTACTGATGCGTGCATATTTCATATACCTTTTAGTATCTTTTGGCACGCATCTTCATGCATGCATTTTCATGCGTTTTATGCGCTATTTTGGCCCTATTTTGCTTATTTGTGTATTTCTTGTTGTTTTGCAGGAAAGTATGTAAAAGTCGCGAAAACCATGCCTCCTTGTCAAAAGTAAGCTATGCTTAGAAGATGAAAGTTGGAATAGGACTTACACGCATTGGAAAGCGCCAATCGTCCAAGTGAAAAGCTACTTGAGGTGCGCACAATGCAGAAAGGAAGCTAAACAAGCAAAGAAAAACTTCAATTTGATAGTACCTACTTTGGAGAGCCATATCTCGAGTTCTAAAATAGATAATCAGGTGATTCCAATTGCAGATGAAAGCTCGTTCTCCTAGATTTCCAACGCCACCAAAAACGCTTCATTTGGACGAGTAATGAAGAAATGGCAGCCGTTTGACATTCAGTGCGCAGTGCAGGAAATACGCGATGAGAAGTACTCGATCGAGGAGTTCATAGAAGAAAAGTTCTCGATCGAGGGCTTCTTTGCTCGATCGAGTATTTTCCAGAGAGAAAGTGTTCGATCGAGTCCTTGCCTTACTCGATCGAGGGGTTTGGGAAGAAAAACTACTCGATCGAGTGATTTTTCACTCGATCGAGCAACTCACTTAAACCACAGTTTCCGCAGCTTTAGTTTTTAGGTTAAAACACTTAAGTTAACCTAATCTCCCTATATAAGGATTAGGTTAACAAATTTTCTAGACATTCACCATTAGTCAGTAGTTTCATTTTCAGTTTCTCTTTTGCGTTCCACTGTAGAAAGGAGACGGAGGAAACTCCGTTCTCCGTTCCTTCAGTGTTTTTCCAGATCTGTACTCATTCCTTATTGTTAATCGGTAATCTTTATTTTAGTTTTGTTTTGCTCTTAATTTCTTTTATATTTGTTTATCTTTTAATTATGCGTAGGTAGTTTTCATTGCTAAGACTTAGCGGATCCGTAATTAAGATAGTTAGTGATCAATTCATCATGTTTATTCTCATATAATGCTTGTTGTCACTTAGTACATATAATAGCGATTAGTTGCTTGAGTCGACGCATTCAACTAGTTGATCCGGTAAGCTTTGACCTAGACTGAAAGGTTGGAAAGGGTGAGGCCTGTAGTAACACATTAGGACCGTAGTGAGGGCGAAAGCTAAGTTATTGTTGTTTTAGGGTGAATGGAGACCGAAAGGAGATATTCGATACCCCTCGTTTTGTATTTGAATAGTTTAATCTGAGACGTTGATTTCTAGACCTAATGATTTGCGGTGAACCGGTTGTCTTAGCTATTTCTTTTCCTTGCTAGAATTTTATTTATTTTACCATTTTTTCTTCCTTTGTTTCAGTTGAGACTTTAAAAACCCATAAAACTGTTGGGGAATGTGTGTCCTCAACAATAGTGCGATCACGACAGTGATAAAATCATTGTCATAAATCTTATGAAATGAATATGCAAGGGACGATCCAATATTGATTTAGTCAACTGACCAACATTAATCGGTAATGATTGGCTGACTAGAGTTTAACATTACTGTCGTATGACGGTGGTGGTCAGTTGATCCCTTTAGGTCACACCTATAGGACTAACCCCTTAAACGTATATTGATTAATTGTATAGGATACAGATTGATCGATATTCTTAAAACCGTATATTGAGAAATTAGAGGTTGAATCTTAAAGGTAAGATTTATATTTGAAATTGAAATGTGTCAATTGTCAAATATTAATCGATATTTTAGAAATGTCGAAATTAGAATGAGATGGGTTCGTGGTTATAACAAATGTTGTATATCGTATTGACGATTAATATAATAACCATATTTTGAGACGGTAATTAAGAATTACTAAATAATTTGTTAAATGTGATTTAATTAATTTAGAAATAATATTTATTTGATAAATATGTGTTTTTAAATTAATACAATTGTTTCATGTCACATAGGATGTTACATATCACACAATTGTACAAATTACAAATTGTAAAATGAAAGTCCATTTTACATTTATTTGTGGCGTGTGATTATGCATTGTATGGACTAGTTTGTTTGAATTAGTGCATGGAAAAAGCATAATGATTAGAATAGGTTGATGTCTATTAGTAGGCATGCACACCTAGTTGAATAAGTAAGACAAGTAACCTATTTGGTCTTACATAACACTCAATCACACGACACACTACATACTACCCATATAAGATGTGAATTGCTCACATGACATTCATTCCAACCTAAGTTTATATTTCTAAGTGTAAGAGAGATAAACATAACATGCATTTTTCTTTAGTGTAAGAAAAATCAAATCCTCTAAAATATTATTCTCATAATATTTATACTACATTCATTGTAGTATTCTAATATACTAATAAGAATTATTAGTACACGGTTTTAACCAAATCCGTCTCCTAGCTCGGGTTCGGTTATTTGGTCCGTTTAAGGTAAGGTCTTGGTGCGCACTCATTGGAGGCAAGCTTACTTGGTTGCTCTTGGAGGATCGTCCTTAGCATATTTCGGACCGGTTGTAAGAATACGATTCTCATTATTTCCGCTTTTATTTTGCATGCATAAGATCGACTAAATTAATATGAGTTTAATTAGTAAAATTAGTAAGACTAATATTTTGAACTAGCTAGTAAGACTACCTCGAGTTCCAACAATTGGTATCAGAGCCATAAGGTTGTTTGCATGCAACTCGTTTTTATACGTTTTTGCGAGAAAATACGATTTTAATTAAAAACGAAAATGAGTAGTACATATAGGATATGCACGAAAATCATATTGCATGTATATATTTCTGGTCTTAAAATAGTTTTAAGTCATTTTGATGATTTATGGAATAATATTGTTCAACATTGTAATTAAATTGGTTAATTCATGCTATAAATCGGTTAAAAATGTTTTTATTTGGGAAAAATAGCTAAATAATATTTCTGGCCATGATTTTTAAATATGTTCTCACATGCATTTAACATATTATGAATATAAATAATTTTCGAAATTATTGAGGTTTTATGCATGGTTTATGATTTTTAATGGTTAAATAGTCATAAAATGAGTTAAATATGGGATAAATAGTTATATTATGAATTTAACTATAAAAATTTTGGTAGATGTCACATGCAATATTTAAAACATATGATGAATTTTCCAGAAATTTTTCGTTAATATTGCATGAATATTGATTTTTATCGTAAAAATCGTAATATTAGTGACATATTTTAGCTTAAATAGTTTAAGTTCGAATTTGACCATAAAATTTTAATATAGTGTCACATATATTATTTCTAGCATGCATGTGAATTTTGAGCTTTTAATCTCGAATATTGCATGAGAAATGATTTTAATCAGTAAAATCGCGTAATATATGACACGAATTATTAAAAAATAGTAAATGTTGCTTAAATGGTCCGAAAAATTCACCCATATTAGTCATATTATGTATGATCATCAACATATTTTTATTTAGTGCCAAAAGTTTCTGAAACTTTAAGTTTTAATTTTAAAAGTTAAAATTGATATTGAGTGTTTAAGGAGTCATAATCATTACTTTATTTTCAGACCTTAAACAGTGTTTTTCAGCCTTATTTTTCTGCATTTTCAGATGCTTTGAGTGTCTAGGAAGATGTAAAAATTATATTAGTATTTTATTTCATAATTTTTTACATTAGTTTTGAATTTTTCGAAATATTATGCTAATTATACGGCTATTTTACGAAATAAATGGTGTATTTCGAAAATATTTGAATTTTAAGGATCTTAAATTTTAGAAAATTTTCAGTATGTTCAAAATTTTGAATTTTGAATTTTCGAAATTTTTATGACTCGTTTGATTATTTTAATGCTATTTCCCGTAAAACCGATTAAAACCGAACAATATTAAAATAAGTTAAGTTAATTTTCGAAATTTAAGTAAGACTAAATTTTGAATCCTAAAATGTGTTAGGAAACTTAACTAAATCATGAATAGTGATTCATAAAGTGATTAGTGATTTTAAAATTGTTTAAATCACGTTATTCCATAAAACCGGGTTATTACGAATAACGATATTTAAAACGCGTTTAAATAGGACGATTTGGCTTAGGTTTTGCATTTTATATAAGCATTGCATATTTAATTATTATTTATGAATGTCATAATTTATTTACGTAATTTTGAATTATGTAATTTACTTAGTATGGCCTTAGATTTTAATCGATATTTCCCGTAATGTAAGGGTTTATCGATTCGGTTGTAATTTAATGTGATCTCGTATCACTTTATTTTATTATTTTATTTTATTTTATAATGTATAAAATAGATAGAAAATTTGTAATTATTTGTAATTCCGGAGATCCTTGAAGACGGTGCCATTTAGGAAAGGAGTTCCGACCAAGACGGAGTTTGCCTTGGGATGCGTGCCGCGTGTGAAGTTCAAGGAACCAAAGGAGTTGGTTTCCGAATTTGTAATTTACTTTATTTTCTATTTTAGGAAAGGCCATACTAGGGTTTTATTTATGCTCTTTTAAAGTTTTATGCTTTTATTTATGCTTATCATGTTGCATGCATAGCCAAATCGTCAATCAAACTCATGCATTTCATCGATTTTATCGACCGTGTCAATCAATTTATCGATAATTCACCGACTTAGTTCACTTAAAGGAGATAGATAATAAATTGACAAGATCTCTTACGTTATTTAAAAATCGAGACATAGCCTTACCAAAAAGTAAAGGACCCGCGAAGGATCTTCTTCATAAGGGAGTAGGCTCGGCTAAACCGGGGTGCAAACCTTATTACGTTGGTGAAGTGGGGTAATATGATTACTTATTCTTGAAATTTGGTTGATCTCGACGAAAGTATTCGAGCCACCGTAGTGGTAATAAGTTCGGGCTAAGATAAGAATTAGTGTAATTTTATCGACCGAGAGTTCTAAAAGTAGAATCGATTAAAGGGTTAATCTACCGAGTCACATTAATGAGGGATGTATCGGCTAAACCGTGCCCAAGTTAGTGTGTATTTGGGTCTCGGGATCATTTACTTAATTGGGTAAGAGATCATTAAGTAGATGCTTAACTTGTTTAAAATTTACAAGTTTAATTATTAAAACGATAATTGTGTTTTAATTCCTTAATTTTCATTTGTAGTTCATTTTTCGACTTCCAATCAATGGCAAATAACGCTCCACCACTCCCACAACACGTTTCATGGCTTCGGTCTTTTATGGATCGTTGCAAGCTTGAGAAGCATGGCGCCAATTTTAAAGATTGGGACGCCCAATTGGTATTGGCCGCGGAAGCCGACGATAAGACTCGTTATCTTACCATTGCCGCTCCTCCCACTCCCGGTGCTCGTTCATCGGAAGCGACTCGTGAGGCCTATGAGGCCTACATGAAGGAGTCGCACGCTTTGAAGAACGTGCTTATATTTTCGATGGAGCCGGATCTCCAAAGAAGAATGATTAAGATAGCCACGGCTAATGAGATATACACTAGAGTTGCGAACATGTTTTCACAAGCTCCTAGGGTAATCCAATATGAGGCGGCCTCCGCCTTCTTCGATTTGACCTTAAAGGAAGGTCAAAAGATTAGTCCTCATGTGCTCAAAATGGTTGAGCTAGCCGAAACCTTGAAGTTGCAAGGGGTGAATGTTCCCGACTCGCTTATTATTGACAAAATCCTTCACTCCCTCAACAAAGTGAAATCGTATGTTCAATTTCGGGTAAATTATAACATGCGCAATCAAGTAACCTCCTTGGACGAGTTACATAAAATGTTAGTCCAAGCGGAGAGGGATATGGGACTTAATGAGAGTTCCACAAAGGATGTGCTTAATATCGATTCAAAAAGCAAGAGGAAGTTTAAGTGCAAGGCCAACAAGGGTAAAATTGTTAAAGCCTTCAAACCCGCATCTCCCAAGGAGAAGACTTTTACGAAAGGTGCTTCTTCTTCGTCGTCATCAAAGGTTGAAGACAAGTGCTATTATTGCACTAAGATGGGGCATTGGAAGCGGAATTGCCCGAAGTATCTCCATGACCTCAAAGCCGGAAAGGTTCTTGCAGTAGGTATAAATTCTCGTCCAATTCATGTTATTTAATCAATTTTGTATAATGATACAAGTTATTGATTCTCACCCGTTTATAAATTGTTTTAAAGGGGCTCCTACCAAAGACAAAGGCAAGGAGAAGGAGAAGGAAACTTAAAGTTCCTTCCATGGATGGCTAAGGTAGCATCCGAGATTGAAGACATGAAGAGCATGGCTCTAATTTTCATTTGATGTCTTCTTTCTTTTGCATTTTAATTTAAGAACTTTGTATTTCTTGTACGACAAGAATTCGTTTATTTCAAACAATGGTTGTAATTTGAATGTTGGTGACTTGGTTTTCAACCCAAGTCATCCTTTTGTTCTTGATCAAACATGTTGGTTTTAAAATGCTTTTATGATACATAACATGAGTTGATACGATTTTCATAGATCGTAATAAAGTACCTTGAATGATTCAACGTACGGAAGAAATGATAGGATCATTATAAAAGTAATACGACTTACTTAAAAACGAGAATTGCATCCCGTGAAATACTTCAAATTCAAACATAAGAGCATCAGTTCATTATAAGATTTTCACCTTAAATGAAAGAAAATGTTAATATCTCAAATACTCACATAATTCTTTATCCAATGCATTGTTGACGGGCGAAAATGCTATCCTTCTTAAAATAACGGTTATTTTAAAGGATAGAGTGGGAGAAATTCTACGCCCGTAAACCAATGAAATAAACATAGGATCTTAGAGAAGAGTCCTATGAGGAGTCCTTAAGAAGAACTCTAAGAAATTGGATAGAAGAAACTACGAGAGGACACAGAAGAAACTACGCGAGGACACAAAAGGAAAATGTTCCATATGTTGTCAAAAGTTCCTAGAGAGGACAAAGGGAACCGCGAGTGTTAACGGAAGGAAATTGTTTCCATGATGTTAATGTTTCTGTTTTATAAAGATAATAGAGGAGATATCATCTCCCGTTATCGTGGTAATAGAAAATTCCTTCCGTGGGAAAGAAAATGAAAAAAAAAATGAAATGTTCATTACAAGTTGAGAAAATGTTTGAAGTAAATCAAAATGAAATGTTCATTATGAGTTGAGAAGATGTTTAAAGGTGTTGCCTAATCACTATGAAATCAGTGGGAGTTATTAAACTATATGATAGTGATATGGAATTCAGTGGGAGAAAAGTTATAAAGGAAACGAAACCTACCATTTAGAGAGAATGGTGATTCTTTAAAAGGTAAAGAATACGAGGTTTTCAATTCTAGATGAATGTATGTTCTTTATTATATGATAATGAAACGTCACCGATCAGTTAACAAGGTTTGGATTTGAATCCGAGATATGAAAATGTTAATTCATATAACCTTGATCAAAATGCCATAAGTTGAAATAAAGCCCTATTTCGATATAAGTTTCTCGAGGAGAACTAAGAGATCGAATCTAGGTAGACTACAATATAAATTCTAGTACAATATGACTATGTTCATATGGATGACATGTCATGAGTTTTAAGAAAACAGTGGGAGCTTCCTTAAAGTAAGGAGACTCGAGTTGAGTATAAAAGACTTGGAATGTACTTGAATAAGATCATATTATGCGAGATAATATGAGGAAACCGAAATTTGTAGGTTTAAAAGATGTGAAGATAGGGTATATTCACATAATAAACCATTAATACAAATTGATGTATGATCATCAAAGATTGTTTATGAGGGGCAACAATATTGTATTGTTTGTTCGCACATAACAATCACTCTTATCGTTTGAGTTATTATTATTAATATTAACTCACAATTTATACTTTGTGAAATCCAAATGGGTTGTAAGAGACAATTTGAACCCCATAAGTGAACTGGATTAACTTAGTATAGCCCATAGTCGCTTGTATGAGGTGACGTCTCGAAGCGGCTACAATGTGAGGCGATTGATGGCAAGTTCAAAAGTCATAGAGTCATATGGGATGACTAGTCGATCACATCGGCAGACTGTGTAACACTCTATTGGGCATTTAGTGACCGCTTATAGAGTTCTGGAAATTTTATAATTAGCCTGGTCGTGGCGAGAGCTACTATATTATTCACATAAGTCGATTCTTTGACTTGAGACTGTTCGCCCAAGGTGATGCAGCCTCAGATTGACTTTGATTTTAGCTCTACGATCAACCGTTAAAGGGGGTCAAATGGGCTTCTTTTGGGTCATGATGGACTGTGTTAGTCGAAGGGAACAGTAGGATAGGAATTGTCCAACCCCTTGTCAGGGTTGTCTTAAATCTCAAGGCCACTCGAGGAGAAGTTTAACTGGAAATGCGTGGCCACGCTCGGAAGGTATCTATGGTAGATAATTCCGGTCAAAGCAGTTAAATCTCCAGATCGAGAAAACCGCTCAAGATATGATCAAATGCAAGTACGACCTGGAAGACACCTTGCATTGAGTGGGAGATGACGTAATAGGACAAGAGAATTGGTGACGCACACTTGTCGAGGACAAGTGGGAGATTGTTGGGGAATGTGTGTCCTCAACAATAGTGCGATCACGACAGTGATAAAATCATTGTCATAAATCTTATGAAATGAATATGCAAGGGACGATCCAATATTGATTTAGTCAACTGACCAACATTAATCGGTAATGATTGGCTGACTAGAGTTTAACATTACTGTCGTATGACGGTGGTGGTCAGTTGATCCCTTTAGGTCACACCTATAGGACTAACCCCTTAAACGTATATTGATTAATTGTATAGGATACAGATTGATCGATATTCTTAAAACCGTATATTGAGAAATTAGAGGTTGAATCTTAAAGGTAAGATTTATATTTGAAATTGAAATGTGTCAATTGTCAAATATTAATCGATATTTTAGAAATGTCGAAATTAGAATGAGATGGGTTCGTGGTTATAACAAATGTTGTATATCGTATTGACGATTAATATAATAACCATATTTTGAGACGGTAATTAAGAATTACTAAATAATTTGTTAAATGTGATTTAATTAATTTAGAAATAATATTTATTTGATAAATATGTGTTTTTAAATTAATACAATTGTTTCATGTCACATAGGATGTTACATATCACACAATTGTACAAATTACAAATTGTAAAATGAAAGTCCATTTTACATTTATTTGTGGCGTGTGATTATGCATTGTATGGACTAGTTTGTTTGAATTAGTGCATGGAAAAAGCATAATGATTAGAATAGGTTGATGTTTATTAGTAGGCATGCACACCTAGTTGAATAAGTAAGACAAGTAACCTATTTGGTCTTACATAACACTCAATCACACGACACACTACATACTACCCATATAAGATGTGAATTGCTCACATGACATTCATTCCAACCTAAGTTTATATTTCTAAGTGTAAGAGAGATAAACATAACATGCATTTTTCTTTAGTGTAAGAAAAATCAAATCCTCTAAAATATTATTCTCATAATATTTATACTACATTCATTGTAGTATTCTAATATACTAATAAGAATTATTAGTACACGGTTTTAACCCAAATCCGTCTCCTAGCTTGGGTTCGGTTATTTGGTCCGTTTAAGGTAAGGTCTTGGTGCGCACTCATTGGAGGCAAGCTTACTTGGTTGCTCTTGGAGGATCGTCCTTAGCATATTTCGGACCGGTTGTAAGAATACGATTCTCATTATTTCCGCTTTTATTTTGCATGCATAAGATCGACTAAATTAATATGAGTTTAATTAGTAAAATTAGTAAGACTAATATTTTGAACTAGCTAGTAAGACTACCTCGAGTTCCAACAAAAACCCCCCTTTGTGACTGATAGACGAACCTTAGAACAGATACCTTGCCTCCCTGTGGAGATCGACCCTACTTACCGCTGACTTCTGTTAGTAGTACTTAGGTATTTATTTTTGGTACCAAACGACGGTATCAAATTTTGGCGCCGTTGCCGGGGAGGCAATTGCCCTATCTGTTTTTTGTTTCGTTTATTTCATTTCGTCTCAGGGAATTTTATTCCCTGAGGGAGTTTTATTTTCTTCTTTAGTGTTGTTTTGATAGGTCTTACAGGTCCAATCAGCGGTACTTTTGGAGAGCCACCTATGTTCCGTTCACTAGAGCCCTATGTGGCGTTTTGTGAGAGATGTGGTACTGTGAGACACGAGGCAGTTTACTGTTTCGCAGCTAGTGGTCAAGTTTATGCCTATCAACGCCATAAGTGAAGAGTCTATTGATACGATATACTCAAGAAGGGGGGGGGGGGGTGAATTGAGTATGCCTTCTTTTTCAAATCTTCTTCGATGTGTGCTTTTGTATGGTAATCGTCGAGTACAGTAAGTAATAACTAGAGACACGATATTTTTGAAGTGGTTCAGTTTCACAATTTGAAACCTACGTTCAGTATTCTCGATTAATAAAATTAGTACTGACTCCGGATTACAATTTTATCAACCCTACTCGTACAACTTTGATGTTAGTTGTAACTCAATCTAGATACCGTTAAATATCTAGCTACGTCAAGTACCGTTAAATACTTGATTACAATGAGTACCGTGAAATACTCGATGTATCTTACGCTAATAAGATAAGTCTTCAATAAGGTCTTCAAAGTCACAATCTTGAACGAATAAGATCAATGCTGGAGCACTTGAATCTTGAAACGAATATGACAATTTAAGCTCGAATCTCGAAGAAGAATATTAACGGCGGTTTTCTTGATTTGCGTGTATGTGTATGATTTCGTGATCTTCAATGCATCACAAGTAATCTATTTATATGGAATTATGTCTAGGTTATTAAACCCTAGAAGATTTAGGAATATTACTTAAACTAGAATTCTAGTCCTTTGGTAATACTACCATAAATCTAATCTTAATATATTTATGAAAGATTTAATAAGATACTTTAGATATTATATAAAGAATCAATTTCCTAATTCATATTTAGGAAAAATCTTATATAATAAATAAATACTAACCTTATTAAAACCAACTTCCTAAACCTTTGTCAAAATATAATAAATTATATTACCATAATATAATCTAGATTGTTTTTAGGATGTCAAAATAAATACATATTTATTTATTTAGCAAATCCCACACGTTTTATGGAACGTGTCATAGTACACGTTTTCCAAAACCGTTTCAAACAATATTTGGATTATATTATCTTGACAAAAGTGGTTATATAAAAGTTCTTAGTTTATTAGTAATAAATAATTAACTCATAAAAAAAATATTTATTCCTATTTGACTAAAAGATATTTTATATTACCTTATGAAGATCAATAATTCTATATTCCTAAAATAGAATACTAATTAACCATTAATTAATCACGACGACTTTGGAAACCAAAATCGTTTCAACCATCACAAATCTTTCGACCATTTCTTCTTTCTGGAGTTATAGCTACGAGCTATAACTTGAACCAATCTCATACTAAAGTTATAGTTGATAAGTATAACTTTAGTTCACTATACGCACTTGTGATCTTCATTTAATCTTCGATTAGTCAATCCATTGACTAATATCTTTGAATCTTTTATACTTGATTGATGAGATCTTTTAATCCATCATTCTGTACACTTAGCACACGATTTAAACGCACGAGTATATAATATATTTAGCTAGACTTGTCATTATCAAAACATAAACATATATACTTTATATATGCATTTGAATATATGGTTCAACAAGTTCCCCCTTTTTGATGATGGCAAGTCTTTCTTAGATTTGTGTCTAGGTGTAAGTTCCCCTCAATATAATAAGGGTCATTCATAGCAAAGATGAACTTAGGGCTTTTATTTTCTATCTAACCCATATCCTTTAAGAACCCTAAGAGACAATGAATTACGACAAGGAGCAAGCTTAGACAAATTCTAATCTAAGTCGCATTTTTTCCCCTCTTGACATCATCGAAAAGATGAGAACAAAGACATAAAACGACTAGAATAATACACTACGAAACATAAGTAAGCATGCATCAAGAATCAAAATATACGAACACACACAATATTATACAAAACAAGTACGAGTGTTAGAAAAATATACACAACCAAACCGAAAGTATTAAGCCAATGGGCCGAATTATAAAACAAAGGATAAGAAAATTGGGCCGGCTTAGGGTTAATGTTTTAATGGGCCACAAGTAAAATAAGGAAAGGTAGGATTGGGTAGTCAACAAAATAGGGCAAAAGAAGCTAGGATATAAGCACAACAATTGTAATGGGCGGCGGATAGAGTTTGAGTTGGGCCACAACAAAAGATTAAAAGTTTACTTAAGTCCTTCCCAGACTTAAACACCAACAACCGAAAGAACCGAAAACGAAATCAAACGCAAAGCAGAGTATCATAACGAAATCTGGTCAAGAAGAGGACGGGTCACGACGCCTAGCAAATGGGCTGACATAATCGAGTCGGGTGCGGAACTCGAGGGTGGTCAATCTATCCAAGCAACTACTCACATTACGTCCTTGAGCGTCCAAGGCAATCTCGAAGTTTAGCACCTTCATTGAAAACGCCTTCACAGCCTCAAGCGCCTGACTTGCATCCTCCCGCAACAATCCATGGTCACGCACCATTGCTCCTCCTTAGGTGGTCAAGAATGAAAGACGATCACTAATGATGAAGAATTCGTCACAAAGCATTTGAATTCCCGAGCCCATCTTCTCAATTCTTTTATCCACCTTAGCCATCCATTCCCGTAACTCAGCTTCGAAACCAGGATGCCCACCACCACTACCATCCGAGCTTTTCTTTTCTTTCTTAACTTCACACAAGTCAATAATCCGATTCATCTTGGCATCCAACCCCTCAAATAATGGAGAGGCACTCGGTTTGGGTTCACCTACACTTTTACCAAACATTAAATCAACGCCATCAAATGAAATACCAATGAGTTTAAGTAACTTATCACACATGCGGTCTCTTGGCACGACCCCATATCTAGTTGCATCAACTACTCCTTTCTTAAATAGAATTTTAGAGACCCACATTCCATAGGGAATGTCAACGGTGGAGCACACCTTCTCCTTAACCAATAAACCCGAGATTTGACAAATCTTGAAACAAATTAACAAGGCTAAATTCACTTTTGTTCCTTCCACCCAATTATACAACACGACTGCTTCACAACACGATAGTTTATCCCGACCACCCCTCCTTGGCAAAATAGTGTTCCATAAAAAGTTGACAAGGAGTTTTAATTTTGGCGAAAAAGGAGCTTGTCAATAATGGACTAGTTTCAGTAGCATTTTCGTCAAAATATGTTTTGACAACCATTTTCTGTTCGTTGGGGACTACATTCCATTCTTTTCGAGGGTCAATGTCGAGACCCTCCTGATTGAGATTAAAAATCTCACAAATTTCAGAAACAGAGATGTCGACATCACGACCATTGACAACAGCACGAATTCCGTTTTCACAAGACTTGACAGAGGCAAAGAACTGGACAACTTCTATTGGAAAAATTAAGTCAGAAAAATTACTAATGTAATCCCATCCCTGAAACTCCAAAAAATTTTTAAAGAACACAAGAGACTTCGAACTTTCGACCCAAGATTTCGGATAATATCGACCCGCATGTATAGAATAAGGGAGGACACGGTCGATTAACATACCTTCAGTCTTGGTCATACGAACCTTCTCCAGACCCTCTCTTGTGGCTTCCAGGGAGTACTCGCGAAACAGAGGGCGGGGATTTGTCTCATTTGAACCAAACTCTTGCATGTTTTCAGACACGGAGGGGGATGCTCGGTTCAGTTTTCGGCGCTTTCCGTTATTGGGTGTCGGGGCAGAGGCAGAAATGGGTCTTGGAGACGGTGGAGGTGATGGTGTGGGTGATGGTGGAGTCGGTGTAGTTTGTTTCTTGTTGTGTGAGCGAGTTGCGCAGGATGGTGGCATGGTGGTTTTAGTGGTGTTTGATCGGAGTTTTTGTGGAGTTTTGAGTTTAATTGATTTTGGAGGTTTTGAGGAAGTATGGGAGTGAGGGACGGTAATATTGGAGTGAGATGGTGGTAAGTTGGAGAAGTGGTAATGGTAAAATGAAGTGGTTGGGGTAATAATGGGGGAGCTAGGGTATAGGTACACGTGGACGGTGATAGTGGGGTGTAGTGGGGTAGGTGTTCACACGGTTTACGTGTTAAGGTAAGTTTTGTTTTTATTTTTGTTTATTTTGTGTAATATGCATATTAATATGTATATGTATATTATGTAAGGTAAATTATAATATGTGTCGTATTATTGTTGTGAGATTCGGTTGTGCACACACGTACATGAATTGAATAACGTAATTGCGTTCACATAATTTATCATCGAATACACACATAAACATGCAGCGGAGTATACGGACACAATCATATAATCTCGTCTTAACCGTAGTCAATCATTGGGTTATTTTTGCTTTTAAGATTGATTAGGTGCCACCGATTAAACCAATTTCCAATCGCAAAGTGTCAAAACGTTCTCTACCCAATGGTTTAGTGAAGATATCTGCCCATTGTTTTTCCTTACTACAAGGTTCCAATTTTATATTCTTCTTTTCAACATGGTCTCGTAAAAAGTGATGTCTAATTTCAATATGTTTAGTTCTCGAGTGTTGGGCTGAGTTTTTAGATATAATGATGGCACTCGTATTATCACATAAAATAGGCACACATCCAACATCAATACCATAATCATGTAATTGTTGCTTTAACCATAAGAGTTGAGAACATACCAGTGCGGGTGCAATATATATTCTGCTTCGGCAGTTGAGAGAGCGACAAAATTTTGTTTCTTGGATCCCCAAGATATTATACATGGACCTACAAATGGTAGCTAGCCCCGAAGTACTTTTTTTATCTAATGAACATCCTGCATAATCCGCATCTGAATATCGTACTAGGTTAAAGTTACAGTCCATAGGATACCATAGATATAACTTTGATGTTCCGATTAGGTATCTTAGTATTCTTTTAACCGCAATCATATGCGATTCTTTAGGTGCAGATTGAAATCTCGCACAGACGCAGACACTAAACATTATATCTGGACGACTTGTAGTAAGATAAAGAAGTGAGCCAATCATACCTCAGTAAGTTGTTTCATCTACAGACTTGCCATCTTCGTCTTTGGTTAGTTTCTTATCTGTGACCATTGGAGTAGGCATTGCATGAGAGGTTTTCATGCCTTAATTTCTTTAGCAGTTCTTTGACGTATTTTTGTTGATGAACTTTGATTCCTTCTTCAGTTTGTTGAATTTGAAGACCAAGGAAGAATTTTAGTTCTCCCATCATACTCATCTCGAATTCAGAAGTCATCAACTCAGAGAAGTACTTGCACAACTTTTTGTTAGTTGAGCCAAAAAGAATATCGTCAACATAGATTTGAACGACTAGTAGATCTAATTTCTCGCTTTTAAGAAATAAGGTTTTATCCACAGAACCTCTCTTAAATCCACTTTCCAATAGGAGCTTTGATAGTCTGTCGTACCATGCTCTAGGTGCTTGTTTTAGGCCATATAGAGCTTTGTCCAATTTGAATACATGATCTTTGAGTTTGCTGTCATGAAATCCAGGAGGTTGTTCAACAAATACTTCCTCTTGAAGATAGCCGTTAAGAAAGGCAGTCTTAACGTTCATCTGAAATAGCTTCATTCCCTTGTGTGCGGCAAGTGCAATGAGTAGTCTTATTGCCTCAAGACGAGCAACAGGAGCGAAGGTTTCGTCATAATCGATCCCTTCCTGTTGGTTGTATCCTTGAACCACTAATCCGGCCTTATTTCGCACAATGACTCCAGTGTCATCCAATTTGTTTCTGAATACCCATTTAGTTCCAATGACAGATCTGTCCTTAGGTCGAGGAACAAGATGCCAAACTTTGTTTCTTTCAAATTGTTGGAGTTCTTCTTGCATAGCGACTATCCAGTCTGGTTCTGCGAGCGCTTCCTTGATATTTGAAGGTTCAATGGTGGAGAGAAAAGAGTAGAATGAGCAAAAGTTGTTTAAGCTCCTTCGAGTTTGAACTCCAACTGTCAAACTTCCTATGACATTGTCCAAAGGATGAGAGCCCTTGTATCTCCAGTTCCTTGATTTATTATTTGCGTTACCTGTACTTGACTCAGGATTTTGGCTTGTTCCCCCTGAATCCAAACCTGGGTTTATAATAGGATCAGGTATAACTCTGATCTCTTCCCTTTGGTTTTGATTCAAAGCTATAGCTTCATTAGCTATAACTCTGGGTTCCAAGTCACTGGCTTGAGAGTTATCTACAGTATCATCAATAGCTTCATCTCTCGCACCGTTTTCTCCCAAGTTAAGTTCATCATGAATTCCTTGAATAACACCTTCTTCATTTTCTATTTCAGGAGGATCTTCCCTTGACAACCTGAAATCGGGTTCGTCTAGGTTTTCCTCATCGTCCCGTAAAGGCTTATCGAAGGCATTATTTTCATCAAAGATAACATGAATAATTTCTTCTATGCATAAGGTACGTTTGTTAAACACTTTGTAGGCTTTACTATGATCCGAATATCCTATAAAAATTACTTCGTCACTTCTAGGGTCGAATTTGCTTAATCTGTTTTTACCATTGTTATGGATAAAACATTTACTCCCAAAACATCTTAGGTGAGATATATTAGGTTTGCGACCACGAAGAAGTTCATAAGGTGTGTTTTTAAGGATAGGTCTAATCATAGCACGGTTATGAATATAGCAAGCTGCACTAATAGCCTCAGCCCAAAAGTTTCTAGGTAGGCCACTACAAAGAAGCATTGTTCTAGCCATGTTTTCTAAGGTTCTGTTCATTCGTTCTACGACTCCATTCTGTTGAGGGGTTCTAGGTGCCGAGAAGTTATGTCCAACACCGTTGGTCTTACAGAACTCAATAAAGGCATGATTGTCAAACTCAGTTCCATGGTTAGTACGAATAGTTACTAGGTTAGATTCATATTTGTTTTGGACAAGTTTCATGAGACTAACAAATTCATCGAATGTTTCGTCTTTAGAATGGAGAAAGATTGGCCAAACAAATCTAGAGTAATCATCAACTAGAACGAAGACGTACCTGGAACCACCTCTGATTCTTACCTTCATAGGGCCACATAGATCCATGTGTACTAGTTCAAGAGCTTTTTCTGTACGTACCACTCTTTTCGGCTTAAAAGATGATCTGACGTTTTTGCAACGTGCACATGTGTCGCACATCTTTTCTTGATCAAATTTGATCTTTGGGAGACCTTCGACCAAGTCCCAGCTTTTCAGCTTACTTAGAATTGGTGAGCTGATATGACCAAATCTCTTGTGCCATAAACATGGATCATCTAACGTAAGTTTCATGCAAGAGAGAGAGTTAGTAGGTACGGCATTTAAATCAATCATATAAACGTTTTTCTTTCTATGACCTTCAAGGATTACTTTGCTAGTACCTTCCAAAACTCTACGACATATATCTGCATGAAAAACAACCTTGTTTCCTTTGTCGCATAATTGAGATATACTTATTAAATTATGTTTGAGACCACTTACCAGATATACATCATTAATAGCATGAGATGATGAAATACCGATCTTACCAATCCCTATAATTTTTCCTTTCTTATTATCACCGAAGGTGACTTTTCATCCATCAAAGGGCTTTAGGGATAGGAATAGGTTTACGTCGCCTGTCATATGTCTTGAGCATCCACTTTCGAGATACCATAAGTTATTTTCCTTAGCGACAAACTGCACATATAAATTCAAAGATAAGATTTAGGTACCCAAGCATACTTGGGTCCTTTTCTGTTAGTAATCACAAATACATCTTCCTTTTTCACCCAGACTTGTCTTACATAAGATTTTCTATAATGGTAGTAGTTGGGTTTTGATGTTTTTGTGTATGTCTTAGTTTGTACTTTTGGTGACCATTTTCTGTGTGTCGTAGGTTGAGGAGTTTGTGTGGTTCTATTTTTCTTTTCTTCGTAATCAAATGTCATGTCATAGAACCATCTGTGGTCAATATTTATTTCCTCAACTTTGTCATCATCACTATCAGAGACGGAAATAGTGTCGTTTGGTATACCTAAGGATTTAACAAACTTAACTCCGGTTTTAAAATCTTGTGCGTGCTTTACACGGTTTTCTCGGAGGTGACCAGTATGACCACAATAAGTACATATTAAATACTCAGGTAGGTCGAGATATTTTCTTCTTCTAAAGTCTCGGTTTGTTGGGTTTTGTTTACACTTTGAGTGATCCCTTCTTCCATAACATTCGTGACCTAATCCCATTCTCATGTTATTGTCGGATTGTTCAGTCAGGAAGTTTAGAACGTTGGTGCTTCCTTTCCATTTATCGTGAACCTTCCGAGCATAAAGAAGAAGGTCCTTTAAGGAGTCTATTTCCTTTTTATATTCACTATGGTCGATGTTGCTAGACTCTTTTAGGTTTTGAATGTCTTTATGAAAGTCGGAAACAATTTTAGCATGTTTCTTCTTGATGTTAGACAAGTTGAATTCTAGATCCATGATTTTGTTTTCGAGAATCCCAACTTCTTCTAGATGAGTCTCATCTTCAACAACTGTCGAAGATTTAGACATTAGAAGCTCATTTGCCTTTCTCAATTCTGAAGTTATAGCTTCATTAGCTATAACTTTAGACTCACGAACCTTTTTCTCAGACATAACTGTTTCCAACTTAACATTGGTTTCAATGTTTATTTTGGATTTCAGTTTCTTAGCTTTGGCTTTTAGAAGTTGATTTTCCTCAGCAATATCGAGGATCTGTTATTTCAACTTTTCTAACTCAAGACTTTGTTCATGACATTGGTCTAGGGTTTTCTCAAAGTATTTGATTAACATAGCTTTAGATAAATTTTTAACTTGACTTTTAAGTTGTAGAAAATTTACGTCTTCGTCATCATCGTCTGAGTCGGATTCTCCAAGGAGACACATATGAGATGCGTCATCTTTGTCCTGGTTATTTAAGATTAGATCTAGGCTGACGTTGCTTAAGCACAAGTTTGCTACCTCATCTTCTTACGAGTCCTCGTCATCTTCAGATTCTAATTCTCCCCAGCATGACGCAAGCATTACCTTTTTGAATTCTGTTTTGGTCTTTTCCCTTTTTTATTTTTCTTTGATTTTGTCCCAACTTGACAAATCTTTGATCATGTGATATTGTTGACCACACTTGAAGCATCCTCTTTTAAAGAATGTTTGTTTGGAGTCAGATTTCTTTTTGTCAACAATTTTGTTGTTGGGGTTCTTGTATCTACCTTTGAAAACTGCTTTCTTAAATCGTCTTGCGAATAGAACTGTCTCGTCTTCAAGTTCTTCTTCGCATGCTTCACTTGTGGAGGCTTGAAGTGCGACGCTTTTACCCTTAAGGCCGTCATCATCTTCTTTGTTTAGCATGATCTCATGAGTCATCAGAGATCCTATAAGTTCTTGGTAAGTTAATTGAGATAGATCACGTGCTTCTTCAATGGCTGTGCATGACCTTTGGTTGCCACTTCTTGGTAAGACTCCAAAGAATCTTTCGAATGATATCCTCAGAATTGATCTTCCTACCAAGGTTCCGTAGTTCATTAATAATGCAAGAAAATCGTGCAGACATGCTATCAATAGATTCATTCTTTTCCATAGTGAAAATTTCATATCTTTGAATAAGCAAATCTATACGATGTTTCTTGACTACGGATGTTCCTTCGTAGGCAAGTTCAAGACCGTCCCATATTTCCTTAGCGGAATTACAGGATGAGAATCTATCAAATTCTGAGGTTATCATACCGTTTTGTAGGAGA
This sequence comes from Silene conica, assembly GCA_029255685.2. NCBI lineage: Eukaryota > Viridiplantae > Streptophyta > Magnoliopsida > Caryophyllales > Caryophyllaceae > Silene > Silene conica. The sequence continues at coordinate 24,078,671 of CM055317.2, read as the reverse complement.
CTCATAGCCTTTGAATTCTTCTCTGTAACTTTGTAGTCGGCTTCTACATAATAACTTTCCATCTTTTCATACGTAGTTCCATTGGCGGCGGCGACCAAGATTTTCTTTGGTCCGGTTTGGATGATCTTCCAACATTCCCCATCACATCCCTTGATATAGTTAGTCATCATATTCTTCCATAAACTATAGTTCTTACTATCGAAGATAGGACACTTGAGATGCTTGGAATCCATTATTGATAGAGTATATAATATAGAATCAATAGTAGGATCAATCTCCCGCGGTTAGGCGATCAAGAGCACGAGGCTCTGATACCAATTGAAGAGTCTATTGATACGATATACTCAAGATGTTAGTTGTAACTCAATCTAGATACCGTTAAATATCTAGCTACGTCAAGTACCGTTAAATACTTGATTACAATGAGTACCGTGAAATACTCGACCTATCTTACGCTAATAAGATAAGTCTTCAATAAGTTCTTCAAAGTCACAATCTTGAATGAATAAGATCAATGCTGGAGCACTTGAATCTTGAAATGAATATGACAATTTAAGCTCGAATCTCGAAGAAGAATATTAACGGCGGTTTTCTTGATTTGCCTGTATGTGTATGATTTCGTGATCTTCAATGCATCTCAAGTAATCTATTTATATGGAATTATGTCTAGATTATTAAACCCTAGAAGATTTAGGAATATTACTTAAACTAGAATTCTAGTCCTTTGGTAATACTACCATAAATCTAATCTTAATATATTTAGGAAAGATTTAATAAGATACTTTAGATATTATATAAAGAATCAATTTCCTAATTCATATTTAGGAAAGATCTTATATAATAAATAAATACTAACCTTATTAAAACCAACTTCCTAAACCTTTGTCAAAATATAATAAATTATATTACCATAATATAATCTAGATTGTTTTTAGGATGTCAAAATAAATACATATTTATTTATTTAGCCAATCCCACACGTTTTATGGAACGTGTCATAGTCCACGTTTTGCAAAACCGTTTCAAACAATATTTGGATTGTATTATCTTGACAAAAGTGGTTATATAAAAGTTCTTAGTTTATTAGTAATAAATAATTAACTCATAAGAAAATTGTTTATTCCTATCTAACTAAAAGATATTTTATATTACCTTATTAAGATCAATAATTCTATATTCCTAAAATAGAATACTAATTAACCATTAATTAATCACGACGACTTTGGAAACCAAAATCGTTTCAACCATCACAAATCTTTCGATCATTTCTTTTTTCTGGAGTTATAGCTACGAGCTATAACTTGAACCAATCTCATACTAAAGTTATAGTTGATAAGTATAACTTTAGTTCACTATACGCACTTGTGATCTTCATTTAATCTTCGATTAGTCAATCCATTGACTAATATCTTTGAATCTTTTATACTTGATTGATGAGATCTTTTAATCCATCATTTTGTACACTTAGCACACGATTTAAACGCACTAGTATATAATATATTTAGCTAGACTTGTCATTATCTAAACATAAACATATATATACTTTATATATGCATTTGAATATATGGTTCAACAATAAGCAAGGTCAATATGCTCCGATCACAACCCGCAGCTATACACCGCCACATCCGTACTATCAATGAGGCTTTCAAGAGCCCTCCTATAATTTTTCGCCGTCACATCAACAAAACCCACCTCCCGCTGATCTCAATGAAGAGTTGAAATATCTGAAATCGTTAATAGCGACACTTGCTCTTCAGTCGCAGCAAGTTGAAGAATCTATCACGGTTCTTATTCATAAAATAGCTCAAGTGACAACCGAGCTAGAGAAAGACGCATGTGGTTCGGATATCGAGGAAGTCTTCAAAATGTTGCTGCGCATGACTAGTTCGGCCACAACAGCCTATATATTCGGTCGAACGAATCAGTGGAGGAAGAGGACGATCGAGCATGTTACAGTACTCGATCGAGCACTTTTGATGAGGGTTTTACTCGATCGAGTAACTAGTTTACTCGACTGAGGGGTTCTGTTGAAGAGGTTACTCGATCGAGCTATGCTTTTATTCGATCGAGTGATCATGGTGAAAAATTTACTCGATCGAGTGACCTTGTTACTCGATCGAGCACAGTGATTGCAGACAGCGATGATTTGGCATCAGATTCTGTCCCGACCAACGATGAGAAGGTAAACGAGGATCATTCCTGTTCGATAGAAGGTACTATCATTCCTTTTGTTGATTTCAGTGAGATTTGTTGTACACCTTCCGTTAAATTTTCTCCTACTGTTGATTTAACGCATCCACCCCAGTTTGGGAGCAATTTGGAGGAACATTGTATTACTTCTTCTTGTACAAGTCTAGAAAGGTTGAAGGACCCGGGAGGGGGATCGAAAGATTCTATTCCGCCAAAGAAGAAAGTCCGGACAAGAATCGATGGAAGTGCGCTTTACGATGTGATAAGCCGCTGCCCTGCTGTTGCTGTGATTAGAGGACAATAGTGAAGCTCATGATGGCTGAAATAACTGCATTCAGTCAGAAGCCTAGTTGGAGCTCCTTAATTTTTGGTGGTGGATGACAAAAAAAGGTCAAGCTGGGACCAGCTGAAACTAGTGCTACCCGGGAGGTAACCCGGATTTTATTATTTTCTGTTTTTTGTTAATTTTCGGACAATTTTTCTGTTTCTTTACTGTTTTATGATTGTGGTCGATGTAGATTTTTTCCTAAGTTTCTGCGAAGGCTGTTAAACTGTGATATGTTCGATCGAGTCCATGATCTGTTCGATCGAGTGAATTTCCTCTTAATTTCACTCGATCGAGTAGACTTCTGCTGCAAGTTACTCGATCGAGCCCTCTGAGAGTTTGATCGAATAGGCTACCACTGAAGTTTCTCTCGATCGAGGAATCCGTTACTGCCGAAGGAATTTCTGCTCCAAAACCTCACTTTCTCGTTCGGTTTGGGGAGGTTGTAAGTTTCCTTGTTCCTTTTTTCCATCCTTTTGTTTTCATTTCCATAGTTTTTTTTGTAGATATGCCATAGTAACATGTACTAGGTGGTGTACCTCATTTCCCCTTGTATGTTGTAGCCAATGAGGACATTGTCTGTTTTGGTTTGGGGAGGAGTAATTGTAACACCCCCATTTATTTAAGAGCCTTTAGCAAGACATTCTCAAATAAATAGGACTGTTACCATCCCGGAATATCCGAGGTAGTGAGTAACAAGGTAAACAAACCAAAGATATTTTATATAAATACTGATTAAATTTGAACTTGGTCTTACAACAGTTATGAGTTCCAAACTTGATAAAATGAAAGTACAACTGACGATATCTAAATGTGATCTAACTCTAAGTAGGTCCATGCCATGTCTCTCTCCACGCCCAAGCTCCTAGTCCATCTGTCACTGACCTGTAAAATCTACTCCCCATTCCGGATCATCGTAGGTGTACACGAATACACAGGGTCAACCGCGAGGTTGAGTAGAAAGATAATTAAGACAACAATATAAAATAATCCGCACCGATCCAACGCCAAATAAACTCCGCACCGATCCAACACCAAATAAACTCCGCACCGATCCAACACCAAATATACTCCACACCAAACACAGACCCTTTATCTCCGCACCAAACACAGACCCTTTATCTCCGCACCAAACACAGACCCTTTATCTCCGCACCAAACACAGACCCTTTATCTCCGCACCAAATCGTATCACAGAATTATATATCACAATAAATCAATCATATAACAATATATATGAACATAATTAATATCAAACAATAAACAGATTACACATCTGATGTATGTAGTATTCCCCTACCTCAACTTGCAGAACGACAATTGAACAGCTGCCAGGATTATTCCACCACGAACTCAGTTCCTATAACCAGTACTTAATATCAATTTCTAAGCAACCACCAAACACTACTAAATTTATTCGATCATGTTCCTAATTGATGCACTTATCCCATATTGTAAGTATACATATCAACATACCCACATAGACACCAATTGTTATCAGCAACTTATTCATATCAAACACCATTAGACAAATATAGATTTACTAATTATGGACTTACTATATATATAAACTTACTAAACATGGCATACGATCAATTAATCGATTAATATAAGTCCATAACAACAATAATTAATTAGTTGTCAACAAAATATTCCTTAATAATATTAATAACCGTATATTACTAATAATACGATTAATAGCAATAATAACAACCCAACTAATAATATCATTATTAAAGTTAATAATGATAATAACATTAACAATATAAATAACAACCAACAACAAAAATAACAAAAATAATAATAATAATAATAATAATAAAACAAAGCTAACAAAACAATGAAAACAGCCCCTATACCACGACTCCACACGCCACTCTAACAGCCCCCTCTAACACACCCCACCATCACGACGCCACACTCCAACACCACCAAACAAGAGCCACGCCCCTCTCCCAGAACCACAGACCACCGATACAACCACCAGTGGCCTGCTCGAGGGCCACCGATAGAACGAGCCAGGCCCTTAAACAGGCCTCGTCCCTCACCACAACCACCTGACCAGGCTACTTCCACATACCCTTCGACACCACCTCAGACCCTACCACCACCTGACTCGACCACCAGGACCACCTCCCGACACCAGGCTCTCGACCATGGTAGTACCATTGGCTGACTTCCCCCGAGTCACCGATGGTACCACCCCCAAGACATCCCCAGCACTAACATACCCAGAAACCGTGACCAACCCAAGCAACGAACACCCCCTTAAAACCATGACACCGGCCATGGTAACCACCATGGCTACCACCAGTCTACTCCCTTGACAACCCCAGACTCACCACTCCCTTATACTTACCCACGTGACTCAACAAAAGACAACGAAAGTATCTCGTAAAACCGAGTATGACTCATTCTGGTTATAACTATAGGATTATAGAGGTGACAAGCGGTGTACAACCTTGCCCACCGTGACCCTGGGTGGTTGACAAGGACGAAACTAACACCAGGACACGACCCTCAAAAGCATAGATCAAGTATATGTGAAAAACAGACCTTAGTGACATACCAAGCCAGATCGAAACAACCCATAAACACAGGAAGAAAAACAAAGAGAAAAGGAACGCAGGACGGCATACCTACTTCAGACCCTATTCGACCACCACTAGCCCGCCTTAAGACCACCGTGCTCAACTCCTATGCAAGCTTTGGTATGACGGCAGAGGGTGTATGAGTCGTTTGTATGAAATTAGGGTTGGGAATGCTCAGCACAAGAGCTTATATATGGCGGCATGCTTAGGGTGTAAGTAGGTTTAGCAAATTAGAAAAAACGTGTGGGCTGAGTCAAAACTAAGTTGCTAAAGGTCCATGGTTCGAGTCTCACCAACACCCACGACTTCTATTATTATGTTTGATAAATAGGTTCTCAATTCGAAACCCACCGAGGTCCAAAAACGCTTAAAACATACAAGATATATTAGTTGATTAAACGAAGAGTATATATATATACATTATTATACGGGTTATTATAGTAAGGAAAATATGGATGAAATATCGCTTATGAATTAATTGTCAAATATATAAAACGATTACGAAAAACGAACTAATTGTAGAAATACGGTTTATAAAATAATAACAATAAATACTTTATAAACATTCTCTTTAAAATACTTGTATTGTCCTTCCTTTGATAATTATTGACTGAAGCTAAAAACACGGAGTATTACAGTCTTCCCTTCTTAAAAATGAACTTCGTCCCGAAGTTCGCCACCCCATAACGGTAAAGAACTTATAACAAGCATGAAACAATCATCAATAGCACTTATATAGACTTCAAAACACGAAATGTTACATTCTACCCTCGTTAAGAGAACTTTGTCCCCAAAGTTCAGCGTATACCAAATTAAAGGATACTTCACGAAACACAGTAAAAGCATAACATAAGTAATCAGCATAAGTAATCAAAGTTATTAGGTATATTCAAACAAGCACGACACACCAATTAGCATGTCTTAAATACCAGCCATATCATAAAACAAAAGATTTTACAATCCCACCTTCCTTAAAACACGGTTACGTCCCCGTAACCTCATTACACAAATCCTAGCTCATAGCTCCGTCTTACTCATTACGTTATCTCATACCATCTTACTTCAAGTAACCAAATATCGCACTCATCGTCGAATCTAAGACCAAAGACAAGGGGTGAGTGAACTGGCGGATAAACCGCTAAACAATACCTCTATCTCATATCGATTCCAAACCAAATAATATAACTCAAAAACCTTGGTCACTCAGGACCGTAAATATAACTCGGCACGCATGCCCCATAACTCATTGTTAGTAACCAAACTCAATTCAATATCGTTATTGTCAAAGGTTCAAAGAACCGTGCTCAACACTTGGAGTAAAACTCTAAGCTACTCACCCACGAGTCGAGGTCACAGAAATCGACAAATCAAACAGAATACCACTTAACAATCTTACTGTCAAAATAATCAACTTAAGCTTATCAACAAAAGTCAACATCTCAATACTTCTCAGACCACTAACTTAGGAAAAAAAAAATGCTAGCTCACTTGACAAAATATCATGGTTCAAGCTCTAGTGCTAATAACAATGGATTTTTACTCTTCGAAGGACAGTAATAAAGGCACTCTTGTTCCCAACTAAACAATTCAATATTGTCTTTATACTTCAAATCAGTCAATTACACAGGACAACCCATCTCAAAATTAAACCCATCTCCAAAACAAAAGATTAAACTTAATAATATAAAATGTGAATCAATTACTAATAACGCAACAGAGATAAAATTAGCACATAAAACCGTCATAAATAAATAACAGGTAACAATTACTTCATACAACCTCGAACAATAATATTAACAACAGGATCGGTAAAATCGTGTTACGCCGTAAAACAAAATCAGGGTAGCTAACAATTACACATCTCTGAAAGTGTAACACAAAATTATTATACTTATTACAATGTAGACAATCAAGAAGTCCATAGTTCACACTTGACCAGTTAAAGTGTCTCATGCTCATATTCATATTATAGAAGCAAAATTAATTAACATAATTAAACATGGAATCATTGACATAGTTCACAAGAGGTACACCAATTATAGACTCACAGGACCGTTTAGCATTCCCAGATATCAATAAGTTAACAAAATCACTTAGGTATAACTCAACTTACATCATCTATCCCGAGCCTAATATAATACAAGTCTTGTAAAATAAGAGTTCATATAACGCGCAACAAATAAGCATCCGGGCAGGCTTTCATCAACACGTAAGTACAGAATTTGTCATATAGCAAACAATTACTACAATTATTAAAAGATCAAGCGTCATCATGGATAGTCATCACCTTGAAATACAAATTTAAAACTTTTGGAACCTTTGAAAAACTTTTGAAACGCTGAAATGGCGGTTTGTGACAATTATAAACACAATAAAAGGGCTATTTTTCAACTACAGATCGGACTTAAAACTGCACGGAGACATTCTGGCTCTCATTTACTAAAACACTATCCTTGTAAATTACAGCTCATAAATTATGAAAATTTAGCGATAAAAGTAAACGAACTCACATGACTAATATTTTCATAAATCACATATCAACCAGTTAATAAATCAATAAATTAGGATCAGATTTTAAACATAGCAAATGCAATTCAATTGGTGACATAACAACATGCATGAAGGTGTCATAAAGTTTATTAGCCCCGGTGAACTAGACAACGATATACCACAAATATATGAAAGAACATCAACATGATTCACAGCGTTCAACATAATCACCACTACTCATAACAATTATATTGCTATATCATGCTAATAGGTTTACCATTCAAATTTTAGTCTACCACTTGTCAACACCCTTCTCTGGTAAATATGATTTTAACATCACATACGAACGATACATCATTATTTTGAGGTCATAGCACTAGAAAGTAAGAGTGTTGGTATACTCGAAACTATTTTATATAGAACGGATAAGATGACGTTATCATATAATAAGGTTCACATTCATATCATATGCCTACTATTCATGTTATTAAAGCTTTATCAGGATATCACATGGTCACATCGCATAGTTCACCTTTGATTAAACTTTTATATAAGGTTTACATAATTCACAACTTAATTGGTTTGGACAGGAACTTTTACAACAATTCATCGGAATATCTGACAACTTGCAAAACAATCACAATTAAACGACTCGATAAGTTCTTACATGGCTTAACATTTTGGGAAACGTGAAAGAACATATTAATCATTGAAGTTGGAATTATACACAAACAGCAGATACATTTTAAATGGTTCCTCGTTCAGGAACATGGTTAACACGGAACCGTGCAGTGACAGTCTGACCACTGTCGTCTAAAACATTTATTTCTCTCAAAATATACTTCACATTAACATGAAACCAAATGCATTGAAAAGCGGAATAAAAAGGTTAGCACACATAATATTGTCATACTCCTATAAAGAATACATTTTAGGTGACAACCCGTACAATCAGGGTAACATTCTGGTCTTTATTAACATTTTGGTTCCATTAAAATTACTTCATATTATCATATTAAACACAATCATTATTCCTCCAAAACATGTTGACATACCATCGAAATATAGAAACCACGTTGTATCATAATAACATTTATTCATTATTTCATTCTGTAATAGCCATCTAAAACACGGTAAAGGTTGCGTAACAACAACAACAAAAAAAAAAAGTAGATCACCTAAATGCCTGGATATATATATATGTATATACTAGTGTAACACACAACTTTATGACACTCATTGCTTGGGGCAGCACATTCCGCATATCACTAGACATGAATTACTTATAACATTAAATCTGATAGGTCATAACCAAATACCAAGCAATATATTGCAAAAGTTATGTTAGTCATTTAATAACCAGATATCCTATAGACAATTCGAGACACCAAAACACATGATCATAACACTCTAATTCAGTATACAATAAATATGCACCCATTCCTGAAAATTTCGATTCAATCATTTATATCAATCAGCGTTTCAAAAAAAAAAATCAGCCGCATTCTTCTTATGCATATCATCCTACTAGCCAAGCTTATATTTCAAACTCGTATTTCAATTCCCATGTCCTCAATACTTAAAGTAATACATTTCTCAATCACTTCCCAATATCAACTCATAGAATACAATGCATCATTAACCATGTACACATCATTACTTACCTCATTCCGCCCCTGCAAAATTTGTTAGCACAAGATAACTAGGTCACTATATAATCTACCCCACTCTTCAATTACTCTCATTGGGTTCCCGAGACAGAACAGAAAGGGCCCAGGTCTGGTTTGAGGGGGCCCCTAACTCATCCCGTTCCTTTTTGGGGCTCCTATCAGTCTCATCTCGGGGTTCATTTTATTAGACTCTTCCTACATTCATTATTATTCATTTGGTTTAGGCCTGAGGATCGTTCGCTCTGATACCACTTTGTAACACCCCCATTTATTTAAGAGCCTTTAGCAAGACATTCTCAAATAAATAGGACTGTTACCATCCCGGAATATCCGAGGTAGTGAGTAACAAGGTAAACAAACCAAAGATATTTTATATAAATACTGATTAAATTTGAACTTGGTCTTACAACAGTTATGAGTTCCAAACTTGATAAAATGAAAGTACAACTGACGATATCTAAATGTGATCTAACTCTAAGTAGGTCCATGCCATGTCTCTCTCCACGCCCAAGCTCCTAGTCCATCTGTCACTGACCTGTAAAATCTACTCCCCATTCCGGATCATCGTAGGTGTACACGAATACACAGGGTCAACCGCGAGGTTGAGTAGAAAGATAATTAAGACAACAATATAAAATACTCCGCACCGATCCAACGCCAAATAAACTCCGCACCGATCCAACACCAAATAAACTCCGCACCGATCCAACACCAAATATACTCCACACCAAACACAGACCCTTTATCTCCGCACCAAACACAGACCCTTTATCTCCGCACCAAACACAGACCCTTTATCTCCGCACCAAACACAGACCCTTTATCTCCGCACCAAATCGTATCACAGAATTATATATCACAATACATCAATCATATAACAATATATATGAACATAATTAATATCAAACAATAAACAGATTACACATCTCATGTATGTAGTATTCCCCTACCTCAACTTGCAGAACGACAATTGAACAGCTGCCAGGATTATTCCACCACGAACTCAGTTCCTATAACCAGTACTTAATATCAATTTCTAACCAACCACCAAACACTACTAAATTTATTCGATCATGTTCCTAATTGATGCACTTATCCCATATTGTAAGTATACATATCAACATACCCACATAGACACCAATTGTTATCAGCAACTTATTCATATCAAACACCATTAGACAAATATAGATTTACTAATTATGGACTTACTATATATATAAACTTACTAAACATGGCATACGATCAATTAATCGATTAATATAAGTCCATAACAACAATAATTAATTAGTTGTCAACAAAATATTCCTTAATAATATTAATAACCGTATATTACTAATAATACGATTAATAGCAATAATAACAACCCAACTAATAATATCATTATTAAAGTTAATAATGATAATAACATTAACAATATAAATAACAACCAACAACAAAAATAACAAAAATAATAATAATAATAATAATAATAATAAAACAAAGCTAACAAAACAATGAAAACAGCCCCTATACCACGACTCCACACGCCACTCTAACAGCCCCCTCTAACACACCCCACCATCACGACGCCACACTCCAACACCACCAAACAAGAGCCACGCCCCTCTCCCAGAACCACAGACCACCGATACAACCACCAGTGGCCTGCTCGAGGGCCACCGATAGAACGAGCCAGGCCCTTAAACAGGCCTCGTCCCTCACCACAACCACCTGACCAGGCTACTTCCACATACCCTTCGACACCACCTCAGACCCTACCACCACCTGACTCGACCACCAGGACCACCTCCCGACACCAGGCTCTCGACCATGGTAGTACCATTGGCTGACTTCCCCCGAGTCACCGATGGTACCACCCCCAAGACATCCCCAGCACTAACATACCCAGAAACCGTGACCAACCCAAGCAACGAACACCCCCTTAAAACCATGACACCGGCCATGGTAACCACCATGGCTACCACCAGTCTACTCCCTTGACAACCCCAGACTCACCACTCCCTTATACTTACCCACGCGACTCAACAAAAGACAACGAAAGTATCTCGTAAAACCGAGTATGACTCATTCTGGTTATAACTATAGGATTATAGAGGTGACAAGCGGTGTACAACCTTGCCCACCGTGACCCTGGGTGGTTGACAAGGACGAAACTAACACCAGGACACGACCCTCAAAAGCATAGATCAAGTATATGTGAAAAACAGACCTTAGTGACATACCAAGCCAGATCGAAACAACCCATAAACACAGGAAGAAAAACAAAGAGAAAAGGAACGCAGGACGGCATACCTACTTCAGACCCTATTCGACCACCACTAGCCCGCCTTAAGACCACCGTGCTCAACTCCTATGCAAGCTTTGGTATGACGGCAGAGGGTGTATGAGTCGTTTGTATGAAATTAGGGTTGGGAATGCTCAGCACAAGAGCTTATATATGGCGGCATGCTTAGGGTGTAAGTAGGTTTAGCAAATTAGAAAAAACGTGTGGGCTGAGTCAAAACTAAGTTGCTAAAGGTCCATGGTTCGAGTCTCACCAACACCCACGACTTCTATTATTATGTTTGATAAATAGGTTCTCAATTCGAAACCCACCGAGGTCCAAAAACGCTTAAAACATACAAGATATATTAGTTGATTAAACGAAGAGTATATATATATACATTATTATACGGGTTATTATAGTAAGGAAAATATGGATGAAATATCGCTTATGAATTAATTGTCAAATATATAAAACGATTACGAAAAACGAACTAATTGTAGAAATACGGTTTATAAAATAATAACAATAAATACTTTATAAACATTCTCTTTAAAATACTTGTATTGTCCTTCCTTTGATAATTATTGACTGAAGCTAAAAACACGGAGTATTACAGTCTTCCCTTCTTAAAAATGAACTTCGTCCCGAAGTTCGCCACCCCATAACGGTAAAGAACTTATAACAAGCATGAAACAATCATCAATAGCACTTATATAGACTTCAAAACACGAAATGTTACAGTAATGCATCCTTTTACGTCTGCATTTTTCATTTTGCATGCGTTCACGTTTAATTTTTGCATTTTTTCGTTTCTCTTTTCCTTTTATTCTATCTTTTTCACATAAAAATTCAAAAATACAAAAAATGCACGTTTATTTTTGCATATAGTCGAGTCGGAATGGAGTTTACGACGATGATACTGCCCTATAGGTTATTTGTGTTGATCATTTATTGCAATTTTCACCATCTTTACGTAAAAACCATTTTTAGCATGTCCCGAATTCTGTTTTGAAAAGTTTACTTGGACTTTTAGACTTGACTTGACTTGTATTTGGCAAGCTACTTATAAATTCTGAGTTTTAGAGCCCATAACTGGTGAGATTCATGACCGGTTTATCTAGGATTGAGAGTAGTACTCCCTTCATTTCATCGCATTTCACATATATGACTTTTGATTGCTTTTTGCCTGTACGCATGGTTTTGTGGTTGGTATCACATGTTTGGAGAATACTTGCATATCCCATTTTTCATTTTACCCATTAAACTCCACATTTAGCCAAAAACTGCCAGTTGACCTATAAACTACACCCAAATCTTAGCCTACCTTGTGTCGAGCTAGCTTAGTGTTGTTTTGTGGTATACGTTCATTGCATCAGTTTTGGTTTGGTTTTCACTTTGGAGTTGGTATTTTGAGAATGTTGGAACTTGAACTCGGAGTTGGTTGTTTGTCACGAACTTAGCGGAAAAAAGAAAAAGAAAAAAACATGGAAAAAAAAATGAAAAGAAAAGAAAGAAAAAATGTATTCCCGCGCTTATCGTTATACCTTTTGGGAATCGAAAAAAAGAAAAAGAAAGAACAAAAAAGAGAAGAAAAGAAAAAATAAGCTAAGTATGTTTTTGCCCGTTTCAAGTTCCGTGGTTATATGAGTTGTATGCCAAGCATGGCATCAAGTTTTTTTTTGTGAGTAAGATAGATGGTTCCACTTTTGGTTGAGTCTTGGTAGCTAGCGCGATACGTTACCTCCTCTTTTCCATATTGTTTTTTTTTTGCTCTTTTTACCCATTTTACCTCACATAACAATAACTTGCAAGTATTCGGCATGTGATAGTCATTGAAAGGTTGTAATGCGTGTGTACGGTAATTAGAATCAATTGTCATACTAGTTGCAATGCATGATTTGTCGGTCGCAGTTAGGAGAGTGTCTTCATTTTCTTATCTTCTTCTCTTGCACATATATGTTTACCCAAACTTGATGAGAGAAGAGTGACCCGGGAGAGTCCAAAGTATACAAGTCTTTTAAGGTCTATTGCCCAAGTTGTTTTTCATTACATGTATTAATTCGTTGCTTTTGGTTTTGAACTTCATGGTGGCTGATTTTCTGCATTTGGACGGTTAATAAGTGATCCATAAATGGCTTTGAGGCGATTCCATTCCAATAGGTAGTTAGTTAGTTTTTTTTTTCGTTCTTGTAGTTGCATTGGTTTGCTTGAGGACAAGCAAAGGTTTGGTTTGGGGATATTTGATGCGTGCATAATCATATACCTTTTAGTATCTTTTGGCACGCATCTTCATGCATTTTCATGCGTTTTATGCGCTATTTTGCCCCTATTTTGCATCTATGTGTATTTCTTGTTGTTTTGCAAGAAAGTATGTAAAAGTCGCGAAAACCATGCCTCCTTGTCAAAAGTAAGCTATGCTTAGAAGATGAAAGTTGGAATAGGACTTACACGCATTGGAAAGCGCCAATCGTCCAAGTGAAAAGCTACTTGAGGTGCGCACAATGCAGAAAGGAAGCTAAACAAGCAAAGAAAAACTTCAATTTGATAGTACCTACTTTGGAGAGCCATATCTCGAGTTCTAAAATTGATAATCAGGTGATTCCAATTGCAGATGAAAGCTCGTTCTCCTAGATTTACAACGCCACCAAAAATGCTTCATTTGGACGAGTAACGAAGAAATGACAGCCGTTTGAAATTCAGTGCGCAGTGTAGGAAATACGCGATGAGAAGTACTTGATCGAGGAGTTCATAGAAGAAAAGTGCTCGATCGAGGGCTTCTTTGCTCGATCGAGTATTTTCCAGAGAGAAAGTGTTCGATCGAGTCCTTGCCTTACTCGATCGAGGGGTTTGGGAAGAAAAACTACTCGATCGAGTGATTTTTTTTCGATCGAGCAACTCACTTAAACCATAGTTTCCGCAGCTTTAGTTTTTAGGTTAAAACACTTAAGTTAACCTAATCTCCCTATATAAGGATTAGGTTAACAAATTTTCTAGACATTCACCATTAGTCAGTAGTTTCATTTTCAGTTTCTCTTTTGCGTTCCACTGTAGAAAGGAGACGGAGGAAACTCCGTTCTCCGTTCCTTCAGTGTTTTTCCAGATCTGTACTCATTCCTTATTGTTAATCAGTAATCTTTATTTTAGTTTTGTTTTGCTCTTAATTTCTTTTATGTTTGTTTATCTTTTAATTATGCGTAGGTAGTTTTCATTGCTAAGACTTAGCGGATCCGTAATTAAGATAGTTAGTGATCAATTCATCATGTTTATTCTCATATAATGCTTGTTGTCACTTAGTACATATAATAGCAATTAGTTGCTTGAGTCGACGCATTCAACTAGTTGATCCGGTAAGCTTTGACCTAGACCGAAAGGTTGGAAAGGATGAGGCCTATAGTAACACATTAGGACCGTAGTGAGGGCGAAAGCTAAGTTATTGTTGTTTTAGGGTGAATGGAGACCGAAAGGAGATATTCGATACCCCTCGTTTTGTATTTGAATAGTTTAATCTGAGACGTTGATTTCTAGACCTAATGATTTGTGGTGAACCGGTTGTCTTAGCTATTTCTTTTCCTTGCTAGAATTTTATTTATTTTACCATTTTGTCTTCCTTTGTTTCAGTTTAGACTTTAAAAACCCATAAAACCCCCCTTTGTGACTGATAGACGAACCTTAGAACAGATACCTTGCTTCCCTGTGGAGATCGACCCTACTTACCGCTGACTTCTGTTAGTAGTACTTAGGTATTTATTTTTGGTACCAAACGACGGTATCAGTTACTATTTATAGTTGGTGTACTTTGTGATATAGGGGTTTGGGAAGATTATTAATCGTTACATAATATATGTTTAGGTGACGGTTTCCGCGTGGAACACTTCTAGCAGTTGTTCGGTTGATTTTGTCTTGCTGCAATTGAGGTAGGGGAATAACTGTGAACTCATTTATGATATGAGACGTGAATGTTAGCTAGTATGAGTTTTATACTTCATATTGTTTGATTAATGTTATAATGTTATTAATTCATTGTACATCCCTTCTGATGTGGAGATGAGATATTGGGTCTTGTGATATGGAGCGGAGGTATTGGGTCTTGTGATATGCAGCGGAGATATTGGGTCTTGTGATATGGGGTGGAGTGATATTGGGTCTTGTGATATGGCGTGGAGTGATATTGGGTCTTGTGATATGGAGACGGGGATGTGATGTGATCTACTACAATTTATGTCTTATTTATGTTTTCCTACTCAACCTCGCGGTTGACCTTGACCCTGTGTGTTCGTGATCACCTATGATTAACTAAATTATTGGGGAGCAGACTGACAGGTACTTGAGACTATGGGAGCTGAAAGGGAAGGGAGAGCTTAGATCCGGACCAGACTAGAGTTTAGATCACCATAGTTATTTTTTTACGAGTTGTTAGAACTTTTCACTTATATTTATGAAACAGTTGTAAGGACGTTGGTTGACTTTTAATATTTAATAAAGTACTGTGATCGTTCCCTTTTTGTTATCTACTACCTCGGTATTCCGAGATGGTAACACCCTTAATTATCTCGGGAGTCCTAGTCCAGGCCCCTGAATAAATGAGGGTGTTACACATTAGCACCTTTCAATCGAACATGCTAGGTACAGGTGAATATTATGAACATGAAGGTTAAGAGTATGTGGATGAAGGAATTACGTGCTTGAGATTTCATATAAGTGTATAAGGATGTGGATGCATGAGATGATCTTTACTGTATTAGAAATTTTATCATGTCTAGTGATATGCGGTTATGTGATCCCTGAGCCATGATTACAGATAAATGATGGTAAGGAATAGTTGGTAGTATTAATTTAAGCATTCGGATTCTGATGCTTATGGAATGTAACCCTAATCTAGGTGTGTACCCCTACTTAAGTTGGGAACTCATTTTCTTCTTTATGTGTTATAGAGATTCCTCCAAGAAGGAATAACGTTGCTAACATCACACAAGAGGAACTAGACCAGTTACTAGCTGAGAATGAGGCTCTAAAAGCCAAACGCCTGGATTCTGCGAAGATGAGTACGATAATTTCTAGGCATCACCCTACTCAATTCACTGGGGAAGGGGAACCTCATTTACTGGGGGAATGGTGCCGAGAATTCAGCAATCTGTTCGAGCTAGTGGACTGTCCTGTGGAGCTGAGGGTTGACCAAGCTGCCCACTATCTCAGGGGTATGGCCGGAGACTGGTGGACCGGAAGCAAAGGGGAAATCCGTGAAACGGCAAGGGAGGATGGAAACAACCATGTAGATTGGGTAGCGTTCAAGAGGATTTTGTATGAAGTGTTACTACCTGAATTCCAGAAAAGTAAGCTGAGAGAGGAGTTTGATACTTTCAGAATGACTGAGGATATGACAGTGGAGGTCTATTATCGATAGTTCATCCAGTTGTTAAGTCATGTGGGAGAGATGGGATTTGATGATGCGATGCTGGCTATGAAGTTTGAAAGAGGGCTGACCATAACCATCAAAAAGAGACTCATCGCAGCACCGCCCACCATAGTCCGGGACATCTACCTAAGGGTTGGAGCGGTGGAGAGGCTCTCAGAAGTGATCAAAGAAGACAAGAAGATCAAGACTGACAAGAGGAAAGCTGAGGCGTTAAGTGAAAATTTGGGATCGAAGAAGTAGAACTCTAACAAGTTTAGTGGTTATTTCACCAGTAGTGCCTCGGGGAGTGTGAGGAACCAGAGTGGGGGTAACTACAGGAGTGGAGGTTCGGGTAATGGTTCCGTGGGAATAGTTTGCTTTGGCTGTGGAAAGATGGGACACAAGCAGGCAGTGTGTCGATCATCAAGAGGATACCAGTCTGGGGGCTACCGTACTCCAGCATCGGGATATAGTGGATCACACACGCAATCTTATGGTAGTGGTGGGTACCGTACTCCCATGTCAGGCTATGAAGGGGGTGCGAAGTCTGGAGGTAGCAACAATTACCAGAAAAATTTCAACAGCTATCAGAACCGTTCGCATCAAAATCAGTACAATGGAGGTGGGAATAACCAAAAGACCGGAGCGGAAGGAAATCAACAGACTAGGACACCTATTACCAGTCAGAGTGAGGTTAAAACCAGTGGCAAACTCTTTGCCATGGGGAAGCAGGCAGCCAAAGACGATGCTCACGTGGTGACTGGTACTTTTCTCGTAAACTCTTTACCTACTTTTGTACTTTTCGATTCCGGGGCTACCCATTCTTTTGTATCTAGAGAACATGCTAGGGGTTTAGAACTTGAGATCTATGACTTGGTCATGGATTAAGTGACTATACCTTCTGGAGAGTATGTGTCATGCAGTAGAGTTTATAAGAGTGTGCCTATCAAGATTGGTATAACACCCCCATTTATTAAGGAGCCTTTAGCAAGACCTTCCGAAATAAATAGGACTGTTACCATCTCGGAAATACCGAGGTAGTGAATAACAAAGTAAAACAACCACAGTACTTTACAATTAAATGATAGATAAAATCTCTTACAATTTGTCCAAAGACCAAATACAAAACTAAGTTACAAGAAATAAAAATAAACTCTGAAAGAAAAGACTAGAGTGATCTATCAGCTAAGTAAGTCCAAGTCCGCATCTCACAATCTTGCCCCAACTCCTAGCTCATCTGTCTCTTTCATGTATAATCTACCCCCCAATCCGGATCATCGTAGGTGTCACACAAATACACTGTCAACCTCGCGGTCGAGTAGGATAACACAAAATCATAATGCACAAATAATGATATGCAAATGCCATGATGTGCCTGAACTCAATCTCAATCTCAATCTCAACCCGTAACTCCCACCCTTACCGAGCCTCCCGACAGAGTATAATCGGCCGTCGCCGAACATCGGCATAACAGCTGAGGTCACCTGGTCTAGTCCTGCAAAACTAGCCTGGGCCCAATAATATATCATCATCTAGAATCCGTATCCAATGCATATGCCATGCTCATGAATGCAATATTAACATAAACAATTACCAAATATCGTTCTCATGTCAATCATGCTCAGCATCCAATATATACAATTCAACACCTATTCATAATACATCATAGAGTATAGTACCAGTGTATCCTACCTGGATAGAAATATAATCCAATCACGCAGCTAACATCCAATCAGCAGAATCACTTCATCACATACTCAACACCTAACAAAATAATCTACTTAATTACTAACTAATACAATTACGCCACTAATATAATATATCAATTCAAATTAATTACGATCCTTCACATATCCATCACCTATATACCATAATTATGTATTATTACCACCTAATAAAATAATTAATCATGCACATAACCTAGACTCATCATAACTTAATAGGAATATCAACTTAAAGAACAAACACGTCTTTTCCTGATTTTCCAACACCTGACAGATTCGGTATAAAATATATAACTAATTCCATAAAAATTGAATTGAATCATGTCCAATTGGATGGGAACCCCATGAGTCTTATCTACAAATAATGTCTAACGTAGTTTTCTCAAATTCCAAACTTATCTAGGGTTTTCAGATTGATTTCCAAAAGCTGACAGATTCCGTCGCATAAAAAGTATTAATTCATAAAACGAGTTTAAAATATTATTTTTCGGTAATTTCAAATCCTATTATCATCTAGTCTTTAAAAAGATTATATATAAAAAAGACTCAAAATTGAATCGACATATAAACTAGGTTTCCAAACCATTTTCCACAACCAAATCAAATTCGCGGACTTTTCAGCGACATGATCATAAATAAATCACCTAGGACAAACCATAAGGATTCTGACTATGAAATTTTATATGCATAAACTATACTTCAAATAAACAGGACTCCCTTTTCAAACTTTTCGAAGAAAAAGACTTAAAACAGTTTAAACAATTAAATGAAATCGACTTACAAACAGGGAAATCGAATTAGGTTGCAAATGGTGAGAAATCTCCAATCCAGTGAAAGGCTCGAGACTCTTCTTCCTTTCCCTCTCTCTAAGTTTAGAAAATGGTGTTGGGATGTCGATGGTTAGGCTTTAGGTTTAGGGTTTTTTTTGTTTGCATATCATAGGGTTGGGTTGTGTATTACATGTTTCTCACAATCACAACCCGAGTCCAAGCCCATGTCGCATCAATCATAACCGAGTCTAATAGTCCATCAAGCATCTCGAGGAACTTATATTTCTATATCCCGTTCTTAACCCATAACTTAAAATTAACGAGTACATATAATAATATAATTTAAATATAAATTAAATATGAATATAAAGGTAAATAGTATTACAAGTCCACATAATATACTAAATATAATTATTATAGCAACTAGGAAATACGTATCAGATAATATATAATTATACCTTGTTGTGATAATAATATAAAGCAACTCATTATTACGAACTATGAAAATACGGGGTATTACAATTGGAGAAGTGACTTTCCATTGTGATCTCATCGAATTTCCATTGGGAGGTTTTGAGGTAATTTTGGGGATGGATTGGCTGGGGAAGTATCGAGCTTTTATCGAATGTCATCAAAAGAAGATCTCTTTAAGGGGACCTAAAGGAGTGAGGGTATCTTACAAGGGATACTTGGTCAAACCTAAGGTCAAATATATTTCCGTTAATACCCTTAAGTCTGGTTTGAGGAAGGGAGATAGTCTGATCTTATGTCAGATGTGGGATTGTAAGACAGAGACCGCTAAGGCTGGTGAGATACCTGTGGTATGGGAGTTTGAGGGAGTATTCCGAGATGATGTTCCAGGGTTGCCACCAAGGAGGGAAGTGCAATTTTCCATTGATCTAAAGCCGGGAGCAAGACCAATATCTATATCATCGTATCGTATGGGACCAAGAGAGATGGATGAGTTGAAGAAGTAGAGTGATGAATTGGCTGAAAAAGGGTTCATCCGACCTAGTGTGTCACCCTGGGGAGCGCCCGTGTTAGTTATGAAAAAGAAAGATGGAAGCCCGAGGCTTTGTGTTGACTATCGAGAGCTGAACAATGTGACCATCAAGAACCGTTATCCTTTGCCCAGAATTGACGAATTGTTCGACCAGTTAAGTGGAGCTGGAGTTTTCTCCAAAATTGACTTGAGATCGGGGTACCACCAATTGAGAATCAAAGACGAAGACATTCCTAAGACCGCTTTCAGAACAAGGTATGGCCACTACGAATTTGTGGTTATGCCATTTGGGTTGACTATGTCTCCCGCAGTTTTCATGGATTTGATAAATCGAGTATTTAGTCCATACTTGGATAAGTTTGTGGTTGTATTTATCGATGATATTTTGGTGTATTCCAAAAATGAGGAAGAACACGAGGATCATTTGAGGAGAGTACTCAAGACTTTTGAGGAGCATGAGCTAAATGCAAAGTTGAGTAAAGGTGAATTTTGGCTGAAGAAAGTTGATTTTCTGGAGCATGTAATTTCCTACAAAGGTGTGTCCGTAGACCCAAGTAAGATCGAGGCTGTGACTAAGTGGCGAAGCCCGAAGAATGTGAGTGAGATTCGAAGCTTCTTGGGACTGGCAGGTTATTATAGGAGATTTGTCAAGGCTTTTTCAAAGATATCAAAGCCTTTGACATCATTGATGAGGAAGAAGAACCGTTTCGTCTGGGATGGGAGTTGTGAGAAAGCATTCCTAACTCTTAAGGAACGCCTGACGACAGCTCATATCCTCGTGTTGCCTGATGGGAGTGATAATTTCGAAGTTTATACGGATGCTTCCAAACATGGTTTAAGGTGTGTGTTAATGCTGAATGAGAGAGTGATTGCTTATGCTTCCCGTCAGTTGAAGACCTATGAGGAAAATTACCCTACCCATAATTTGGAGCTGGGAGCAGTGGTCTTTGCACTTAAATTGTGGCGCCATTATCTTTATGGAGCCACATTTAAGGTGTTTTCTGATCACAAGAGTTTGAAATGCATACACCCAACGATAGTTGAATATGAGACAGAGGAGGTGGATAGAGTTGATTGGAGACTACGACATGCAGATTATCTATCATGAAGGCAAGGCAAATATGGTAGCAGATGCCCTTAGTGGGAAGTTCATCCATGCTTTGTGTAGTGCCAGATCGAGAGTGAGGCTGCATAGCGAGCTAAGGGAGATGGGAATTTTTATTATTCGGAAGGGGGATACCCTCAGTGATTTGACTATGGAGCCGGAATTGTATGGGGAGATTTGGGAGTTGCAAAAAGATGATGTGAGAATCAAGAAGTGGCGTGAGGTAATCGAGAGTGCTGGCAGAGAGACAGAATCAAAATTCAGTATCCATGCTGACGGTAGTCTGAGGTTCAGTGGGACATGGTTGTTCCAGATAATGAGGAACTAAAGAATAAAATCCTGACTGAAGTTCACGCTACGCCATATTCCGTTCATCTAGGGTGTGATAAGTTGTACAAAGACCTTAAGAAGACGTTCTGGTGGCCAAATATGAAGAAGGAAGTCGCTGAGTTTGTATCTCGCTGTTTAACATGCCAGAGGGTAAAATGGGAGCACAAGAGACCTCAAGGGAAGATTCAGCCTTTAGACGTACCTGAATGGAAGTGGGAGAATATCTCTATGGATTTTATCGTGGGGTTGCCTCAGACTCAGAGGGGCAACAACATGATCTGGGTAATTGTTGACAGGTTGACTAAGTCCGCTCACTTTATTCTAATGAAATATACCTGGAGTAAAGCCGAGTTGGCTAAGTCTTATGTGCAAAATGTGGTCAAAATGCATGGTGTACCCAAGGACATTGTTTCAGATAGAGACTCGAGGTTTTTATCCATATTTTGGCAGGAGTTGCAGTCCGCTTTGGGTACCTAGTTAAAGATGAGTACAACTTTCCATCCAGCTACAGACGGCCAGACTGAGAGGACAATTCAGACCTTGGAAGATATGCTGAGAGCTTGTGTACTGGAGTTTGGAGGAAGTGTCGGAGTCCTGTGTGTTGGGATGACCGAGCCGATGATGTGGTTTTAGGGCCAGAGATGACCCAGGAGATGGTGGAGCAAGTTCAGATAATTCGACAGAAGATGAGGGCCGCCCAAGATAGGTAGAAGAGCTATGCAGACCTAAAAAGGAGTGATATTTCGTTCGATTCAGGAGAGAAGGTACTACTGAAAGTATCTCCAATGAAGGGTGTGATGAGGTTCGGAAAACGTGGGAAGCTGAGTCAGCAGTTTATTGGACCATTTGAGAATTTGGACAGAGTTGGAGAGGTGGCATACCGATTAACTTTACCTCCAACCCTATCCAAGGTCCATAATGTGTTCCATGTTTCTCAATTAAGGAAGTATGTGAGTGATCCATCGCATGTGTTGAGCCATGAGGTGATTGAGGTGGATGAGCAATTATCTTATGTTGAGACTCCAGAGGAGATTCTGGATAAAAAGGTTCGGAAGACTCTGAATGGGGAGACAGCATTAGTGAAAGTTTTGTGGACCAATCATAACCTGGAGGAAGCAAAGTTGGTGTAACATCCCGTATTTTTCGTGAATAATATTTTTAATGATTTTAAAATATTTTCCGAAATATAATAATATTTTATTAATAAATTGTAAATCTTTTTTTAAGTTTTCCGTTAAGTTCCGTCTTAAGAATATTTTAATTCTTAAGATGTTCACTTGGCATCTCATTTCCCGACTTGAGTCCGTATCACAAAACAAATAAACCCGACTCAAGTAAAAAGGTAAAAGGACAACAAAACCCTACATAACCCCCTTCTTCATCGACATTCACAAACATTTCACAGTAACATTGAAACCTCCATTTTCTCTTTTTCTTCAAGCTTAAAATCATCATCTCGACCCCTTCCCGAACTCGTATCAAGGTAAGTTTTATATTTTCCGAATCCTAGCGAGATTTGCAAGCTTTCTATCACTTTCAATTTCAGTTTTATCAATCTCGAAAAATAGGCTGTTTTACCCAAATTTCGTCCCAAGCTCTTAATTCCCGTTTTTGTTGTTGTAGGAGTTGGATTAGAGGACCCGGAGGTTGATACTTACGTTATTGAAGAAGATTTAGGAGCTTAACCCGCTTAAAAGGTGACTTTGATGAGTAACCTCAGCCTTTTTGTTAAAGTAGCACAATTTGTGTTTGTTCTTGATATTGATTCTGATATTTAAGAATTAGATTGAGGTATGAACATAGAGGCATGATAGGAAAGTGTTTTACATGTTCTCCATATGTTTTCATTGAAGTTTATGATGTTCTTATGCTTGATACTTTCATTTTTCAGTTTTTGCAAAGTTAAGACGAATACAATATTTGATCTTAATATGCGTTCTAATTGTTCAAAAATCATATATGAGATGTACTTCGGATTGTTATGGGTTGATATGTGCTGATAGTATAGGTTTGATGCTTGAAATCATGATGTAGAAGTGTTTGTCGAAAGTTTAAAGGAAATGGCGAATTGCAGGAATTTCACGAAATAGGCCTGCCCGTGGTTGGGCGCAGGCGGCGCAGCCCCAGGCGCAACCTGCGCAATCCTGGCGCAGCTGCGCACCCCATTGCGCAGGCTGCGAAAAAACCGTTGTAGCTTTTGATTTGTTTAATTGTTTTCGTGTTGTTTTGGGGGCTTGTTTCCCAATTGTTTTAAGGATGTTTAAGTGATGTTTATTGATATATTTACTTGGTTTTAAATGTATGTTTGAGCTAGGTAAAATTTAGCAAAGTGGTTAGCTAATTGCCTAATGTTAGTTAATCCTCAATTGTTTGGTTGTAAGGTTTCTTTATTAGTCTTATAACATGTTTAAGTATCATTTATTGATATGTTTATACTTGAATCGTAATGGGTAGTGTAGCAAGTAAAAGTTAGCAAGTTTACTTCCTATCTAAGTTATTTAATTCTTAATGTTAATGGGTAATTTAGTAAACAATGTTTAAGCATGTTGTTTCTTATCTTGACTAATCTTTTCTTAGGTTGCTTATGAGACTTAGTGAACTTAGTAAGTTGAATAGGAACCCTTGGACTTGTAGAAGAGAGTCTTAGGTTGTTCATGGTTTTATCGAACTTGGTCTTCTCTTACATGTATTTGTGTGTTTGAAGTCCCCGAGGTTCGGGCGGCACTATATTGGGTTCGGGAATGGAGAGAGGATAGAGACCCCCCAGGTCGGGTAACCAAACTTAGTTCCCGGGGTCAATTAAGTGTTGTTAGAAGTCTAGAAGATTAGGACTAAGGACTTGGTTGTAGTACATATCGGAATATGTCTGAGTTGGGACCGCTAGAGTACGATATGTACTGATGTTTGAAGCGTGTCAAGCTATGGTCCGAGTTGCGATCCTCTAGTTTGACATATGAGTGTTTGTGGCGTGGCGGCCTAGTCTGAGTTGCGACGTATGGACCGTCTCGTGTATGGATGATGCGGTAGGGAAATGTCTGAGTTGCGACCTCTGCCCTATCGTGAGTTTGTATGACCGTAGTGGGTTGGGTCTGAGTTGGGATCCCGATTTCATTACGAAGGATAATAGTTCTGATTGAGTTGCGTTAAGAGCCATTATTAGCTTATTGGTATCCATCTGTGCCTGAGTTGCGGCTACGGGTGTATGCTTGCTGACTTGTGTACCAAGTTTATGTAACACTCCCATTTATTTAAGTGCCTGTACTAGGACTCCCTAGATAAATAAGGGTGTTACCATCTCGGTTTCCCGAGGCAGTAGATACAAAGGAAAGATAACGGTACTTTAAATATTAAGAGTTAAACTCGGTAACAAGCTCTTACAAACGTTTTCAAAACTGTCTTATGAAAATAAAGTACAACTCTTAATAAAAGACTGTAGTGATCTAGACTCTAGTCTGGTCCGGATCCAAGCTCTCCCTTCCCTTAGCTCCCATAGTCTCAAGCACCTGTCAATCTGCTCCCCAATAAATTGGTTCATCACAGGTGATCACGAATACACGGGGTCAACCACGAGGTTGAGTAGAGGAAAGTAAACAATCAAACATTACTATAAATAGAAAGTCAATCATCTCCACTCCGAATCACAAGACCCATTTTTCTCCACACCAATCACAAGACCCATTAACTCTGCACCAATCACAAGACCCATTAACTCCACACCAATCACAAGACCCATTAACTCCGCACCAATCACAAGACCCATTTACTCCGCTCCAATCACAAGACCCATTTATCAGCACCTCTTATCGTATCTCAGAAATATATAAACAAATACACAATATATCAATCATATGAGAGTATAAGATAAACATGGTTATCATCATATAACAAACAGATACTCATAATTAAGTACACAGTATTTCCCCTACCTCAAATCGCAGGGACGCAGGCAATCGCAAGCTTGCTAGAAATGTTCCACGCGAAAACCGTTACCTAAACACGTATACGTCGTGAATTAATAAACTTCCCGAACCCCATAAATCATCTTGCCCTTAGTATAATTAGGACCTTCTATAAATGGAAGGTTTCCAAAAATAGAAACTTTCCTAAAATAGAAACTATTATGACTCATTAAAATTTCCCGACTCATAACCTTAACTAGCCAAAACCGTAACTACAAGTAAGTATAATAATAAAACGTAATACTAACGAATGTCAACAACCTTAGATTCGAATATAATAAAAACAATAGGAATTATAGTAATAAAAATAATAATAAGAAATAATAATAATAATAATAAAAATAATAATAATAATAATAATAATAATAATAATAATAATAATAATAAATCATAACATCACAACAAACCCACGACTCCCAGCCTTAACACGACACCAAAACGCCCCAAAACAGCCGCCTAAACCACCACGTAGCTCCTGTCCCACCACCGACAACGACCAACCCACACACCCACAACCACCGGCCACCCCACCGACACGCCTCCAACCCATCGACGAGCACCGGCGAGGTGCATTCTGCCTACCAGATAAACCTGACCTGCCACCCGAACTCCCTGTACCGAAAACTTAACCACCATCGACACCACCTAACACCACTAACCACCCCTGAAACCACCAACGCTTTTCCCCTGACAGACAACCTAGACACCACGGTGGTACCACCGCGTCGTCCTCCCCCGAGTCAACGGTGGTACCACCCCCAAACTCCTCCCCTTAACACATATGTAAAAAGACCGACGCAACCAGGGGTGACAAACACCCCTATCGACACCGACTACGACACCTAAACCCTCCGTGACAAACCCCCAGGAAACCCTTCTCCCACCAGTAGCATATAACGACAATACCATAAAAAGAACAATACCCTACCACCCTTCGAAACCACGACGAACACAGCAGCCACAATACGATCACAAACAATTGACAAACACGATATCACATACCTGTTTTCTGACCAAAAACGAAGGGGACTAGGCAAGGCTAAACTGAACGTGAGCACTCTCCCTCTCTTCCGTGTGGTAGCAGCAGCAGATCTAGGGTTTAGGTTGTGTTGAAGGTGGGTCATAAAATAGAGTGCAAGGCACTCTTATATGGCGGCAGGGAAGGGAATGCGTGAGTGTTAGAGAGCTGGTGAGGGTTTCTTTCATCATGGGCTGTTTGTGTTGCACAAATATCGAGGCTGAAAAGCTCAACTCTAAAGGTCCCGTGTTCGAACCCCACGGGAGACACAAAACACAACTTAAAAGAAAACATATATAACAAGTACTCACATAAGTACTAAACTATCGTAACTTAAACTATCTTAACGTCAAAATAAAACAACATCATAACTTAAAATATTCGAGGTATTACAGTTTACCTGATTTAGGTCTAGTGCTTGCCTGAGTTGCGGTAGGTTCTAGATACAACAGATTGCATCTACTTGCCTGAGTTGGGGTACAGTGTCAGATGTTGCTGATTGATTGTGGTAGATAGAGTGTTATTGATTTTAGTACTGTTCGTCCAAGGCATTGGACGACTCTTAGTCTGATTTCGTAAATGGTTTGGATTGAAAGACCCCCCGGACGAGCAACCGGAAGGGAAACTGACTCTCCTTTCAAATAGTTTCCGAAGTTAGTTGAGAGCCTTACAAGTATTGCATGTTGATATGAGATTGAGATATTGATATATATATATATATGCTTCACATGTTATAAATGCTGGAGTATGTTGGATGCTTTATGTGTTACGTGTCGTTAGCAATAGGTGGCTAGAAGAACTCTAGTCACTCCCCACTGATTGTGGCGTAAATTTTTCATGTATGTAGGTACATAACAGGTTGGTGGCTGATGGGTTACTTTGGAGGCTAGCGAGAGATCAGATGATCCTTTCATCATTGACTTACCTTTCTTATCGTGTAGCTAGACCTAGTGTTTTGGATTTCATACTTGAGTGTCTGTAGGGATGTGCCATCCCAGGCTGTTTGTATTTATACTTTTTCGTACTTAGACATATAGTTATCTATGTTTTGGTTTATATCAGTTTGTACAGTTTATTTTTAATTCACCTCGTTTATCATGCATGTTAAAGTTTAAATTCCGCGTAAATTTTGGCATGTTTGTATGTTTTATTTTCCGTTGCGATGAGGGGTTTTACAGTGGGAGGCTGAGGCATCCATGAGAGAGCGTTACCCGCATCTGTTTGTTTGAGGTAAGTTACGGGGAAGTAACTCTTACTTAAGGGGGGTAGAATGTAACATTTCGTGCATGATTCGATGTTATCATGTTTTGCGTCTATTTTGAGTATGTGGTATATGTTGCCATGTGTTTATGACTGAGTTTGAGTTTGATGTGATGTGAGTATGGTTGAAATTCGGGACGAAGTTCATTTTAAGGGGGGAAGACTGTAATAACTCGAAAATTTTATTATAATATTTGCTATTATATTTGTCGTGTCGATAGTGTTTGAATGATAGTTAATATATTCGATAAATAATTTATTGAATGATATTTTACTACGTGTTGCTAGAGGGGGTTTGAACTTGAGACCTTTGGCACGTAGTTGTGGGCCTTGAATAGCATGCACATCACACGTACAACCCATCCCATATTATTTTGTAAAAACCTAAAAATGTAATACTCCGTATTTTATAATATTTTATATTTCTATATTTGATAATTTTGACGAGGGTTCGGTAATTAATTCATCGGATAAGTTTTACTTTTCGATTTTATATGTGGAGGGTGACATGATAAGTATGCGTACTAGTTATATATCGTGTTTTAAGTATACACTTGGGCCTCAATTTACGTGCACGTCAAAGCAGCCCATTTCGTTTCAATCAAACAATTAACACAAATCCTCACATCTCTATGTCGCCCAAACTTGAACAATACCCAAAACCCTAAACCTAGCCTATCGACACTCAGCCTCTACCCTCACTTTTCTGCCGCCACTTCAGAGGGTAGGAAGGGGGGTTCACACGGTGGTCAAAAGGGTGCCAAGGGTGGTCGTTCACGCAAGAAAGGAGGTACACTCACCATATTCATCACGTTTTCTGTTTTGTTCAAGTCGTTTCGAATTGGCCTGCTCATCGAGTATATGTGTTTATAATTGTTGTTCTTAGTATGTTTTTAATCTTTGATGCATAGTAATCGAATATGGACCATAAGGGAGTCGTCGTTGGCCGCCGTTGGCCGTTAAATGTGGTGTTTAGTCGGGTGTCAGACTGTTTTACAGTCGTTTTCAGGCCTCTGTTTCTGCGTATGTTTTGTCTTCGTTTTGTGGTCGTGCTTTAGGGTTTGGGTTTGATTCGGGTCGTGGGTCAGGAGTAGAGGTGGTGGTGTGTTTTAGGTGGTAGAGGTGGTGGTGAGAGGATGTATGGTGGCAGCGTGAAGTTGTTTGACAACGGGAATGAACCGAATGCAAGAACAGGGGTTTCGTATGGTGTCTGTCGGTTTTGTGGTGGCTCGTTCAGGTAGTTTGGTGGCTTCGAAGGGTGGTTCTTGGCACCAGGGGATTGTGGGTGTTGTGAGGTGTTGAGGGAGGTGATTGGTGGTGGTGACGGTGGTGTTGGAGGGTGGTTTAAGAGCGAGATAATGGAGGGACAGGAACATGCTTGCGGTACGGTTTTGTGTTGGTGTGGTGTTTGTCACTGTTTTCAAAGGTTGGTATGAGTGAGTCGGGTGTCGAGGTCGGGTCAGTGGAAGTGTTTGGGTATAGTGGTGGCAACCACCATGGGTGGGTGGTGGTTCAACCACTATAAGGCGGTCGATGGGGGCTGTGTTTGGGGGCTGTCAGTGAGTGTTGGAGTCGTGAGGGCTGCGCATGGTGGCGGGTTTCTTAGGTCTTAAGGCTGTTTTGCTCATGGTCTTTCACGTGTTTGTATGTACAAGCGTCTTTATGTTTATTATTACTATTATTATTATTATTATTATTATTATTATTATTATTATTATTATTATTATTAGTAGTAGTAGTATTATTGTTTTGCTACTATTATCTTTACTCTTACTCACCATTGATATTAATATTATTTATGTGTTAGCTTTTATCTTATAATTACTACTATTGTGATTATTCTTGTTTGAAGGTAGTAATAATGTGTTGCTAGATTATTATATCGTCTTAATTGAAAGATTAGTGAGTCGGGGAAAATTCCTTTTTAAGGAAGTTGCTGTTTCGGGAAAGTTTCCATTTTGGGAAACTTTCCACTTTTAGAAAGTTACTATTTATAGTACGTGTACCTTGTGATATGGGGTTTAGGAAGTTCGTTAATCGTTACATATTATATGTTTAGGTGACGGTTTCCGCTTGGAACACTTCTAACAGCTGTTCGGTTGATTTTGTCTTGCTGCAATTTGAGGTAGGGGAAATACGGTGTATATTATAATGATTACTATGTTGCTATTGATGATAACCATGATTGTTTTATATTAATACTTGATTGGCATATTATGATTATATATTCTGTGATACGATATGAGGTGAGGAGATAAAAGGGTCTGTGATTGGTGCGGAGATAAAGGGTCTGTGATTGGTGCGGAGATAAAGGGTCTGTGATTGGTGTGGAGGTAATGGGTCTTGTGATCGGTGGGGAGTTTATTTGGTGTTGGATCGGTGCGGAGTATATTTTATTGTTGTTTATGTTTTATCTGTTTTACCTACTCAACCTCGTGGTTGACCCTGTGTATTCGTGTGACACCTACGATGATCCAGAATGGGGAGTAGATTCTACAGGAAAGAGACCGATGAGCTAGGAGCTGGGACGGGAATGTGAGATGCAGATTTGTGACCGACTTAGAATTATATCACTTATAGAGTAGTCATCAGTTGTACTTTTATTCTGTTTCGTAGTCTTGTAATATCAAGTTTAAGTTTAATCCGTTTGATATAAAGTACTTTGGGTTGATTTACTTTGTTATACATTACCTCGGATATTCCGAGATGGTAACAGCTCTATTTATTCGAGAATGTCTTGCTAAAGGCTCTTGAATAAATGGGGGTGTTACAAAGTGGTATCAGAGCGAACGATCCTCAGGCCTAAACCAAATGAATAATAATAATGAACGTAGGAAGAGTCAAATAAAATGAACCCCGAGATGAAACTGATAGGAGCCCCAAAAAGGAACGGGATGAGTTAGGGGCCCCCTCACACCAAACCTGGGCCCTTTCTGTTCTGTCTCGGGAACCCAAAGAGAGTAATTGAAGAGTGGGGTAGACTATATAGTGACCTGGTTATTTTATGCTGATGTTCTTGCAGGAGAAGAACGAGGTAAGTCATATGTGAGTTCTGATTAAGGATATGTGCAATATGAACTGTGGATTGATATGGATGATTGAAATGAAATTATCGGAGTTTGGAGGTGCATTTGTTGAGCCATGGCTAGAGCGATGTGGTCATATGATTTTGATAGTTGAAGTTTTCATACGATTAGCTGGAATTGAATGACTATCGCATCTATGTAATATATTGTTGGCATTTGAACATGAATGATCAGACTTATATAAATTAGTAATTCATGTCTAGTGATATGCGGAATGTGGTTCCCGAAGCCATGAACGTATATAGTTATGGGTTACATATACCGTACTTAAGATTTTATGCCTATTATATGCATTTAAGTAGTTATGAAGTTCGTAATCAATAAGGGATATATAGTAGTCTCCACTTGGATAAGTTGTGATGATGCAATGAGAGAAATTAATTTATTTCGATACACATGTATAACTATCAAGCTATTTAGTTGACCCTATTTCTAGTTTCGAAACCTTTACTGTGTTTTAGATGGCAACTACAATTGAAATGAGGAATGAATGTTAATATGGTACAAAGTGGCGTCTATGGTTCACATGATTGTCAACGTGTTTCGGAATAAGAAAGGTTGGGTCTGGATGTAGTAGTGTTTATTTGCAAAGGAACCCAAAGTTTTAATCAATTTTCAGAATGTTATCTGGTTTGTGTAGGATGTCATTTTACATGTGTTCCAAATATGAGTATGACAATTTTATGTATGATAACCTTCTAAGTTGGTTTTACAATGTTTTGGTTTCATGTTAATATAAGTTATATTCTGAGTGAAATAAATCTTCTAGTTGACCGTGGTTGGATTGTTGCTGCACAGTTCCGTTTTGACCCATCCTTGTGTAAAGGAGATCGTTTAAAACTTGGTTATTGTTTATGCATAATTCCACATTTACTGTTCAGAATATGCGTTTACGTTTTCAAGATGATAGGCCATGTAAAATCTTAATGAGTCGTTAATAAATTGTGATTTTTGCAAGTTGCCGAATTTTCTGTTGATTTGCTGTAAAGTTCTTGTCCAGACCGATTGAGTTATGGAAATGGTATTAAATAATTTCCTTGGGATACGCATTCGATTCTTTTCCCATGATTAGCTAGTCCTTTATATTTTCTAAAAGCTATGATCGCTCGCACGTTAGCTAAGCTGTTATTTAATTATGATTTGGTAAGTTACCGCGTAATGTATAATTGTTGAAATCGTGAGATATAAAAGTTTCATATAAAAGTTTAACCAAATGTGATTTATGTGATGTGACCACGTGATATCCTGATATGGCATTAGTAACATGAATAATAGGCGTATGGTGTGAGTATGAACCCTCACTATATGATAGCGTAACCTTGTTTATTTCGTAAAGTTTAATATAGAATTGTTTCAATTATATGTCCAATTTTTACGACCTCAAAATAACTATGTGCTACTCGTATGTGATGCCAAAAGCATGTTATCTGAGAGGAGTCTTGTCAAGTGGCAGAATGAAATTTTAACTGGTAAACTTGTTAACATGATATAACAATCTAATTGTTATAAGTAATGGTGATTATTTTGAACGAGGTGAATCGTGTTGATGTTCTTTCATATATTTAGGGTATATCGTTGTCTAGTTCACTGAGCTAATAATCTTTATAACACCTTCATGTATCTTGTTATGTCACAAACTGAATTGCATCTTTTATGTTTAAAATCTGATCATAATATTTTGAGTTATTAACTGGTCGACATGGAATTTATGGAAGTACTAATCTTGCGAATTCGTTTACGTTATCGTTAAATTTTCATAATTCATGGGTTACAATATACAAGAACAACGTTTTAGTAAATGAGGGTCCAAAATGTCTCTGTATAGTCTTGTTTCGATCTATAACTTGTAATTTTTTTTTCTTTTGATTCATGCTTATAATTTACCACTTCAAGGTTTCCAAAGTTCAAAATGTTTTCCAAGTGATGATTATTCAGGATTAAGCTTGATGTTTGA
Organism: Silene conica; assembly: GCA_029255685.2. Lineage (NCBI taxonomy): Eukaryota > Viridiplantae > Streptophyta > Magnoliopsida > Caryophyllales > Caryophyllaceae > Silene > Silene conica. The sequence continues at coordinate 24,045,535 of CM055317.2, read as the reverse complement.
TAAATATGGTGTTTGTTTGCAAAATGACAATCCTGTAGCTATGTGTAAATGAAATCCTGCTTGAATGCTTAATTGCTTCGCATTGTATAAATCCTTATTGTGCAAGTCATATATGATGAATGATGTAATGTGAGTGGACGGGAAGTGTACCTAAGTGATTTTGTTAGCTAATTGATATCTGGGGATGTTAAATGACCTTGTGAGTCTCTGAGTTATGTGCGTCTTGTGAAGTATGTCAATGTTCCATGATTACTTATGTTAATTAATTTTGCGCTATTTCTTCTCCTAAATATGATTTGATTCTATAATATGATTATAAGCATGAATTTTTTTTTAAATTGTCAAGTATGAATGATGAGCTTCTTGATTGTCTACATTGTTGTTAATATATTTAAATTGTGATAAAATTCCAAGGGTATGCAAGTGTTACCTATTCCGATTCTGTTTTACTGCGTAACACGATTCTACCGATCCTAATACTTTTTTTTTATATAGTTCGAGGTTAATGTTACATGATAATTGATATGAATCCCTTTTGAGTACTGATTTGAGTTGAATATTAGTAGTTGTCCTTTTATTCTGATAGTTAACATTTTCTATTGATGTGATGATTCTTTTGTTTTTGAGACGGGAAAACTTTTAGTAATTGATTAGTCTGAGTTATGTACAAGTTCTTGTTTTATGACGTACACGTCCCTGCTTTATGAATAGTGGAATGATAGGTATATATACAAGTATGTCAACGAACTTGGGAGGTAAGTACTGAGGAGATTGAGTTACTCGCGAGTTTCGAACAAAGGCCATGGTTGGTTTTGTTTCGAGTTTGAGATTGCAGTACAGTGTTTTACCAAGTTGTAGCATTCTTGTGGAATATTTGATAACATCGATATTGAAATCGAGATGAGAATTGGTCTTTGGTACTGAGTTATGAGTTTGACATCGATATTGAGATGAAGTATTGATTCGCAGTTTTATTCCGCCAGTTCACGCACCCTTGTCTTTGGTCTTAGGTTCGACAATGAGAGTATTATACTTTCTTACTTGGAGTAAGGTTTTATGAGACTGAGTTTTGGGCTGGGAAATTTTATAATAGGGTTACGAGGACGTAACCATGTTTTAAGGAGGATAGAATTGTAAAATCTAAATGATTTTATGATGTGGCTAGTTGTTATGACACAGCTTTTTGGTACGTCGTGATTGTTTGCATATACTCGATAAGCTGATTACTTATGTTATGCATTTTATGGTGTTTCGTGAAGTACCATATAATAAAGTTATACATTAAACTTTGGGGACAAAGTTTTCTTAACGAGGGTAGAATGTAACCACCGCGTTTTAAAGTACTTTTATTGGTTTTGATGTTATGTGGTGTCACCTTTTGTGCTCGTTACGTGCGTAGTGACCAGGTTGTTGACCATGGGGTGACGAACTTCGGGACGAAATTCATTTTAAGGAGGGAAGACTGTAATACTCCGTATTTTATAATATTTTATATTTCTATATTTGATAATTTTGACGAGGGTTCGGTAATTAATTCATCGGATAAGTTTTACTTTTCGATTTTATATGTGGAGGGTGACATGATAAGTATGCGTACTAGTTATATATCGTGTTTTAAGTATACACTTGGGCCTCAATTTACGTGCACGTCAAAGCAGCCCATTTCGTTTCAATCAAACAATTAACACAAATCCTCACATCTCTATGTCGCCCAAACTTGAACAACACCCAAAACCCTAAACCTAGCCTATCGACACTCAGCCTCTACCCTCACTTTTCTGCCGCCACTTCAGAGGGTAGGAAGGGGGGTTCACACGGTGGTCAAAAGGGTGCCAAGGGTGGTCGTTCACGCAAGAAAGGAGGTACACTCACCATATTCATCACGTTTTCTGTTTTGTTCAAGTCGTTTCGAATTGGCCTGCTCATCGAGTATATGTGTTTATAATTGTTGTTCCTAGTATGTTTTTAATCTTTGATGCATAGTAATCGAATATGGACCATAAGGGAGTCGTCGTTGGCCGCCGTTGGCCGTTAAATGTGGTGTTTAGTCGGGTGTCAGACTGTTTTACAGTCGTTTTCAGGCCTCTGTTTCTGCGTATGTTTTGTCTTCGTTTTGTGGTCGTGCTTTAGGGTTTGGGTTTGATTCGGGTCGTGGGTCAGGAGTAGAGGTGGTGGTGTGTTGTAGGTGGTAGAGGTGGTGGTGAGAGGATGTATGGTGGCAGCGTGAAGTTGTTTGACAACGGGAATGAACCGAATGCCAGAACAGGGGTTTCGTGTGGTGTCTGTCGGTTTTGTGGTGGCTCGTTCAGGTAGTTTGGTGGCTTCGAAGGGTGGTTCTTGGCACCAGGGGATTGTGGGTGTTGTGAGGTGTTGAGGGAGGTGATTGGTGGTGGTGACGGTGGTGTTGGAGGGTGGTTTAAGAGCGAGATAATGGAGGGACAGGAACATGCTTGCGGTACGGTTTTGTGTTGGTGTGGTGTTTGTCACTGTTTTCAAAGGTTGGTATGAGTGAGTCGGGTGTCGAGGTCGGGTCAGTGGAAGTGTTTGGGTATAGTGGTGGCAACCACCATGGGTGGGTGGTGGTTCAACCACTATAAGGCGGTCGATGGGGGCTGTGTTTGGGGGCTGTCAGTGAGTGTTGGAGTCGTGAGGGCTGCGCATGGTGGCGGGTTTCTTAGGTCTTAAGGCTGTTTTGCTCATGGTCTTTCACGTGTTTGTATGTACAAGCGTCTTTATGTTTATTATTATTATTATTATTATTATTATTATTATTATTATTATTATTATTATTAGTAGTAGTAGTAGTATTATTGTTTTGCTACTATTATCTTTACTCTTACTCACCATTGATATTAATATTATTTATGTGTTAGCTTTTATCTTATAATTACTACTATTGTGATTATTCTTGTTTGAAGGTAGTAATAATGTGTTGCTAGATTATTATATCGTCTTAATTGAAAGATTAGTGAGTCGGGGAAAATTCCTTTTTAAGGAAGTTGCTGTTTCGGGAAAGTTTCCATTTTGGGAAACTTTCCACTTTTAGAAAGTTACTATTTATAGTACGTGTACCTTGTGATATGGGGTTTAGGAAGTTCGTTAATCGTTACATATTATATGTTTAGGTGACGGTTTCCGCTTGGAACACTTCTAACAGCTGTTCGGTTGATTTTGTCTTGCTGCAATTTGAGGTAGGGGAAATACGGTGTATATTATAATGATTACTATGTTGCTATTGATGATAACCATGATTGTTTTATATTAATACTTGATTGGCATATTATGATTATATATTCTGTGATACGATATGAGGTGAGGAGATAAAAGGGTCTGTGATTGGTGCGGAGATAAAGGGTCTGTGATTGGTGCGGAGATAAAGGGTCTGTGATTGGTGTGGAGGTAATGGGTCTTGTGATCGGTGGGGAGTTTATTTGGTGTTGGATCGGTGCGGAGTATATTTTATTGTTGTTTATGTTTTATCTGTTTTACCTACTCAACCTCGTGGTTGACCCTGTGTATTCGTGTGACACCTACGATGATCCAGAATGGGGAGTAGATTCTACAGGAAAGAGACCGATGAGCTAGAAGCTGGGACGGGAATGTGAGATGCAGATTTGTGACCGACTTAGAATTATATCACTTATAGAGTAGTCATCAGTTGTACTTTTATTCTGTTTCGTAGTCTTGTAATATCAAGTTTAAGTTTAATCCGTTTGATATAAAGTACTTTGGGTTGATTTACTTTGTTATACATTACCTCGGATATTCCGAGATGGTAACAGCTCTATTTATTCGAGAATGTCTTGCTAAAGGCTCTTGAATAAATGGGGGTGTTACAAAAAATGACACCCTCTCTATGCCGACATATATATACTATGTAACTAGTTTTACCCTATTCCAAACACTACCAACAACCCAATCTTACAGCCACCACATCAGAGACGAGGAAGGGAGTTTATACGGTGAGGCTAGGTGGTCTAGGGTGGTTCGTTTTAACCGTGAAACAGGTATGTTCACTGAGTTGCATTTTTCTCATGTTTCGTGGTAGTCGTATTCGAAAAAGGTGTAGGCTGTCGTTACTCATGTTTTATGCTATCACATTTTCTGGGGTGGAGTTAGGGTGGTTGGGTGGTGGTGTCACGGTGGTTGCGGGGGTGTCGTCGGTGTAAAAGAATAGGTTGTGTCCTCTATTTTTTTTGTCACGGTCTGGTTGTTTTATGCGCGTACAGGAGGGTGTTTGGGGGTGGTATCACCGTTGACTCGGGGGAGGTCGGCACGGTGGTACCACCATTGCTTAAGGGTCTGATGTCATAGGTGGTATTGGTGGTGGTTATAGGTGGTGTTAAGGTTGCTAGTGGCGTCGACAGGAAGTCGGTTCAGGCGGGCCAGTCGGGGTTGTGCGTTGAGCGGCGGGAGTCGAAGGGGTTGCGGGGTGTCGGTGGTGAAGCAGTCGCGTGTGGTGGTTGCCGGCAGGGGCGGTGGTGTACGTGGTTGTAGTGTCGGGTTTCGTTTCCGCGGGTTCGTGGAGTTTTGGTTATGGCTGTGTAATTTTTATTTTACTACAAATATTATTATAATTGATGCGTTTCTATTTTATGATGTTTTACGTCTATTTTAACACGCATTTTAGTGCTCATTTACGATGTTTTAGCCTTTATTTCCCAACAATTGTCTACTTTCGTGTTTTTACGCTCTTTTGCAGAATTGTACGGAAAAGAGGCGATTTTATACCAAATTTCTACCCTCGGGATTTTTGCATAACCAAGGAACGAGAGGAAGAAACTCAAAGCGCGTACCAAGTACCGTAAGATCAAATTTAGACGAATTCAAGGCTGACACACAGGAAAACTGGTCGACCGACTGACTACCATGGTCGGTCGACCAGAACACCTGTTGTCTCAACCCAGATTTCAAATTACGAAGACTGAAGTCCACCAGGCCCGATAACCGGTCGACCGACCGCATCACCTGGTCGGTCGACCAAAGCGCAGTTCCAGAAATTTCCGTAAAGCCCATACACGGATTAGGTTATTGATAATCACCTTTGTAATCTCTATTTAAACCTAAGACGTGATTAGGGATTGGCATCTAGCTTTTTATCAGAGACAAGTTCTTAGTTTTACAATAATCCCCAATTAATTTTCTGTTTAGTTTCTCTAGTTTTAGCATTGTTCTTAGTATACATTCAATCTCTCCACGCGGATTCAATAAAGCTTCTTTCTTTCTACCCTAATCCATATTCGGTAATTCTCCTTTGATCTCAGTTTTGATATTGTTATCTTTATAGAATCATTAGCATCCGGTTTAGGTTAGAATCCCAAAGCTATATTATTTATCGCATGCTTAGAACTATGTCTACTATGAATGTTGTTTTCCTAATAATTATTGTTGTTATTTTTGTATTCATGAGTAGCTAATTGCATATGTTAGGATGTAGGGAGTAATTTGCGTAGATGGTATAACACCCGAGTCGGCCTGTAGCATACCTTGGTCGGCCGACCAGCAACTTAACTGGTCGGTCGACTGAGGTAGTTGGTCGGTCGACTGGAATAGTTGGTCGGTCGACCAACCTCGCGTACGTTTTCAGACTGTTTTGTTTCGTTAATCATAACACCCTATAATGAGACGGAAAGGAGACTTGTAGGATGTTAGTAATGACTTACCCAAGATTGAAAGATACGGGAAGGGCATTGATTAACGTTTTAAGACGGATAGGTTACTTAAGACTGAAAGGTTTGTGACCTAGAATTTAGGAATCACCCTTATTGTTGACACCCAATATTCGTGAGACCTAGGAACTAATAGCATAGGCCAAAAGGAGCTATTAGGTATCATAGACCGATTAAAGGATATGTTACACCCCTTATGCGACTGCAATACATGTTGACTTAGGATTTATACCATCGTAGCTCTTTATTACCTGAACATCCTAGTATTCGTTTTACTATAGTTTTATTTCTATCTTTATTTTCGTCTTATCCTTGTCTTTATTTTATTTAGTCTTAGTAACAATCAATCAAACCCCCAACTTGTTACCTTTAAACATTGACCTTAAACAATAAACACTCTCCACCTCCTTGTGGTTCGACCCTTGACTTTCGCTATCTAGTTTAAGCCGAGGTTTTATAAATCTTATCTTTGGCACCCCTCAGCGTTTTGTAGACAGTAAGGAAGGAGGTTCACCATCTTCTCAATTCCAAGAAGACATTTTTGATCAACCACCATCACCACCATCACCACAAAACAACACACCTACACCAAATCAAACACAATCACCTCACAGTCCACCTACACCCAAAACACCCATAAACACCTACTTCCAAACCTTTGAAGAAGAGGAAAAGATGACAGAAGAAGCAAGCATCGCCAGTCACTCCATGCCACAGGTGAAGGACCTTTACAAAGGGTTCACTATACCTGCGGGAACGGGGAAACCATTCGAGGCCAAGCCCTCTTACATCTCCATGGTGGAGAAAAATCAATTCGGGGGCGCGGCTAACGAGGATGCAGCAAAGCATATAGAAATCTTCACGGATTATATATGCTCTATTGCGCCCCCAGATGGAGTGACCCAGGATCAAATCAAGCAAACAATGTTCATTTTTTCTCTCCGAGACTCGGCGAGGGAGTGGTAACGAGACTTAGACCGCACTGCTGCGAGAGTGACCGACTGGAACACATTAGCCTTGGCCTTCTATCGGAAATACTATTCCGCGGCCAAGACTAATGCCTTGAGGGCACAGATTACTAGCTTCAAACAAGGAGCTTCCGAGGATTTCAGTGAAGCTTGGACTAGGTTCAAGAGACTCGTTCGATCCATACCCCATCATGGATTCGAACAGTGGTTTCTATATAACCAGTTCTATAATGGCCTTTATGATGATAATCGGGCCTTCTTGGATGCTGCTGCCAACGGAAGATTCCAGGAGAATTCGGGAGAGACCAAGGGTCTCAAGATTATAGAGGATGTCGCAGTACATCGGGCTGAACATGGGACCTCCCGTGGTAACCAAATGAAGGCTGAGTCGAATGTCGCGGCTATTGAGGCTTTAATGGCCAAATTAGATAAGCTTGAGGTAAACATTGGTAAGTTTGAGATGGGTAGTGGAAGCAAGGGTGGAATGTACCAAGTAAACGCCGTTTCTGATGGACCGTTTACTTGCGAGAGAAGCGGTGGAGAGGGGCACGTTTCAAAATTACCGCGTACTTCCTCTAATGAAACGTGCGCGTCTTTCCAATATTACCGCGGGAACAATTTTTACGACCCTAACAACAACAATGTCCACCCACACATGAGATGGACGAGTCAAAACGTCCTTAACCCACAACATCAACAACAAAACCAAAACCAAGCTTACATGCCTCCGCACAAACAAAACTTCGAAAAACCACCTTTTCTCCCTCAACCACCTTCAAACCCACCACCCAATACGGATACTCTAATCCAAAATCTTATCGGGCTAGTCCAGAAGGAGTCACAGGCGCGAGAGGCGGGAATGAAAATGTTGGAGTCTCAGATTGCTGTAATTGCGAGCAAGAACGATACACGGGTCCCGGGTCAACTTCCGACCAAAACGGACCAAAAGAAAGAGACTTTAAACATAATATCACTGCGGAGCGGGGCAAAGCTAGGAGGCGAGAAAGCTGGTGAGAAAGGAAAGGAAAAAAGGCAGATTCCGAGTAGCAGTAATCCTGGTCGACCGACCACTGATTCCAGTCGGTCGACCACTGACGAGATTCCAGTAGCTTCTGGAGAGCAGGAAGATGGTCGACCGACCGAGGACCATGGTCGACCGACCAAAAGTGTTGAACATGCGGATTCCTTTAGGCTTGAGATGCCTGATAACCTAAGGGAATTCTTGTTCCGGGGTGACAAGACCCCCAAATTCTTAAGGAGAGCTGCAAATGCCGAGAGCTCTACTCCTCCCTATCCGGAGCGACTTCTACCAATGAAGGAACAGGTATGCTTCGACAAATTCAAATATGTTATTCGTTCACTCAATGTACAAGTACCATTTTTAGAATTAGTCCAACAGGTTCCTTCGTATTTAAAATTTATAAGACAACTTTTAACCCGAAAGCGGTCTCTTGATAAGGTAGAGTCTGTAGCACTTACCGAGGAGTCTTCCAGTTTTCTGTCCCATGTCATTGCCCCTCATAAGTTAGAGGACCCTGGGAGTTTTCTGTACCTTGCAACATAGGGACGTTCCCATTAAAGAAGGCCTTATGTGACTTGGGGGCTAGCATCAGTGTTATGCCCTTAAGTGTGGCCTTAAAACTAGGAATGACCACCTTCGCAATGACTAGTATGACGGTAAAAATGGCCGACCGTACGTCTATGGAACCCATAGGGGTGTTGGAAAACATCCCTGTGCGCATTGACAGATTTTTCTTCCCGGTTGACTTTGTTGTTTTGGACATCCCCGAGGATGCCCACATACCTATCATATTAGGGGGACCCTTCTTACATATCGCGGGAGCTATCATAGACGTAGGTAGTGGGACCTTGACTTTTAAGGTAGGGAAGCATTCTATCATCTTTGGTTTGTCTTATAGGAAGAAGGATGCTATGAGCCCCATCACATGTAATGTTATTGTTTTAGAAAAGAATTATGAGGTCGTAACCACTTCCCCTATCTTGGAGCCTACACCCATACCTGTTTTTACACCTTCCCCCCAGATTGGGAGCAATATTGAGGATACTCTTGTCTTGCCTATTGCAGGAAATGGTTTGGGGAAGCCCTGTGTCAAGGAAGTCTTTGTACAACGGGGAGGACTCGGGATCTTGAGCTACAAAAGGGATGATGATCCGGATTTGGTGGATGAGGAGGACAAGAAGAGAAGAGAAGAGGAGAAGAAGAGTATTCCGCCACATATGCTTTGTGACGGACAGGAGACGTGTTTGGCGATTCAAACAAACACGGTGGAGACTACGGCATATAGCCAAAAGCCGTGGTCCGAGATCTTCCGCATCTTTTGCGGATGAGTCTTTCAAGTTTTTAGTTGTCAAAGACAATTTCCAATTTTGTTGAGACTATTAGTTTTAGTTGCTTTAAGTTTTTAGAACATCTTTTTTGCTCTTGTTGCGTAGTTAAGACAATTAGATCTGGATACTGGATTCTTGCACATGTTTTGGGCGCATATATAATGTTTTTCAGGTTTGGGGAAGGCTAACTTGGTTGATACAAGTTAATTTCGAGAAGAAGAAGGCCACTGTAAAGGAAATCCAGTCGGCCGACCTCCACCATCAGTCGGTCGACCAGATCCCTGCAGATCAGAAGATACTATTGTCTGACAACTGGTCGGTCGACCAGGGAGGAGGGTCGATGGACCACTTCACCTCTGCAGACTGTTCGTGATTTCTCGGGTAGCGGGCAAACGCCATAAGGGAGTTCTTTTCCCTATTCTGTCCTTTGTGCTTCCACTTCTTCTCCTTTGTTCAAACCATCAAATGCATTATCCATCACCCAAAACACGTTTAATCCTCAAAAAATGTCTTTTCTTCATTTGACTTTTTCAGGTACTTAGAGTGGCACTGCTGGCCACCGAAACCTCCTAGCTTACGCTGGTTTAGGGAGGTTTCCCATGCGCTTGAAAAATCCGGTGAGTTCTTTCCATTTTTCCTTGGTTTTTAACTTTTTGCATTTTTCCTTTATTTTTATAAAACTTTCACTTAGGCTAATGCACAATGGGGACATTGTGCGGTTTGGTTTGGGGAATGGTTTTGTGTCACATGCATTGTTCCCTTGCATTTTGTCACACGTTTATTGCATTTCTGTATTGCATTCGTTCTTATTTATTTCCCCTACATATACAAAAGAAAAATCCAAAAAAATAGAAAAATTTCAAAAATCTCAAAAAAATGCACGTTTATTTTAGCATATAGGTCGAGTCGGAACGAGAGTATTTCAATGATGATCTTTGCTATCTTACATGTTTGTGCCTTTGCCATGCCTTGTCAATTTGTTTCAGTATAATAGTCATATGCATACCTACGAGTTTTTGTCAACTTATGTTTCTTGAGACTTGACTTATACCTTGACAATCTACTTTACATTCTGAGTTTTAGAATTTTATTCCTGGTTTCATTCTTAAACCAGTTGCCTAGGATGTGAGTAGTACTCCCCTTGGAACATGTTACATCAATATGCATAAACATAAACATGAATTGCTATATACTTGTTTACTATCTCGTTTTGTAAAGTCTTGGTATGTGCATTTAAGACCCCTTTTCTCTTATCTACCCATAAGCCCTACATAGCCAAAATTGTCTTTTTATCCCCCAAAATTACATCCTATACTTAGCCTACCCTTCCAAGCTAGTATTTGTGGTCATTGGAATTTTTTTGAGGCATCTTGGTTTGTATGCCACCTTGAGCAAAAAGAGAAAAGAAGGAAAGAAGGAAAAAAGAATAAAAAAAAAAGAATAGAAAAAGTTAGAAAAAAAAAACATAAAAAACGAAAAAATCAAAAGAAACCTGCACGTCAGTCGACTGACTGTCCCAATTGGTCGGTCGACCAACTGACAGAAACAGAAGTTCAAATTCGTTTCTGAAAATTCCTTTCTTTTACATTTTATCACTCCCGTACTTCATTCAAAATATTAGGGAGTCCTTTCTTTTATATAATGTGAGAGTTGACAAAAGAGCACTTTCATAATGTCAAAAGTCGTGAAATATATTGTTGGGAATCGGTTTTGCTAGCTTGGCTACTAACTCCACTTGTCAAAAAACATCTTAACCTCTTTTACCTTTCACCTCACATATCCTTCATTACCTCAATTGCATGTATCCGAGTTACTTAATGAGTATGTTTATACATGGTTGTAGAATTCTTCTTCATGTTAGATTGCAGGCATGTTTTCATGGGTCGAAATTAGGTGAGTGTCTTTACAATATACCTCTTTCTATCTTCTACATACACTCACCCTATGCTTATTGTGCGATTCGAGCGTCCCGCGAGAGTCCATGGTACAAAGTCTCTATAGTCAATAGTTTTGCAAGTTTGACAACCCCATAACTCGTTTGCATGATATGAATACTTTCTCATTTTGACTTGGCATTGGTTTAGGCTTAAATGCAAAGTTCGCTCTGAGATTAAAATCGTACCATTAGTTTAAGATCGAGTCTAATTCTTGCTTGAGGGCAAGCAAGGTTTGGTTTAGGGAATTTGTTGCGTGTCTATTTTATGATGTTTTACATCTATTTTAACACGCATTTTAGCGCTCATTTACGATGTTTTAGCCTTTATTTCCCAACAATTGTCTACTTTCGTGTTTTTTACGCTCTTTTGCAGAATTGTGCGGAAAAGAGGCGATTTTATACCAAATTTCTACCCTCGGGATTTTTGCATAACCAAGGAACGAGAGGAAGCAACTCAAAGCGCGTACCAAGTACCATAAGATCAAATTTAGACGAATTCAAGGCTGACACACAGGAAAACCGGTTGACCGACTGACTACCATGGTCGGTCGACCAGAACACTTGTTATCTCAACCTAGATTTCAAATTACGAAGACTGAAGTCCACCAGGCCCGATAACCGGTCGACCGACCGCATCACCTGGTCGGTCGACCAAAGCGCAGTTCCAGAAATGTCCGTAAAGCCCATACACGGATTAGGTTATTGATAGCCACCTTTGTAATCTCTATTTAAACCTAAGACGTGATTAGGGATTGGCATCTAGTTTTTTATCAGAGACAAGTTCTTAGTTTTACAATAATCCCCTATTAATTTTCTGTTTAGTTTCTCTAGTTTTAGCATTGTTCTTAGTATACATTCAATCTCTCGCCGCGGATTCAATAAAGCTTCTTTCTTTCTACCCTAATCCTTATTCGGTAATTCTCCTTTTATCTCAGTTTTGATATTGTTATCTTTATAGAATCATTAGCATCCGGTTTAGGTTAGAATCCCAAAGCTATATTGTTTATCGCATATTTAGAACTATGTCTACAATGAATGCTGTTTTCCAAATAATTATAGAGGATGTCGCAGTACATCGGGCTGAACATGGGACCTCCCGTGGTAACCAAATGAAGGCTGAGTCGAATGTCACGGCTATTGAGGCTTTAATGGCCAAATTAGATAAGCTTGAGGTAAACATTGGTAAGTTTGAGATGGGTAGTGGAAGCAAGGGTGGAATGTACCAAGTAAACGCCGTTTCTGATGGACCGTTTACTTGCGAGAGATGCGGTGGAGAGGGGCACGTTTCAAAATTATGTACTTTCTCTAATGAAACGTGCGCGGCTTTCCAACATTACCGCGGGACCAATTTTTACGACCCTAACAACAACAATGTCCACCCACACATGAGATGGACGAGTCAAAACGTCCTTAGCCCACAAAACCAACAAAACAAAGCTTACATCCCTCCGCACAAACAAAACTTCCAAAAACCACCTTTTGTCCCTCAACCATCTTTAAACCCACCACCCAATACGGATACTCTAATCCAAAATCTTATCGGGCTGGTCCAAAAGGAGTCACAGGCGTGAGAGGCGGGAATGAAAATGTTGGAGTCGCAGATTGCTCTAATTGCGAGCAAGAACGATACACGGGTCCCGGGTCAACTTCCGACCAAAACGGACCAAAAGAAAGAGACTTTAAACATAATATCACTGCGGAGCGGGGCCAAGGTAGGAGGCGAGAAAGCTGGTGAGAAAGGAAAGGAAAAAAGGCAGATTCCGAGTAGGAGTAATCCTGGTCGACCGACCACTGATTCCAGTCGGTCGACCACTGACGAGATTCCAGTAGCTTCTGGAGAGCAGGAAGATGGTCGACCGACCGAGGACCATGGTCGACCGACCAAAAGTGTTGAACATGCGGATTCCTTTAGGCCTGAGATGCCTGATAACCTAAGGGAATTCTTGTTCCGGGGTGACAAGACCCCCAAATTCTTAAGGAGAGCTGCAAATGCCGAGAGCTCTACTCCTCCCTATCCGGAGCGACTTCTACCAATGAAGGAACAGGTATCCTTCGACAAATTCAAATATGTTATTCGTTCACTCAATGTACAAGTACCATTTTTAGAATTAGTCCAACAGGTTCCTTCGTATTTAAAATTTATGAGACAACTTTTAACCCGAAAGCGGTCTCTTGATAAGGTAGAGTCTGTAGCACTTACCGAGGAGTCCTCCAGTTTTCTGTCCCATGTCATTGCCCCTCATAAGTTAGAGGACCCTGGGAGTTTTCTGTACCTTGCAACATAGGGACGTTCCCAGTAAAGAAGGCCTTATGTGACTTGGGGGCTAGCATCAGTGTTATGCCCTTAAGTGTGGCCTTAAAACTAGGAATGACCACCTTCGCAATGACTAGTATGACGGTAAAAATGGCCGACCGTACGTCTACGGAACCCATAGGGATTTTGGAAAACATCCCTGTGCGCATTGACAGATTTTTCTTCCCGGTTGACTTTGTTGTTTTGGACATCCCCGAGGATGCCCACATACCTATCATATTAGGGAGACCCTTCTTACATATCGCGGGAGCTATCATAAACGTAGGTAGTGGGACCTTAACTTTTAACGTAGGGAAGCATTCTATCATCTTTGGTTTGTCTTATAGGAAGAAGGATGCTATGACACTAGTACAGAAATGTCATTTGGCAACGGTCAAAAAGCACATATGGCAACGGTCAAACGACCGTTGTAAATCGGGGCGTTGCCTTAAACAATCACCTACGGCAACGGTTGTTAACCGTTGCCAAATGTTATTTTTGGCAACGGTTGCTAGTAGGAACCGTTGCCAAAAGGTGTTTTTGGCAACGGTTATTAACAGCAACCGTTGCCTTATGTATACAAAAGGCAACGGTTATTAACACCAACCGTTGCCTTATGTATATAAAAGGCAACGGTTCATTTTAACAACCGTTGTCGTTGCTCAATCAAAATTTTAAAAAAAAAAATATATTCCAATAATATATTTTTGGGTAAATGTAAAGTTTTCTATTAAGATAATAATTAACTACAAACTAATGTTTAACATATAATCAACATTACAAAACAATATCAATGCCTCTTCCATTCTAAAATAATTAGTGGAAGGAGTTGAAGCCTAACTTCCTTGCTGTATTTTGTCGAAGAATGATGTCAAGCACTCTGACTGCATCTTGAAGCTCCTTTCAAAAACCTTGACAGCAAAAATCATAATAAATCATATGCCATATTTATGAACAAGATGTATAGGGCCGACCTGAAAAGAGGGACATACTTCGAAAACTGTACACATCTACTCGATTTGAAAGAAATGAGTTGTATCTATATAATGTAAATGATCAATGGAGTTACCTTAGTCCAATCAATACTGTAAGGATCACAAACATTCTGGTTCGCAATGAAGAATTCCACCAAAGGGCCAGGTTGAACAATCATGGTGTTGGTTGATACATTTGTACAATATACATGTTGTAAGATAAGAAATTTACACTAGAAACAGTAAGAATAAACTCAGGACGCATAAATTATGTATAGGTTGTCATTGGGCAACAAAAGAAAGCACTTGAACAGAGCAAAAATAAGTGTGTAAGCTGAGAAGTAAGGTGTATATGGAAACTAACAAAGTTTCAAATCTAACCTCTCTTATAGCAGTGACTTCAACATGAGCAGCCAGGTCGATGTGTCGGTTTACCATGTTATGACATGTAGCAACAACTTCAGCGTTACGACCAGTAACAGCACAGAAAAACACATCCAATGCCAAATAATTATACTCTTACAGTACCTGAAGACATAAAACTGCATTCAGTTGTGTCATTTTGTTTAACTTCATCGTACTTTTCAGTAATAGATAAAGGAGTGCTTTCATCCTGCAATACAATTTTTTTATCAGTATTACAATTATTGCAATGAGCACCATAAACAATTATAAACCATGTCTACTACAAGTAAGCACTGGATTCAATAACATTTATAGTCAGATATGCCGGTAAACACATGACAATAACAAAAGGAGTGCATTGGTAAGGTTTGCACTGGTATACAGGCATCCAGCAGAGATATGGGTTTCAAAGTTCAGAGTTTCAAAAAACTATCCCCGGAATAAATACAATGTCACTCCATCTTGGATCTGTGCAAAGTTCAGAGTTGAAAGCATAGATGAACATAGTTTAAATAAAATCTTATTTCCTACGCATGTGTACTATTACTATGAATATTTTTCGTCTAAAAGAGGCAAACACGGTTAAATTTAAGAAAGAAAAACTTTCTACATCTGGACAAAGACTTGATTCGGCTTATGGCAGCCAAATTAGAGACATATCTTAGTTAATGCGAGTATCTTTGACCATATACTAGAAAACCTAAATACTTTCATGTAAGTCTCGGCAGGAGAAGATAGATTACCCCTGTAGGAATGACAGTCTGGCAAAACAACTTTATTTACAAGTTCAGTTATGTACCAAACCAACAACAGCTATGCAAGCATTGAAGCAGAAGATGCTGATACAAATTTATAATTACAAGGTTACTGAATTGGTCTCAATCAGTGTTTCGCGTTTATTAAACAGGACCAAAACAAATTGCAATAGATTATAAGCTACCTTGGACGCCCTCTTTCTATACTATTAGTATTTGGGAGTCATTCAAGCAGGACATACTAATCTGGAAAGAGATCCAAGTGTGTTTCCGCATGACTGAAGATCGAAACATGTATGTTGTCGCGATAACAAATCCAGTTCCCTGAACACATCGTGCAAAACATAAAGCTATTAAGAAAATGCTCTGTGCAAAGAGACAAAGAGACAAAGGGTATAGCAAATGCATATGAGCAACAATGACCATACATCCATACTGTCTCTTTAGATGCATTTGATGAGATGACTATGGACCCTAAGCTAAAATAGTTATATTCCAATCAAGTATTTTGAAGTATCTCTATGCTGTACATTGTTAATTAATGTTGAAGTTGCATTCTGATTTCTGCACAGTTTTTCTTGATTTCTCTGTGAAGCAGTATCTTATCCATTACAAAATGATCTCTGGCATGTCATGATTACAAAAAGGTTTTTTCCAATTTGGCCATAATGCAAATTACTTGTAGAGTTGCATTTACAGAATCATACCGAGTACTCCACAATATAAGAACAACATATACTTAAGTGAACTGCCTTGCTTTAATTCATCTTATTCCAAATCCGAGGAAGAGAGAGTCTTGTGTCTCGAAGCTTTTATACTATGGAGTATGATCTTAAAAAAACATAGGAGATATCACTCACCATTCAGTGAAGCCCCTTTCACTAGCAAGGATATCGAATCTACCAGATGAACCAACATAGCGACTCTCAGATGTAAGGCATACATTCAGCTGAACTGCACACAATTCGTCGTCATGTATATTTGTTAGCATAAGGCATACATTCAGCAGGATCTAAACATTTTAGTTGGTTTATAAATTATACAGTTATTTCTACAATTATGTTAACCCTAAATCCTAATTGCACTGTCAACGTAATAGAGTATGGATGTTATTTTTGCTTTGTTTTGAAAGGTTTCTTTACCAATTAATGAATTCAATCAAACTACCCCAATCAAATCTACAATACACAACTAAATTACCAAACATTCAATCAAATTCAATAATCAAATTTCGGGAAAAACGTATGAACAACAAACATACCGAAAAAAGGTCTTTAATGAGGGCGACCGGTGATTCGCGACGCGGCGGTTGAGGGCGGCGAGGCGGCAGAGGGGTTGTTATAGGTTGGTTAGGATTTTAATTCGATGTATGTTTGTTATTTGTGTTTGGGTTGTTTGATTTGTTTCACGCGTTTCTCTTCTATTTTCCATTAAAAATGGGGAATTGAGAGATTGAGAGATTGAGAAAAGCTGTTAAGTTATTTAGTAAGTCTTGCTTGCGACGGGTCGTTATTTGTAACGGATATTTTGTGAGATAAAATGGGTAGAAAATGAGTTAGTGGAGAAAGGGGACCACATGAATAGTGTTACAGAGAGAGAAAAAGTGGGTATTTTATGAGAGGAAACGGTATCCGTCACAAGCTTGCGACGGATAGTGCCGTTGCAAATAAGAATTTGTATAAGTTATTTGAGGACTGGTAGATTGAGAGCTAATAGTAGATTGAGAGCTAATCCTATAAGCGTTTAATAAGATATTAGATATTAGATAGACGTTGATGATAATATAATTAGTAATACATGTCTTTTATTTATTATAATTAATAATTTTAGTATAAGTTTTGATTAGGTATGAGTGATTAAATATATATGCGATTATTTTGGAATATCAGTAATATAATGTACGTGTTTAGAAAATATGCATATAGCGTTAAAATTATAGTATGTTTTTGCGCCAAATTTTAGTTTAATAAATGGCAACGGTCAATACAAAACCGTTGCCTTAATTGTGTACAAAAAATACATATGGCAACGGTTTCTGAGTAGACCGTTGCCGTATGTGTTTTTTCTCTATATTTGGCAACGGTTGTTGTTAACAACCGTTGCCTTTTTTAATAGGCAACGGTTCTTTTTAATGACCGTTGTCATTTGTCCATGCCTAAAGTCATTTATGTACTAGTGTGAGCCCCGTCACATGTAATGTTATTGCTTCAGAAAAGAATTATGAGGTCGTAACCACTTCCCCAATCTTGGAGCCTACACCCATACCTGTTTTTACACCTCCCCCCATATTGGGAGCAATATTGAGGATACTCTTATCTTGCCTATTGCAGTAAATGGTTTGGGGAAGCCCTTGGTCAAGGAAGTCGTTGAACAACGGGGAGGACTCGGGATCTTGAGCTACAAAAGGGATGATGATCCGGATTTGGTGGATGAGGAGGACAAGAAGAGAAGAGAAGAGGAGAAGAAGAGTATTCCGCCACATATGCTTTGTGACGGAAAGGAGACGTGTTTGGCAATTCAAACAAACACGGTGGAGACTACGGCATATAGCCAAAAGCCGTGGTCCGAGATCTTCCGCATCTTTCGCGGATGAGTCTTTCAAGTTTTTAGTTTCCAAAGACAATTTCCAATTTTGTTGAGACTATTAGTTTTAGTTGCTTTAAGTTTTTAGAACATATTTTTTGCTCTTGTTGCGTAGTTAAGACAATTAGATCTGGACGGATACTGGATTCTTGCACATGTTTTGGGCGCATATATAATGTTTTTCAGGTTTGGGGAAGGCTAACTTGGTTGATACAAGTTAATTTCGAGAAGAAGAAGGCCACTGTAAAGGAAATCCAGTCGGCCGACCTCCACCATCAGTCGGTCGACCAGATCCCTGCAGATCAGAAGACACTGTAGTCTGACAACTGGTCGGTCGACCAGGGTGGAGGGTCGATGGACCACTTCACCTGTGCAGACTGTTCGTGATTTCTCGGGTAGCGGGCAAACGCCATAAGGGAGTTCTTTTCCTTATTATGTCCTTTGTGCTTCCACTTCTTCTCCTTTTTTCAAACCTTCAAATGCATTATCCATCACCCAAAACACGTTTAATCCTCGAAAAAGGTCTTTTCTTCATTTGACTTTTTCAGGTACTTAGAGTGGCACTGCTGGCCACCGAAACCTCCTAGCTTACGCTGGTTTGGGGATGTTTCCCATGCGCTTGAAAAATCCGGTGAGTTCTTTCCATTTTTCCTTGGTTTTTAACTTTTTGCATTTTTCCTTTATTTTTATAAAACTTTCACTTAGGCTAATGCACAATGGGGACATTGTGCGGTTTGGTTTGGGGAATGGTTTTGTGTCACATGCATTGTTCCCTTGCATTTTGTCACACGTTTATTGCATTTCTGTACTGCATTCGTTCTTATTTATTTCCCCTACATATACAAAAGAAAAATCCAAAAAAATAGAAAAATCTCAAAAATCTCAAAAAAAATGCACGTTTATTTTAGCATATAAGTCGAGTCGGAACGAGAGTATTTCAATGATGATCTTTGCTATCTTACATGTTTGTGCCTTTGCCATGCCTTGTCAATTTGTTTCAGTATAATAGTCATATGCATACCTACGAGTTTTTGTCAACTTGTGTTTCTTGAGACTTGACTTATACCTTGGCAATCTACTTTACATTCTGAGTTTTAGAGCTTTATTCCTGGTTTCATTCTTAAACCAGTTGCCTAGGATGTGAGTAGTACTCCCCTTGGAACATGTTACATCAATATACATAAACATGAACATGAATTGCTATATACTTGTTTACTATCTCGTTTTGTGAAGTCCTGGTACGTGCATTTGAGACCCCTTTTCTCTTATTTACCCATAAGCCCTACATAGCCAAAATTGTCTTTTTATCCCCCAAAACTACATCCTATACTTAGCCTACCCTTCCAAGCTAGTATTTGTGGTCATTGGAATTTTTTTGAGGCATCTTGGTTTGTATGCCACCTTGAGCAAAAAGAGAAAAGAAGGAATGAAAGAAAAAAGAAAAAAAGAAAAAAAGAAAAAAAAGAACAGAAAAAGAAAGAAAAAGAAAGAAAGAAAAAACGAAAAAACGAAAAAATCAAAAGAAACATGCACGTCAGTCGACCGACTGTCCCAATTGGTCGGTCGACCAACTGACAGAAACAGAAGTTCAAATTCGTTTCTGAAAATTCCTTTCTTTTACATTTTATCACTCCCGTACTTCAATCAAAATATTAGGGAGTCCTTTCTTTTATATAATGTGAGAGTTGTGCTACAAAAGAGCACTTTCATAATGTCAAAATTCGTGAAATATGTTGTTGGGAATCGGTTTTGCTAGCTTGGCTACTAACCCCACTTGTCCAAACACATCTTAACCTTTTTTACCTTTAACCTCACGTATCCTTCATTACCTCAATTGCATGTATCCGAGTTACTTAATGAGTATGTTTATACATGGTTGTAGAATTCTTCTTCATGTTAGATTGCAGGCATGTTTTCATGGGTCGAAGTTAGATGAGTGTCTTTCCAATATACTTCTTTCTATCTTCTACATACACTCACCCTATGCTTATTGTGCGATTCGAGCGTCCTGCGAGAGTCCATGGTACAAAGTCTCTATAGTCAATAGTTTTGCAAGTTTGACAACCCCATAACTCGTTTGCATGATATGGATACTTTCTCATTTTGACTTGGCATTGGTTTAGGCTTACATGTAAATTTCGCTCTGAGATTGAAATCGTTCCATTAGTTTAAGATCGAGTCTAATTCTTGCTTGAGGGCAAGCAAGGTTTGGTTTGGGGAATTTGATGCGTGTCTATTTTATGATGTTTTACATATATTTTAACACGCATTTTAGCGCTCATTTACGATGTTTTAGCCTTTATTTCCCAACAATTGTCTACTTTTGTGTTTTTACGCTCTTTTGCAGAATTGTGCGAAAAAGAGGCGATTTTATACCAAATTTCTACCCTCGGGATTTTTGCATAACCAAGGAACGAGAGGAAGCAACTCAAAGCGCGTACCAAGTACCATAAGATCAAATTTAGACGAATTCAAGGCTGACACACAGGAAAACCGGTTGACCGACTGACTACCATGGTCGGTCGACCAGAACACCTGTTATCTCAACCCAGATTTCAAATTACGAAGACTGAAGTCCACCAGGCCCGATAACCGGTCGACCGACCGCATCACCTGGTCGGTCGACCAAAGCGCAGTTCCAGAAATTTCCGTATAGCCCATACACGGATTAGGTTATTGATAATCACCTTTGTAATCTCTATTTAAACCTAAGACGTGATTAGGGATTGACATCTAGCTTTTTATCAGAGACAAGTTCTTAGTTTTACAATAATCCCCTATTAATTTTCTGTTTAGTTTCTCTAGTTTTAGCATTGTTCTTAGTATACATTCAATCTCTCCACGCGGATTCAATAAAGCTTCTTTATTTCTGCCCTAATCCTTATTCGTTAGTTCTCCTTTGATCTCAGTTTTGATATTGTTATCTTTATAGAATCATTAGCATCCGGTTTAGGTTAAAATCCCAAAGCTATATTGTTTATCGCATGCTTAGAACTATGTCTACTATGAATGCTGTTTTCCTAATAATTATTGTTGTTATTTCTGTATTCATGAGTAGCTAATTGCATATGTTAGGATGTAGGGAGTAATTTGCGTACATGGTATAACACCCGAGTCGGCCTGTAGCAGACCTTGGTCGGCCAACCAGCTTAACTGGTGGGGTGACTGAGGTAGTTGGTCGGTCGACTGGAATAGTTGGTCGGTCGACCAACCTCGTGTACGTTTTCAGACTGTTTTGTTTCGTTAATCATAACACCATATAATGAGACTGAAAGGAGACTTGTAGGGTGTTAGTAATAACTTACCCAAGATTGAAAGATAACGGAAGGGCATTGGTTAACGTTTTAAGACGGCTAGGTTACTTAAGACTGAAAGGTATGTGACCTAGAATTTAGGAATCACCTTATTGTTGACACCCAATATTCGTGAGACCTAGGAACTAATATCATAGGCCGAAAGGAGCTATTAGGTATCATAGACCGAAAGGATATGTTACACCCCTTACGCGACTGCAATACATGTTGACTTAGGATTTTTACCATCGTAGCTCTTTATTACCCGAACATCCTAGCATTCGTTTTACTATTGTTTTATTTCTATCTTTATTTTCGTCTTATCCTTGTCTTTATTTTATATAGTCTTAGTAACAATCATTCAAACCCCCAACTTGTTACATTTAAACATTGACCTTAAACAATAAACACTCCCCACCTCCTTGTGGTTCGACCCTGGACCTTCGCTATCTAGTTTAAGCCGAGGTTTTATAAATCTTATCTTAGGCACCCCTCAACGACGGGTGTCAATAATATTATTATTATTATATTGTTATTATTATATTATTATTAGTAACTTATTATTGTTAGTATAGTATGGGTTGTAATAGTATATTAAGTAATTTATTAATTTGTTTTAGTTGAGGGTTTTCTTTTGAGTCGGGAAATTTCCTTTTAAGGAAAATTCTATTTTGGGAAAGTTTTCATTTTGGGAAACTTTCCACTTTTAGAAGGTTACTATTTATAGTAGGTTTACTTTGTGATATGGGGGTTTGGGAAGATTATTAATCGTTACATAATATATGTTTAGGTGACGGTTTCCGCGTGGAACACTTATAGCAGTTGTTCGGTTGATTTTGTCTTGCTGCAATTGAGGTAGGAGAATAACTGTGAATGTTAGCTAATATGAGTTTTATACTTCATATTGTTTGATTAATGGTATATGTTATTAATTCATTGTACATCCCTTATGATGTGGAGATGAGATATTGGATCTTGTGATATGGAGCGGAGGTATTGGGTCTTGTGATATGGAGGGGAGATATTGGGTCTTGTGATATGGTGTGGAGTGATATTGGGTCTTGTGATATGGCGTGGAGTGATATTGGGTCTTGTGATATGGCGTGGAGTGATATTGGGTCTTGTGATATGGAGACGGGGATATGATGTGATCTACTACAATTTATGTCTTATTTATGTTTTCCTACTCAACCTCGTGGTTGACCCTGTGTGTTCGTGATCACCATTGATGAACCAAATTATTGGGGAGCAGATTGACAGGTACTTGAGACTATGGGAGCTGAAAGGGAAGGGAGAGCTTGGATCCGGACCAGACTAGAGTCTAGATCACCATAGTTATTCTTTTACGAGTTGTTAGAACTTTTCACTTATATTTATGGAACAGTTGTAAGGACGTTGGTTGACTTTTAATATTTAATAAAGTACTGTGATCTTTCCCTTTTTGTTATCTACTACCTCGGTATTCCGAGATGGTAACACCCTTACTAATCCGGGGAGTCCTAGTCCAGGCCCCTGAATAAATGGGGGTGTTACACATTAGCACCTTTCAATCGAACATGTTAGGTACAGGTGAATTTGCTCGATCGAATGATTTGGGCAAGGAGAACACTCAATCGAATGAAGTGACAGTTCGATCGAGTGATGTTGATGAGGAAAGTGTTCGATCGACTGCTGCTGACCAGGAAGTTATTCGATCGAGTGATATCCAGGCTCGATCGAGTACAGTGATTGTTGTGATCAATGATTCATCACCCATATCTGTTTTGGGTGATAATAAGAAGGTACACACAGATCGCTCCTATTCGATAGACGATAATGCTATTCATCTTCTTGTTTTTGATAGGGTTTCCTTTATCCCTTCTGTCAAATCATATTCTGCTGTTGTTTTGGCACCTCCGCCCCAATCTAGGAGCAAATTGGAGGAACATCGTTTTGTTTCTTCCTACACAGGTCTTGAAAGGTTAAACGACCCTGGAGGAGGATTTAAAGACTATGTTCCACCCAAGACGAAGCTGCGACAGAGGTCGGAAATGGTGTGGTTAATGCTGTAATGAGCCGTTGCTCGTCTATTTCTGTACTTTGGAGACTAGTGGTGAATCTGATGACCGCTGAAGTGATTGCATTCTGTCAGAAGCCTAGTTACAGGATTTTAAACTTATTCTAATAAAAGCCGGGTTTGCAACCCCGTGCGAAGTGTAATAGACAATTGAATTTTTCGACTTAGACTACTTCTTCATTTTGCGTTTTAGACAATTTTCTTTTATCCGTAGTTGGACAACTAGTCAACCCAGACAATTTTTAAGTTTTCGTAGTTGCATCGTTACATTAGTTGGTGTTTTTTGCAGGAACATGATGAATACGAAAGAGGAAAAGAATCAAGAAGTAAAGAGAGCTCATCAAAGACGAAGCATAACTCGATCGAGTGAATTTCAGTTCAAATTCACTCGATCGAAAGGAATTCGAGGAGCAATCACTCGATCGAGTAGTACCATTTTACTCAATCGTGTGAAATGCCGCCTGCTTTAGCTTCTGGTTGGGGGAAGCGCGCATTTTGTGAGTTCCTATTTCTTTTTTCCAACGTTTTGCATTTAGCTTTCTTTTTATACAAGTTCCCTTAGAAACATGTATTAGGCTGTGTGCCCCCTTTCTCCTTCTGTGTTGTTGTATGTTGTAGCCAATGAGGACATTGTCTATTTTGGTTTGAGGAGGAGTATCGCATCCTTTTGCCTTTTCCATGTTTTTTTTTCAAAAAAATACACGTTTATTTATGCATATAGTCGAGTCGGATTGGAGTTAATTGATGATGGTATTGCTCTATAGATCATTTCGTTGCTTTTCTTTGTATTTTTCACCGCCATTTAGCAAAATCTTTTAAAGTCGTATCTCGAATTTTGTCTTGAAATTTTTACTTGGACTATTAGACTTGACTTGTGTTTTGGCAACCTACTTAAAAATCTGAGTTCTAGAGCCTATAACTGGTGATATTCATGACCGTTTTATCTAGGATTGAGAGTAGTACTCCCTTCATTTCATCGCACTTCACATGCATGACTTTTGATTGCTTTTTGCCTACACGCATGGTTTTGTGGTTGGTATCACATGTTTGGAGAATACTTGCATTCCTCTTTCTCATTTTACCATTTAACTCAACATTTAGCCAAAAACTGCCAGTTGACCTATAAACTACACCCAAATTTTAGCCTACCTTGTGTCAAGCTAGTTTAGTGTTGTTTTGTGGTATACGTTCATTTGATCAGTTGTGGTTCGTTATTCATT
The DNA here is from genome assembly GCA_029255685.2 of Silene conica. NCBI lineage: Eukaryota > Viridiplantae > Streptophyta > Magnoliopsida > Caryophyllales > Caryophyllaceae > Silene > Silene conica. Next base: position 24,021,034 of record CM055317.2, on the reverse strand, counting down.
TCGGAGTTGGTAATTGAGAAATTTGGAGCTCGTAACTTGGAATTGGTCGGGATTCATGAAATTAGCGAAGAAAAGAAAAAACAAAAAAAAAAAGAGAAAAAGAAAGAAACGGAATTGTATTCCCGTGCTCACTTCATATCTTTGGGAGTTAGAATAAGCTTAATAAGCTAATCATCTTTTGCTCCAATTCAAGTTCCGTGGTTATTTGAGTTCTATGCCAAGCATGGGATCGTGTTTGTTGTAAGTAAGAAAGACGGTTTTACTTTTGATTAAGATTAGGTAGCTAGCTTGACGTTTTACCTCCTCTTTTCCATATTGTTTTTTGCCTCTTCCTACCCATTTTACCTCACATAACCATAACTTGCAAGTATTTGACATGTGATAGTCCTTGAAGGCTTGATATGCGTGTGTACGGTATTAGAATCATTCGTCATACTAGTTGCATTGCGTGATTTGTTGGTCGCAGTTAGGAGAGTGTCTTCATTTTTCTTATCTTTCTCTCTTGCATATAATTCTTACCCTTGTTTGATGAGAGAAGAGTGACCCGGGAGAGTCCGAATATACAAGTCTTGCAAAGTCAAAATGTCCAAGTTGTTTTTCAAGATATGCATAAATTCGTTGCTTTAGTATTTAGCTTTTTGGTGATTGATCATTTGCATTGAAGTAGTTAGCATTTGACTTATAGCTAGCTCTAAAATGTACTCATTTCCACTAGGTTCATAGTAGTTTCATTTACTATACGCACTCGCATTTCGTTTGCTTGAGGACAAGCAAAGGTTTGGTTTGGGGATATTTGATGCGTGCATATTATTTACACTTTCTAGCGTCATTTAGCACGCATGTTTAGGCATTAACATATGATTTCTATCTTGTTTTGCCTCGAATTTGCTTCTTTGTGTTTCTATTGCTATTTTGTAGGAATAAGCTAAGAAGCGATGAAAACCAAGCTAAAACTCGTCCCAAGTGCTTTCAATTAGAAGATGGAAGTTGTAATAGGCCTTATAAGCATTGGGAAGCGCAAATCGTTCAAGTGAAAGGCTACTTGAGGTGCGGAAAATGAAGAATGGGAGCTAAACAACCAAGGAAGAACTTCAACTTTCTGGTGCCTATTTTGGAGAGCCATATCTCGAGTTGTACAACAGATAATAAGGTGATTCCAATTGGATATGAAATCTTATCCTCTTAGCTTTCCAACGCCACTAAGAATGCTTGATTTTAATGATTAACGAATAAATGGCAGCCGTTTGAAGTTCAGTGCGCGAAGCAGGAATTACTCCCTGAGAAGTCCTCGATCGAGTCTGTAATCCATTCGATCGAGGGGTTTTGATCTGTAATCCATTCGATCGAGGGGTTTTTATCTGTAATCCATTCGATCGAGTCCCTAATCACTCGATTGAGTACTTTGGGTCCTTAATCTACTCGATCGAGTGGGTTTGAAGCTCGATCGAGTAAATCACTAATGGGCTTTGGTTTCCCTGCTTCCTTTTCTAGGTTAGATTTTGACTTAACCTAATCTGTCTTATAAAAAGAGATGAGGTTAAGGTAAAAAGAAGATCTCACACACCACTTTTAATCTCTCTTAGTTCTTGTCACTGTAAATTTCGGGATAGCTTTTTCTTCCTCGTTCTTCCTCCTTTCTTGCTCGGAATTCTTGTAACCATTTCTTTACCTTTAATCTCTTTCTGTTCTTTAATTTCTTGTTCATTTTTCTAGTTTAATTCATTTTTTTATGTCTTTTGTTAATCGCATCTCAATGGTTAGTTTAGAATCTCAAGCCATGTGTAGCTAATTTCGTAATATGTTAGGATGAGGGAATCACGGTAATAATGTAATAAGATTCACATGTTTAGTCTATTTTGTGACGAGGTTTGTTTATAAGCAATATAATTATAAAATAGTTGATTGAATGCATGCATGAGACCGGTTTATCTAGTAAAACTCCGCCTGGATCAAAAGATTGGTAGAGTAGGCTTGCTTAGGACAATCTATATAACCTATCTGGATAGAAAGATTGATAGGGGAGTCTAGGGTAATTTCAGACCAAAAGGACATTAATCGTTCCCACCTTATCATAGAATTGACTGACTTAGCACTTTTATATTATATGAATTACCGTGGTGACCTGAATCCTAGCATATACCCTTTTACATCGTTTAGAATCGTGTTTTTAATCATCTCCTTTTATTCTTCGTTTTCTTTTTCTTGTTTAGTTACTTTTACCAATCCAAAACCCCCGATTTTTGTGACTGAACAATTTAAGGTCGCAAATGGAATTTTACCTCCATGTGGATACGATCCCTACTTCCACTAGCTTATAGTTAGTAGACTTAGGTCTTTATCTTTTGTGCATAACGACACGCATCACTCTATGCGTACAGCTTAACGTGACTGGACTAACAAAGAAGGACGCAACAACCAGACACGCAGGAAGGCAGAGAAGTAAAGCTAATAACAGCAGAATACTAGAACACCCTGTAGCAAGTGAGGTACTATAGCAACAGAGGTGCAGTAGAACAGGGGTGAAGTAGCAATAGGGGTGCAGTGGTAGAGTTGCAATAGCTTCAGACTAGCAGTATAACAGAATATTAGTAGCCACAAAATGTTAGAGATGCAGTAACAAAAGGTTAGCAATGCAGTAATAGGTTACACAAAACATCACATCAACAACTAGAGTGAATGTAGTCCAGTAACAGCAGCTAAGACAGTAGCATTAGAATGGCAGAATTGTTGTAAGTTCAGAATAAAAGAGAGACCACGCAACAGTAAATGGTAACAGCAGCAGTTCAGAAAGTGAAGAATCAACGTAATTTATATTGATGGCAAAACTGATTACACCTACAGAGTTTATATGTTAATTGTACACAATAACTGTAACACCCCAAGAGTATGAGAGGAAAGTTGTCAACATGGGGAAAATATATGAGATTGTGTGGAGATTTGTCCCACATGGGTAGAATGTGAGACTTGTGATATGTTTATAATAGCTTCCACCCACCACTTAGTAACAAGGCCTTGTGTTTTTGGGCTTAAGTGAGGACAAGTATTTGGATCAAAAGGTACACATCCCATCTTATTGGGGTTGAGTTATGACCGTGGTGGGTCGGGTTGTTACAATAATTAATTCCTAAGACTAGGTACATTATGCTACTAAAGAGGAATGCAAAGCCTCAGCTTAACAACTAAATTTGGCTAACAAGATACAATATTATAGGAGGAGAAGTAGCATATGCGTGGACTAACTTGTTGAGTATGATGTGGGGATCTTTGCAACAGGATGGATATCCTTAATACGGAAAAGCAGTAACAGCATACCTAGTAACAACACAAAAATTACCAGCAGACTATGCTACAGCGGGTGGAATACAAAGACTCAGCTTAACAACTAAATTTGGCTAACAAGATACATATAGGAGGGGAAGTAGTATATGCGTGGACTAACTTGTTGAGTATGATGTGGGGATCTTTGCAACATGATGGATATCCTTAACACAGAATAGCAGTAACAACATACCCAGTAACAGCATAGAAATTACCAGCAGACTATGCTACAACGGAATGACAAAAGCAGCTAGCAATGATAATCCTTAACGAAATGATAAACTTTAAAAATATGAGATGGTTGTATATTGGACAGAGAGTGCAGAGAAGGAATAACAACCAAGTACACAGGAAGTATGCAGTCAATAGAATTGAAACAGTAGAACACGTTCAACAACAGCCCTCAACTCCATGACTTCACATAACAACAACATACCATGAACTAACCCACAACATATACATGCTCTATTCATCATCCGTTCACACTAATTTCATGAAAAACACATGTCAACTCAATTTAAGACAAAAAGTCGAGTTTCCTCATCAAGGTCACCTTTTTACGCATTTTCTTCGCTTGAATCTTCGACCAAATATGTGTCCTCCTTAAGGTCCTCGAGATTAGCACCTTAAAACAAAGAAAAACGAGTTAAACGGATAGAATTCACGAAATTATGAAACAACCAAAAATTACCCATTAATATTTATGAAATTTGAAGAGATAGAAATGACGGGAAAGACGTAAGGAACGCGATGGCGAAAGAATTACCACGTTTGGACATAAAACGAAGTCGGAATGTCGAAAATGGTGAAAGACGAGTTTTTCTCCATTTTTGAAAGCTTTGGGTCAAGGTTGATGATAATATTAGTTGTGAGGAAGGTGAGTGGAAATTTCCTTTCTCTTTTCTTTTTATGCACAATTTAAGTTGAGTTGGGATTTTATTAGAACGGGAATGCCAAGTGCAGATTTCATTCTACGAATTTATTTCCCTTAAAATAGAACTTCACTATTTTTATTCTAAAAATAAATTTATGAAATTAATTAAATTAAAATATAAATTTCCGAAATCGATTTAAATTATTAAAATATAATTTCCGAAATTTCGGGATGTTACATATATGTCATACATATATAATAATCCAAGAATAATTCAAAATATCGTATATAGTGAATTAATCTACTATTATTCTAAACCATTTAAAATAATAAGGTATCAAACAATAAAATAAAATACCTTAAACACTTTACGATATTAAATTTAATTGATAAAAGAAGCCAAAAACAATTTTCGGTTAACATAGAATTTTCCAAAAAAAAGTTTCCAAAAACATCTTTTTTATATAAAACGGCCTGGAAATCAATCTAAACGTTCAAATCTAGCTTAAAAACCACAACCTTGCTTTGCATTCCAGTTTAGAATGTCGTTTATACTCGAGCAACACTATGTTTTCAATAAAATCCGACACTCAGACCTGGGAAAAAAATTGTGACTGGAGAAAAATGGCGTTTTTTTATTTATATTCGGTGCTTATACAATTATTTTCGGCCAAAATATTTTATTCATTATCGTATAATAAACAAAAACAAACAAATTTCATTAATACATTAATTATCATACAACAAATGTAATAATCAAATTTTTCGGGGAGGATTTTTTCTCGTATAAAAATCGATTTATATTGTGCTTGTTCAATCTTTATTATATCAACAAATAAATCATATAAACTAAGTCAATTTAACATTTAAATTAACAAAATTTCGCCGAAAAACATAAAGAACTACCGATTTTAATATGAAGAAAATAAAAAAACGATTTAACATCCTATGAAAAATCAAGTACATACATATTAAAAAAAATTTGAAGCTTATGCTCTGATACCACTTGTAGGAAATATCGTATATTTCATAATGAGATTAATCGTATTAATGTCATAAAGAATGAATATATTAAAATTAACTTTAATATGAATGCAACCAAAGTAATTAAATCGATATAAAGAGGTAAGAAATAACCTTTGGTCATTTGCTTATGGCCTAAGAACAACCTAGAATAAAAGATTCCAATCTAGAAATTCTCTTACCAATTGCACGTAAGATATGATCCAAGAAATATGTCTTGCACACAATGCTTTAGGTCTGTACCTCACGTTTAGTGTTTTTCGTATGACAATTGCTAGTTGTCTTGAACTAGGATTGTGCAAATCTCAACCGGCTGAGATGCCTTTAAACGGCTCAATCACACGGTCCTAAAAACATCCACAAAATCGAGTCCCAACTTGAATAAAACTCTCTTTTTGGAGGTTGATATATTTATCTATTAAATCATAATTATGTGAACCGAAATAAACAATTATCTTGGCCGTGTATCACGTTTTGAGTAGGATAACTATTTTTCTGACACTTATGCTGTAACACTCCTTATTTTTTTATTATATCCTATTTTAATATTTACTTGAACGTGTTTGATAATATTTAATTAGTTATATTCGACAATTAATTATCGAATACGCGTTTTATATTTTATATGTTATAAGTATATGTCGGTAATGGGTAATTAGTCATCGATGCATGTGTTGATGTTATTTGGGCCTCGAAATGCGTGCCAAAGGCTGAATGGCCCAACTCGACACAATCACCTAACACGTTCAAAGCTAAACAAATAAAAAGAAAAACAACAAATCCTATCAGCCACCATATATAAACCAGTCTCGAAAACCTAACCCTAGCTTTTAGCACCTCTCACCCTCACATAGATCTGCTGCCGTCACATCAGGGAATGAGAAAGGAGGTTCACACGGTGGGTTTGGGTGGTGGAAGGCGGTTCGTTCTCACCAAAAAGTAAGTATGTTCGACACCATCTTCGTACCTGTTGCTTCCTCTCTGTTTCGTACAGCCTGTTTGTGTTATTTATGTAGGTTATCGTTCATGTGTTGGTATAGGGGTTATGTAGGGTGTGTAGTAGTTATGTTTGAACCCTAGCGTGGTCGTCGTTGACCGCCGTGACCGTCAGAATGAGTGGTTTAAAGGGGGTGGCTGAATCAGTGTCTAAACCGTTATCAGAATACCGACTGAACATGAGTATTTGCAATGGATTTCGATTAAGTTACGGGTTACGATTGTTATGGGTAAATGATTTATTCGGTTGGTTGCAGTCAGAAGAGATGGATGGTGGTCGTCACAGTGGTTGAGGGTGGTCGTGTCTGTTATGGTGGTGGGTTTCGTTAGGTGTCGTATATGGTGAAACTGGGATATTTTGTGGTGTTGCTGGGTTTGTGGCACGATATTGCTGCTGGTGGTGGTAGTCGACGAGCCCTGGCCTCCTCCCTGGAACCACCGTGGCTCAGGGACGAGCCTGGTGGTGCCGGCGAGGAAGTCAGTTGCTGATGTCGGTGCTGCAGGTGGTGGTTGACAGGGGTTCTCGGGGTTTTCAAAGGCTGGGTATGTGGGCTGTTTGTACGGTTGGTTTCGTTTGTGTTGCGTGAGATTGTCGTGATTAGTATCAAGTAGTTAATGTTTTTTTTATATACTTATTACACAAGCATGGTTAGTATTAGTTATTGGTTTATTATTATTATTATTATTATTATTATCATTATTATTATTATTAAAATTATTTTGGTGTTAGTATTTTACTACTAATTTAATAATAGTCGTTATTGGATAGTTGAAGTTTATGAGTCGGGAAAAAATGATTAAGTTAGGGAAGTTTCTATTTATGGAAACTTTCCATTTATAGTGGGTTTCTATTTTTGGAAACTTTCCATTTATGGAAGGTTTCTAATTATAGTAAGTATTGGTTGTTACGGGATTCGGGAGGATTATTTATTCTTTATGTATATGTGTTTAGGTAGCGGGTTTCGCGTGGAATATTTTTAGCAAGCCTTGGACTTACCTGCATACCTGCTATTTGAGGTAGGGAAACTACTGGTATACGATGATGTGTAATCTGTTCTTATTTGATATCACAATGATGTGTAATCTGTTATTATTGGATATCCAGCATGCTTGCTATTTATTATCATGTGATCGTATATTGTGTTATTTATATCATTCTGTGATGTGTATACGAGGAGATAAAGGGTCTGTGATTGGCGCGGAGATAAAGGGTCTGTGATTGGTGCGGAGATAAAGGGTCTGTGATTGGTGCGGAGATAAAGGGTCTTGTGATCGGTGCGGAGTTTATTTGGCGTTGGATCGGTGCGGAGTTTATTTGGTGTTGGATCGGTGCGGAGTTAAGGGATGATTGATCCCAATATATATATATATATATATATATATATATATATATATATATATATATATATATATATATATATATATATATATATATATATATATATATATATATATATATATATATATATATATATATATATATATATATATATATATATATATATATTATAAGTTTGTTGATTTATTTTTCCCTACTCAACCTCGTGGTTGACCCTATGTATTCGTGATCACCTGTGATGAACCAATTTATTGGGGAGCAGATTGACAGGTGGCTGAGACTAAGGGGAGCTATGGGAAGGAAGAGCTCGGATCCGGACCAGACTAGAGTCTAGATCACCTTAGTCAGTTTAGCATGAGTTGTATTTTCATTTTATAAGACAGTTTGGATTCAGTTGTTAAGAACATGTTATGAGTTTAACTTCTAATTAAAGTACTGGTTATCTTCCCTATGTATCTACTACCTCGGGAAACCGAGATGGTGACACCCTTATTTATCTAAGGAGTCCTAGTACAGGCCTTTAAATAAATGGGGGTGTTACAAAGTGGTATCAGAGCGAACGATCCTCAGGCCTAAACCAAATGAATAATAATTAATATAGGAAGAGTCAAATAAAATGAACCCAGAGATGGGACTGATAGGAGCCCCAAAAAGGAACGGGATGAGTTAGGGGCCCCCTCACACCAAACCTGGGCCCTTTCTATTCTGTCTCGGGAACCCAAAGAGAGTAATTGAAGACTGGGGTAGGCTATGTAATGACCTGGTTATATTGTGCTAACGTCCTTGCAGGAGAAGAATGAGGTAAGTCATATGTGAGTTCTGATTAAGGATATGTGTGATATGAACTGTGGATTGATATGGATAAGTGAATTGAAATTATCAGAGTTCGAAGTGGTATTGGTTGGACCATGATTAGAGTGACGTGATCATATGATTTTGATATTTTGGAAGTGTTCATACGATTATCTGTTATTTAAATGACTATCGTTATTACATGATTTTGAGGTTTAACTTCTTGTAAGGATGAGTAATTCTGTTGATCTTATTAGCATGTGCTATAGTGATCCATATTTAGTGATATGCGGAATATATTGCCCAAGCTATGAATGTATATAGATATGTGTTGCATATATCGTACTTAAGATTTTATGCCTACTATACGCATTTAAAGTTGATGTGAAGTTCGTAATCAATATGGGACCTCATAGTAGCTTATAGTTTATGTTTCCGTACCTGGATAAGTTATGATTATGCGATAGTTGAACCTAGTTTCTTTAGATACACATGTATAACAATCAAGTTACTTAGTTGATCCTACTTTCAGAATTGAAATCCTTAATTACCGTGATCCAGATAACGAGTATGGTAATAATGAGAAATGAATGTTAATACTGTACAAGCGATGTGAAGTTGTAAAAGAACCAAATTGTTTTAATAAGTTTCCTGGATGTTACCTTGTTTGTACAGGATGCCATCTTAAATGTGTTCTATATTTGAGTATGAAAAGTTTATGTATGACAACCTCCTGAGTTGGTGTTACAATGCTGCTAGTTTCATGTTAATAGGAGTTATATTTTGAGTGAAATAAATCTTTTAGTTGACAGTGGTTAGATTGTTACTGCACAGTCTCGTTTGACCATCCTGTTGTGAAAGAAATCATTTAAAACTTGGTTATTGTTTATGCATAATTCCACCTCTACTGTTCAGAATATGCCCTTACGTCTTCAAGATGATAGGCCATGCAAAATCTTAATGAGTCGTTAATTAATTGTGAATCCTGCGAGTTGCCTAATTTTCTGTTAATTGCTGTGAAGTTCCTGTTCAGACCGATTGAGTTATGAATATGGTATTAAATAATTCCCTTGAGATATGCTTTCAATTCTTTTCCTACGATTAGTTAATTCTTACATTAATCAACTGTTATTTATTTATGATTCTTGTAAGTAGCTGCAGAATGTTTAGTAGGTAAAGCTGTGAGGTATGAAAGTTTCATATAAAAGTTTAATCAAATGTGAATTATGTGATGTGACCATGTGATATCCTGATTTGGCCTTAATAACATGAACAGTAGGCGTATGGTATGAGTATGAATCCTCACTATATGATAGCGTAACCTTGTTTATTTCGTTAATTTTATTATAGAATCGTTTCCAATTATGTGTCTAGTATTACGACCTCAAAATAATTATGTGTTGCTCGTATGTGATGTCAAAAGTATGATTACCTGAGGAGAGTCTTGTCAAGTGGCAGAATGAAACTTAACTGGTAAGCCTATTAGCATGATATAGTAATCTCATGGTTATATGTGATTGTGATTATTTGAACAATGTAAATCTTGTTGATGTTCTTTCGAATATTGATGGTTTATCTCTGTCTAGTTCCCTGTGATTATAATCTTTATAACTTTTCAAGCATGTTATTATACCAAACAGTGAATTGCATATTGTATATTACGACCTGATCACGATGTGTTGAAATATCAATTGTTGACATATGGTTTATGGAAGTACCAGTCTGGTGAATTCGTTTACTTTTATCGTTAATTTTGTTTTCATAATTCATGAACTACAAGATCGATGTTTTAGTAAAGGAGAGGCAGAATGACTCCGTGTAGTCTTGATTCGATCTATAACTTGTAAAATTTGTCTTTGATTCGTGTTTATAAAATGTCACAAATTACCGCTTCAATGTTTCAAAAGTTTCAAAAATGTTCTCAAAGTGATGATTACCCATGATGACGCTTGATCCTTTAATAATTATGATAATTGTTTGCAATATGACAAATTCTTTACTTACGGTTGATGAAAGCATGCCCGAATGCTTAATTGTTGCGCTTTATATAAACCTTTATGTTGTAAGACATGTATTTTATTAGTCTCTTGATAAATGATGTAAGTTGAGTTATACCTAAGTGATCTTGATAACTATTTAATACTTGGAAATGTTATACGGTTTTGTGAGTCTATGAATGGTGTATGTCCTGTGAGATATGTCAATGCTCCATGTTTGATTCTGTTAATAAATTTTATCCTATGCCTTTTCTATAATATGTTTACGAACATGAAATGTTTTAAACGGTCAAGTATGGACTATGAGCTCTGGGTTGTTTACGCTGTTGTGAATATATGGACTTTGTGTTAAAAACTTCAGTGATATGTAAGTGTTGGCTACTCTGAATCTGTTTTACTACGTAACACGGTTTCTATCTATCCTAATACTCTTGTCATTGCTCGAGTTTATATATGTTTACGTGATTATTGCTATGAGTTCCTCACGAGTAGTTATTTGAGTTGAATATTAGTATTTGTTCTTTTATGTCGGTTGTTAATATTTTCTTTTGATGAGAATTGGTTGTTGGTTGGAGTTATGAGTTATTAGGCCGTTGTGCCACCGTGTGCTTTCGGTTAAGTGTGACCTTCTTTATTGAGTCATATTCTGGCCGGGTTTGAAATCAACATTGAAATGGAAGTATTGATTGCGTGTCTATTCCGTTGGTTCACTCACCCCTTGTCTTTGGTCTTAGATTCGACGACGAGTGCGATACTTGGTTACTTGAGGTAAGATGGTATGAGTAAAGTAATGCGTAAGACTGTTTATGAGCTGAGATTTTTATAATGAGGTTACGGGGACGTAACCATGTCTTAAGGAGGATAGGATTGTAAAATCGTAATGATTTTATGATATGGCAAGTGGTTATGACATGTCTATGTGGGTTATGGTGATTGTTTAAATTTGATGATCCTGATTACTTCTGTTCATAGTAATGTTTTGTGTTTTGTGATATATCCTTTAATTTAGTTATACGCTAAACTTTGGGGACAAAGTTTTCTTAACGAGGGTAGAATATAATTAATTATCGTATAATCAATTAATTTTAATATCGCATATTAAAACTTATATCATTTATAAATATAACATACTCCCTCCTATTCATAATAACCTTCCCTATTTCCTTTTTCGTCTATTCACAATATCTTCCCTATTTCCTTATTTAGTAAAGTTTTTATACATATTTTATTCACCTCACCCCACCAAATACCCCACCATACTCATACTTTATACTTATTTTAATCACCTTACTCACAACAATTACCCCACAATACATACACTCTCTCCAATTACCCAACCTCACACCAATACTTTCCAATATAATAATCCCCTCCTTATTCTCCGTGCCTTCCCCGAATAGGGAAGGTTATTACGAATAGGAGGGAGTATATATTTATTTAGAAGAGTAAAATGTATTTTACTCCCCTTTGAAATCAAAATTTTTAAAATTACTCCCTTTTGAAATTCTTTCCTAAAATTACTCCCTTAAGTTGCATTTTTTTTACTAAAACTACTCCAAACTCCACTTTTAGTGACTTATTGCGTCTATTTTTGAACATATTCCGTTTGTGACTTAGCCAATCTCTACTTTGGAAGGTATAAATATATTGAGAAATGTAAGGGAGGTTCAAAAACAGAGGAAATAAATCAACTCAAATCGGTTTTTTGAAGCAAATTTAGGAAAAAATGCAATCTAAGGGAGTAATTTTAGCAAAACTGCAATTTAAGGGAGTAATTTTAGGAAAAAATTTCAAAAGAGAATAATTTTAAAAATTCTGATTTTAAAAGGGAGTAAAATCTAATTTACTCTATTTAGAATTAACATTTTAATTCATTTCTCCTACTAATCATTTAATCGTATTAAATAATTATTTGTTTTATTTCTATGACTAATATTTAGTCAATTTAGGCATCTATGTAATATATCAGTATATCATCACATTTCTTGGAACCATCCTTTAGGTGTGACCGATAGGGACCAACTAATCACCACCATCAGTATGACATTAACGTCAAACTTCTAGCAAAGCCAACGGTTACTGACTTACGTTAATTAATTGATAAATATACAAAGTATCCCTTTGTGATCATGTAATAGATTTATATTGTAGTCGAACTAACTGTGGAAGATGTTGGGATAAGTATCCTCAACATTAGTGCGATCACATGATTTTATTATTTATTATAAAATCATAAAATCTCATGTATATTTATATACTGAATACGGAAGGGATGATAAATTATTAAGTCGACTGATCGTCATTTACCGTTAATGATTGACTTTAAATAGTTTGACATTATCGTCATATGATGGTGGTGATCAGTTGAACCCCTATGGTCACACCTAAAGGATGTTACCCGAAATTGTTAAGATTAATAATTCGTATACGATATGAATTTATTAATGCCCCAATATGAACGAGATAGATGAGAGGTACGTTTCTCGTGATATTATGATTATACGTGATTCGTTTATAATAAAATAAGTAATTATTTTATAAACGATAAGAATTATCGTATATTTTATCGGTAAGGGTTATCGATTAGTAGTGATTACAATGAGTTGTGAATCACGAGATGAATATGAAATGACGAGTTTTACGAAATAAATTGGTAATTTGTACTTAAATGTTAAGTAATATTTATGAAATATAAAATTGTATTTAAATTGGTTAGATACATATTTTGAATTGCCTAATGTCATATTTCATGTGATATGTCACACATGTGACATTCTACATTTGACAAATTATAAAACTTAAAATGGAACCCATTTTATGTTATGTGCGTGCCGTGTATATGTATGTGTGTATGCATGGGTGATGATTGTTTTATCTTATTAAGAATAAGGAAAATAATTATACCCTAACCTAGTCTTATGTTGATATGACTAATGCTATTATGGAAAAGAGGAAAAGTAAATTACTCTTCTCTATTGTGCATGTGTGTGTGAGCCGTGTGCTATGTGAAGAAAAGAAAGAGTTTTCTTTTCTTATTTTTTCCTATATAATGCACAATATACCCATCACATAACAACTAGTTCATTTTTGTAGTATATGTTGGACATATTCATCTTAAATAACCACTCATAATAATACTATCTATTTTGTACTAAGTATTTTTCTAGTAGTAGAAAAACCTATTTTCTTAGGCATATTAATACTAGATATATAATTAGATTTTTTAGTTTTGTCATTTCGGATTCATCTTGGGTGTATTTTTGGGAGGACTTCTACTCTTGGAGTCTCGGATTTCATCCCGTTTTCATAGCTCAAGAACGGTTTTTGGTAGGTGACCAAAACCGTGCCCTTAGTGCCATTTCCGCAATGTAAGGTTTCGAATTTACCTTGCCTGCATAAGGTCCGAGTTTTATTTTATGAGTTAAATAAAACCTCATCATATAGAATATGATTTAATTTCCGGAAATACGATTTCCTTCAAGTGGTATCAGAGCAATACGGTTGTTGCATCCATAATCGGTTTATTTTTTTCTGAGTAAATTAGATTTACAAACAAAAATCGAAATTTTGTGTTTTATATGGATAAATCACGAAAATTATTTTTGCGTGTTAATGTTTCTGGTCCTAAAATGTTTTTAGGACATAAAATAAATTTTATGGATGATATTGTTCATTTATTTAATTATTCTTTATTATAATACAATTTATATGATGTGCTTATTAAGGGGAAAATAGTTACATTAACTTTCTGGTCCAGATTTTTTAGTATGTTCTCACATGCTTATTTTATATTGTGAATATGAATTTTCGTAATTTATGAAGGCTTTTTGCATGGACTATGAATTTTAATAGTTAAAATGTCATAATATGAGAATAAACGGGTAAAAATAGTTAAATTGTGAATTTGACTACGAAATGTTTTGGCGATGTCAGATGGAATATTTACCGTGTTCATGTAAATATTTAGATTCTATTATCACATATTGCATGATTAATGATTTTTAGTGTAAAAATCGTATTAATAGTGACTAATTTCGGCTTAAATAGTTTGAGTTGGAATTTGGCCATAAATATTTAACACAATGTCATATATCATATTTACAGCATGCATGTAATTTTTGGGATTTTATTATCTAATATTGCATGAGGTACGATTTTAATAGTTAAAATCGGGTAAAATGTGACATAATTTGTTAAAAATAGTAAATGTTATTATTATGGCCTAACAATTCACCCATAGATATCATATGAGATATGTTCATCTGAATATTTTTCTTGGGGGCTGAAAGTGTCTGCATTTTTAATTATTTATTTTATAAAATGAAGTTGAATAATTGAATTTTAAGAGTCATAAAGCATTTTTTAGACTTGGGGCAGCGTTTTTCTGACCATATCAGATTCAAAAGGAGTTTTATAAAGTAAAAAAAAATTATTAGTATTTTATTGCATTTTAAAAAAAGGTGATTTTTGAATTTACAACTTAAAAATGCGCGTTTTACAATTTATTTGTGAAATAAACTAATTATTTTAATAAAACTAATAATTTTATGGTTCTGGAAATTTAAAAAAATTACAGAATATGTAAAATTTGAATTTTGAATTTTTCGAAATTTTTATGAGTCATTTGGCTTTTTATATTATTTTTCCCATAAAACGACTAATTACCGAACAATATATTTATAAATCGAGTTGAATCATGATTGAAATTTGGTGGGACCGAATTTTGACCTAAAAGTATTAGGATGGTTAACTGGGACATAAATAGGATTTATGTAATTTATAGTGATTTTAGAAGGTTATTATCACGCAAATCCGTAAAAACCGTAATCAAATATACGATATTTGCTCCCATGGCGATTTGGCTTACAATTTGGCATTTGCATACATATTATAATTTATTTCTTTTATTGACGTAATTTTGAATTATGTAATTTCTTAGTATGGCCTTAGTTTTTAATTAATATTACTCGTAATGTAAGGGAATATCGATTTGGTTGTAATTTAATGTGATCTCGTATCACCGGCTTATAATTTAATAGTTTTAAATTTTATTTACAATAGAATAGTTTGTATTATTTTATTTTATTGTAATCCCGGTGATTCCAAGAGATGGTGTCATTCGGAAAGGAGTTCTGACAAGACGGTGTTTTCTTGGGAGGCGCGCATAGAAGTTCAAGGCCGGGACCAAAGGAGTTGGTTTCCAAAACTATAATAGTTAATTAGATTTTCTATTATTAGGAAGGCCATACTAGGGTTTTTATTTTTTTTCTTTGCATTTTCTCTATATGTTTGCATGCATCGCCAAATCGCCATAACTAAACATGCATATTTTATTTATCGAGTATAAATCGACCGTGACAATTAATTATTGAGTTCACCGCTTTAGTTCACTTAAAACGTGATAGATAATAAAGTGTCAAGACCTCAACGTTATTAAATAATTGAGCATTGGCCGTACCAAAGATTAGAACCATAGATCCTAATTTCATAAGGGAGTAGGCTCGGCCCACCGGGGTACAAACCTTGTTACGTTAGGTGCGTGGGTAATACTCCCTCCGTCTCAATAGATTCTTTACGTTTACTTTTTCACATTTGTCGAGGTGCATTTTACACCATCAATATCTTTCATATTACATTTATAAAAATTATAAAAGTTTTATATTCTTAATGTATTCACAAAGACGAATCAAACAAGATCTCACATGACTATGTTTTCTCTTATAGATTGTCGAGAATATTACAGATTCTCTTAACTTGTGAATAGTGTCAAAAAGTAAATGTAAAAAACCTGCTGAGACGGAGGGAGTAAGTGTTTTTACATCGAAATTTGGGTTGGGCTCAACGGAAGAGAGGAGAGGTCCGTAGGCCACACGTGTTCCGGATCCAAGGAGATTGAATTAAAGTAATTCGATCGACCGAGAGTTCTAGGGTAGAACCGATTAAATAGTTAAACCACCAAATTGTGCTAAGGGAAGAGGGAGAGGTCTGTAGGCCACCATGGAAATTAGTGATGATTTGGGTCTCAGAATCATTTATATAAGTTGGGTTGGGGTCACTTTATAAATGCTTAAAATCTCTATGGGGTCACTTTAAAGACGAGGTCGAGTTGCTCATTATCGTCACCTCAAGCGTTTTAAGCTCTGATTTCTTCCTCCACGATGTATGAATCAACCTTCGGGTTGTCCAAGTCGACTCCTAAGAACATAAAATGCATATTAGAAGCCTAAAACTAATTAGGGCAAAAACAGCCCGGAAATGGAAAGTTGAGAATTGAAAAACAAAAGTGATAGAAAGAACGAGAATCGCGAGAGGAATCCGAAAGTGAAAACATTACCTTGATTCGAGTTAAGATAAGCCTTTAGATGATCTTTTTAGGAGCTTTCAAAGAGAGAAAAATGGTGGGTTTGAGTTTACAGTGACTTGTGTTTGTGAGAAAATGAAATGTCGTAAGAAGGAAGAAATGGGTTGTCCTTTTATTTGCTTGAGTCGGGTTTCCTTAATTAAATAACATAAACCTTAAGACGGGATTACCAAGTGAACTAAACATCTTAAGATAAAAGAAATCTTAAGACGAGACTTAACGGAAATTCTTAAAATAAAACTTACGAAATATTATTAAAATAATATTAAATACCGAAAATACTTTGAATTATTAAAATATTCCTTTACGAAAATACAGGATGTTACAGTCACCCCAACTTTCAAAAAGTTTCGTCCTCGAAACTTGAACGAAGAAAAGTCTAAGAAAATACCTCGGTCAAAGAGAGTCGGATGCGTAGCGCGTATCGAAGCTTCTGTCTCCCAAGTCTGCTCTTCCACATCGCCATTAGATCTTCACTAGGGGCACCACCTTGCTTCTCAGCTTCCGGTCCTGACGATCAAGGATCTTCACGGGACGTTCTTCAAATGCAAGATTAGGCTCAAGGTTATTGATCTCCCTCTGAAGAACGTGAATAGGGTCACTGACATACTTGCGGAGCTGTGAAACATGGAAGACGCTATGCACCTTGCCCAAACTCGGAGGCAAATCCAATCTATAAGCAACGACACCAATCTTCTTCAAAAGCTCGTATGACCCAACGTACTTCGGGCTCAACTTGCCCTTAACACCAAACCTCTTCACACCTTTCATTGGGGAAACTCTGAGAAACACTCGATCACCAGCCTCAAACTCAAGCAGTCTACGGCAAACATCAGCGTAGGATTCCTGCCGGTCCTGAGCAGCCTTCATCCTACCACGAATCAGCTGAACATGATCAATGGTCGCAGCTAACTGATCGGGTCCTAAGTAATGAACATCACTCGACTGATCCTAACAGATCGGGCTACGACACTTCCTACCATAAAGAGCCTCATATGGAGCCATCTCAATCAAGTGCACAGACACGCAAAAGATCCTCCAATGTCTTTATGGTTCTCTTAGACTGACCATCAATAGCAGCATGGAAAGTTGTGCCCATCGATAGTCGGCTACCCATGGCCTCCTGCAGAGCTTTCCAGAATCTCGAACAAAAGCGCGGATCCCTGTCTGAAACAATCTCCTTCGGAACTCCACGATAGCGAACAATCTCAGCAATGTAAGCCTTAACGAGGCAGTCCATATCCCATGTCTCTCGAATCGGTATGAACCTAGCACACTTAGTCAATCTGTCGACTACTGCCCAAATGGCATCCTTACCGCCAACAGTCTTCGGTAGAGAGGTCACGAAGTCCATATAAATGCACTCCCATATCCACTGAGGAACATGGAGCGGCTGTAGCATACGACCGGGTCTCTTATGCTCAATCTTCACCTGCTGACAAGTCAAACATCTACTCACGTAATCCAAGATGTCATTCTTCATCCCAGGCCACCAAAACAAGAGCCTAAGATCCTTATGCATCTCCTCACCACCAAGATGAATCGAATAAGGAGTCAAATGGGCCTCATCTAACACTCTCTTCCTCAAATCAGGATCATTAGGAACATACATTCAGCCACGGAAACGAAGAAAGCTGTCAACTTCAATCACAAAGTCCTTAGCCTCACCACTAGCAATCTTAGCCTCGAACTTCCTGAAAGTAGCATCAATAGGCAAACTCTTGCGAATCTCCCAATACAAAGTCGACTCAGCAGACATCAGAGCCAACCAATCGAATCCACTACCAACCATCTCTAACCTCAACTTACGGAATTTAGAACAAAGCTCATCTGGCAACACTCGAATGACACTCAACGAATGAGAAGTCTTGCGGCTAAGCGCATTAGCAACAACATTGGCCTTACCCTCATGATACAACAACTCGATGTCGTAATCCTTGACTAACTCTAGCCAACGACGTTGCCTCATATTAAGATCCCTCTGAGTAAAGATGTACTTCAAGCTCTTATGGTCGGTGAAAATACGGCAATGCGAACCAATAAGATAATGACGCCACATCTTCAAAGCATGAACGACTGCAGCTAACTCAAGGTCATACATAGGATAGTTCACCTCATGAACCCGCAACTGTCTGGAGGAATAGGCTATCACTTTCCCACTCTGCATCAGCACACAACCTAGACCAAGCATGGAAGCATCGCAGTAGAGATCAAATTCAACCCCAATCTCTGGAAGAGTAAGCATGCGAGCGGTCGTCAACCTAGTCTTCAGTTCCTGAAACAAACTCTCACATCTATCAGTCCACACAAATTTGGTTTCGTTCTTCATTAACTGGGTCATCAGACGAGCAAGTCTAGAAAAGTCCTCTACGAAACGTCGGTAGTAACATGTTAACCCAAGGAAACTACGGATCTCTCCCACATCTTTGGGACTCTCCCAATCAATAACAACCTCTATCTTAGAGGGGTCAACCATAACACCCTCACTAGAGATGACATGTCCTAAAAAGGCAACCTGAGACAACCAGAACTCACACTTCGAAAACTTAGCGAACCACTTCTAACGGCGCAGAATCTCAAGTATCAAGCGAAGATGTTCGGCATGCTCAGCATCAGTCTTCGAATAAATCAGAATGTCATCTATGAACACCACAAATGTCCTATTCATCTGATCCATGAATATTACAGGAGCATTGGTCAACCCGAATGGCATGACCACAAATTCAAAATGTCCATATCTGGTACGGAAAGCGGTCTTGGCAATGTCAGCCTCTCGAACTGGAATCTGGTGATACCCTGACCGTAGATCAATCTTGGAAAATCTGGAGGCACTACCAAGCTGATCAAATAGGTCATCAATCCTAGGTAAAGGATATCGGTTCTTCATCGTAACCCTGTTCAATTCCCTGTAGTCGATAGACAATCTCATCGATCCATATTTCTTCTTGACAAAAAGCACTGGAGCACCCCAAGGAGAAGAACTCAGTCGAATAAATCCCTTCTTAATCATCTCTTTTAGTTGTTGCGTCAGTTCCTTCAATTCAGGCGGAGTCATCCGATATGGAGCCTTAGATATAGGTCTGGTACCAGGTACAAGCTAGATCGTAAACTCAACATCTCTCTCAGGAGGTATACCCGACAACTCTTCTGGAAAGACATCTGGAAACTCTCGAACAATGGCTACATCTTCAAGCTTCGGTAGTGAAGGTTTCGCGGCTGAAACAACACACATGAAGGCTTGACAACCCTTCCTAAGAAGATATGAAGCTTTCATTGAAGAAATGACCCGAACACCCTTTCGGGGGCGAGTCCCTTATAGGAAACATGAACTCCTGTAGGACTCCTCAGGCAGATTTTTTGGTCACGACAATCGAAACGCGCATTGTACCGCGACAACCAATCCATACCAAGGATAATATCAAATTCCTCGAGAGGAAACCTCATTAAGTTCGTTGGAAATGTAGAGCAACCAATCACAATGGGTACATCCATATGGGAAGAAGAGCAGGAGAAAACGTCTCCGGAAGGCAATGAGATAGAAGTCTCCTCAGTCATAGAGACTCGAGAGCTAGTCTATTGGCGAACTGAGTCGATATGAAAGACAATGAAGCACCATTATCAAATAAGATCAATCACTCAGCACCGAGGACAGAAAATATACCAGCAATGATATCAGGATTGGCCTTTGCCTCTGCCCTAGTCATGACAAAAATCTTCCCCTTTGCCTTGTTCCCTCGAATAGCTGCAGCAGCAGTGGCAGCCTTGCCTAGGGCGGTGTTCCTCTCCCGACACTCAAAAGATCTATGCCCAAATCCGTTACAAGTGTAGCACTTGTACGCCTGTCTGTAGCAATCAAAACAAAGATGAGGAGGTTTACCACAACGGTTACACACATCCGTCGAGGTATCTGTGTGAACAATGGTATTAGCGACCGGAGCGACAAACCTCTCAAACCTCTTCTTCAGAGAAGTAGGTGTAGCAGTAGATGGAACAAATGGTCGCTTGCCCTAATAAGTAGAACTCTGGTACGAAGAAGCACTAGCAGAAACAGCACGAGTCTCAGCATCAATAGCCTTAATTGAGCTCTCAGCCCAAATGGCATCGTCACACACCTCAACGAAGGAAGTAGAATCTCTGCGAACCATACTCTCAATGCGGGGTCCTAGCTTCCCTCTGTAGAAGTAGACTCTCTCGGACTCATCCCTCACGAATCAAGAAGCAAAGTGAGCTAACTGATTAAACTTGTTCGTGAACTCTTGTACAGTCATCTTTCCTTGCTTGAGATCCATGAACTCTTTCAATCTTTGCGAACGGAGCTCTTTGGGTAGAAGCGATTCTCAATCTTCTCTTTGAACATGTCCCAATCAAACAACGGATCAAGGAGGAAACTTGGACTAGTAAGAGTCCACCACCTATCAGCCTCCAGTGTCAGAAAGTGAGCGGCTAAACGCACCTTATCCTCCATGATAACTGAGTACATGGAGAAGCTCTTCTCCATATATCTGAACCATTTCGATAAGGCGACTGGATCCACTTCACCACCGTAAGTCCTAGCATGGCTCCTAGACATCTGAGAGGCAATCCAGGAGAAGCCACCAGGTCTGTTAGCATCATTACCATGCGGAGGAGGGGGAGGAGGAACGGCTTCAGCTTGAGTACACTGGTTCTCAAGAACCTGAAGAAGCAATTGCATTATAGTATTTTCCACGTTCGAAGCTCTCACCATCCTTCAAAAGAGAAACATGTGTTAGCTTAACATATAGCATTCACAAACAGACTACAATAATAGGTCATTAAATCTACCCCATCTCTCATTCATTATTTGGTTATTTGGCCAAGTTAAGTTCGAGGGTCACATAAGTGCGTCGGGAGCGATTATGCTCTGATACCAACTGTAAAACCCCTCGTCGTAGCGGAAAAATAAAACATACAAACAAGCCAAAATTTACGCGGAATTAAAACTTTAACATGCTTGAAAGGTACGAGGTGAATTAAATAAAACTATACATGCGGAAATGAACAAAACTAGATAAGTATATAAGTCTATCTACAAAACCATAAGTACAAAAACTGCAACCTGGGATAGCATATCCCTACAGGCACTCAATGTATAACAAAAGTCTAGGTCTAGCTAAACGATAAATTGTATGTCATTGATGATAGGATCATCGCTCGCTAGCGTCAGTAACCCCTCCATCGGCCATCATGTACCTATATACATGAAAACATGTACGCCACAATCAGTTGGGAGTGACTAGAGTTCTCCTAGCCACATATTGTCAATAACACATAACATATAATCAGAGATATCATCCAACATACTCCAACATAACGATATGTGAAGCATACTTCAATCATCACAGTACATCAAAACATGCATCACTATGCAAACCCTTAACCAACTTCGGAAACTATTTGAGGTGAGAGCCGGTCTCCCTTCCGGTTGCCTGGTCGGGGGGTCTTTCTCCTCAAACCATTTTTGAACTCAAAATAAGAGTCGTCCAATGCCTTGAACGAACAATAACTCAAATGATAAACAATACTCTTAGATAAACATCCATTGCACAACATCTGACACTGTACCCCAACTCAGGCAAGCAGATGCAAACAGTAGTATCTAGAACTAACCCCGACTCAGGAAAGAACTAAACACAATCAGCAGTGCCCAAGCCACACCCCAACTCAGGTAGACTTGGTACACAAGGTCAGCTAGCATTCATCCGTGAACCCCGACTCAGGCACAAATGGATACCGATCAGCTATTAATGGTTCAATGACCCGACTCAGCCATAACCATTACTCTTCGTAGTGAATCAGAATCCCGAATCAGACCTGACTCACCACGGTCAGACAAACTCACGGAGGGAAATAGGTCCCGACTCAGACATCTCCCACCGCATCATCCATACACGTGACGACTCAGAGGTTCCGACTCAGACATGTCCGTCACGCGACAAACACACACATATCCAACTAGAGGTCCCGACTAAGACATAGTTCGATACGCATCATACAAAGATACGTATTGTACTCTAGAGGTCCCGACTCAGACATATCTCCAATACGTATTCACATAATTCACATTCGGTTCTATGTTAACTTACTAGGCTACCTTATGACCCCTTATACTATACAGGCATACGAGGGATAACCACCTAATTTAAGTTCCTTAATCACCTACGACCCATATCTAATAAGACTAACAATTGCCATAAATTAATTAACCTAGTCCGGCAAGCTTCATAATCAAGTGCTTTATAAATTAAACAATTCAAGATGATTAACTAACAACTTTGTTATTTCTCACCTAGCAAAATATATATGTCTTAAACTAAGTATTCTTACTAGATAAATGGTATTACTCATAACCTAAGTGATAAATAAATCTTACCATTAAACTAGTTAATAAAGTAAATGACTTGAATACGAAGTATAACATAAAAATTTCCTACTTGTTATACTAATTAACTAAGCAAATAAGTGTATAGTGACCATTACAATTGTACCCACCAACTAACCTCTCAATGCATTATACATCAACTAGTAACTAACTTGACTATGGTGACTCCATGAGGTACGTACAGCAGCTCGTGCCATATCCAGGAGGTAGGGGCAGACCAATAACAACAATAGCAACCAGCGGCAGCAGCCACAAACAGCAGCCGCGACCAGTAGCAGTAGTAGCCAGGGTGCAGTGGCCACGATTGCACAGTAGTGCAGCTATAGAACAGTGACAGTAGAGAATAGTTGTGAATGCAGATACACAGGAAGCAGTGTGTGTCGTAGAACAGATCAAAGACAACAGGAATCAAATATAGCAGTGGCAGTAAGTGCGGCAATGTATATCAGTAAAACAGAATGTCGTAGAGTAGTAGTATGCAGTAGCAACAATGATGGGTAAGTGCAGCAGTAATAGCACGGGTGCAAAATATTGCATTACAGACCAGAAATAGCAGGAAAACAGAATGTAGAGGGTAATAGCATTGGTTGATAGTGGACAGCAGCCCAGACTAACAGCAGTAGAATGACAGATAGTAATGTACATCCGGAATCACAGATTAGAGTAGTAACAGCAGTGGGGTAGCATGACTAACATGAATATAATAGGTAGTTGTTGTAAGTAAGAGCAGACGTACATCAGCCTTAGACCAGCAGTAGAGTAAAACAAAAGACAGTACAGATGCGAGTGTAGTGATAGGAATGAGTAGCAGTGGATAAGTGCAATGGGTAAATGAGTAGGAGCACGCAGCAGTAAGTGTAGTAGTAGCAGCAATGAGTAGTGGGCAAGGTGGTTAACTATGGGCAACCACTTATGCAAACTAGAGTAATGAGTAGCAGCAGATAGAAGAAAACACAGTAAAAGTTGTACGTATAACATCACATTTCAGAAATGACCACACATATAACAATTCCTACTAATCCTTCACCCTATACATTACCCACAACCCACACATCCCATATTCACCATTAAACCACATAAGCATTCATAAAAATAAATGTCAAGTTACTTAAAGACGAGGTCGAGTTGCTCATTATTGTCACCTCAATCCTTTTAAGCTCTGATTTCTTCCTCCACGGTGTATGAATCAACTTTCGGGTTGTCCAAGTCGACTCCTAAGAACATAAAAATGCATATTAGTAGCCTAAAACGAATTAGGGCAAAAACAGCCCGAAAATGGAAAGTTGAGAATTGAAAAACAAAAGTGATAGAAAGAACGAGAATCGCGAGAGGAATCCGAAAGTGAAAACATTACCTTGATTCAAGTTAAGATAAGCCTTTAAATGATCTTTTTAGGAGCTTTCAAAGAGAGAGAAATGGTGGGTTTGAGTTTACAGTGACTTTTGTTTGTGAGAAAATGAAATGTCGTAAGAAGGAAGAAATTGGTTGTCCTTTTATTTGCTTGAGTCGGGTTTCCTTAATTAAATAACGGAAACCTTAAGACGGGATTACCAAGTGAATTAAACATCTTAAGATAAAAGAAATCTTAAGACGGGACTTAACGGAAATTCTTAAAATAAAACTTACGAAATATTATTAAAATAATATTAAATACCAAAAATACATTAAATTATTAAAATATTCATTTACCAAAATACGGGATGTTACAATGCAGCAATCGCTAAGATAATCCGAATGGAACGCAGCATGACTACGAGTGCAAAAATTTCATCATAGTACAACCCTTGCACTTGAGTGAAACATTTTGCCACTAGTCGTGCCTTATAGGTGTCTGGTTGTCCCTCGATGGAACACTTTATCTTATAAAGCCATTTGCACTGAAGAGGTCGTACCTTATCAGGTAAATCAACCAACTCCCATACGTTATTCTCATACATGGAGTGCATCTCGGATTGCATGGCATTAAGCCATAACTTTGAGTCGGAACAGGTCACGGCACCTTTATAGGTTAGGGGTTCGTTACCCTCAAAGAGGAAAACGTCAACTCCGTCAAGTTCCTCGACCATACCGATGTATCTGTCTGGAGGAATGAAGTGTCTACCCGACCTTCTAGGTTCCTCAGGAATACTAACTGCAGCAGAAGATGAAGGAACAGTTTCCTCCACTGGTTTCTCAGTAGTTGGTTCTTGAACCTCCGACAGATCGAAGGTTCTATTACTTGTCTTATTCTCGAGAAACTCTTTCTCTAAGAATTTCGCTCGACCCGCAACAAAAACGCGGTGTTCGGTAGGCGAATAGAAGTAATGACCAAACATTCCTTTTGGATAACCAACAAAGTATGTCTTGACCGATCGCGGGCCGAGCTTATCCTCGTGTCTCCACTTGACATAAGCCACGCACCCCCAAACCCGAATAAAGGACAAGTTAGGGACCGTTCCCTTCCTTATCTAATATGTAGTCTTGTCAATAGCTTTAGACGGACTTCGATTAAGGATAAGAGCAGCTGACAATAGAGGAAAGCCCCATAATGAATCCGGCACAACTGTGTGACTCATCATGGATCGAACCATATCTAGTAGTGTTCGATTTCTCTGTTCGGACACACCATTTAATTGTGGTGTTCCAGGTGGAGTTAACTGTAGTATTATACCACAGTCTTTAAGGTGTTGATCAAACTCATTTGAAAGATATTCACCACCACGATCTGATCGAAGTGCTTTAATCTTTCTATCCAGTTTGTTTTCAACCTTCGCCTGGAATTCCTTGAACTTTTCAAAGGGTTCACTTTTATGCTTCATTAAGTAGACATATCCGTATCTACTGAAATCGTCTGTGAAAGTGATAAAATATATATAGCCATCTCTCGCAGTGATTGACGTAGGTCCACACACATCTATATGTACGAGGCCTAATAGGTCAGCAGCGCGCATTCCAACAACTTTGAAGGAAATACGTGTCATCTTACCGATGAGACATGATTCACATGTGCCAAATGATTCATAATCAAATGGGGATATTGCACCATTCTATATTACCTGCTTTACACGTTTCTCATTTATGTGTCCAATACGACAGTGCCATAGATAAGTTTGAACTTTGTCACCAACCTTTAATTTCTTATCATTCACGTGTAATATTTCAGTCGTTGATCTAAGACATATATACCATTATCAAGAACCACAACCTTTATACCCTTTTGCGAGAGGTGTGATGTTTTTTAGGCCCTGCAAATGAGTACACAGATGAGAACCACAACCAGTATCAAGTACCCAAGTTCCGAAACCTGCATGGTTAATCTCAATCATATGAATATAAGATGACATACCAACAGGAGTGACGCGGACTGCTTTTATGTCCTCACGGTACACTAGACAGTTCCACCTCCAATGCCCAGTCTTGTGGCAATGGTGGCACTCAGTGTTAACGTCTTTGCTCTTAGTCTTGCCTTGTGAGCTACTTATCTCACCAGGCCCACTCTTGAATCCAACCTTTTTAAACTTTGGAGACTTAGCTACAGTTAGCTCGCCTTGAGCCTTTCCCTTACATTTACCCTTATTAGCAATCATGAGAACATCTTGCTTCATGCTCCCACTCAATTTAAGATCCTTCTCAGTCTGTACTATAAGGGAGTGTAGCTCATGAGCACTTTTCCTCATGTCATTCATATAATAGTTCGCCCTGAATAAGGAAAAACCATTGTGAAGTGAATGAAGCATCCGATCAATGATCATGTTCTCACTGATTTTGCAGTATAGAGACTCCAATTTCTCGACATTCTCAATCATATTGAGAATGTTTTGGCTAACTGGTTGGCCCTTCTGGAGTTCCGCATCAAAGAAGCGACAGGTGTGCTCATAAGTAACGATCCTCGGTGCTTTTGAGAACTCGTTAGTGAGCGTGGTGAAAATCTTATTTGCACCATGGGATATAAAGCGTCTTTGCAAATTGGATTCCATTGCAAAGATGAGTACGTTTTTTATCGCACCCGCTTCCATAACGAAATCTCTATATGCTTGTGACACGTTAGCTCTAGCATTGGGGCCTGGGTTGGCTGGTAACGGCTCAGTCAAGTACTTGAGCTTACCATCAACTATGGCTGCATTCCGTAATGCCGCCTCCCAGTCCGCAAAGTTGGGCCCATCATTTTTCAGTCGCGTGGACTAATTGATGTGGTCCATGAAAGCTTTTAGCCAGGATTCACGTGCTAGTGTTGCACTAGGCATAGGGGCATCATTATGACCAGCCATTGTTATGCAGTATTATTGATTTTGTAAGATGAATTCTACATTGTAAAGAAAAAAGATAAAATATAATAAGCATACCATTGTTTTGTAAATAGTCAAATGCAAAAACAGTTTAATGCGACGACTTAAGCATTTATATAATTGATCTTCCTCAAGAACTATATAAATGATCCCAAGACTCAATTTCAGTAAATTTATAATCCAACCTCTTTGCTAATTCTACATATAGAATTCTTGGTCGATAAATTTCTGTAAATTCTATCTTTAGTCCACCATAACCACAGGATCGTACGAGGGTCGTGATGTTGAGGTAAAATAAGTCAACAACTACTAGTTACCCAACGTATAAGGGGCCATATGGAGAGTAAGGTCCTATTTGCCTGGCGACGAAGAAGGGATTCACAGTAATTTGACTTATAAAAGACTAATCTCCATTTTAGGTTATAGAGGAAGATCCCATCAACATTAATTTTAATTCATTTAAGTGAACGAATATCTAGCATGCGAGAATGAATAAACTAAGGTGATGGCTTAAAAAAACGTGTGACATCAGTATGTCCAAAAAGACTAGCATACAACCTATATGAGTCAATTTCCATGCAATCTTAGGTGGTTTGGTTTAGGCGGAAAAATGATGCAAAAACATGTGAATGACAAGAAATAAGAACGTAAATAAATACGAACAACAAAACAAGTCCTAGTGTGGCCTATCCTACCAAAAAGAACAAAAATACAACTTTGTAATCCATTCAGCAATGGACCCTAGAAGCTTGTCTTGACTTGGTGTTCATTCTTGGTGATTTAGTGGTACTGAGCAATCCAATGTCCGTCTTTGGTCTTCTTTATTACATTTGAAGAATTACATAACAATATCCTATTATTACATTCTAATTCCCAAAAACATAATAAAAAAATATATTACACAAGGGAGATTCGAGATCTCATAATTACATCACAAATTATGTTTTCTTCATCACGAAAACATAATTTACTAGGGCCACACTAAGTATTACAATTCACAACTGATTGCAGAAACCGTAAATTAAATCCATTCAATATACATTCAACATAAATATAATATGCATCATACAAATAAATTATTCATTCAAGACATAATTCCGTAATTATGTAGAGTAATTTACCCAAACCACCATTTAATGACTTAAATTATGTGATAATTCCGTAATTAATCACATAATATTAATCAAACAAACGTATTCATATTATCGTATAATATGAACTAATCCAACATTATTTTAAACCGTTTTAAAATAATTAGGTATCAAAACTAGTCAACTTTTTCACCAAAAAAAAACACATTATCGTTATTAAGTAAAAAAAAAAAAAAAAACAGCCTTAAAAAAAGAAACAACGGCCGAGCAACACACAAAAAAACCGCAAAAGCACTGTAAAACAAGCGCTGCAACAAAAGAAGGTGCTGGAAAAAAAAACGCTGGAAACATATTTCCGACACTTTAAAAGTATTGTTATAAAACTGTCGCTATCCCATAAAGATAAAACGCAGCAAACTTCAGAAAACCGTCGCTAACAAAGTGTCAAAATGTAATACCTCGTATTTGTATCGATAATTAATTTATATAGTTAGTAATGTGTTGAAAATATTTGAACGTTAATATTCGATAATTAATTTATCGAATGCGTGTTTATATTTTATATGTTATTGGTGTAATGACGGGTTGTATACTAGTTAATATATATCGAGTGGTAAATACATTAGGGCCTCTATTTGCATGCAACATCAAACAGCCCAACATATCGACACACCTCACCAAACAAACACAAACATCAGACCTCTGTCCTGCCGCCATATATAACCTAAAATTAGACCTAGTTCTACCCTAAACGATACACAACCAACAAACCTACACTACAGCCGCCATATCATAGGGGAAGAAGAGTGGTTCACACGGTGGTTTAAGGTGGTTTAGGGCCTTCGATCACGCTGGTAAAAGGGTACGTTCACCATAGTCTCGTTTTCTCTGTTTTCTCTTCGTTTTGACTTAGTAGTTGCAATCATATAATCATGTCAATGGTTCTGATTTTGATACATTGCTAATCTTTGTTGTTTAGTTATCGTGTTTTGACCCTAGTAGAGGCGTCGTTGGCCACCTAGGACCACCAAGAACGGTGGTTTTGCAGCCCGTGCAATTGTCGAATTCGCATTTTTTTAAAACAGTAGCTTTGTCACCTTATGTTTGTGTGCTTAATTCGAGTTGTTTATGATTCCGTTGCTATGGGTGTTGAGGTTGTTATGAAGGTGGTAGTCAGGGTGTGGGATTGGTGGTTTTCACGGTGGTTTTCGGTGTCTTATAGCAGCGTTTTGGCGGGTGTCGTTTTGCTTGTCGGTTTTGTGTCAAAACGAGAAGCACGGGTTGTGGGTGCTGGGTTTTAGGACCGGCGTTTGGGTGGTGGTTGTAGTGTCAACAACCTGTGACCTTTCCCCTGGAACCACCGCGGCTCAGTGGTGAGCCTAGTGGTGCCACTAGCAAGGTCAGGGGTTGACAGCGGTGTTTCGACTAGGGTTGTTTGAGGTGGTTGGTACGGTTTAAGGCTGAGAGGTGAGGGGTCTGATTTGGTATATTCGTTATACTTGTATTGCTAGTTTTGTTATGGGTAGTTTTTATCATTTCTTATCATCATTATCATTGGTGGATTTTATTATTGGTTGTTATTATTATTATTATTATTATTGTTATTATTATTATTATTATTATTATTATTACTCTTATTGTTGTTTTTATGATTATCATTATTATTAATTGAATTATAACTATGGTGATTTTATAGTTATCGGATAATAACGTCATTAGTATTAGTATTATTATTATTAAGTATGTTATTGGCAAATGTTATAATTGTATATCATGTTTAATAATATTTAAGTTCTTATTATTGTTATTATTACTAATCATGTTATTAGCAATTGTTGTGGTTGATATTGTTGTTAATATTGTTATTAGTATTATCAATAATAATATCTTATCAAATGTTATTGTTTTATTTCATGTGACATTATTATTATTATTATTACATATTGTTTTTATCATTATCATTATTCACATTAATTTTGTTATGATTAGTGATGTTGATATTATTTTATCATGGGTTATAGTTATATGATATATACTAACTATGTTATTATTGTCTATATATAATAAGTCTATAATATGTAAGTTTTAAATGACTAGTGGTGATTGATATGAATGAGGAGTTCATAATAATTGATATGAATATGAACATGGTCAACTAATTTTAGTAATGTGATTGTATGGGTAGAAATTGATATTCAATACTAATTATAGGAACTGAGTTCGGTTGTTCAAGGTGGAACATTTCTAGCAGTTGTTCGGTTGTCAATCCGCAATTGAGGTAGGGTATATATATATATATATATATATATATATATAGGGTTGGGATCCGGTGAGAACCACCTTACAATGAAAACCGGTGAGAACTCTTCTTTACGGAGTTTTTTTTAAAAAATTAATGACATAATTGGATTCGGCATGGAATTTTATGGGTAGAGAACATATTTCTTGGTCTAGAAAATAAATACTAGTGACGGAAAAATGATAGATACGTAAAAATAGTTAGTAGGTGCACGCAAATTAATAATAAGTATCTCACCTTGATTTTCGTCACTAGTATTTATTTTGTAGACCGAGAAATATGTTCTCTAGCTATAAATTTCCACGCCGAATCCAATTATGTCCTTAATTTTTTTTAAAAAGTTCCATAAGGTAGAGTTCTCACAAAGTTCTCATTGTAAGGTGGTTCTCACCGGATCCCAGGTCTATATATATATATATATATATATATATATATATATATATATATATATATATATATATATATATATATATATATATATATATATATATATATATATATATATATATATATATATATATATATATATATATATATAGACCTGGGATCCGGTGAGAACCACCCTTATAATGAGAACCATGAGAACCCTCACTAAATCTCCACCAAATCTCGCTTCGAAAGTTTCGATGGATCATTTAGCATTAGTTTAACTTATTCAAATACACACTTTAGTATCAATAAACAAAATTTATTGATTTTATTAACAAAATATATACTTAGTGTACCAAAATACAATAAAGTATACTAAAACGGCTATAAATGCACGAAAACGACCACTACGTGCATGAAATTTTTTACATGCATGAAAATGACCTAGGTGCATAAAATAATATGCTCTACGTGCATTAAAATGAGTTTTAGATGCATGAAAAATGATAGATGCATCAAAATCGGTAGTAGGTGCATGAAAATTAATAAAACGTATCTCACCTCGATTTCCGTCACTAGAATATATTTTCTGGACCAAGAAATATGTTCTCTAGCCATAAAATTCCATGCCGAATCCAAATATGTCATTAATTTTTTTTTAAAAAGTCCGTAAGGTAGAGTTCTCACGGTTCTCATTATATTGGTGGTTCTCATAGGATCCCAATTCTATATATATATATATATATATATATATATATATATATATATATATATATATATATATATATATATATATATATATATATATATATATATATATATATATATATAGGGTCGGGATCCGGTGAGAACCACCCATATAATGAGAACTATGAGAACCAATTAACAATTGGACTAATTCTAACCTGACTACCCTTAAATGGGCCCGACTTACCCGAAATCCAAAACTTAAGACCCCCAAACCTAACTTACACGGCTGTTTCCTAAAATATCATTCTCTATTGTCTATCTTTCTCTCTATTCTACTATCAATGATTCCACCATCGTGATTCACAAGCTCGATTCCGATTAATTCTTAGACAATCCAACTTTCGACGCTCACGATTTTGTTTCAATCAAACTTCCGACACGCTCTCAGATTCACGGCTCATGATTCTGCTTCAATCAATGGAGCCTTTAAAATTGAGGTAAAGTTTCGATTTTTATGATATTGTACTTATTTTATACAAGATATAAAATGGTTTGTGTAGTTAACTCAACAGCACAGGATGAGCACTACAACTGGAAGAAGAACTAGAGTGATTGGATGGTACCATTTTTATCCGCATCTAATTGTTTTGCCATCCCATGTTGGTGAGTCTGAACTACTACTTTATTTCTATCTGAATACAATATATGATGTTTGGTATGCTAAATTGGTTGATTTTCAGAATTTTACTTGAATGTCTTATATGGAATTTGGAATTTTTACGTAAGTGAGTTTGGACTTAGAAAGGTCTTCCTAACAAACCTTAGAAACTCATCACTGCGTGCCATGCTACCGCCAACTTGTTTTAGTGCAGAACATATTCTTAAAGTGACTCACGGAGTCACGGTATCTGATGGACATTCCCGTTTGATTTCAACACTTCTTAGTTCTTTCAAAGTGACAGGTCGTCACATTGTGAATATCATCTTGTAGAAAGGTTGTCATAAGCTGGTGTTACATATCCTACTTGTAGGAACTAGGAAACGTGACGGGTTTCATCATACATTATTTTTGGCGTAGGTGATTGAGAAATCTCTCAAGGCCCATAAGAGCAGAATTTTAAGAGTTCATATAATGAGTTACAACCGTTTTTGTAGGCACACTTATGACGTATTTACATGCCCACCATGGAGAGGTTGAGATGGAATTCAGTCGTACTCATGGAAAATTGTCTGAGATTGTGGTTGATCATCGGGGTTTTAAATTAAGTTGCCAAGGGGCACTAGGCTAGCCAACGTCTGCCACATTAAACCTGAAAAACGTTTTATTTCACCTCATTACCCACATAATGACACAAGTGTATGCTCTTAAATTAAAGGACTATGCATCTAATTTTATTTGCATTGTTTTTGCTTTACTCTGTTTTTTGTTTAGATTTTACTGAGGGGCGGGTACATAATCCTTCATAGTGTAACAAAAGGCATATATATGGTCGTTGGATAACTGCTACTTTATCTAACTTGTTCTAAGTAGCTCAAGTCTAAACTAAATTATCAAATATGCTACTCCCTCCGTCTCAGCGGATTCTTTACGTTTACTTTTTCACATATGTCGAGGAGCGTATTACATCATCAATATCTTTCATTTTGTATTTATAAAAATTATAAAAATTTGATATTCTTAATCTACTCACAAAGACGAATCAAACAAGATCCCACATGACTATGTTTCTTCTTATAGATTGTCGAGAATATTATAGATTCTCTTGATTTGTGAATAGTGTCAAAAAGTAAAGGTAAAGAACCTGCTGAGACGGAGGGAGTATTAAGTAAGGAGTTGCGGACACTCACGCTCACAATCTTTGTTTTTAACTGTCACCCTTTAAATTTGGACTATTACCCTGTGCAAATATTCATACTCAGGCAATATATCAACTTCTTTATTCTGGACTTATATTTTCATGTTTTAATGAAGATGCATTCAAGGTTTGTGCCAAATTAAAATACGACTCTGCTTACTCTTTTTTTATTGAAGCATTTATAATTGTTCATGAAACGTTTAGGTCGGAAGAATTCAAGTAATTGTTTTCCAATCATTGGATGAGAGTCAGAGCTACATGTCAAGACCTTTGTCTCCACCTTCTGCTAAAAGAAGTATTGTTATAGAGCTTGAATCATCTTTGAGTTCTGATGATGTATCTACAAGGTTAGGCTCCGGGAAGGCTAAAAGACTTGAATTGGATACGAGTGATTCTCGTAATAATGTGTACTCCGTATTTGTGAGTGTTGTACAATTTGTATTTGTTAGTTGCCTTTCTGAAAATGGAAGTTGTCCGTTGAGTAGAAGAGATGATCATTCAATTTTTCCAGACTCATTGATTTTTTAGACTAGTATTCTGATTAGTCGCCCCTTCTGTTTGAGAATTCCAATAATTTTCATGTGTATACATCAATTGTCTTGTACCAGTTTGTTTTTCAAACTGGTTTGTCGAAGTAGAAACAACTATATGCATAAGTGTAGATGATGAAATGTGACATTTGCTATGAAGTATATAGCTTACAAATATGATGTAGGGGGAAATAGGGAAGTCAAAATCTGTAAATAATCCCTCCATCCGGTCTTTTATTTATCAATTTCATTTTGGGCATGTTGTGCTCATTTATTTACCATTCTGTTTTTGGTATGTTTAAATGGTGGTAAACATATCTCATGGGTTACGTTCTTCTAAAGGATGACTTTTTTCGGAGCTCTATGCTTTATCTACTTATTTTGAAAGCCAATTAGCTTAAATGGGAAAGCATTGTGCAATGCACAAGATGTGGGTTCAAATCCCATATTGGCTATGAAATACTAGTGTTTCTTTTACATTTAGATTGTCAAAGACCGGCAAGTTATTACATCCCGTATGGCATGCTTGTCTTTGAACTTCTATACTAGTCTTTGTACTTCTAATCACTACAAAGCTATTACTACAAAGCTCATAGTTTCTTTTACAACAGTTTCCATGCTAGTCTTTGAACTTGTATGATAATGACATGCTTAATCTTAGTTGTACAACTTGTACTTTACCGCTTGTATCTCGATAAATTGCAATCATGTGAATTGTTATTTAATAGGCTATATGGGAGTCGAACCCATATATTTCTGCAAAATTTTCACATTGCTCTACCATTGAGCTAATAGCCTTTAAAATACGCTAAATAAATACGAGAATGAAATAACGGTGTAGCATATATATAATTATGGCCGCCTAAATAATATGCAACTGAAGAACTTTTTAATGCACATAGAACCTTATTTCATGCATATAACACCTTATTTCATTCACATGGAACCTTATTTCATGAACATGGAACCTTATTCCAATGCTCATTTACACACTTATTTCATGCATATAGAACCTTATTTCATGCACATGGAACCTTATTTCATGAACATAAATACTTATTACAATGCTCAGTTAACACTTATTTCATGCACATGAAGCCTTATTTCATGCACATAGAACCTTATTTGATACACATAGAACCTTATTTGATGCACATAGAACGACCTTATTTGATGCATATAGAACTTTATTTCATGCACATGGAATCTTATTTCATGAACATAGAATCGGCCTTATTCCAAAGCTCATTTAACACTTATTTCATGCACATAGAACCTTATTTTATGCATATAAAACCTTATTTCATGCACATGGAACCTTATCTCATGAACCTTTTTTAGGAGACGAGATTAAAACTAGGGGAATAGTGTCCTAAAATTTAGACATTTCATGTTCAAGTGCAGTCTTCACTTCTAAGAGTAGGCAAATAAATATCAAATGGACGAACAACCAAACTTCTCAAAATATACTAGTCTGGCTTACAGAATAGAGGACTCGCAAAAACCGTAGTATAACAACAACAACATCTAGTCGTCATAACACCGATCAATAACAACAACGACAAACACTATGTTTCAAATTTTCCAATTTCACAAACTTGTTGAATAAAATACACATTCATACAATAAGTGAATGAACTCCCCCAAACTACTAATAAAATTATTGCCAAAGCCCGATGTTTATTGGGAGCTTTTTTCGGTTTTGGCAGAAGCAACAAGATGATTAGGGGGAAGATAGTAGAACTAGAAATTAGAAATACAACCTTAATGATAGAATTTTGAAGTACAAATCAGAAATAAGAAATAAATAAATAGTAAACCAAATTTAAATTAATTTTCTTCTGGTTAGTCACATTCACATACTTCCACAAAGATAGAAAAAACAAGTGTTAATCCACTTGTGATCTATAAGTGTAATAAGGTTATGAATTAGCATTTTAGTTCTACAACTTGACTGCCAAATTAGTGGCCAACTTTATGAAAGGTCTAGTTAAGAAACAGAATGTACCATACCAATGTATCCAAAATTAATCATATACCTGAATAATCCTAATTGTAGAGGATTTAGGTTGGCAATCCACTCCTTGTTGCTCGAGTTTTTCAAGGGTGGCGACATCAACATGCTCAATTTCCATAGTCAAAACTCCGCACCTAGAGAATTACAATTAGGCCAAAACCATGGCAAGTAAACAAAGATGGAAAATAGGATGTAGCAGACGAACCTCTTAGCAAACTCCTCAACAGTGGAAGTATCATTAAAGTTGCCAACCATATGATAATATGATAATGAACTAGCCGGTCAGTCCTCTAATGGGTCCAAGATGACTACTTTGATAGCCATTTCAAAAGCAGCTTGGCATTGCATTCGACCGAGCTGTACACCACCCAATAGACCAACAATTTTTTCACACCCTATGAATTGGCAATTCTTCACCCCTTTATAAACACAACCAAAACCACAAAAAAACATAGACCCAATGCACAAATCAATTAACCAAATTAAACAGTCTTTAAAAGTCCTTAAACCCAATATGATTTTCTTTTTGTTTTCACTTACAAATTATAAAGAAGTACAAATAAATTAGAAATACAACCTTAATCAACTAATTTGAATCATAAAACTCATAAAAAATTAAGGAATAAGAAATAAATTGGGGAAATTGAGGAATTACCTAAATCGTAATTTGCTCGAAATTAGAAAAATCAATGATAAAATCATCAAGCACGGAGAATATAGCAAAATTGAAGTTGGATGTACGGACGCTCGATCAAAGGGAATGAGGAAATAAGCATGAACAAAAGTTATCACAGAAAAGGGAGTTTGTGGAGGAGAGCAAAGGGAAAGTAGGAGGAGAACAGATGAATAGAACATATAATAGTAGAAATTTGATGGCTGAGACGGGTTGGACAGTTGAGTCAGTGTAATCTCAGCCCTTCATTTGTCTAAGATCCAAGGGCTGTGAGAGGGTTCTCACAGTTCTCATTATCTTGATAGTTCTCATAGGATCCCGAATCTATATATATATATATATATATATTATATATATATATATATATATATATATATATATATATATATATATATATATATATATATATATATATATATATATATATATATATATATATATATATATATATATATATATATATATATCTGTGTTTGTGTTATGACATTAAGTGCGTGTGTTGTTTATTGCAAGATTGATATAATTGTTTATGAAGGTACTGTGGATTGTATTATCATTATTGATTACTGTGGAGATCGAGACTTGTGAAATGGGTCTTGTGATATGGGTCTTGTGATATGGGACTTGTGATATGGTCATGGGAGGTGTGGTGTGATTGGAGGTGTGGTGTGATGGGAGGTGTGGTGTGATGGAGGTGTGGTGTGATGGAGGTGTAGTGGATGATTGAATGATATGGAGATGGAGGAGGATACAGTTCTATTGTAGTTTATGTTTTACATGTTTTACCTACTCAACCTCGTGGCTGACTCTGTGTATTCGTGTGACACCTACGATGATCCGGAATGGGGAGTAGATTCTACAGGAAAGATGGCGCTGTGGGAGCATGGGATGGCGAGAGTACTTGGATGGACCGACTTAGAATTAGATCACGCTCTTCGAAGTTATCACTTGTATTTTACTTTCCGCGGTGTAGTAATTGTAACATTAAAGTTTAAATTTTAACAATTTTATATAAAGTACTTTGGGTGTTTTACTTTGTTATTCACTACCTCGGTCATTTCGAGATGGTAACAGCTTTATTTACTGAGGATGACTTGCTAAAGGCTCCGTAAATAAATGGGGGTGTTACAAAGTGGTATCAGTGCGAACGATCCCCAAGCCTAAACCAACTGAATAATAATGAACGTAGGAAGAGTCTAATAAAATGAACCCCGAGATGAAACTGATAGGAGCCCAAAAAGGAACGGGATGAGTTAGGGGCCCCCTCACACCAAACCATGGGCCCTTTTGGTTCTGTCTCGGGAACCCAATGAGAGTAATTGAAGAGTGGGGTAGACTATATATATATAGCAACCTAGTTTTTTTTTTTTGTACTAACACTCTTACAGGAGAAGAATGAGGTAAGTATTATGTGAACGGTGGCTAATCATGTTAATGGAGATTATGATTGATATCAGTATGTGAATTGAGCTGGATGGTTGAATATAAATATCAAGAATATGGATGTGTGATTGTTGACCGATATTTGAAAGTGATGTGATCATATGATTTTGGTATTTTGAAATGTTCATACGCTTATCTGGTATTTAAATGACTATCGTTATTATATTATATTGGTGTTTAACCCCTTGTAAAGACGAGTAATTCTCTTGATCTTATCATGTGTTATGGTAATCCATGTCTAGTGATATGCGGAATGTGTTGCCCTAAGCCATGAATGTATATAGTTATGTGTTGCATATATCGTACTTAAAATTTTATGCCTATTATGCGCATTTAAATTTGTTATGAAGTTAGTCATCAATAAGGGATACGTAGTAGTCCCTAGGTTATATTTCCGTACTTGGATAAGTTGTGATTGTGCGATGGTAGAAACTAATTTATTTAGATACACATGTATAACTATCAAGTTATTTAGTTGATCCTTTTTCAGTTTCGAAATCTTTACTGTGATTTAGATGACAACTACAATTGAAATGAGGAATGAATGTTAATATGGTACAGAGTGATGTCTATGCTTCAAATGACATGTCAACATATTTGGAAAAAAAAATAAAAAAAAATAAAAAATAAAAAAATAATAATGGTTATATTAAATGTGATAGTGTGAAGTGATTGCAAGGAACACAAATTTTTGATAAGTTTTCAAAATGTTACCTTGCTTGCAAGAGCTGCCATTTAAAATGTGTTCTTTATATGTCTATGAAAATTTTATGTATGATAACTTCTGAATTAGCTTTCCAATGTTTTTGATTTCATGTTAAAACGACTTATATTTTGAGAGAAATAAATATTTTAGTCGACAGTGGTCAGATTGATACTGCACAGTCCCGTTTTGACCCATCTTTTTGTAAAAGAAATGATTTAAAAACTTGGTTATTGGTTATGCATAATTCCAACTCTACTGTTCAGAATATTCGTTCACGTATTCCAAAATGATACGCCATGTAAAATCGTAACGAGTCACTATTTAATTGTGATTTTTGCAAGTTGCCTAATTTTCTGTTAAATTGTTGTAAAGTTCTTGTTCAGACCGATTGAGTTGTAAAAATTGTATTAAATAATTTCCTCTGTTTAGCTAATTCTCTACATTTTCTAAAAACTATAATCGCTCGCATGTTAGCTAAGCTGTTATTTGATTATGATTTTTGTAAGTTGTTGCATAATGTTTAATTGGTGAAATTGTGAGATATGTAAGTTCATATAAAAGTTTAGTCAAATGTGAATTATGTGATGTGACCCCGTGATATCCTGATATGGCATTAGTAACATGAATAGTAGGCATATGGTATGAGTATGAACCTCACTATATGATGGCGTAACCTTGTTTATTTCGTCAAGGTTAATATAGAATCGTTTTAATTATATGTCTAATAGTACGACCTCAAATAATTATGTGTTGCTCGTATGTGATGTCAAAAGCATGTTTATCTGAGAAGAGTCTTGCCAAGTGGCAGAATGAAATTTAACTGGTAAGCTTATTAGCATGATAGAGCAATCTAATGGTTATACGTAATTGTGATTATTTGAACAATTTGAATCTTGATGATGTTCTTTCGTATATTGATGGTTTATCTCTGTCTAGTTCCCTGTGATTATAATCTTTATACTTTTTCAAGTATATTGTTATACTATACAGTGAATTGCATATTGTTATATTTAGAATCTGATTGCGATTTGTTGAATTATTAATTGTTTGACATATGGTTTATGGAAGTACTAGTCTGGTGAATTCGTTTAATTTTAACGTTAAATTTTGTTTTCATAATTCATGAACTACAAGAACAATGTTTAGTAAAAGAGAGTCAGAATGTCTCCGTGTAGTCTCGTTCGATCTATAACTTGTAAAATTTTCTTGGATTCGTGTTTATAAATTGTCACAAACTACCTTTCAATGTTTCAAACATTTCAAAATATTTTCAAAAGTGATAAACCAGGATAAAGCTTGATGTTTGATAATTATGGTGATTGTTTGCAATATGACAATTCTGTAGCTTTATGTCGATGAAATCCCGTTTGAATTTTTAATTGATGCGCGTTGTATAAAACCCTTATTTTGCTATTTTGCAAGTCGTATATAGTAATAGTTTCATGATAAATGATGTAATATGAGTGGACGAGAAATGTACCTAAGTTATTTTGTTAACTTATTGGTATCTGAGAATGTTAAACGATCATGTGAGTCTATGATTTGTGTATATCTTGTGAAATATGTCAATGTTCCATGTTTAATTACGTTAACTAATTTTGCTCTATGTCTTTTCCTAAAATATGATTTGCTTCTATAATATGATTACGAGCATGGAACATTTTAATTTGTCAAGTATGAACTATGAGCTTCTTGATTGTGTACATTGTTGTAAATATATTAACTTTGTGATAAAATTTCAAAGGTATGTAAGTGTTAGCTACCCTGATTCTGGTTTACTGCGTAACACGGGATTCTACCGATCCTAGTACTCTCGTTTTGCTCGAGGTTATATATGTTTGCATGATAATTGCTATGGGTTCTTACGAGTACTTCTTTGCGTTGAAATTAGTAGTTGTTCCTTTACTTTGGATAGTTAATATTTCCTATTGATAAGATAATCTTTTTTTTTTTGTGAGACGGGTTGAGTTGTGAGATGGGTAAACTTTGGTAATTGATTAGTTGTTTATGCATAATGGTTTTGTATTACGTTGGGTTGATATAGCGTCCAGATCCTTTTTTTTTATGAACTGTGGAATGGTAAGTATACATACAAGTATGTCAATGAACTTGGAAGGTAAGTACTGATGAGATTCAGTTGATGAGATTCAGTTGCTCGTGAGTCTAGAACAAAGGCCATGGTTTATTTTGTTTTGAGCATGAGATTATGGTTCAGTATTTTATCGAGTTGTCGTATTCTTTGACCTTGACTCGTGGGTGAGTAGCTTAGAGTTTTACTCTATCGAGATTGAGATGGGAATTGGTTACTGGTTTGAGTTATGGGTTATTAGGCCGTTGTGCCACATTGTGATTTCGGCCAAGTGTGACCTTGTTTATTGAGTCATATTTTGGGTTTGATATCGATATTGAAATGGAAGAATTGATTGCGTCTTTTTTTTGCCGGTTCACTCACCCCTTGTGTTTGGTCTTAGATTCGACGATGAGTGCGATACTTGGTTACTGGGAGCGAGATGTTATGAGATAAAGTAAAGAATAAGATGGAGTAATGAGCTAGGATTTGTGTAATGATGTTACGAGGACGTAACCGTGTTTTAAGGAGGATAGGATTGCAAAATCTTAATGATTTATGATATGGCTAGTTGTTACGACATGACTAGGTAATATGTCGCGATTGTTTGAACATACGTATACTAGTTAATCTTGATTACTTCTGTGATGCATTTTATTGTGTTTCGTGAAGTATCATTTGTTTTAGTGGTACGTTAAACTTTGGGGACAAAGTTTTCTTAGCAAGGGTAGAATGTGACATTTCGAATTTTAAAAGTACCTTTATTAGTTAAGGATGTGATATGAGGTCACGCCTGGTGTTCGTTACGTGCCATGTGACCAGTTTGTTGACCATGGGATGGTGAACTTCGGGACGAAGTTCATTTTAAGGAGGGAAGACTGTAATACCTCGTATTTGTATCGATAATTAATTTATATAGTTAGTAATGTGTTGAAAATATTTGAACGTTAATATTCGATAATTAATTTATCGAATGCGTGTTTATATTTTATATGTTATTGGTGTAATGACGGGTTGTATACTAGCTAATATATATCGAGTGGTAAATACATTTGGGCCTCGATTTGCGTGCAACATCAAACAGCCCAACATATCGACACACCTCACAAAACAAACACAAACATCAGACCTCTGTCATGCCGCCATATATAACCTAAAATTAGACCTAGTTCTACCCTAAACGATACACAACCAACAAACCTACACTACAGCCGCCATATCAGAGGGGAAGAAGAGTGGTTCACACAGTGGTTTAAGGTGGTTTAGGGCCTTCGATCACGCTTGTAAAAGGGTACGTTCACCACAGTCTCATTTTCTCTGTTTTCTCTTCGTTTTGACTCAGTAGTTGCAATCATATAATCATGTCAATGGTTCTGATCTTGATACATTGCTAATCTTTGTTGTTTAGTTATCGTGTTTTGACCCTAGTAGAGGCGTCGTTGGCCACCTAGGACCACCAAGAACGGTGGTTTTGCAGCCCGTGCAATTGTCGAATTCGCATTTTTTTAAAACAGTAGCTTTGTCACCTTAT
Source organism: Silene conica (assembly GCA_029255685.2). Lineage (NCBI taxonomy): Eukaryota > Viridiplantae > Streptophyta > Magnoliopsida > Caryophyllales > Caryophyllaceae > Silene > Silene conica. Next base: position 23,978,396 of record CM055317.2, on the reverse strand, counting down.
GTTTGTGTGCTTAATTCAAGTTGTTTATGATTCCCTTGCTATGGGTGTTGAGGTTGTTATGAAGGTGGTAGTCAGGGTGTGGGAATGGTGGTTTTCACGGTGGTTTTCACGGTGGTTTTCAGTGTCTTATAGCAGCGTTTTGGCGGGTGTCGTTTTGCTTAGCTTGTCGGTTTCTTGTCAAAACGAGAAACACGGGTTGTGGGTGTTGGGTTTTAGGACCGGCGTTTGGGTGGTGGTTGTAGTGTCGACGACCTGTGACCTTTCCCCTGGAACCACCACGGCTCAGTGGTAAGCCTGGTGGTGCCACTAGCAAGGTCAGGGGTTGACAGCGGTGTTGGGACTAGGGTTGTTTGAGGTGGTTGGTATGGTTTAAGGCTGAGAGGTGAAGGGTCTGATTTGGTATATTCGTTATACGTGTATTGCTAGTTTTGTTATGGGTAGTTTTTATCATTTCTTATCATCATTATCATTGGTGGATTTTATTATTATTATTTTTTTTTTTTTTTTTTTTTTTTTATCGGGAACTTTTATTAAAAATAAATGAAAAATTACATGAAATTTGTGGGCACCCGCGAAACTAGCTGGACGCCCACTCTCTTAGCAATGGCAAAACTAACATGAAATTATTATTATTATTATTATTATTATTATTATTATTATTATTATTATTATTATTACTCTTATTGTTGTTTTTATGGTGATTTTATAATTATAGGATAATAATGTCATTAGTATTAGTATTATTATTATTAAGTATGTTATTGGCAAATGGGTATATCATGTTTAATAATATTTATGTTCTTATTATTTTTATTATTACTAATCATGTTATTAGCAATTGTTATGGTTGATATTGTTGTTAATATTGTTATTAGTACTATCAATAATAATATCTTATCAAATGTTATTGCTTTATTTCATGTGACATTATTATTATTATTATTACATATTGTTTTTATCATTATCATTATTCACATTAATTTTGTTATGATTAGTGGTGTTGTTATAATTTTATCATGGGTTATAGTTATATGATATATACTAACTATGTTATTATTGTCTATATATAGTAAGTCTATAATTAGTAAGTTTTAATTGACTAGTGGTGATAGATATGAATGAGGAGTTCATAATAATTGATATGAATATGAACATGGTCAAGTAATTTTAGTAATGCGATTGTATGGGTAGAAATTGATATTCAATACTAATTATAGGAACTGAGTTTGGTTGTTCAAGGTGGAACATTTCTAGCAGCTGTTCGGTTGTCAATCCGCAATTGAGGTAGGGGATATATATATCTGTGTTTGTGTTATGACATGAAGTGCGTGTGTTGTTTATTGCAAGATTGATATAATTGTTTATGAAGGTACTGTGGATTGTATTATCATTATTGATTACTGTGGAGATCGGGACTTGTGAAATGGGTCTTGTGATATGGTCATGGGAGGTGTGGTGTGATGGGAGGTGTGGTGATGGAGGTGTGGTGTGATGAAGGTGTAGTGGATGATTGAATGATATGGAGATGGAGGAGGATACAGTTCTATTGTTGTTTATGTTTTACCTGTTTTACCTACTCAACCTCGTGGTTGACCATGTGTATTCGTGTGACACCTACGATGATCCGGAATGGGGAGTAGATTCTACAGGAAAGATGGCGTTGTGGGAGCATGGGTTGGCGAGAGTACTTGGATGGACCGACTTAGAATTAGATCACGCTCTTCGAAGTTATCACTTGTATTTTACTTTCCGCGGTGTAGTAATTGTAACATTAAAGTTTAAATTTTACCAATTTTATATAAAGTACTTTGGGTGTTTTACTTTGTTATTCACTACCTCGGTCATTCCGAGATGGTAACAGCTCTATTTACTGAGGATGACTTGCTAAAGGCTCCTTAAATAAATGGGGGTGTTACACAGAAACAAGAAAACACTGCTAATAAAGCGTCAGAAAACAAAAGGCGTCGATAGAAAAGTGTTGTTAAACAGCCTGTTGGACGAAATTCCTTTTTTTTTCTTTCTTTTCTCAAAACTAATGAACTTGAATAAATAATAACGGGTTGCTAAAACAAAATCGATAACATTCAAAATCTAATCCTTATTAGACATTGATATAATCTTAATGATTCAAATTAACCTTTTAAGACGAATATCAAGATTATCATGGGATCGATTATTTAGCAAGTTATATTATTCAAGAAGACGATTTCCTTTTACGTTTTAATTCAATCCTTATTAAATTATAACATCTACAAATTTACTATTTTGTTATCTTAACTGATTAAAACAACAACAGTAATAAATCAAAAAGGAAAACGGAAAAACACAACAAAAATCTCGGCTTATAATAAAAAGCGACGACTGTTTTTTCTTAAACGCAATAATGCTCTGATACCACTTGTGGAAAAATATTTGTATATGTCTCAATACTTTATATGCGGGATTATAACGAAATTATAATATATGATTTACTGTCATAAACGAAATACAAGATACAAGGATTGGGAACAAGAATTAACCTTTGGTCCTTGCAAGTGGCCTAAGATCAGATATCAAAATAGATATCCTCCTAATTGTTGCACCCAAGACGCCCCGAGAAATACCCTTTCTCGACCTAGAAACTGCAAAAATTACCTCTAATTTTTGTTGTAAGATGTAAGCTAGAGACAGAGAGGGAGGACTTTTTTTCGTGTAACTCGTGCGTGGAAGTGTGTGCCGTGAGGGATTGATATAGGAGATGGTAGTATTTGTGAGTCAGAATAACTCTTGTAACCACCTTGCATAGTTTAAATAGGTTTTCCCAATTCCGTATTTGAGTCTACCTAAACTACTTCCAAAAACCTATAACAACCTCTATCTCCTTGGCACTACTAACAGACCGAAATTCCCTTAATATAACCGAAATTTTATCTGTAAAAATTCGGTTATTTTCCTCTCTTGTGAGTAATGTTTTATCATATAAATATCGTATATTTATAATTTACTAATTAAATATAACCGTTTATATTTAACTAAATCATTTAATCTTTATTAAATAATTTCATTACACTATGAATTAACATTTTAATTCGACTCAGCTAATATTATTTAATCAGTATTAAATAATTGTATCATCATTACATTGACTAACCGTTTAGTCGTATAGGGTATTAATATGATTACATTTTCATCTAATCATATCTCTCAGACTACATCCTTTAGGTGTGACTCTTAGGGACCAGCTGATTACCGCCATCTGTATGACAATAACGTCAAACTTTCTAGCAAGCCCTTCGTTATTGATAAACGTAAATCAACTGGCTAAAATACAAAGTATATCATGTGTTCCTTTAAGAGATTTATTCGTGTTGTCGCACTAACTGTGGAGGACACTAGCTCCAACATGTTTTGTATGACTTGTAAGAGTGTTACGTTGTCATGACAGAATCCTACAAAATATGCCAAGAACATTGTGATTGAGGTGTGCGCCTTGGAACTGGGAGTTCCATGGTCCACAGTAACCGTATCACGAGTTATGAGATAACTTGCTCTTTTGGGATAAAGAGATTGAGTCTAGGTAAGAGCCTAGAAATGTATTTAGAAATGTTCAAATGTTATGAGTGATAACATGAACATGAAGAAATCCTGCAAGTATAAAAGGTTGAAAACCTAGACACTTTATTGCAAGTGTAGAGTTACACTTTAGATTATGTACATTGAGTGGTAATAGGGTATATATATTGACTACTCAGATGTGATAATCGCACTTGTCGTTTTGAGTTTTAAATAGCTCTCTTTTTCATTACTTTGTCATAATCCAAATGGGTTGTGGAGACAAGCTTTGAACCCCATTAAAGTGAACTATGATTGACATTGTAATAGTCCCTAGTTACCACCTTGAGGTGACGTCTCGAGGTAACTAGATTGTGAGGTGATTGATGGCAAGTTCAATGTGCCATAGAGTCATAAAATAATGACTAGTCGATCTCATAGGCAGACTGTTAAGAACACTCTGTCGGACAAGTGACCGCTTTTTATAGAGCTCTGGCATACCTTTATTTATATAAATCTGCCTAGTTATGGCGGGAGCTACTACTGTATTCTGAATGAGTCGATTCTTAGACTAATGACTATTCCGCTAAAGTAGCACAGTTTCAGAGTAACTTTTATTTTTGTCGTAACACCTTCGTAAATGGGGCTTATAAGGGCATTTTTTTGGGTTATAATGAGATGTGGCTACCCGAAGGGAATGGGGCGATTAGGAATTGTCCACCCCTTGTCAGGGTTGTCCAAAATCTCAAGGCCACTCGAGGAGCAGTTAATTGGAAATGCGTGGCCACGCTCGGTAGCTATTAAAGAAATGTGTGTGTGTCTTAATGTTACAATGTTATTAAAGAAATTTTATCATTTTAACTGTTTTATTTTAAAGGCTGGTTGATTTGTTTTGATTGTAGGAAGATGAAGGAGCTTGAGAGGCATTAACCACCATCTTCCTTATACCATTTCATACAACAATTGACCAACGCGCGAAATGAAGATGAATACGGAAGATACTGTAACTGTTGGTTTGTAATAAGGACTTAGTACTTGGTGGCTAATAAATAATAGAGTATGTTATCATTTTAGCTCATGATGTTAAGGGTGTAAGACAATGTTTATTTGTAACCGACTTATTATAAAATGTGCACATTTTTTTTTGAACAATTTTAACTGTCATCATAAACATCTACAAATGTTATAACTTTTGTTGGGTATGACCACTTCAGTTGACTTAAAAAGTGTGTAAAAGAAAATGTTATAATGAAAATTGTTACCATTTTAGTAAGACCATCCCCAAGCAAAGGTCGTGCTAACTAGGTCACGATTCATTTTCTCTCTTAATCACCCATTAATTATCTTGACCTGCCTATATACCCTCCCAAGCAGAAGGTCACGACCTAGATCACATATCCATTTATTTTCCACTTTCCAACACTTCCACTCATATCTCACATTCTCTACCCCACTTTTCTTTCTCCCACTCTGTAATAACCCGTTTTACCATTCAAAAGTATATAACTGTGACGGGTTATTCGTATATAAGCATCGACAGTTTAGCCTATAGAGTTACTTGGGTTATACCTTTTTTTTATGAACTGTGTTGGCAAGGGGGTTTGAACTCGAGACCAAGGTACGAGGTTAGTATGGGCCTCGAATTTAGTGCACATATCAGCCCAAATTTCATGTTCACAAAGCAGCCCATACTTCACGTCCTTTTCTTTTGCAAACATAAACCTACCTCATGTATACCGTCACTTTTTGGAAACCAGAAACCCTAAACCTAGCTATCATTTTCCTCATACAAACACGCCATTCAACGGTCGTCGTCACAAAGTTTACATAGGAGGTCTTCACGGTGGCCATAGATCAGTCTAAGGGTGGTCGAATCTTGTACGAAGTAGGTATGTTAACACGTTTCTCTTCTTGTAGCGTTTTTTTTTCCTGTGTTTCGAATGAGTAATTCAATCGTGTTATTATACTTACGATTCTAATATTTGCTTAACGTTGACATACGAAGTTAGTAGTAGCGTTTTCATGTTTAGAGGGTCACCCTTGACGACCCAGGGACCGCCAGTCGTGGTGGTTTTTGGCCGTCGTGTCAGTATGTGTATTCTTTTTGAAACAGAGTTGTACCGGGTCTTTTTATGGGTATTTGTGAGTCGATTTATGTTGTTACGTGTTATGGGTAGTGGGTAATTAGATTGTTGGTAGTTTGTGGTTGTGTCGGTGGTTGTAGGCGGTGGTCACAGGGGGCTGTCGGTGGTGGAACAGGGGTCGAAGGGTTGGTGTTTTAAGATGGGTCAGGTAGTTAGATGACGAACCAGGCCTGGTTTGGGCCCTGGTTCGTCGCGTCGGTGGGTGTCGACGAGGTAGGTGGTGGTCAGGGCGTTGGCAGGTGGTGTAGGGTACACGGCTGGGTGGTTGTTGGTGGCGGTTAGGGCGAAAAACGGCGGGAATGGGGTCTGTTTGGTCACGTTGGTGAAGTCGGGAAGGGGGGTTTATGGTGGCGTCTTTAGTGGGTTTGTTTTTGCTACTTTATCATTTCTATTTTATTATTATTATTATTATTATTATCATTATTATTATGAAGGAGAACTTTTATTAAAAAGACTTATTATTATTATTATTTTTACTACTACCTTCATAATAGTCGTTTTTAATTATTTCGATTTTATTCAATGTTGAGTCGCGAAATCGTTAAGTTTGGGAAGTTACTATTTATGGAAACTTTCCATTTATGATGAGTTTCTATTTTGGGAAACTTTCCATTTATGGAAGGTTTCTAATTATAGCAAGTAAGTTGTTATGGGGTTTCGGGGAGGTTATTAATTCGTTACGTATATGTGTTTAGGGAGCGATTTTCGCGTGGAACATTTCTAGCGAGCTTGGATCTATCTACAATTCTGCTATTCCAGGTAGGGGAATACCGTATGCCTGTTGATGAGTCATTTGATTATTAATCGTGGTTAACAATGTTCATCTTATTATATTGAATGAATGATATATTGTTCTATTTGATTGAATAATTCTGTGACACGATACGATGTGACGAATAATGGGTCTTGTGATATGGAGCGGAGTATATTGGGTCTTGTGACTGGTGTGGAGTATATTGGGTCTTGTGACTGGTGTGGAGTATATTGGGTCTTGTGATTGGTGTGGAGGTAATGGGTCTTGTGATCGGTGCGGAGTTTATTTGGCGTTGGATCGGTGCGGAGTTTATTTGGCGTTGGATCGGTGCGGAGTTTATTTGGTGTTGGATCGGTGCGGAGAAGGGATGATTGATCCCAATATATATATAATAGTGTTTGTTATTTATTTTTCCTCTACTCAACCTCGTGGTTGACCCTGTGTATTCGTGTGACACCTGTGATGATCCGTAATGGGGAGCAGTTTTGACAGAAAAGATGGTGTTGTGGGAGCATGGGATGGCGTGAGCACTTGGAATGGACCGACTTAGATGTAGATCACCTACTTAGTAGTTTTCAGTTGTACCTTTTTCCGCTATGTAGTATTTGTAACACCAAAGTTTAAATTTTACCAGTTTTTATATAAAGTACTTTGGTTTGATTTACTTTGTTATTCACTGCCTCGGATATTCCGAGATGGTAACAGCTCAATTTACTGAGGATGTCTTGCTAAAGGCTCCTTAATAAATCGGGGTGTTACAAGTGGTATCAGAGCGAACGATCCTCAGGCTTAACCAAATGAATAATAATGAATATAAGAAGAGTCTTATAAAATGAACCCCGAGATGAAACTGATAGGAGCCCCAAAAAGGAACGGGATGAGTTAGGGGCCCCCTCACACCAAACCTGGGCCCTTTCAGTTCTGTCTCGGGAACCCAATGAGAGAAATTGAAAAGTGGGGTAGATTATATAGTGACCTAGTTATCTGGTACTAACGTTCTTGCAGGAGAAGGAATGAGGTAAGTTATGATGTGAAATATGGTTGGTAATATATACTGTGAATCATGAGATTGATGTCGAATATTGACTGAGATATACTATTTCTGGTATTGAGAACAAGAGATTTTGAGTATGAGCTTTACTTGTATATATATGGTGCTATGCATGCGGTTGTATGGTTCCTGAACCGTTAGGTAGAGATATAGTGTAATGATATGTGTAATAAGTTGATGAGCTATAGTCACCTAAAAGAACAGATGTAGGAGAGATATGATCACGATTGACTGGAATGGTTAGTAGAGCCAGCTATGCTATGTCGTTATAGGATGTGGAACCAAGTTATGTCTTATGGGTAAAACTAGTAGACCGGACCGGAGGCCGTGCGCGTGGATAATTGCCTGTACTATTCTATGTGTATACACTTCTTATATGCATGCCTTATACCTTGCAAGAGTTTACTGATTGGCATACCAGGCAAATGTGATCGGAATTTGAGATTTATGATTTTATTATTTTACTAATTGCCTTAGCAATCCATGTTTAGTAATATGTAGAATGTGTGTTCTAAGCTATGAATGTATATATTCATGTGTTGCGTATATCGTATTTAAAATTTTATGCCTATTATATACATTTAAATTCGTTATGAAGTTTATCATCAATAAGGGATACGTAGTAGTCCCTAGGTTATATTTCCGTACTTGGGTACACCTGTATAACTGTCAAGTTATTTAATTGATTTTATTTTTCAGTTTCGAAACCTTTACCGTATTTTGATGCCAACTACAATTGAAATGAAGAATGAATGTTAATATGGTACAGATTGATGTCTATGCTTCAAATAATTGTCAATGTGTTTGGATGAGAAGGGTTGAGTGTGGATGTAGTAATGTGTAGTTGCAAAGGGACCAAAATTTTAATAAATTTTCAGAATGTTACCTGGTTTGTATGGGCTGTCACTTTATACGTGGTTCATAATTAAGGATGAAAATTTTATGTATGATAACCTTCTGAGTTGGGTTTACAATGCTAGTGATTTATCTTGATATGAGTTATGTCTTTGGGAGAAATAATTCTTTTATTCGACAGTAGTCAAACTGTTACTGCATAGTCCCGTTTTGACCTATCTTTTGTAATAGAAATCATTTAAAACTTGGTTATTGCTTGTGCATAGTTCCAACTCTACTGTTCAGAATGTTCGTTCACGTTTTCAAAATGTTCCGCCATGTAAAATCTTAACGAGCTGTTATTCAATTGTGATGTTTGCAAGATGCCTAAAATTTTGTTGAAATGTTGTAAAGTTATTGTTCAAATTGTTCGAGTTGTAAATATTGTATTAAATAATTTCCTTGAGGTATGCATTCGATACTTTTCCTCTGTTTAACTAATTCCTTATTTTTAGTAAAAGATTATGTTTGCTCACACATTAGCTAAGTTGTTATTTAATTATGGTTGGTAAGTTGCTGCATAATATTTAATTGGTGAACTTATGAGATATGTAAGTACATATAAAAGTTTAATCGAATGTGAATTATGTGATGCGACCACGTGATATCCTGATATGGCATTAGTAACATGAAAAGTAGGCATGTGGTATGAGTATGACCCTCATTACGTGATAGCATAACCTTGTTTATTTCGTCAAGTTTAATATAAAATCGTTCCAATTATATGTCCTATATTATGACCTTAAATAATTATGTGATGTTCCTATGTGATGTTAAAATCAGGTTTATCAGAGAAGAGTCTTGACAAGTGGTAGAATGAAATGTAACTAGTAAGATTATTAGCACGATGTCATGAGTAAAAGTTATATAACAATTTAATTGTTATAATTAATGGTGGTTATTTTTGAACAACGTGAACCTTGTTGCTGTTCTTTCGTATATTAAAGGTACATCTTTGTCTAGTTTCCTGATATAATAGCCCTATGACTTCGTCATGTATACTGTTGCGCCATATGAATTGCATATTACTATGTTCAAAATCTGATCACGATGTATTGATTTATTAATTAGTTTGGCGTGTGATTTAGTGTTGTGCATTCGTTTACTTTTATCATTAAATTATCATGATTCATGAACTACAATTCACGAGAAAAATGTTAGTAAAAAGAATCAGAATGTTCTCGTGCAGCCTTAATTCCATCTGTAGCTTGTAGAATTGCCTGTTGTTTCGTGTTTATAAATTGTCACAAATTACCGTTTCAATGTTTCAAACGTTTCAAAATATTTTCGATGTGTTAAACCATGCTTAAGTTTGCTGTTTAGTAATTATGAGGATTGGTTGCAATATGATATATTCTGTAACTATGTGTTGATGAGACCCTGCACGAAAAATGATAAAGAATGTAATGTGAGTGGACGGGAAATGTACCTACGTGGTTTTGTTAACCTATCGACACCTGAGAATGTTAAACGGTCTTGTAAGTCTATGATTGGTGCATATTTTGTGAAACATGTCAATGCTCCATGTTTAATTACGTACATTAAAATTTTGTTTTATATCTTTTCCTAAAATATGATTTTGCTTCTATAATATGATTATGAACATGAAACGTTTTAATTTGTCAATTATAAACTATGAGCTTCTTGATTGTTTACATCGTTGTAACTCCCTTAGCTCTGTGTTAACATTTTAAGGGTATGTAAGGGTAGCTACTCTGACTTTGTTTTACTGCGTAACACGATTCGGCCGATCCTAATACTCTTATTATTGGTGGAGGTTATATGTTTTCATGATAATTGATATGAGTTTCTTACGAGTGCTTATTTGAGTTGAATATTAGTAACTGTTATTCTATTTTGCTAGTTAATATTTTCTATTCATAAGATAATTCTTTTGTTTGTGAGACGGGTTGAGTTGTGATCTGAGATGGGTAAACTTTTGGTAATTGATTATTTTGTGTTAGGTGTAATAATTCTATATTAGATTCGTCTGGTATAGTGTACAAGTTCTTGTTTCATGAGTTGTGGAATTGTAAGAGTACATACAAACGTGTCGATGAATTGGTAAAGGTACGTATAATGACATGTTATATAACTGATGAGATTGAGTCTGAGGGGATAGAGTTGCTCGTGAGTTAACAAAGACCCAGGCTGTTTTGTTTTGAGAGTGAGATTGCAGTTCAGTGTTATATCGAGTCGTTGCATTCTTTGACCTTGACACGTGGGTGAGTAGCCTAGCGTTTTGTTCTCTAAGTGTTGGTCAGATCCTTTAATGGGATCACTGACAATATTGATATTGGAATTGAGATGAGAATCGTTACTGGCGTTAAGTTATGAGTTATTAGGCCGTTGTGCCCCATTGTGTTAAGGTCCAGTGCGACCTTGGTTATTGAGTTATATCCGGAATTCGAGATCGATATCGAGGTGGAAGTTTCAATTGCGGTTTTACTTCGCCAGTTCACTCACCCCTTGTCTTTGGTCTTAGATGCGACGATGAGTGCGATACTTGGTTACTTAGAATTAGATTTTATGAGATAAAGTAATGAGTGAGATGGAGTACTGGGTTAGAATGTTTATGGGGTTACGGGGACGTAACCATGTTTTAAGGAGGATATGATTGTAAAATCTTAATGATTTATGATGTGGCTAGTTGTTATGACATGACTAACTGATATTTCGTGACTATTTGAATATACTTGATAACCCTGCTGCGTATGTTATGCACTATATCGTGATTGTTGAAGTATCATGTGTTACAGTGTGTGTTACACTTTGGGGACAAAGTTTTCTTAAGGGGGATAGAATGTAACATCTCGCGTTTCTTAAGTATTACTTGTGATTGTTCATGCTTGCTACGTGTTACTTCACTGTTATGGGGTGGTGAACTTCGGGACGAAGTTCATTTTAAGGGGGGAAGATTGTAATAACTCGTTTTACCATTCAAAAGTATATAACTGTGACGGGTTATTCGTATATAAGCATCGACAGTTTAGCCTATAGAGTTACTTGGGTTATACATTTTTTTTATGAACTGTGTTGGCAAGGGGGTTTGAACTCGAGACCAAGGTACGAGGTTAGTATGGGCCTCGAATTTAGTGCACATATCAGCCCAAATTTCATGTTCACAAAGCAGCCCATACTTCACGTCCTTTTCTTTTGCAAACATAAACCTACCTCATGTATACCGTCACTTTTTGGAAACCAGAAACCCTAAACCTAGCTATCATTTTCCTCATACAAACACGCCAATCTACAGTCGTCGTCACAAAGTTTACATAGGAGGTCTTCACGGTGGCCATAGATCAGTCTAAGGGTGGTCGAATCTTGTACGAAGTAGGTATGTTAACACGTTTCTCTTCTTGTAGCGTTTTTTTCCTGTGTTTCGAATGAGTAATTCAATCGTGTTATTATACTTACGATTCTGATATTTGCTTAACGTTGACATACGAAGTTAGTAGTAGCGTTTTCATGTTTAGAGGGTCACCCTTGACGACCCAGGGACCGCCAGTCGTGGTGGTTTTTGGCCGTCGTGTCAGTATGTGTATTCTTTTTGAAACAGAGTTGTACCGGGTCTTTTTATGGGTATTTGTGAGTCGATTTAAGTTGTTACGTGTTATGGGTAGTGGGTAATTAGATTGTTGGTAGTTTGTGGCTGTGTCGGTGGTTGTAGGCGGTGGTCACAGGGGGCTGTCGGTGGTGGAACAGGGGTCGAAGGGTTGGTGTTTTAAGATGGGTCAGGTAATTAGATGATGAACCAGGCCTGGTTTAGGCCCTGGTTCGTCGCGTCGGTGGGTGTCGACGAGGTAGGTGGTGGTCAGGGTGTTGGCAGGTGGTGTAGGGTACACGACTGGGTGGTTGTTGGTGGCGGTTAGGGCGAAAAACGGCGGGAATGGGGTCTGTTTGGTCACGTTGGTGAAGTCGGGAAGGGGGGCTTATGGTGGCGTCTTTAGTGGGTTTGTTTTTGCTACTTTATCATTTCTATTTTATTATTATTATTATTATTATTATCATTATTATTATGAAGGAGAACTTTTATTAAAAAGACTTATTATTATTATTATTTTTACTACTACCTTCATAATAGTCGTTTTTAATTATTTCGATTTTATTCAATGTTGAGTCGCGAAATCGTTAAGTTTGGGAAGTTACTATTTATGGAAACTTTCCATTTATGATGGGTTTCTATTTTGGGAAACTTTCCATTTATGGAAGGTTTCTAATTATAGCAAGTAAGTTGTTATGGGGTTTCGGGGAGGTTATTAATTCGTTACGTATACGTGTTTAGGGAGCGATTTTCGCGTGGAACATTTCTAGCGAGCTTGGATCTATCTACAATTCTGCTATTCCAGGTAGGGGAATACCGTATGCCTGTTGATGAGTCATTTGATTATTAATCGTGGCTAACAATGTTCATCTTATTATATTGAATGAATGATATATTGTTCTATTTGATTGAATAATTTTGTGACACGATACGATGTGACGAATAATGGGTCTTGTGATATGGAGCGGAGTATATTGGGTCTTGTGACTGGTGTGGAGTATATTGGGTCTTGTGACTGGTGTGGAGTATATTGGGTCTTGTGATTGGTGTGGAGGTAATGGGTCTTGTGATCGGTGCGGAGTTTATTTGGCGTTGGATCGGTGCGGAGTTTATTTGGCGTTGGATCGGTGCGGAGTTTATTTGGTGTTGGATCGGTGCGGAGAAGGGATGATTGATCCCAATATATATATAATAGTGTTTGTTATTTATTTTTCCTCTACTCAACCTCGTGGTTGACCCTGTGTATTCGTGTGACACCTGTGATGATCCGTAATGGGGAGCAGTTTTGACAGGAAAGATGGTACGGTGCTGTGGGAGCATGGGATGGCGTGAGCACTTGGAATGGACCGACTTAGATGTAGATCACCTACTTAGTAGTTTTCAGTTGTACCTTTTTCCGCCGTGTAGTATTTGTAACACCAAAGTTTAAATTTTACTAGTTTTTATATAAAGTACTTTGGTTTGATTTACTTTGTTATTCACTGCCTCGGATATTCCGAGATGGTAACAGCTCAATTTACTGAGGATGTCTTGCTAAAGGCTCCTTGATAAATCGGGGTGTTACACACTCTATCATTATTTTCCTAACATTTTATAAATTTAACTTTTTTTCTATTATGTTACATACCTTAATAAAATAAAAATTACCCAAATATTTAGCGGTTATATTAATCTTATGGCGTAATTAACGGGAAAAAATATTAAATAACTTGGTTATAATTTCGAAAAGTGATTAGACGATTTCATTAACAATTAAAAATAAAATATCTAGGTGATCAAAGGACTATAATTAATTGAGCGTATATCGATGCTACTAACGAACATATTTGAAATATTAGTTGACGGTTTTGACGAACATATCACTCGAGAGAAAGTTATCCATGTGAAAGTTGGACCAAAGAAAGTTATCCAACGGCTATAATCGCTCGAGCGGTTATATTTTGATTTATCGACTCTAATTAATGAAATGTAACGACTTTATTTGATATATAAGTTGACGGTTTTTTTTTCTGAAATATGATTTGACATATAAAAAAACTAATACATAATTGAAAATACGACGAAATAATAAAATGTATTCGAAACTAATTACGAACGTACTGACAATAACACTCGAGACAAATAAATTATTTACGATTAAAATAAGACGTAATCTTTCACAACCAATAAAAAATTGACACATACTAGGTCAATTAGTAGGTCAATTTTTCACAACAAAGGTCACAGATTGACCTTTTGATAGTGTTGGTCACAAATTAACCTTCAAAGGTCACAAACCTATTAGCTTAATTGTGCCATTAACCATGACCAAGCAAGGTCATGACCTACCTATTGACCTTGCTTGGGGATGGTCTAAGTATGTGTTGCCACTTTACAACATGTATATAAGCATATATGTGTGAGAATGTTAACGTGTTAGTAAGAAAATATAACCTTTTGAAAAATATGTGAATGATTTGAAATAATCTTAAGATAAAAACATCTATGACCTCAACCGGTGACATAGGAGTTTGTGTAGAAATGATATCATCTTAACCTTAGATGTAACCATAATACGATAATGTAACAATTAAAAAAACATGTAATTTGATTTGAGTAGCCTTAAAATGAAAACATACATGCATTTAGATTGTGACATGAGTTTTTTATAGAAATGTTATCAGATTAGACTGAAATGTAAGTATGCTATTGTATGATTGAATTAGTGCAAATTTAATAATGATAACTTATATGAATAAATACGGTGATATGAGGTTTGTGTAGAATGTTACCATCTTAGTAAGGAAGGCAAACGGTGATAAAAATGTTATCACCTTAATTTGTAAATGGAAACACTTCAGAGACTCTCCAAATGAAACATATATGGATACAAATAGTGAGATGAAGGTATTTGTACAATGTTATTATCTTAGACTATAATGTTACCATTTGAATACAATTTGTCTGCAATTATACTCTATTGGTAATATTCAATGGTTACTGAAATAAGAACATATTTGGTTAAACGGGTGATATAATGAAGTTAAATGGGAACGATTCGACCAGTTCTCATTACAAAAACAAAAGTGTGCTCCCATTTTGAAGCCTTGAATCCAACGAGAGAACCAGATAAATCAGTACCTGCATCAAGAGAACACGAATAAGAATAACCGTTTTCAAAAGTTAAATTGTCTTAAAAATAACTTTATATATGATTACTTCACTAGGTTTGCAATGGTAACATTCCGTTGTTAATATGGTTACATTTGTATCATAGTTAGCTGCTGTAATTATGCTAAAAAACGTGATATTATTTTTCCAGAAAACAAGGATCAATTTAGTGATCAAGTGGAGGCTTATCGTTCATAAAATTATTTTAGAGAAGCGTGATATTGAACTTGTGATTTTCTATATCATGTTAGTGAATTTTAGTAACGCGTGTCACTAACAAAATAAAACATACCTTATATTTATCAATATCGTAAGAAATTGCTCATCATTACCGTCACACAATTCACCATCGTGCTTCTTAAATTCAGTGACGGGATCCTCTAGAACCGTCTCTAAGGCCAAAACACCGGCTTCCGATGACATTGTGAATTTGATTTGTGGAATTTTAGCTGAAAATCTGGCTCTGATGATGATACGATATGCTATTATGATGAAGATGAAAATAAAGATATGATGAAGATGAAGATGAAGATATGATGAAGCTGAAAATCATTGAAGATGTGTCGATGTTGTTGATGTTCACAAATACATTATTCGATTATGAAGATGAAAATATGATGAAGATGGAGAAGATGATGAAGTTGGAATTGTTGAAAATGGAGAAGATGAAATCAATAGAGTATTAATTTGATGAAGATGAAGAACATGAAATTAGTGAAAGATAAAATCAGCGAAGATGCAAATATAATATGTTGGCTTCTCAAGATGGAATTGACAGCTTAGGTGACTAGTATAGGACAACTACATCACATGCCTACTAATTAAACAAACTATATTTTTATTCAGCTCAACCCGCCTAACTTGCTCCGTTTTCACCGAATACCGCACTATTTGACCCGTCTCTCCCATGTGACGGATATATATAGTACGTCTTCAATGAGAATTTGTGATAAACGATATTGATATGCATATAGTTTCACATTTCATGCCACACCGTTACTACAATGAAGTAATGCTTTTGTTATCAATGATGTGTTTGTTAGCTATTTGAGTCGAATAACTTTGAATTAGGTAATTTTCGTATGCTTTGGTATTGGACTAGATTTTGTACGAATTAATTTGCTTGTGAATAGAGATGTCAGTGGGGAGGATTTTCGCGAGTTTCACCCCGCACCCGCCCTAAGTGGGGCGGGAATGGGTAATGATTTGATGCGTCATGGGACAGAGATGGGTTTTAAAAGTATAATTCGTTGCGGGTCGTGGGACGGGTGCGGGTATCACATGAGACCCACCTCATATGTAACATCCCGTATTTTCGTAAATAATATTTAATACTTTAAAGTATTTTTCGGAATATAATACTCCCTCCTACCCGTAACTAAAGTCCCATTTGGCCAAATTCGTTACCCATCAAAATGTCACATTTGCTTTTCCCGATGTGCTTTTGGGACTAAACTACCCCCAACTCATGCAACTATTTACATACCTCCAACTAAATCATAACACACTCTTTCCTATTATATTACCCCTATACATTACTTTTTAATATTTTATTCACTTTCATAAATTTTACAGTTTTAGCCAAATGGGACAATAGATATGGGTAGGAGGGAATATTACATTAATAATAAATCATAAGTTTTATTTTAAGTTTTTCCGTTAAGTTCTGTCTTAAGAATATTTTAATCTTAAGACATTGGTTCGCTTGGCATATATCCCGACTTGAGTCTCCGTATCGCTTAAAAATGTAAACCCGACTAAAGTAAAGGTGAAAGGACAACTTAAAAACCCTACATAAACCATCCATCGACATATTCCTCCTTATTTCATTTCACTGTAAGAAAAACACAAACACCATTTCTCTTTTCTTCAAGCTTCTAACGACGATCTTGAACCCTTCCCGAACTCGTATCGAGGTAAATTTGATATTTTAGGAATCCTCTCGAGATTTACAATCTTTCTATCACTTTCAATTTCAGTTTCGTCGAGTTCCGTTTTTGGGCTGTTTTGCCCTATTTCGAGTTTAAGCTTATAATTCCCGTTTTTATGGTTGTATGAGGTGGTTTAGGAGACCCGGAGGTCGATACTCTTATAGTTGAAGAAGATTTTGGAGCTTCCGCTTTGAGGTGACTATTATGAGTAACTCGGCCTTATTGTTAAAGTAGCACAATTTGTGTTTGTTTTTTATGTCTCTTCTGATTTTATGAGTTTATATTGATGTATGAACATAGAAGCATGCTAGGAATGTAACACCCCGTATTTTATAATAATATTTTATTATAAAAGTATTGCATTTAATTATTTATTTTGAAGTTTATTAACGGATTTTGGGAAATATATATTTATAACTTCCGTTTTCTATTTTATTATTTTCCGTTTTGATCTACTTTTGAATGGGTTAAAACGTCCGTGCAATAATTAATTATTTTAATTTAATATTTACTTTTCTATTTCAAGTTCTCTTTACGTTTTAATATGGCTCAATCCAATTTGTAATCAGATAATCCATTGTATGAGCTAATGGACCAAAAACCCATTAGTTGATCTCCTTATAAATAGAATTTAACCTAGCAAGCTACTAGGTCAATTCTTAGTTTGGTGCGTGAGTTCTGCCGCACGACTTCTCCCCTCTTTTCTCTCTTTTGTCCTCTTTTCTCCCTTTGACTTCATTGTTGAATATCTTTTCTTCGCCCAAACTCAAAGATAAATTATATTTTCACAATTCTTACTCTTACCTCTACAATATATTTTATTCAAAATATTTTATTGAGAATTATTTGTATGGACCTTTAGACCTACGTTTTGGGTCTCATGTTTTGTGAGTAAGGAAGAAGATGTATTTCCCTTTGGCGTTTTCGAAAGAGTGATTGCTTGGTACAATTTCTATCATAAGGATTTGCATTTCGGGTATTCTTTAAAGTCAATTTTTGGGGTCATTGACACGTGTTGGAGACAAGGCTTTATTGCTCGTATTCTTTATGAAGATTTTCATTAATTGCTAAAAAGGTAACTAGGTGTTTCTCTTTTAATTGTGTTTATGCCAATTGATGTGATTAATATGATTTAATGATTGTTTGTACGATTAGTACATGTTTGATTATTTATCGTCATGAATTAATTATGTCTCATATATTTATGTATGTTTTATTATCGTAATTGTGGATTGTAATGTGTTGATATGTCATTATGGGTGTCGTGTGCGCAACTAGGGTTCGCGAGGAAAACCCTAGATGGAGGCATGGCGAACGGCCAAGAGCATTGCTCAAGGTTATAGTTGAAGTATGTGTAACCTTGAAAATATGATTCAAGGTTATAGCTGAAACTAGTATAACCTCGAGTATTACTCAAAGTTATGGCTGAAGAGGTATAACCTTAAGTGCGAGTCAAAGTTATAGCTGATGTTAATATAACTTTGGGTTGCGAGTTAAAGTTATAGCTGAAGCTAATATAACTTTGAATTACGAGTTAAAGTTATAGCTGAGACTAACATAAACCTGAGGTATGACTCAAGGTTATGGTTGGTGCCAGTATAACTTTAGGTTCGTGTCAAGGTTTGGCTAAGGTTACTATAACCTCAAGCCATATGTGGAAGTTATAGTTGAGGTCAGTATAACCTCGCATCCATTACTTATGTTATAGTTAAAGTTACTATAACCTTGGTTGTTTATACTTGTTCCACATGCTGAGCTATGTTTGGTGATTCCATAATGTTGTGTTTGTATGTCGTTGGATACTTCTATGCATTTGAGTTGGACAGTCAGTTAAACTGTTTTATTGTGTGCAGTCAGTTAAACTGTGCATTTGTTTGTTGGCTAGTCGAATAGATGACGGTAGTATCAGTTAAATACTATCGGAATGAATTAGTGCTGCCCTTCGGGGGTTTATTTGGTCTATGTTCGGGGGTGGCCAGATTCGTCAGTTAAACGTTCTGGGTCCCGAGTGTCGTTCGATGTACAGTTAATGCATCGAGAGGTCTGGCCAGGTCTTAGGCATATAGGCAGTGGTGATACGCTATACATAGTACCGTGGAGTATCAATTAAATACTTCACACCCGACAGAGTCATCAGTTAAATGCTCTGTCAGCTAGAGTCATCAGTTAAATGCTCTAGCGGCGTTCGCTCTATTCGCTATGCTTTGATGCTAGCTTCGTGCCTTGTGTGCTTTGGATCGTGTGCTATTTGGTTTGTAAATGTTCAGGGTCTAGTGGTCGCGTAAGGTCTAGGTTCGTTTGGTTTCATTCGTCTGGTATCGAGAATATTATGGTATAATAAGTTTGCTTTCATGTCATGTTGTGTTATATCCTCACATGATTGTCGTAGTATGTCTTCGAATGATGGTAAGTTTGATTGGACTTTCATGAGTATAGATGATCTCACATGTTCACTGGTTTTGCATTTCAATTGTTATTGATTGTTGGTTACATTCAATTGTTGTAAACATGACTGGGAGAGCATCTAGTTACTCCCGACTGATTGTCGACCCCCTTCTCAGGTTGTTTAGGTGGTCGCTGTTTGGTTGATGCTTGCTTGGGGAACGTGCGTAGCGAGCTTAATAAATTGTTTAGGACCTTTGCTTTAAGTTTTTAAGAACCTTTGAATAATGTATTAGTTTGGTTTTCGATTTGAGTATCGATCCGGATTTGGGTAAGGTGTTTCCGCCACCTTAACCCAGTTATCATTGAGTTACACTCTGATATTCATTTATATTATGTTTTTCCTTTATTTTATAATTCGGGTTGTTACAAGGAACGTGTTTTACATGTTCATCATATGATTTAATTAGAGTTTCTGATGTTTCATATGCTTAATATGTTCATTTTCAGTTTTTGAGAAGTTAAGACGAATACAAAGTATGATCTTAATATGTGTTTCTTGTTGAATTAAATGCTTGTTTATGAATCATATGTATGTTTAATATGCTGGGTAAACTTATGTTGTTGCAATTATTAAGATTTGTTTCGATTTATTAGAAGATTTGAATCACTGTCGAATTGCGAAATTATGCTCAGGGGCTCTGAGCCGGTCGACCGGCTTGGAGGTCTTCTTGTTGTTCTTCATAGCTTAAGACTGATTAAGTGATGGGGTGCTCAGCCGGGTGGCCGGCCGTCGGTCGACCGGCTGAGACACCTTGTGTTGTGTTTCGTAGGATGAAGGGAAGGCTATGGGGAGGTCTCCCAGCCGGGTGGCCGGCGGCTGGTCGACCGGCTGGGAACCCCTTCCCATTTTGTTCATTGTTTTAAAAAAAGGTTGTTGAAGAGGATTGTCAGCCGGCTGACCGGCAGCCTGTCTGCAACCGGCGGAGGACCCTTCTTCTTATAAAATCGCTTTAACTTTTGATCGGTTTGTCCGATTTGCTTGAGACTTGCTTTGTATGCTTTATACGTGTGTTTGTGGTCCCCGGAGTTCGGGCGGCACTGAATAATAAAGTAAAATACACCATGTGAAGTTAATATAGAAACTAGTAAGATAAATGAGAAATAAAAAAGTGTAGTAGTGATAAGTGTAGTAGTTAGAAGTAATGTGCAACATGTAAATATAAGAATAAGTAGTATGCAATGCTAAAAATAGGTGTAGGATTATTATTAGGCCAAACTTAGGCAACACTATAGATTGCAACGTGTATGATAAATATTTAGCATGTATGACTTTTGGGTATTATAAATAGAAGAGCTTGGTAGTAAGCAAACCAAGCTAATTCACCACAAAACATACTTCTTCTATAATCTTCTATACTCTTGATATATTTTCTCCTACAACACTTTTCAATACTCTTGTTAATAATAAACACCCTTCGAAAATTATAGCTTCCTTCTTATAATAAAGTTGATCCTAATAAACCTTCTTTGTGGTTGTACTCACTATGTGTCCGTAAACTTGGTATCAGAGCCATGGCAGTCTAAGCTTTGGCTCTTATCTTCCTAAAAAGTTTTAGATAATAATGAGTTATCCCCTCTACCCTAAGTATAGAGAAGTATGCTCTGTGGTTGCCACTTTGTGGATCTTCCACATCAGAAAATCTCATACTAGGAGAAATCAAGTATAAAGAGATAAATATGATGTTCCTTAAAGCTTGTACCTTGAGACAGAAAGTTTAAAATAACATGTTGTCTCGGTTTAGCACTTTAAAGTACACCAAAATTAGTCTCTTTATACTATATCATATCATACAAAAGAGGAGGAATATTCATTATAATTTGAACCTTTAAAGGTAAGATAAGAAATAAGGCATTCTGTTATGGTTACTGATTTCATATCAAAAATATGGAAAACACTCCTAATATTTTAGCACCTTCTTCTTCTCGTAAGTCAAATGCTAGTAAAGTAGACTATCTTTATGAAATAGAATATGTAGATGAAAAAAGTAAAGTTCCTATTACTCAACTTCCTTTACTAAACCCTTATCGGGCTTTCACAAAACCAAACTCTTCCTTTCCTAAAGTAATTAAACAAGTACTTGGTCCACATAAAAACACAGCCAAACAAATTATTCTAGCCTCTCAACTAGAACAACATTTTGTTCCGGCTACAGAAGCAGAACAAATGATTCCTCTCCGTCTTAATGAAGCAATGCTTCGTTCTTGGAGAATGAATGGCTATACTCACCTTCATTATGGAGCAGTACGTCTAGCACTGACTCTCCATGGAAGAAAAGGACTTCCTGTTGTTGCACAAATAGCCCTTTTGGATACAAGGTACAGAGAATATCAGCATGCATGCATTGCAACTATCCAAACAACACTAAATGCAGGTACTGTATTTATTACCTTGTTCCCAAACTTCAACATGGCTTTAGAGGACCCACAGATCCTCCAAAATCTCCAAATTCAGTTACAAATAACTGGAACCCCACAAATAGGAAATACATATGCCGCAACATTACATCTTCAAATGGCATATAGGGTCCAAAATCATGCAATGGACCTCAGTATTCCTAGAGATACAGAAGATGCTTTATTCATCCAGTTAGAATCACAACATAGCCCTTCATGTATTCATATCCCTAGACAAATTCCAAAAAAGGAACTCATCAAACTTCTTCCAGAATCTTGGGTCACTCACTACGAAAAAATCCATGACATCAACACCCCCCTACAGTCCATAGATTCCAAAATCACAAAACAAAAAGACGGGACCATTGAGATATTCTTCAAAAAGGAACCAAATAAAAAATCCTGTCCACCAATTTTCCGTACCGAAATAAATACGATTACTCCTCTCCTCATCCCAATGAAACAAAACGAGAGTTATCTTAATGTTCCTATCCAATCTTTTAACCCTCTTGGAGATCCGATATACGTATTTAGAGATGAGACAGGTCATCAGTTTTTTGATGTTTGTGATTGTGATAATTGTATAATGATGGACTCAGATGAAGAGGATTACCCAAAAAAGAAAAAGAAAAATAAAAAATCCTCCCAACAGATTCTTAAAGAAAAATATGAGTCGGGAGATCCGAGTGTCGATCTTCTAGGGGAACCAACGGGAAAACCTTTTGAGTATTATGTACTATATCCAAAACCAGAAAATACTACTAACCCATCAGAAGAAATCCCTACATGTTTCATGTTTGGTCCATCCTCGTCCCAAGATACAAATTTTCCACCAACGGAGTGGGAAGAAGAAAATACCAAACACTCTTGGAAAATAAAAAATCCAACCACCAAAAATCCAGATGGTTCAACCAAACAATTAAGTGCAGCGAAAGCAACCTTGAATTGGCAATCAGAAAATGCACGAACTCAAAACAATTTGTTGCAACAGCTAGATAAAAAGGTAACAATCATGGATCTTGCTGTAAAAGAGATACATCAAAAAATCTCTTTACTACATCAAGAACATTTGCAGCTTGCAACGACAGTTTCTGTAGTATCACCGCTTATTTCCCAAAAAGAATCTGAACTGAAATCACTAAAAGCTAACTATTTTCCTTACAAAATCCACCAACAACACCACCTGAGATGCTTTGTGATATATTCACCCCATATCCAGTTTATACACGTCCTCTTGAAAAACATCCACAACCCCTTCCTATATTATCTCCAGAATCAAATCCTTTTGGAGCATCGTCATTTCTTCCGACAAAAGTTTTAGAAGAGAGACATGTAATAAAAAAGAGGCAATCCACCACAAGTGATGGAGAAAAAACATCTACAATAACTCAAACTGAAACTCCAGCCACACAATGTCCAGAAAATGCCTCACAATTCATGGTGGAATATCATAACCCCATTTCCTCTCTTCTAACCAATCTAGCAAAACCCAAAACAAAGAAGCCTATGTCTCAGGGAATGGTAGATGAGGTCTTGATGCCCGAATTTATGATGGCTGAACCTGCTTCAGTTGAGGAAGTAAGTGATACTGAAAATCCAGGAGAGCAAGAACAACCTGAAACCCATCCTCCACCCGGTTGGAACCCTAAAGGTCAGGATATACCAGGTCATGGTTTCTCCTTCGATAATATTCCACCCTCAAAATGGAGGGACAAGATCTATGAAATGCATGCCTGGTGTACCGAACAACTCCTTTACCCTGGAGCCAGTCGTGCAACAGTAGTAGACAAGCTAGTCTCAAGATTTTATGGTCGATTGCGCCAATGGTGGATTAGTCTTGGAACTTATCGACAACTACAAATTCGACAATCCTCCTCAGTTGACGCTTTCATTGGAAACATTCACAACGAATTTCTGGGGGCATGGGATCACTACACAACTCAGGCAAGAGAAGAATTCCTGAGTATGAAATGTTGTTCATTCATGCGAAAAGATCTTGAAAGACATTATGAAAGAATGTCTAAGCGGTTTTATGCTCTTGGAGGTATGGATGATGTAAATCTCAAACAAGCCTATCTAAACTCTCTTCCGGAGCCATTGGGAAATGAGACCGCTAGACAATTCTCCCTCAAAAACATACCCTTAAGTAATGCTACATTGGGAGAACTTTATCAAACATCACTTGCTGTCCTTGAAAAACTGTGTAATCATCAAAAGTTTTTCAAGCAATTGCAAGAACAAGGAAAGCTTCTAGGAAAAGCATGTGATCATCCAGGATTATCCATCAAGTGCAAGCCTCAGAAATGTGGATGTACGTCCTCAGAGGGAAAGAAACACAGGATGTACAAAAAGAGGTGGAACAAAACCTTTCCCAAATTATCCAAAAATAGGAAATGAAAATTTTTCAGAAAGAAAAAACAAAGAGGATTAAAAAAATCAGACAGATGCTATATCTGCAAGAAGAAAGGGCATTATGCAAAAGATTGCCTTGACAAGAAAAAAAGAAATAATCTTGTCGGATATTTAGCACAGATCGAAGATATTGATGATGCTGATATTGAATCCATTTTCTCCCTTGATGATGAGCCAACAGATGAAACCATTTTGGCAATGGGAATAGAGTTTGGAGAAAGTTCATCTGAAGATTCAGACTCTGACAACGACGAAGGTATTACTGACCAATTTGTCAGGTTTGATCTTTGTCCCATAGAAGTCTGTGAAACAGAACCACAAAATGAGACCATTCCAACCTACCCTTTTCAACCCTCTCCAAATGCAAAAATTTACATTTTCCCAAATAAATATGACAAACCCATACCAGTCATTGCATATTTTGATACTGGTGCTGCATCCTCCATAATCAAACCAAGCATTCTTCCACCATCACATTGGGAACCATGTTCTGTAGCGTTTAAGGCAGCAAATGGTCAGGTTTTTTATATATCTCTCAAAAGTAAACTGATCTACATTCAACTGTTTCCGGGCTACACCCTGAAAACTAAAGTATATGGGTCTGACCTTCCTGGAAAAGACTTTATACTTGGTTTTGATATTTTGCATAGTCTTAAGAGAGTATCATGGCATCCTAAAGGGCTGAAACACAAAAATCATTTATTACCATGGACATCGACCCCTCATCTGTACTCTTATGAAGTCCTTCATCCCATAAGAGATGAGATAGCCAAAATTTCTTGTGCTGAGTCTCACTCTGAGTTTCTCACAAAATGCTCTTTTCCATTATGGCAAAATCCTGAATTCTTTATCACCTTGCCATTCAAAAAGAATGAAGATGTTAACCCGACAAAAGCAAGCCATATAGGAATGAACCCAGACCATTATACTCTTGCTCTTCAAGAAGTTGACCAGCTACAAAAACAAAATCTCATTGAACCAACAACCTCACCATGGGCTTGTGAGGCGTTTTATGTCAACAAAAGGGCAGAACATGTACGTGGAAAGTTGAGGTTAGTCATCAACTATCAACCTCTTAATCATTTCCTCACAGATGACAAATTCCCACTACCAAAAAGAGAGGTTCTTTTCCAAAACTGCCTCAAGCACAAATATTCTCAAAATTCGACCTTAAAGCAAGATTTTGGCAATTAGGAATTGAACCAGAAGAGAGACCAAAAACCGGTTTCTGTATTCCTGATCGCCATTACCAATGGAAGGTTATGCCATTCGGATTAAAAACAGCCCCATCCTTATTCCAAAAAGCAATGATAAATATCTTCAAACCAATTCTCCCGAGTGCCCTGGTTTACATAGATGGCATCCTCTTATTCTCTATGGATGTTGACTCCCATTCCGCCTTATTATCAAAATTCCACGATATTGTTCGGCAATATGGGATAATGCTCTCAGAGAAAAAGATGGTCATTGGAGAAACAAAAATTGATTTTCTTGGAATGCATATCTCCAAAGGTCAATACCACCTTCAACCTCACATTGCAACCCAGCTTGAAGAATTCCCAGACGAAAAACTCTCATACAAGCAAATCCAACAATTTCTCGGAATTGTCAACTACATGGCAGATTTTATCAATGATATTGCAAAGCATAGATCAATTATGTCAGCCCAATTGAAAAAAGATGTTGTTCCATGGAACCAGAAATGCACAGATACAATAAGAGAGTTAAAGCGTATTACAAAAACTCTTCCAGCATTAACAATCCCATCAAAAGGAAAAAGAGTTTTGCAAACTGATGCAAATGACTGTTATTGGGGCGCTGTCCTACTTGAAGAAGGTGAGAAAGGCAATAGACAAATCTGTGGTTATAAGAGTGGAGCTTTCAAAGAAGGAGAGAAACATTACCACTCTACTTATAAAGAGATTCTCGCAGTAAAAAGAGGCATTGAGAAATTTGAGTTTCATCTTATCGGCCAGCATTTTCTCATAGAAATGGACATGTCATCATTTCCAAAAATGCTGCAATTCAAACAAAAGACTCTCCCCCAAGCACAACTGCTACGCTGGGCTAGTTGGTTTTCTCAGTGGAAGTTTGAGGTCAAACACATAAAAGGAAAAGATAACTTTCTTCCAGATTTCTTATCAAGAACCCAACGTCAAATTTCACCAATCATTCTTGTAATTTATATGATCACCCAAGCACAACCAGAGGAAGAACAAATGAAGTCTTTGGTAAGTCATATGCCCTCAGATTTGCAAGACAAACTTCTCCAAAGAGTTCTGAGAACCAAGGCCATTGAAACACTCCATAAACTCCTTATTCTGTATGTTCATAAATATGGGATAAGCCAAGGCCCTCTCCTTGGTTTGCCTTACCATTCCCCATATCCATTACCTACTACTATCCACCTAGATCCAAGACATTACAAAAAATTTCCTCCCGTAGCTTACCTCCTGCTCTGGTATCTTGCTGAACTATATTCAATTGAAGTCCTCATGGAGAAAGGCCCTCTACTACAGTACTTGGCAAAATGTCTCCTAACCAGAAGAAAGCCACATTACAAATTACTATATAAATGGCTTACACTGTTTCAAGATCCCACGTGGTGGCAAGAAAATATCCGAAGAAAAGAAGGTCATACGATGCTTATCACTTTCAAGACTACTACCTTCCAAATTCAAAAAGATGATGGCATTGAAATCAACCGATGGAATGACGCACAAATTGTGGCAGGATATGGACAACCGTATATTATTAATGATCGCATTCCAGGTTTAAAGATATACATCAAAGAGGATATATCCAAAAGTGCAGAAAGTGACTCCGACAACAACAACAACTCCATGTGATCACCGCTCTCTTTTGGAGACAGGGGGAATAATAAAGTAAAATACACCATGTAAAGTTAATATAGAAACTAGTAAGATAAATGAGAAATAAAAAAGTGTAGTAGTGATAAGTGTAATAGTTAGAAGTAATGTGCAACGTGTAAATATAAGAATAAGTAGTATGCAATGCTAGAAATAGGTGTAGGATTATTATTAGGCCAAACTTAGGCAACACTATAGATTGCAACGTGTATGATAAATATTTAGCATGTATGACTTTTGGGTACTATAAATAGAAGAGCTTGGTAGTAAGCAAACCAAGCTAATTCACCACAAAACATACTTCTTCTATAATCTTCTATACTCTTGATATATTTTCTCCTACAACACTTTTCAATACTCTTGTTAATATTAAACACCCTTCGAAAATTATAGCTTCCTTCTTATAATAAAGTTGATCCTAATAAACCTCCTTTGTGGTTGTACTCACTATGTGTCCGTAAACTATATATGGGGTTCGGGAATGGAGAGAGGATAGAGACCCCCCGGTCGGGTAACCGAAAGGGAAACCGGCTCTCCCTCAACTTAGTTCCCGGGGTCAATTAAGTGTTGTTTAGAGGTCAGTAAAGTTAGGACTAAGGACTTGGTTGTAGTACATATCGGAATATGTCTGAGTTGGGACCGCTAGAGTACGATATGTACTGATGTTTCATGCGTGTCAAGTTATGATCTGAGTTGCGATCCTCTAACTTGACTTGTGAGTGTTTGTGGCGTGACGGCCTAGTCTGAGTTGCGACGTACCGACCGTCTCGTGTATGGATGATGCGGTAGGAATATGTCTGAGTTGCGACCTCTGTCCTACCGTGATTTTGTTTGACCGTAGTGGATTGGGTCTGAGTTGGGATCCCGATTTCACTTCGAAGGGTAATGGTTCTGACTGAGTTGCGTTATGAACCATTATTAGCTGATTGGTATCCATCTGTGCCTGAGTTGTGGCTACGGGTGTATGCTTGCTGATTTGTGTACCAAGTTTACCTGAGTTGGGGTGTGAATTGGAAACTGCTGATTGTGTCTAGCACTTGCCTGAGTTGGGGTAGGTTCTAGGTACTGCTGATTGCATCTGCTTGCCTGAGTTGGGGTACAGTGTCAGATGTTGTTGATTGATTGTGTTTATATAGAGTGTTGCTTATCTTAGAACTGTTCGTCCAAGGCATTGGACGACTCTTAGTCTGGTTTCGTAAATGGTTTGGATTGAAAGACCCCCCGGCCGGGCAACCGGAAGGAAGACCGGCTCTCATTTCAAATAGTTTCCGAAATTAGTTGAGAGTCTTTGCAAGTATTGCATGTTGATATGAAAGTTGAGATATTGATATATATGTACTTCGCATGTTATAAATGTTGGAGTATGTTGGATGATTTATGTGTTACGTGTCGTTAACAATAGGTGGCTAGGAGAACTCTAGTCACTCCCCACTGATTGTGGCGTACATGTTTTTCATGTATGTAGGTACATGACAGGTTGATGGTGGGTTACCGGAGGCTAGCGAGCGATGATCATTTCACTTACCATTTCTATCGTTAGCTAGACCTAGATGTTTTGGATTTATACTTGAGTTCCTGTAGGGATTTGTCATCCCAGGCTGTTTTGTATTTATACTTTCGTACTTAGACATATACTTAGCTATGTTTTGCTTATTTCAGTTTGTATAGTTTGTTTTTAATTCACCTTGTTTATCATGCATGTTAAAGTTTAAATTCCGCGTAAATTTTGGCATGTTTGTATGTTTATCTTTCCACTGCGACGAGGGGTTTTACATCATAACCACCCCGCCTCACCCCGCATGTCCTCGCTCCGCTTATTGTAACACCCCCATTTATTTAAGGGCCTGGACTAGGACTCCTCAGATAAATACAGGTGTTACCATCTCGGTTTCCCGAGGCAGTAGATACAAAGGAAGATAAACAGTACTTTAATTTAAAGTTAACTCAAGTCATAAACCTTACAACCGTATCAAAAGTCTTAACAACATAAGTAAAATACAACTCATACTAAAACTGTCTAAGGTGATCTAGACATCTAATCTGGTCCGGATCCAGCTCTTTCTCCCATAGCTCCCCCTTAGCCTTAGCCACCTGTCAATCTGCTCCCCAATCATTGGTTCATCACAGGTGATCACGAATACACAGGGTCAACCACAAGGTTGAGTAGGAAAAACCAAAAATAGAAAACATTACTATAAATAGAAAGCTGAATATCTCCACTCCAAATCACAGACCCTTTTCTCCGCACCGAACACAGACCCTTTATCTCCGCGCCACACAGACCCTTTATCTCCACACCAAACACAGACCCTTTATCTCCACACCAAACACAGTCCCTGTATCTCCTCATCTCATATCGTGTCACAGCATATATATAATCAAATATCATACTAAACCATTCAAGCATTAATATAAAACGTTCATGGTAGTCATCAGTAGCAACTGAGTAATCTTTATAATATGCACCGTATTTCCCCTACCTGTAATTGCAGAAGTAAATGGCAAAACGTTCAACCGTTCTCAAAAGTGCTCCACACGAAAACTTCCACCTGTTTTCCGACCTAATTCGAAGGGTTTAGACAGGCTCTAACCACCGTGGGGATCTGACCTCCTTGGAGTATGGTGTCGGCTGAGTAGATTAGGGTAGAGTTAGGGTTTTAAGATGAGTCAGAGGTGAGTCGAATCCCTTCTTATAAGGCGGCAGAGGGACTGTAGTGAGGTCTGTTTGTTGTTTTTTTTAAAAGTGAGCATGGGCTGTTTGCACGTTAATCGAGGCCCAAGGCCGTGCTACACTAGGTCCAGGGTTCGATCCTCATGAACAAACAACTACCAATATTACGTTAAAGTGAATAGGTCCTCCATTCGAGCCCCACAGGCAACCAAGATACCCCTCACAAAACGAGTACAAGCAAACTAGTGCATCGAACAATAAAACACGCACCGCTTAGACATATAACACTTATACGATGCAAAATAAAATCGTAACTAAAAATCGGAGTATTACAGTCTTCCCTCCTTAAAAGAACTTCGTCCCGAAGTTCACCCGCGCTTGGGTTGCCACAACGAAAGGTGAAAACAAAAGGAAAAAAAAAAAAAAACAAACACAGACGAACTCAAAATTATCACCACAAAAGTTCACTTAAAACACGGAATATTACATTCTACCCCCCTTAAAGAAAAGTTACGTCCGCGTAACTTACCTCAATCGAACAAATGTGGGTAACGCTCCCTCATAGATGTCTCAGGCTCCCATGTAGCCTCCTCCTGATTATGGTTGGTCCACAAGACCTTCACCAAGGCTGTCTCGCCATTGCGAGTCTTTCGTACCTTCCTGTCCAGAATTTCCTTTGGAGTCTCAATGTATGACAATTGTTCATCTACCTCGATCACCTCATGCTGCAGCACATGTGATGGATCGCTCACGTATTTCCGCAACTGAGACACATGGAACACATTATGGACCTTAGATAGGGTTGGAGGCAAGGCTAAGCGATATGCCACCTCTCCAACTCTGTCTAGCTAAGATCTCAAATGGTCCAATAAATTTCTGACTCAGTTTGCCACGCTTGCCGAATCTCATCACACCCTTCATCGGAGAGACCTTTAGTAACACTTTCTCTCCGACCTCAAACGAAATATCACTCCTTTTCAGGTCCGCATAGCTCTTCTGTCGATCCTGAGCGGCCCTCATCCTCTGTCGAATAATCTGAACCTGCTCCACCATCTCCTGAATCATATCTGGCCCCAATGTCACCACATCAGCTCGATCATCCCAACACACAGGGCTCCGGCACTTCCTCCCGTATAGAGCCTCGAAAGGAGCCATGCCTATGCTTGCATGATAACTGTTATTATAGGAAAACTCGATCAACCCCAGTCGATCCTCCCAAGATCCTCCGAACTCAAGTACACAAGCTCTCAACATATCCTCGAGAGTCTGAATCGTCCGCTCAGTCTGACCATCTGTAGCCGGATGAAAAGCTGTACTCATCTTCAATTGGGTACCCAAAGCAGCCTGCAACTCCTGCCAAAACCGGGATATAAATCTCGAGTCTCGATCTGAAACAATGTCCTTGGGTACTCCATGTAGTTTGACCACATTCTGAACATACGACTTAGCCAATTCAGCTTTACTCCAGGTATCTTTCATGGGAATAAAGTGAGCTGACTTAGTTAAACGATCCACAATCACCCAAATCATGTTGTTGCCCTTCTGAGTCCGAGGCAACCCCACGATAAAGTCCATCGAAATACTCTCCCACTTCCACTCCGGCACATCTAATGGTTGCACCTTCCCTTGAGGTCTCTTATGCTCCCCTTTCACTCGCTGACAAGTCAAACACCGCGACACAAACTCTGCGACCTCCTTCTTCATATTAGGCCACCAGAACGTCTTCTTAAGATCCTTGTACAACTTATCGCCCCCTGGGTGAACAGAATAAGGAGTAGCATGAGCTTCAGTCAAGATCTTCTTCTTTAGCTCCTCCACATTCGGTACACACCATCGCCCACTGAATCTCAAACTACCATCAGTATGAATACTGAACTTGGATGCCTCATCACCATTTCCATCCTCCACCGTCAAACGCCACTTCTGGATTCTCTCATCGTTCTGCTGTAACTCCCGAATCTCCCCATACAATTCAGGCTCCACTGTCAAGTCACCAAGAGTGTCCCCTTTCCGGATCATGAATATTCCCATCTCCCTTAGTTCTCCATACAACCTCCCTCTCGATCTGGCACAATCCAAAGCATGCATTGACTTCCTACTGAGAGCGTCGGCTACCACATTTGCCTTGCCTTCGTGGTAGACAATCTGCATATCATAATCCCCGATCAACTCTATCCACCTCCTCTGCCTCATGTTCAACTCCTTCTGGGTGTAGATATATTTCAGGCTCTTATGGTCAGAAAACACCTTAAAAGTGGCCCCATAAAGGTAATGACGCCACAATTTCAGTGCAAAGACCACAGCGCCCAATTCCAAATCATGAGTCGGATAATTTTCTTCATAGGTCTTCAACTGGCGAGAAGCATACGCGATCACTCTCCCATTCTGCATTAGCACACAACCCAACCCATGTTTGGAAGCGTCGGTGTATACTTCGAAATTATCACTTCCAACTGGCAAGGCCAGGATAGGAGCTGTTGTCAGGCGTTCCTTAAGAGTCAGGAATGCCTTCTCACAACCCTCATCCCAGACAAAACGGTTCTCCTTCCTCATTAACGATGTCAACGGCTTTGCTATCTTCGAAAAATCTTTGACGAATCTCCGGTAATAACCTGCTAACCCCAGAAAACTTCGGATCTCACTCACATTCTTCGGACTTTGCCACTTAGTCACAGCTTCAATTTTACTAGGGTCAACAGATACCCCCTCTTTGGAAATGACGTGTCCCAAGAACGCTACTTTCTCTAACCAGAATTCACACTTACTCAACTTAGCATTGAGTTTATGTTCTTCCAAAGTCTGAAGTACCTTCCTCAAATGATCTTCGTGCTCCTCTGCATTCTTGGAATATATCAGGATATCATCGATAAATACCACCACGAACTTGTCGAGATACGGGCTGAAGACTCGATTCATCAAGTCCATGAACACAGCTGGAGCATTAGTCAATCCAAAGGGCATAACCACAAATTCATAGTGGCCATACCTCGTTCGGAAAGCGGTCTTCGGAATATCTTCATCCTTTATCCTCAACTGATGATACCCGGATCTTAAATCAATCTTGGAGAAAACCCCGGCTCCACTCAACTGATCGAACAAGTCGTCAATTCTCGGCAACGGATAACGATTCTTGATGGTCACATTGTTCAGCTCTCGATAATCAACACACAACCTCAAACTCCCATCCTTCTTCTTCACAAATAACACGGGTGCTCCCCAGGGCGACACACTGGGTCGGATGAACCCTTTCTCAGCTAGCGCATCCAATTGCTTCTTCAACTCCTCCATTTCTTTTGGTCCCATACGGTACGGTGATTTAGAGATCGGTCCCGCTCCTGGTTTGAGGTCAATGGAAAATTCCACTTCCCTCCTCGGCGGTAACCCTGGAACGTCGTCTCGAAAGACTCCCTCAAACTCCCGTACCACAGGTATCTCACTAGTCTTGGGGGTCTCAGCCTCACAATTCCACATTTGACACAAGATCAGGCTCTCTCCTTTCCTCAAGCTAGATTTCAAGGTGTTGACAGAAATGAATTTGATTTTTGGTTTGACTCTATACCCCTTGTAGGATACCCTCACTCCCTTGGGTCCCTTCAAGGAAATTTTCTTTTGATGACAGTCGATAAAAGCCCTATACTTCCCCAGCCAATCCATCCCTAGGATCACCTCAAAACCTCCCAGCGGAAATTCTATGAGATCACAATAGAACATTGCTTCCCCGATTCTAATGGGTACACTTCCATAGACTCTATTACAAGCTATTGACTCTCCTGAAGGTATGGTCACTGAGTCCGCGACCCAGTCGAACCTCTCAAGCCCCAAAACTCTAACATGGTCTCTAGACACAAAAGAATGGGTGGCACCGGAATCGAAAAGTACGAAAGTAGGTTTAGAGTTCACAAGAAAAGTACCGGTCACCACATGCGCATCCTCCTGAGCGGCCTGCTTTCCCATGGCAAAGAGCTTGCCACTGGACTTGACCCCACTCTGGTTGGCAGAAGATGTCCCAGCCTGCTGGTTTCCTGCCGTCCCCGTCTTGTTGCTGTTCCCACCTCCATTGTACTGATTCTGATATGAACGGTTCTGATTGTTGTTGTTGTAGTTCCTCTGGTAGTTGCTGCTGCCTCCAGACTTCGCACCCCCACCATAGTTGGTCATGGGTGTGCGATAGCCACTGCTGCCATAGGACTGCGTGCGAGATCCCTGATATCCGGATGTAGGTGTGCGATAACCCCCGGACTGATTCCCTCCAGAAGAACGACATACTGCCTGTTTGTGCCCAATCTTCCCGCAGCCGAAACAGACCACTCCCACTGAGCCACTGCCTGAACCCCCACTCCTGAAGTTGCCCCCACTCTGATTCCTTCCACCCCCAGAGGCACTACTCCCGAAATACCCACTGTACTTGTTATTACTTTGCTTTTTCGATCCTGAACCCTCAGCTACTGTTTCAGCTTTCCTCTTTTCTGACTTGGACTGTTTGTCCTTTTTGATCATATCCGAAAGCCTCTCCGCCGCCCCAGCCCGTAAATAGATGTCACGGATTGTGGTGGGCGGAGCTGCAATCAGTCTCTTTTTGATGGCGATTGACAATCCCCTCTCAAACTTCATGGCTAGCATAGCATCGTCCAATCCCATATCTCTCACATAGTGTACCAGCTGGATGAATTTCCTGTAGTAAACCTCTACGGTCATGTCCTCCGACATCGTGAATGAGTCAAACTCCTCCCTCAGCTTGCTCTTTTGGAATTCTGGTAGAAACGCCTCGTTCAGAACCCCCTGGAATGCGTCCCACGGAACAAACGCGGATCCACCCTCTGTAGCTGCTTCCCGGAGCTCTCCCTTATTCGTGGTCCACCAATCTCCAGCCATACCCCTCAGATAGTGGGCAGCCTGGTCTACCTTCAATTCTTCAGGGCAATCCAGCAACTCGAACAGGTTATCGAATTCCCGGCACCAAG
This sequence comes from Silene conica, assembly GCA_029255685.2. Taxonomy (NCBI): domain Eukaryota; kingdom Viridiplantae; phylum Streptophyta; class Magnoliopsida; order Caryophyllales; family Caryophyllaceae; genus Silene; species Silene conica. Next base: position 23,943,644 of record CM055317.2, on the reverse strand, counting down.
CTCCTAACAGGTGAGGTTCCCCCTCCCCAGTGAATTGGGTAGGGTGATGTCTTGCTATGATTGTGCTCATTTTCGCTGAGTCCATACGTTTGGCCTTTAGGGCCTCATTTTCAGCTATCAAACGGTCCACCTCTTCTTGGGTGATGTTAACGACATTATCCCTTCGTGGAGGCATACTATAACACAACAGGGAAAAAAAAAAACATGAGTCCCGACCATGTGGGCGCACATTAGGGTTAGAGCTGAAATCCCCAAATAATAAAGTCTATCATCATCTATCAAATTAAATAATCAAAACTATAACATGGCTCGGGCTCACATAACCGCATATCAATAGACATGATGATAGAAGAAATACTAATCATGTTTCAAATCACTTAGCATATCACATCAACACACACCTTCTTCCAGTAGTTAAAGATTCGTTCATGTTCATGCCCCTTCCGGCTTTTCAAAAAGTCGCTTATATTCAGAATTCCCATAACATACCCTTCACGGTATGCTATCACTTTCACTACCACTTATTCTACCCTTTTCTCTCGTTTATGCGCTCTGGGTTCCCGGGTATGACTGATAGGGCCTATGGTTCGGTGTGAGGGGGCCCCAGACTCATACTTCCCCTTTAGTGTGCTCCTAACAGTCCTATCCCGGGGATTCATTTTATTTAGACTCTCCTACATTCATTGGGTTCATTTAGGTTAGGCCTGAGGATCGTTCGCTCTGATACCACTTTGTAACACCCCCATTTATTTAAGGGCCTGGACTAGGACTCCTCAGATAAATACAGGTGTTACCATCTCGGTTTCCCGAGGCAGTAGATACAAAGGAAGATAAACAGTACTTTAATTTAAAGTTAACTCAAGTCATAAACCTTACAACCGTATCAAAAGTCTTAACAACATAAGTAAAATACAACTCATACTAAAACTGTCTAAGGTGATCTAGACATCTAATCTGGTCCGGATCCAGCTCTTTCTCCCATAGCTCCCCCTTAGCCTTAGCCACCTGTCAATCTGCTCCCCAATCATTGGTTCATCACAGGTGATCACGAATACACAGGGTCAACCACAAGGTTGAGTAGGAAAAACCAAAAATAGAAAACATTACTATAAATAGAAAGCTGAATATCTCCACTCCAAATCACAGACCCTTTTCTCCGCACCGAACACAGACCCTTTATCTCCGCGCCACACAGACCCTTTATCTCCACACCAAACACAGACCCTTTATCTCCACACCAAACACAGTCCCTGTATCTCCTCATCTCATATCGTGTCACAGCATATATATAATCAAATATCATACTAAACCATTCAAGCATTAATATAAAACGTTCATGGTAGTCATCAGTAGCAACTGAGTAATCTTTATAATATGCACCGTATTTCCCCTACCTGTAATTGCAGAAGTAAATGGCAAAACGTTCAACCGTTCTCAAAAGTGCTCCACACGAAAACTTCCACCTGTTTTCCGACCTAATTCGAAGGGTTTAGACAGGCTCTAACCACCGTGGGGATCTGACCTCCTTGGAGTATGGTGTCGGCTGAGTAGATTAGGGTAGAGTTAGGGTTTTAAGATGAGTCAGAGGTGAGTCGAATCCCTTCTTATAAGGCGGCAGAGGGACTGTAGTGAGGTCTGTTTGTTTTTTTTTTTAAAAGTGAGCATGGGCTGTTTGCACGTTAATCGAGGCCCAAGGCCGTGCTACACTAGGTCCAGGGTTCGATCCTCATGAACAACCAACTACCAATATTACGTTAAAGTGAATAGGTCCTCCATTCGAGCCCCACAGGCAACCAAGATACCCCTCACAAAACGAGTACAAGCAAACTAGTGCATCGAACAATAAAACACGCACCGCTTAGACATATAACACTTATACGATGCAAAATAAATTCGTAACTAAAAATCGGAGTATTACACTTATACCCGCCTTACTCATAACCTAGACAAATTTGTACTATAAAAAATAGAAATAAAATAAAATTTATAACTTAGATAAAAAGCTTAAACCGTTTTTTTCAAAAACCTCCATTCACCAATTAGTTCTTACTCACCCAAATACCCAACAACCTAAACTCCCAAAAAAGAAATCTTAATCCTCTAACTATTTTGTGGTTTGAAAATTTTGTGTACTAGTTAATTGAATGTTAGACCATTTTGCGAAAAATTATTTATATAATATGTACAACGCTGTCAGAAAAAAATATATAATATGTACGCAAGTACGAGATTAGTATGCTTTTGATTCAAGATTTATATTTTTAAAAATAGTTTTGTGAGAAGATCGGTAATTTGGTGGGTCAACGGGTCCCCGCGGGGCGGGGACGGGTTTGAAAAGTTCAACCCGCTGTGGGTTGTGGGGCGGGTGTGGGTAGCATTATATTTTGCGGATGCGGATGCGGGTGCGGGTGCGGGTTACCTCTCCTCCGCCCTCGCCTCGCCCCATTGACTTCCCTACTTGTGAATAATGCAATTAAGGTCATTTTTAGGTGTTGTCAATTTTTTTTATGCTTAATAGTAATTTGACAATAATTACTAATGAAGGTGCGCACATGAACAAAAGAACCTGAAAACCAAACAACCACATTTCCCAAAACCGAAGACCGGATGGTCCGGACCGGATCGAAGCTGATACGGATCAAAAGTCAAAACTCATTAGGTCCGGTTTCTAAGTTTGGATCGGACTGGTTCAAGTAAAAAATGGTACTTTGTTTATTTATATTTTTTTCCATAGTGATCACCATATGTTTGTAAAGGTAGTGACTAGATTGGAATGTTGTAATTTGACTCATTGGACCGATTGATTCGAGTCATTAATGGCTGAGTGCTATCTCTGATTAACTTGAACCATTTTAGACGAGATCGTTATTGAATTTGGGCGACCTTTAAATACAACTCAAATTTTAGTATAGATGGGATTTGTGTTTGTTTATAGTCGGAAGAAGTTAATCTAGCAATGAGTCTTGCTTGTGACGGGTCGGATGGAGAGACGGATAATGACACTCACAAAACGAATAGGGGGACAAGGTGGGGCACCCCCATGTGTTTTCCTCTCTCCTCTAAATGGGTATTTTGTGAGACAAAATGGTATCCGTCTTCTCCTTGTGACGGATACCTTCCGTCAACAATGAGAATTTGTGTTAATCTAGTGTAGAGTAAGTGTAGCTAAGAATTGGCGTCCGAAGAATTGCAAAACACGAGGAGGCAGGGAAGCAGTGAGAATAATCGTGAATCCTGGCAGTGTGGCAGCGAATACGGTGCTGTTAAGATGAGGATACGCTAACGTTTAAGAAATCTTTGACCCCATGTGGCTTGAACCAAGCCATCCCACTTCCCATGCCCAACTCATGTTAGCCATTTTCACACTCCAACTTCCTTGTTTTTTCTACATTTCCCAGTCATAGTCAATCCTGTCATTACTCTCTTTCCATTTTAACCTAAATAAATATCTTGTGTTCCTCTTACCCAAACAGCAGGGCAACCCGCATCTCCTACCGGCTACAACCAGTCACTTCATTTGCATTTCATTACAATTTCGGCCTCATTTCATGTCCATACACATCACCCTCTAACCCTAGTTACATTTTAACCCTACTCACTAACCCGAGTTGGGTTGTTTAAAAGGAAGCTGATCTGTCTTTGCCTTCTGCTTCTACTAGTTTGTATTCTTCCCAACACCACAACAACAGCAGCAACAACAACAACAACAAACCTTCCTCCTTTTCTCCCCTTCATAATTCTGAAACCCAAACAAAATAAAAAAATAATATGCACACCATTGTTATATTTTTGGATTGAGATTATATTATGAGAATTTGTGTTTAGGGTGTAATGTAAATTAATTACTGCAAAATTATGACTGGAATGAGCAGTAAAAATAAGAGGTTAAGTGTTGATGGTAAATGGAGAAGGATGGAAAGCTGTTTGTTTTGCAATGAATTATCAAAAACTCCTCTATCATTTCACTTAGTTGGGTCACTAATGACAGTTTCATGTGTTGAAAGTAAAAACTTGTGAAGAAAAATACTTAAAATTTGAACCTCCATAAAAGTGGGAACTTTACAAAGGATTTTGTTTGAAATTTCAACACTTTTAGTCTGTTTTAAGACTTTTTAATTACTATTGAGATATGAAAAGACTTGGAGGTTCTGAATCATTGGGTGCCCTCATCTCCATGTGCCCTGCTTCAGGTTTTATTCTTTTCTCAATATGGATAATGGATTTCTAATTTATTAGCCGTAATCATTATCATTATCGTGTAAGACTGATGTACTGTATATAATGGATTTACTATACGCTTTTCACTTGGTAATACTCGTAGTAATTTGTTTAAATACATTTAATTAAAATACAAATTTGTGTTTTGCTAGTCATGGTCAGTGGTCATAGAGAAGAAATGAGAAGAGTATATGTTTGTTATTTGGTTAAAATGATTGGTGATGGTAGGTGCAGATGAAGATAGTCCTAGAAGCAAGCATATGTACAGCGGGCGAGAGTACGAGTCGATGTATGATGGTATGGATGAAGATGGGTGCATAGATGAAGGCGGTCATATCCCTGAGAAAAAGCGGCGGCTTAGCGTTGAACAAGTAAAGGCCTTGGAGAAGTATTTTGAGGTGGAAAACAAGCTTGAACCTGAACGTAAGGTGAAGCTTGCTCAAGAGCTTGGTTTGCAGCCTCGTCAGGTTGCTGTTTGGTTTCAAAATCGTCGCGCCCGTTGGAAGACCAAACAATTGGAGAGGGATTATGGTCTTCTTAAGTCTAATTTTGATACTCTCAAGCTCAATTATGATTCCCTCTTACATGACAAGGATTCCCTTCTCAATCAGGTATTATAGCCTTTGTTTTCCCTACCATCTCTTCTCTTTTTCTTTATGCATTCATTCTTCTTCTTACTTCTTTCCGCTTCCTTATGTTACTCCAACTCTTCTTTCTCGACTTGACACTTAGTCGCCTCTATTTATTTGCACAAAAATAGTCAAGTCCAACACGTGGATCGTTCTTGTAAAACTAGTCTGAGGAGCATCCTGTTCATTGTTAAGTAAATTATACAGTAATACAACCAAATTTGGATACTTTGCAGATTAAAATGCTAAAATCAAAGTTAAATGAGAAAACGGAAAGCAACGTATGCATAAAGAAAGAAGCTATGTTGTGTGATTCAGACAACAATGGCAAAGACATTGAACCAATCGCCCCACAACCCTGCCTGGATGAAGAATCAGATGATGCCAAATTACAGAACACCCAGAAAAGAGGAGTGACAGATTTGAAAGATGGGCCGTCTGAGAGCGATTCAAGCGCAATATTGAACGAGGATAATAACAACAGCCCAAATGCATCAAACTGTTCAAGCCATGGAGGCATAGTCCAGAATGAGCAACAACAAATGTTAGTGACGTCTCCCAGGTCTCCGTCGCTAGGATTCAACCGTTTCAGCTTCACAGAATCGAGATCAGAGTCCGATAATGTGTATCAGGCTCAGTATGTGAAGTTGGAGGAGCACAATTTCTTTGGAGAAGAGGCTTGCAATTTCTTCTCAGATGAGGCAGCTCCCACTCTACACTGGTACACCCCAGATCAGTGGAGTTGATGTTTGACATATCCTTGTTGCTGAAATTAATGGTGTAATAATAAATCATGCTGGAAGTTTGTTAAGGGCTGAATTTTGAGGAATTCAATGACACTGGAAGGTTGGTAGTTACCCCTAAATGGATAAACAAAAAAACATCCTTGATTAATTGTACAGAGTCAAGTTCCCAATGTTGAATTGGTCAAGGAACCAACAAAATTGGAGGGGATAAGCCTGGAACGCTGTGCCGGATGGAATAGTCGGATTAGTTGGTCATTAGAGGAGGTCCACGTCTCTTGATTTTGTTGTAAAAACACGATCAACTTAATAAAAATTAGTCATTATGCAGGATTTAATCAACTTCCGTCTTATAATGCTATAAAATTAATTTTTGCGAATGATATTTCATTTTCAAGGTTTCCTTAATTATGCACAAATTATCTTGTAAGACTAGTGTGGTATACCGTATACATCTCGTTTACTACCACTAGGATATGGAAGATATTACAAGAGTAGCTAGCTTTACGTGTGATTAATGAGTATACAAAATGATCCTTTGGTGTTAATCGTTATAAACATAGATTAGTGATTAGTAAGAGTGTTAGACTAAAATCGTAAATGTCCAATTTGAGTAGTACAGTTGTTAAAATAAAGGGGTGTGTAGTACGAGTACGATAAGTTTGAAAGTGGGGTCCGCACTGGGTAAGAAGTGGGACCCATAAAGGGTGCATCTTTGTTACAGATGGATGCTGGTAAGAGGGGCATGTGAAGTGGGACCCAGTATTGAATATTAGGCCTCATGTCCACAGTCGTCAGTCGTCACTATCCAGTGGGCTCACCTGTCTCATTAATATGACTTTCAGAATTTGTAGGACCCACTTTCCGATTGCGACGTCACTACACTTTCACCCTATGCTCGGTTACAATACTTTTGCGAGTTTAAACTCTCTACAAAACTACAAAATGGGACCAAATTAGTGGAAAATGATACTACCTTTAAGGACATCAATTCTAAAAGTTTTCAAGTCTTGCGGATGTATTAGGACACTTTCTCATTTTTTTAACTAAAATGTGAAACTAATTATAACACTATATATTGAGTAATTCAAATATAAAGTTTTCTACCTCTATTTTAGTCTATAATTTTGTAACTAAATCATAATTATGATAACTATCCGCCTACCTAGCCTGGTATGGAGATGTGTTTTAAGATTTACAACTTTGAAGGAGCCTTTTCAAGTTACTCAAGATATCTCTTTGAAAATTAGGAAATCTGACTATTAAATTCAAGATGTTTTTTCATGTGTGACGGTTGGATAAAAGCTCGACCAAAAGACATGCATATACCCATTCCTTGGTAAAATACTAGAAATAAAGAAGCTCGATAAAGGATGATCTAGCCATGTTATCAACAACGAAAACAACAAAACATTTAATTAAACGAAGGTGATTGATTTACTTGGTAAAATACTAGAAATAAAGAAGTTGAAAAACGAGCATCGTCATATTCAAGCAGTATTACTCTTACAACTCACAATTCAATATTATTTATAAAAAAAATGTTTTCAATTTAGCAAACATAAGCATTATTTCAACGGAATGAGCCATAAATTACATAATTCATTGTCTAACTTGAGTCAGCTTAACGCCTTAGCCTATAACTTGACTCATCCTTTTGAAAATGAACCTTCTTAACGGATTTCCCCTATGTGCCCAAATCTAATTGTTTAGGTATCTTTTTTTTTTCTTTTTAACAGCCGTAAACTAAGAATTAAACAGGATCCTTCGCAAGATTGTGAGCAATCTTGTTTTGGCTTCTAGGGATAAAACTAATACTAAAGCAATGGAAAAAAGGAAGAAGAGACATTATATCATCCACCACCGCTTTGTTTTTATTATGCAGCTTTTCAACTCCCACCATATGGTAGATCATTTGCAGGCAATCCGAAGCCACTTCAATATGTCTAAGACCAGAGGAAATGGCCCACCTTGAAACCTCGCGAAGGCCTAAGGTCTCAGCCTGCAATATCGATTCAGCCTGAAAACTGGAGTTAAAAGTCCCAAAACAAGAACCATTAGGAGCAAAAACCACCCATCCAGCTGAAGAACGCAAGTCCGATCTTCAACTGGCATCCACTTTAACCCTGAATCTAGAACACATACCACTCCCTTGAATTAAGAAGGATGGAAAGAAGTCCCTCATACCCCTTACTAAATCCAGGAGGCAGACACATATACACTTCTTCCGCTAAGTCACCGTGAAGAAAGGCATTATGCACATCCATTTGATGTAGTTCCCATTTCTTAATTGTTGCAACGGCTAAGAAAGTACGTACCGTTACCATCTTAACTGTCGGGGCAAATGTTTCATTGAAATCAATTCTGGCCTCTCTGTGATTACCGAGAACCACGAGTCGTGCTTTATACCGCTCAATAGTACCATCAGAATTGTGTTTAATTGTAAACACCCACATACAACCAATTGTCGTTTTCGTAGCGGGTAGGTCACAAATTGTCCAAGTGTTATTTTGCTCAAGTGCAACAACTTCTTCGGACATGGCTTTACGCCAACGCTCATCACCCATGACTTCTTTGAAATTTTTGGGTTCAATGTCACGAGAGAGAGCAGCCAAAAAATGTCGATGTGGCTGAGAAAGTTGATCATATTTTACAAAATGAGTGAGAGGATAAGGATTACCTGAGACGGAATAATTGGTGGAAGGTGACGCACTGGCTAGGTGACGCATCCAAGGACATGTTAATGCAATCCCAACTTACTAAATCTTTGTGATTCCTGTTTGGTATCTTTTCTCGCTTCCCACGCCCGAGTTCGACCACGGGTTCATCGTGAGTTTCTCTTTCTGCAGTACCCGAGGCGTCAACATCAGTACCCCGCTCTTTGTCGCTACTGTTAATTCCTGAAGCATTAGTAGTCAATACGCCACTGTGTGGCGGGCTTAAATTCGTAGGACTCACATACGATTCTTTATCAGGAACTACCGTGTCACTTCCCTCAGCGAAGCCATCACACGACACACCTCCCATTAGTAGAGAAAAAGGGAAGATATTTTCGACAAATTGAACATCACGAGAATTAAAATAAAATCCCGTCTCTAGTTCAAATAATTTCCAACCCTTTTTACCAAACGGATACCAAAGGAAAATGCACTTTCGTGTACGACTATCAAACTTATCTTTTGGTTGCAAATTCTTAGCATACGCCAAGCACCCAAAAACTCGTAAAAGACTTAAATCTGCCGGTTTACCAAAGATTACTTCAAACGGTGTTTTTCCTTGTAAAACTCGAGTTGGTGTGCGATTGATTAAATGTGCAGCAGTCATCACACATTCGCCCCAAAAATCAGTCGGTAGAGATCTTTGAAAACGCAAAGCTCGGGCTACATTGAGAATATGTCGGTGCTTACGCTCGACACGTGCATTTTGTTCTGGGGCTTTGACCATAGATGTTTCAAAAATCACACCTTGCTCACGAAAGAATGGAATTAATGGTTTAAATTCAGTACCGTTATCACTCTGTATACGCTTAATATTCATTGTTGAGTTTATCGACCCGATACTTAAGAGGGGGAGGGGGTGAATTAAGTACCCTTTTAAAATTTATTCCACAAGGAATAACCACGAATGATTCTGAAATGATACTCAGGCAAATTAAACAGTCTGATTGTCTGTTTAATACAATACGAATTGTGCAGTAGCATTTCTTTGATCAATTTCGTGAAAGGCAATAATAAAACAAAAAGAAGCAAGCGTAAACAAAAGAAATAAAGCACGAGACACGCGATTTTTAACGTGGTTCGACCTACTCTCTAAAGGTCTACGTCCACCCCTTCTTTATTATTGATTCCTTAATAATTAACTCAAATTACAAGGAACTTCCCCACGATCAACCCCGATCGTGCAATCTCGAGTACAACCCCGTACCCCAAATGTATCCTTACAAAAAAAGAAGATTACAACTGAAATTGCTCCTTAATAAGATTCACTAATCAGAACAAAGGAGACAATTAAGATTCCTACGAGTATAAATACTTGTAAGAAATAAGACGGTCTCAAGAATACGGCTCAAAAAGAGTTTTGCAAAATATAAAATTATGAACTTTAAAAACCAATTTTGCAAACAAAAACTTTTGAAAATAATACGTGTAAACCTCAAAGCTTAAAAATACTTTTTTCTTTTTCTCTGTCAAAACGTATGTTTCATTGATGAAATTGCCTTTCTTATATAGTCATGGTTGACTAAGTAAATTAGGCAATATGAAAGATATGCACACAATTTTTTTTTTCAAACGGAAAAAGGATATCAAAAAATGCTTCTTGCTTGAAATACTTTGAAGAATATTCTTTAAAGATTTTAGAGCAAAATTAGAGACTTGAATTATGGCAAATGATCAGAGAATCATTTGTCTATAATTCCTTTCCAAAAAAAAAACCTTTTTCTTTTGTTCAAAAATAAGTCGTATATTATGAGACCGAATATTTATCACAAGTTTAAATACTCTTACAATTCTTTCTAAATTCAGATAGAAAAGATATCACGATGACCTTCATTTTCCGAATCCGAAAATCTTCAAGTATCTGTCACAAAAATCTCATATGCACATTAGACCACAAAGTAAGGAAACTTGTCATCATCAATATAGTGACTCAACAAATTCCCCCTTTGATGATGGCAAGTTTCTTTAAACAATAAGTTCCCCCTCAGCAAAGCGATCAGCCTGACTTAAAAAAATTGATAGCAGAAACAAACAACATATGCATTTGATTAGAGCAACTTGACAAATTTCCAGCCAAGGAACAAGAGAAAACATAAAACAACATTCATCGAATTAGTCTGAACTAGTAGCCATTAAGTAGTATGAGTCCTAAAATATTCCCCCTCTTGACATCATTAAAAGGAGAGGGTAGACAAAAAGTGCCAAAGTTCAAAGTTCAGAATCCACGAATCCTACAGACAGTCACCGGACACAGACGATAGACATCATCGTAACCTAAGATTAACATTTAGTGAAAGTAAACTGATACGTGTCTATTTTATGATGTTTTACATCTCTTTTTACACGTATTTGGTCGCTCATTTACTATGTTTTAGCCTTTATTTCCCACAAATTGTGTACTTTCGTATTTTTATGCACTTTTGCAGATTTATGCGGAAAAGAGACGATTTAGCACCAAATTCGTATCCTCAAGTCTTTAGCTTAAATTAAGGAATAAATGGAAAGTCAACTGGAGTCAAAATCAAGTACCAAGAGTCAAAACAGAAGAAATCCGAAGACTTCCGTGCAGAAGCGGTCGACCGACCAGCTAAACGGGTCGGCCGACCAGGCCCGATTTTCATAAAGTCCAATTTTCACGAAAGAGCCGGAAATAAAAGAAGCCCAGCAGGAAGTGGTCGACCGACCAGCTATACGGGTCGGCCGACCAGAACGAAGCCCATACGATTTATTTTCGGAAATAAAGTAGAATTAGAATTTTAAGGAAACTCTTAGTTTTTACCCTATATAAACAAATCTTGTGTTGAGGGTTAGGTATGCTTTTTCATATGCTTTATCATATATCATCTTCTACCATCTAGTTCATCTTTTAGCATTATTCAAGAATTCTTAAGCATTCAATAAAGTTTATTCAGTTCTGCCTTAATTCCAATTGTGGTAATTCCTCTTTGATCTAGTTTTATTATTGTTCTTATTGCTTTTATTACAATTGTTAAGTTAGAATCCCAAGCCTTATTGAATCTTGCATGCTTAGTTTATTTACTATGTTCTCTATGTTTATTCCCAATTTTATATTCGTCTTAACAGTCATGAGTAGCTAATTTTCATATGTTAGGATGTAGGGGATAATATGCATAGGTGAATAAAATCCGTAAAACCCGACCTGTAGCAGGACCACGGTCGGCCGACTGGAATAGTCGGTCGGTCGACCGAGGCCGTGGTCGGCCGACTGGAGTAGCCGGTCGGTCGACCACTCGCGTCTGTTTTTTTATTTCGTCTTTTCTTATAAATTATAATATCCTGCAACGAGACCAATAGGAGACTTGTAGGATGTTAGTAATGACCTACCCAAGATTGAAAGATACGGGAAGGGCATTGGTTTACACCTTAAGACGGATAGGTTACTCAAGGCTGAAAGGTATGTAACCTGGGATTTAGGAATCACCCTTATTGTTGACACCCAATAATTGTGAGACCTAGGAACTAATAGCATAGGCCGAAAGGAGCTATTAGGTAGCATAGACCTAAAAAGATATGTTACACTCCCTTACGCGACTGCAATACATGTTGACCTTAGGATTTACTTTACCTTAGCTATTTATTACCCGAACATCCTAGCATCCTCTTTTATTATATTTTATTCTCATCTTTTAATTCTTGTCTTATTTTAATCTTTTCTTTAGATATAGTAATCAACCAATCAACCCCCAAATTTGTTACCTTTAAACATTAACATTAAGACAATAAACATTCCCCACCTCCTTGTGGTTCGACCCTGACTTTCACTATCTATTGTTAAAGTTAGGAATTATAAATTTTATCTTTGGTACCCTCAACGACGGGCATCAAATTTTGGCGCCGTTGCCGGGGAGGTGACGCCAGTGTTTATTGTTTTTTGTTTTTGTTTCTCTTTGTTTAAGGAACTTTATGTTCCTTAAACCTTCTCACCTTTTTCTTGTAGTTTCCTCTTATGCGCAGGTCAGTTCAAGGAGAACTCCTACCACTTGATCTCGAAATTGAGAGGACTCTTAGGGAAAGAAGAAAGCAGCTTCTAGCAAATCAGGAAGGAGGTTCACCATCTTCCTTATTTCAAGAAGACCTTTTCAAGTTACCACCATCTTCACCAAAAACACCACCTTCACAACCAAATTCACCCATCAATCCACCTTCACCAAAAACACCATCTTTAACCTGCTTTCCAGTTTTTCCTAAAGAAGAAGATAACATGACAGAGGAAGCTACTATTGCCAGTCACTCTATGCCTCAGGCAAAGGACCTATACAAAGGGTTCACTTTACCTGCAGGTACTGGGAAGCCATTCGAGACCAAGCCTGCCTATATAACTATGGTTGAAAGAAACCAATTTGGAGGCTCGGCCAATGAGGATGCTGCTAAGCATATTGAAATCTTCACAGATTACATATGCTCTATAGCACCCCCAGAAGGAGTGACGCAGGACCAGATTAAACAGACCATGTTTATCTTCTCCCTTAGGGACTCTACGAGAGAATGGTACAGAGACCTTGACCGCACTGCTGCGGGAGTTACAGATTGGAACACCTTAGCCCTAGCATTCTACAGGAAATATTACTCTGCATCAAAGACAAATGCTTTAAGAGCGCAGATCACCAATTTCAAGCAAGGTCCCAATGAAGACTTTAGCGAGGCGTGGGACAGGTTCAAGAGACTTGTTCGATCCATACCACATCACGGATTCGAACAATGGTTTCTTTGCAACCAGTTCTACAATGGCCTCTATGATGACAACAGGGCCTACCTAGATGCTGCAGCTAATGGGAGATTCCAAGATAATTCAGGAGAGACTAAAGGTCTCAAGTTAATAGAAGATGTTGCTGTGCACCGCGCTGAGCACGGTACTTCCAGAGGAAATCAGAGAAAATCTGAGTACAACCTGTCAGCAATTGAGGCCTTGACGGCCAAGTTAGAAAAATTTGAAGCTGCAGGAAAGCTCGATCTAGGGAGTGGAAGCAAGGGAGGAATTTACCAGGTGAACGCCGTTCAGGACGGACCCTTTGCTTGTGAGAGGTGCGGTGGAGAAGGGCATGTGTCAAAATTCTGTACTTCATCTAATGAAACATGTGCCGCTTTTCAGCATTACCGTGGGAACAATTTCTATGATCCAAATAATAACAATGTCCATCCCAACCTAAGGTGGACAAGCCAGAATGTTCAAAACCCACAGCATATGCAACCTCAGCAAAATTCCACATATGTACCCCCACATAAACAGAATTTCCAAAGACCACCTTTCAACCCTCAACCACCTTCCAATCCACCACCCAACACAGATGCTCTTATCCAAAATCTTATTGGGTTGGTTCAGAAGGAGTCGCAGGCTAGAGAGGCAGGGATGAAGATGTTGGAGTCCCAAATTGCTCAGATCGCGAGCAAGAATGATACTAGGGCTCCGGGTCAACTTCCGACCAAACCAGACCAGAAGAAGGAGACCCTAAACGTCGTAACCCTGCGAAGTGGAGCTAAAGTGGGGGCTGGGAAAGAAAAAATAGCGAGTAGCAGCAAAGTCGGTCGACCGACCGAGGAATCTGGTCGACCGACCGCGGAGCAGGATCCGAAAATATCAGCTGAACAGGAGACTGGTCGACCGACCGAGGATACTGGTCGACCGACCACCGAAGCCGAATCTGAAGTCCCCTTTCGTCCAGAATTGCCGAATAACTTACGGGATTTTCTTTTCAGGGGTGACAAGACCCCCAGATTTTTAAAAAGGGCTGCAAATACGGAATCCTCAGCTGCTCCTTTTCCAGAGAGACTCGTGCCTTCAAAGGAACAGGTATCTTTTGACAAATTTAAAGATGTAATTCGTTCATTAAATGTTCAAGTTCCATTTTTAGAATTAGTTCAACAAGTTCCTTCTTATCTTAAATTCATGAGACAGCTTTTGTCAAGAAAGAGGTCTCTAGAAAAGGTTGAGTCGGTGGCTCTCACTGAAGAGTCATCTAGCTTTTTAACACATGTCATTGCCCCTCATAAATTAGAAGACCCTGGAAGTTTTTCTGTCCCCTGTAATATAGGAACCTTCCCAGTAAAAAAGGCTCTATGCGACCTAGGTGCTAGTATAAGTGTCATGCCCCTAAGCGTTGCCTTAAAACTAGGAATGACCGAATTTGCAGTGACCAGTATGACGGTCCAGATGGCTGATCGCACATCAATGGAACCTGTAGGGGTGTTAGAAAACATCCCTGTGCGTATTGACAGGTTTTTCTTCCCAGTAGACTTTGTTGTTTTGGACATCCCAGAGGATGCCCACATATCCATCATTCTAGGAAGACCCTTTCTTCACACTGCAGGTGCCATTATAGATGTAGGCACTGGAACTCTAACCTTCAAAGTAGGCAAACATTCTATTATCTATGGCCTATCCTATAGGAAGAAGGATGCTATGACCCCTATCACATGTAATGCTATCACTTCTGAAAAGAAGTATGAGGTCATCACTACTTCTCCACCTTTACTACCTGTTCCTATATCTGCTTTTACACCTCCGCCCCAGATTGGGAGCAATAGGGAGGACACTTCTATTATGACTATTGCAGGAATTGGTTTGGGGAAACCCAAGGAGAAGGAAGTCATCATCCAGAGAGGAGGAATGGGATGCCTAAGCTATGGAGAAGATGAGGATCCAGACGTCGTGGATCGAGAAGAGAAAAAGAAGAGGAGGCAGGCTCAAGCAGAGAGACCGTCGCATATGCTTTGCGATGGAGGAAAGAAGATGTGTTTTGCCACTGAAGCAAAAACTGTGGAGACTACGGCGTGCCGTCAGAAGCCGTGGTCGGATATTTTCCACATCTTCAGCGGATAGTTGTTTTAAAATTACAGTTTTAAGACTATTTATTTTATGTTGTGTGAAACTTTTTAGTTCAGTTTGCTAGTAGTTAAGACTTTTAGAATCGTTTTGGCATCTCGCGCATTGTTGGGCGCACATATTTTCTTGCTTTTTCAGGATTTCCGAAGAAAAGAAGACCTCCAGGACTCAGCTGGTCGACCGACCAGAATCATCAGTCGGTCGACCAGACGCGCTGTATCGAAGATTTTTCCGCTGTTCACAGGAGGTCGATCGACCAGAAACACCGGTCGGTCGACCTACTGTCCGCTGCAAACTTTCGTTTCTTCCTCGGGAACCGTGTAACCGTCTTTGGTACTTGAGTGGCACTGCTGGCCACCAAAACCTCCCAGCTTACGCTGGTTTGGGGAGGTTTTTCTCTTACATCTTTTAACCCAGTGAGTTCTTTCCAGTTTTTCCTTAGTTTTTATTTCTTTGCATCTTTCCTTTAATTTTCTGAAACCTTTACTTAAGCTAATGCACAATGGGGACATTGTGCGGGTTGGTTTGGGGAATGGTTTCGTGTTACATGCATTGCATTTTGTCACACGTTTATTGCATTTCTGTCTTGCATTGTTCTTTTCTTTATTTTCCTTATATATACCAAAAAAAAAAAAAAAAAAAAATTCAAAAATTCAAAAAAAAAAAATGCACGTTTATTTTAGCATATAGGTCGAGTCGGAACGAAAGTATTTCAAGGATGATTTAGCTATCTCACATGTTTATGCCTTTACCTTGCCTTGTCAACTTGTTTTAGTATGAGAGTCTTTTGCATATCTACGAATTTTTTGTCAATTTGTATTTCTTGAGACTTGACTTATACCTTGGTAACCTACTTATACATTCTAAGTTTTAGAGCCTTATTCCTGGTTTCATTCTTAAACCAGTCGTCTAGGATGTGAGTAGTACTCCCCTTGGAACATGTTACATCAATATGCATAAACATGAACTTAAATTGCTATATACTTGTTTTACTATCTCGTTTTGTGAGTCCTGATACGTGCGTTTGGGATCCCCTTTCTCTTATTTACCCATAAGCCTTACATAGCCAAAATTGCCTTTTTATTCCCCCAAAACTACATCCCATACTTAGCCTACCTTTCCAAGTTAGTATCTGTGGTCTTTGGTTTATTTTTTTGAGGCATCTTGGTCTGTATGCTATCATGAGCAAAAAGAAAGAAAGAAAGAAAGAAAAGAAAAGAAAAAGAACAAGAAAAATTCAGAAAAAGAAAAAAAAAAAAAAAAAAAAAAGAAAAACGAAAAAAAAAAAAAAAAGTCGGAAAATACAGACGACAGTCGACCGACCAGTTTCTCAGGTCGGCCGACCAATTGGCACCATCAAAAAAACAAAAATTTTCGTTTCAAGAAATCCCTTTCTTTTATATGTTATCACTCCCGTGCTTCATTCAAAAATATTTGGGAGTCCTTTCTTATATTCGATGTGAGAGTTGTGCCACAAAAAGAGCACTTTCCTAATTTCAAGAGTTATGAAATATGTTGATGGAGATCGGTTTTACTAGCTTGGCTACTAACCCCACAAATCCAAAAACATCTTAACCACCTTTACCTTTTACCTCACATATCTTTCGTACCTCATTTGCATGTATCTGGGTCACTTAAATGAGATTGTTATACAAAGTTGTAGAATTCCTGTTCATGTTAGATTGCAGGCATATTTCCATGGGTCGCAGTTAGGTGAGTGTCTCTACAAAATTACTTCTTTCTATCTTTTACATATACTCACCCTTTGCTTCATGAGTGTCTCGAGCGTACCGCGAGAGTCCATGGTATAAGTCTCTATAGTCTTTATGTTTTCAAGTTTGACAACCCTATAACTCGTTTGCATGATTTGAATATTATCTCATTTTGTTCTTGGCATTGGTTTAGGCTTACATGTAAATTTCGCTCTGAGATTGAAATCGTTCCATTAGTTAAGATCGAGTCTATTTCTTGCTTGAGGGCAAGCAAGGGTTTGGTTTGGGGAATTTGATACGTGTCTATTTTATGATGTTTTACATCTCTTTTTACACGTATTTGGTCGCTCATTTACTATGTTTTAGCCTTTATTTCCCACAAATTGTGTACTTTCGTATTTTTATGCACTTTTGCAGATTTATGCGGAAAAGAGACGATTTAGCACCAAATTCGTATCCTCAAGTCTTTAGCTTAAATTAAGGAATAAATGGAAAGTCAACTGGAGTCAAAATCAAGTACCAAGAGTCAAAACAGAAGAAATCCGAAGACTTCCGTGCAGAAGCGGTCGACCGACCAGCTAAACGGGTCGGCCGACCAGGCCCGATTTTCATAAAGTCCAATTTTCACGAAAGAGCCGGAAATAAAAGAAGCCCAGCAGGAAGTGGTCGACCGACCAGCTATACGGGTCGGCCGACCAGAACGAAGCCCATACGATTTATTTTCGGAAATAAAGTAGAATTAGAATTTTAAGGAAACTCTTAGTTTTTACCCTATATAAACAAATCTTGTGTTGAGGGTTAGGTATGCTTTTTCATATGCTTTATCATATATCATCTTCTACCATCTAGTTCATCTTTTAGCATTATTCAAGAATTCTTAAGCATTCAATAAAGTTTATTCAGTTCTGCCTTAATTCCAATTGTGGTAATTCCTCTTTGATCTAGTTTTATTATTGTTCTTATTGCTTTTATTACAATTGTTAAGTTAGAATCCCAAGCCTTATTGAATCTTGCATGCTTAGTTTATTTACTATGTTCTCTATGTTTATTCCCAATTTTATATTCGTCTTAACAGTCATGAGTAGCTAATTTTCATATGTTAGGATGTAGGGGATAATATGCATAGGTGAATAAAATCCGTAAAACCCGACCTGTAGCAGGACCACGGTCGGCCGACTGGAATAGTCGGTCGGTCGACCGAGGCCGTGGTCGGCCGACTGGAGTAGCCGGTCGGTCGACCACTCGCGTCTGTTTTCTTATTTCGTCTTTTCTTATAAATTATAATATCCTGCAACGAGACCAATAGGAGACTTGTAGGATGTTAGTAATGACCTACCCAAGATTGAAAGATACGGGAAGGGCATTGGTTTACACCTTAAGACGGATAGGTTACTCAAGGCTGAAAGGTATGTAACCTGGGATTTAGGAATCACCCTTATTGTTGACACCCAATAATTGTGAGACCTAGGAACTAATAGCATAGGCCGAAAGGAGCTATTAGGTAGCATAGACCTAAAAAGATATGTTACACTCCCTTACGCGACTGCAATACATGTTGACCTTAGGATTTACTTTACCTTAGCTATTTATTACCCGAACATCCTAGCATCCTCTTTTATTATATTTTATTCTCATCTTTTAATTCTTGTCTTATTTTAATCTTTTCTTTAGATATAGTAATCAACCAATCAACCCCCAAATTTGTTACCTTTAAACATTAACATTAAGACAATAAACATTCTCCACCTCCTTGTGGTTCGACCCTGACTTTCACTATCTATTGTTAAAGTTAGGAATTATAAATTTTATCTTTGGTACCCTCAACGACGGGCGTCATAAACAGTTAAGCAGCCTGCAAAATATTGACAAAAGAGAACAGAAAACAGAAGAGGTCAGGGGGAAGGGCGGTTGAGGAGCTGTTGGAGAAGGTTAGGAATAGAGGACAAGGAGGTTAGGACGTTTTTTATCGATGCCAATTCCCGTGCAATAACTCCGAAACCCTCAGCATTAACATCAAGGAGCTCATCCAAAATTGAAATCACAGCCTCAAATCCCCCTGAACTTGGCCCAGCAGCAGCATCCTGAGTGCGTAAACCAACTAGCTTATCTGCTATAACCCGAATATGCATCTGACCCATCAATCCGTCACTCATGCGATCATCCAACGCCATACAAACACTGTCATCAGATAACATTCCTTTTTGCCAGAAAACATGTGATAACCACATCCCGTACGGTAAATCTCGAGCCTTAATAGGCGCAGCAGACTGTACGTCATGGGCGACCTCTCGAATATATTGAAAAATAACCGAGGCCAAATTAACTGGTTGTTTTGTCATGAGATGGTACATTAAAACTAGGTCGGGAATTTTACAGTAACCACGGGAGTTTTGACGAGGTGTGATGGTGCGCCGGATAACATTGTATAGGAATTGATGTGGGGCATCAAGCTTTTGTGGGCTTATACTGGTTTTGAGAGTGGCTTTGGGGTCAAAATATTGTAAAATTTGCAAAGGTTCAACATCACCCATCCCAGGCCAACTGTTTTTATCACAAGTGGTAACACCAGTGTACGGAATATCAAAAATCTCAGCGAACTCATCGGCACGAAGGACAAGAATATCACCATTAATTTTAGCCGAGAGAAGGTCCCCTTTATTAGTGACGGATACCGACTGATAAAACTGAACCATTTCGGGAATAAAAACAACAGACTGTACAGTAAACATACCAGTCCACTTTTGATGCTCAAGAATATCTTGAAAGAAGGAAAGAGCAATGTGAGAGTCTAACCAGGATAACGGATAATAGCGACCCGGGAGAATAGTGTAGTCCAAAAGTCGTATACAATGAGCAAGATCATCCTCCTTCAGGGGTAAAGAATTCAGAAAATTCACAACTTTGTCGCGGTCCAGTGATGACATTAAAGTCGCTTTGACCGGCGGAACAGGACCCGTAGAGGCATTAGATTTTCGGACAGGAGAGGTAGGTTTTTTTCGTTTGAAGGAAGTGACCTTTCCCTTTGCTAAAGCCTTCAAGGTTTGAAGACTTACCCCAAGACTCGCCTTCCATACAATATCATCAGGATCATCATCTTCATCATGGACAATCGGGTTTTTGCCCTTGTCAGTCACCGGGCTAGAATCAGCAGGAGGTTTTTCAAGACTAGGATTGGGTTCAGGAATGACAGCTCCACGCCGAGTTCGAGGAGATCGTTTAGTGGCCGGAGATATCGCAAAAGAGATAGGTTCCTCGGCGCTCATTACCGACGGTTCAGGAGAGGCATGCACAAAGACGGAATCGGCATTGGATTTTGGGGGTTTTCGGGTGTTGGTGTTGGGTTTGGCGGAAGCAGTGGGTGGTGGTTCGGGAGAGTTTTCGATGGTGGTGGTAGGTGGAGATTTGGGAGAAGTTGCCGGAGGAGAAGTGTCGGGTTCCGGGTTTGGCAAAGGTCCGAGTGATTTTGTGCGGGAGCGGGTGGTGGTGGTGAAAGGGATGATGGTTTTAGAGGCGGAGGGAGGTGTAGGGTTTGGTGGGAGGATGGTGGGTTTCGTCTTCTTTTTCGGCGGCATGGTGGTGTTTGTGAGTTTGGGAATGGAGGTTTGGGTTGATGAGGGAGATGAAGAGGTTGAGGGTTTATGATTTGGGGAAAAAGGTTGGAGGGTGTTTTGTGAGAAGACGAGAACACGGGTGGGTGGGTGGGTTGTTGAAGGTCAATAAATTGCAAGCAAGCATGACTGATTACATAGCACATAAATACGTCAATCTTTTTACTAGTCTATTGAATAAATTCGCCGACTAGAATAAGTGAACTGCAAATAAGATCGAAGATCTGAACCGAAAACAGAAGACACATTTGACTATCCTCGTCCAATTTAGTCAATCATTGGAGGTTTAAATTAGAAAACATACAACTATGAGCTACTTTGTAACAGACCTAACTCTAAACGAATTTTCTCAAATGGTTCTCTTGCCAAGGGCTTGGTAAAAATATCAGAAAGTTGATCTTTAGTGTTAACAAAGTTCAAGCATATGTTCCCTTTTTCC
This sequence comes from Silene conica, assembly GCA_029255685.2. Classification (NCBI taxonomy): domain Eukaryota; kingdom Viridiplantae; phylum Streptophyta; class Magnoliopsida; order Caryophyllales; family Caryophyllaceae; genus Silene; species Silene conica. The sequence continues at coordinate 23,922,737 of CM055317.2, read as the reverse complement.
ACATGATCACGAAGAAAGTGATGTCGAATGTCGATGTGTTTTGTTCTAGAGTGTTGATGTAACAACCCGACCCACCACGGTCGTAACACATCCCCAATAAGATGGGAGGTATGCCTTTGGGCCCATTATTTGTCCTCACTTAAGCCCAAAAGCACAAGGCCTTGTTACAAAGTGGTGGGTGGAAGCTATTATAAACATATCACAAGCCTCACATTCTACCGATGTGGGATAACTTTCCTCTCATACTCTTGGGGTGTTACAGTTGAACGGGATTTTTAGAAATATTTATTGCGCTAGTGTTATCACAAAGAATAGGAACGCAATTAATGTTCATACCGTAATCCCGCAATTGTTGTCTTACCCATAGAACTTGAGAGCAACATTGAGCCGCAGCAACGTACTCACTTTCTGCTGTTGATAAAGCTACCGTATTTTGCTTCTTGGAAGCCTAAGAAATGAGACATGGTCCAACGAAGGTAGCTACTCCAGACGTACTCTTTCTGTCAACTGAACACCCTGCATAGTCAGCATCTGAATACCCCGTGAGAGTGAAATTGCAATGTAAGGGATACCATAAATACAAGTCTTGGGTTCCAATCAAATATCTGAGAATACGTTTAACTGCAATTAAATGTGATTCCTTAGGATCTGAATGAAACCGAGCACATAAGCAGACACTAAAAAGAATGTCAGGACGACTCGCAGTAAGATATAACAATGAGCCTATCATACCACGATATACCTTTTCATCAACACTTTTACCTTTCTCATCTTTGTCAAGTTTCAAGGTTGAACACATGGGTGTGGAAAATGGATTTGCATTACTCATACCAAATTTTTTTAGCATCTCCTTGATGTACTTCCCTTGATGAATCATGATACCATGAGAAGTTTGCTTGATTTGAAGGCCTAAGAAGAATCCAAGTTCACCCATCATGCTCATTTCAAACTCCGACTGCATAAGGTTTGAGAAATAAGCACACAATACATCATTAGTAGCTCCAAAAATAATATCATCAACATAAATTTGAACAACTAACAAATCATCTTTGGCCGATTTCAAGAATAGAGTCTTATCAATTGAGCCTCGTTGAAAACCGTTTTCAAGTAAAAACTTTGAGAGTCTTTCATACCATGATCTAGGCGCTTGTTTAAGACCATAAAGAGCCTTATCCAATTTATAGACATGATTTGGAAAACTACTATCAAGAAAACCTGGGGGTTGTTCAACATATACCTCCTCTTCCAAATAGCCGTTAAGAAATGCTGTCTTAACGTCCATTTGAAAGAGTTTGATCCCAATATGAGCTGCAAAGGCTATGAGCAAGCGAATGGCTTCTAATCGTGCCACAGGTGCAAAAGTTTCATCAAAGTCGATTCCTTCTTGTTGATTGTAGCCTTGTACCACAAGTCTTGCTTTGTTTCTTACAATCACACCTGTATCATCTAGTTTGTTTCGAAAAGCCCATTTCGTTCCAATGACTGACCGATCTTTGGGACGAGGTTCTAAATGCCAAACCTTGCTTCTCTCAAATTGATTAAGCTCTTCCTGTATAGCAACCATCCAATCAGGATCAGTTAAAGCAACAGTAATATTTGATGGTTCTATTTCAGATAAGAATGAATAATGAGCACAAAAATTATTTAGTGACGATCGAGTTTTGACTCCCTCATGAATGTTTGTTAGAATGTTATCCATTGGATGGGAACTTTGGTGTTTCCAGCGACGTGGAATGAAAGTTTCTGATTGAACAACTTGCTCGACTGTTTGATTTTGTTCCACTCTTTCTGTTCTCTGTGTAGCTTCTGGAGTGTTGAAGGATCGTTTAGAATTAAACAGATCGTTAGTCTGTTCAGTTCCCTCTGTGTTCTGCACCTCTTCAGTATTTCTCTCCTGCGAAGACGAAGGTTCTTCACCTAGTTCTGGGGTTTCATTCCTTATGAATCCAATCTCAAAGTCATCATCAACCTGCAAATCAGCATTGAGAACATTAGTTTCATCAAAAATTACATGAATGCTTTCTTCAAAGCACATAGTTCTCTTGTTGTACACTTTATAGGCTTTACTCTCATCAGAGTATCCTATAAACACCGCTTCATCACTTCTTGGATCAAACTTTCCCAAACTGTTTTTACCATTATTGTGAACATAACATTTGGATCCAAAACAACGAAAGTGAGAAATGTTTGGCTTTCGCCCATATAGAAGTTCATAAGGAGTTTTCTTGTGAACGGATCTGATTGACACACGGTTACGAATATAACATGCTGTGTTCACAGCTTCGGCCCAAAAGGTTCTGGGCAATTCACTACACAGTAGCATGGTTCTTGTTATATCCTCCAAGGTTCTGTTCATCCTTTCGACTACACCATTTTGTTGTGGTGTTCTTGGGGCAGAAAAATTGTGATCAACTCCATGTTTCCTGCAAAAGGATAAAAAGGATTCATTGTCAAATTCTCTTCCATGGTCTGTTCTAATGGAGATTAAAGATTGTCCGAGTTTGTTTTGCAGCCTTTTGATTAAGACTTCGAATTCTTCAAACGTTTCACTTTTAGCATGCAAAAACAAGGTCCAAACGAATCTCGAGTAATCATCCACTAAGACACAGACATAAAGGCTCCCACCTCGGCTTCTAATCCTCATTGGGCCACATAAATCCATGTGAATGAGTTCTAGAGGCTTAGTGGTGCTTACAAACCTTTTAGATTTAAACGAGCTGCGAACATGTTTACATCGAGCACAAACGTCACAAACTCCTTCCATTTCGAACTTTATGGAAGGTAAACCATCCACTAAATCAAGTTTGTGCAGTTTGTTCAAAGAAGAGAACCCAACGTGTCCAAACCTCTTATGCCATAAGATAGGATCATTTTGCATAACTGATAGACATTTAATGGTTTCCCTTGGAATGCTTCCTAGGTCAACCACATAAATGTTGTTAACTCTCTTACCTTCAAGAACAATTTCATTGGTACTTACTTTGATTACATAACAAAGGTTTGCATGAAATTCAACTTTATTCCCTTTGTCACATAACTGTGAAATACTAATGAGATTATGTTTAAGCCCTTTTACCAGCAGCACATCATCAATGGAATGTGATCGAGACTTACCAACTTTTCCAATACCTACAACCTCACCCTTTTTGTTGTCTCCGAAAGTCACACTTCCACCATTGTACGCCTTCAACGAGAGGAATTGGTTCTTACTACCTGTCATATGTCGCGAGCAACCACTATCAAGATACCAACGGCTGCCTCCTCTCGCATGGCCCTGAAAAGAGATTAGTTAGATGATTTAGGAACCCAAACAAGTTTGGGTCCCTTCTTATTACGAACAAGGTCAAGGACGTCCTTTCTAATCCACATTTTCTTTACGACTCTAATGTTGTGATCCAAATGTCCTAAACGTTTTTTGCAAGCATTATACACATGACCAGCATTACCACAGAAGTTGCAGATGATGTACTCAGGCAAACCTACATACTTACGTCTCCTGAAGTCTCTATCATGGGGAGCAGGTTTCTTAGCATAAATGAAGTCTCCCTGCTTTGAACAGTCCGGAGGTGTGTTTAATCTTTGTTCAGGATTTCTGGCAGAATGATATTGAGGATTGTTTTGTCTACTGTCAGACCAGGAATCATGCACATTTGAACATTCTGGAGGAGTGTTTATTTTCTGTTCAGGGACCCAGACAGTACGATATTGAGGATCGTCTTGTCTTGTGTCAGAACATGACTCATAACCTAATCCGGTTTTTGTGGGGAATAAAGCATGTATTCGCCCCAAACTTGCAGGATTATAATGAAACATACAATTGTGATTATAGTCATAAGTTAATAAAAAGCATGAAAAAGAAATCAACCTTTGGTCCTTGTGCGAAAGGCCTAAGAACAGGAATTAACACAAATTCCCTCCTATAACTTGCACCCAAGACTTAGAATGAGACGTGGCCGCGTGTGCTAGAAATCCTCTCCAACTGCCTTGCAATATTGGGAGAGCTATTTAGGTTTTAGATGTGAGATCTGAGGTTTTGGGAGAAGAAAGCTCTCAAAACCCTAATTTTTCCTTGAGATTTGTTTAAACAGTGAAAACAAGAGTCCCTGACATAAGGAGAGTCATCCTCCTTATGTAGCTCTTTTGGCCGAAATTTCCAATAGGGTAGGAGTGGGCTTTCCACTCTTACCTTATTCTAATTTGTGATTCGACCCATTTAGCTAAACTTTATTCGCGGGTTTTGTTTATAAATCGTATGCATGTTATCAGATATTAATGTAGTCGATGTATTAATAATGGTCTGATAAAATTACGATATTGTATAATTACCCAAATTAATATAACTGTTTATATTAATACGCGAATACAATATTTAATTAAATATAACCGTTTATATTTAATTTTACGAATTAATCATGCAATCCGTATTAGCTAAAATTATTTAATCCGTATTAAATAATAATCTCAACATCTTATTGACTAATTTAATAGTCAATACCTCTGACTAACTGTTTAGTCATATCCGGCATAAATGTGATTGTATTTTCATACCTTCACATCTCTCAAACGTGTCCTATAGGTGTGACGTATAGGGACCAGTTGATCACCGCCATCCGTATGACAATAACGTCAAACTTATCTAGCAAGCCAACCGTTATTGATAAACGTGGATCAACTGGTAATAATACAAAAGTATGCCCTTGTGATCCTTAAAGAGATTTAATAAGTCATTGTACTTAATTGTCAAGGACACCAGCCCCAACAATCTCCCACTTGTCCGTACAAGGGTATGTGCAATGACGTTATCACACTACATGTGGAGGACACAAGCTCCAACAAACTCCCACTTGTCCGTACAAGTGTAGGTGCGATAACCGAATCTCATATCCTTTTAAAATTTCTCCCACTCAATGTAAGACAATTTGCAAATCCGCATTCGCAAAGGTCGTATCTCACAAGCGATCTGTATCAAGAGTGGTTTTCCCCGACTAGAGAGTAACTTAACTGATAAAACGAATCTGTATTCGAGCATGGCCATGCCTTTCAGTTACTACTCCTCGAGTGGCCCTGAGAAATGATAAAATCCTGATAAGGGTTTGGATATTTCCCTCAACTCGAATCCTGCAGATATCGCCCAACATGAAATAACCTAGAAAAAATCCTCTTGGCCCCTGTTACGGTGACCGTGGGAAAGAAACCAAAGTTACCCAAAATCTGTCTTAATCTCAAGAGACAGTTGAAGGTCAAAAGACTCGACTCTAAGGAACACTATGGAGGTCCTATCCACGACCAGGCACCCAATGTTATAAAACATTTAGGACTCCATAACGTTGTCACGGGGTGTCCTACGAGATATCCGTATAAATCGCCTTTGTGATTGGTCAGTCATCCACGTGACTTATGGCTCGTTGAACCCACCATCAACCAACGTCACAAAATGATTACCTGAGTTATCAGCTCAAGTGGGTAATCAAGGACCAAAACGATGTAATGTTAATCAGTTCACTTTGTGGTGTTCAAAATTGGCGTACAATTTCACATGAAAAACAAAACATTTTATATCATAACAATAAGGTTGAATAGAGTACACGAGAAAATGAATTATTACATGAATTCATAAAAGAGTACTACAACTTAGGAACACATCCAATTCCCATGGAATGAATGTGCCCTTCATGCTTATCACGTGGTAATACTTTTGTGAGAGGATCAGCTATGTTGTCATCCGTAGCGATCTTATCAATAAATATCTTCTTTTACGCGGACTCAGTCGTAGAATCTGCTGTAACATTCTGTTTAGAACTTTTCCAGCTGACAGCAGCGCCATTAGGAGTAAAAACGAATCCAGACTGAGATTTCGAGTCATCTCGATCCGTTTGGAAGCTAGCATCTGCGTAACCCGTGGCGCAGAGCGTCGAGTCGCCTCCGTAAGTCAATCCCCAATCTTTAGTCCTCCGTAGGTACTTAAGAATGTTTTTCACGGCCATCCAGTGTTGTTCACCTGGATGAGCTTGGAATCGACTTGTCATACTCAATGCATATGCAACGTCAGGACGTGTGCATATCATGGCATACATGATCGATCCTATTGCCGAGGCATAAGGAATCCGACTCATGCACTCTTTCTCTTCCAATGACTTAGCTTCTTGAGTCTTGCTCAAGTGAAGCCCATGAGTCATAGGAAGGAACCCCTTCTTGGAGTTCGTCATGCTGAATCTCTCTAGAATCTTATCTATATAAGTCTCCTGACTGAGAGACAACATCCGTCGTGATCTATCCCTGTAGATACGGATGCCCAAAATTCTTTGTGCCTCTCCCAGATCTTTCATCTGGAAATGGTTTTTCAACCATGCTTTAACCGAAGATAAGAGAGGTATGTCATTCCCAATCAAGAGTATGTCATCGACATGTAGTACTAGGAATACAATCTTGCTCCCACTCGACTTGATATAGAGACATGGTTCCTCGACTGATCGAATGAACCCATTCTCTTTTATCACTTGGTCGAAGCGATGATTCCAACTCCGCGATGCTTGCTTAAGTCCATAGATGGAACGCTTAAGCTTGCAAACTTTCTAAGGATGTGCTGGATCGATAAAACCCTCGGGTTGTACCATGTACAACTCTTCCTCCAAATAACCGTTTAAGAAGGCGGTTTTAACGTCCATTTGCCATATTTCATAATCATGAAATGCGGCGATCGCTAAGATAATCCGAATGGAACGTAGCATGACTACGGGTGCAAAGATCTCATCATAATGCAAGCCTCGCACTTGAGTGAAACCTTTAGCAACTAGTCTAGCCTTGTGGATATCTTGTTGTCCTTCCACGGCATGCTTTATCTTGTAAAGCCATTTGCATTGAAGGGGACGTACCTTTGCAGGTAGGTCCACAAGATCCCACACGTTGTTCTCATACATGGAGTCCATCTCGGATTGCATGGCTTCTAGCCATAGCTTTGAGTCAGAACTGGTCATGGCACCTTTATAGGTTGTGGGTTCATTACCCTCTAGGAGTAAGACGTCATCTGTATCGTGTTCCTCGACCATACCAATGTATCTGTCCGGTGGAATAGAGACTCTTCCCGACCTCCTAGGTTCCTCAGGAATATCTACCGCAGCCTCGGTTGAAGGAACTGTTTCCTCCAATGGTTGCTCGGCAGTTGGTTCTTGAACCTCCGATAACTCGAAGGTTCTATTACTCGACTTGTTCGCGAGAAATTCTTTCTCTAAGAACGTCGCACTAGCCGCAACAAAAACACGTTGTTCGGTTGGCGAGTAGAAGTAATGACCAAAAGTTCCCTTTGGATAACCTATAAAGTATGTCTTGACCGATCGCGGGCCGAGCTTATCCTCGTGTCTCCACTTGACATAAGTCTCGCAGCCCCAAACCCGAATAAAGGACAAGTTAGGGACCGTTCCCTTCCATAATTCGTATGGAGTCTTGTCTACAGCTTTAGACGGACTTCGGTTAAGTATTAGAGCGGCCGACAAAAGAGCATAGCCCCACAATGAATCAGGCACGACGGTGTGACTCATCATGGATCGAACCATATCGAGTAGAGTTCGATTTCTCCGTTCGGACACACCATTTAATTGTGGTGTTCCAGGTGGAGTCAACTGTAGCACGATGCCACAGTCTTTAAGGTGTTGATCAAACTCGTGTGAAAGATACTCACCACCACGATCCGAACGTAGTGCTTTAATCTTTCTACCCAGCTGGTTCTGTACCCGATTCTGGTATTCTTTGAACTTGTCAAAGGATTCACTTTTATGTTTCATCAAGTAGACATAGCCATATCTACTCAAATCATCCGTGAAAGTGATGAAATACCTATAGCCTTCTCGTGCGTTGATCGACATAGGGCCACATACGTCGGTATGTATGAGTCCTAATAGGTCGGCAGCGCGCATTCCAACACCTTTGAAGGAAATACGAGTCATTTTGCCGATGAGACATGATTCACACGTGCCATATGATTCGAAATCAAAGGGCGAGATAGCTCCGTTCTGAATGAGCTGTTTTACGCGTTTCTCATTTATGTGTCCCATACGACAATGCCATAAGTAAGTTTGATCTTTGTCACCTACCTTTAATCTTTTATTATTCACATGTAATATCTCGGTGGTTTGATCTAAAACATAAATTCCATTCATGGAAACTGCCTTGCCATAAATCATATTGTGTAAGGAGAAAATACAGCTATTATTCTCTATTACAAATGAAAAGCCGAGTTTGCCAAGCGCAGAAACTGAAATAATGTTTTTGGACAAACTAGGAACATAATAACAGTTATATAAAAATAACTCGAATCCACTTGGAAGCTGGATCACGTATGTTCCCTTCGAGACTGCAGCAACACGTGCTCCATTCCCGACACGCAGGTCCACCTCACCCTTGATTAGGGGTTCTTGGTTTCGGAGGCCCTGCACATGATTACATAGATGAGAACCACAACCAGTATCAAGTACCCAAGTTCCGCAACTTTCATGGTTAATCTCAATCATGTGAATAAAAGAAGAAGAAGACATACCAACAGGAGTAACGCGGCCTGCTTTAATGTCCTCCCGATACACGGGGCAGGAGCGCCTCCAATGCCCAGTCTTGTGGCAATGGTGACATTCCATGCTTGTATTCTTGCTCTTTGTCTTGCCCTGTGAGTTGCTTGACTCACCTGGCCCACTCTTAGTAAATCCTGGTTTCTTGAACCTGGGCTTACCTACTGCTAGGTCGCCCTGAGCTTTAGCCTTCCCTTTACCCTTTCCCTTACTGGAGATCATGAGAACATCCTGCTTCATGCTCCCACTTAATTTCAGATCCTTCTCAGTCTGTACGAGAAGGGAGTGGAGCTCATGAGGAGTCTTCTTCATGTCGTTCATGTAGTAGTTGGCCCTAAAGAGGGCGAACCCATCATGAAGCGAATGAAGCATACGATCAACGATTATGTTCTCACTGATCTTGCAGTTCAGGGTCTCCAGTTTCTCGATATTCTCAATCATGTTGAGAATATGTGGGCTAACAGCTTGGCCCTTCTGGAGTTTCGCCTCAAAGAAGCGACAGGTATGCTCATAAGAAACGATTCTCGGAGCTTTGGAGAATTCGTTAGAGAGCGTGGTGAAAATCTTGTTTGCACCATGGGATATGAAGCGTCTTTGCAAATTTGATTCCATTGCATAGATGAGTACGTTCTTTATCGCACCCGCTTCCATGACGACGTCGCTATGAGCGCGAACTTCGTTGGCTCTAGCTCCAGTTCCTGGGTGTGCCGGAATGGGCTCAGTTAAATACTTAAGCTTTCCGTCAGCAATGGCAGCATTCCGTAGTGATGCCTCCCAGTCAGAGAAGTTTGACCCATCATTCCTTAGTCTAGTTGACTGATTCATGGAGTCCATGAAGGCCTTTAGCCAGGATTCACGTGCTAGCTTGGCACTTGGCATTGGGTCTTCACCAGCCATTTTAGTTATACAGTAGTTTTAATGAACGTGTTCTACACTGAAAAGAAGATAAAACAAAACCATATAAGCAACTTATTGTTGTGATTTAAGTCTATATTAAATTGAATTTAACCTCGTAGACTCATGCATTTATATAATTGATCTCCCTCAAGAATTATATAAATGATCCGAAGACTCAATTTCCGTATATTGATAAGCCCACAGTTTGGCTAATTCCACCGTTGGAACTCTTGGTCGATAGATTTCCGTAAATCCTATCTATTAGTCCATCTCAGTCACTGGATATTATCGAGTGACCATGATGTTGAGATAAAATAAATCATCTGTTCCCACTTACCCGACGTAGAAGGGGTCATATTATGCCTACCGACGAAGAAGGGATTCATGGGAGGCTGATTTATAAAGACTATTCTCAATTTTTGGTTATACGAGGAAGACCCCATCGACTTATATTTATTCATATTAAGTGAACTAAAATCTAGCATATTCGTGAATGAATGAAATAAAGTGATGGCTTTGCAATTGACATGTGACATCTGTATTGTCACAGAAAACTAACGCGTAACCTCTACATGAGTCAGTTTTCAGGCATGTAATAGGTGGTTTGGTTTTAGGCGGAATATGATGCAAGCTATTATCGATGAAAGCATAAAATAAATGCAATAAACGTAAATAAAAGTCCTAGTGTGGACTATCCTACCAAAATAAACATAAAACAACTTGGAATCCACCGTTGGACCCTAGAAGCTTGTCTTGATGTTTCATCTTGGTCCTTGCAGCGGGAGTGAGCATCCGATCTCCGTCTTGTCTTTGGTCTTCACAAAATTACTAATTTAAATTACAAAAGTAATCCTAGATACATTCTAATTTAAATACAAAAGTAATTACATGGCAAAAACCCAAAACGGAGATTCAAGATCTCAAAATTACAAGCAAGACTGTGTTCCATCATCACGGTAACACAATCTACTAAGGCCACACTAAGTTACAACCGTTTGCAAAAATTAAATACGTTATTGAAAGCATTCAAGGCATTCACAAGACGATAAATAAAATGCATCAACTAAATAAAAATCATACATAACATAATACTGTTATTATGATTAACAAATTTTTACCAAACCACCTTTTAGGATTAAAATTATGTGATTATACCGTTTTAACCACTTTAATTTTAATAAGTTTATAATCCTATTATTTTAAACCGTTTTAAAATAATATGTATCAAACGAGGGTGAACCGTTTCACAAAATTAATAATATACTATTTCCGTATATAGTATATTACTAAAGGCCATGTGAAAATAAAACATGTTATTTTCGGAAAATTAAAAAAAAACGAGTCTGTTACAGGGGTGGTCTACCGACCCAAAAAACAGGTCTACCGACCACCTGACGAATTTTTTTTTTTTTTTTTTTTTGTTTTTAATTAAAGCAGAATGGTCGACCGACCCGAAAAACAGGTCGACCGACCACAAAACACGAAACCGAGTTTCTGAACACGATTTCTCACAAAAGATAAACTGTCGAAACAGAAAAACACGCAGGAGGCGGTCGACCGACCGCAACGGGGGGTCGATCGACCGACTTAGCGGCAGAAGACGATTTTTCAGGTTTTAAAACTTACGAAAAACACAAAGTTAAAATTTTCATGGCCTGGCTCTGATACCACTTGTGGGGAATAAAGCATGTATTCGCTCCAAACTTGCAGGATTATAATGAAACATACAATTGTGATTATAGTCATAAGTTAATAAAAAGCATGAAAAAGAAATCAACCTTTGGTCCTTGTGCGAAAGGCCTAAGAACAGGAATTAACACAAATTCCCTCCTATAACTTGCACCCAAGACTTAGAATGAGACGTGGCCGCGTGTGCTAGAAATCCTCTCCAAATGCCTTGCAATATTGGGAGAGCTATTTAGGTTTTAGATGTGAGATCTGAGGTTTTGGGAGAAGAAAGCTCTCAAAACCCTAATTTTTCCTTGAGATTTGTTTAAACAGTGAAAACAAGAGTCCCTGACATAAGGAGAGTCCTCCTCCTTATGTAGCTCTTTTGGCCGAAATTTCCAATAGGGTAGGAGTGGGCTTTCCACTCTTACCTTATTCTAATTTGTGATTCGACCCATTTAGCTAAACTTTATTCGCGGGTTTTGTTTATAAATCGTATGCATGTTATCAGATATTAATGCAGTCGATGTATTAATAATGGTCTGATAAAATTACGATATTGTATAATTACCCAAATTAATATAATTGTTTATATTAATACGCGAATACAATATTTAATTAAATATAACCGTTTATATTTAATTTTACGAATTAATCATGCAATCCGTATTAGCTAAAATTATTTAATCCGTATTAAATAATAATCTCAACATCTTATTGACTAATTTAATAGTCAATACCTCTGACTAACTGTTTAGTCATATCCGGCATAAATGTGATTGTATTTTCATACCTTCACATCTCTCAAACGTGTCCTATAGGTGTGACGTATAGGGACCAGTTGATCACCGCCATCCGTATGACAATAACGTCAAACTTATCTAGCAAGCCAACCGTTATTGATAAACGTGGATCAACTGGTAATAATACAAAAGTATGCCCTTGTGATCCTTAAAGAGATTTAATAAGTCATTGTACTTAATTGTCAAGGACACCAGCCCCAACAATCTCCCACTTGTCCGTACAAGGGTATGTGCAATGACGTTATCACACTACATGTAGAGGACACAAGCTCCAACAGTTTTTTTGTATTCTTAGATTGATTTACCAGAAAATTTAACACAGTGTTACTTCCTTCCCACTTAGCTGCAACGTTTCTAGCATTAGTTAAGTCTGTCTCCAAGTTCTTTACTTTCTCAAGCAATCTTTTATTTTTATATAGGAGATCATCGTATTCAACATTAAGTCTATCAAGTTTTGAGCAAGTATCAGAATATTTAGCCGACTTAACAGCATGTGACTCTTTTAATTCATCAAGTTCTTTAGTAAGGACATCGATCTTATGAATAAGAGACTCATTTTTTGTACTAAGCTCAGATTGAACAGACTGGTTGACTGTTTGTTTGTTGACTTTCCTTAACTCACGCTTAAGGTCTATGTTCTCCTCCGCTATGCTTTCTATTTCAGATTGCATGATACTCATTTGTTTATTCTGTTCATAACTATTATCAAGTGTTTCCTCTAACAATTTCAAGATCTTTTCTTTAGATAGAGAGCGAACTTTAGTTTTGATTAGTGAAAGACTTACCTCATCCTCTGATTCACTGTCTGATGCATCTGAATGAGCCATAAGACATCTGAGAGTGTCTTCATTCCTCTTTCTCTGAGATCTTGGTTTATAAACAGATCTCAAGCACACCTTCTCTTCCTCTTTTGAGGGTTCATCGTCTTCTGAATCAGACTCACCCCAAACTGCAGCAATCATAGCACGTTTGTACTCTTGCTTGGATCTTTCACGTTTTTCTTTAGATTTCTCTTCTTCCCACATAGGGCAGTTTCGAATCTGGTGATCTCGTTCACCACATTTAAAACAACCCATTTTTGAACCAGAACGTGATGAAGAAGGTACAGTCTCTCGTTGTTTATAACTATTGAACTTCCCATGATTTTGCTTTCTAATGATATTAGCAATACGTTTAGAAAGCAAGGCAACCCCTTCTTCAAGATCACTTTCATTATCACTTGAAAGGGCATTTAACGCCAATCCCTTAGCTTTGGGTTTCTCATTGGCATCATTTTCAAGCACCAGCTCATGTGCCATAAGAGATCCCATTAAAGCTTCATAGGTGAGTGTAGTTAAATCTCTTGCCTCTTCGATGGCAGTGACTTTAGCTTGCCATTTCTTAGTTAAACTTCTTAGAATTTTTCGGACAATGTCCTCAGTTTCAAAAATTCTACCAAGATTAGAAAGTTCATTAGTTATGTTTGAAAAACGTGAAGACATGCTTTTAATTGACTCATCTTGTAGCATTTTAAAGGACTCGTATTGTTGCATTAGAATGTCAATACGTTGTTTCTTTACTTGCACAGTTCCTTCATGAGCCAATTCTAAGCTGTCCCAAATTTGTTTAGCCGTTTTACACCCAGCAATCCGACTTGTTTCAGATTCTCCGATACCGGATTGTAAGAGTGATATGGCTCTAGCATTCTTTTCTGCCTTTTTGTAATCACTCGCTGTATAGTCCTTTGGTTCCTTTTCACTTACAGCACCATCTTTGTCGGTGGAAGTGATAGAGAGAGGACCGTTTTGTATGATTACCCAACACTCATAGTCAGTTCCTTGTATGAAATGCATCATACGGTTTTTCCACCAGCCATAGTCCGTGCCATCAAAGACAGGACATTTGACGGTTGTGGAATTCATTAAAAAAGATAAACTCAAAAAGGATCAAACTCTTTGCGATAATGCATATAAGAGCACGAGTCTCTGATACCAATTGTTGAGTTTATCGACCCGGTACTTAAGAGGGGGAGGGGGTGAATTAAGTACCCTTTTAAAATTTATTCCACAAGGAATAACCACGAATGATTCTGAAATGATACTCAGGCAAATTAAACAGTCTGATTGTCTGTTTAATACAATACGAATTGTGCAGTAGTATTTCTTTGATCAATTTCGTGAAAGGCAATAATAAAACAAAAAGAAGCAAGCGTAAACAAAAGAAATAAAGCACGAGACACGCGATTTTTAACGTGGTTCGACCTACTCTCTAAAGGTCTACGTCCACCCCTTCTTTATTATTGATTCCTTAATAATTAACTCAAATTACAAGGAACTTCCCCACGATCAACCCCGATCGTGCAATCTCGAGTACAACCCCGTACCCCAAATGTATCCTTACAAAAAAAGAAGATTACAACTGAAATTGCTCCTTAATAAGATTCACTAATCAGAACAAAGGAGACAATTAAGATTCCTACGAGTATAAATACTTGTAAGAAATAAGACGGTCTCAAGAATACGGCTCAAAAAGAGTTTTGCAAAATATAAAATTATGAACTTTAAAAACCAATTTTGCAAACAAAAGCTTTTGAAAATAATACGTGTAAACCTCAAAGCTTAAAAATACTCTTTTCTTTTTCTCTGTCAAAACGTATGTTTCATTGATGAAATTGCCTTTCTTATATAGTCATGGTTGACTAAGTAAATTAGGCAATATGAAAGATATGCACACAATTTTTTTTTTCAAACGGAAAAAGGATATCAAAAAATGCTTCTTGCTTGAAATACTTTGAAGAATATTCTTTAAAGATTTTAGAGCAAAATTAGAGACTTGAATTATGGCAAATGATCAGAGAATCATTTGTCTATAATTCCTTTCCAAAAAAAAAACCTTTTTCTTTTGTTCAAAAATAAGTCGTATATTATGAGACCGAATATTTATCACAAGTTTAAATACTCTTACAATTCTTTCTAAATTCAGATAGAAAAGATATCACGATGACCTTCATTTTCCGAATCCGAAAATCTTCAAGTATCTGTCACAAAAATCTCATATGCACATTAGACCACAAAGTAAGGAAACTTGTCATCATCAATATAGTGACTCAACATTCACGTTAAATTAACGCAAAATTGATAAACTTTTATTCCATTACTACGAGAAAAACGCGTAGGAATATCATTCCCCAATTCAGCCGTCGTATCTCGGTATGAAATCGACGAACAAACTGTGGGATCAATAGTAATAAAAATCCACGCTATTACCGTAAAGTTAGTCGTTGACCAAATCCGAGTAATCCTTTGAGTTAGTATCAGGTGCTTCCAATGTCTTGCTGACAAACCCAAGCTTCCTCTTCGCCCCTAAACCTATTCGAATGCCTTTTGCCCATTTCGAATAGTTGGAGCCCTTCAAGGTCACATGGGTGATCTTAGCTGAAACTCCGTCGGAATTAGTGAGAGCATTTTCTGGTTTGGTGACATTCGGCGTGGAGGAACCAGGTTGAACGATTGCGCCCATCATTCTTTTGCCCATCATTCTTCGCCCCTAAACCTATTCGAATGCCTTTTGCCCATTTCGAATAGTTGGAGCCCTTCAAGGTCACATGGGTGATCTTAGCTGAAACTCCGTCGGAATTAGTGAGAGCATTTTCTGGTTTGGTGACATTCGGCGTGGAGGAACCAGGTTGAACGATTGCGCCCATCATTCTTTTTATCTAGAGTCGAGGCTCTGACACCATAAAGATTTTCAATAACAGTGTTTAAACATGAAACAAATATTTGAAGAGAAAGAATCAGTTTGTGCGAATTGTTATTTTTCTATTCCAACTTCAAGCCCCATTTATACAATGCATTTGCCTTCCTATCTTCCTAACATAAGTTCTTGATTCTCAGGAATAAATTACACGTAACATTTTGATATTTAATTAATAAAATTTATTTGTTTCATTGTTTTATATTTCAGTTATTACGATACAAAATCTGTTGTTACACAAACAAAATGACCACTATATAATACGGAGTAGTATTGTATCCATTGGACCAGAAATATGGGCAAATTTTGAACTCGATAACAAGTGATAATATACAAAAGTATTTGTTACATTTTGATGTAATAAAGGTAAAACGTATTGAATGAAGCAAATCATAAAGATAGATTTGTTATGTTTTAAATTGGAAAGATTTGTGTTTGGTTTACATTACTTGTTTTAAAACCTTTAGCGTAAGCAAATGGAGAAGCAGAAGATGTGAACACTAAAGAAACATGATGAAAGTGAGTTTGGCATAGTGAAAACGACGATTTAATTAAATAGAATAATTAAGGTGATATATATGAAACGAAAGATTCCAGCATAGGATGATACACAAAAATACATAAATCTGAGTCACGTATCCACGTAAATTAATACTCAGCTTGTAGAAGCTAGAAGTAAGGTTAGAAGTAAGGTTATTAAAGAGTCTTGTTTATGATAGATAATATCCGTCATAAGCTGAGAATGTATACTTTATTTTTACAAAAGTGCAGGTGGACATATAAGTGTGAGAAAATGTAGCTTTATATAAATAGTGTAACTTGTATGATGTGAAATGACCACTATTTATTTTCATCTTGTGACGAATAGTACCGATCTTGAATGTAAATTTGTAAAAGACTATATAGCATCAAACAAGAAGGTTTACCTTAAACAATGGGTGCCTAAAAAGTGGTCAATCATGATCTAAGCTATACCTCCTACACTACAGAACTACCTTAATTTCTCTACCCACTTCCCTATTTTTTTTAAATCTTTCCAGTAACACTATATTATGGCTTGCCCACCATTAAACAATATTCTCATTCTCATTCTCATTCTCATTAACTCTTTTAAAACTAATTTATTGAAAGAGGAGTGATCAAAAATACGTGTTGCATGCACTGCATTATAGGTTACATACGATAGTGTGATACTAACATAATTAATTCTCGTGTATGCCCCCTGAAGAGGTTATCCACGGTCTTATACAAATTATCTGTCCGCTTAGTGAAGTCTAAGTAGTTGATATGTTTTGCTAGATACAAGATTAATATAGTTATATATGATTTGGGGTTTATAATGATACTAATTAGTCTCTAATATCAATTAGGTTCAGATGTGATTTATATTGGGATAAAGAAAACTCTATGTTTTGGTCAAAAATTAACAAAATGGGTCGAGAATTACCAAAGTTGTTAAAGTCGGGTTATAGTGATCTTTGGGTGAAATAAATGGTTTTTGTCTTAGAAAGCGTAAAGGTTGAAGGAATTAGGAAGATTAGAAGAAGTAAGAGGAGGAGACACGCAAGGAAGGTTGTTGACGCGGAAAACCCGTTAGGGAAAAACCGCGGAGAAACTGAGTTTCACCAATTCCACTAGAAAGTTCGACCAGAAAGTCGAATAATATTACAAGTGTTCATGTGGTTTTTCTAGTGAGAGAAGTGTTGTATTCTCATGTGTGTCCCTATTACAATGTTTTTTCTCTATATTTATAGAATTATTCTCTCTATGGTCCTCTTTTTGTCCAGCAGTCTGATTCCTCCTTTTCTAGCTTTCTCTACCTTCTTCCTTTACTCTGCGGGTATTTGTTTGTACATCAATTTTGGGTAAATCTTGAGCCTCGCTCTTGTAGAGTTGCAGCCTTTCTACTCTTTTTCCTGTGCCCATTGATTCCTCTTCTATGCTCTTGTTTTATGATTGACTTTGACTTACTTTAATTCCTCCACTCGTACGATGACACATATTAAGGGATCAAGATGATAATTTTGAGGCCTAACACTCTGTATTAAGAATATGACAAATCTATTAGGTTTGTGTGACACTATAGCGTAAAAAAAAAGATTTTCTTCAACTGGGTTCCCCTACCCTTTAGCAATAGCATATAAGACGGATTTTGGGACTTGCGTGGATATGTTAGAGACATCACAATTGAGATGTTAGATTATTTTCGCTAGGGTTATTAGAATTTTAGAAGCAAATTATAGAGTATGTGAAACATTATAATATGAGCGAATACACTTGAACGGTATAATAAGAAGCTAATTGAAAGAGTATGGCTTAAAGAGGGGGACTGTTAGCACTAAAAACTTGGTTTCCGAACAAACAGGGGTCAGTATGTGATTGTGGGTACACAAAGGGAAAATATGATGGAAGTACTAAAAAAAGACATGGACAAGTGCACAAGGGATTGAAGGACCCAACAAATTGAAGTTGTAGAAATAATAAGTATGATTAGGCGTCGAATAACAGCGACATTTTCAGGAATGGCGTCTTACATACATGGACACTAACCTTTCATTATGCAATTAATTTCGACCCCCTCTAAATGACACTAACCTTGCACTATTACCCACACAATTAGATATCGCATGTCATCTGAAGGACCCGTTTTTCCCTTTCATGTGTACATAACTAGACAACTACTACTTACATCGTTCATTGGCTTCAAGTGTCTCTTGCAGTATGAAGTATATCAAGTTTGGTGATTTTGTCGATGCTGAATCAAGCGACATTACTAGTATTTGTCATTTCCTCTGACAGCGAATTCAACAATGGCCACAGCTTTGTAGTCCTTTCTACTGTTGCTCCAAGGACTTGAGGCCCGCATGGAAGCTGAAAACAAGGCGGCATTGCTGGAGCAAATGGAGTTGCTGCCACGAATGACCCTGACATGAAGCACGAGGGTGCTACTGAAATTAACATGAAAGAAGCTGCTAGAAGCCAAGCATATCCCATTCTATATCAGCCTCGTATTTTGTATCGTGTCATTCATGCAAGATAGTTCTACAAGCAAGCAAGAGTTTCGGGTTAACCGAGGAGCATTTTACTGGGTTATGCATCTTTCAACCTGAGAAATGAGAACATGGAAGACGTGGTAATATTGAATCAAAACCCACAATGAATCGCTAATAGATCTGAGTTTACACTAATAAGGACATAAACAGACATGATTTGCAGTCACAACATGCTTCCTTCCAATCAAGCCAAGGAGCTGACCTTTACACACCAAACATAGAATCCATGAAGCACCTCCCCTCAATTTCATCCCAATCACAATATAAGCAAAAAACCGCAAACAAGAGGATACCAGTAGCTCATTTCCTAGTACCAAAATTGGCAGAAATAACTTCTAAGAATTACAACACATTCCCCTCTTAGCTGGGATTTCCTGAGCAGGGCCCGGAACCAGTATTTTCTTTCCTGTAAGCGATGTTGAACTGTCATTCCCTTGGTCCTCACTGACTTCAAGAGTCTTCTTGTTAACAATATTGAAGATCTCGGTTAGGACAGTGCTGAATGCAGTTTCCACATTAGTTGCTTGGAGTGCTGATGTCTCTAAGAAGAAAAGGCCTTCCTTCTCTGCAAATTCTTTGGCATCCTCTTTGTCGACTGCACGCTCATCCTCAAGATCAGATTTGTTACCAATAAGCATGATAACAATGTTCTTGTCGGCATGCCCACGTAGCTCTTCCAGCCATCTTGGTATGTGCTCAAAGGTTTGGCGTTTTGTTATGTCATACACCAGTAACGCGCCTACAGCACCCCTGTAGTATGCACTTGTCACCGCTCTGTACCTGTTTCATTTACAATATTGCATGCCGACAGCTGATCAGTGTCCATACATTTTCAGACAGCATTCATCTTATACGTATGTATGAAGCGACAAAAAGGACTTTTGTGAAAAGTTCAACCCTAATTTATGCAAATTCCCAACTTAAATAATTGTAAACAATCTGTCGATAAAACTCAAGCAACTAACAAAAAAGAATAAAAGACGCATAATGATTAAAATTCTTTGAAAACCGCACTTAAGTTATGTCAAGTGAGAAAGATGAGACCTCTTATTCAGCTAAACAACATGCTCGCAAAAAGGATGAATCTCTTAAGGGTGTGTTTGGATTGAAAGATTTGGAAGGAAAGGGAGGGGAGTGATTCGAAGGAATGGTAAATTCATTGTTTGGTTAGCAAAATGGATGAGGAAGAATTTGGTTCCATTTTCTCTTCCAAGCTAATTTATTTTCTTTCCAACAAAGACAACATTTGGAAGGAAAATCACCTCCTCCATTCTCCCTCTCCTCTTCTCCCCTTCTCTCCCCCTCTTTTCCCTCTTTCTCTCTCCCCTCCCTTTCCCTCCCTTTCCCTCTTTTTTGCTATCCAAACACACCCTAAAGGGTTTGTCGAAAACCCGGGTGGGTTAGCGGCTAAATATAATGTCATCTTATAATCCTTTATTTGGTGTTTACCATTTTATAAAGTAGCTTATTACTCCTCAACTCTATGCTTTGATTCCAATTTCCATGTATGAAATTGATACTCATTTCTAGAACCTAGCTCCATCAAACTAAACTGGGAGACGGTGATCAGTAGTGAGTAGTGAGTAGAGGAACAGAAATGGGGGGTAGGAATATCCGAATATATAAGATGCAAATCCTCTGAAAATATTCTAGGGCTACAGTGAGAGGGGGTAGAAGTGTGACAGAAAAGAGCAGAGATCGGAAGAAAGAGAAGTAGTAGCATAAAGCAAGGAAAGCAGGAAAAAAGCAAGAAAGAAGAGAGAAAAGTATGTGAGCGGACCGTTCTTGGCCAGCAGTGTCCCAGATCTGGGCTTTGACAGATTTGTGTTGAAGAAGAAGAGTACGAGTCTGGAACTCAACACCGATGGTAGCTTTAGAGTCGAAGCTGAACTCATCTCTAGCAAAACGAGCTAATATCTGAGACTTACCAACTGCAGAATCACCAATTAAAACTACCTTGAACACATAATCGACTTTATCCCTTCCATCTCCTCCATATCCTCCCGCCATCTTTTCTTTTTATATATTCTTCTCTTCTTCACCACTTCACCTTCAACTTCACCTTTCTTCTTTTTATATTACCTTCCTCTGCTACTCACTCAATGAATGAATGAATGTTTGTTTGTTTGAAGAATAATAAATAAAATAAAATAAAATAAAAGAATAAATAGAGTAGTAGGGACTAGAGAGTAGAGAGTGGATTCAATGATAATTAGGCGTCATTAAAATAGGAATAGGGGAGATAATAATCAATGTGGTTTGGAGGGGGGGTTAAGTGGTTAACTACGCGTTTTACGAGTCGCTATATTCTCGCGCTTCCAACCCAAACCCCACCACTATTCAATACAAAATTGCTATATCACGCCCCCCGTATTACTTGTTACGCCCCCTAGTATAAAATTCATTCCCGTTTTGCCCTTTTCCTTTTTTTTCATTTTTTTGAATTGATTTGGTTTTTATGTTTTTTTTAATGTATTTGGAAGTCCGTTTTTTTGTGACGGCTTTTTTGTTGGACTTTGAAACGGTTTTTGAGTCGGATTTGGTGTTGTTTTTTGAAGGCCATTTGTGTGGTTTTTTTAGATTAGTTTTATAGTGTTCATATTTGTCACATTCTATGTTGTTAATTTATATTTATTTTAGTTTGTTTTGAGACGGGAGTGTAACACTTTTTGTGTGACGGTATGATATATTGGTTTGTGCAGGCGGAAATTATTTTTGTATTTATGATGAAAATATT
Source organism: Silene conica (assembly GCA_029255685.2). Classification (NCBI taxonomy): domain Eukaryota; kingdom Viridiplantae; phylum Streptophyta; class Magnoliopsida; order Caryophyllales; family Caryophyllaceae; genus Silene; species Silene conica. The sequence goes on along the minus strand of CM055317.2, from coordinate 23,901,292 downwards.
ATTTTGACGGTTTTTGTAATAATAAAAATAATTCTTTTTTTATTGTTAATTAATTTTTTTGGAGACGGTTTTTGAGACGGTTTATAAAGTTTTGGTTAGATTCCCTTAGTTATTACTACTACCTACCACCCCTTTCGTTTAAAACTAGAAAAAAGCTCTTGCCTAATGTAGTACTACTCTTCCTTTACTCTTTAAATTGAATATCAATCCAAAAAAAAGCTCTAGAAATTACAAAAACAAAGTAGTATCAATCACTCCTCCTCCAATTTCAATCAATCCTCTTCCATTCAAGGTATGTAGTCTTATTTCTTTTGTTGTTTTATTAGATTAGATTTTTGTTAATTTAATTCGAATTAGTAAATTTAGGTGGAAAATGTTGATGTTTGAAGCCAAATTAGGATTGAATATTTTGAATTATAGTTGTTTTAGGTAGTTGTGACGGTTTCAATTGCGATCTCGTATGAAATTATCCGAACGTTTAAAAAAAAAAAAAAAAAAAAAGGGGCTTGTCGTGTGGTCCACACGACACAGCCAAGGCCATGTCGTGTGGTCTACACGACACAGCCTAGGCCATGTCGTGTGGTCTACACGACATGGCCTAGGCTGTGTCGTGTAGACCACACGACATGGCCTTGGCTGTGTCGTGTAGACCACACGACATGGCCTTGGCTGTGTCGTGTGGACCACACGACAAGGCCCTGGCACTGTCGTGTTTTGTACACGACGATCCCTTTTTTTTTTTTTTTTTTTTTTAATTTTTGTCTTCCTTTCGTAGCCCTAAACCCTAATTTGTAATCCCTAACCCTAACCCTAAACCCTAAACACTTTATCCTATACTCTAACCGTAACCCTAAACACTTAACCTTAAATCCTAACCATAAACCCTAACCCTAAACCTAAACCGTAAATACGATACCCCAACTCTAACCCACCGTAAACAGTTTACCCTATACCCTAACCCTAACCCTAAACCCTAAACTATACCGTAAACCCTAAACCCGATACCCCAACCCTAACCCTAAACCCAAAACCGTTAACAGTTTACCCATAACCGTAAACCGTAAACCCTAAATCCTAAACCCTAAATCCTAAACCCTAAACCCTAAACCCTAAACCCTTAACATTTTTTTTAGGGAATAATCTATTTATTTATCTTCGCTGTATTGTTAATTAAGACAATCCTTTTCATTATTTGTAGATGTCTAGCAATGACAATTCACGTCGGTCGAAACTTCATGCTTCTTATCGGCGTCAGAAGGTGAATATCAAGGTTGGAAGTAGTAGTGTTGGTACTGTGGAGGTGTCTGTGCCTGTTCAGGGTGACTTTTTTGCGGATGAGTTTCCTGAGTACGAGAGGCAGGTACTTGAACAGGAGGATTTGCAATCGGAGGAGGATCAGGGTCAGGAGGATGAGCAGGCCGAGGAGGATGAGCCGAATGAGGAGGCAGTTAGGGAGGAGGAGGCTACTTCTGCTTTAAGAATTACGAGGGGTAAGGGTGGCAGATTTGAGAGGTATAGCGAGGGTTCAAGCAGTTCTGGTGTTGACCCTAGGAAGAAGATTAGAGCGAGAGGGAAGGATATGAGTTGGTTGTTGAGTGGTCCCGTTTCTGGTGGCCCTTTGGTCCCTACTGTTATTCCGAGCTTCGGGGGACACATAGCTTATTTGTTGTGGAATAATCCAGAGGAGGAGCGTAAAATCTTGACCAAGTACACTAGGGATCGATCTTGTTTGGAACTCCGTAAGTGGAAGTTGGGTAACCGTGCTCGGAGTACAGTTGATGATTCAGGTCTTGGTCATTTGCCCGATGTTATGCACAGGAACTACAACATGCCTCTTTTGTGTGCCTTCATTGAGAGGTGGCAGCCGGATACTAATACTTTCCACATGCCATGGGGTGAGATGACGATCCTGTTGCACGACGTTATTGAAATTCTGGGCATTCCCATTGATGGTCTTCCATGTAACATCCCACCATCTGACTTGGCACATCCCGTTATTGGCATGACGGAGATGTTAGGTATGACCGATATAGAGCTTCACGGGGAATATTCAGCAGATAAGGATCACAAAATTCTGAGGGGAAATTCGATACTAAACAAGGCTGTGAAGGAAATGGTGGAGAACGACGGGTTAGGCTCTAGGTCTGAGGCACAGGGTTATTTGTTGATTTTATTGGGTTCTACTTTATTCGTAGATAAGACAAGTGATAGGGTTAGGGCCAACACCTTCGGTATGCTTAGAGATGTGAGTACCATAGGTGGATACGCTTGGGGTGCGGGTACTCTTGCTTATCTATATAGGCAGTTGGGTATTGCCACGAGGACTGATTGTAGAGGCATTTCTGGTTGTTTGACATTACTGCAGTCATGGATTTATGAGTACTTCCCCCCGTTCCGCCCGACGTCCGTCAATGCTTTGGCATCTTTTCCTGGCACAGTTAGGGCGGCCTACTGGAGTACTAGCCCAACTCCGAGGCAAGACCATGTTATGGCTCTTAAGGCGTATCGGCTTCAGCTTGATAGGATGCCGTTCGACCTAGTCACTTGGACTCCATACAGGTTGTTCCCAGAGTTGAAGCATCCTCGTACACTATACAGTGGTCTGTTGCGCTTCATCGACATATTGGAGCCTTATCAGCCAGATCGATGTCTTCGCCAGTTTGGTTACATGCAGCTTGTGCCTTCTCCCATGGCGGTTCCGGATAAGGCTTATAGGCCGGTGAAGTCTGCAACCTACGATCTGCAATTCAGTGGGGCATTTTGTGACCACACTTGGTCTAACTGGCGAGACCACAAGATTGTACCAGATAGGATGTCACTCCCCGCTCACCCACCATGTGCTACAGTGGATGGTTACATGCAGTGGTACCAGTCTGTGTCACACCCTTTGGTGATGAACAATGTGCAGTTTCAGAACGCTGCCGTGCCTGCTGCGAGGTCTTACTTCCCGACTACGGTTAGTTTAACTTCACATTTAATTCTTTTAATTTTGGACATGATTAATGTAATACTGTTAATGTTTGTGTACGTTTTTCTTTTTTTCCGTTGTAGATTGGCCAATCAGTTATCACGAGGTTCTCACAGTATGAGGACTTAGATGATCCGGCGTGCTATGACGAGTGGCGACAGTTTATGGGTACGTTGCACCCCCAGCTTCGTGCGTACTCGTACAGTGGTTCCGGCCAGCCCGGTGGTAGCGGAGGAGTAGACGGAGATGGTGAGGGTGGCAGAGGAAGAGGAGGGGATGGTGTTGGCGGTAGAGGCAGAGGTAGACATTCTAGGAGGTCTCGTGACAGCGGGAACTAGGACGATGATTTCGTGGAGGTCGTACATCTATTTGCTGCACTTCTGGTAGCTTTACGTTTGTTGAACTTCTTTGTTATTTCTTGGATGTCAAACTTTCTATCTGGTTTATGTTTGTTGGAGTTGTGTTTCATATGTAGGAGATTGAACTTTTCCTTTGACTTATGTTTCTGTTTGTTGATATTTTATTTAAGTTGTTGAGAACTTGTTTTTTTATCAATGTTTTCTCATGGTTCATTTTTTTTCAGTCATCAGTAGTCAACAACGGAATAACGCGTATAATACCTAAACTTAAATTGTACAACTTACATGGTATAACCGAATGTGTAAACATTAAATAAAATCTAAGAAATACAATTACAGAATATCTATTTACTGCTTCCTATATAACAAATGGGTTACCCTCTGAGTTGTTGTTTCCCCAGTTAAAAGTTTCTGGTGGATAGTAGGCATTCACATACTGCATCCAAAGCATACACCGTTCAGTGTATATTTCCTCATAATGTGCTACACTGGGTTGACGAAACCTTCCCCACATGCGGTGTACTTGAGGCATTGGAGAATCGTGTTGCATACGTAGACGAAACCAATGGTTACCTGTAAAACCAATCCAAAGAATACCTGAAGGTTCTCTGACACCTGGTCCAACATCTAAGGGAAGGTAAGTGGAACAGTTCTCCCACGTAGCTGATCCAGGAGTCTCGTATTGGTCGTACGATGTGCACACTAAACATATTGTCCAGTTGAAAGTAGTGGCAAAATTAAACAAATCCCAGTTTTCCATCCAATAGTCCTTCGGACAACCCCTTTGTTGTGACCACTTTAGTCGCCTGCAGGTTTTGTTGACGTCACCGAAACAGAAAGGTCGTAGTACTGGGTTCTGTAATGATGCAATCGCTTGATATCTCATTTTTGCCCAGTTCTTTTGTGTACCAGTTTTTGCGTGCGACATTACACGAAAGCCACAATGTCCATCTCCCTCTGGATCAAAAACTGCAAGAAAAAAATCGAGGCTCACTAATGGTATGTACTTAACTAAGTACGAAGCATGTATATCTGTAATACAATCCCAGTTAACGTCAAGCGGTGCTCCGTAACCTACATTAGAAACGAGAAAAATAATTATTAATTCCTTCATAAAAATTAGGTGTTACATAAAAAATTACTAAAATTTTAAATATTTACCAGAACCATCGCTACTCGTTGTGTTACTTGAAGTCGGGTTCTTTCGCCGAGCATGTTCGACCCCTGATTTATTTCGGGTGTTAGACTTCTTGGGTCGACCACGACGTGTGGCTGCAACTTCTGGTTCCTCCACAACTTCGTCCTCGGGATGCAATTTACTATACAAGGTCTCAATTATATTCCTCTGCACTTCAGGACGGGCATTACGAATTTCTTCAAATATACCCTCCAGCACATCCTTCTGGCTGGTTCGACATTGGTTTGAATTAGAGTAATTTAAACTACACCAGAATTTGTGAAGCGTATCTAAATGTATTTTGGCATTAGTATCCATAATAGTCTGTATCATACACGCGCACAGAAGCCCGTGACTGGATACTAAAGTGTGTGAACATTCGGCCCACAGGTCATCACCGAACTTGGTGCCCTCGACATAATCCGCTTGCATTATTCTAATAGCTTTTGCAGACACTTTACAACTTAACATTGAGTAAATGCCCCCATCAAAGCTGTTTGCAATAAGCACTTTGCTTAACGAATTTTCAAGTGCCTTCCTAATTTCTATATGTTGCCCCTTCATCATTAAATCAGCCCTTTTCCAAATACTATCCAGTGTAAGTGATGCAGACCCAAACCACATTTTTAGAACGGCATGTGCAGATTCTACACGAGAAGTCGACGTGTTACCAAAATGCATAATCGCATCAGTAAAACTTTTCCCAAACTTGTCAATGTGTTTCCACCATGTACCTTCGAGGTAAGTAACCAAACGAGGACGGTTCTTGTGTTTTTTTTTAACGATGTCCCAGTTATATTGACATTCATCCCACGATTTAGCCTCGATAACGCTTTTCCAATCACCGTGCGCTACAGATTTACCGAAAACACCATTATTGAGTAAATTTGTTGCATATGCCTCGACAGCGTTGTAAATGTGCCATAAACATAGCAAATGACGAGATTGGGTGAAAACAAGTGGAATTGCTTTCATAAGTCCTCCCTCATGGTCAGTGATAATGGCGTTTGGTTCAATACCTGGTTCTAACAATGACTTCAACGTCTCCAAAACCCACGTATACCCGGTGTCGTCCTCCTTCTTGATTAAGGCATAACCAATAAGAAAACTGTTACCTACCGGTGTAACTCCTACGCACTCAACCAATATCAGATCATACTTATTTGTCTTGTAAGTAGAATCGATCAAGACAACGTAAGGCCATGTTTTAAACATTTTAATAGCCTCGGGATGAGCCATAAATACATTTGTCAGAGCTTTTGTGTCGGGATGCCTTGTATATTCACAAAAATAGTTCGCTTGACCGGCGAGATGTAACATGTACTGTATACTGTTACGACCCTCCCTATCCTCAGCACTGAAATTTGCATTCTGGTTGTATATTTGTTTTATTACTGGAGGCGGTTGATCTGGATATTTGCGCGTGAATGCATTTCTAACCTTTCCGGGTTTCATTTTAGATTGCCATAAACCCTTCAAAAAACCTTTCTGCTCGTCATTTAGTTTAGCACGTTGTCTATGACCCTCTAAATAACTTCCCAATTCGTGATTATGCAAACCACACTTTGGTCTAACTACCCAAGAACCCTCAGCAACATTAACCATTCTTAGATCAAAAGGACAATTAAACCTCTTTGTCGCTGTCGCTCTTTGCGGATTGGCAGGATCCTTAGCCCTACTGGTGTATTTTCCATGCCTCTCACATTTGACCACATTATACGGGGGGCAGTGCTTTGGTTGATATTTCACTTTCACCAAATGAAAACCCAATTTGTATGCAATTTCATTTGAATGATCAAATGCTTGCTCGAATGAGCTAAACGTAGTATCGAATTCAAAGTGTTGACGATAATCTTCACCGTATCCGTCGTCACCTTTATTTGACGCCTGAAGATGAATATATCGTAATTTTAGACATAATTAAAAAAAAAATAAAAGGTTGTCGAGTACAAAACACGACAGGTTACGGTAGGTTAGAGTTGGGGTATCGGGTTTAAGGTTTAGGGTAATGGTTAGGGTATAGGGTAAAGTTTTTACGGTGGGTTAGATTTGGGGTTCATGGTAACGGGTTAGGGTTAGGGTTAGGGTTTACAAATTAGGTTTTAGGGCTACGAAAGGAAGACAAATATTAAAAAAAAAAAAAAAAAAAAGGGAACGTCGTGTACAAAACACGACAGTGCCAGGGCCTTGTCGTGTGGTCCACACGACAGAGCCTAGGCCATGTCGTGTGGTTTACACGACACAGCCAAGGCCATGTCGTGTGGTCTACACGACACAGCCTAGGCCATGTCGTGTAGACCACACGACATGGCCTAGGCTCTGTCGTGTAGACCACACGACATGGCCTCGGCTGTGTCGTGTAAACCACACGACATGGCCTTGGCTATGTCGTGTGGACCACACGACGACGTACAAGCATGCCATAATTCCATTTACGTAATCGGATTAAGAACAAACCGTCTAACAAAGTAAAATAAATTAAAGTACGTAATACAAACTTACTTCATCCGTTTCATTTGCTTCCGATTCTTCATACCCGTAATCGCCGTCACCACGGTTAACGAAATCACTATCGTTGTTACTATTTTCGTAAAAACGGCTTTCGGTAGAACCATAATAACGATCTTCGTTATAACGATAGTGTTGATTTGCATTGAAATCGTTGTTGAATTGAGGTCCTTGACTGGAGTACTGCTCGTAAAATTGCGATCCTTGACCGTTATCGAAATGAAAAAATTCGTTGAAAAAATCGCTACCGTTGTCGTTACCGGAATTCATAGTTTTAGGTTGTATATACGTATGTTTTTGTATTAGTAAACTGCAATATCTACTCAATAGAATGAAATAATATATGTAATAGATAGGATGGAGTGCAGTAGAAAAAATTAAATAATAGATGGGGTTGCAGTAGATAAGGGGGAGAGGAAGCAGAAGATAACCTGACATAGCTTACACATTTCAAAGCTATGATATGAGTAGTCATATCAACATAGCCGTCTAATAAACCGGGTCGTAAACCGTATCGTAAACCGTCTCAATTTTTTTTTTAAAAGACCGTCTCCAAAACAAGTTTCACAAAACCGTCTCAAAAACCGCCCCCAAAACCGTCTTAAAAACCGACTCAAAAACCGTCTCAAAAAACGCCCCCAAAACCGTCTTAAAACCCATCTCAAAAACCATCTCAAAAAACAACTCAAAAACCGTCTCATAATTACAAAAAATAAAAACCTCAACGAACAAAAAAACAAACGTCGAACGAAAAAAATAAACGCAAGACGCAAGGGCAAAACGGGAATAAATAAAAAAATAGGGGGCGTAACAAGTAATAAGGGGGGCGTGATATAGCAAGTCTCATTCAATATTCATTACACCACTTTCACAGATTCACCTTTACCACTTCATGAGAGTTAAGTAACAATTACTATATTTCTTTATTTTTATCTTCTCCCTCCATTTTTAGTTCATTTTACCCTCTATTATTACCTCAATAATTACTCTCATTTTAAACAAACTTAAAATGATTAATTAATGTAATACTCGATTATTTTGGGACCCGCAAAGGACCTTGGAACCCATAAAAAAGGGACCCACCTAAACCCGGAGGTGAGGGAATGACCGTAACCTTGACCAAGTAAGATCCGAACTAGATCTATTGAGCTTGCAGTGGGCCGAATAGAGGTGTTAATGGAGCAACTGGAAGTCACTCGACCGAGTAGTTGGTTTACTTATCGAGTAAGCATTTTACTCGACCGAGTGAAAAGTCATTCGGTCGAGTACCGCTAAGCAGAGCACATGATAAACTTTTTCTTCCCGAAATCCCAGATCATTTCTATCTTCCTCCTCTCTCTAAAACTTCCTCGTTCACTCTAAAATCTCCCTAAAACACCTTCTACCATGAGTCAAGCTTGGATTTATGATGGAACACCCTTTCTAATGTCTGATCTACCTTTGTAAGTCGATTTTCACCATTCTCCTTATCTTAGTGAACCCTAACTTTTGATGGTTCGTTATGAGTAATTAATTGATAATTAGGGTAGATGACATGGGTAATTAGTGGGTATTAAAGCTCTGTTTCGTAAACTAACTGAAAAGGTAGGTGAAAATTGAAAAGGCAATTTATAAGGTAGCTGAAAATTAAGAATTGATAAGGTAACAGATTATGTAAAAAATTGTATGGCAAACTAACTGAAAAGGTAACTAATTTTGATGAAATGACGTAAAAGTATATGCTAATTATTTAATAGTATAGATTTAAGGGGTAAAAAAGTAAAACAAAAGCAAATCAGGTACTTGAAATCTCAAATGTTACTCTAGGTATCATTTCATTTCAGGTAGTGTATTTGATTAAATAAGTTACTTGTCAAACGCTTACGAAAAAAATAAGGTACTTGAAATTTTGGTCAGATAAGCTACTTTAAGCAAATCATGTACCTGAAATATCTTGTTAAGGTTCTGTTTGGCAAAACTACCTAAAAATGTAGCTGAAACCTGAAAAAGGTAGCTGAAAATTAAGACCAGCTGAAAAGGTATCTAATATTTGACAAAATGACGTAAAAGAACATGGTTCATTATTGATATCTTTTACATTTTTACTATTATTCTTGTGTTATTGTCGTTGGTTGTTATTAGTATTAAGATCATAATGAAGTTTTTTCAATATATTTACACAAGTCTTTCACTTGTTTGAAAAAGAATGAGAACAATAATTAATATATAACGATTAGGTAAAAAAATCCAAACAATATATCCTCGAAAATATATTGTGTGGGGTGACTAAAGCTGATCAAATGACCCAGACGCCAAAATCTCAACCCGACCTGATCCTTTATTTCCCAGGTTTGGGCTAAACTCTCGGGCTCAAAAAAGCCCAATGCCCGATCCAGGCGGCCCATGGGAAAATTTGGGCTGGATTTGGTTTAAACTCTCGACCCCAAAAAAGCCCAAAGCCCGGCCCTAATTTTAATAGTTCATGTAATGTGTTGTTGTGTACACTGTATACTTAAGCAAAAAGTCAAAAACCGTCGATTATTGATATGCTACTGCCTATGGCCAAGTTTTATGTTCATGTATGTTATCATATCAAATTTGGGTTCATTTGATTTCGAATGGTGGATTCGAATTTGTTAAAACCTTGTTTCAATCCTTTTTTCGTTGTATTGTAATTTTGAATGTTAGCAGTTATTAACTACGTTGTATAGTTTTTGAATGTGCGTTTTTTTGCCTCTTTCACATTTTAAAAGTGTCACGAGTTGTAAGAGGCAAAAAAGCCCAATCTAGCCCAAGGGCTTGTTTGAGCCCACAAGGGTTGAATTTGGGCTAAAGAAAAAAGCTCATTGGCTTGGCCCGACCCCAATGCATGGCTGTTTTTAACATGTTAGCTCAACCCAAGCCTTATCAAACCCTTACCCATGATCATTTAGATGAGTGACGGAGCAATCAAGCGCTTGACTTTTAGGTTTTGAAGAACTTGTTAATTAAACGATTGTACAATGTTCATAGCAATTGAGTTTGGTTTTGTTAATTGACCTTATAAAATTTTAGGGTAAAATAGGAGTTTTACCTTGTATTATAGTGTAGGATGTCTTGTGATAGTTATTATGTGATTATTGTAGGATAAGACGATTCTCTGAGACAGATTCTTGGATGTGCACAATGATGGTACATGTGTTTGGAGGGGCTCGTGTGGTTGAGACATGACGACTGACAAGGGACCTGAATCGCCATCGGGCCTGATGTCGTGGACTTATTCCTGACATATATGATTATGAGTACGGTTGGACGTGTTCCGATACTCGAATGTTGTGTGTATGATTATGAGTACGACTAGGGGGTTTCCAGTACTCAGGGGTGGTGTGTTTGGTTGTGGGTACGGTTGGGCGTGTCCCGGTACCGGTGTGTGGTAAGATATGGTCACGTGTATTGTATCTCATGATCATGTTGCATATTGCATTTATTAGTACTTTATTACATGTTTAAAACATTGAAACTAACGTGTTGTGTGTTATGTATGTAATTAAGTTCACCTATTTCGGGGTGATTTTTGTCGATCCATATGATATTTTCGATCATATATGCACACGTTGTGTTGGTAGCACGCGAGAGACGGGACGAGCCGTGACGATAGTCGAGTCGTGTACAAATAGTTAGAAGAGTATAACGTCACGAGTTGTATTTTTTCATTTGTTTACGTTTGTATAATCATTTAACTTGTTAATTATAATAAAAATGTTCTTGACTGCATCTTCGACCTCACTACCTTGCGAAACCGAGATGGTAACACTTCAATTATCTTGGCCGGATAATTGGAGTGTTATATTTAACTGCTCTTTTCATGGATAAAACAAAATGCTTAGATATTGACAAAACACTTGTTTTTATCTATGCAAGTGCTATGTATTTCACCCGTTTTAATCTTAACACTAGAGCTGATCAAATGACCCAGACCCCAAAAGCCAACCCATCCCCCGATCCTTTATTTCCTGGGTTTAGGCTAAACTCCCGGCCCCAAAAAAGCCCAATACCCGATCCAAGCGGCCCATGGGAAAAATTGGGCTGGATATGGGTTAAATTCTCAGCCCCAAAAAAGCCCAAAGCTCAGCCCCAATTTTAATAGTTCGTGTAATGTGTAGTTGTGTACACTGTATAATTAAGCAAAAAGTCAAAAATCGTCGATTATTAATATGCTACATACTGCCTATGGCCAAGTTTTATATCCATGTTGTCATATCAAATTTGGGTACATTTGACTTCGAATTGTGGATTAGAATTTGTTAAAACTTTGTTTCAATCTTTTTTAGTTGTATTGTAATTTTGAATGTTAGCAGTTGTATTGTAATTTTGAATTTGTTAAACTACGTTGTATTGTTTCTAAATGTGCGTTTTTTGCCTCTTTCACATTTTGAAAGTGTTACGAGTCGTAAGGGCCAAAAAAGCCCGTTCTAGCTTGAGGGCTTGTTTGAGCCCACAAGGATTGGTTTTGGGATAAAGAAAAAGGCTCATTGGCTTGGCCCGACTCGGCCCGACCCTAATACATGGGTTGTTTTTAACATGTTAGCCCGGCCCAAGCCTTATCAAATCCGACCCATGATCATTTATACTTAACACGAATACTCACCTTAAGAGAGCCTTATTGAATCATATTAAGGATGAGCTAGGGTTTGGATTGTAAAAATGGACCAGACCGGTTCATGATTTGACCAAACCCAATCCGAATTTATCTAAGTCCGATCTTCGGTCCTCATGTTTTGATGTTTCAGGCTTCAGTTTGGTCTAATCCAAGACTGTTTAATTTATGCTCGGACCGAATGGACTGAATTTTATGTTTTTAAAGACTAATAATTAGAATAATATAAAATAAATGATCAATTTATCTTCAAAAGACAATCAATCAATATCTATCTTTATTATTAAAGGAGCATTTTTTCGAACAATATGATTAGTTGAAAATATAATAAGAGGTTTTAAAATAAGGATAGAAAAAGATAAATTTTGCAATTTTATTAAGAAATTAAAATGATAAAGTTTGAAAGAAGATATAAGGAAAGTAAATAACATAAAGATTAGTAATAAGTGTTCGTGTTTATGTAACTCTAGAATTTTAGGTTACTCGTGCTATCAAATAACAATATAAAAAAGATATCCAACTTCCAAAAACAGTCGAAACCCTTCCACTCTCAATCTCTCATCCATGCTTTAATTTTTCTTATATGCTACCCCATATGAACTCTTTGTTTGTAATATTGATGTGTATAGTAATTATTTGCTAATAATATATGTTTGCTTATATTATGTCACATCATACCTTTCTATTGTTTCTTAATCAATACCAAATTACTAATATTGCAATTTGGTTGAAAATTCCAGGTACAATATTAAGTCGAGTGTTTAATGAGTCAGCTGAAACTATCAAGTAACCATCAAAAGCTTATTGTATGATTTTTTTTTCTTTTTCTTTGTTATTGTTAAGACTTGGAAGCATTTACTTAAATTTTTCATACGTTTCGCTTATCAAAATATATGATGTACTAATGAAACGAATGACAACATTGAATTTGAAGGCGTTATTATTGCCTATTTTTGTAGTAGTGATTCTAGAGATAGTGATATAAGTATGTGAGGCAACAGTTACAATAAATAATGATAAGACTCCTACTTTCAACTCTATTGCTAATCGTATACTACGTAATATCCATAAATTTAAATAAGAAGATTAAAAATGAGTTGGGGTTTACTTTACAGTATGGAATTATTATGTAATCATAGCTACGAAAATTTTGTTTCTTTAACAAATGCTTATTTTGTTGTTTTCATAGTATATTATGATTATAATTAAAATATGTGTTGTTAGATATTGAGAAAAAAATGAACTTTTGTACTTCACAATGTTTATATATAATGCAATTTCATCATATACTACATAATTTTCGTGTTTTTCAAAAATTTTACTCTACTTTGTTATTATAGGTTTAGTTTACATGCCTATGTTCAGAGAGAATAATACAGAGTAAATATTTAAACATAAAATAATTGTGTTCCATGTCATAACATAATTATAACTAACAATAAAAATAACATGGTATTGTTGATAATAAGTAATAAGATGTAAATTTTGGCGATCATAGGATCATAGAATATACAATTTAGTGCTTTCTTAGAGTTTTGTCACGTATTTTAGACTAAATCTAATCTAACTAAGACAATCGCAAATGATATTTTTGTATTGTTGTGTATTTTACTGACTTATTCCCCTTTCGGTGAAAACGACCATCTATCACTACATTTAAGAGACAATCCATAAATAAATCAAAATTAATTTTAAAAAGATAACATTTAAATAAAAACAATATTTTTTTTATGAGAGACCGAGAGAGGTCTCTTAACATTCTTAAGAGTATTTCTTAAAAAAATTAGGGTTCTATTGGAGTTCACATGAAACACAATACCACGAGATTTTGTCAAATGAAAATGATTGAGGTCACAATAATAAGAACATTAAAAGGGAAATGTATTAGTCATAATAGAATTTGTATTTAACAGTAGAATATATAAGAATAATAAACTGAGTAGATAAAAAATAAAAAGATTTCTAACAAAAATAGAGTTAGAGAGTTTAGATTGAACATTAATAGATACAACTTACAAGAGAAATATAAGTATAATACATCAAGTAAAACCACTATGTGGTTATTTGTATCAAATAATAATTCTATATTTGCATTCCTCTATTGATTAACAATAGGTCTTACCTGTGACGAAAACGAATACATCCAAGTTAGGTATCACTCACATGATACTATGATAGATAAGACAAAAAGTAAAATGCATTGGAATCACAAATGATTTGTCACTATTCTCTCATATAAGTTTTATTTAACTGGTTACAAATTTGCGACGCTTATCGTCTGGTCCTTACCCCTTTAGAAAAACAAAAGGCCACAATTATGAAAATAAGTAAAAATCACTCTTTATGCTTAAATATGAATTCTTTTAGAAAAAAATTACAAAATTTGAAAATAAGATTCAGTTTAACTATAAACATCATTTCGATTTTTCCACAACTTAATTTACTGGCAACTTAATTTTCTTTTTAACAATATGTTATTATATCTACGCTCATGCATCGCACGGACATTAAATCTAGTATATAATTAAATGAGGCTTTTTTCGAGTGACGTGGTAGTCTCCACCTTTTGTAAAACACGGTTATTTATAAATAATAATTTATTTACAATTTTTCTACTAGAATTAGGAGATAATTAATTATTTACAATTTTTTCTATTATAATTAAAAAATTAGAAAATAGTTACTTAAATAATAATTTATTTATAATTTTTCTATTAGAGTTAGAAAATAAGAAAATAATAAATTATTTACAATTTTTCTATAAAATTTAGAAAAATAAAAAATAGTTGATGAGTTACAATTTTCCTACTAGATTTGAAACATTATTATTCTCTAAGATTTGTATACTTATTATTTAAGTTTTTAATTTTATTCAACGTTTTTATAAAAATGAAAATAAAAAATGAATTAAAAAATAACTGATTATTTACAATTTTCTTACTAGATTTAGAACATTATTTTTTAATATTTATATACTTACTATTTAAGGTTATTAACCTTATTCAGCGTTTTTATTAAAAATGAAAATGGAAAAACGGAAGAAAGAACTAACTCACTTTGTCTTCATCTTAACATTAAAATGAGTCAAAAATAGTCTCACGGGGATATAAGAGTAATAAGACAAATCTGTTACTTATTCTTACACATTATGTTCTTATCTTTTTCATATTACTTGACCCTTGCTTCAAACTTAAAATGAATATCTCCGTCTTAATTAAAAATGTGTGGAACTAATAAATGAAATTAGTTAAATATTTAAGTCTAAACAAATTCCTACCTAAAAGGAATATTTGCGATCAATCACATTCGACCAAATTAAGAACAACACTACTATTTTTTGGTACAAGAGTAGTTCAAGTGAATATTATACACTTTTGTACTTAATTATGCGAAAGAAATGAGATAATTTCTTTAATTAAATAAAAAAGAAATAAGATAAATGTCAAATATATTATACTTTAGAGAAACCCCAAAAAATGTCAAATTTGGATTTAATTAGTATAAATACAAATATTAAATACCATAACGATGAGGTAGATAGGTGAAGTGAAATAATTGTGTGGATGACACGCATGTATTTTAAATGGGTATTGAAAGGTATTTCATAAATAACAAAATATTAATTCCTACATATTTTCACCTTATTCTTTAACGATGGACAGTGTGTTATAGAGTGGCATCTTTTTTTGCGGGGGTGGGGTAGATAGGTTTTGAGGGAGCAGGTAAGTCTCTTCAGGGGTAGGGTTACTCTCCAACATTTAAGAGTGTTATTTGAGTAGTACAAGCAAATTGGTTGGTCAGGGTTGTCAAGAATACAGTTGATAATTCTAATGATCAAGTTGGTTAGTTAGGTTGTTAAATTAAAATTTAAGGAGTATAAATATAAATATAAATATAAATATTAAAGAACACAATGACGTAGGTGAGGTAAGCGGAATAGTTGTATTGATGAGATGAAATGCAAGTGAGTATTTGAATGTATTTATAAATAACAAACTAATGACAAATAAGTTTCGGAGACGGATAAAGTAAGTCGTAAAAAGATCAAAATTATTTTTCATTACTATTAGATTATAGTTTATTATAGTCCATATTCTTTTTTTCCTCCATATTTTCAACTTATTCTTTACAGTGGAACATTGGTTTATAGAGTAGAGGTTGATTTAAAATTGGATGTGTCTATTTGTTTAGGAATACCAATAAATAGATTTCGAGGGAGGAGGTAAGTATCTTTGGGGATAAGGTTACTCTCCGACGTTTAAAAGTGTGATGTGAGTTGCACAAGAAAATTTCTATAGGTTATGGTTGTTCAGGAATATGGTTAATTATGTTAGTCAAGTTGGGTAGTTATGTGAGAAGGGTATGACAAATACCTAAATGGTGAAGAAAAAACATACGTATGTACTACAAAATGATTAGAACAATTGAGAAAGTAGGTAGATAAATTTTATTTCAAGATTCTATTTTGTGATGATAACAGAGGCACATATGTTGTCAAAAAAGGTTAAAAATCTCTAAAGTAACATGTACGTATACTCAATTTTGATTTTTATAGGGTGAGGTTGATTTGACATTGGTGTGTCTACTGTTTCGAGGGGTGGGGGTAAATAGGTTTTGAGAGAGGAGGTGAGTGTCTTGGTGGTAGGATTACTCCACGGCGTTGAAGAGTGTGATTTAAGTAGTACAAGTAAATGTTGGTAGATTGGGGTTTCCAGGAATACGTTTTACAATTGATTTTAATGGTTAAGTTAGTTAATAAGTGCTATACTTGTGTATAAACTCAATTTTGTCTTGGTGGTAGGCTAAAAACGTTTAGAATATCTTATGTATAAACTCAATTTTGTTTATTCGTTAGACACAAAAATAAACAATCAAATGCTATACTTTTCTTCAATCCAATCGAATACTCCCTTAGGTCGGGGAATAATTTTTAATGTGGAAAGACTTTATAGTGTTTTTTGTGGAAGTATTCTTGAAAATGCTTAGGGATGTGTATAAAAAGATGTCGTAATGTGGAATTGTAGTTGCAAATTTGGAATGCTATCATTGTAAATACAAGCAATAGAAGAAGTTATTTTTGTCAATTAGTTTACCAAGTATGGAAGGAAAACATTAGATTATCATTGGCTTTTAATTGAGTTAATTTTTTCCATGGTGAAAATGATTGTAAATTTGTAACACACTTAAATTCATTATATAATTTCAGATGTATTGTTTGGAACCCTTCATTGCGTCACCATTTCTCTCATACCTCATTTGCTAACTAAATAAGGAATTTTATACCTCTTCTCAATATAGACACCGACGTTAAATTAGTAACTGACTAAAATCTAAAAGAATAGTATATCAAACATTAAATTCATAATTATTGTTTTACAACTAAAAAGGTAGTACAATACACTATAATTGCAACTTATTTTAATATCCGTGCAACGCACAGGCAAGAAAACTACTACTCTCTCCTATTCCATATTTTCTTCCCTATTTCCTAAAACGGATTATTCAGGTTTTCTTTTTCTTTCCTATTTTGGAAACTTTTAATCTTATTTTATTCATTTTTCTCTCCTATTATCAAACCCCACCCAACTTTTTTACTCCTATTTTATTATTTTTTAATGTTTGTGACCCCACAATTTCTTATTTAGTTCCTAATTATTCACCCCTCTCCCCTATCAGACTATCACCAAACTCCACCCAATTGACTATCACCAATCTCCACCCAATTGACTATCATTTATTTTATTCCTCACCTTAATATTTGTTTCAAACACAAAGGGGAACAAAATATGGAATAGGAAGGAGTATAAAGTAATATAAACAATTATTCTCATAAAAACGATTGTCAAATTATTCACAGCAAGCCTATTTTGCGAGAGATCAAATACTACCTAAGTGAGTAAATATGATAATGAAAAGTAATAGCATTTTATTTTGTCTTATCTACAAACATGAATAATATTTAACCTATCATAAGCTTGTGATGGATATGTCCGTCACAAATGAGAATTCGTGAATTATTCAAAAGATATTATAACTAATTATTATAATATATTTATAACAGTCTTCAAAATATAACTATAACTAAAATGTTGTGTTTAGTCCTATAATAACACTCTTACAGAGAGTTTACATTTTTTTTTTCGCAACAGTAAAGAAAGAGTACTTACATAATGCCCACCCGAACCTCCGGGTCGGACTTATTTGTTACATTTTTAGAAAAGGAAATTAAACTAATGACAGGACTGACACAAAAGATATGTCGCTTGGGGGGACGATCGGATCTCTCCAATTAAGCGAAAACTTCTTTTCTCTTCTTTATCAGCTGAGCTTCCGAGGAGTACCTGCAACAAGACACACTTACGCCACGAGGACGTAGAAAATTACTGGAGGGATATCTACTTGTAGAAAAAGTAGATAAATTGTGTCTCGGAGATTCATCCTCTTGGCTATAATTTTTCTTGAAGGTAGCAATTCTCTTCCTCTCCCTCACATGGCGGGTAAAAGGGAATCTGCAAGGAATATATGTAGTAGGAACACGTGACAGTTTACCAAACAAAGAAGTCTTGCTCTTCTTAGGACTGGCCGAAAAACAAAACACATTGTTAACATTTAGGTCAGAATGGTTCGGAAGGCAAGTAGAGATGGTAGACGTATCATTCTTCAAAACTAAAGGTTCAACAACCAAAAGATTTTTTTGGGGACCTTGAGTATTAAAAGAGGAGAAATTGTCTCCAGAGCAGGAGGAACTCAAACTTGTGTCATTGGTGTTGGACTTCCTTGGACTGTAATCGTTAGCCATAGTAATGACTTTTGAAGGAGACATATCTTCCTTTTGCACCCTTATCTTACGTCTTTGGGATTTAGAAGGTCTCCTTTTTTTTTTCTTATCCCTCTTCTTACAAGAGTCACTTGTATTTTCTTCCTCCTTTGTATTCTCAATATGACAAATCCGAACTGTTAAAGTTGACATGTCTTTTTTGTGAAAATACATCACCTTCTTACCTTGAAGGAGTTTTTGATAATCTTGTCCAGAAATCCTTAGTCGTGAACGTCCTCCCTCCTTTTTTGAAAACTCAAGAGAAGACCTGTTAGAACCTTTTTTCTCTAAACCTGAGTTCTGATCACTCCTCTGACTACTTTCAGCTTCAGACAACTCCAAAGAACCACTCACATCTTTTACACTCACATCTTCATGGACTTCCATTGCCCCCATGATCACACTCTCACAATCTTTTATATGACTTCCAAGATCATGCACAGTATCCGAAGTAAGCACATGCTTCTTACTGTTGACTTTCATTTCATCAGTCGAGGTGACCTCTAGCACTCTTTTACCATTAGCCTTTATGAGAAGTTGACCTGTAACCACCTCTAATTCCCTTTGCTTATAACATCCTTATTTCTAGTTTCTACCCCCAGAGCTTCCACCAGATCCATTTTTGCTTCTAAAAACTTGTTCAACTTCATATAAGCAATTGCCCTACGAAATAGAGCCTTGACATTTCGTGGAAATGATTCCAATATCATGGTACACAGGTCCAAAGCTGCTCGAAATTCCTCAAGTTTCAGGGCACAAGCCGCCAGGTTAGAATTAAGAGAGATTGCAAGGTCAGATAACGGTAGAATATCTTCACTTTCAATACAAGCCAAGCTCATACCAAATAGTCTACACGCCTCATTATAACACGAAGCAGCCATATCAAAGTGATTTTGTCGAAAAAGATTGTTTCCTTTGTCTTTTAGCGCTCTTACCTCAGACAATGCTAGATAAACGACCTCTTCATTCTCGTAAAGTGACCTATCATTTTTTCCCCATCATCATCCATAAACCCATCACTAACATGGGCACTAGCGAAATTATCCAAAAATTCATAATAAACCGAAGGTGATGCCATAACCACAACCGTAAAAGAGACGATTAATCACCACCCAAAACAACTAGCACTAAAAAAGAAACCCTTCTTATAAAAAAACAACTCCCTTACCACGACAAATAGAACATCTAGCACCAAACACCAAAAAACTAAGCCCGTCCGCCACAATCAACAACAGTAAAAGATCGGAGGAACCACATCAAATAACCATAAATGGACCACCCATGAAGAGAAACAAACATACAAATAACAAGACCTGAAAAAAACACCACCGACGAAGAAAAGACGGCAGCACGTTGAGAAGTACGAAAATGAGACAAAGAGATGATGTAGCCTCGCCGGCGACCCAAAAGAAGCGGCCAGAGAAGTCGCCGGCGAGGGGTCGTGAATCTAGGGTTTTAAATTGGGGATTTTAATTTGGGGTTTTTTTGCACTTTCTCTCTCTTTGTTTCTCTCTCTTTTTGACACGTTGCATTGTAGAGAGTTTACATTTAAATTAGGTTTTTGGGGAAAAAATGGTAGAGAGTATAATTTCATAATTAATGTCGTTGAATAACCGAGTCACCATGATAAAGTAGACTGGTTTCTCTCATGTCCGGCTTCCGAGTCCCTAATTTTCTGTTTTCCAATCACGGTCTAGTTCGAGCAAATCATAAACCCATAAACTGAACCGAACCTGAGTGAAGTGAACCAATGTTGCCCTCCCATCCAATCTCAAGGTCTAGCGGTCTGGTCCTTTTCAAAGTGGTGAATGCTGAATACCCACCCATGACCCATATGGCCATATTCACGATAGTACTCCTTAGAGCCCAATGTAGAAAGGTTATAAATGGAGTAAATTTAGTAATGAGTTTGTCCTTGCGTTTAACCCACACCACTCATTTCTTCTCAGGTAACAGACAGGGGTCAGGGTCAGTGATAGTGCCATTAATTATACATGTAATAATGTAGGTGTTACTAAAACAAGTTTTATGTGTTTTAAATGCATGGGTCGGGACGTCGAGTCACACATCGAATTCATTCCCAAGTACGCATGCATTTCAAATTTTTCAATCAAGGTTGTTGCCATCATAATATCATATTCCTTTCTTAACTCCCAGTCAATTAGCTTCTTTAACCAACATTTGTTTTCTACATTTCCGTTCCCACAATAGGGACACCATAACATATGGACGACCATCCGTTCCTTCATCCTATTCATGTGCTCCCGTCGCTATATCTACATAACTGATAAACATGAGGTACAAATAAGAATGTATACAATCCCTTTACATGTGATGACACTGTTTCTTCTTGTCTTACTGAGAAGAGTAGCTAGCTTCAGTACTGTAAACCGAGTAGTCAGTCAAGCTAAAGTTGAATCTTTCTTCATCCCACTTGACAATCTCTCTTGCATACTTAAAGGCAGCGTCAACACTGTCTGCCTCCATGCCGTTTACAGGACACACATACAACTTGCGCCCTGTAAGTTGGGAGTAAAGTCTCTTGAACTTTACGGCAATATGATGAAAACCAAGGTGTCCCATTGAGGGATTATGGTTTATACTCTTGCTCCTGCTACTCCACTTCCCATTTGGGGGATTTTGACTTATAACCGGCTGGAAATCTTCAAACCACTCACATTCCGAAAGTGGGATTTGTACCACCTTTTCATCAAACACGTCAAACTTGTTGAGTACCAAGAGGAAATCCGTTTGCTCAAATGTTGGATGACTCACTAGCCTTTCAAACAGTTTCTTGCTTTGCAACATCTTTTTCACAGGACTGCCATCCTCATCGTAACACATTTCATCATAGTCCGACAACGCTACACAAAATATAACAAGTCTCACGTCTTCTAACATCTCTACCCATTTGCAGTTTTCTGCAAACCCTCTTGCTTGTACTCTTATTAGCTGATACCTGAAATATCACAATCAAACTATAAATCCCTAGCGACACCGGTTTTAGAACACAATGTGTTAATAACCAGAAATATACCTAGGTGAGGAGCCATGTTGATCAGAAGATTCAATTTCGTCATCCGCTGATTGTGGAAATGAGAACTCTGTGCAGGCTAGTCCATTAGATGATGTCACTCCTTCGGCGTGTAGAATATCCATATCCGATGGCTCATAATCTGGCTGCAGGATGTCAACGGCCTGAATCACAGATACCAACATAACACGTCTTAATTGCCAATCACCTCCGTTGGACTAATTAATCCAATATGCAATAAAACAAAATTCAATGCCCTGTTGATCTCAGTATCTCACAAAGTATCTATTCTATACGATTATACCATATAACACCTCTCGCATGTCACAAGTATGATATAATCTCCAAAAAGTAATTCAACAAGTCTTGCAAGTACGGTTATTATCTCCTAAAAAATCATTCATACAAGCTATTTTAAGAAATTTTAATCATTTCCAGTTTTGCCAAGTTCACCATGCTTCCTAACAGAGAGCCAGAGAGTACATAACTAACTAGCCAAAGACAAATGAGAAACCAATTGTTTGGAAGCTGATCGAGTAAAATCATAGTGATCATCTAATGACAGCTTTGGATTAATTCAGCCCCACAGACTGCAGCTAAGTCATGGACACACTTATTGTTCGTTTGGATGGAGGGGGTGATTGGGAGGGTAAGAGGGGGAACAATTTCCTTTTTAAAAAAATTGAATTTGGTCCCTCCATTTTCTTCCTACGAGCCAAAATAATTTCCTTCCAACATAAAGGGAAACACCAAAGCTCCATTCTCTCTCTTTATCCCATCCTTCCTCCTACTTTACTATCCAAAGAGTGCTGTAGTGTTATCAGCAAGCCGATTGTCTTAGAACTTCTGTAACTTGGCACTTTGGCAGATTAATATCACGACGTTTTCTCATTCACTGGGTATGGCATCATTAAGATGACAGCAATCCAGTGCCTACCTTGAGAGAATAAAGGAGAGAAAGAAAAGCTAGGGTGGCAGCAGAGATAGGAAGTGTCCAACTGTCCATAAGACAATACGCTTGCAATCAACATCTAACCAAACAATTAGTGACAGGATATGGGGAAAACAGTAGAACATTTATTTTGCCAGAATGCAACCTTTAGATGTCAAGGCATAGAATTATATGTGAAAGATAATATCAACAACATCTAGATTCTGCTTTAAATAACACCAAACAAAGGAATAGGGTGTTGGATTACTTTACCCGCTCTAGAAAGTAACTAGCAACACTTGGCCAAATTTCAAATTCACTCCTCCGGCTGTACGTGGCTTGAATGGCTTTAGTGTTCCAGAGTTCCTCAACTAATGGCGCATACTCACGAGTTGCAGCGGGAAAAACTGCTTCTAAATTACCGGAAGCCATTGTCTTCAAAAGCCAATCAGAGAATTCTTTCAACCTTGGGCAGAGGGAATAGACAGTTCTGTCCTCCTTTTCATGAGCATTCCCTTCTAAAAAGTCAAATACCTTTTCACAGTGAGTACATCTCAGCAATAAGAAAATTATGCAGAAAAGGTAATATATATCCATAATGAATATCTGGAGGCTGCTTGTACACAAAATACAACATGACTAAGAATTCACTACATGCACACAAAATACAATACCTTGCGGGTGAACATTATCTGAAGGCCGTCCATCTAGTGGGTTGGCCAAAATTTGTTCTTCAAAATGCTCCCGACCCTCCAGGAGTACCCCAAGGTATCCATACACATTTCCTTGTATCATAAGCTTGATTGAGTCTCTTTCATCTTCTGAAAAGGGTGAAGCTTTATACAGAATCTTGGCCTAAAGAAACCACAAAAAGCGACAGTTAAGGCAAGACACACTTTGATGATTAAGTCATCCAATTACACAAGAATGAGCAGGGAGCATGCAAAAACTGTAGATGAACAAAGCCTATACAAGACATGAGGGTACCAGGATTTGGTGCATACCAACAAAAGTATAAACACAGAAATAGATCTAAACCTATGTGTCAACCCTGTCCAAGGATAACATTCTACATAAAGCCAGAGCTTCTGACAAGATTATCACCACTGCAGATAAGTTTCTACCCTATCATCTAGTCTGATACAGTTAAGTTTCTTGCCTAGCTGAATACTCTACAAAAGACCTAAGATTACGTCCAAGTCATGAATTCAGAAAAGAAATACATGTGTTTGGCATTAATTCCCTGTTCTTTCATCTATAAGTCCCAACTAAAAATCTACCACATGACAAATTCTCATGTGTCCACAGAAGAAGCATGATTTTAACTAAAAGTCCTGAATTCACAGATCTATCATCTGCTTTATCACAAGCTCACGACCCTATAGGTTTGAAAAGCATGTAAGCCATGGTCTTAAAATACAGTACTGGTCGTGATTGCAGTAACAGTCGCGGAATCACGGTATCGGAACATAGCAAACATGTCGCGATCGATGCGGTCAGAATTTGAGAAATGTTCACAAAACTCTTTACTTCTCAGTTAGTCATATCTTTTCCATACCAAAATTTTATTTAAAACATACTTTTGTTAGAATAATTGTAAATACTCATTATTTAAGGACTTAGACAAGTTTTGATGTCAATATTACGTGAGAAGTTTGCACACTTCAATCTGACATTTGCAATAAGAGGTCAGATAAGCTTTGACGTAAGTAGCGTTGATATCTCATCTTCGTCATAATTTATTAATGCAACACTTAGATTTTTTCAACTTAATAACCGATGCATGCTATCACATATTCCAACCACCATCATTATCATATACCAACTCCCAAGCCAAACTACTCCAAAGCCGCTTTCTCTCAAATCTACTTCAAAATTTTCAGAACACATCTCCCTTCTGCAGCTTTCCACCTCTCTAAGAAAATGTGATTCAAAAAACCCAATACCAAATTTTATCACATTAAAAAAATGACAATAAAAGTAAACTAGAAAATGTCCTTCATTCCTATGTTGGGGATGTAATAAAAGAAGATGAAGTTTCTACAAATCAGGTTCAATCACAAACTAATCATTTTTCTTGCTTTTCTTTTTTTGAATTTAACATGCCTATAAATAATGTTTTGAGTCTTTGAGAGCTAATGATGTTGAGCTCTGAGATTTTTCCTTCTTAAATCTTAACTAGTAATTAATTATTATTGATTTACATTAAACTTGAAAGTACAATCTTTGAAGAGGATAGGAGAGGAAGCGGGGTGGAACGTTTTACTTTTGTAACACGTCCGAGTCATAAATTCAGAACATAAATAAATGTTGTTTGGCATTAATTCCCTATTACTTCATTTACAATTCCCAACATTAATTCTACGACAAGACAAAAACTCATGTTTTCATAGACAAACATGATTTCTACTAAAGTCCTGAATTCAAGGATCTAACATCCGCTTCATCAGAAGTTCACAACCCTATTGTTTTCACAGATCCACTATCCACCTAAGAATCTCGTGTTTTCACGCAACTGATTATGTTTCATAAAGAGGTTGACATTTGTACATTAGAAGATTAAACACGGAAGTATAAGCAAATATAGAAGCTTAGTTTTCGACAACAAGCTACCTGCTTGAACAACGTGCTTGTCCCTGCGCCATTATATCCAACTAAAAGAAGCTTCTGGAGTGCTCTTTCTCCTAGGTAGTCAGTAATTGGACGTTCAACAAAATAATTTACTTCTTCTGTATAAGGAATTTTAGGTTTTGAAGGCACGGGAAGTGACAAGAGAGCACAGGCCAGCTTCATTCCAGCCTAATGGAATAATTATATTAGTAACCATATGGATTTAAGAATACAATCAATGTTCTTTACGTATTGAAAAGCAAAGCAGCTCAAATGCATTAAATGTTATATACCTTTCCCCAGATGTATCCTTTTGTGTTCTTTTGCCCTTCTTCTTGATATGAACCGTCGTCATTCACCCAAAAGTGAGGATTACCGGCACACTGAACTCCTGCCAACTGCAACAGCAAAGAGAAAATCTCATAAACGAAATGCCTAAGTTGAGGTTGTGAGTTACGACAAGACCTTAACATCAGAAGAGTTAATAACCTGCAACATACGCAGCTCCGGTTTTGTGATTTCTCTACCATTTATGAAAACTTGAGTGTTACCATTGCTTGCATCAGGTTTAACGGGATCCCCCACATTTAGATGGGCACTAATAATCTGACAAGGCCTTTCTCCCTCCTGTGAGTTCATGCGAAGCAGATTAGCTCCAGCTAAGCGCACGTACGTTCAAGAAACATAAACAAATACATGAAAATACAAAGACGAGAAAAAAAAAAAAACAAGCACCTTTCCCCAGAGTCCAGATACTTTATCATACCAATAATTCCCTGGGTTGAGGCTCTTAGGCGGGTTCACACAACTACGCAAAAACAGTAGCTCCTCGTGACACAGAGGTTTTCCATTTACACAAATGTACTCTGGTGGTAGTTGGTTGACATCACATAGCTTCTCTGCCTTCATTATCTGTCGCGTCTCCAAATCATTAAGCAATCGCTTGAGCATCCTGGAACATTTACCCAAAGACGCTCGCTTGGACTCGTCTATTGAATAGCCAATGCAGGTAACACATTTTCTGCCTTCAGGCATGGATCCCATAGCTCTGAGAACACAATTGTTGCAATACTTAGCATTGCAAACAATGCACGCCTCCTTTTCAGTGAATCTGTTTCCTTTAAGACAACGATAGCAGGCACCCTTCTTAGGTCTAGCAGGAGCTTCCTTCTTGGGCCTCAGTCTCCCAGCTCCCTGGTAAATTAATTCCTCACTAGTTTCATCATACGAATCAAAGTCACAAAAAGTGACAGCAGGTTTGTTTACATCAACATGGGGCATGCTATTATACTCTCCCGTCCTAAAAGAAGACACCGATGAAGATAGATAATCAGCAGACAAGACTGACTTCGAAGAGTGATTCAAGTGAAGAGAGTCTAGGTTGTCCAAACAGTGAGCTGTACCCACAGACGCCTCAGAAACTTCTGACAAATGTTGCAATTTGTGAAAGCTCTCACAGTATTCAGATGGGCACAAACTTGGGTCTGCCACGCCCAAATCCCGTGAATGTTCATGACTAATGGAAGAAGAGCCCAGCTCAGCCGAGCTATTTATCAAACCGGACCACTCCCCAGATTCAAAACCGCCATTCAAATCATCAAATGTAACCGATCTACATAAATCAGGGTTACCATTTGGGGAAACTGAAACCGAGGGTAATTCCTCCTGTTTCTCAAATTCAATAACCGAAGTGGGAGACACATTTGTATCAGACCCTACAATGGTTACTCCTATATCTTTCGAGAACTTATCAGAAGCCAAAACCGGTTGGATAACAGGCAACGATATGCTATCCGAAAAGGGCATTTGGGTTACAATAGATGCAATTGGAATACTCTCCACATTGATAGGAACCGCCCGAGGAATATCGTACCCGACGGGCGGCCCATCATACTCCATTGCAAACCCATACTCAACACTAACCTCCTCCACCTCCACCTCCATAACTACACTTAGACTCTTCCCTCTAATTCAATTTCCAAGCTAAAACTATTCAAACCACCTTCACTTTCACTTTCACTGTCACTAACCCTAGTTAGTTTAACCTCCACACCCAAACAACAACAACCCACTATCACTAACCCTAGTTAGGTTAAGGTTCAAGTATATTCCAAGCTAAGCAACAATTAGCATCAAAACACATCTACATCAACTCTAAATGTGAACATAAAACACAAAACCCACCAAAAAATCAAGCACCAAGATACAAACTTTCACACGCAATTAAACTAAAAAATGCAGAAAGATTAAAACTTGAACATAAAATGCACAAAATAAGCTGCACAAATTAAAGAAGAAAGCAAAAGGGTGTCTAAAAATATTAGGGGGTAGTGCTAATAGTATGGGGAGAAGGGGAGGGAAATGTGTGTGTGAGAGAGAGAGTGAGAGAGAGAGAAAATTATGGGAAACCCAAAAAAGGCAGAAAAGACACCATTGTTTTAATAAAATTTAAATATTTTGTACAGCAAAAAAGAGAGAATAAATGAATAATGTAGGATTGTAGGATGAGAAGGTGGGTTTATGTATTTTTACATATCCCAACTAAGATTATCCCTTTTTATTTTTTGGTGATGGGTTGGTCTACTTACTTGTTTATTAAAGCATGGAATCTTTCTTTATGCTTTGTTTTTTAAAAATATTTGGAGCCACTCTCTATTCTCTCAACAGTTAAAACTCCATATGCTTGTATATTCTTGTACAAGTATTTGGTTAAACAATGACTCTTGTTCAACAACACGGATATTATCCGTTATAAGTTTAAAACGGATAGTAATTTTCTTACAATAATGTAAGTGGGAGAACAAGCGGGGAAGTGGGAGAACAAGCGGGGTTAAATGGAGCATTTTATGGATCATCTCACTTACATTTTCTGAGAGGGACCTTATCCGTTTTTAATTTGTGACGGATTTTTTCCGTCTTTAATGACAATTTGTGTTGGTTAAAAGGTTTAAATATGCTCCTTATTTATATCCCCGATCTACACGAATGGTAATACTTGCTTAATCACGTTTGTCGAGACACATTTGCAATGTTGTTACCTTTATTTACATATTATTAAAAACACAAATTTTCATTGAAGACGGGCACCATCCGTCGCAAGCCGAAGACGAATAGTACCCCTCTCACAATGTGCAAGTGGCAACATCCATGGGTGTTCCATTTCCCCCCGACTTGTCCTCCCACTTGCTTTCTTGTGACAGAGAAGTATCCGTCTTTAGGTTTTGACGGATAGTATACGTCACAAGGAAGACACACTGTATTAAAAATCATAAAAATTTGATACTTTTCTAGTATTCATGAGTACTAGAGGTGACAATCGGGTCAATTAGATCGGTTACAGATCTAGTTAAAGCGGGCCATGTTATATCGGACTCGTGTTATGTCGGGTCATTGACTGGTTCGGGTTGGTTTGGTTCATGTCAGGTCATCTTCAAGTCGGGGTCATCAACGGGTGGTCAATCGATCGGGTCATTAGCGGGTTAGTGTCAGTTCAGATTATCAACATATATTTTACTAATATATTTAGTTTTAAATGGTAAAGTTTATGTTTAAACAATGGGTAGAAATATTAATTGTAGTCTTAAGTGAAAATAAATAAGATGAATGATAATTTAGTGTTATTTAAATTATTATTAATCCAGTTCATTATTGGGTCATCTATTGAGTTGAGATAGTATTAGGTCACGACTCGGATCGGATTGGTTCAGGTTGGACAAATAAAGGTTGTTACATAGTTATCGTGTTGGGTCGATTTTGGTTCACCCAATCTTCGGGTTGTATCGGGTCGGGTTTCGGGCAGGCGGGTCAGCTTTTGCCTGCTCTATTTATAACAAATAAGATCTAGCATGACTATATTTTGTCTTATAAATTTTTTTTTTGATTCAACGGAGCGCGCACTTAGTCGCATTACAATAGGGGGAGAGGGGATTCGATCCTTGGACCTATTGTCCACAATACCTCCATCTTAACCACTAGACGAGCAATATAAAAAATTGTCTACAACTATGAATAGTATCGACAAGCAAGTGTTACCATTTGTCTGGATCGGAGGGAGAATATAAAAATCAATATTTTGTTAGATTATGTTCTTTTTTACTTAATTTTAAATTATTTTAGTTTAGTTCAAATTCATTTATCTCTTCACAAATTAACTATTATTTTAGTTCGGTTTAATTCAGATCTATTAAGTTCAATTCAACTCCTTTTAGTAAAAAAATACAAGATAAAATTGAGGAGTCACTCTGTTCATCCCACAGAAATATCTTTTTCACTTTACTCGTTTTAAATTTAAGACCGATATTAACATCTTAAAAAAAAAAAAAAAAAATGCGGTCCTGATAATTCTTTAAAAGTTGAAGGTGATGGGGAAAGGATGAGATTGAGGGATCACTGTGTTGAGCATGTGAATTGTGAGGGAAGGACTGGAGAGAGTGTGTTGCTTTGTTTAGTCTTTGTCTCTTGTGTAGTTGTGTTGTTGTTATGTTGGGCCGTTGCTTTGTTCCTTTGTTCTTTGGACTTCTCTTCGTTTAACTCTATCAGACAAACCAAGCTGGAATTATGCATTTGTTCGTTTTGTGGATGAGCTTTTTATGGCAAAACCTCTATTAAAGCGATTTTTACCAACGTGTGCATTCTCGCACCACCACATGGGCCATGTAAATGGCCCTTTTTGGGGTCTGCAGTGACCAAGTGGTCATCGCCCCTTTGGGGTCTGCAGTGGTCATCATCCCAGTTGATAATCGAACATGAAATCTCTCAATTCTTGCATTTCTGCAAGTTTTAAGGTTTAATTCAGTTACCAATACACTAACACTACTCCTTCATTTTTTTGTTTTAGTTATTTATGAAAAAGTAAATTATTAATTACTCTCTTTTAAATTACACTTTTTCAAAATTATTTCCTTTTAAAAGAAAGTTTAAAAATTACACCCAAATAATTGTCAAAGTTTTGAAATTGCTCCCAAATTCTTATTCTATATAATAACATAAAAACTTATTGAGCCTCCATTAAAGTGACATGTGTCACGTCTCAACTTTTAATAAAAGTAATAATAAAATAGTACTAGTAATTATATGAAACCTACATATTATTGAACTTTTCATTTTTCATGCCTCTTTTACACCTTGACACCAAAATTAAAATTTCAATTTAATATCTCAATTGATTGTGCATTCATACATACTGATTACAAACTCATCATATAATTTATATAAGAAAGTTCATCACCCATCATTGTACTTATTTTGTCTCATATGTTCATTGACTAAATATTTTTCACTTCATCACTAGTATGTATGAATGCAATTAAACACTTTTTATTTTTCTTATCTCTCATAGTATTTACAATTTTTTATCGCTTGAGTTATTTTTTTATGTAGTTTTCATTTCTATCTCCCTATTTTTTTATCTAATGCTCATTTGTTTAGTCTTGGTATCATGGTGCAATTTTTTTTGGACTAATTGATTTGGATTTCAGAAAGATAGCATATACTTCTAGATCCATGTATAAAAAATGGTAAGTGACACATACACTATTTTTTCGTAGAATTTATTACTACTATGTTGTGATTGATTTTTATTTCTTTATTTCTTGAGTATTTAGCAAGGAATAAATTTAATTAATTACAATGAGACTATGACTATGGTGGAGTTTGAAAAGTTGTTTTTTTTCTTTTTTTTGTATGTATGATATCGTATAACATACAAGTTACTAACTATAATTTGCAGCTCGTAGATCATTAATATAGGTTTATGGATTTCACAACCACATTGCTTAAAATTTTGACCACAGGTAAAATCGAATCATACAAAGACCCCTTTAGATATGTATTACCCACAATATTAGGATGATCGAATAAATATGTAACTATATAAGTAGTGTTGGAAAATAAATACTCCGTATGTTACTATATAAATATGTGCCAATCCATTTTTCAAGTTTCACTTACTTGACAAATTCTAACCCGAGTTTGTCAACATTTGAGATATTGTTGAAATTGATTATGTCTTATTGCATTTGTTCCCTGCATTTTAGAGAAAAATTTCTTATGTTTGAGATTTCTATTTTTGCGGGATTCAAAATCAAATGTGTTTTCCCGTGACTAGAATACTTAATGAAAATGTACACACAACTAAGACCACTTGAAAATCTTTAAAATACAAACGAGAAGAAGGAATAATATTCATTTACAACTTAACAACACACAACAAAATTACGCATTAATGAAAATATAATCGCACTATCACAAATACGACTAAACAAAACGTTCCGTGAATTTCACGGGAAATGGAACTAGTTTTGTACTTATATGACAAAAATATCCTTCATTTATTTGATTCCAATACTATTTCTCAACCCATCATAATTATCCATTTTTCAACCATCAACAAGTAGGCTCATCTTTGGCTCTGTGCAGCCCGTGCCATCGCACAGAGCCCAAAATGTGGGCCCACGATTGATAAAAGTCAGCAGTCACAATTAAAAAAAGGATTAATTGATAAGAATACTCTGAACTATGAGTGTCCTGCTCAAAATACTCCAAATTCTATTTTAACTACCAATATAACCAACTAATGCTATCATTCGCTTTTATTATAATATATGACCTGCTACATGCCAAGTAAGTGAATTTTTTTTAACACTTCTTTAACCCGTCTTTCTCTTTTTACTTCTATGTTAATTTATTCACCTAATCACACCATTACAACATGCTACAACAAGTTAACATGTCAACAAATTCTATTCAAAGCAAATGAGGTCATTAGTTGGTTATATTGGTAGTTAAAATAAAGTTTGGAGTATTTTGAGCAGGACACCCATAGTTCATAGTTGTAATACTCCGTATTTTCGTGTCGTTTTAAGTAGTATTTTATATTATTTAGCATATCGACGGATTTATAAGCGAGAAGTAGTAGTTCGAACAAGGTGCCTTACATGTTTATTTTTGAGTCGTGAATGCAAACGTTTAAGAAAAACCGTACTTAGGATAGGTCTATTGGGTATTGGAGTGCGTGAAGGGGCTTGACCCATACTCGGAAAGCCACGTTAGTGGGCCTAGGGCTGTGTGCAAAACCCTAGCTCCACACGTTATTTTAATTCTGAAAACAAAATTAAATTATTAACACTCCCTCTCAGCCGTCCTATTTATACCACAAAATAAAGCCTTTCTGACCTAATTTTCACGCACACCCACACACCTCATAGACTGCCGCCACTATAGAGTTTGCAAGGGACGTTTAACACGGTGATTCTAGGGTTTATAGGGTGGTCGATTGGCAGGGGCAAGGAGGTATGAACACCCTACTTTCTCGTTGGTTTCTGATTTCGTGTTTTGCTTTGTGTTTTTAACACCATGTATGATCATCTTAGATGCTGATAATCATGTCTCTCTGCAAATTCGTAATCTATGTTATGTAATCTTCATGTGTTGTTCATCAAGATGTCGTCTTTTATTGTTAAGGTCGTTGTTTAGGACAATTCGTTTCTGGGTATGACAAGTCTGGGTTCGTTTTATTGATTTTATTAAAACAGAGTCTGCACTGATGCGTTTACATATGGGTTTCGATCTCGTCCTCCTTGCTATGTAATCTGTGTTTGGGTGTCGGTGGGTTGGTCGCAGTTTAGGGAGTCGACGAGTGGTTATCACAGTGGGTCGTGGTGGCACACGGTAGAGCATGGGGTGGTTACAGGTCAGGGTATTGAGGTCTGTTGCTGTAAGTCTGCGTTGGTTTCAGTTTTCGCGGGTCAGTTTTCGTAGGTGTTTGCAGGCTGGTTGCGACTACCACCCCCACCACTAGAACCACCAAGACTCAGTGGCGAGTCTGGTGGTGCCATGGCTGAAGGTGGTGGTCACGACTGGTGTCTAAGGTGAGTTTTGACGCGGGTTTTGGGCACGGTGGTGGACTGTTGCGGGTTTAGTTTCACTTCGTGTTTTCGTTGTTGGGTCTGTTTTCTAATAACCATACTATTATTATTACTAATATTATTGTTATTATTATTAAGATGCATCCTAATTCCCTTTTACCTACAATTATGGTTGATTAGAATGATGATAATTATCATATTGTTAGTATCTTAGTTAATGGTCATAATATTGTATAGGTATATTGTGTTTATAAACATTAACATTATGATTGTTAACTTTGGCATGATTATATTGTATTCATATGGTATGTTAGATACTATGGGTATTATTGTTATTATTATTGGTATTACTATTTAGGATATTGTGGTTAATAATAATGATTATCTTTTGTTGGGATATAATGATTGTTTGGTTGAGTTATGCTATTTATAGTAAGTCTAAATATAGTAAATCTAAAAATGGCAAGTTATTTTAGTAAGTAGTAATCGTATGTATGAGCATGCCTTGATGTGGATATTTCACCATGTGTTTTAAGTAAGCTTATTAGAGACATGATCAAGTATGTAGTGGTAGTATTGTTTGATTGGATAGAAGTTGATATTAAGTAATTTTATAGGAACGGAGTTTGAGGTGGAATATTTCTAGACGGTGATTATCTTGTCCAGATTTGCTATTCCAGGTAGGATACACTTATACTTTTACTGTGATGTACTACTATTGGATGTGTTAATTGATTGTGATGGATGCAAGTATGGTTTTCTTTTAAAACATGAGGTTTAATAATTGAATGTTTTATTATCCTATTCATAAGCATGCATATACATTGGTTACCGAGATATTGTGAATCAGATAGTGTTCTGATATAAAGCCTAGGGTGGTTCTGCAGACCAGGCCTGGTGTCTTATCAGCTTTTGAGCTGGTGTTCGGCGACGACCGATTATAGTCTGCCGGGAGGTTCGGTATGGCTGGGAGTCACGGGTTTGAGAATGAGAATGAGATTGAGCTCGAGTATGACATAATCATTTGCATATTTTGTTTGTTTGCATTACTTGTTATCGTGTTATCCTACTCAACCGCGAGGTTGACAGTGTATTCGTATTCACCTACAATGATCCGGAATGGGGAGTAGATCTTTCAGGTCAGAGACAGGTGGACTAGGACTGGGCATGGAGGAGAGACATGGACTGGACCTACCTAGCCACTAGATCACTTAGCTTTGTTTTCATAGTCGAGCATTTAATTTAAATCAGTTGTTTTGGAAGTCTTTGGACTAAGTCATGTAATAGTTTCAGTTTAACCACTTATATTTAAAGTACTGTGTTTCCTTCATTATTTATATCTACTACCCTGGTCTAACCAGGATGGTAACAGTCCTATTTGCTCTAGAAGTCCTAGTTCAGGCTCCTAGGTAAATGGGGGTGTTACAATAGTATTCTTATCAATTAATCCTTAAAAAAAAGTAAATATCAATTATCAATCACACTTTACGTTTTCCACAACTTCTTCCAACTTCCTCTTTTAATTCTTTTTATCTTTCCCAAATCTTATACCTGCCCTAAATATCAATTATCAATCAGTCAATATTCGTAAAAATTCTCCTTTCCAATCTTTTAATCTTCTTACTTCATTCTAACGGGGTTATTCTTGATTTCTTGTGTATATAATATGAACTAGCTTAGAACTCGTGCTAATTGCACGGAAATGCATAGTTGAATAGTTGGTAGTTCTATATAGATAAATGTTTAAAATGTATAAAGAATCAGAATAATATTGTTGTCAATAGGTTAAAATAGTCCGGCACAATTCGTTATTTGTAATTTGAGGTTTGGAGTAATATTTGGTCTCGCCTTTTATCTTTATTTATAAGCTTCTATTTTCAGTTACTCGACTATCACAGTTTATCCTTTTATTATTGTCATATTTCAGAATATTTGAGAACAATAGTTGTTACAGATCCAAAAATAGGCTGACCTAAGATCCGACATTGACCCAAACTACAACACCCGAATGTGACCCAAAATTCGAATTGATCCGACCCGGCCCAAAATGACCTAAATTATCTTGATTGATAACTGATCCAACCCGAAGTGGACGATCTGCAATCACCCAGATCCAAAATTATGATTTCGCTCTTGATCATTAACCCGAAAATGACCCGACCCACTTAAACCGACCAACACATCAAAATAAATCTGAAACCCAAAATGACCGACACAACCTGAATTATTCTGAAATAATGATGGACTAAACTTAACCCGGCCGAAATTGGTCCGACTGAACTTGATTCGACCCATATACCAAGTATAGTATGAAAAAAGTATGACAAAACAAAGAGGGCAAAAGTAAAAGGGTGTAAATAAGGAAATACATCATGTCATAGTTTTGGACTGATATTGTCGTATTGGTGGACTGTGCATAATTTGTACGGTTTTCATTTATGGAAAGTATATGTTTTGTGGGAAAATACCGTAGTAGTATGTTCCATTTATTTGCCGTAAAATAAATCATACAAAATTAATATCTCAGTAGAATATTGTCATGGAACGTTTAATATGTTTCCATTCTTTTTCAAAGTCTTCCTATTGTAAATATTGACGAAAAAAAACTTGAAAAATAAGTCATACAAAATTAATGTCTTAGTATAAATATATAATCATTTATAAACCTTGAACAGGAAATCTAAGTTCTAAATTTTTGCAAGTATAAAAAAGATTGGTTTATTGAAATTACATTAGCAAAAATTACATTAGCTAAAATTACATTAACTAATATAATTTATTGAAATTCTACATAATTTTACCATAAATAACGAAATAAATTCTAATCAAATCATAAAAAGAAATAAATTATAAATAAATTAATATTAATTTGAAACTAAGTAATAATTTTACCATAAATAACAAAATAACTAATGGACGAAAAAATATTTAACCAATGAGTGACATGTGTCCAATGATTTCTCTATTATAGTTATATATGAATCATATTGCATTCTATACGTACAATAACTGTATGGTACAATATATTTCATACGTACAATATTGAATATAAGAATACAATTGTAGAATAGTATCTTTTACGGCTGCAATATCTTTTACTTCCTTCGTTTTTATTTGATGTACCCATTTGTTGAATAAATGGGTGGTATATTTTAATAAAAATGGGTACATCATATAAAAATAGAGGAAGTATAAGATAAGATTACAACATCTTATACGGCTGTAATACTTTTTATGGATTTCATCAAATTGCATTCTATACCTAGAATAGCTGTATGATACAGTATATTCAATTTTTACCTTAAGCTAGTATATGACATGTGTATTATACTAAAATATAAATTTCAAGGAATCTAGTATTTTTGTTTTTTGGTTTGTACATGTATGCGATTTACACAATTTTTTACGCAATATATATTCCACGTCAATAACTTGATTGACTCAAGATTGCTTATCTTTCATTGATTGGTTATTTAAATATTATTTTCCGTTTTTTTCCGAGTATTCTTTGATTGATTATTTAAAGATTAATTGCCGTTTTCCCAGGTGTATTTCTTTGATTGTTTATTAATAATTATAGAAATATTCTTTTCCGTATTTAATATAGATTGGAAGGAAAATGAAATTTAGCAGATTAGTTGTCGTATTTTTCTGTGTAGTTTATGATATTAATTATCTAAATATTCGTTTCCAAAGTTAATATAGATGAGAAGGAAAAGTAAATTTATCAGATTAGTTGCCAATTTTTTAGTGTATTATATGGATTAATTATTAAAGGATAAACAAAGAATAATTTGCAATATTTTGTATATCTATTAGTGATGTGAGAATATTTTTTCCAATATTCTGTATACATTAATCAGTGGGAATATTTTTTTTCCAAAATGTAATCACGAATTTGGGCGGGAAAATTTTTAATGTGGGAGTGACACTTGTCCAATTCATGTATGGTGGTTCTCCTTATATACTTTTATATAGATGAATTTAATTCTCAAACTCAATTATACTCATCGACTGTTGAAATTAAACATAATTTTTTTCTTAATTCAATGTTCTTCAATTCTTGTTAATTTGTTATAGTTGATTTTTATGGAGAAATTTGGCCAATTTTCGATTTTTAGTATACTATTACGACATTCATTTTTAGTATACTAATTTTGTATAGTGTTAGAGTGCTTTTCCATTTTCGATTTTCGATTTCGAGTTTTAGTATACTATTACATTGTTCATTTTTAGTATACGATTAACGATTTTTAGTATACTTGATAAGTAAATATTTTGTATATTTTATCCCCTCATTTTAGCTCGTTTTATATTGCTCATTTCACTTTATTTAGTGTTTTCGTGAGCTAATATCGCTTTCTAGTTGTTTTGCTCGTGTTTGCTATATTTTGTAGGAATCTAAGCACTTAGAGATTTTTGCTGGAGTAGGAGGTTGCTCCAAGACTTAAGAGTTGTATATTATCCCATATCGGAAGAATAGTGGGGGAGACACAACTGAACAATTTGGTCTATCGACTTAATTTGGTCGATGAGTTGGTCTATCGACTAAATCTGGTCTATCGACTTAATTTGGTCGATGAGTTGGTCTATCGACCAAATCTGGTCTATCGACTTAATCTAGTCGATGTGTTGGTTTATCCACTTAATTTGGTCGATGAGTTGGTCAATCGACCTATTCTAACGTTCGATTTCTCCGCTGATCCTTACCTCTACATTGGATACCTTCTAGCTGTTATAAAAGAGCTGTTGGGTATTATTTTCAGAATAAATATCGTTGATTAGGAATCCAAATAAATCTTTAGAGCCTCCTTCTCACTATAAAAGGAGCCATTTACTTTTTTCAGAAACACACACAAATTATTCACCAAAACACTTATATACAATTATTCTCTTTTATCAAATATTTCTGAGAACAGTTTCCACTTCTGTCTTTGTTGTGGTACAAAGTTCGGAAAGGAACCCAAGGAGCACCTGTGTAGGGGTCTAACTGATTTAGGGCAGTGTCTTACACGGCGTCTCAATTAAGCTTATTTCTGATCAGATTTGTTCTTATTCCTTCAATCTAAATCAGTTAGAGAACATTCTGATCTTGTCGTTTTATTATCATTATCTCAATTTCATCATGACAAAACCAAATGTTAAAATTTCAGAAAATTCAATCCTAATTGTGATTTTCCGTACTTATTTTCTTATATGGCAGACCCTTGTTCAACCATCAAATTCACACTATTTTTCTAAAAACTCATCCTCCTTGCTTCGTTATAGGTTCCATGATTTACCGTCTACCAATTCATGTAGCGTTTTGTCATCAACTACAACAAATTCTTTTATTTGTAACAAGGCTACTTTATTCTATTGTAAATACCATCGCCTTTTGTATTCTTGTTCGTTGAATTTGTGGGTCATATTTCAAGACTATTCAAGATAGCTTTATGACCGCTTTATTGTTGCTATTTTGAGGTAACACAATTCTACCGATTCTATTATAATTATTATTGTTCGAGGTTGTGTGATTACGTGCTAACTATTACCAGTTTATTATTATTTCTTGTGTTGAATTTATGTATGGGTCGAACTACTATTGATTATTATTGTATACTGATAGCTAATATTTTATATTAGTAATTTACTTTTATTATTGAGATGGATTTGATATGAGGAGGCGAGAATAGAGTTTATGTAACGGTTGATTGGAATTAATTTAAATTGGGCTGGTAAGTTTGAAGCGTTTTTTTTTTCCGGTGAATTTTTAAAGATTTGCGGATGCCTAGAGATGTTAATTAGCTAGTACACATGGGATTTTGATGTGGTGTCTACGTTTGTATGCCATCTTCTTGTTTTGCTGAGTTAATGAGGATATGGTATTTTTGTTAGTGCATAGCTTGATTATATAATAGGGAGATGGTGAAATCTAGCTTACACGCACCTGTTTTCGGATTATACGAAGTACTTTTCGTTTATCAAAGGCTTTGAGTTGAGACTTGGGTTGGGAATTTTTATATTGGGTTTAAGTTGTCGTACTTTTGACTTTGACTTGCGGGTGAGTAGCTTTGAGTTTATACTCCAAGTGTTGAGCATGGTTCTTTGAACCTTTAACAATATCGATATTAAAATTGAAATGGAAATTGGTTACTGGTATTGAGTTATGAGTATTGAGCCATTGTGCCATGTTGTTTTTACGGTCCGGAGTGACCATGGTTACTGAGTTATTTTTTTTTTGAGTTAAAATCGATATCGAGATGGAAATATTGTTTCGCAGCTTTATCTGCTAGTTCACTCACCCCTTGTCCTTGGTCTTAGGGTCGGAGATGAGAATACTATACTGGTTCACTACCGATGTTTGTTTTATGAGATAAAGTAATGATCATGGTGGAGAATATAAATCTAACCTTTTAGTTGAATTTTTGTCAGAAAATGGTTTTTTACATGTTTTTTTAGCCGCTTATACTCAAGAATGGTATAGCCGAGAAAAAGAAAAAAAAAACTTTAAAGGATATGATGAGTGCCATGTTTTTATCTTCTGGGTTATCCGACTTATGTGGGGGGAAGCTTTTTTATCTGCTTGTCCTGTTTTAAACCGTGTACCATATAAGAAACTTGATGTTACTCCTTATGAAATCTGGAAGGATTATCTACCTAATTTGAGGTTTTTTAAAAGTTTGGGGATATTTAGCCAAAGTTGTCTTACCTGTGTTAAAAAGAGACAAAATAGAACCTAAAACCTTTGATACAATTTTTGTGGGTGGTGCGTGTCTATTTTATGATGTTTTACATCTATTTTTACACGCATTCAGTCGCTCATTTACTATGTTTTAGCCCTTATTTCCCAACAATCGTGTACTTTCGTATTTTTATGCACTTTTGCAGATTTATGCGGAAAAAGGACGATTTAGCACCAAATTCATGCCCTCGGGATTTTTGCATAATTAAGGAACGAAGGAAAGTCAACTGGAGTCATTATTTAAGTACCAAAAGTCAAAACAAGAAGAACCGGAGAATTTCCACGCGGAAACGGTCGACCGACCTACTAGATGGGTCGGCCGACCCGACCCGAAGCTTAAGAAGTCCAGAATCTTAGAGAAAGCCCAGAATTCTCCTAAGCCCGTAAAAGAGGTCGACCGACCCACCAAGTAGGTCGACCGACCTCAGCGAAGCCCAGAAGCAGTTTTCGGAAATCAATTAGAAGTTTGAAGTCTTTAGGAAACTCTAATTTTCTGCCCTATATAAACTAATCTTGTAATTAGGGTTAGAGATTCGGTTTTACATCAAGTTTTATCATAGAGAGTTTTAGCATTCAATAAAGTTTTGCTCCGTCTTTAGTATTTTTGTAATCTTTCAATAATTCTCAAGCATTCAATAAACTTTGTTCCTTTCTGCCTTAATCCTGTCTCTGGTAATTATTCTCTTAATTTAGTTTTGTTATTGTTCTTATTATTATTGCATCCGGTTAAGATAGAATTCCCAAGCTTTATTGAATCTTGCATGCTTAGATTATTATTTACTATGTTTTCCATGTTTATTCCCGTTTTCATCATTGTTTTAGTAATCATGCGTAGCTAAATTTTCTTATGTTAGGATGTAGGGGATGAATATGCATAGGTAATAGAATTCCGAGACCGACTTGTAGCAGAGCCGTGGTCGGCCGACTCAAATAATGGGTCGGTCGACCAAGGCGGTGGTCGGCCGACTGGAATAGCTGGTCGGTTGACCCACTCGCGCATGAATCCTGTTTCATCTTTCCTTGTTGACTATAATAATCTGCAATGAGACCGAAAGGAGACTTGTAGGATGTTAGTAATGACCTACCCAAGATTGAGAGATACGGGAAGGGCATTGGTTTACACCTTAAGATGGCTAGGTTACTTAAGACTGAAAGGTATGTGACCTAGGATTTAGGAATCACCCTTATTGTTGACACCCAATAATTGTGAGACCTAGGAACTAATAGCATAGGCCGAAAGGAGCTATTAGGTATCATAGACCGAAAGGATATGTTACACCCCTTACGCGACTGCAATACTTGTTGACCTTAGGATTTATATTACCTTAGCTATTTATTACCCCAAACATCCTAGCATCCCTTTTATTATATTTTATTCTCATCTTTTATTATTTGTTTGTTTTAATCTTTGCCTTAGACTTAGTAATCAACCAATCAAACCCCCAAATTTGTTACCTTTAACATTAACATCAAACAATAAGCACTCCCCACCTCTTTGTGGTTCGACCCTTACTATCACTATCTATAGTTTTAGTTCGGTTTATAAATTTTATCTTTGGTACCCTCAACGACGGGCATCAAATTTTGGCGCCGTTGCCGGGGAGGTGACGCCAGTGTTTATTGTTTTTGTTTTTGTTTCTCTTTGTTTAAGGAACTTTTGTTCCTTAAACCTTCTCACCTTTTTCTTGTAGTTTCCATCCTATGCGCAGGTCAGTTCAAGGAGAACTCCTACCACTTGACCACGAGCTTGAGAGGACTCTTAGAGAAAGAAGGAAGCAACTTCTAGCGAATCAGGAAGGAGGATCACCATCTTCCTTATTCCAAGAAGACATCTTTGAACAACCGTCATTACCAACTTCACCAAAAACACCAACTTCACAACCAAGTTCACCCAACAATCCACCTTCACCAAAGACACCACCTTTTACCTACTTTCCAGTTTTTCCAAAAGAAGAAGAGAACATGACAGAGGAAGCTACTATTGCCAGTCACTCCATGCCTCAGGCAAATGACCTATACAAAGGGTTCACTTTACCTGCAGGTACTGGGAAGCCATTCGAGGTTAAGCCTGCCTATATTACTATGGTTGAAAGAAACCAATTTGGAGGCTCGGCCAATGAGGATGCTGCAAAGCATATTGAAATCTTCACAGATTACATATGCTCTATTGCACCCCCAGAAGGAGTGACGCAGGACCAGATTAAGCAGACCATGTTTATCTTCTCTCTTAGGGACGCTGCAAGGGAATGGTACAGAGACTTGGACCGCATTGCTGCGGGAGTCACAGATTGGAATACCCTAGCCTTAGCATTCTACAGGAAATACTATTCTCCATCCAAAACTAATGCTTTGAGGGCGCAGATTACAAATTTTAAGCAGGGCCCCAATGAGGATTTTAGTGAGGCGTGGGACAGGTTCAAGAGACTTGTTCGATCCATACCACACCACGGATTCGAACAATGGTTTCTTTGTAACCAGTTCTACAATGGCCTCTATGATGACAACATGACTTATTTAGATGCTGCAGCCAATGGGAGATTCCAGGACAATTCAGGAGAGACTAAGGGTCTCAAATTGATAGAGGATGTTGCTGTACACCGTGCTGAACATGGAACTTCCCGAGGCAATCAAAGGAAACCTGAGTATAACCTGGCAGCTATTGAGGCCTTGACAGCCAAGTTAGAGAAACTAGAGGTTGGAGGGAAGTTCGATCTAGGAAGTGGGAGCAAGGGAGGTATTTATCAGGTGAACGCCGTTCAAGACGGACCCTTTGCTTGTGAGAGGTGTGGTGGAGAAGGGCACGTGTCGAAATTCTGTACTTCATCCAATGAGACATGTGCCGCTTTCCAACACTATCGTGGGAACAATTTTTATGACCCAAATAATAATAATGTCCATCCCAACATGAGGTGGACAAGCCAGAATGTTCTCAACCCACAACACATGCAACCTCAACAAAACTCCACATACATTCCCCCACATAAGCAAGGTTTCCAAAAACCACCCTTCAACCCTCAACCACCTTCAAATCCACCACCCAACACAGATACTCTTATCCAAAATCTCATCGGGTTGGTTCAGAAGGAATCTCAGGCTAGAGAGGCAGCGATGAAGATGTTAGAATCTCAGATTGCTTAAATTGCGTGCAAGAACGATACTAGGGCTCCGGGTCAACTTCCGACCAAGACGGACCAGAAAAAAGAGACTCTAAATATCATATCCCTACGAAGTGGAGCTAAAGTGGGAGGAGAAAAAGAAAAAGAAAAGCAGCCGAAGCAGACTGACAGCGAGGAAGGTCGACCGACCCAGGAGCCAGGTCGACCGACCTCTGAGCAGAATCCGAAAAATCTCGCTGTACAGGAAAGTGGTCGACCGACCGAAGAAGAGGGTCGATCGACCACCGATGCGGAGGGAGAGGCCCCTTTTCGTCCCGAATTGCCGAATAACTTAAGGGATTTTCTTTTTCGGGGTGATAAAACCCCCAGGTTTCTGAAAAGGGCTGCAAACACTGAATCTTCAGCCCCTCCTTTCCCAGAAAGACTCATACCTTCGAAGGATCAGGTATCTTTTGACAAATTTAAAGACGTAATTCGTTCATGAAATGTTCAAGTTTCGTTTCTAGAATTAGTCCAACAGGTTCCTTTATATCTTAAATTTATGAGACAGCTTTTGTCAAGAAAGAGGTCTTTAGATAAGGTTGAGTCGGTGGCCTTCACTGAAGAGTCATCTAGTTTTTTATCACATGTTATTGCCCCTCACAAACTCGGTGATCCTGGTAGTTTTTCTGTCCCTTGCAATATAGGAACGTTCCCTGTGAAAAAGGCTTTATGCGACTTATGAGCTAGTATAAGTGTCATGCCCCTAAGTGTTGCCTTAAAACTAGGAATGACCGAATTTGCAGTAACCAGCATGACTGTCCAGATGGCAGATCGTACATCTATGGAACCCATAGGGGTGTTGGAAAACATCCCTGTGCGTATTGACAGGTTTTTCTTTCCATTTGACTTCGTAGTTTTGGACAGCCCAGAGGATGCCCATATACCTATAATACTAGGAAGACCTTTCCTCCACACTGCGGGAGCAATCATAGATGTAGGCACTGGGACTTTAACCTTCAAAGTAGGAAAGCATTTCATCATCTATGGCCTATCTTATAGGAAGAAGGATGCTATGACCCCCATCACTTGTAATGCTATCACTTCTGAAAAGAAGTATGAGGTTATCACTACTTCTCCTACTTTATTGCCTACTCCTGTATCTGTTTTTACACCTCCGCCCCAGATTGGGAGCAATATGGATAGGGATGTCAATGGGGCGGGGCGGGTGCGGAGGGGGGTCAACCCGCGCCCGCCCCGCGAACTTTTAATGCGCACCCGCGCCCGCCCCGCGACCCGTGGCGGGTTGAACTATTCAAAACCATCCCCGCCCCGCGGGGACCCGCGGTTGACCCGCCTATCTCCTCAAGAAACGTAAATCTTAAAAAAAATATACTTGTCGTACTACTTATACAAATAAGTTTTCGCAAAATGACTTAACATTCAATTAACTAGAGTCCGTGGAGTCATAAAACGGTTTTACATACAAATATAACACCAAAAACATGCACAAACAGCAGCCGAAAGCCCAAATTCTGACAGACAGAGTACTAGAAAAGTAAACAAAACTACACAACAAATACTCTTCAATTCTTCATCTTCAGTTCTTCAGCTCCGTTTGTTTTATCAGTTTGGGAAAATGGGGATTTAGGGGAATTTGGGTAGTTAGTGAATGGTCTTAATGTAGTGATACGATTTACGAATGATTATTGTTTATTGCCTTATTGGACTGCGGAAGTGGGTAGTCCGGGTTATAGTGGGTTATTTTACTTATTTACTTGTTTGGGCATGGGGAAGTGGGTAGCTTGGTAGGATAGATTTAATTTATTAAAAGTTTTTTTTATTATTTTAAGTTATATTTAATTTATCTTATTATTCTTATATATTACTATTAGATATTATTATTTATTAGGCGGGTTTAAGCGGGGCGGGGACATGTGGGGCGGGGCGAGCGGGGTGGGTGTGGGGCGGGGTGGGTATGGGGCGGGTCTCATGTGAAACCCGCACCCGCCCCGCGACCCGCGACGAATGATGTTTTTGAATCCCATCCCCGCCCCACGACCCGCCAAATTAT
Source organism: Silene conica (assembly GCA_029255685.2). Taxonomy (NCBI): domain Eukaryota; kingdom Viridiplantae; phylum Streptophyta; class Magnoliopsida; order Caryophyllales; family Caryophyllaceae; genus Silene; species Silene conica. The sequence continues at coordinate 23,856,515 of CM055317.2, read as the reverse complement.
TACCCACACCCGCCCCACGTGGGGCGGGTGCGGGGCGAGACCCGCCAAGACCCACCCCATTGACATCCCTAAATATGGAGGATACTTCTATTTTGACTAATGCAGGAATTGGTTTGGGGAAATCCAAAATAAAAGAAGTCACAGTGCAGAGAGGAGGAATGGGATTCTTGAGCTACAAAGAAGATGAAGACCCAGATGTTGTGGATCGGGAAGAAAAGAAAAAGAGGAGACAAGCTCAAGAGGAGAGGTCGTCGCATATGCTTTGCAACGGAAAGAAGATGTGTTTTGCTACTCAAGAAAACACTGTGGAGACTACGCATGTCGTCAAAAGCCGTGGTCGGATATATTCCGCATCTTTAACGGATAGTTATTTCAAGTTTCAGTTTTTAAGACAATTTACTTTTGTTGTTTAAGACTTTTTAATTTGGTTTGCTCGTAGTTTTAGAACTTTTTCCGTTATGCTTGCGTAGTTAAGACTTTAGACTTGTTTCTGGCATCTCGCGCATTTGTTGGGCGCATATTTATTTCATTTTCAGGTTTTACGAAGAAACGAAGACCGCTGTTTAGCAGTGAGGTCGACCGACTTGAAATATGGGTCGGTCGACCTAGTCCCTGCATTCCTGAAAGGTCGGTCGACCCAAAATATAGGTCGGTCGACCTATCCGTCCGTCACAGCCTGTTCGTTTCTTCCTCGGGAATCGTGCAACCATCTTGGGTACTTGAGTGGCACTGCTGGCCACCAAAACCTCCCAGCTTACGCTGGTTTGGGGAGGTTTTTCACGCACTTCATAACCCAGTGAGTTCTTTCCAGTTTTTCCTTAGTTTTTATTTACCTGCATCTTTCTTTTAATTTTCTGAAACCTTTACTTAGGCTATTGCACATTGGGGACATTGTGCGGGTTGGTTTGGGGAATGGTTTCGTGTCACATGCATTGCATTCTGTCACACGTTTATTGCATTTCTGTCTTGCATTGTTCTTTTCTTTATTTTCCTTACCTATACAAAAGAAAAATACAAAAAAAATGAAAAAATTCAAAAAAATTCAAAAAAAAAAATGCACGTTTATTTTAGCATATAGGTCGAGTCGGAACGAGATTATTTCAAGGATGATTTTGCTTTCTTACATGTTTATGCCTTTACATTGCCTTGTCAACTTGTTTTAGTATGAGATTCTTTTGCATATCTACGAGTTTTTGTCAATTTGTATATCTTGAGACTTGACTTATACCTTGGCAACCTACTATACATTCTAAGTTTTAGAGCTTATTTCCTGGTTTCATTCTTAAACCAGTTGTCTAGGATGTGAGTAGTACTCCCCTTGGAACATGTTACATCAATATGCATAAACATGAACTTGAATTGCTATATACTTGTCTTACTATCTCATTTTGTGAGTTTTGGTACGTGCATTTGGGATCCCTTTTCTCATATTTACCCATAAGCTTCACATAGCCAAAATTGCCTTTTTTTATTCCCCCAAAACTACATCCCATACTTAGCCTACCTTTCCAAGCTAGTATTTGTGGTCTTTGGTTTAATTTTTGAGGCATCTTGGTTTGTATGCTATCTTGAGCAAAAAGGAAAAAGAAAGAAAGAAAGAAAAAGAACAGAAAAATTCAGAAAAAAGAAAGAAAGAAAAAGAAAAAAAAAGACGAAAAAAATCAAAATATACAGCAAGGTCAGTCGACTGACCGCCTTCATAGGTCGGTTGACCAACTGACAGCATCAAAATTAAAAATTTCGTTCCGAAAATCCCTTTCTCTTTATATATGTTATCACTCCCGTACTTCATTCAAAAATATTTGGGAGTCCTTTCATATTTATAATGTGAGAGTTGTGCTACAAAAGAGCACTTCCTTAATGTCAAAAAAGGTTGTGAAATATGTTGATTGGGAACCGGTTTTACTAGCTTGGATACTAACCCCACAAATCCAAAAACATCTTAGCCACTTTTTACCTTTTACCTCACATATCTTTCATTACCCCAATTGCATATATCCGAGTCACTTAATGGGTTTGTTTATACATAGTTGTAGAATTCTTGTTCATGTTAGATTGCAGGCATGTTTTCATGGGTCGTAGTTAGGTGAGTGTCAAGACAAATATAATTCTTTTTATCTTTTACATATACTCACCCTTTGCTTCATGAGTGTCTCGAGCGTACCGCGAGAGTCCATGGTATAAAGTCTCCATAGTCTATGTTTGCAAGTTTGACGACCCTATAACTCATTTGCATGATTTAAATACTTTCTCATTTTGTACTTGGCATTGGTTTAGGCCTACATGTAAATTTCGCTCTGAGATTGAAATCGTTCCATTAGTTAAGATTGAGTCTACTTCTTGCTTGAGGGCAAGCAGAGGTTTGGTTTGGGGAATTTGATGCATGTGTATTTTATGATGTTTTACATCTATTTTTACACGCATTCGGTCGCTCATTTACTATGTTTTAGCCCTTATTTCCCAACAATCGTGTACTTTCGTATTTTTATGCACTTTTGCAGATTTATGCGGAAAAGGGACGATTTAGCACCAAATTCATGCCCTCGGGATTTTTGCATAATTAAGGAACGAAGGAAAGTCAACTGGAGTCATTATTTAAGTACCAAAAGTCAAAACAAGAAGAACCGGAGAATTTCCACGCGGAAACGGTCGACCGACCTACTAGATGGGTCGGCCGACCCGGCCTGAAGCTTAAGAAGTCCAGAATCTTAGAGAAAGCCCAGAATTCTCCTATGCCCGTAAAAGAGGTCGACCGACCCACAAAGTAGGTCGACCGACCTCAGCGAAGCCCAGAAGCAGTTTTCGGAAATCAATTAGAAGTTTGAAGTCTTTAGGAAACTCTAATTTTCTGCCCTATATAAACTAATCTTGTAATTAGGGTTAGAGATTCAGTTTTACATCAAGTTTTATCATAGAGAGTTTTAGCATTCAATAAAGTTTTGCTCCGTCTTTAGTATTTTTGTAATCTTTCAATAATTCTCAAGCATTCAATAAAGTTTGTTCCTTTCTGCCTTAATCCTGTCTCTGGTAATTATTCTCTTAAGTTAGTTTTGTTATTGTTCTTATTATTATTGCATCCGGTTAAGATAGAATTCCCAAGCTTTATTGAATCTTGCATGCTTAGATTATTATTTACTATGTTTTCCATGTTTATTCCCGTTTTCATCATTGTTTTAGTAATCATGCGTAGCTAAATTTTCTTATGTTAGGATGTAGGGGATGAATATGCATAGGTAATAGAATTCCTAGACCGACTTGTAGCAGAGCCGTGGTCGGCCGACTCAAATAATGGGTCGGTCGACCAAGGCGGTGGTCGGCCGACTGGAATAGCTGGTCGGTCGACCCACTCGCGCATGAATCCTGTTTCATCTTTCCTTGTTGACTATAATAACCTGCAATGAGACCGAAAGGAGACTTGTAGGATGTTAGTAATGACCTACCCAAGATTGAGAGATACGGGAAGGGCATTGGTTTACACCTTAAGACGGCTAGGTTACTTAAGACTGAAAGGTATGTGACCTAGGATTTAGGAATCACCCTTATTGTTGACACCCAATAATTGTGAGACCTAGGAACTAATAGCATAGGCCGAAAGGAGCTATTAGGTATCATAGACCGAAAGGATATGTTACACCCCTTACGCGACTGCAATACTTGTTGACCTTAGGATTTATATTACCTTAGCTATTTATTACCCCAAACATCCTAGCATCCCTTTTATTATATTTTATTCTCATCTTTTATTATTTGTTTGTTTTAATCTTTGCCTTAGACTTAGTAATCAACCAATCAAACCCCCAAATTTGTTACCTTTAACATTAACATCAAACAATAAGCACTCCCCACCTCTTTGTGGTTCGACCCTTAGTTTCACTATCTATAGTTTTAGTTCGGTTTATAAATTTTATCTTTGGTACCCTCAACGACGGGCATCAGTGGGTTATGCTACTAATAGTGCAGCGTATAGATTCATGACTAAGGATGTAGGTTCGGGGTTCTATTGTTCTATCATTGAGTCTAGAGATGTTGTTTTCTTTGAGACATCTTTCCTTTGAAACTTACATTGGGACCTGTTTTACTTATAATGCCTTCTCCCATGAGGATAGTGTTGGTAATCCTTCACCCTATCTTGATACATCTAGTGAACCACCGTTAGAGCCTAGAAGGAGTAAGAAACCTATAGTTGAAAAAACCTTTGGGCTCGACTTTGTTACGGAAGGGGATCTAAATGATGAGTTAGTTGACATGTGATGTAGGACGGATAAGGGTTTTGTCATAGGATATTATAGTTACCTTATTTTTAGTTTCCATAAGTTAGCTAGTAAGAATAAGGTAGTTTTATTTATTTCCTTATTGCTTATTTCCTAATTTCAGTTTTAAGAATAAGGCAAATAGTTTTAAGGTAATATTAATTTTAGGAAAGTTTTCCTTATCCACTTATGGAAAGGATCACATGTTTTTAGTGAGTCTTGTGTCCCCTATTCTACTATAACTAGAGACTTATGTATTTAGTTTTATGAATACTAGTTATAATATACTTCTGAGTTTATAGTTGTGTGAGCTTTATTTTCGAGAGTCTTGCGAGATAATCGAGTGCATAGTAATCTTGCGAGGTTGTTATTTAAGGGAGTTTCGAGTGATCATTCTTGCGAGATTGAGGGCTAGATACTTTCTATTTGTGTTCACAATCAAGTTCCTTGCGAGGGAGGAGAGTGAGTTCATATCATATCCTGATTACTTTACATACAATACACGTAAATATCAGCACTAAACAAACAGATTCCGCTGCAAAGTTAGTATTACAGCAAAGGGCAGTCTTGCTATTTGTTCAATTTCGAAACACTGCTGTAATTCTGTATCAGAGCTTCGACTCTTGATTTCCTTAAACTAAGACGGTCCTTGGGTTGTCTTTTATCGACATCATATGTGTTGCTATGTCTCAAAATAAACTCAAACGTTCATCAAAAGAGTATGAGCGACAATTGTCATGGGAGGAGATAACACGGATGATTGATGAAATTTCATCCACTTGTGAAAAGTGGGAGCGTTAGCGTAATCAATCTTGTGTAGCGAAGAAACAAGAGGTGAAGATTGGGTCTTTTAAAGTCGTTCACAAAGAAGACGTCGTTGAAGAGGAGCACGTAGAATACGAGACAAAGATTGAATTAAATTCAAAGTCTATCAAAGTTGATAAAAAAGACGAAGAAGAGAAGGCTGAAATTTTTGATGAATCTCATATAGAAGATGCGTCATTATTTGATCCTAAACTGGCAATTATTTTTGATGAAGAATTTGTAGAAGTTTGTGATGAAGTTTACGTGGAAGAAAGGAATCATACAGGCAAAGACGAAGCTAAACCCTGGGCCAAGCGGGCCATGGCCCGGGGTGAGTTTTGATGATCAATTAATAATTGTGTTACATAATAAGCAGTAAAGTGGTTGTGGCATAGTGGTTTATAGAGTGTAAGTATGGATTACCATGTTAAAGGTTGCAAGTTCAACGCCTAATAACCACAATTTTAATGCAATTTTTTTTCTACCGCTTTCTTAACTTAATTTGTCTACGTAATATTTCATTCCTTATTTATATTTACATAATATTCTATATTTAGAAAATAGGGATTCGTTTTTAATTGTTGAAAATTGCTTATTGCTTGTTCTTTAATGAATTTATAATTAGTAATCGCCTTTGTCCCATCTTAATAAACTTATTTTAAAACCGTTTTTAAGAGTTTATACAATTTAATTTCTAATTCAATACTTAAAACAAAAGTAAATATTAACTCTGTATTAAACAAAAGTAAATATTAACTTGTACTCCGTATGTTATATATACTCCATCTATCCTAGTCAATAATTTTTTTATACTTCGTAGGAACGTAATAAATCTAAGAAACGTATGGAGTATTAGTGATCGACAATGTTATTCCAATGACGTTACATTTACGATGAGTCGATAAATTAATTATACATCGACAAAAAAAATCGGCCCTGGTCCATATTTTGTCCTAGCTTCGTCCCTGCATACAGGTTATGACAATGCAAATAAAGATAATCGTGATCTTATGCCAATCTTCAATGAGAAGTCTTTGGACAATAGCATTAATGCAAATTCTCATATTAAAGAACCGTATCAATAATTGGAAAATACATTGATGAGAAACTATATGGTGGGGACTCTAATTTGTTGTCAAATTCGATTCCCAAGATGATTTTTTCTATACCAAGTAAGTTTTGTTTAAAGTTTGGTGAACTTGTGCAAGAAAGGTGGTTGGGTGGAAAGCACATGAGAGGAAGGCACAAACTAGTAAGGCACAAGCTGGGAAAATACAAGTTAAACTGGAACGAGCACAATAACATGTTGAATGAGCTTGAATTTTGCATCGAGAACGATGAGCTTAAGGATGATTCAAGTGCCTTGCTATTCCTAACCAACAATCTTGCATCCAGGTTCATAAGGTTCGTATTTGATATGGGAGGTCATTGGTTCAAGAATCGGGACGATTCTTTTTGAAGAAAGGGAGAATGATGTAGGACGGATAAGGGTTTTGTCATAGGATATTATAGTTACCTTATTTTTAGTTTCCATAAGTTAGTTAGTAAGAATAAGGTAGTTTTATTTATTTCCTTATTGCTTATTTCCTAATTTTAGTTTTAAGAATAAGACAAATAGTTTTAAGGTAATAGTTAATTTAAGGAAAGTTTTCCTTATCCATTTATGGAAAGGATCACATGTTTTTAGGGAGTCTTGTGTCCCCTATTCTACTATATATATGGGACTTATGTATTTAGTTTTATGAATTCAAGTTATAATATACTTCTGAGTTTACAGTTGTGTGAGCTTTATTTTCGAGAGTCTTGCGAGGTAATCGAGTGCATAGCTATCTTGCGAGGTTGTTTTTTTAAGGGAGTTTCGAGTGATCATTCTTGCGAGATTGAGGGCTAGATACTTTCTATTTGTGTTCACAATCAAGTTCCTTGCGAGGGAGGAGAGCGAGTTCACATCATATCCTGATTACTTTACATACAATACACGTAAATATCAGCACTAAAAAAACAGATTCCGCTGCAAAGTTAGTATTACAGCATAGGGCAGTCCTACTATTTGTTCAATTTCGAAACACTGCTATAATTCTACATCAACTTGTATATCCTGAAGGATGACACTAAGACCTATGATGAGGCTATGAGATCGGTTGATAGCTTTGTGGAAAGAGGATATTGACAGTGAGATTGAGTCTATAATGTTTAAACACACTTGGGAATTTGTTGACTTACCTCGTGGTTGTAAGCCAATAGGATGTAAATGGGTGTTCAGAAAGAAACTCAAAGCTGATGGAACTATCGAAATTTAAGGCTAGACTGGTGGTTAAAAGCCACATTTTTTTCCAGTTACTAAGTTTGCTTCCATTAGAGTAATGATTGCTTTTGCTTCCATGTATACCTTGCTTGGTCAAGGATATAAAGTTCGTAAATGGTATGAAAAGTTTTATAGTGTGTTTGTTTCTCTTGACTTTTAAACTAGCAATGTTGATACATGTATCTATATGATGTCTAATGCTAGTGATAGTGTTACTATAACTCTCTATCTTGATGATTTGCTTATCTTTGGGACATCATTAGATGTTATTAATTCTAATAAGAATTTGCATAAAACTTCTTTGAAATGAATGACATGGGTGAGGTTGATGTCATTCTTGGTTTAAGAGTTTAAAGACTAGCAAATGGTTTTGTCGAATTTTGTCTTAGTCAGGCTCATTATGTTGAGAAATTTTTTAAAAGAAGTTTGGTTATTTTGATATTGAGCCTGCTAAGACACCTTTTTATGCAAGTTCACACTTGAAGAATAAGCTATTTGATAGTGTAGATCAATCTGGTTATGCCAAGATTCTTGGTAGTATCATGTATCTTATGTGTTCATCTGTTCTGTTATTCCTTATTGTGTTGGAAGATTGGGTAGATATACTCATAATCATGGTCATGATCATTGGGGTGCTTTGGTTCGTTTGCTTAGATATTAAAAAGGTACTGCTGATTTTGGACTATCTTATTGTGGTTATCCTCCTATCTTAGAAGGATATCATGATGCTAACTGGATCTCGGAGAGTAATGATATACACTCTACCGGTGGTTATGTTCTCACCTTTAGCAGGATCAGAAATATCTTGGAGGTCATCCAAGCTAACATGTATTGCGAGATCAACAATGGAATCGGAACTTATAGTTCTCGAATTGGCTGGTTGAGAAGTTGAATGGTAAAGGTAAGCGTATACGCCTAAAGCATAACATTGTGAATCGCAAGTTTATATTCATGTAACCAAGAATAAGGCTTATAATGGTAAAGGTAAGCTTATACGCCTAAGGCATACTATTTTTTGTAACTTGATCAAGTTTGGGGTTATTTCTTTGGATTATGTAAGGTCGGAAAACAATATTACCGATCCTTTGACAAAAGCTTTGAACAGGAAACTAGTTTCGGAAATTGCTAAAAAGATGGGATTGTTCCCACCTACGTAGTGTTTCAACGATGGATACCCAATCTCGTAAACCAGCTGATTCAATGTGGTCAAACGAAATCGTCGAGCATTGCTTGTATGTTATTTATTTAATGAATAAAGGATGTTATTTAGTTTATCCCTTTAGCAGGCTTACTTACTACAATGAAAGGTTGGACAGGTGGTAGTCCTTAATGAGTTCCATACCTCAAAGGTTTGAGTGGTGTGTGTAGTACACACTTGATGGACTCACCTACGTGATTGTGGAGAGTTGGCCACCTCCCGTGAGAATAGATGTGGGCTATTCTCTAATGCAATCATGAGACAGGGTTCTATGGGGCCTTATGTTACTCGAGGGAACTGTTCTCATTTTCTTTCTACCGTCAGGTTCAAGACTATGTTCACCTGATTATAGTTATCTTTTTCTTTCTATTTTCTTAAGTTTGGATGAAGTGGGGGATTGTTGGAGTAGGAGGTTGCTCCAAGACTTAAGAGTTGTATATTATCCCATATCGGAAGAATAATGGGGGAGACACAACTGAACAATTTGGTCTATCGACTTAATTTGTTCGATGAGTTGGTCTATCGACTAAATCTGGTCTATCGACTTAATTTGGTCGATGAGTTGGTCTATCGACCAAATCTGGTCTATCGACCAAATATGGTCTATCGACCAAATATGGTCGATGTGTTGGTCTATCGACTTAATTTGGTCGATGAGTTGGTCGATCGACCTATTCTAACGTTCGATTTCTCCGCTGATCCTTACCTCTACATTGGATACCTTCTAGCTGTTATAAAAGAGTTGTTGGGTATTATTTTCAGAATAAATACTATTGATTAATGGTTTTATGACCATTAATCAACATATCTAAGGAATCCAAAGAAATCTTTGGAGCCTCCTTCTCACTATAAAAGGAGCCATTTACTTTTTCAGAAACACACACAAATTATTCACCAAAACACTTCTATACAATGATTCTCTTTTATCAAATATTTATGAGAACAATTTCCACTTCTGTCTTTGTTGTGCTACAAAGTTCGGAAGGAGGCGTTAACCCTGAAATCGGTGACCGTGGAACCTAAGGAGCACCTGTGTGGGGGCCTAACTGATTTAGGGTAGTGTCTTACACGACGTCTCAATTAATCTTATTTCTAATCAGTTTTGTTCTTATTTCTTCAATTTTTTCCTCTCACATTTGCATTATGACTAAAAGTGAAGCTAATTGGACTATGGAAGAGGCGAGTTGATCCCAAGTGGTGAAGGTATCGGGAGGGTGGACATTGAACCACCTATCCGCCTTGTCGATCAAAGAAGAGGGAAAAAGCATAAGCCTTAAAGTCTTTTCCGGCACTCTGGTCTTCTCTATTATAGACATCTTTCCTTTCAACTTCCTCAAATGACCATTAGCATCCTCGTGGGGAGTCCCTCCAAAAGTATTTTTTTCGATCGAAATCATTTGGGATGGGTGAATCTCAAAGTTATTTGGGACTATATGTCCAAAGTTGATAGGATTTGACGTTTTATTGTGGTTGGCACGGTTATGATCTCTCAAAGCCGCCATAATGTTTCGGTGTGGTGGGATTTGAATGAGTGGGGTATTTGGTGGTGATTTATCCTCGATCTCAAGGTTGTAGAATGAATTATCGAAGTTATCAATGGTTGGGTTTGTTTGTTGGTGGGTTGGGGTTTTGATTTTCTGGAGAGGTTGAGTTGGTTTGACTAGAAGATGCTTGGGAAGCGGTCCTCACTCTTGCTAATGTTCTACTTCTTAAGGCCCGAAAGAGCCTTTCCGATTCGGAACTAGAAATAAGGGAAGAACTTTCACCCCTAGGCATAAACTCAAGGCAAACGGTTAGTCGTCCTAGTGCTTTTTGTACCCTAGGCAGAGTAATCAACACAAACACTCTAGAAGAAACTAGCAAAACTTAAGCAAAAGCAAACAAACACAACTAACTAAAGCTAAGACTAAAACTAAACTACACAAGATCTAGCACCATCCCCGGCAACGACGCCATTTTGAGGTGAGCTAGGATTTTAACATCACTACCCGCAATCACAAGAAATTTTTAAAACCCAAGTAAGAAGTAGAGTTTTAATCGGGTGTCGAGCACCAGGATGGAGGGGATTCTTGTATAATTACGTTTTAAGTCGAAGTCTAGTCGGGGTAAAAAGGTTTTGGTTTGATTAATGAACTAAGAATAATGAAAATTAAAGATTTAAATTATCAAGATTAGGGAAACTAGGCTGTCAGGGTTACCACGGAGGGGTGATAACGAAACATGCAAAATGGGCGACTAGACTACTCTTATGGTCGGTCTAGGCTTGTCTCGTCTTTTAATTTGAATCACCTTAGGTCAAAATTATCCTAGCTATCGCTATGAACATGATATACTATCATAGAAACACGCATATGAAAGTCTCAAACCGTCACTAAAGACAAACAAAGTGACAATTCAAGCCCGACCATCGTTGAGGCATTTCATCGAACACCTAGCATGCATACTATGAACAGCCTTAACAAAAGAGAAACCAAGCCTAACATTAAGGAAGTAACATCATTCGCAACCCAACATAGATCACCCCTAACCCTAGCAACGAGTGTACTCACACATACTTAAGAAAGAAATGTAAACTATTGAGAAAAAGTAGGCTAACATGGTCAACATTTGAAATGTAAACAATTCAACACAAAAACTAAAGTAAATGTGAACAAATGAAAGAACAAAGTAAAGAGAAGAAACATAATACCAATACTTGTATTAAAGGTTGGAACTTGGATACAAAATGAAGAATTCTCTCAAATGTCTTCAAAATACAACCAAAGTCCAAAATGTAAACTATTGACTAACTAAGTAGAGATTAAGAATAACTAATTATGATTAACTAAAAGATTATAAATATTAAGGAAACATTATGTGTGAAATCAAGTTTTTTTTTGAATCTAAAACCCTAGAAATGCGTGAAGGAATAAAACAACGCGGAATTGTCTCTGTCAAATCTGTTCAAAGTATGGGTATTTATAGTATCTCGAAGATGCGGAAAATTCTGAAAAGGGACTCTCAGTCGGTCAACCGGCTGCCGGTCGGGGACCAGCTGAGAACCATATGCCTAGATTCTGAACTTTTTCTTCAACGAGCTTGCCTCTCAGCCGGTTAACCGGCTACCGGTTGAGGGACCGGTTGAGGGTCTTTTTCAATGTTCAGATTTTGAATTCATTTTCCAAAGTTGCCAGGTACCACGGGCCGGTCAGCCGGCTACTGGTCAGACACCGGTTGAGGACCCCTTCTTCAAGTTCTGCCCGACTTCTTGATTTTGCACCTCCGAAAAATGGCTAAGTGTTGGAATGGGGTTCCCAGTCGGTGGACCAGCTGCCGACCAACCGGATGAGGATCTTATTTCTCTTTTCTTTTTCTTTTTTTGGCCTGAGTCATAGTGATGGGGTTCCCAGCAGACAAACCGGTTGCCAATCGGCCGGCTGAGGACCCCTCTTGGTCACTTCTTCACTTTTTCTCCCTTATTTGCATCAAAATCGCTTCGTTTGCTCTCGCTTCTTCAATCCAGCCTCATGTCCTAGAAGATGGAAACCAAATATGCAGAATAGAGGCAACGAACAATAAAATCAAGCAATGGCGCGCAAAACGAGGTCAAAACGAGATCAAAACGAAGGGAAAAACAAGGAAAATAATGACTCAAATAGGACTCATCAATCCCTTAAGCATTAAACCAAGGAATTAAGAGAAACACGCTCAGGCATTGTGACCCCGATCGGGGTTGGTGTCCCCGATCAAGGTTGAATAGTCCTACAAACTGTTCAATTCAGACGTTACTCCTAATGTTTTCTTATAAAAATTAGCTCTCAAGCTACGACTTGGGTATCTTTTTAGACAATTTTTACCCACTTGGAAATATTTTTTATAATCTTGTAATTCTCTCTTTAACTTAAGCTTTCCTTTGTTTTACATTTACATATATAGTTTTAATACAAGCTTTCTTTTGGTTTATGTTCTTCATTCCAAGTTATAGTTCTTCCATTTGGTATTGTATTTCTTCCTTTTCTTATTATTGCATTTATATTATTGTCCATTAGTTTAATCCTACAATGAGTAGCTAAATTCTCTAGTCTAGGGACTACGAGAGACATGTAATAGAAATTGTTTGCATTATGATATAATTCATAAATATACAATGTTGTTCACATTTTTCTGGCACATGCTTGTTTAGTTAAGTTTAATCATGTTTAAAGGCCTTAGATATTGATTAAGTTTGTACCTCGTCCTAAAAGTCGAGAAGCACTGGATTTGAGTAGGACATTTGCATGTGTTACTAGAGTAACCTAATCATTTCGAGAGATCAATTTGACTATTCTATTTGTATGGTGTATGATGCTATTGTCAAGAGGCGGGTGCCTAAACCATTAGCAATGCACAATGTTTTATTATGTCATATTCGTCATATGCATTTACAATTCTTACATGTTGAACCGACTTCCCTAGATGTTTTTATTATTATTCTTTACTTTTTAAATCAACACTCAAACAAATAACTCGTTAAATCTACCTAGATAGAAAGAATACCCATAGCAATATAATAGAACTACCTACCTTTCTTATGGATTCGACCCCTTAATACTACATTTATTTGTCGTACTCTAGGGTATTTTTGTATAGGTGTGCGATATCCTATCCTCGATCGAGGAACCCCAGTACCTGACAGCGTTTTTGCCAAAGCTACGAAAAAGTCCAAGGACACCGAATCCATTCAAATTTTACTACCCTTTTCGCATCGATGAAAGCAGTCCAAACTTAAGCAGCAGTTTGGAAAGTTTATGAAGGTAGTCAAGGATCTTCAAGTAAGTGTACCATTTACTAACTTGGTCACTGAAGTTTCGGCCTATGCTAAGTTCTTAATGGATATTCTATCAAAGAAGAGATCTTTCAATGAGATAGAGACCGTCGCATTCACTCAAGAATGCAATTCTGGATTACAAGCCAATTCTCTACCTAAACTTAAGGATCCAGGGAGTTTTTATATCCCTTGTTATCTTGGTAGTCTAGCGATAGATAGAGCATTATGAGATTTAGGGGCTAGCGTTAGTGTCATGCCTTATTCTATTTTTCAAAAGTTAAACATGGGTCAATTAAAGGCTACTACTATGACCCTACAAATGGCTGACAAATCTTTAAAACACCCTTTGGGTATCTTTGAAGATGTGCCAGTCAGAGTAGGAAAGTATTGTATCCCAAATGACTTCGTAGTAATGGATATCGATGAAGACTCTCGCGTTCCTATCATTCTGGGGAGACCCTTCCTTAGCACAGTAGGGACGCTCATTGATGTTTGGGCCGGTAGTCTAATCTTTAGAATAGGAGATGACTCTATCATTTTCCGCATTCCTAAAAATTCTATTCCATCTAAGCATGGAGCTACTTATAATATGATTCATGTTTTTGATGCTCCTACTGATTTTTCTACTGATCTCAGGAGCATATGGTGCAAGGAATTGAATGAACTAGAGAAACTAATTTATGGAGATGAATCTTATCCTTCCCTAGTCTACAAACCTAAGCCAATTGACGACATAGAAGTCAAGCTGGATGCCTTAGAAGGTGAGATTTTCAAAAATGATACTACCGGTACAAGGAGCAAATGGCGTAAATAAGTAGATGAAATTGAACGCTTGCTTTACGGAGAAGAGCCGTATCCTCCTCCAATCTACAATTTTGAAGTAGATGACAGTATAGAAGCTGAACTGGATGCTTGGGAAGCTGAAATGCTCAAAGATGACCAATCATCGAAGGAGCACGGAGATGCAAAGGATCTCACTGATGATCACATTTTAGACTTGCCTACCTCAACAAACTTTGAACGTTCTTGTTTTTGTGAACCTGTTGAGACTGAACTTAGATATTTCGTTTTGCTTGTATTGTACACTTGTATCATTCTATGGTGCTACCTAAGCATGTGGGTAGCGTATTCAGTTAGCTTCGACCTTCTTATACGGACATTGAGTTGCCTTGATACGACCGAACTGGAGCTTTGAAGTCACTAAAAAGAGTCCGTCCCAGGTCCCTCGATCGAGGCATTTCCCCTCCTCGATCGAGGAACCCATTCCAAGTGTTGTTACGTGCTGGATTTGGTCATGTTTGGAACGTCAAGACCCCCACTTTGCAGCTGGTTTGGGGGAGCTCTCATGTTTTCCAGCTGGTATTATCCTTTTATTTTTCGTTTATTTATTTTGTTTTTAGTGTGTTGTCTTTTCTCTTTTTCTTTTGTTAGTAGTGTCCTTTAGGTTGCTAATTATATGTTTTATTGTGCCTTACATGCTGTTTAGGTCACAATGAGGACACTGTGACATTTAGGTTTGGGGGAGAGTGTTTACTTTATGTTGTGTGCTTAAAAAAATTGAAAAATCCAAAAATATGTTTTTCTTTCATTTTTCTTTTATTTTTAGGTCGAGTCGTGGCTAGACTTGCCGTGAGTCTCCAAATTAATATTTTTATCCACTACAAACTCAAACTAGTAGCTATGTAAGTAGGGGTCGATCCCACAAGGAAGGTCTTTTGTCGATTAAATGTGTGTTAAAGTTAAGTAACCAAATGGGGGGTTTTGATGTGTTGATTGATCTAATTTACTAAGACAAAAATGAAATGCAATAAATATAAAAACGATGTAAATAATTGAAGGTGTAAATAAATATGAGAATTATTCTTGGACCAAGTAATTTCCACCAATTAGTTATGAATTGATCATTGACTCTTCTAATCTATTTTACTATTGAATACTTTGCTATGAAGTTCGTCGATTTCTAATTCCACATATGATTAGTTATTAGCTACAAGCGTAAACAAATAACTCTTACAAAATTGTCAATTTAGTCAAGCGCTTAATCGTATCAAAATTGTAGAATAAAGCTATGAAATTTAGCAACGATGAATTAATGAAGAAAACAAGTGATGCTTCACTTTGATTCATACAAGTTTAATCATTTATAACTCAAAAATGATGAATTAGCATACTACTTGATCAATTATAATTGCTAAAATAAAATAGATAAACAAACAAAAGATTCATTCATCTAATCTAGCAATGGTAAATTAATAACAAAAGCTAGTTGATCATTCTAGGTGCTTAATTAACAAACCAACATTAAACCAAATTAAACTTGATATTCAAATCATAAAATAGAAATAGAATAAGAGTCTTACAATTCAACACTAATATGGCTTCAAGAACTTGTTCCAAGTTGTAGAACTTAGCTCTCCATACAAATAAAACTAACTAAAATAAATAGAAATTGGAAAATATTTTTGTGTATTCTAATGATTAAAATGATGGAGAAGTATGTAAAAGCATATGAAAGCACACCCTAAAAGTGTCAACAACATCTTCTTATATAGGCCTTCAAAGGACAACTCCTTAATATCTCTTAAATTATAGGTATTATTACCAAAATAAATGAGAATTAAGGAGTTGTTGAAATTGCATTAAGTCCCATGTTGTGTCATAAAATAGTATTGGAATCCAATGTTGTGTCATTAAATATGAGTTGAATGCATGAAATCCATGGAATCCAATGTTCATCTTGATGCTCACTTGCTTGGACCATAGTAATTGGACCTTGACTTGCTTCAAAAACCATATTGCATGACATCTTTTGCCCAACAATAACCTCTAAAGAAGCCTTATTAACAAATCAATCCAATTATCCCATAAAAACAAGCAAATCCATCATCAACCCAATATCAAAGACACCAATAAAATACTCCTCACCCATCAATTAATCATCAAAATATCTTTACTAAGCCCTACTAAACTAGACTAATCAAGTCGTGGTGAATTTAGTTAACAATGATGATAATTTGCCTTTGTTTTTTGTATTTTAAATCTCAATAGTTATTTGTATGCATTGCTTTGTCTAATTATAGTATGTAAATAAAGCTCATAGCCTAAGTTTTGACCGTTTTTTACTTGCCTGTTACCGATTAGATTTGACAATCTTTGTTGGTAAACTACTTATAGCCTAAGTTTTGACCGTTTTTTACTTGCCTGTTACCGATTAGATTTGACAATCTTTGTTGGTAAACTACTTAAATTCTGAGGTCTTTAGAGCTTCCTAGGCCGGGAACATCAATAAACTGGTCTAATTGTTATTTAGGCTTTAGTGTAGTTACCCTTGTGGAATGTGTAATATCAAACTGCATAAGTGTGACATTGTTTTCTTGATATTTTTATGCTTTCATATTCTGACTGAGTATATGAGAAAGCAAATCAAATACCCTTCAAATAAGCCTCGCATAATTAAATTGACTTGATTTTTTTATCCTTGAAATTGAAATCCTTACGTTTAGCTCACTTGATTGATTTTTTCCTACTTTATATCCCATTCTATAAGCTACAATCCTAAAATTTGCCTACGTTTTTCGGGACAGTCGCGGTTGCTTGTTTATCATGTCTATTTTACTACTATGGTTGAGAAAGAGACTATTGTTGTCTTATGGATACAGTAAAATTATGTTAGCAATTGTGTTAATCTCTTACGTGGAAAAAGAAAAAAAATATGAAGCAAAGAAAAAGAAAAAGAAAAAGGAAAAAAATAGAAAAAGAAAGAGAAAAATTCGAAAAAGAAAAGAAAAGAAAAAAAATGCTTTATTGTAGTTAAGAGATTGAAAGTTGGTTACTGGAGTTGAAATTTACCTTCGGAGAGTACTCATTTGACTCTCATATGTTGTAAGATTGAGCTAATTTCCCTAGTTGGAATACTTTTGTTGTATATTTGGTCTTGGTTTGCAAGTGTAGCTACGATTACCATATTAGCCTCACATATCCAAATGTGATGTGGCACAAACCATTTCTACACCATCAACCAAATAGCCATCTTCATTGTCCTGAAATCGTGTACTCTTGTCTTTATTATGATCGCATATTAGTTGGGGAAATCTATATCACATTAGATTGCATGCATGTTTCATATGTTGAGTGAATGTCATAATTCTTTCTATCTTACATATAATTCACCCTCTTATGAGTGCTTGAGTGAATCCGCGAGAATTCGACTAATTTGTCTAGCAATATTAAAAGGTACTTGGCTATTGTCTACACTATGGTTTTACCTTAAGTTATGAGCTGCGTTTTCTACTTTGATCATTATTTTGTTATATTTATAGCTTGGTATTTATTGCATTAACATTAGCTTTGAGTTATCTTATTCACCATTATTTGTGTATCTTTTGTTTAGAGTCTTGGCTTTCCTTGAGGGCAAGCAAAGAGATGGTTTGGGGAGTTTGATGAGTCATATTTATATAAACTTTTATGCCACCTCTTAGCACCTTTTGTTACGGTTCTATGTTTAGAATTGGTATTTATATGTCACTTTTAGTAGAATATCAATACTTCCGTATTTTTGTGTTTAACTGCAGGATGGATGCATTTGTGTAACATAAGAGTGATATAAAGCACCATGAAATCAACAAGACAAAACACAAGAAGATATCTAAGAACTAAGGAAGAATAAAGGAAACGAAAGGAGAAAACAGGAAGAAAGCGACATGAGAGTAGGTCCCTAGGTCGAGGACAACTTGTCCTAAATCAAGGAACCTATTCTTAGGAATGCGCAGCTACGACAATAAGTCCCTCGATCGAGGACAGACTTTACTCGATCGAGGGCCCATGCCGCTGCAAACTTTCTTTCCGAGAGGCTTCTTGATTCAACCCATTGTTTTGTTATTTAAGGGAGTCGTGCCCTATTGCTTAAAATCATCTTTTTACAGCTCTTTTACCCTAGTTTTAGTTCTTGCACCTTTCTTTAGCTTTCTACATATAATTCTCAATAAAATAGTTTAGTTTATGCATTGGATCTCGCCTTTAATTACGGTACTCTTGCTAATCTTTCTTTATTCATTAATTCAATTAAGTTCTTATTCATCTTTTATGCTTTCAATCATGTTATCCCTTTATTTCATTGTTATTGTTGTTATTAGTATGAGTAGCTAATTTAGCCATCTAGGGAGAATGAGGATCTAGGTTGTTAGAAGGGGGTTTACCTTATGAATAGATAGTTAAATTGCCTTGTGTTGTTGTTTAGTTTATCGTCTTAATCGTCTTAAATCTAATTGATTAATTACCGACCGAAATTAATGAATTAGTCTTGCATATTAAGATTATCACCGACCGGGTTAAGACTAATAAAGGGCAACGATAGCTAAATAGACATAGTTTAATAATAGCGGTCGCATGTTAATCTATATCTAAAGGAAGTATTGAATCGACCGTTCATATTACCTTCAATAGCATAATTAGCCCTATCAATGATTAAATCTCACCCCTGAATAACTACTTTGTGAACCTAATCCCTAGACTTTTCCTTATTATTGTTTCTTATGTTTTCTTATGTTTTCTTTATATTGCTTTTAGTTGTTAGAAATCAAAATCAATCGAACAATCAAACCTGTGACCTTTAAGACGGATATAATTATTGAAAAACTGAAGTTAATCACTGCCTCCCTGTGGATACGATACACTACTTACCTCTAGCTATTGTTAGTAGTAATCTAGGATTGTTTTGATTAAGGTAGACGACTTTAGCCTTATCACAGTTGTAGACGTACGGCAAATTATTACCATCGTCGCAGTCGTGTAACCCAAGCTAGTATTAATATAAAGAAAAGATCTTCGGTTTATATCGGCTATTCTCTTGTTCTTTGCAGGTTCAGCAAGGAAGATGTGATTAAGCAGCCTAAAAGAAATGAGTCAAATCTTTTCCACTTTGATGAATTTTTATATCCTCTATTCAAGAAGCGTCGTCTTAAATTTTTCGTTTCATACTCTTGTAACGCTAGTTAGGTTAATTGGCTTTCTAGTACTCTAAAGGACTCTGGTACATCGGAGTTCATACTGTGATTGACTTTCTTTTATTTTAATCTCAATTTATCGTTGTCAAAAAAAGACCAACATCCCTGGACACCACAAGTCTAGAGTTGGAATTAGGCCTACTGCCACAAACCAAATCCATTGTCCATACTTTCCCTCCAATTATGACCTCTAAAGATTTTATCTTTAAAAATCTTACAGAATAGAGTTACTCTTAGACGACAATTGTCACCCATTTTTTGCTAAGAGCGCTTGATTTAAACACTTAACATTCTGGATACCAAGGCCTCCGCTACTCTTAGGAAGGCTAAGAAAGTTGTATTGCACCAATGAATATACTTGTCCGGTTTCATACCAACCCAACCCCTTTTGTTTACCAATTTGGTGTGGGCATCCCTTTTGTACAACCATGTATGAAGATTTTAATTTTTTTGTCCGATTAGAATTAAGTCGATTTTCGACCTAACGTTCTTTACCATAGTTACTTTATAATGTGACTCAGAACCCCTTTTTGTCAATTTTGTGCGAGGATCACTTTTTTCTACAACCATATATGAATCCCGTAATTTTTTCCGATATGATCCTTTGATGTGTGATTGAATAAAATTGTTGTTAATGCATTTGAGCATTATTAGAAACGTGAAGTTACCAACAAGTCTTTGAGGATGAGGTTATCCTTATGGCCATTGAGATCATAAGAAATTTATCAGATGAAATAAAAGCATATAAAACCTAATATTTGTTTACATTTATCAGTAAGAATCAAACGACAATCAGTCAAAACAAATTGCGTCTCTTTTACAGAGGGGTAAACCAATGAATATATACAAAACTTTCAAAAATTGATTTGAAAAGACAAGATGAAATGTGGTGGCAAAAAAAGTAACTAATTCATTTGTTGTTTATGTAGTTTGGTTATTGAAAGTGGAGAGACTGCGGTTGGTGATGTTGGGGGCTATGTGGAGCATGAGAGCCATGATTTTCAGGAATCTGCTCCGAAATCCTCCATAATTTTATGGACTTGTCTAAACTCCCACTATATAAAATCCAGTTAGCATCAAGTGAAATCGATTCGGCACCTGGTACAACAGCCAAGCACTTAACAGGTCCATTATGCCCTGTTAGTACTGACAAACATAAGTGGTCGACACCGGCCTCTGAGTTTGGATCACTTACCCTTCTCCACACACATATTCTCATATCCGCGGATCCACTGAATACCAAACACCCGGCTGTAGCCAAGCACAAGACCGCCAACTTGTGCCCCTTGAGTAGCCCACCTGATGATGCAAACCCGTCTCTTTCCCAAAACATGACATGCCCATTCGATGACCCTGTGTACACCATCGTCGCCGTTGGGTCCACTGCCAAGGCTGTTACTGCACAATCTTGCTTTACTAGACATTGTGAGAAGAAATGTTTTGTTCCTTTTCCCTGCACCTCTCGTCTCCAAACCTTAACTGTACCGTCTGCCGATCCGGTGAATACTAGCCCGTCAAAACCGGCTACAACTGCGTTTACTGCGTCGTCATGGGCTGCTATTGATTCCAAGCACTTGAAATTTGATGCCCGCCACACTTTCACTGTTTTATCCCACGATGCCGAGTATAAATAATTATGGTCCTCGCTTAAGCTCAGTGATGATATTGCATCGAAATGGCGTATCCATACTGCATTCTTCTTTCGCCCTATATCAACATAGCTACTTGGCTTGACGGAGGATTTGAGGTACGCCTTAAAAGTTGGCAAAGTCCCAATTCTCTTGTGGATACTTGGGTCTTTTCCCGACATTTTCCAAACCCTGATTTTCCCATCTTGATGACCTGTAAATATCTTGTTACCCGAGATAACAATTGATTTAACAAGACCGCTGTTGGATTTAAATCCCGAGTACTCCCTCTGGTTCTTCCAAACCCGAATGTTTTTACTGTCAGAACCAGTGTACAGCAAATCTCCCGATGTTGCGAGTGAATAAATGTGACCTTCTTCTCGTATTAGAGAACCCATGAGACCATTGTAGGAGCTGGCGTGACTGGGGGAGCCCTCGTCAAAGGAAGGGGCCCGCTGCACCATATGGGTTGACCATGGTGATTTAGCGTATGGTGAAAGAGGGCCTGTATTTTCTGACGGCGAAGAGCTTCTTGAGTCGCAGTTGCTTAAACATCGATCATGTTGTTGATGTTCAATATTCTTATCATTATACGACGATGTTTGTTGACGTCTACTCGTGCTTGCCAACATTTTTAGGTTTTTTTGACGTTTAATCTTGACTATTCTTTAAATCAAGTACCCTTTCATATTTCTTGAATTATATAATTAAGATAATATCAGGTTCGTATTCAATATAAGACAGATGTGTGATCAAACTCTACAAGAGTACATCATATTTATGTTTTGAATAAATGGACAATTTGTGTAAGAAGTTGGAGAGAAAAGTGTAAGGATTCTGTGAACGACGAACGCTGCAATGAAAGAACAATAACAATGGGAAACCTAGTTCTAAGCATTGAGAAAGTATTGTAAGCTTTGTAATTACCACCGCAATTTCTTAATCTTTTTTTAGTGCATGCATAAATGAGCAAACATATCAATCACAATTTCTGGAGGGAGGCCTTTGTCATCTCTCAGTCATTAATTTAATTACTTTTTTTAGTTAAGATACATATCTTTAACCAATAATCCATTTTAAGGCTTACTAGTTTTATTTTCCGTGAAATTCACGGCATTATATATATTGTCACATTGATGGTGTTATGCAAGGTAATGTGTACGGCCGCTCTAAATTTTGATGACAAAAGCGACTCGTACGAAAAAAATAAGTTTTTATTAAACAATACCTACATTATCATATTATATAGTCAAAATTGATTTTTTTCCACAATTTACTAAACATTTCTCACATACTATTAGTATTTTGTCACAAATATTGTTACGTTTATTACTCTTTTGTCACGATTATTATTGTTTTTATTATTTTCAATTTTTTTCTTATATAATTAATTCCACCTAAAAGAATTTGTCAAAATAAAAAATTAAACTTTTATTTGTGAAATATAATTAAAGGCAGATTGAACGGTTAACATTGTTTTCAAAAATTATGGTAAAAATTAAAATTAATATTAGATATACTAGTTCAACCCCGTGCAAATTGCACGGGATAAATACGAGATTACATAAACATTTTGATCATCAAACCTTTTATATATTTATGATTTTTATCATACAAAATTATATAAATCATCAAATTGTCAATATAGTGACAAAACAAATTACAATTTTTTTTTTATGGTTTCGCGTATAATATAAAATTATATTCATTTAACACATTTATGTTAATTTGTTTAACCCGTAATATGATCCTAGGTAGCCTAACTAAACTCTATTATATTCACACGAATTCAATGCATTTTATCGTTCAATTTTATCGAACTAACTACATTTTCGTCCAACTATATTGATTGGTAATACATTTTATTTTTACAATCAATCCGATGGTAATAATATTTTTTATAAGTATTTAAATTTCAATCGAAGTTTGTTACAATTACTTTATAAAATTCTCTTCCCTTATATCTTCTTTATTTTATTTGTAGATCCTAATATGGTTTTCTACCTCTGCAAATGTTACAAATTAATTGGACCGTAAGGAGTGTTTCAAACTCTAATTGAACTAAACAAAACACCGTACGCTTATTATCGATTAAAACTAATAATATAACCATTATTACCTTTTCTAAAAAATATTCTGAACAAACGCTCATTTATACTTTGTGCTTACAAACCTTCATAAGTTCATTCGTTGTCAACACTCAACACTGCCTTTAAAATTTTTAACGACATATTTTGGTTTATTTTTCCTCATAGCCGAAATTGCCAATTGAATTAGATATTCGATGAGAGAATCATTAATTTAATTATATTGAAATGAGAATCATAAAACTAAATTTTCGATTAAAGGCGTAACCGTGTAAACGCAATATTTTCGCTATTTAAATTCCTTTTTACAATTTTAATTTATGATTTTATGATAAAATTTATATTTATCATTATTTACCAGGAACTTTAAATATTTTTCTAATTATCAATTTGTTATAATAAGATTTGGAAAAAATTATTTATTAACCAAGTAATTATGAATATTTACTATTTACGTTTTTCAATGTTATGTAATAATTTGTCTGGGAATATAGATATGATGAATATTTACATTTTTTTTAAAGTGTTTAAATGTTAAGAAATAATTAAACTGCGTAATAAAAACTTATCTTTATATATTTTAATTTTATTGATTAAATTTTATTTAAATTTGGATTTTCTTAAATTAAGTTGTAGTAGTTAGTACCTCCCATTTTATACTGAGGAGTATCACACTGTGAAACTGTCTTATTTTTTAAAAGGACAACAGTAAATGAATAATTGTTTTTCAAAAAATATATCGTCTTATAATGTTATATTGTTTTATTTTATAATCTGTCAAATACTATGATAGTTGAAAATTAATTTAGTGCTCTACTTAATATTATTAAAATTTGGTAGGATTAATATTAGAATTTGATTGAGACCATGTGATTAATTGAGTCTACTTACTATTATTAAAATTTGGTAGGCGTCTATTAGAAATTTAATCACTAAAATTTGAGAGAGATGATCTTTTAATAAATTATTAAGAGACCATTTTTTTTGTACCATTTTATTTGTATTTCGCGACCATTTTTCATTGATCGTACCATAGTAATTTCGTACTTATTTACATAATAAATGTACTCATTTTATCTTTACTCATAATTTGTACCCATTATTATATAACTTTTAGTAACACTTTTTCGTAAATTTGTACACTAATCTCTCAATAAGTTTATTAAAAGACGATCTCTGAAATCTACTAAAATTTGAATGAGACCATATGAATAAGAAAACGTAATTGCTCATTCATATACGAGTTTTACTCATTCATACCCTTTTTTTCATTAGTTTTCCATTCTATGCCCTCTACCTAAGAAAAGTTCTCCTCTCTAATTCTCTCTAATTCTCTCCCCCACAAAAGAAAACCCTAAACCACACAACTATGGATGCTAGCTCTCGTATCGATCAGGTAATAATTCTAGTCTCTACCTTTATCAATTATATTATATGAAATTAAAAAATTGATTTAGACTAATTAGATTAGGGTTTCCTTAAATCGTTTTCAGTTTTAACCAAATTAAGGTATGTAGCAAGGTGTAATTAAAGGCATTCTTTTCTTTGCGAAAAAGCTTTATCCATCTGAGGCGAGCTGTCGTTTGTGTTAAACTTACACAAGCTACTTCGTTATTAGCCTTTTACAGAATATATTGCTGAACGTCTAAGATCACGCTTCCGAGATCCCTTTCTTTGGTTTGGAAGAAAGTTAGAGCGGTATTCTGATTGCCAAGCTGTGGATATAATAGGCTTAGGCTCTATATTTGGGAAAGAAAAGAGGAACTATGAGACAATAACTTGTTTCAACCAATTAAAAGAAATTAGAATAGAGTTTGCAGAAAAAGCAGCTTTTAAGGTTGATTCACTTTCCTTAAAAAAATTTAAAGTTCATATAGTAAGCAAAGTAATGATTTTCCTGATAAAACTGAGAAGGATTAGTCTTTTTTTATTCAGTAAAAAATCCAGAATCAAAACCGATAAATGATTAAATGAATGACATTCTTTAATCAAGAAACCCTATGTTTTGGGGAAACAATCAGGAAAGTTTGTCCAATAAATCGTTAATTGTAAAGCAGTAAATTGAAGAAATTACTATAAACTGAGAAATTGAAGGGATGGTTAAGATGAGAAGAAAACTGAAAAATGAGTGTTGAATATAAGGGGTAAAATGGGAAATATGTGTATGAATGAGTAAATCAGGTATATGAATGAGCAACACCCTAAGAAAAAGACGTGGGTGACATGATGATGTCACTATGACATGTGACATCATGCAATCTTATCTATATAAATTCTGAAACATTTATTAGGCTATGGCTGCGCCACATCATTCATCCAAGTTTTTTTTTTTTTTTTTTTTTTTAATTCACTCAGGTGGGTCTCGCATAATACTTTATGATTTCCCTTCACAATAACCGCCTAATATTTTACGTATTCCAAATAAATTCCTAAAATCGTAGATTACAAAACATTACGAACATTTTTAAATAAATCAATTAATTAGAAATACACATTGTGATAATTAGACCACAATTTATTTAGATGATTAGAATATTATGATTAATAACAATTTACAACAATAAAAAACCGACATACAAAATTTTAAACAAGATTAAAATAACGTAATATTAATATACAATCAGTAAAAAGAAATTATAAACTCCTCCACGCAAATTATAATCTGATTATGAGTTAGCGTAATAAAAATTATAAACTACTCCACGCAAATTATAATCTGATTATTAGTTAATGGCGTAATTACATGATCGAAATTTCAAGTACAATTATAAACTCCTCCACGCAAATTATAATCTGATTATGAGTTAGCGTAATAAAAATTATAAACTACTCCACGCAAATTATAATCTGATTATGAGTTAATGGCGTAATTACATGATCGAAATTTCAAGTACAATTTTCATGACAGTACTAAATTAAAATAGCAATAACAATAAATTAAAATAACAATAACGTCAAAAAAAAAAATACTTACAATGTCAATGATATTACAAAAATCTTAATCAATTATAGCATATAGCCTAAAATTTCATCATCAAAAATATATTCGGATTATTAATAGAACTATTTAAAATAACAATATTATTAAAACGACCCGTGCATTTTTGCACAAGGTTAAAACTAGTAACTTTTAAATGTAAAAAAAATTGAGCTTGTATTTGTGATGTGGATGAGCCACAATTCTCTATTTATTTCGAAGGATCCCTCCAAAAGCTCGTATTTATGTTTTAAAAGCTACATAAAGATGGCTATAATAGGACAAGTCGAATTGTCCGATGATGTTTTAAGATCCTTAGTTTATAAGAAAATTGTTTTTCTTTGGTTCCAAATTTATTTTCAATTATACATATTCTGTGTAAGTGTCGTATGGCGTTCTATCAATGAATTGTTTTCTTTTTAAAAAAATGTTCAACAAATATAGTTCATACTTACTACGGGGTAGCGAATTAATCAATTCAAAGGAAGTATTGGTTGCAATCACTCAATACAAAATCTACAAAATAAATGAAAGAAAGAATTTCCTTCATAGGCAGTTTTCAGTTTAAAGGCGTACAAGCAATGACTGTAAATAATACTCCATATCAAAACAAAGGAAAGTGAGAGATGTAATAGTAATAACTAATAATGCAAATAGGATGGAGACTAGGAGAGTGAGGGGAAGTAATAAAATATTACCGCACCTCCCCTTTGGAAGTAAATTAAAAGGTCGTCAATCAATTATCACTTGCCTTCACTTCCGACACTGTACTCCTCTTCCGGTCTGTTTACACCTCCATTACACCAATTCCATCTAGCCTATATAACATATTTTAAATCAAATGCGGCTATAAGATACCAGTATAACAACAATAAGAGTACACACAGTTTTTGCGGTACGAGACGTCAAACTTCTACTTCAATACACACCAGAAGACGACAGGAGCAGCAAGGCTTGCTTTGAATTGTTCAAAACTACAGAAGACCTTGCGACTTGCATTTTCCTTTTCTTCAAAATCTCCAATGAGTTCTGTACACAATGTGTGGGTGGTATCTCCTTCAGAATTACGATTTCAACTCTGGTACACGAATTGAACATTTTGTCATAAGCATAATGTTAGAAACAAAAATTGCACATTCTTTCTTTGTGTGAAAATATACACCTCTTACCCTGCTATATTGGTCTTTTTCTTCTTGCGCTTTGTTTTTATTTCAGTCTGCTCTTCTTCGGAGTCCGACAAGAAAACTTGCCTACAAATGTTCCAGCTTCCAATTGTTGATAGATGAATCATAACCAAAAGACAGGACATGTCGTCTGGAAGTAATGCAATATTAAGCACATTTATACACAAAAATGGTCAGAATACATACTTTTCACGTGCCGCAAGCAAGCTGACAATATCATTTGGAAGCATTCCCATAGTTACTTGGGATTGCTTACTGGTATCAGTTTCAGGTTCATCCTCAACCATTTCATCATCAGCTTCAGATGCTTTAGGTTGTGGCTTTGGTCTCGGAGTTAGCCTCTCAGCCCATTTCTTTCTGCGCTCTTTCACTTCAGACGAGCCCTATATGAAATCAAACAAACATGAACTCAAAGTTGACAGCACAAAAAGTTGTACTCTACACCTCAGTTACCGTCAGTATCATGGATGCTCAACGGAGGAAAGAGCATCAATAATTAACATAACACCTGAAATTCACCAAAGCATGCAAGATTCGCATAGCAAAAGGGTAGCAGTTTACCTCTTTGACCCGTATAATTTACTTGTATTGTGGCTTGTGTATTTCTTTCTCATACTTTTGTCATATACCTCTTTGACCCGTCTTATATTGGGCCTCTCCAGGGTTACACAACCCAATTGTCATTCGTCAAAACCCAAATACTAATTATCGTTGATAATATTGATAAGTTATTCAATTGGTCTTGCTTCAAACGGAAATTTGTAACCACTTTACAGTTAAATGTGATTATATAAGTTGTAACATTAATCACACTATTGTGATTTCATTTAACTATAAAATGGGCACATATCACCGGTCTGAAGCTTCAGACCAAAAGTAACGGTCTGAAACAAGAATTTGCCTAAGTTATTTTTAAAACAATATTAATAAGTTATTGCTTATTCGTGTACAAATTTTACTCATGTCATTAGTTTTTCTCATTTTATTTTTTCATACAATGCCTCTCATCTAAAAAATTATTCCTTTCTCTTGCATTTAATATTAATCAATTTTTCATCAAATTACTCCATTATAAATCTCAATTAATTCATTCTTCATTTTCTCTTTTATTTAAAATTAATTAATTTTTTTTATCAAATGACTCGATTATAAATCTCAATTTTCATATTGATCAAGTAACTTTATTAGTTATGCAACATTTTTTTTTATATGAAATTAGGTGGATGTAAATCAAAGTCGACTAAATTAAGGTTTATGAAAACCATGCAAAAATTATCCATAATTTAAACACTATAGAAAACGAGTTTTCAGGAAACATCATTCGCTATACAATCCATGAACAGACTAAAGAAATGAATGAACACAATATTTTGTAAAGAACAAAGATGCATAGATACTCTTTAATCGGTTTGGATTTTCTCCATTACTTGAAAAGAAATAGACTTCCATTACTTTTGAACAGTTCGGATTAAATCTTGAGACGATTTAATGGTTGTAATTATTTCATAAAAGTAATGTTTTATTTATTGAATGGAGAGAGAAAATATATTAAAATAAACATGTATTAGAGAGGTAATGAGATAAAGTAATGGAGAGGATCCGAACTCCTCTTTAATATTATCCAATCGAATACAAGAATGTGTACATAAACACACAAATTGGAATGCTTGTTAGGTGAAAATTGCAAACTAAATTGAGAAAAATGTGTTGTAGTTCGTCGAGTACTTGATTGCTTTCATTGGATAATTGGTCGTCTAACATAGCAGTTTGGGTTGATGGTGAAAGAGGGCTCTGGTGCCGGTCGCACATGAGGGAGTCAGCGGGGTAGGGGTGGTGGTTGGGCGGTGCCGGAGGGTGGTGGTTGGGTAGTCCCGACAAGAAATTGAGAAGAGAATGGATTGTGAAGAAAATTGAAAAATATGGTTGTTAAATGGGTGAGATAAATTGGAAATTACGTAATAAATACGTCCATGAATGGAAATTACGTAATAAATACGTACATGAAAGAGCAAATGTAGAGGTCATAATATGGTCATACGTAGAGGTGGTAATCGTGTCACTTGGGTCGATTACGGGTTGGCTCACAGCGGGTCGGTCATATCGGGTTTGTGTTATTATGTCGTGCCAGTTTGCTTCATCTTCGGACTTCGGGTCGAGTAATCAACAAATGGCAAGTCGAGTCGGGTCATTAGCGCGGGTCAGTGTCAGGTCAGGTTATCGACATATATTTTCTATTATATATTTAGTTTTAGAAAGTAATTTTATATTTAAATTATGGGTAAGTATATTAATTTTAGTTTCAAGTGAAAATAATTAACATGAATGTCAATTTGGCGATATTTAAACTATTATTAAGCCAGTTCATTATCGGGTCAACTATCGGGTCAAGAAAATATCGGGTCACAGGTCGGGTCGGGTCGGGTCAAGTCGAAGTCAGATTAGAAAAAATTTAGGTTGTTATCGGATAGGTTCGGGTCGGGTAAGTTCTGTTTCGGTTCACCCAATTTTTGGGTTGTGTCAGGTAGGACTTCGGTCGGGTCGGTCGGGTCGGGTCGGGTCAGGTCAGTTTTTTCCAGCTTTAGTCACTCGTGTCATTTATGGGTTGGGTTAAAACGGGTCGGGTCATATCGGTTTCGAGTTATGCCGGGTCAGTGGCGAGTTTTGGGTCGGTACACACCTGTGGGGATTTATTTCACTGCTACCCATATAAAACGTTGCAGAAGGTATAGTTTTAACAAACCATTTCTCATCCATGTGAACGATATGTCTGTCATCTTTAAAACCTATTGTCTTGGTTAATAGATGATACTCTAAATGTTGTAGACAAAAAAGTAATCTAGAAAGTTTGTTATTATCATTTAAACCTGGCTTTAGTGCATTTCTGTATGCCCTTATTTTCTTTGACATTACTCATCTTGAAGCTGTAGATTGGCTTACCCCTAAGTTTTTTGCAAGATCTTGTTGTGTAGTCCTCTTTAGTAGATCAATTGATTTGATCTTATCCTCATCTAAGGCCAGTCCTCTCAACTTTAGTGCCACCACCTTTTTTTTGTTGACATCTACAACTTTTTCTGTTGTTCTCTATGCTTGAGCTAGCTTCCATATCTTACCCACAATATTTTTGTCTACTCTGAACCTTTCAGCCAGTTCATTAATCAGACCATAACTTGGCTTTAAGTTAATGCTGTGTTTCAGTAATGTTTCATTTATTTTTGATCTTTCTAAGTTGGTTAGATTTTTCTTCATTGAATGTTGTTTTCACCTTTTAGTTTGGAAGCTTTTTATTTGAAAGTTTTCTTTCGGTTGCTTGCTCTTAAATGAACCACTATATATAGGACTTCTATTTATAGGATCTGGAACTTTTGAACTTTGCACTCTTTTCAGATTTTGGTTTTGGTATCACATTTTCATCTATTTGTATTTTGGCTCCATTTTGTAAATTTGGTGCTAATTTCAGACTTAGATGAGTTGAGTATGACTGTTTTTGGACTGATATGTGAGTTAACTTGGCTTATGGGACATCTTTTTTGGGTCAATCAAGAAATGATGAAGGAAATTGAAGCTAATTTGAAGTCCATCTTTCAGTTTACGTATTTTTATTTACGTAATGAAATTTATGTAATTTAATGTATTGTTATTTAATTAATCCAGTTGACGTAATTTTCATTTCACGCAAAACAATGTGTAAGAAAATCGTTATATGGAAAAACAATCGTTTAATTAAACGTTTAATTGAATCAGATACGGGAGGGAAATCAGGTTGGGGTTAATAAAGGGAGGGAGTTATTAGAAGCTTAATCATCTAATTACTTTATACAAATCTTAACACTCTCTACAATCTATATACTCCTACACAACCAAAATATTACAACTATTAAACAACATCCGAAATAGATTCAATTCTCTCTCTCTAATTCTCTCTCTAGAAAAAGAAAAACCTAAACCCTAATTTTAACATCTTGGGGGCTGCCGTCTACCTTTTTTTGGGTGGAGGTAAGCCCCAAATTTTCTTTTTCGTTCTTCTTCTTTAATTTTTTACACTAATAATTTCTTGCCTCTCATTTATTGGAGACTTGTTCTCACCTTTGTGTGAGTTTTGTTCTCACCTTTGTGTGAGTTTTGTCCTCACTTTTTGGTGAGTCTGTTCTCATCTTGTGGTGAGATTTTCCTCTCTATTTGAGAGGTCAAGAATTAAGTGGAAGATTAACGCCTTCATTGTTGATCCTATGGAGATAAAACTACTGTCAGATGGCTCGTTACAAACTTTTTGGTCAAAAGAACTTGAGTCTTGTCAATGCTTTAGAAAATTTGGAGACCCTCTTGTGAAAAGCCGTAGAAGGCGATATGTTAGAGGATGTGCAGAAGCATCTCATGAGCCCATCAAGTTTAGAAATTTTCTGTTGATCGATAATGCAGTTTTTTGATTTTAATCGTTTTGTGTCTTGTCATTCTTGACATATGTTGTAACTATCATAAGACTTTTGATTAATGAAAAGATTTTTCCCCTTTCAAAATAAAAATAAAAAATTAAACAACTATTATTCCATAAATATTGTACTTTGTCCACAATGAGACATTTAATATCTAATTCACTTATGTAATGCATCATTTTGTTCATTTGTTTACCTTTCACATGTAATATGTAAATCACCAACTTTGACCAACTTTTTTTTTTTTGCTAAATTACATGTATAACTGACGTAGTTTTAATTCACAAGGATTAAAACATGTTTGCTATATCCATGCATATAACTAAACAATATCTCAAATATAAACACATTTTTTGTTGTGCCACATAGTCAGTTTTACATTATTCTTTTATATATAAAAAACCAACAAGTAATAAATAGCCGAGAGAATTTAATATTCGTCGTCCTTTTGGCTACTGCTAAATACGGTCGCTCAAAAACGTAATTTTTGTAGTGCATTTAGATAGTATTACTATTTTTCGTCGTATAAAGAGCATTATTCATTTGATAATTACCAATATTTTTTAAAATTACAGATTTACCTTTACAACAAAGATAAACAACAAAAATTTAAAATTTATGAAAAGAGAGTAACAAAAAATTTTAAAGGTAGTATATTTTGAACACGTATTTTATATCAAATTTAACGAGACAAAAATGGAAAAAGTAAATATATAATATATAAATAATGGAAAAAAACGATAAAAAATTGCAACAATAATTACGCAAAATAACAATCCGTATTATATATTTGACGGAAAAAAATTAAACTTTTCATTTGATTTCTTCTCATTTGTTAAACGTTAATTAGCAATCAATTGAGTAATTTAATTAATCCAAAGAATATTGATGGAATTGTAAAAAAATAAAGAGGTAATTTATTGAGTTTGATAACAAAGGTGAGCGTTGTAACGAACCCCGAATAGATTTTAGAGAGGCGACATAGTAGTTAGATTAAAGGAAAAGTAGTGAGGGAGAATTAGAGAGTGAAAAAAAAGGCAAAGTTGTGAGTTGAAATGAGGTTAGGCAGATGTGGAGTTTATCAAATAAACGAGCATATAATTTTTCACTTTGTTATATGCTTATATCCCTATATAAAGGTTCACAAATTCTCATTGAAGACGGACCAATTCCGTCTCCTTAAGAAGACCGGCTAAAATATCACCTTTTTGAGGACAACAGGTTTTTTTGGTAGTTAGAGAGTCGACCAAGACTAGTTAGGTTAATTAGGATAGTTAGGAATTTAGGATTTATCTTAAATAAGGATTTATTATTAAACGTATAAATTATTTTTAAATTTTACATTAGTATAACGGTAATACTAAAATCATATTTTTATTAAATATATATTCACCTTTTTATTCATTTTCAATTTAATAAAATTAGTAGTTCCTCCATTTTTATATAATGTACCCATTTTATTAAAATACTACACTCATATATTCAACAAATGGGAACATTATATAAAAACGGAGGATAGTATGTAAATAAAGGTACAAATCAATTTTGGTCCAAGGGGATGTTCCACGATGGACCATTAAGATCCGAACCTATGGCCTGCGGAAAATAAGAGCATCCACATTGAAGAGGATTGTTCATCCTCTTAGATGAGAGAGGGTGCTAAGAGGATGTCCTCTTCAATGTGGAATCAACTTTGAGCATCCTCTTTGAAGGAGGAAGAGGAAGACTTCCTCTATTTTTAGAGGAAGTACAACCTAGGCCCTTGTGCCCACCCACCTATCAAAATATTGCATATCCACCTTATTTTATTTTATTTTTAATAAAAAAAGTAACTAAAATATGAAAGAGGAGGTGGAGAAGATCCTCTTTGATGTAGGAAAAAAAATAAAAGAAGAAAAGGAGGAGGATGAAGACAGTGGAAAATGAGTTGGAGGGAAGAGTAAGTGATGTGTCAAAAAAATAGAGGGAGAGAAAAAAAATAAGAGGATCTTAACCTACTCTTCAATGTACATGCTCTAAGGCAATATATATGCTAGGCTCTCGCTAACCCTTTGTTTGGATACACACCAAGGGCTAGGGGACAATGGGATACGAGGAGGCCGGGAAAGAAGTAGAGATTTGACCAGAAACATTTTATTTTGTTCTCGTTTCTTTCCTCTCCACCCCTTGGCCTGTTCCCTTCAAATCTCAACAAATAACTATCGTATTCAGAGGCAATGCTTGGATATTTGGTTAAACACATTCTTAAGTAACGACTTCTTAGATTAGGATCATTTACGGTGCATGAAGAAGCTATTTGATTAAACACATTATATGGTATTTAGAGGCATGCATGGGACATTTAGATTGCTCGCTCTTGTGACCGACTTGGATGCTCACCACAAATGTTTTGTTCAGTGACTTAAAAAAACAATTACTGTGTAGTATGGAAGCAGTTTGGTAAATTAAACATGATGAGACGGTCATTGGATTGTTGTCGTAGTTTAGTATTAAGTGTTGCGGGGCTTCTCCCTGTGATATCAACACAAGGATAGAGGTTGGGTGAAAGAGGTGCCCAGGTCTCCTAAGGAGAAATAAATAGAGAAAGTTGGTGCATTATATATGTCCACATTCTCACACACATAATTACACAAATTTAACAAGATTTATGACTTTTGCTCCCATTTTGTCGCCCCGAACCATTCTTGTGGCTTGTTGTTATATAGCTGGACTGCTGGAGTGCCACTCTCTAGCTCTAATTTGCGATGAAGGAAACTTGATTCACTCTTAGCAAATATGGGAGAAAGTTTTAATGCAACTGTAGTCTGCCATTTTTGGGTGTAAAAACCAGGAATCAATATCTCAAAGATTTAAATCATGTAAATTAGTCTGGTAATAAGTGGTAAGAGAAAGTATGTTACCCTAACTCAGGTGCCGCTTCAGATCCTAGATTGTTTTGCCTTGCAGGAAGGCTTAATTGAGTATAGATCGAGGTGATCCCCAGTATGGAATCCACTTGTCATCATACCACTGCTACCGATGTCATTCATGCTTCCTGAACTATAAAGCTGAGACAAGGTAAATTTTTGGTTGTTAAACAACTACTGCCAAATAGGGTTCTGCTTCTTTTCGGGTTAAATGCAACCTGTTATCCTAATACCTTATTGTACAACTCCCTGTTTTCTTGGCAAATCAGGTTTACCTTCTCATACAGCTCCATGTTTTCCCGTTGAATGATTGTTCCCTGTACAAGAATGTAATTAGTTGAATCAACAAGTCAAGCGTATTTAAGGAAGCTAGATAAATTGATCTTAGGTACAAACTCACACCTTGCGATTTAGCTCCTCTATCTCATCACTTAAGACCTGTTCCTGCATATGCAAGGCAATAAAAGTTATTAGCAAATTGCCAAATTTACAAATAGAAATAAGATGTTAAACCGACCAATAAACAAAATTCTTGCCTTCTTTGTACGAACTCCCTGCAGACTCATTTCCAGTTGGTTTTCTAGGTAGTTCAGTTCCTTGATGCTTAAGCCACTTAGCTTTTGTCCCATAAGTTGTCTACCTTGCCACGAATTGATACCAAGTTTCTAAATCAGGATATACAGTCAATGACTGTGTGTGCTTAGTTGAGCGAGCGCTCTACTGAGGTACTGAACTATCATGCATGCATAAGATTTAATCTATCTGTATGCAAATGATTTATATATTCTTCACTTGTTACGATTTTAAAAAGGAAATTCAGCAATATTTGATGAGGACCTATTTGCCATTACAATGATAAAGGGGCTATAAAAAAATGAGGCATGTTTTGCATTCTAGTGTGGCCTTAGAGCTAGAAGGCGATATATTTCCATTTGTTCAAAATGAGTCATAGATAAAAGTTGCATGTGTACCGGTGGCTTTCCTGTAGGTCCTGCAGCTGTTGCTTTATAACATCTGCCTCCTGTCGCCAAAACTAGCATGTGAAAGGTAAGATTATCAATTTGTTCACTTCAAAAGAATGGTAAGTTAGTTAGTTAATAACTCTTTGCTTTTTTCTTCAGTATAAAGACTGGTAAGTAAGTAAATCATGTAGATGTTTTATATACATTCTCTCTGCTTGCAATCTAGGAGGCCACTAAAAGGTGCGACCTTTATGCTGGCGTATAATATATATGGCCGTTGAAACAGTGAACTTGCAGACAGTTTGTTGAGTGAAGCCCATGGGTTCCCATTGCCCTAACTAGAGTAGCTAGACATTATACTTTATTTCGATGTAGCTTAGTCATCAAGGAGGTCATAGCTCCTTTAATTTAGTCTCATGAACTGCAATGCCGTAAGCACCATAACCATAATTTAACAGCTTCTGTAAGTACCAACGAACTATATTTTAAGGGAATTATGTGTTTGATCCAGTCACTTGGGGTTTTGAAGGGTGCAGCCGGAATTTGTCAATTCAAGAACCAGCTGGTTTTCTCCCTTGCTGGCAACTAACTTACCAACTAATGTTCCTCATCTTAATAGATATATAAGCTACATGTCTATTATACATTTATTAAGTAAGAAACATCAAGTTTTACCCCTCCACCATGTGTGTTTTGTTTCTCCGTTAGTGAAGGCATCAAATATTTCTTGAATAAACAATGCAACCACATGCTGGAAAGTACACAAAACCTCACTTTTCAACTTAGAGATTTACTCCACTTCCTCGCGACATAATTCCATAATTCCATTAAAATATAGTTCGTTGGTTCTGACAAGCAAATTGGATTATATACATGATATTCATATATATAATATATATATATATATATACATGATATTCATACTAAAATACATATATACTTTTATAAGTTGTATTTATACCAAAATACAAATACACATGGACATGGATCCGGTGCTTACGAAATTAACAATGATTTTTATTCCGATAAAACCATGTGTGCTAAATTGCTAATTGTTCTACTAGCAAGGCTTGTAGTCTTTCTCCATTTTTTCGGATGGAATAGAGCAGCGAAAGTATACAGCAATGAAGAAGGATGTAGAAGAAAAAAGACAAATAAAGAAGGTACCTTAAGTTGGGATTCAGAATTGAGGTGATGATGCTCCTCCTTGGCTTTGTTATATCTTTCTATCACTGATTTCATGCTGCAACCAGTATCACAGTAGTCAGCAGCTGCTAAACCAATATATGTACCACCCACTTCTTGTAACTTCTAAGACACTTTTATTGTGACGCCAATAATCCACCCCAATTTTTCACGACTAAATTTGTCAAGTTACAATAATAGTGTATATATGAAATGTTTCTTAGCTTAGTGATTATGATGAGATATCTTAGACAATACGGTTCGAGGTTTGAAACCCTTAACGCCTATGTTGTAGGCCATTATGGCTCATTTTACAGAAATAAGTGTATGTGTGCATATATGGAGCATTTACGGATTATGCCGAGGTTAAAACGTGTTTTTTGCATATTGGACAAATCTTTATTTGAGCTTGTACGACTTTATCTTAATTCCTTAGGCGCCCGGTAAGTATCCGGGTAAATCAATCAGATGTACAAGTGTTTTCCATGTGTTACGTTACTATTTTCAAAGAGTAAATTATCAATTATTTCCACCAACATTCCACTATTTTCGACCTACTCCCAAGCCAATTTTTTTTAAAATTACCCTCAAATTATTTGCCAGTTTAAAATTTGCACCCACCACGAGTTTCAGGTAAATCTTTCTGTAAAATGACTAGCTTACCCTACAATTTGCTCGACCCAATTCATCCTTTTAACCCTATTTTCCCACAAATTTCCACCTAAAATTTCCCCTAAATTTGTCCCCCAAATTCTATCTTAATTTCTTGTTGATTTAAGGCTCCTAATAACATCAACTATAAAAGAAAATTAAATAACGAACAATACTATTAATTGAAAAAGTGAATAAAAATTACACACAATGAAGAAAACAAAATAATGTGGAATAACTTGCGTGCCTTGATGATGAGCTACTGAAATCAATTTGGGAATATAAAAATAATGTGGAATAACTTACCTTGATGATGAATTACTGAAATCAATTTGGGAATATAAAAATAATGTGGAATAACTTAACTTGATGATGAGCTACTGAAATCAATTTGCGAACATAATTTGTAGAGGAACATGAAAGAGAATTGAAATATATAGGCATGTTTGATAACAATTGGAAAAAATAGCTATGTACAAGGCACGAAATAACAAGCAAAAACATTTGGCTAGATGATGGACCCAACGAGCTGAGGTGAGCTCAAATAACATGAAGAAAGTGATGAGGAGGACGATAATATGGATTTACTTTTTAGCTTTATGTACTTTTTAGCAAATTGCCCCCATTTGTTTGATGTTATGTGCAATTTGCCCCTATAAGTTTCAACATGTGCAAATTAGTCCCATATGTTTTAGTTCATGTGCAAATCAACCTAATTCTAAATTTTCAACTTACCTACACTTGAAAAATCTGCTAACCACAGGACAAAACAATAATAAAATAAAATAAAATCTTTAAACTGGAAAATTAAACGACAAAAGAATTTTCATTCATCATACCGCAGTGAGCTTTTTTACTTTTTTCTTCTCAGGTATTTCTCCCACAATTACTTTTTGTAATTTTTGTTGAACTATTTTTATCCCCAAATACTTATTTTGAAGAACTATGAAGAACTAACAAATAATTACATAGGTAATTTTATGCAAAAAGAAAACAATAAAATAAAAAAGACTAACTAGTAACCATAGATGAATGTTGAATTATCATGGTACATGCTCGAGTTTTTGAGGAAGAGAGAGTAAAAAATGGAGTTAGATAGAAAAATTGAGCTACATCAGTATGAGGTGACTAAATTAGGTGAGATTTTATTACATTAATGATTTTAGAGAAAATTGTTAATTACATCCTTTTAAAAACCACTTTTTGAAAATAAAGCCTTATAATTTTTTTTTTGTAAATTACACCCATAATATTACTTCTGATCATAAATTACAGTCAAAATATTAACTCCGACGGAAAATTAATAACAATTTGAATTTTTGGTACTTAAGTTCATTTTTTATGACAAAAATACCCTTACCTTCATCTTATATATTCTCTTATGTTCATCCAACTCAGATTTTACAACTTTATTTCTCACTAATTCTTCATTCATTCAACAATTTTCCCTAATCTACTTTTACTTTATTCAATTTAATTGAATTCAAATTCTATTATTTCCACTGTATCTTAAAATTAATTAGTGTCCTTCATCATCAATTTTCCCCCAAATTAAAAATAGTTAGGGATCTTTAATTTTCCCCAACTTAAAATAATTAGGGCTCTTCAATTTTTCTCAAATTGAAACCCTAAAATTCGATTCAATCAATTGAAAACAACAAGCTGATTTACATTGTATCTCAAAATAATTAATTTTCATCATTAATTCTCCCCCAATTGAAAATAATTAGGGTTCTTCAATTTTTCCAAATTGAAAACAATTAGGGTTCTTCAATTTTCCCCAAATTGAAACCCTAAAATTCGATTAAATCAATTGAAAAATGAAAATTGTGGACAATATCAGATTTGCATTAAAACCACCACCAACAACAAATTAAACATAAATTTAAGAGAAATCCAAATGTACGATTTCAGTAAGATTTGAGATAATTTGGGGGAAATGTTAGATGAAGATGAAAGAGGTAAATGAAAAAATCTGGGT
The DNA here is from genome assembly GCA_029255685.2 of Silene conica. Taxonomy (NCBI): domain Eukaryota; kingdom Viridiplantae; phylum Streptophyta; class Magnoliopsida; order Caryophyllales; family Caryophyllaceae; genus Silene; species Silene conica. The sequence continues at coordinate 23,817,179 of CM055317.2, read as the reverse complement.
AATTAAAGAATTAGGCAAGGGTATATCGGTCAATTTTTGATAAAGTTGACCCGAAACGGTATCGTGGTGCAATTTTCAAAGAAAAGTGATATTATGGATGTAATTTTCAAAAAAAAAATTATAAGGCTGTAATTTTCAAAAAGTGGTTTTTAAAAGGCTGTAATCAACAATTTATTATATTTTCCGTCATTATGTTGGTAGGTTTCCGTGCGTAAATATGTCGGAAAATTAGAATTGGGTTGATTTGCACATAAACTAAAACATATGGGACTAATTTGCACATGTTGAAACTTATGGGGGCAAATTGCACATAACATCAAACATATGGGGGCAATTTGCTACTTTCGCCCATACTAAGTTCCTATTCCTTTGAACTTAATTTTAACTCATTTCAGTTTAGTTCACCTCCATTAAATTCAGTTTAGTTTTTTTTCCGTACAAATTAACTTTTATTTCAGTCCAGCTCAACCCAGCTTAGCCTGATTTTTCAATTCAGTCCAAAAAATTTCAGTAAAAAAAATCATAAATACCTAATATTTATAAAGGAAAGTATTTTACTATATTAACGGGTTTTAGTTGCATGTAGTGGTGGTAGTAGTATTAGTACTGCTATTAATTAAGTGAAATTAAATCAAGTTAAACTTTCTTTAATTTAGGAAAGTTAAGCTTTTATAAATTAAGTTCAGAAAAATTAAGCTCATCTCATATAAGTTAAGTTCAACAAATTAAGTTGAGTAAAACTAAGTTTAGAAAAGTTTAGCGAAATAAGTTTAGTTTAGCAAAATTAAGTCCAGTTCATATAAGTTAAGTTAAGTTCAATGACTTTAATTCCAAAAGAACATGTCTAAATTCAGTTTTGTTCAACGGATTAATAAGTTCGATTCAGACAATTTTAGTTCAAAAAGAAAACAACCTAAATTAGCAAGTTGTTTTAGTTTATTCGATGATACTCCAAAATCAAACTCTAATAGCTACTGTAGTATTGAAGAAAGAACATGTAAATAAACATTGCCATAATGCCTAAAGGGTTTAGACTAATTACAGGTCATGTAAATGAGAGTTGGATGTATACAATCTTACTTCTAAATCAAGAACACATACTAAGACCAAAAAAAGTATAAATACTTTCTGGTTTGATGAGACAACTGAAATATGATATAAATTCATGTTCAACATTTAACATTATGCTCCACATTGTGGAACTTTTCAATTCTGCAGGTATATTTTACTACGCAGTAACGGTTGGCTTGGTAATTTCAGATGAAAGTGCTTTATTTATTCACGCAAGGCTGTAATTGGAAGTAACATATGTGTGAAGAGGAGTTAATAATGGCTAGCAGAAAATGAAAATCAAGATCATATATAGTATGTAGAGAGTTGTAGTTGGTCTTAAGGTAAGAAGGTTGTAATGGTGTCATTAATTGTACATCTATTTGGCATATAATATCAGTTTGATATCATATGGATTTTTGGTTATTATAATCCGATTTATTATTGGGTTGTTTTCTAACTATTAGGATGCAACGAGATTTGATAATCCGTATAAGGTTATACTATTGAATGAATAACAAAGAGAACGATTATTTATCACAATATACTCTCATGCATATGCTTAACAACATCACAAAACAAATTTATTCTATCGTACCGAGTCAGTTTTTTTATTAAAAATATTACACCGTGCACTTGTCGATTATGTTCCACAATTTCTAAAATGACTTTAAAACCTTAAAGCTTGGAAACAAATGCGTATGTATTAGCTTGATTGGGTAGGTCAAATGGGTAGATTTAGTGGCAGTACAAAATGGATTAATTGTCAATCGACCTGTAAGTATTAGAATATGAAACGTCCGTCCTAATCAATGGTCTACTACACCTGAGTTACAAGATTATCGAAATCGATCTACTCCTATATATACATAGATCCATGTATTAAGATTCATAAATAGCATATAGTACAAGTAAATAGGTAATAAGGGAAAAGTAAGAGGGGGTAAAATATAACAAAACAAAGAGAATGAAAACCTTGAGTTAGAGTACTCGTAGAGTTTGGAAGTGCTGGAAAAGATGAGAACACCAACATGAGCATCACAAAGAATAGCAAGCTCCTTTGCCTTCTTCAGCAACCCTTTTCGCCTCTTCGAAAAGGTCACTTGCCTACTCGTCGTGTTACCGATCCTCTCTATTACGATCTTTCCTCGCCCCATACCGCCCTTTACTCCCTTCCTTTTTCTGCGTCCTATTCACTGCTGCAAATCACTACCACATACTCCTCATCATCACAACAACAACAGAACTACTTTTACCATTTTCAATTTTTTTTATAAAAAATGCGTATTCTAATTGATCTGGATTTACATTACTAATTTTTGTTAATGATTGTTGGTTGGAAATTGATTGTGTGCCCTAAGGATGGACTTTAGCTTGATGGGTTTGAACTTGGAAGAGGAAAAGGAATAAAGTACATAGTACTTTGAAGTTAGCAGCTTTCTTCACAAGCCAATAGAGCTTCATGATGCTCATTATTTATATACGGGAGTATATAATAAACCCTAGCTTACTACTGTACAATAGTATAAGTTTGAGCACAAATTATACAATAAAATTGTTCTATGCTCACTCACTTTTTAGCAGCCAATGCACTATAATACTATATATCACAAAATGGTTCATTTTTGTTTGTCACAGCACAGAGGTCATATACAATAATTACGCGATTAAAATAGAAGTTTTTCTTAAAGAAATTTTTTGATTAATTAGCGTTAAATAGAAAAATAATTAGGTAATTAATATTTATTTGAAACTATTTGGGTCGATCGTCTCCACGTCAATCACTTTTTATTTTTGTCTCATTTTTACATGAAATTGCTAAGAAACCTAGCGGCTTTATCAAAATGTAATCGTCCAAATATTTGTATCAGTTTTAAATAAAAAAAAAACAGAGAGAGAAGTAAGCCGCTGAATTTCTCACCGACTTCCAATAATTTCCAAAAAATTTCAACAAATTTACATGATACTCTAGAATATGACAATACTAATATGGTAAGCCGCTAAGATATTTAGCGGCTTTGCCTTTTATATATATATATAACCTTAGTGAAACCGCTAGGTTTCTTAGCAGTTTCATGTAAAAATTGGATAAAAATAAAAATGGATGACGTGAACAACATAGACCCAATAGTCTCAAATGAACATTAATTACCTAATTATTTAGCTAATAAACGCCTAATTTACCAAAAATTTCTCCAACGTATGAAAATGTGAAATAACTATTTTGATATTATTGCGTAAATTAATTATACTCAACTCAAGGGGTAATTAAAGAAAATGTCTCACCTCTAGTCCTGTTAGAATATAAAACGAATCAAGAAATTTCAACCATTGGCTTAAACTTTTGGTTGAGTTGGTTTCTTGACATGGTGTCAGAGCCACCTTACCAAAGGTCATGGGTTCCCCCTCCATTCTAAAGTGGATAATCTGAACAGGCAAGGAAATCCCGCCTGCACCCACACTTCAAGCCCAAAAAGAAAAAAGGGCCTTTGTGTGGGCCTTCGTGTGAGGGTAAGTGTTAGAATATAAAACGAATCAAGGAACTCCAACCATTGGCTTAAGCTTTTGGTTGAGTTGGTTTCTTGACAAGTCCCCTTCAACTTTTTTTTTTTAATTTGTTTTCTCACTTATACCGTTAATCTATTTCATTTTCTCATTGCTCACAAATTGCTTCAGTGCTTGAATGGTACAGGTACAACAATAACATTAACCCAATGTTTAGATGATCCTCATAAATAAACCATTTTAAAAATAATGCAGCAAAAGACCGCTACTTTAGCATATAAAAAAGTACATCCACTTTAATGAGCCATTTTAATTTATTCCATCGTACTTCAAAATGATAGAATAATAAGTATCTACCTCCATTGAAAATATGGTAATGATGCGTGGATTAAATAATGATGATAAGTATGAAACGTACAACAAAAAGGAGTCAATCGTGGAGGAGGAGGCCAGCATAAGCCATAGTAGAACTTTCATTACGAACCGTTTTGGTCTTTAAATGGGTGATTGCCTGCAAAGCATTGAACATCAAAGCCGAACGATAATAACTCTTTCAATAGTTCTCTACAATACAGAATGACGACACATATATAATGTTAACCACTTCCAGATAATCCGATCCCAACTCCCAACAATTAGTAAAAGTCCTTAAACAAGAATAATTACGTTAAATATTAGCATTTGATACAAATTCCTTACTAATCGGAATTTTGGTGATTGATACAAGTGCTTCCTTATATTTGATTAGGTGAAATGGCAGCACGTAATACTATATGTATATAATCCCTCCGTCTCAATTATTATTGTATAAACACCACCTATTCTAATTTTGAGTTTTTTTAATAATATACCCCGTGAAAGTAAAATTTAAGCATAAGAGACTTCCGCTTATTTTATATAATGGTTGCATCGGATTCCTTTTAATTTAATAGGCAGGAAAAGTTTAAAACTATTAACAATCATATGAACCTACATATAAGTGGCACTTTTGTTATCGTGTTGATCACGTAGCAAAGAAAACGCATATAATTCGTGTGGCACTTTTGTTTTATGTGCTTCGCCTGATTTTACACTCTCGGTTTTGCTAATTATTCTAAGTTAGAGAACAGCTTGTATATTGTAAAAATATAAAAGGATGCTTTAAGAACAGCCTTAATATATCACGGGAAATCAAATCCATGAAAACATAAATCTAAGTGGTAAAAATTTGTGTTTTTTTTTCCATGATGAGGGGTTGAATCCCAATTTGCAACCTTTAATAAGTTGTATAGTTAGTTTTGTAATTAAGATGATGCTTATTTTATTTTATTTAAATTTAAATTTGAACTATCTCAATTTACATATGATTGATTGTGAGGGGGTTATTAAAAAGAGAAAATTACATATTTGGATTTAAATGTGAAATACAAAAACATATTTTTACTCTTTTAGTCGGCTTACAAAGTATCTATTTAACTTTCTTAAAGAAGCATATCAGATATGTAACCTCGATCTTGGAGTGCTTTGTTTATCGATTTACCGACGAAGCCGTTTTTAGCTTAATTTATGATGTACATCATAAATATAGCAAAATAACAAATTTGTGAAAAAACATAAACAAACATTTATAATTCTAAAATTAGGCACATTAAATTGTAGATTACAAAATATTCAAGAATAATATTAACATTTATTAAAATATATGACCATAAAATTCAAATTAAAACTTATATCTATATTACTTGATCATGAAAAATAATGTAAAAGGAATAAAACATATAAATGTTATGCTTATAGCTTATTCGCGATAAAAAAAATTATTTTATATATAAGTTAAAGATGGACGTCAACAAAAAATAAATACACGAGTCAAGTAGAACAAGTCCGCAAATTCGCGGATACAAAACTAGTTATTTATAAAAAGTTTTCTTAATATATACAATAGTAAATAAATAAAAAAAAAACCATGATAAAATAAAGTGTTATTTCATAGAAATAATCCAACCTATTCCTCATCTTATCATATTAATCCCTACTAACGATTAACTGAGAAAAATTCAACTTATAACCTCAATTATCTTTAATTGAACTTTGTCTATTTTTAAACTCTTATTATCGGTAACAAGCACGTCACCTTGACTTACTTTTTGTTTTCCTTCTTCCTGTACAAAAATTAAGTGAAGGTGACGTGCTAGCCTATCGATGATAAGAGTTTAAAAATAGTGAAAGTTCAATGAAAGATAAATAGAGTTATAGATTGAATTTTTCTTAGTTAATCGTTAGTATGAATTAATATGAAAAAATGAGACATAAGAATATAAGATGAATTATTCACATGAAATAAACCTGAAATAAAATAAAATAAAATAAATAAATAAATAATAAAACAATGAAGAGAGGCGAAAGAGTGAAGATATGTTCACATGGCATACATGATGTACATGTCGGGGTTGTAAAGCCATACTGACTAAAGTAGCCTTGTAATTAGCACTAATTAAGTAAAGAATTTGATTTAATTAGTGGTAAATCGGCAAATGCATACTAATGGTTGGAGACACTAATCATAAAGACTTGCTATCCATGTCCCTAATACTCTCTTGTGATTGGTGGAAGACCACGTGGATTTGAGTTTAATTGGTGGGTTATGTCTTTAAGGAGAAGTCATTAGTTTAAGTACAAAGGTAATTAGGGTTCCAAGTAAGCAGAAGCCATGTAAGCCAGGTGTCAATCATCAGCAAATGATATGTTGCAGTGTTCGATACAAAGACAATCTGCTTGTATTTTTTAAATTTCCAAGAATAGAAATGTCTGCTATTAATTGCGTTCAACGCAGTATATTTTAGTTTACCTCTTTAGATGTGAAAATCTCAACAGTAGTATTTATTGGGTGAATAAATGAGAGTGTGTGTGATGCAGTCTCTATGCAACTACGCACGCATGCACATGCCTTACCAGATTTCTGTATTTGCTGCCTTCTCAATCTCCATTTAAGTCTTTCGAAATTTGACTACATTTTAAATCCTAAAACGGGCCACTACTTTATGCTAATAAAAAGAAAATATTTAGTACTATTTCGTAGACAATTTAGCATCAGTAGGACCATCGTTACATTCGATGTATTACTACCAATTTTTTAGACCTCCCATTTTAGAAAACTCAACCCAATACTCCCACAAATCCTACCTCATATACCCATAAACCCTAACCCTTACCTCATGTCCTCAGTTCCCCTCTCTCTACCCCCTCTCTCTCGCTCTTCCTCCTCATCTTCCCCAAATTGAAACCCGATCTGGATATTCCACTACTACAGAATCGGGCAATAACAACGACCCTTCAACAACGCTTATTCACAAAAATTAGTAAAATCTGTTTTTGAATGGATTACGAGGTTGCCGCGGAATTTTATTAAAACTAATAACAACGGTTGTATTTTTACGACCGTTGTTATTAGTCTTAACAACGGGTAAGACTCTAAGCACCGTTGTTAATAGTTAAACTAATAACAACAGGTTACTCTGTAATACGTTATAGACATTGTTATTAATTTGGCGCAAAAGTAATAACAACGGTTGTTACAAAACCCGTTGTTATACGTTATAGCCATTGTTATTAATTTGGCGCAAAAGTAATAACAACGGTTGTTACAAAACCCGTTGTTATACGTTATAGCCATTGTTATTAATTTGGCGCAAAAGTAATAACAACGGTTGTTACAAAACCCGTTGTTACAAAATCAGTAAAGTAATAACAACGGTTTTGTTGTTAATAATCGTTGTTAAAAAATTATACTATTTTAATGTAATAACAACGGTTCTCAACATGCAACCAAAAGCTAAAGAAACCTTAATATGCAGAAGACATTGCACAAAACAGAAGACATGACACAAAACAGAAGACATTGCACAAAACAAGTACAAAAGACATTAACATTGCAATCAGAAGAATGATTTATGTGTCACATTTAGTATTAATAAACCTTTTACATTTAATATTAATAAACCTTGTACACTACAGCAGTTATGGGAAATCCTAGAATTAATGGAAATGCAACCCTGTTGATGCTCAACAGAATGAAGGTGATATATATTAAACCTTATACATTGCAGCATTTATGGGAAATCAGATGTAAAATAAACAGGGACAATCCCGGTTTTGCGTAAAAACATCTTCTCAAGTTGCCATCAATGACGCCACTCTGGGTGATTCTCATCATATTGAGTAATCACTGACTGAATATATGCAAGGACTTGCCTTGCATGTGGGGATAATACTGGAAGACCGTGACGTAACATATCCAAGCGGCGAGTATCAGGCCGTCAAGGGTATGAATCTGATGAAGATGAAGCTTGGTTTACTAACCGGACTGCTTCACGCCTCTTGAGGAAGTAATCACGTTGATGTTCGAGGGATGCTTTCATCAACGAGTTATCGGCTACAGAGCCTGCGATATGCGACTCAAGTTCTGCTATTTGCTCTGAAAGCCATCCTTCGTCGTTCATAAGAAATGGGTTCATTGCCATTATTTATTTTTTTCTGGTTTGATAAAAACTGGGTTGATAAAAATGGGTTTTAGGGGAATGATTTAATCAATGAGATATTGTGATTTGTTATGTAACATCCCATAGTTGCGTAAATCGTATTTTAATAGAATTAAAGTGATTTCGGAATTTAATATATTTTATTTAATTCGTAAACTATATTTTTATGAAAATAACCCATAAATTCCGACTTAAAATCTAATAAGCTTAAGTTGTAAAAATAATCACTTGGCAATTCGTTTCATCAAATTCCGAGTCATTCACTTAAATCCGGACTCACTTAGCTAAACCGACTCAAATAAGACCCAAATAAGTAGTAAGGAAACCTTCCCTTCTATTTCCTAACATTTCCTCATCCTTGTTCTTCAAGGAAAAACAAAATCAGAATACTCCATCATCTCCATTGTTACATTTCACGATTTCACTAAAACTCCGATCCCGACTTCATTTCTCCTCCGTTTGAAGCAAGGTTTATTCCTACGTGTTCCTCTCCTCGAACCCGTTCTTTCTATCTCTTTAGATTTTCAATTTGTTCAATTCGATTTTTGGGGCTGTTTTGAGATTAATTCGAAAATAGTCTTTAATTGTCATTTTTATGTTGTTTTGAGGTGAGAATTTGGAGGACTTGGACAAGAATACTTGTATCATCGAAGGATCGTTGGAGGAAACCGCTTAAACATGTGACAATTATGAGAAAGACTCGACTTGTTATTTTCATATAATGTGTGTTTATGTGTGTGATTTTGGGTACATTGAAGTTTAAGGATACATTGATGAAGTTATTATTAGAGTGATTTAAGAATGTTTTATGAAGTTTTTATAGTGATTACAATGGTTTTTGGATGAGTTTTGTATATCCGTCGCAGTTTGAGTTTTTGAGCAATTGATGAATCTTGTGTTGATTTCTTGTTAGATTATGTTTAAGATGAAATAAGAATACCACTTGGGATTACAATGGGTTATTATGTGCTGATAGTATAGGATTTATGCTAGAAATCATGGTTTAGAAGTGCTTGTCGAAAAATAGAGTAAATTGGCGAATTGCAAGAAACACGCATGAGCGAACCTGGCCCGTGCTTGGGCGCAGGCTGCGCCTCACCATGCGCAGGCTGCGCAACCCCTTGCGCAGGCTGCGTAAAAAACGCTGTAACTTTCTGCTCGTTTAATTGTTTTTTGGGATGTTTTGGGGGCTTGTTTCCCAATTGTTTTAGGATGTTTTAAGTGATGTTCGGTGGTATATATACTCGGTTTTAAATGTATATTGGAGTTAGGTAAATGGTTATAAGAAGCATGATTATCCGTCTTAAGTCGATTAGCCCATAAGGAATTGATTACGGAAATTGTTGTATGAAGATAATTAACCTTTGGGGTTTTTTTTGTTGAGAGTCTTAGCATGTTTTAACTATGTTTTAAGGCCCATATACTTAGTTGAGATGTCTAATTTAATTAGATGAAGTTAGTTAAAGTGATTAGCTCTTATCTTAAGTAAGCTATCATTAAGCAATTAATTAGTATCACTTGTGCAATTGAGTAATTAGCTATAATGACTTATGAACATGTTAATCAGAAGTCTTAGTAGTTAAATATGTTGTTGATGCTTGTCTTAGTTCATTTAACCAAATTAGAATGTATCTACCTATAGTAATTGAACCTAGCTAATTAATCTATAATAAAGGCTAGATTTGTTAAGTACGAGTCTTATGAGTATAATGAGTTTTATCAAGTAATGTCTTTTAATATAGAATTTAGATTAAGTATAGGTAACTTGTGTGTTATATACATTGGATGTAAATTTGTAATGATGCGTATTAAGGTATGCCTTAAGTTGGCCTCTGAGCTTAATACGTGAACTATTTGTCATATATGGGGGTATGCGTTGAGATGTCGCCTCTGAGCCCTATATGTGTATGTTTGTCGTGTTTGGGACATGCGTTGAGATGTCGCCTCTGAGCCCAGACATGTTTTATGTGATCGCGTCGGAATATGCCTTAAGTTGGCCTCTGAGTCTGACGAGTAGAGCAATTGTACAACAGGGTAGCTAGGGTGTTGATACCTTGCCCGAAGTACATATGTTGATGTTAGTCCATGCGTTAAGATGTCGCCTTTGAGTCTAGTGTCTTGTGATGTAGTAAAGGAATATGCCTTGAGTTGGCCTCTGAGTCCCTTACTTATTGAGTGAACTTGGATGCTAGTCTATGCCTTAAGTTTGCCTCTGAGTCTAGTGTCTTGTTGATTAGCATTGGTCTATGCATTAAGTTGGCCTCTGAGTCCTTGCTTGTGAATGTGAACTTGGTATCTAGGTTATGCGTTAAGATGTCGCCTCTGAACCTTTATACTTGCTGAATATTTGGTATCTAGGTTATGCGTTGAGATGTCGCCTATGAAACTTTATACTTGTTGATTTGTGTTGGTTATGTCTTAAGTTGACCGATGAACCTTCATAGTTAGTGAATGTGAATTTATGATATATATATGGGTTATGTCTTAAGTTGACCTTTGAACCTTCATTGATGATGAAAGTGATAGTGAAAGTACGTGCATGCTTATATGAGTGATATATATGAGCGAGACATGTTATATTTGAGGATAGTGAATACAAGATGATGATTATTGATGATTATACTTCATATATTGTGGCTATGATTGGAGTATGCAGTTTTGAGGATTTTCTCATATTCATATGTTGTGTGTTTGTGGCAACAAGTGGCTAGGAGCATCTCTAATCACTCCCCACTGACTGTGGCGCACATGTTTCATGTGTGTAGGTTTGACGGGTGTTGCAGGGGGTTCACTGAGGCTAGCGAGCAATGATCCGTCATCGAGTTCACTTACCCGATTCGTTAGCTAGACTTATATTTTCGATACAGTTTGTTACCCGTTGGAATATCCTATCCTGGGTTGTGTTTTTATTTATTACTTAGTATTTAATTATGTTTCAGTTCATTCCGTATTTTAGATTGTAGTATTACGCTTCGCATGTTTAGTTATGCTAAAAAGTTTAAATTCCGCGTATTTTGGCATATTTGTTTGTTTATTATTTCCGATGCCGCGAGGGGTTTTAAATGTTATTAATAGGGGAGTTCCACATTTATAGGCAACCAAGTTAATACACAGTAAAAACAAATTGAGCGGGAAAATAAGTAACTTTTACCGCCAGTTCTTAAGACAGTTATAACCTGTATGTAACACTCCATGAGTTATTTGTCCCACATCGGTAGAATGAGAGGATTGTGATATATTTATAATAGCTTCCACCCACCACTTAGTAACAAAGCCTTGTGCTTTTGGGCTTAAGTGATGACAAATAATGGGCCCAAAAGTGTGCACCCATCTTATTGGATTTGGGTTACGACAGTGATGGGTCGAGTTGTTACAAATGGTATCGATCAGAGCGACCCTGCGACCGTTTGGTGCCCTGTGGTCGGGAGTACCCGGGTAACACACCTAGCGGGGGAGGATTCTGGCCTTGGATGAGTGGTTGCGGTCAGGTTTAAGGCACAACGAGGGCGTTGTGTTCTTAAAGTGGGGGAGTTTGTAACACTCCATGAGTTATTTGTCCCACATCGGTAGAATGAGAGGATTGTGATATATTTAGAGGGACGTACTTTTTCACATACGGATTTTTTTGTTTCACATGCGATTTCTACTATAATACCCTCGTTATTTTTTATCAACTCACCCAATTTGTTTTTTTCTCCATTCCTTAGTCTCCCTTCACCGGTCACCAAGTTAATAACACCAACCGTTTACCACCTCCGTTCACCAACTCCGGCTAATATTATCGCCGACGAACTAGATACTGACCGACTTCGGTCATAGACCATCGCACCACTCCGACTACCCTAGCGTACCCGCATTTTCTTTCGTAGATCTGGTCGATAATACACCTCTGGGTCGACTAATACACCCTTGGTTGGACAGGGACGGTGGCGGGTTCTCGGTCGTCTTCTTGGTATGGCTAGAATAAGGTAGTTGTCCGGTCACCATTGGTTGTTATTTTCTGTTATCATGTTTCCCTGCGCGTGTGAAGCTTTGATAGACAAAGAAAGACAAGACGCGAGATTGCCGCCTATAATTCTCCAGGTCATACAAGAAGAGGACAACTGCATCCTCTTTTCCTTTTTTTTTTATATTAATTAGTTTTTTATTTTGTCAATAATTGTAATTTGTTTATTATTTTTATTTTTTTAGTTCTTTTTATTCATTAGTAATTTAATTTGATTTTTTATCAATTAACTATAATACTTTATTTATTTATTTATTTGAAATTATAGGATGATAAATATTATTTCACTAATTGGAGGATTGTAATTTGTAATCAATTGTTTAAGTTTTTAGAATAATTAATAATTAGAATAGATTCAATATTAAGCAAGATGATTCGATGAATACAAGAGAGTTGTTTTGATTAGGTATAGGTAAAAGGCTAGTTTGTGGAAATTTTATGAAAAAAATGTATGGGAAAGAGTAAAATCCGTATGTGAAAAAGTAATTTCGTATTTATAATAGCTTCCACCCACCACTTAGTAGCAAGGCCTTGTGCTTTTGGGCTTAAGTGAGGACAAATAATTTTGGGCTTAAATGAGGACAAATAATGGGCCCAAAAGTGTGCATCCATCTTATTGGGTTTGTGTTACGACAGTGGTGGGTCGGGTTGTTACATGTAACAACGGTTTTGAAGAACATAACCGTTGTTATAACTTTCAACTTAGACTTTCACCAACGAGTTTTGAGCACCTACCCGTTGTTATAAATTTAATCTTAGACTTTAACAACGGGTTTTGAGCACAAACCGCCGATTTATTTGCATGATTTCGAGACACTCATATAACGTCATTTTTACACTCATTTTTTTACGTAATTTTAACGTCATATTTTAACTTCCATGTTCATATGTATAAAGACTCGAAAAATCCCAACAGTTTAACTTCCATCTTTACAGTTTTCCACTTTTCATCACAAAAACTATAAAGACTCGAAAAATCCCAATCCCTTCCCCTTCCACAAAGACTATTTTCATCACAAAAAATATAGATGTTTATGTTAGGAATCAACTTGTTGATCTTTAAAACAAATATGAAACACACATTGCTCGTCTCCATGCCAGTGAGGTGTCTGTGGTTAACACCTTAGATTGAGTTATGGAGACTCGAAAAAAAGCCACTCCTGGTGGCGTCAACTTCGAGTTACTGGACGAGGCTATTGAGTCTACGTTTAAGGTGCTTGAAGAAGCTAGGGCATTGAAGAAGCATTTTGAATATAAGGTGACTGATTTGGAGAAAATAATTAGGGGAAGACGAAGTTCTATCTTGTATTTAAATTATGGAAGATATCAACCGTTTTATGATTGATATCATTTTTGTAATTAAATTATGGAAGATATATATATATATATATATATATATATATATATATATATATATATATATATATATATATATATATATATATATATTGTAGGAAATAATTTCTTAAATTACTTATAAAAGTATTAATTATATTAATACTGCCAAGGATTATATCAAAAAAGATTCAATAAAACCTCAATTGCAAGAATTAAACAGTCAAGAATATAGAAATAACCTTTAGTCCTATATGAGATCGGCCTAAGAACAACCTAGTATAAACCCAAACTTCAAGGTAGAAGTTCTCCTTAGATTGCACCCAAGATGACTGAAAAAGATCCCTTCAAAGCTCCTCCTAAATTACTATTAATTATTTTAGAGGATTTGTTTTGGGATTTTAAGATGATAAACTGATCAAAGAGAACAAGAGAGAAAACAACTTCTTTTTTCCGTCCCTTGTACCACACGGCCGAATCCCTACCTATAGGGTTTTGGTTTGTGTTGGTATTGTACTTCTATTCGGAAACCTCCTTATATTATAAAATTCTAAGTCAGTTTCCTTATTCCGAATTTCCTTAAAATATCATACATATTTTAATAATTTTCGGTGTACAATTATAATTCCCGGAGAACATTAATTAATTGTCTTATAATTAATTAATCCAATTATATTATTCTAAAATGTCATATATTAAAATATAACTAGTGTAACACCCGTGAAAATTCACGGGTTGTTCAATTCAATTTTTATAGAGAAAGATCAATTAAATTGTTAAATATGCTAATAACGGATGTGGTGTATAGGTAAATGCTTTAATAAAAATAAATAAAAAAGTCTATATATAATAAGATAAAAGTTTGTATTTTCAAATACGAAGTACTATAGAGTAGAATATAAAACTGGAAAGTTTAAGAGAAATTCATAATTTCTCAAAAATCTCCTTGTAAACAACATTACTTGTTATAGTAGACATGCTCACATGCCTTTGTCGTCATCTAAAATAAGGACTTTTATGCCATCCTTCTTTGTAACCCGAGAGATAGCAACGTACAACTATCCATGGGTGAAGACTGGTCTAGGAAGATAAAGACCAACACGGGATAGAGATTCCCTTGACTCTTCTTAATAGTTAGTGCAAAACAAACTGCTAAAGGAAATTGCCTCCTTTCGAACTTAATCTGAAAGATGGACTACCTAAAAGATTATCAATTATAAATCACACCTTAAAACAATGAAAGAGTCAAAGTCTAATATAGATGAACACGAAAATTGAGTAGAAATAATTAAAAACAAAAACTAAATACAAAAACAACAATAAAATCATTTGTTAATTGCTCTCTAGAGTTGTGATGCTTTAATGGTTTAGAAGTGCGTGCTCATCGTGTTTTCGACAAACATTCTAAATTTGTAATCATGTGGTAATTATTATTTTGGCAATCCTCTAAATTAAATTCCAAGTAATTTTGATAAAATGTAAATACCAAGTATAATTGTTTTATAATTACAATTTTTTCAAAATTTGATTTTTGTATAGTAATTGCATTAATAGTGCAAGCTGATTTGTTGTTGTATTATAATTGTACAATTTTGAGTGATAAACATTAAAGTGATCTAATTAAATTGATAGTATGAACGTCATATATTTACTCTTTCACATACATTTTTTCATAAAATTTCCATATGTTACCCTTTACGCTAAACATAAACCTTATTTCTTAAACATAGACAAAACAATTTTTATATATGCATCTTTGCCCTAATATTGAATCAATTACTCTAAAAATTTACATAATAAATTACAACTCTCCAATTATTGAAGTAATATTGTTTATGTTGGAGTAATGTCTTCCACAATATGTGCATTTACTTTATAAATCCTGTAGGAAATGTTTGGGAATTTATTTATTTATTTATCAGCTGGTCATCGTATATCAGTAATGATTGGCTGACTAGAGTTTGACATTACTGTCGTGTAAACGGCGGTGATCAGCTGATCCCTTTAGGTCACACCTGTAGGACGAGGCCCAAAATTGTATTAGGATTAATTATTTATACGAAATAATTATTCTACTAATATTGACTTTATTAGTCAAGATAGTATATTATTTGATGACGGGTTACGAACTCGGAATAAAATAAGTTTTAATTATTTAAATATATGATATTAAATAATAAGTTTCTTTTATAAATTGTTAATTAGTTAAGAATTTATTTGATATGTGTATTAAATATAAAGGGGAATCAATTAGCTATTTAGTTTTACAATGAGTTGTAAAATTAGCTAGTGGACTTAATATTTGCACAATGTATGAAAATAAAATAGTTTTATAATCACTTAATAGTTGAGTAATTATGAGTTGTTAATTGAATTATTAAAATTTAAATCAATTAAATTAATATTTAATTATGTAAGATAATTAAATATAAGACTTATAAGCATTTGTGGGGGCAAATGTCGAAAATCGGAACTAAGCAAAATTAGGCAATATTGGACCAATTTTTGTAGACACAACAAGTGTCCACCTAAGGGTCAATTATGCCTAATATTTGTCCTCCAATTTTGCCTATAAATACCCCTAAATTCCATAACATTATTAGGTTGAAAAATTAGAAGAAATTGTTGGTCTTTTAAGTCCATGTTGGATGGTTTCATCAACAACAAAAGACCAATTTTATCTTCTTATTTTCTTCATCCTTATTACATAAAACACATATTTTTACTAGTAATATTATTGTAATAATATTAGTTATCATATCAAATATATATTATTAATACTAGTATTATCTAGTTAATTATACTAGTGTTGTTTTTTGGCTAGTCTTGGGTGCTACCTTTGGAGGTTGTTTATTATAACAACTTTGTGGAGGATCATCCTTATAATACAAGCACAAAAACTACAATAAGGAAGGAGTCCTTGTTGTGGTGCCCAAAAAGAAAAGAAAAATAACCATTAGCTAAGTATGGTTTTATTACCTTTAACTTTATTTAGACAAAGTTTTACATATTTTTTTTTCCATGCATGTAGATTTAGGTATAAAATAATTAAATTGTAATTACAAGTATCATAAGATGAGTATAAACTATACCTAAATAACTAACAATTGGTATCAGAGCTTGTTTAATACATGCATGTTGTTTTTAGACGATTTTACTAGTTTATACGATAAATTGTTAAAATTGATATTATGTAATTTTTATCACATAATATATTTATGCATGTTAATAATCTGCTGTAAGAGTTATATATGGGACATAAAAATAATATTTTAGATATTTTTTTTATGACTTAAATAGGCATAAAATTGACGTAAAATGCATTAAAAATTAACTATGAGTTAATTTAATTAGTTGCATGTTTATTTTATGCATATTTATTTTGAGATAACCACATACATGCCATTTTTATGAGAAAAATCAGAATGTTAAGTTAATATGATTAATTTATATGATTTATTGGTTTTTATATACGATAAAAATTGATAAATAATGGTTATTTTGTAAATAAATATTATTTTAATTAGTGAGCACAAAATTAATGAATTTTAGCTAATGATAATGATTTTATGATGATCATAATTTTATTTTAATTTTTTTCACATTTTATGGTTTAGTTTTGAATTAAATCGTAAAATGTACGGCTTATCAATAAAATTGTTAAAATTGTTTAAATGAGTTTTAAACTTTGTTAAAATTGCATACATGACATTTTTGGTTGTATGACCAGAATGTAAATGCCTTTTAAAATATTATAAACGTGAAAATTTTGATTAAATAAAATTTATACATTATGATTATGAATTATGATGGTGTTTTTGTCAATTTTTAAGTATAAATCCCATATTAATTCAAAACATAATTAGTGTAATTAATTTTTCCTAGTTAGACCAGAATATAATGTTGAGAATATCTTAAAATAAGTTTAAGAATTGATTGTGAATTTTTATTAGTAAAAATTTTGGCAATACTAGCTCAAAACGACCATAGTTAGCTAGTAAGACGATTTGGCATGTCATATTCATAATGCACGGTTGATTCTTTTAATATACTTTTATATTTATTGAATATGTAATTTACCTAATATGGCCATAGGTAGAAGTTGATATTTCTCGTAATGTAAGGGAATATCAATTTGGTTTGTATATTATTGCGATTTCGTATCGCCGTATTGTAACTAATTTTATAGTTTTTTTTATTTCTTTACAAAATTGTATAAATGAGAAAAGCTATGTAATTTGTAATTATATTAGTTAGTTTTGAAGACGGAGTTTCCATTTGGTGGTCACTTCGGAAAGGCGTTCCGAAACCATGAAGACAGAGACCTTTATGAAGATGCCAGGAGCCACAGGAGTTGGTTTCCAATTTGTAATAGTTTAGTTAATTAGATTAACTAGGTGGCCATATTAGGACTTATTTGCTTGCATATTTATGTGTTGCATTCATGCTAAATCGTCTTTACATGTTGTTGTTGTTGTTGTCAACTTAATTGTCTAGCATTCACCAATTTAGTTCACTTAAAAGTGATAGACAATTAAGTTGATAAGATCTCTCACCTAAATCTAAAATTGAGATATAGCTAGCCTTACCAAATAATAACACCTATGAATCCCTTCGTCATTAGAGGTAGGTTCGGATCACCGAGGTACTCTTTATTAACGTTGGGTAAGTAGGGTAATAAATGTTATTATGTGTGAAAATTGGTTGGACTTAACGAAATAAATATGGGTTGTATCGGTCCACCGTGCTTGTATTTATTTTGGGGCTAATAGATAGATTTTTTGAGAAAATTTGTCAACCAAGAGTTCTAATTGTAGAATCAATTAAAATAGTAACTCACCAAGATTATATAAATATAGGTTGAATCGGTCCACCGTGCTTATACTTATATAAAATTGGATCTTGGAATTATTTATATAATTCAGTGGGAGGTCATTATATAAATAGGAAAAATGTTTTAATATTAAAAATTGTTTTAAATGATAAATGTTAAATGTTCCTTTTATTTCCTTGTAGTAAGCACAAATGGCTTCGTCTAGTCAAACCGTGTCCATACCAAGAGACTCGCGGCTAAGTTCGTTCATGGATAAGTATGTTTTAAAGTCGGATGGCAGTAACTTTAAAGATTGAGAGGAACAATTACGATTAGCAGCAGCGGGTGATGGGAAGTTACGTTACCTAGTTGATCCTTCTCCCCCTACTCCTAGTTCAAGAGCCACTGCCGATGTAAGGGATAGTTTTTCAAGTTACCAAAAGGAATCTTTAGCACTTAAAAATGTTTTAATTTTTTCAATGGAACCCGCTTTACAACGGCAGTGTATCAAGTTCCGTGATGCACATGAAGTATTCTCGAGGCTTTCCACCATGTTTTCTCAAGCACCGAGAATAATTCAATATGATACCGCAATTCGGTTTTTTGAAGCCAATCTCAAAGAAGGTCAATCTGTGAGTTCTCACGTGCTTAAATTAATTGAACACGTGGAAACTCTAAGTGGTTTGGGATGTAACATCCCAGATGAACTTGTGGTAGACCGAGTACTCCACTCTCTTTCCCAAGTCAAAGTAAGGATTTACCCAGTTTCGGGTAAATTATAATATGACTAACATGAAGAAAAGTCTTCATGAGTTACATTCTCTACTTGTGCAAGCGGAGAAAGACATGGGAATGAGTGGGAGTTCTCGTAAGGATGTGCTAGCAATGAACTTGAAAGGGAAGAAGAGGAAGTTTAAGAGTGGTAGTGGTAAGAAACTTGGCAAGGTTGAAGGTAATGGTAAAGCAATTGCGAATTGTTCATCCAAATCTAAACCTGTCAAAGGAAACCCTCTTAAAGACACTTGTAATTATTGTAATAACAAGGGTCATTGGAAACGTAACTGTTCCAAATATTTGGAGGATCTCAAAGCTGGCATTGTGAAGCCAACAAGTAAATTCTCATCTGAATCTTTTATGATAGACATAAATTATGCTTCAAATACAACTTGGGTATTGGATACTGGTTGTGGATCTCATTTATGTAATCATTTGCAGGGACTAAGCAACATAAGAAAGCTGAATAAAGGAGATGTGGATCTTCGTATGGGAAACGGATCTAAAGTAGTCGCCGTATCAGTAGGAACATATGTACTTAATCTAGCGTCGGGTTAAATATTGTATTTAAATAACTGTTATTTTGTACCTACGTTATCTAAAAATATAATATCGGTATTTGTGCTAGACACAGAAGGGTTTAATTTTGTAATTAAAGACAAATGTTGCACTTTTTCCCTAGAAGGGATTGTATATAGTAAAGCTATTTCAATCAATGGTATTTATATTCTAGATATTTGCAATGACGTTTATCATATAGACAATAAAAGACTCAAAACAGGTGATTCCGATCAATCTTATTTATGGCATTGTCGATTAGGACATATAAACGAGAAGCGCATTAAAAGACTAGTATCGACTGGTATTATAAAACCGTTTGATTTTGAATCTTTTGGTATATGTGAATCTTGCCTTCTTGGCAAGATGACTCGTTCTCCATTCTTAGGCAAAGGAACTCGAGCTAGTGAGTTATTAGGATTAATACATACAGATGTTTGTGGTCCAATGTCCATCACAACTAGAGGAAATTTTGACTACTTTATTACTTTTACCGATGACATGAGTAGATTTGGATTTATCTACTTAATGAGGTATAAAAGTGAAGCTTTTGATAAGTTTAAAGAGTTTCAGAATGAAGTAGAAAATCAATTAAATAAGAAAATTAAAGCATTACGATCTGATCGTGGTGGTGAATATTTAAGTAATGAATTCAAAGATCACCTAAAAGACTATGGTATTGTATCTCAGTTAACTCCTCCAGGTACACCACAATTAAATGGTGTGGTAGAAAGGAGAAATCGAACTTTATTAGATATGGTTCGATCAATGATGAGTCAAACAGAATTACCTAAATCGTTTTGGGGTTTTGCAATTTTGTCTTCTATACGATCTTTAAATGTAAGTCCCACTAAAGCAATTGATAAAATTCCTTATGAAATATGGAAATGAAAAATTCCGAATTTGCGATACATGAAAATATGGGGTTGTGAAGCATATGTCAAGAACAAGTCTGACGATAAGCTTGAACCACGTTCTGAAAAATGTATATTTGTAGGATACCCAAAGGAAACATGTGGCTATTATTTCTACAACAATAACGAGAACAAAGTGTTCGTGGCTCGTGAAGCTGTCTTTCTAGAAAAGGAATTTATTTCTAAAAGACAAAGTGAGAGAAAATTTGAACTTGAAGAAGTTCAAGAGCCACAAACTGACATGACATCACAGGAAGATGTTCCTCTTACGTCTCAATCAGTTATTATTCCATCTGGACCTAGGAGGTTAGAGAGGGTTAGTCGCCAACCTAATCGATACCTTGGTATTATAGAAGGAGATGGTGAATATGAGGTTTTACTTTTAGAAAGTAATGAACCCAAAACCTACAAAGCAGTTATTCTGATTCAAAGCTATGGCTTGAGGCCATGCAATCCGAGATGGATTCCATGTATGATAATCAGGTATGGGACCTGGTTGATTTACCTCAAGATGTTAGACCTCTTCGGTGTAAATGGATATTCAAGATCAAAATAGGTATAGATGGACATCCAGATGTCTACAAAGCTAGATTGGTTGCAAAAGGTTTCACCCAAATTCATGGTTTACACTATGATGAAACTTTTGCACTAGTTGCTATGCTTAGATCTGTTCGGATAATGTTAGCGATTGCTGCATTTCATGATTATGAAATATGGCAAATGGATGTCAAAACCGCGTTCCTGAATGGATTTCTGGAAGAGGAAGTGTTCATGACACAACCTGAAGGTTTTGAGGATCCTAAAAATCCTAACAAAGTATGCAAGCTTAAGAGGTCAATTTATGGTCTTAAGCAAGCATCAAGGAGTTGGAATCATCGTTTTGATCATGTTATAAAACAGAATGGTTTTTCTCGAAGTGTTGAAGAGCCATGTTTATATATGAAATTCAGTGGGAGTAAAGTTGTTTTCTTACTTCTTTATGTGGATGACATATTACTCATTGGGAATGATTTAGATATGCTTACTTCTGTTAAGAAATGGTTAGGAAATCATTTTCAAATGAAAGATTTGGGAGAAGCTCAAAGCATCTTGGGTATCCGAATTTATAGGGATAGATCTAAAAGGATACTAGCATTGAGTCAAGAGACTTATATTGATAAAATTCTTGACCGATTCAATATGAAGAACTCCAAGAGAGGGTTTTTACCTATGGGTTGTGGGAACACTTTGAGTAAGTCATAGTGTCCTACTAAATCAGAGGATATTGAACGCATGAAAACGATCCCTTTTGCTTTCGCTGTTGGATCGATCATGTATGCTATGATGTGTTCTCGTCCTGACGTTGCATATGCTTTGAGTATGACCAGTCGCTATCAGAAAAATCCAGGTGAAAGTCATTGGATAGCTGTCAAGAATATCCTAAAGTACTTAAGAAGGACTAAGGATTCATTCTTAGTGTTTGGAGGAGAATCTGAGCTACGTATAAAAGGTTATACAGATGCTAGTTTCCAAACCGACAGGGATGATCTGAAATCTCAGCTGGATATGTCTTTGTGTTAAATGGAGGAGCGGTTTGTTGGAGGAGTTTTAAGGAGTCTGTGACTGCTGATTCTACAACGGAAGCTGAGTACATTGCAGCATCTGAAGCTGCAAAAGAAGTTGTTTGGATTAGATAATTTTTGGAAGGACTGAAAGTAGTATCGACTGCAGAGGATCCTATCGCCTTATATTGTGATAACATCGGGGCAATTTTTCCAGCAAAAGAGCCAAAATTTAGTAATAAATATAGACATTTACTTAGGAAATTTCATGTAATTAGAGATTTAATAGAAAGGAAAGAAATTACAGTTTGTAAGGTTGGGACAGCTGAGAACATAGCTGATCCTTTAACCAAGGCATTGTCTCAGGCGAAACATGAAAGTCATGTAGTTTCGATGGGATTAAAACGAATGCCAGAACTATTGTAAATTAAATATTGTATTAAATATATTTGACATTTATCGTAATACTTTGTTCCATCCAAATAGGTTGTAGCGACAATTTCGAACTTTATTAAAGTGAATTGGATTAACATTGTATTTTGGTCCCTAGTTACTTAATGAGGTGACATCTCGGAGTGACTAGATTGTAAGGCGATAGATGACAAGTTCGATTGTCATTTGGTCATAAAGATGATTGATCGATTACATAGGCAGATTATGATTTGTCGGATAGTGACCGTTTTTTTTGAAATCCTTCGTGTTGCTAGGTCGTAACAAGAATTTCTTATCATTCCTTCAAGTCAATTCTTTAGACTGATGACTATCTTTCTGAGTTAATATGGTTTTCCGGTGACTTTAGTTCTTGTTCTAGGTCGCACCGTAAAAGGAGGCCGATGAGCATCTACTGGGTTATTGTGATCTATATTAGACAAAGATGATAGGTCAACAAAATTGTCCTTTGTCATTTTTTTTATCTCAAGGCCACTCGAGGAGAGATCATTGTAAATGCGTGGCCACGCTCGGATAAGATTATCCGGTTAGACAGTGATTCTCCTGATCGAGAAAAACCACTTTTAATGTGATTACGTGCAAGTACGACCTGAAAGACATCTTGCATTGAGTGGGAGATATTATTGGACAAGAGAATTGGTAATGCACACTTGTGTCAGACAAGTGGGAAATTGTTGGAGAAATGTCTTCCACAATATGTGCATTTACTTTATAAATCTTGTAGGAAATGTTTAGGAATTTATTTATTTATTTATCAGCTGGTCATCGTATATCAGTAATGATTGGCTGACTAGAGTTTGACATTACTGTCGTGTAAACGGCGGTGATCAGCTGATCCCTTTAGGTCACATCTATAGGACGAGGCCCAAAATTGTATTAGGATTAATTATTTATACGAAATAATTATTCTACTAATATTGACTTTATTAGTCAAGATAGTATATTATTTGATGACGGGTTACGAACTCGGAATAAAATAATTTTTAATTATTTAAATATATGATATTAAATAATAAATTTCTTTTATAAATTGTTAATTAGTTAAAAATTTATTTGATATGTGTATTAAATATAAAGGGGAATCAATTAGCTATTTAGTTTTACAATGAGTTGTAAAATTAGCTAGTGGGCTTAATATTTGCACAATGTATGAAAATAAAATAGTTTTATAATCACTTAATAGTTGAGTAATTATGAGTTTTTAATTGAATTTTTAAAAGTTAAATCAATTAAATTAATATTTAATTATGTAAGACAATTAAATATAAGACTTATAAGCATTTGTGGGGGCAAATGTCGAAAATCGGAACTAACCAAAATTAGGCCATGTTGGACCAATTTTTGTAGACACAACAAGTGTCCACCTAAGGGTCAATTATGCCTAATATTTGTCCTCCAATTTTGCCTATAAATACCCCTAAATTCCATAACATTATTAGGTTGAAAAATTAGAAGAAATTGTTGGTCTTTTAAGTCCATGTTGGATGGTTTCATCAACAACAAAAGACCAATTTTATCTTCTTATTTTCTTCATCCTTATTACATAAAACACATATTTTTACTAGTAATATTATTGTAATAATATTAGTTATTATATCAAATATATATTATTAATACTAGTATTATCTAGTTAATTATACTAGTGTTGTTTTTTGGCTAGTCTTGGGTGCTACATTTGGAGGTTGTTTATTATAACAACTTTGTGGAGTATCATCCTTATAATACAAGCACAAGAACTACAATAAGGAAGGAGTCCTTGTTGTGGTGCCCAAAAAGAAAAGAAAAATAACTATTAGCTAAGTATGGTTTTATTACCTTTAACTTTATTTTGACAAAGTTTTACATATTTTTTTTTTCCATGCATGTAGATTTAGGTATAAAATAATTAAATTGTAA
Organism: Silene conica; assembly: GCA_029255685.2. Lineage (NCBI taxonomy): Eukaryota > Viridiplantae > Streptophyta > Magnoliopsida > Caryophyllales > Caryophyllaceae > Silene > Silene conica. Next base: position 23,792,820 of record CM055317.2, on the reverse strand, counting down.
TTACAAGTATCATAAGATGAGTATAAACTATACCTAAATAACTAACAGTTTATTAGCGACTATTAATACGTTTTATTGAAATTATTAAGTTTATATTTTACTGAAATTATATACATATATAGCGGTTAACTGTGGTGGTCGCCATCTTTGGGTCGTCGGCATCCGTCGAAGTTTGGCGTGATTGTTGATGACCGTGTTGCCTGCTTGTTGATGGTCGTGTTGTCGTGTGTTGTCGCTAGGTTGTTGCGTTACTGCGGTTTGCTACCAAAATCACGTTGGTTTGAATTTTGTTTTTTCTTTTTTCTTTTTTCTTTTTTGTTTTTGTTTTAGTTTTCTCTTTTTTAAATTTTTGTTTTTTTGTTTTTTTTTTTTTTTTTTTTTAGTTTTTATTTTTAAATTGATTTAAGTATAACGGAGTTGGTGACGGAGGGGCGGTGAACGGAGTTGGCGGCGGAGGGAGTGAATAGAGTAGTTGGTAACAAATCACTTGTGTTTAAGGGAATGAAGGAAGAGAGATAAAATTAATTGAGGGAATGATAAAAGAAATGAGAAGGACGGTGTGGTAAAAATCGTACGTGAAATAGTAAAATTCGTATGTGAAAAAACACGTCTAAGTTTTGAGAATTGTTACCTATATTAATTAATACGATTATATTAATTACGCACGGTTAATTATGTGGTTCTCAATTAATTTCAATTTTTTATTTGTTTTAGTTTGCTGATGTGGAAAGATGACCAACTTGGTTTAACATGATTGGTTTAAAAAAAACTAAAATTGTGAGATTGAATGAGAGACTTGCATTAGCCTAATTTTGAATCCACATTGTGCCACGTAGGCAGTTTCCCAAGATTCTTTTATATATATAATGATAATGATTAATAAATATAACATTTATATATATTTATTAGAATTAACATTTAATTCATTTCTCCTAATTATTATTAAATGTTTATCATCTACTTAACTACATTTGGCTAAGTTTAGCATTTACGTAATTATATCAATATATAATCACATTTCTCAGTACTATCCTTTAGGTGTGACCTTTAGGGATCAACTGATTATCGCCATCATATGACAGTAACGTCAAACTTCTAGTGAGCCAATCGTTACCGATAAACGTTAACCAACTGATTAATATACTAAGTATCCCTGTGTGATCATGTAAAAGATTTATTCAAATAATCACACACTGTGGAGGACATTTACTCCAACAATCTCCCACTTGTCCTACAAGTGCGTGTGCGATTACGATTCTCATATCCATAAATTATTCTCCCACTCAATGGAAGACAAATTTCAAAGTCTCACCTTACAAGGTCGCATCTCCCAAGTAATCATATCAAGAGTGGTTTCCTCGACTAGAGAGTAACATAACTGATACGAATCATATTCGAGCATGGCCATGCGTTTAAGTTACTACCCCTCGAGTGGCCCCGAGAAATCTATACAAAACCTGATAAAGGCTGGATATTTTCCTTGACTTATAACATGCCGATGGAAGCACAACATGAAATGAACCAGTAAAAGTCCGATTGGCCTCCTTTTACGGTGCGACCTAGGACAGAAACCTAAACCACCCAAAAATTGTCTATATCGCATGAAATAAACAATGGTCAAAAGAACCGACTTTAGGAATCACAATAGACGTCCCATCCACGACCAGACACCTAATGTATCTTAACATTTAGGACTCTATGTTGTGGTCACTATGTCCTATGCGATATCATATACCCATATTTGTTATTGATCAGTCAAACGCTTGACTTATGGAATATTGAACCTTCCATCCTTCAACTAACAAAATAATCACCTGAGTTATTAGCTCATATTGGTGTTTACGGACAATGTAAACATATAAAGTAAAACAGTTCACTGTGTGGTGTTCAAAATTGTCATACAATCCACATGTAATACAATATAAAGAAATTCAATGATTTTATTAAGTAATAATTGAAATGATCAAATATCAATCAAATAATGTTTATTACAACTCTGGAACACGTTTTATCCCCATGGATGAGATGTGCCCTTCATCTTTATTATGCGGTAATGCCTTAGTCAGAAGATCTGCAATGTTGTTATCCGTTCCAATCTTGCACAACGCTATCTCCTTTTGCTCCATGTAATCTCTTATCAAATGAGCTTTTCTGAGTACATGTCTAGATTTGTTGCTGAGATGGCACCACTGTTATCACAATAAAGGGTGATTGGATCTTTCACACTAGGTACTACCTTTAGTCCTTGTAAGAAATAACGCATCGAAATAGCTTCCTTTGCCGTTTCGGAAGCTGCCAAGTACTCAGACTCTGTTGTAGAATCTGCTGTAACGCTCTGCTTGGAACTCTTTCAGCTGACTGCTTTACCATTAAGAGTAAAGACAAAACCCGACTGAGATTTGGAATCATCACGATCGGTTTGGAAACTAGCATCTGTGTAACCCTTAGCACATAGCTCCGTGTCTCCACCATATACCAGAGCCCAATCCTTAGTCCTTCGTAAGTACTTAAGGATGTTGACAGCTATCCAGTGACTTTAACCTGGATTATTATGGTAACGGCTGGCCATACTCAATGCATATGCCACGTCTGGACGTGTGCACATCATGGCATACATGATCGACCCTAGTGCCGAAGCATAAGGTATCCGACTCATGCGTTCGGTTTCTTCCGGTGTTGTAGGTTATTGTTTCTTACTCAGATGCACCCCATGAACAACAGGAAGGTAACCTCTCTTGGAGTTTGTCATACTAAATCTATCAAGAATCTTATCTATATAATCTTCTTGACTCAATGTCAACATCCTTTTCGATCTATCTCGATAGATACGGATGCCTAGAATCCTCTATGCCTCACCCAAATCTTTCATTTTGAAATGGTTCTTTAACCATGTCTTAACCGACGAGAGCATGAGAATGTCGTTTCCAATCAGTTGTATGTCATCTACATACAATACTAGGAACACGATTTTACTCCCCTTTGACTTGATATACAGACATGGTTCTTCGACACTTTGGATGAATCCGTTCTGTTTATCACGTCATCAAAACGATGATTCCAACTCCGTGATGCTTGCTTAAGTCCATAGATGGAATGCTTAAGCTTGCACACTTTCTTAGGATGTTTAGGATCGTTGAAACCCTCAGGTTGTATCATATACAATTCTTCTTCCAAAAACCCGTTTAGGAAGGCGGTTTTCACATCCATTTGCCAAATCTCATAATCATGAAATGCGGCTATTGCTAAGATAATCCGAATAGATCTAACCATTACGACTGGAGCAAATATCTCATCATAGTGCAACCCGTGTACTTGACTGAAACCTTTTGCCACCAATCGTGCTTTATAAACATCTGGTTGTCCATCTAATGCACGCTTTATCTTATAAAGCCATTTGCACTGAAGGGGTCTTACCTTTTCAGGCAAATCAACCAAATCCCATACTTGATTCTCTTGCATGGAATCTATTTCGGACTTCATGGCTTCGAGCCATAGCTTGGAGTCGGAACATGTCATGGCTCCTTTGTGAGTAGCTGGTTCGTTACTCTCAAGGAGTAAAATGTTTTCTACACCACCTTCCTCAACCATACCAATGTATCGGTCTGGAAGGTGAGAAACTCGAACCGACCTCCTAGGTTCCTCTGGAGTGGATACCATAGCAGATGTGGAAGGAACACTTTCTTCTATCACACTGTTGGTTTCTGGTTCTTGAACCTCTAACAGATCAAAAGTTCTACTACTCTGTTTGTTCGAGAGAAACTCTTTATCTAAAAACTTCGCACTAGCCGCAACAAACACTCTTTGTTCGGTAGGTGAATAAAAGTAGTGACCAAAAATTCCTTTCGGATAGCCTACAAAGTAAGTCTTGACCGATGGTGGGCCTAGCTTGTCTTCGTGTCTCCACTTGACATAAGCTTCACAGCCCCAAACCCGAATAAAAGACAAGTCAGGAACTTTTCCTTTCCATATCTCATATGGAGTCTTGTCCGCTGCTTTAGTCGGACTTCGGTTAAGTATTAGAGCAGCCGATTGAAGAGAAAATCTCCATAATGAATCGGGCACAACCGTGTGACTCATCATGGATCGACCCATATCTAATAAAGTTCGATTTCTCCGTTCAGATACACCAGTCAATTGTGGTGTTCCAGGTGGAGTTAACTGCGATACAATACCACAGTCTTTCAGGTGTTGATCAAACTCACTCGAAAGATAGTCCCCACCACGATCAGATCGAAGTGCTTTTATCTTCTTATCCAATCGGTTCTTAACCTTATTTTGGAATTTCTTGAACTTGTCAAAGGATTCACTCTTATGTTTCATTAAATAGACATACCCGTATCTACTTAAATCATCCGTAAAAGTAATGAAATATCTATAGCCATCTCTTGCTGTGATTGTCATAGGACCACACACATCTGTATGTATGAGTCCTAAAAGATCACTAACTCGCATTTCAATACCTTTAAAGGAAATACGAGTCATCTTTCCGATGAGACATGATTCACACGTACCAATCGATTCGTAATGAAATGGTGGTATTGACCTATTCTTAATGAGTTTCTCTACGCGTTTTTCATTGATGTGTCCCATTCGACAGTGCCATGATACGTTTGTTCTTTATCACCTGTTTTAACCTTTTTATTATTCAATGATAAACCTCGGTGGTTTGGTCTAAAACATATATTCCGTTTATGGAAACAGCCTTTCCATAAATCATATCGTTTAATGAAAAAGTACAACAGTTGTGCTTAATATTAAAATAAAATCCTTCCGTATCCAAAACAGAAATTAAAATAATGTTTTTCGACAAACTAGGAACAAAATAACAATAATTTAAAATCAACTTGAAACCACTATGTAGTTTGAGCACATAAGTTCCTATGGAGACAACTGCTACCTTTGCTCCATTTCCAACACGAAGGTCAACGTCCCTTTTCTCAAGTTTGCGGACGTCCCTTAAACCCTGCAAGTTATTACACAAGTGAGAACCACAACCAGTATCAAATACCCATGTTGCTGAACTTGCATGGTTTATTTCAATCATATGAATAAATGAAGATATATCTGTGGCCGTCACACGTCCAACCTTGATATCCTCGAGGTACTTAGGGCAGTTCCTCTTTCAATACCCAGACTCGTGGCAATGGTGGCACACTCCCTCTTTCCCTTTGCCCTTAGCTTTAGCCTTTGAGTTACTGGTCTCACCAGGTCCACTCTTGGGCTTCAGCTGCTTCTTTTTGAACTAAGGCTTCTTAACATTTAAGGGAGCCTTTGCCTTTCCCTTCCCCTTCCAATTAGATTGTATGACAAGGACGTCCTTCTTAGCACTCCCACTCAAATTGAGATCCTTCTCAGCTTGCACGAGCTGAGAGTGGAGCTCATGAAGGCTTTTATTCATGCCATTCATGTTATAATTCACCCTAAATTGGGTGAACCCATCATGAAGAGAGTGTAAGATTCGGTCTACAATGACTGACTCCTCAATCTTGCAACCAAGAGACTCCAGAACTTCCACATTCTCAATCATCTTGAGGATGTGTGGGCTAAAAGCTTGGCCTTTAGACAGTTTAGCTTCGAAGAAGCGGACTGCTGCGTCATACCTCATGATTCTCGGAACTTGCGAAAATTCATTGGTAAGGGTGGTGAAAATCTTATTTGCACCTTGTGAAATGAAGCGGCGCTGCAAATTGATTTCCATTGCATAAATAAGTACGTTCTTAATTGCACCAGCTTCACGAACGAACTCATCATATGCAGTTCGTTGGGCTCCAGTCCTAGTGGTTGGTTCAGCCGACATTGGCTCAACCAAATACTGTAATTTACCATCAGCAATGGCAACATTCCGTAATGCTGCCTCCCAATCGGTAAAGTTACTCCCATAATCCTTATGGCGGAAGTTCTGATTATAGGAGACGTGTTCCATAAAGGAGCGTAACCCCAACTCCCTGGTAAAGGTGGCGCTAGGGCCCGGAGTTGCATTTGCATCAGTCATTTTTTAATAGCAGATTTTAAATGATCTACAAATGAGAAAATAAATAAACATGAGCAATCATTGAATTTAAAATCTTTTCAAACAAAGATATACGACATAATATAATCGATCTCACTCAAAGAATTATATAATGTATCCCAAGACCCAAATCCAGATTTGGTGAGTTAACCTTTTAACTGGTTCTACATTAGAAATCTCAGTCGACAAATTTCTTAAATTTATCTATTAGTCCACAATGACTTCAATAACTTGATTGGATCATTGTGTTGAGTTCAACTAGGTCACAACACACTACTTACCCCAGGTAGAAGGAGTCCATATGGAGATAACAACATGTCCTATATGCCCACGACGAACAAGGGATTCATAGTTGTTTGATCTAGAAAGGCTAATTTCTCAATTTTATGTAGAGTGAGATCCCATCACTATTTTAAACTCATTTAAGTGAACTATTTTGAGATGAGTAGGAATAAGTGATGGCATAAACAAAACATCATATGTCAAAATGCAAAATAATCTACATGAGTCATTTTACATGCATATAGGTGGTTTGGTTTAGGCGGAATATAATGACATGCAACATTCAAGCAATGAAGAAAAGGACATAAAACATAAAATCCTAGTGTGGCCTATCCTATGAAAAACAGTAAATACAACTTGGAATCCAATCACATGGACCCTAGAAGCTTCATGGATCACCGTTCTTCATCTCGTGATGTAAACTGGAAATAGAGACCCGGACGCGTCAGACTCCTCCTCCTCCTCCTCTTCTTCTTCTTCTTCTTCTTCTTCTTCTTCTTCTTCTTCTTCTTCTTTATTCTTAGCTATTACGATGCAAATCCTATTTACATTTGATCTAAAATAAATAATAAATAAAATACAAAGCGGAGATGCGAGATCTCATAAATTACATCACTTGATTACTTTCCACCATTACCGAAAACTAACCCAAAAACTAAAGCCACACTAGATTACATAATTGAACTTGACAACAATTGTAAAAATAATAAATTCACCCTTCATTGAAAAACAATATCATTAACAATATAATAAAAACATTCATAATGTAATATTATCCAAACCTCCATTAACCTTAAAATTATATGTCACACAAGTAAACCATAATCCAAGTAAATTCTAAACAATTTTAGAATTTATTAAGTATCATTTATCAGATATAATAAACCTTTTAAAATAAATAAATGATTAAATAACCGAAAAATTTTCAAATAATTTTCGTTTATTTCCTTATTTTTCACGGCAATCACACGTTTTCCTTTTCTTTCGAAAATTTTTGTTAAATTAAAAAACATCTTTTATAATTTTAGTTAATATAGATATTATCTCATAATATAAATAAAAACGAAAACAAATAAAATAACCTTAAAATCCAATTTTACGGTTTTAATATCCCTTTTTTTTGTTATCTTTATATATTTGTTCTAATTATAAATCTTTATTTATAATTTAGTTAATACAAATATCATCATATAATATTAATAATAACAAAAGCAACAAATCATAAAAATAAGAAAGGGGCCGAAAAATAAAACTCACGGTCCAAATATACACGTTTTTTTTTTTTTAATTAAGCAATTACACATATTATCAAATAATATCATGTAAATCGACATCTTCATAAGATATTATACAATTTCTTAAATAGTATAATCAAGGTAGAAATAGATTTTGGAAACTTTACTAATTTGTGAACTTTCTTAAAATTACTCATAGTAGCACAAAAATCATCTCATAATTTATGTGTTATAGTTCTAATCATATTAGATCTTAAAAATTTCCAAATATTGTCATTAGGGTTAACTTTTAATTCATATGAACAATTTTCATTCATCTTAATAATTTAAAACAAATCAATCTAATTCTAAAATAATGTTGATTGAACTTTTAATAAACATTGATCTATATCATTGTAATGAGCATCATCATATGATAATTATTTTAACAATTAAAATAACAAAATAAAAAAAAAAAAACGAAACAAAAAATAACGTCGTGAACCGTCAGCCGTGACAATCACGGAAAAATTTTTTGAACCGTGGGAAAAAAATTTGTGCCGTGGGATTTAATTCTCAATTAATTATCAAAACGATTTTGAATAATGACTCTGATACTACTTGTAGGAAATAATTTCTTAAATTACTTCTAAAAGTATTAATCATATTAATACTGCCAAAGATTATATCAAAAACGATTCAATAAAACCTCAATTGCAAGAATTAAACAGTCATGAATATAGAAATAACCTTTAGTCCTATATGAGATAGGCCTAAGAACAACCTAGTATAAACCCAAACTTCAAGGTAGAAGTTTTCCTTAGATTTCACCCAAGATGACTGAGAAAGATCCCTTCAAAGCTCCTCCTAAATTACTATTAATTATTTTAGAGGATTTGTTTTGTGATTTTAAGATGATAAAATGATCAAAGATAACAAGAGAGAAAACAACTTCTTTTTTCCGTCCCTTGTACCACACGGCCGAATCCCTACTTATAGGGTTTTGGTTTGTGTTGGTATTGTACTTCTATTAGGAAACCTCCTTATATTATAACATTATAAGTCAGTTTCCTTATTCTGAATTTCCTTCAAAAATCATACATATTTTAATAATTTTCGGTGTACAATTATAATTCCCGGAGAACATTAATTAATTATCCTATAATTAATTAATCCAATTATATTATTCTAAAATATCATATATTAAAATATAATTAATAAATATAACATTTATATATTTATTAGAATTAACATTTAATTCATTTCTCCTAATTATTTTTAAATTTTTATCATCTACTTAACTAAATTTAGCCAAATTTAGCATTTACGTAATTATATCAATACATAATCACATTTCTCAGTACTATCCTATAAGTGTGATCTTTAGGGATCAGCTGATTATCGCCATCATATGACAGTAACGTCAAACTTCTAGTGAGCCAATCGTTACCGATAAACGTTAACCAACTGATTAATATACTAAGTATCCCTGTGTGATCCTGTAAAAGATTTATTCAAATAATCACACACTGTGGAGGACATTTACTGTATATATATAAATATATATATATATATATATATATATATATATATATATATATATATATATATATATATATATATATATATATATATATATATATATATATATATATATATATATATATTATAGAGAGAGAGAGAGAGAGAGAGAGCGAGAGAGAGAGAGAGAGATAGAGGTTCAAATGAGTCTACAAATTTGGTTGAGTCCTTAAGTCCTAATATGAGCCATTAGATCTTACAAAATTAATGGTTGAGATTAAAACAAAAAAACACCACCAAACATGCAATTAATGCTTTGTCTCTCTAAATTTTAATTCACAATTTGTCTAATTTGTGACACCCCCATTTATTTAAGAGTCTTTAGAAAGACATTCTCAATAAATAGAGCTGTTACCATCTCGGAATGCCCGAGGTAGTGAATAACAAAGTAAAACAAACCAAAGTACTTTATATAAATACTGATTAAATTTAAACTTCTGGTATTACAACTGCTACGCAAAGATTAAAAGTACAACTGATGATAACATCTAAGTATGTGATCTAATTCTAGTAGGTCCAAGCCATGTCTCTCTCCATGCCCAAGCTCCTAATCCATCTGTCTCTTACCTGTAGAATCTACTCCCCATTCCGGATCATCGTAGGTGTACACGAATACACTGTCAACCTCGCGGTTGAGTAGGATAACACAATAATTATAATGCAACAGTTAAATGATATGCAAATGTCATGATATGCTCGAGCTCAATCTCAATCTCAATCTCATTCTCAAACTCATACCCTTGCACCAAGCCATACCGAACCTCCCGGCAGACTATAATCGGCCGTCGCCGAACACCAGCATAACAGCTGAGGTCACCAGGTCTAGTCCTGCAGAACTAGCCTGGGCCCAATAATAACTCATCATCTCAAATCCGTATCCGATGCACATGCCATGCTCATGAATGCACCATTATTCTTAATCAATCATGCTATTAAATAATGCAATGTGCGTACCAATAATAATAAACAACACTCAATCCAACCAATACCATTCTCATATAAATCATGCTCAGCATCCATAACACACAGTCCAACATTCATTCATAACACATCGTAGAGTATAATGTCAGTGAATCCTACCTGGATAGCAATATAGTCCAATATCAAGCCAGCGAGTAACAGAATAATGCCACTTCAAAATCGTCACCTAACAATATAATATACGAAATCACTAACTAACCAATTATGCAACTAATTTAATATATCTAGTATTCAATTAATTATTTAAATAATATATATCACGCGTAACGAGACCGTATAAACATGACTACTTCAATTAAATAATCGAACATAGCAATATCATCGAACTATTGACAACCGTCACATTCTTGTATAACATTCACTTAACAATTCTAATAATTAATAATATGAATAACATTACTAATAATAATAATAATCACAACACTAATATTATTAACAATCACCAAAAATGATAAAATAACATCAATAATAATATTAGTAGCCAAACAATACAATACAATAATAATAACAACATAGTAACTGGTTGATCTTAACCAAGGTGCCTTCATACAACAGAGAAGTATTCAGGAAAATATCATGATATGCCAGGACTTGATAAGACTTTATGAGAGGCAGCATTCAGCTCCTAAATGTATGTTCAAAATTGACCTTCAGAAGGCTTATGATACTGTGGAATGAGAGTTCATTCAGAACTTATTACACTTGTTGAGATCTCCACCTGAATTTATCACTTTGGTTATGGAATGTATAACTACTGCTAGCTTCTCCTTAACTCTCAATGGAAAAATGATTGGGTTTTTTCCAGGGAAGAGAGGATTGAGACAAGGGGATCCCTTATCCTCTCTCATCTTTACTCTGTGTATGGATTACTTAACTAGAACTCTCAAATGTGCCACTACCACGCCTAGTTTTAAGTACCATCCGCTCTGTAAAGAAATGAAACTGGCCAACTTAATGTTCGCAGATTATGTATTACTATTCTGCAAAGGTGAGGCTACTTCAATGATTCTGTTGTTGAGAGCCTTTGCTACTTTCTCTCAAACAACTTGTCTTAAAGTCAATCCCCACAAATCCCATGCTTATTTTAGTGGGGTGAATAATGATTTGAAACAGGATATCCTGGCTATATCTGGCTACACTGAGGGTTGTTGCTATCCAAACCACCAGAATGAAGAAGGCTGATTGTGAGAGGCTGGTGGATAAGATTGCTGCTCGGATTCATTCATATGGGGCACGAAAATTTTCCTATGCAGGGAGGCTAGTTCTTGTGCAGGCTGTGCTTACTTCTCTCCACTCCTATTGGGCATCACTGTTTGTGCTTCCTAAGGGTGTGCTAGATAGAATAGAGGCAGTATGCAGAAATTTTCTATGGGATCACAGACCTACTTATAGCAGACCTCCTCCTATCTCATGGGATTTAATTTGTCATCCTAAAGAGGAAGGCGAACTGGGCATAAAGAACCTGTAATTGCTCAACATTGCTATGGTGGGACGGCTAGTGAACTGGGTAGCTACTAACAAACCTTCTATATGGGTTAAATGGGTTCAGATTAACCATCTGAAGGGCCAGGACTGGATGACATACAAGCCTTCTGCTCAATCCAGTTGGGTTTGGAGGAGAATATATGGGGTGAAGGAGAGACTGAAGGCTGGTTATACTGATGGTGAATGGTCTGTTCAACCAACAGGATACACTACTGCAGGTGCCTATGAGTGGCTAAGGGTGGCTAGACCAACTGTCCAATGGAGTTCTGTTGTCTGGCAGCAGGTAGGTATTCCAAAGCACCAGTTTATAAGCTGGTTGTATGCTCATGGTGCCCTGAAAACGAATGATAAACTGATTAGCTATGGTCTGGAGGTGCAGTCAGAGTGTTATTTATGTGGCATTCACAAAGAAGAGTTGGATAATATATTTTTTGAATGCCCCTACAGTGACAGAGTTAGACTGGAAATCACTGGTTTGGTGGGTATAAATGTTCCTGGCAGCAGGTTTCTGGCTTGGTGTGAAAGTAGATCAGGGACTAGACTGCAAAAGTCTGTTATTGCAGCTCTCTTACAGAGTGGGATATACAACATATGGAGCCAAAGAAACCACAGTAAGAATGAATTCGTACTCTCTGCTCCTCAAAGGCTAGCCACAGTGATTCTAGATGATGTGAGAGCAAGGGTAAAACAAAAGGAAGCTACAAGCTACAAACAACCTGATCTTGAATAGCTTAGGCGACACAGTTTTTTGTAATTGATGTAGAGTTTCGCTTGTACAGTTGCGTTGGTTTTTTGATATATATAACTTACATTTCATCAAAAAAAAAACAACATAGTAATTATACTAAGCAATTACATAAACTCAACTAACAACTAACCAAAGAACATGAACTAAAAATAAACTATCTAATCTAATCTAATAGCTAATTAAACAATTAACATATTAAACATTATTAAGTAGACTAACTAATATTAATAACTACTAACTACCTACCCCATGATAACCAACCACAAACCAAAACTCACGACACCAAAAACAAATCAGAATCATAACGCAACAGCAGCAGCAACCCCGTATCCGCCACTAGCGCACCCTACTTCACGACACCACCACCCCGTTTCTAGCCATCCATAGCCACCACCAGCAACTCTAACCTCTTACCTGTACTACAGACCACCAAATGCACCCCTAAGCTACCCCCTAAGACCACCACTGACGCCACCACAACCCGCTCAAACAGCTGCCCACAACCCGTATTCTCCGTTTCCAGCTACTCGTATGTACACCCCCTCCTTCTCTCACTTATATCTCTGACCACCGTGCCCCATACCACCTCTGGCCACCACCATTGTCACCACTGACTCACGGTGGTTCCAGGGGTGGTACCATCTCACTTTATTCTCACCTAAGACCACTGCAAAAACCGTCCTCAAACCCCCTGCTCCAACTCGCCCATGCTCTGTTCCTGCCCCTCCTATCAACGACCTTGTACCCGTGTTTCACCCCTGCAAACACTCTCTCAACTACCTGCTCACACCACCAGCATACCTTACTAACTCCTACCATCAATACTCATGACTCACGACAGGACACAACCTAAAAACACCACGAATTAACAACAATAAACGAGCACAGCCATACCGCCTGAAACAGAGTACCAAAACAACCACGTATATGGTGAGGACTACAAATATACGACCTATAAATTCATACAATATATGTATTAGATTTATTAGACCATAAACAACACACGAAAACAACGAACATAGATAACGATGATATACAACAACGAATAAAATTGCAACTTACTATACGGTGGATGACGATGAGGGTGATTGAGGTCATATCTCACGTGAATTAGGGTCTCGTTCAGTTGATGTAAGGGCAGACGAGATTATGGAGGGAGACGGTTATTTGTTTGAATAAGGTTTTGAGGTGTTTGAGGAAAGGGGAGGCTGTTTGTCGAGGCATCAGTAAGGTGAGGTAGGGTTGCTTGCCTCTGCTTTTCCTATTAGTCGGTTCCTCAACTCTAATCCGAGCCCAACATACTTCTTACTCGGTCCAAATATATAAAAAAAATAAAACACGGTTCTACACGTAATTATACTAATTAATTAATTACAAATAATATAAATATTATTTTTATGGAAATATTTTGGGTCCATAAAATATGAATATAAAAATATTAATATATTAGCAATCCCGCAAGAACATATATAAATCAGATTTAAATGTAATTACGCCTTTAATACAAAATAGGAGCATATATTATCGATAAATAAATATTAAATAAGAAATATATTTAATAATAAACATATTATCAAAATTAAATAAATACAAATGAAATGTCATTTTATGAAATAATCATCAAATACAATCCTATTATGGAATACGAATTAATCGTAGAAATACGATATACAAAATAATAACAGTTTACGAAAATACTTTATAAACATTCTGTTTGAAATATGTGTATAAAACATGGTTTGACTGTCGTTTGACCGAGGCTAAAATACGGGGTATTACAGTCTTCCCTCCTTAGAATGAATTTCGTCCCGAAGTTCGCCACCCCGTAACGATAACAAAACACATAACAAGCCTAGAACAAACACAAGTAGCACTTTTATAACCTTCAAAACGCGAAATGTTACATAATTAATTACTTTCTCTTTATATCAAATAATTCATTAAATTAATACTACCATTTAGCTTTCAAAAATGAAAATGCAGAATTTTAAAACCGAAAATTTATACCCGCGTAAAATTTAAACGGGTTCGTAAAAGACTCCGTAAATCGTCATTCGGACTCCGATTAAGGCGAAACAAAAGCCTAAATTTATTATTTTTTCGAGTCCAGCACGATGGTGTTATTTTCGTAGATTATTAATTTTTCAAAATATTTAATACTTCTTCTGAATAGTGTCGTACGAGTTTAACTTTGATTTTTTAATGCGGTTTTGTATATAAAAATTTGAAATTATACAATTTGAACATTTTACGTGTCTAACTTTGGTCTTCTACTAATTTAATACTGTAACTCTACTGTTCTACGAGTGTAACTCCATTGTTCTACGAGTGTAACTCCATTGTTTTATGAGTGTAACTCCATTGTTTTATTAGTGAAACTCCATTGTTTTAGAAGTGTAACTCCATTGTTTGAAGATTGTAACTCCATTGTTCTACGAGCGTAACTCCATTGTTCTACGAGTGTAACTCTATTATTTTAATAGTGTAACTCCATTGTTTTACGAGTGTAACTCCATTGTTCTACGAGTGTAACTCCATTGTTCTACGAGTGTAACTCTATTGTTTTACGAATGTAACTCCATTGTTTTAGGAGTGTAACTCCATTGTTTTAATAGTGTAACTCCATTGTTTTAATAGTGTAACTCTATTGTTTTAATAGTGTAACTCTACAGTTTTAATAATGTAACTCTATAGTTTTAATAGTGTAACTTCATTATTTTAATAGTGAAACTCCATTGTTTTATGAGTGAAATTTCATTGTTTTAGGAGAGCAAATCCATTATTTTAGGTGTGTAACTCCATTGTTCTACGAGTGTAACTCCATTGTTTAATTAGTGAAACTTCATTGTTTAATTAGTGAAAATTCATTGTTTAATTAGTGAAACTCTTTAGCGTTAGTTGTGGAACTCCATAGCAATACATGTGGAACTCCATACTATTAATTTGTGTAATTTCTTAGAACAACTTGTGTAACTCCATTCAATTTACTTGTGTAACTCCATACAATTAACTGTGTAACTCTATAGAATAATTTATGTAACTTAATGAAACAACATGTGTAACTCCATCTAGTAATTTATGTAACTCCTTAGAGTAACTTGTGTATCTCCATATAATAATTTATGTAACTCCAAGAGAGTAGTTAAGGAACTCCATACTATTGGTTGTGAAATTACATAGCATTGCCTGTGGAACTCTATACAGATACTTGTGGACTCTATACAATAACTTGTGGAACTCTTTAGCGTTAGTTGTGGAACTCCATAGCAATACATGTGAAACTCCATAGCAATACATGTGGAACTCCATAGAGTAGTTAAGGAACTCCATACATGTGGAACTCCATAAGAGTAGTTAAGGAACTCAATAAGAGTAGTTAAGAACTCCATACTGTTAAACCTAAAAATAAAATTCAAACAAGAAAAATCAACTTTACGAAATAATAAAACTAAACATTAAAAAATATATAGAATTTTATGAGTGGAACTCCATTATTTTATGAGTGAAACTCCA
Source organism: Silene conica (assembly GCA_029255685.2). Taxonomy (NCBI): domain Eukaryota; kingdom Viridiplantae; phylum Streptophyta; class Magnoliopsida; order Caryophyllales; family Caryophyllaceae; genus Silene; species Silene conica. Next base: position 23,777,006 of record CM055317.2, on the reverse strand, counting down.
ACTGTTTTATGAGTGTAAAAAAAAATAAATTTACGAATAATAAAACGCAACATTAAAAAATATTAAAATATAAAAAAAGGACGCAAGTAAGCACATACATCGTATTAGTGAAAATTCATTGTTTAATTAGTGAAACTCTTTAGCGTTAGTTGTGGAACTCCATAGCAATACATGTGGAACTCCATACTATTAATTTGTGTAATTTCATAGAACAACTTGTGTAACTCCATTCAATTACTTGTGTAACTCCATACAATTAACTGTGTAACTCCATACAATCAACTGTGTAACTCCATAGAATAATTTATGTAACTCAATGAAACAACTTGTGTAACTCCATCTAGTAATTTATGTAACTCCTTAGAACAACTTGTGTAACTCCATATAATAATTTATGTAACTCCAAGAGAGTTTGTTAAGGAACTCCATACTATTGGTTGTGGAACTCCATAGCATTGACTGTGGAACTCTATACAAATACTTGTGGAACTCTATACAATTACTTGTGGAACTCCTTAGCGTTAGTTGTGGAACTCCACAGCAATACATGTGGAACTCCATAGCAATACATGTGGAACTCCATAAGAGTAGTTAAGGAACTCAATAGCAATAATACATGTGAAACTCCATAAGAGTAGTTAAGGAACTCCATATTGTTAAACCTGAAAATAAAATTCAAAAAAGAAAAATCAAATTTACGAAATAATAAAACTAAACATTAAAAAATATATAGAATTTTTATGAGCGAAACTCCATTATTTTATGTGTGAAACTCTAACTGTTTTATGAGTGTAAAAAACGATCAAATTTACGAATAATAAAACTCAAAATTAGAAAATATTAAAATATAAAAAAAAGGACGCAAGTACGCATATACATCGTATGCGTCTTCTTCGGCAAATGCTTCCTCTATTGTTTGGATTCATGGGTGCCGAACTAGACAACTTCATTTCTTTTAGAAACGGGAGTGGCTCAAGCGAAAGGCCTTTAGCAAACTGGTCTCCCTTGCTTCCAAATTCTCATTGGTTTTTGTGTAATCATCTCAATACCTATTGATTCATGCATGTCAAGCCACCTTTTCCGCCCCACCCCGCTCTACACCTCTTGCTAACAGAGTCGCCTCACATCTCTCTCACAGGTTCCGAAGTAGGTAGGGGTAACTGGAGCCTGATTTGTATCACCGAGATTCAAAGACAGACAAATTAATTGTTAGTCAATCAACTCTTTCTTCATTCAATTAATTAATAAAAAAATCAATTGCGGTTTGCGCCGATCTACTCTTGTTTTAAATTAATTAATAAAAATTCAGTTTTTGTGGTTTGATACTTTGATCTACTCTTTCTTCATTCTGTTTGATCTATACTCTTTCTTCATTCATTTTTTGTGACTTACAGTAGGCAACCGCTGATTCACCTTCTTCTATTTTTGTTTAGAAAAACAGAAAATGAAAGATTATATGAGTAGAGATGTTAAAATTAATAAAATTAAGAAGAAAAGAGAACCAAGATTGATGACAGAGAATAAAATAGTACCTTTAAGAGCACAAAATAACCCATGTCTATGCTACAAGCACGATAATGGCGAGAAAAAATAGGGTTTTGATTGTTGTTGATTGTAAATGAATAGAGAGTTCGATGAATGAGAAGAAGGAGTTAGAGAGAGAATTGATATTGAGAGCGGTAGGTGAATGAATCAGGATTAATGAGAATGAAAAAGATTTCTTTGACAGTAATTGGAAAAATAAAACGACATTGAAAATTGAAATTATGGGAGACAAGTCATTAACTGTATGTTTGGTGGGTGTTTTTTTGTTTTAATCTCAGCCATCCAATAAGTTAGATCTAATGACTGATATTAGGACTCAAATACTTAACATTAAGGGGTGAACTCATATGATCCTAAATATATATATATATATATATATATATATATATATATATATATATATATATATATATATATATATATATATATATATATATATATATATATATATATATATATATATATATATATACAACATGTATATATATATATACATGTATATATATATATACATGTATATATATATATACAACATGTATATATATATATACATGTATATATATATATACATGTATATATATATATACATGTTGTATATATATATATATATATATATATATATATATATATATATATATATATATATATATATATATATATATATATATATATAGACTTGGGATCCGGTGAGAACCACCTTACAATGAGAACCGGTGAGAACTCTTTCTTACGGAGTTTTTTTTTAAAAATTAATGACATAATTGGATTCGCCATGGAATTTTATGGCCAGAGAACATATTTCTTGGTCTAGAAAATAAATACTAGTGGCGGAAAAATGATAGATACGAAAAAATAGATAATAGGTGCATGCAAATAAATGAAACGCATCTCACCTTGATTTCCGTCGCTAGTATTTATTTTCTAGACCAAGAAATATGTTCTCTAGCTATAAAATGTCATGTCGAATCCAATTATGTCATTAATTTTTTTTAAAAAAGTCCGTAAGGTAGAGTTCTCACAAAGTTCTCATTGTAAGGTGGTTCTCACCGGATCTCAAGTCTATACATATATATATATATATATGTATATATGTATATATATGTATATATGTATATATATGTATATATGTATATATATGTATATATATATATGTATATATGTATATATATGTATATATGTATATATATGTATATATATATATGTATATATATATATATATATATGGATAGATAGAGAGAGAGAGAGAGAGAGCTAGGATCTATTGAGTCTAGGGTACTAGGGTGAATCCGTCCTACCATTCCTAGCCATCCGATTAACTTAATCCTATGGCTGAGATTTAATCTCATATATTATTATTTATTTTACTACTATATAAACATCATTGTAGGTGTAACTTTTCTCATAATTCATAAAAATTCTCTCTCTTTTTTCTCTATCCTCAAAATTCTCCCTCGACATTCACAAAAAAAAAAAAAAACTGTTTATTTCATCATTAAAAAATGGATCCATTACTTCCGATCACACTCCTATCAATACTTTCCGGCGCAATCATCGTTTTTCTAATCTTCGGCAATTACTTCAAGAAGCAAAAATCCGAGGTTGAATCTCTTGCGAAAGCGGAGCTTGTTAATGATGCTAATAACGCGAAAAAAAATACTAAATCTGGTAATGTTTCGAAAAAATCTCAATTGAAGCATCATTCTCATCTGCGATTGATTGTTTCTGCGATTCTTTTGATTTAGGTATTTTCTGCACTTTTCTACCGTCGTTATCCATTATTTCTGTGCGATCCATTCATCCGTCGATTGTCTAATTACTGGTTTCCAGGATTCATGATTTCCTGCGTTTTGTTCATTTTTATGATTCTGGAAATCTGAGCTTACTACTGCTTGATAGATCTTCTGCTTCTCGGTGGAATTATTTTGTTGTTTTTATCGGCCAAATCACCAATTTATCGTGGTTGCGTGGGTTTTTAGCATATTCGTGCTAGATTACTCATCAAATATTGTAGATTTATCGTAGATAGTTGATTCAGCCGATATGTAGCGTAAACAATAAAGAAAATACCTTATTCTCAGACACAGTCCCAGATAGCAGACTTAGCTTAGAGACTCAGAATGTTCCTTAAACCAGAGGGTTGACATTAATATAATAAGGTAATAGAACAAGCAAGTAGGGTCTTATAGAGCAGAAATAGAGTAGAGTCCTCATCTTTTAAGTGCGAACAAGTTAGCGTAGCGAACTAACTGAGGTAGTTGAATTCTTAATTAAAAAGGAAAGCCTCTAATATATATGTATATAATAGAATACGCTAGTAAAGAGCACTACCTGTCCTAGTAAGGGAGACTTTTAAAAAGATTAAAAGATTAGATTCCCTCTGGTCTCCGTCTTCCACCATTAACTACTACTCCGTCAACGTCTTTCTTGTCTCAGAACTTTATCTTCGGCTAGAAAAAGAAGTATGAAAAGAGCCTTATTAGTAGTTCCGAATGTCTTACTAACTTGCTATGTTCGCTGCAGATTAAATGTTGATTGTACAACTTCGTCTCTCATTTGTACTATTTGTATTGTAGGAATGCAGGAGGATCTATAATGTTTCTAGGTATTTTTTCGTTGTTGCTTTAGTATTATTTTTTGTTGAACTTATCATGCTCTGATTTAATGCATAAATTTGATTTTTGGGGTATATGTTCTTTACCTCTTTGTCAATTCGCATGTGGTCTCAAATAATAAAAGATACTCAAGTAGCAGAAATGTTCATAGGTCTATCAGCGGTAATGAGTTTTGGCCTAAAGTGGCTCTAGACTTCAACTATAACTCGGCATTAGCTGATGAATTGGATTGGCTATTTACTAGAGCCGATAACCATTGATTGTGTTGTGTCTGGTAGGTAGACCAAATGTTCTGATGCTTTAATGCTCTAGAATTTTATTCCATGCTTGTTTAGTTAAGAAAAAATTATTTGATGGGACATGAGTTAATTAGGTATAAGGGATGCGTTTGCTTTTGAGCATCTGCCAGTCAGGTGAATTGAAGCATGGAGAAATAATAAATGTACTAGTGATAGGTAGGAAGGACACCTAAGAAGACGGGGGCTGGTCGGCTGGGATGATTGAGGACGATAAGTGTCTCTTTTAGTATTGATGAGGGTATCCTTTGAATAGGACAATTTTAGGTATAGAACTAGTTCTCTACTCTCTCATTAGTAGTGAAAGTAAGTCAAAGTTCACACATACAGAGTAAGGCATTTGTTGAAAAGCACATAAGAATAATAAAGACGAGACTCGTGTTGCAAGATAAGATGCCCCGTTGTTTTAATACTAAGAATGAGTAATCGTTCCAAATAGGAGGAATAACCGGCTCTTTTGGGGATTTTTATGGATAACTCTTTATCACTTTACTTCGAACGGTATCAGCGCCTTATAGACCAACCATTGCTTCCTCTTGAGTACTTTCTTTCTTGTTAACTAGAGAGGCGTCAGTCATCTTAGTCGGGCGGGTAATCAGGGCAGTTCAACCTAAGTTGTCTGTCAAGCTTAGCCAGTCTGATAACATGATCAGTAATTCTTCTTATTTTCTCATTCTATTTGATTTGATTCTCTTATCTTTTTCAGTGGAAGAAAAAGCGCTATTGGCTGGAAACATTTTCTATTTTTTTGCACAGCTACCGTTCCAAAATAAGCACACTGATGTTCACAGAATTTTCGAAATTTATGAGTTGCTCACCAGCACTGATACGACTAACTTAAGAATATGTTCTTTTCACAGTTCCTCTCTGTCTCTTATTTGTAACTATCTAGAAGCTGGACATATTAAGTATCTGTGTCATGAAAGGAAAAGAATGAAACTTCTTTTTTGTAAGGATCTTTACATTTGTTGCAGATAAGAAAGTTGATTTTGATGTGAAGGTAAACGCAGTTAAAATAACGCCAAATCCAGTTGCCCGAGGCCAGCCAGGTACCTTCAACATTGCTGCTTCTTCTGGTATTTTGACCGTTATTATCGGTTGATGTGTGCTTTTGTCCTAGAATTCTGCTTGTATCTTAGTCATTATGCTGAACCTTTGAGTTTTACGTCTTTTTTAACTGATTTGGCTCTTCATGACATTAAAATACGGATTTTGATTGTATTTTTATCTGATTATCTGATAGAGTTTGTGTCATCTTCGAATATGCAGATGGGTCAGTACTCAGGTTAGTTATGTCAAGTTTCAGGGCCGTGATTGACAAGGTTTTGTTTCAGGTTAGTCATTTGTTAGTCTGGTCCATTCAGGTTTACAACTACTTATGGCTGTTCTTTTCGGGTTTGGTCAGTTAGTTTTACAAGGTTTACCTATATACACCTAAATGCCTCTTTACGTGCATGGACAACGAGGCAACTAGGATTTCCTGACAAAAGCCAATACCCTCAAATCTACAAGTAGGCATCTGATTACATAAACAAGAGATAAGGATTTAAGGAGAATATTTACATTTTCTTCTCCAACGAGCCTGATGGCGATTCACTTTTCATCAAGCTTGTTGAAGAACTTGAACGTTGCATACTCAGTTACTTTGCCTTCCATTGGAACTGTGCAGACACTGCTCTTACACAGGTCATCATCAAAGTGAAATGATTTTAAATATAATCGTAGTTACAGAAGCTCAAGAATATTCTGCTTGCATCCAGTTAGCTTGACATTTAGATAGAGCCTCTTACACGAATTTGTGTATGTTTCAGGTACAATTGGGACCTGAACCTGAGCCCCGGAAGAAGCTCAAGAAAATTTATACGCTTATAGTTAACTTATGGTTTTGGCATGTATGTTATTCATACGCTTATAGTTATCTTTGGTAATATGGATGTTGATGTTATTTTTATGTTGGTTGTGATCTATGCGAGATTGATATAACGTTGGATTTGTGTTGTTTGAAATATTGTAAATGTGGTTACATTTCTGTTGACAAGTTTCATTTTATTTAAGTAATATTTGGGATTATCAAATTTATGGGGAAGTGCTTCTGAAATTTTCGTAGAAAATAATTATTTTTAAAATAAAATTATAAATGTTTTTAACGGCGGTTGGGTTAAAAAAACTGTCGTTTAATATAAATTTAAAACGACGGTTGTATTTACAGGCCACCGTTTTATATAAACCTAACACGGCGGTTCTTTTAATAAGTCGTCGTTTTATATAACCTAACACCACAGTTCTTTTACAAAACCGCCGTTTTATTTAAACCAAAACCGGCGGTTGTGTTTACAGAACTGTCGTTGTATATAAACCAAAAACGACGGTTCTGTATAAAAACCGTAGTTTTATATAAACCTAAGACGGCGGTTCTGTATAAAAATCGTCGTTATATATAAACCTCACACGGCGGTTATGTTTAAAAACCGTCGTAATATTTAAACCTAATACGGCGGTTCTGTTTCAAAACCGCCACAATAGGTCACTTTTAGCGGCGGTTGCACAACCGCCGCAAAGGCTAAACGACGCCAAAATAAACGGCGCACCAAGAATTGTAAGAACCGCCATAAAAAGCCCATTTACAACCGTCGCTATAGGGGGTTTTTCTACTAGTGCATGAAAAACAACTTTGTTTCCTTTGTCGCATAATTGAGATATACTTATCAGATTATGTTTGAGACCACTTACCAGATATACATAATTTATAGCATGAGATGATGAAATACCAATCTTACCAATCCCTATAATCTTTCCCTTCTTATTATCACCGAAGGTAACTTTTCCTCCGTCAAAGGGCTTTAAGGATAGGAATAGGTTTAAGTCGCCTGTCATATGTCTTGAGCATCCACTGTCGAGATACCATAAGTTATTTTCCTTAGCGACGAACTGCACGCAAAAATTCAAAGACAGGATTTAGGTACCCAAGCATACTTGGGACCTTTGTAGTTAGTAATCATAAATACATCTTCCTTTTTAAACCAAACTTGTCTTACGTGAGATCTTTTGTATTTGTAGTAGTTAGGTTTTGATGTTTTTGTGTATGTCTTAGGTTGTAGTTTTGGTGGCCATTTTTAGTGTGTCGTAGGTTGAGGAGTTTGTTTGATTCTATTTTTCTTTTCTTCGTAATCAAAAGTCATGTCATAGAACCATCTGTGGTCAATGTTTCTTTCCTCAATTTCGTCATAATCACTGTCAGTAATAGAGATAGTGTCGTTTGGTATACCTAAAGATTTAACAAACTTAACTCCGATTTTAAAATCTTGTGCATGTTTTACACAGTTTTCACGGAGGTGTCCAGAATTACCACAATAGGTGCATATTAAATACTCAGATAGGTCGATATATTTTCTTCTTCTAAAGTCTCGGTCTGTGGGACTTTGTTTCATTTTGAGTGATCTCTTCTACCATAACACTCGTGACCTAATCCCATCTTCATGTTATTATCAGATTGTTCAGTTAGGAAGTTTAGTACGTCAGTACTTCCTTCCCATTTGTCGTGAACTTTTCGTGCATGAAGAAGGAGGTCCTTTAAAGAGTTTATTTCCTTTCTACAGGCACTATGGTCGATGTTGCTAAACTCTTTTAGGTTTTGAATGTCTTTATGAAAGTCAGAAACTATACTGGCATGTTCCTTCTTGATGTTAGATAAGTTGAATTCTAGATCAATGATTTTCTTTTCGAGGATCTCAAATTCTTCTAGATGAGTCTCATCTTCAACAACTGTTGAAGATTTGGACTTTAGAAGCTCATTTGCCTTTCTCAATTCTGAAGTTATAGCTTCATTAGCTATAACTTTGGATTGAAGCTCTTTAATGTTGATTTTTAGTTTTGAGGTTATAGCTTCATTAGCTATAACTTTAGACTCAAGAACCTTTTTCTCAGACATCAGTGTTTCCAACTTAACATTGGTTTCAATGTTTATTTTGGATTTCAGTTTCTTAGCTTTGGCTTTAAGAAGTTGATTTTCCTCAGCGATATCGAGGATTTGTTCCTTCAACTCATCTAACTGAAGACTTTAATTTGTTCACGACATTGTTCTAGGGTTTTCTCAAAGTATTTAATTAGCATAGCTTTAGAAAGATTTTTAACTTCACTCTTAAGTTGCAGAAAATTTACCTCTTGGCCTTCATCATCCGAGTCAGATTATCCAAGGAGACACATTAGAGATGCGTCGTCTTCATCATGGTTATTGGAGATTAAATCTAGACTGATGTTGCTTAAGCATAGGTTTGCTACTTCATCTTCTTCTGAGTCCTCGTCATCTTCAGATTCTAATTCTCCCCAACATGACGCAAGCATCACCTTTTTGAATTCCGTTTTGGTCTTTTCCCTCTTGGATTTGTCTTTGATATTGTCCCAGCTTGGACAATCCTTGATCATGTGATCTTGTTGACCGCACTTGAAACATCCTCTTTTGAAGAATGTTTGTTTAGAGTCAGTTTTTCTTTTGTCAACCGTTTTGTTATTAGGGTTTTTGTATCTTCCTTTAAAAACCGCTTTCTTGAATCGTCTTGCGAATAGAAATGTTTCGTCCTCAAGTTCTTGTTCGCATTCCTCGCTTGTAGAGGCTTGTAGTGCGACGCCCTTTCCTTTAGGGTCATCATCATCTTTGTTTAGCATGATCTCATGATCCATCAGAGATCCTATGAGTTCTTGGTAAGTCATTTGAGATAGGTCACGCGCTTCTTTAATGGCCGTGACTTTGGGTTGCCAAGTAAGACTTCTGAGAATCTTTCGAATGATATCTTCAGAATCGATCTTCCTACCAAGGTTCCGTAGTTCATTAATAATGCAAGAAAATCGTGCAGACATGCTATCAATAGATTCATTCTTTTCCATAGTGAAAAGTTCATATCTTTGAATAAGCAAATCAATACGATGTTTCTTGACTTCGGATGTTCCTTCGTAGGCAAGTTCAAGACCGTCCTATATTTCCTTAGCAGAATTGCAAGATGAAAATCGTTCAAATTCTGAAGTTATCATACCATTTTGTAGGAGGCTCATAGCTTTTGAATTTTTCTCTGCTATCTTGTAGTCGGCTTCTACATAATCACTTTCCATCTTTTCATAGGTAGTACCATTGGCGGCGACGACCAAGATTTTCTTTGGTCCGGTTTGGATGATCTTCCAACATTCTCAATCACATCCCTTGATGTAGTGAGTCATCATGTTCTTCCATAAACTATAGTTCTTGCCATCGAAGATAGGACATTTGAGGTGCTTGGAATCCATTGTTGATAGAGTATATAATATAGAATCAATAGCAGGATCAATCACAGGCGGTTAGGCGATCAAGAGCACGAGGCTCTGATACCAATTGAAGACTCTATTGATATGAATATACTTAAGAAGGGGGGGGGGGGGTTGAATTGAGTATGCCTTCTTTTTCAAATCTTCTTCGATGTGTTCGTTTATATGATGGATGTGGAGTTGAACAAGAAATAAAGAGAGACCCGATATTTTTGAAGTGGTTCAGTTTCACAATTCGAAACCTACGTCCACTATTCTCGATTAATAAAATTAGTACCTTCTCCGGATTACAATTTTATCAACCCACTCGTACAACTTTGATATTAGTTGTAACTCAATCTAGATACCGTAAAATATCTAGCTACGTCAAGTACCTTAAAATACTTGATTACAATGAGTATCGTTAAATACTCAATCTATCTTACACTAATAAGATAACTCTTCAATAAGTTCTTCGAGTTCACAATCTTGAATGAATAAGATCAATGCTAGAGCACTTGAATCTTGAAACGGGATATGACAATTAAAGCGCAAATATGGAGTTAAAATAATGGCGATTGTTTTCTCTCTCTTCCTTGATTTGCGTGCGTGTGGTTTTCGTGTCTTGTTAATGTGTCACAAGTATCCTATTTATATAGAATTATATCTAGGTTAATTAAAACCCTAGATGACTTAGGAATATTAGTTAAACTGAAATTCTAGTCTTTAGGTAATACTACCATAAATCCAATCTTGATTTATTTAGGAGAGATTTAAATAAGATATTTAAGTATTATACATAAAGTAAATTTCCTAATTCATATTTAGGAAAAATATTATATAATAAATAAATAATAACCTTATTAAATCAACTTCCTAAACTTTGTCAAAATATAATACATTATATGTCCATAATATAATCAAGTTTGTTTTTAGGATATCTAAATAAATATATAATATTTATTTAAACAATCCTATACAATAGAGCTGATCATCTCTGGGCCAACCCGGCCAGCCCGGCCCGTCCAGACCGCTATTGAAGCGGGCTTGGACTCGTAAAATATCGTAAAAAATGGGTAACGGACAAGCTAAAGTTGGCCCGCTATTTTAACGGACGGGTACGGACTAAACAAATATGTCCATGGGCAGCCCGCTAAGCCCGCTTATACTTTTATTCTTACTTTTTATTTCCAATTCTCATTTAAAATGACTATAAACTAATAATAAACTAATAAGCTAATATAATAAATTAGTATTACTAAAAAAGGAAGTGAAATCGCTTCATATTCTATCCTATTTCCTACGACTAAGACTCCTACATTTCTAGAATTCCTTCCTATTTCCAAGTACCAACTACCAACTTCGTAGAGTTTGATACTTTTAAACTTCCTACCACATTTACGCCTCCTTTTTTTATCTTATTATTAGATTTATTTATTAACTTTCAGCTACTTAGGTTTTAATTTTTAAGTTTCATAAGCCCGCGGGCAGCCCGCCAACTATTAATGGGCGGATATGGACAGTAGTAGTAGGCCCGCTATAGCGGGCTCGGACATGAAAATTAAGCCCGCCGGACACATTTTTATAGCTTAGGCCCGGCCCGCGTCCGGCCCTAGCCCGCAAACGATCAGCTCTACTATACAAATATGGAACGTGCATATAAGGCACGACTTCCAAAACCGTATGACACGATCTCTAGATTATATTATTTTGACAATTATGGTTAAATAAAAAAATTTTGTTTACTACAAATAAATAGTTGACTCATAAGAAAATTATTTATTCCTTTTTAACTATTAGATATTTTATATTAACCCATTAAGATTAATAATTCCATATTCTAAGAATAGAATACTAAATAAACATTAATTATTCACGGCGATTTTGGAATCCAAAATCGTTTCAACCATCACTATTCTTTCGACCATTTCTTCTTTATAAAGTTATAGCTATGAGCTATAACTTAAGATCATTGCAAACCAAAAGTTATTGTTGAAAAGTATAACTTTAGTTTATCTTCCATTTCTTGACATCGATCTCCTTATCAATCTACGATTAGTCAAACCTTTGACTAATTGTCTCGAATCTTTTATATTGAATGACGAGATCTTCTCATTCTATAAACTGTACACTTAGCACGCAACTATACGCACAAGTATATAATATATTTAGCTAGACTTGTCATTATCAAAACATAAACATATATTTTTAATATATGCATTTGAATATATGGTTCAACAACGTATAATCACATTATAACGAGAAACGTGTCTCTCATTTATCTCATTCATATTAGGGCATTAATAAATTCATATCGTATACGCAGTATTAATCTTAACAATTTCGGGTTACATCCTTTAGGTGTGGCCATAGGGGATCAACTGATCACCACCATCATATGGCGGAAATGTCAAACTATTTATAGCCAATCATTTACCGGTAAATGACGATCAGTCGACTTAATAATATATCATTTCTTCCGTATTCAATATATAAATATATATGAGATTTTACGATTTTATAATAAATAATAAAATCATGTGATCGCACTATTATCGAGGACATACACTTTTCCCAAAAGTGGGCAGCCCTTTCCCATGTACCTTACGCTAGTCGCAAGGTTGCCCACGTCCACACCCCAGTTGTTCGCATCTTCCTCCGACTTCTAGGAGAAACCATTTGTGCCCGACCTAAGCCCAACAACATCCGTAACATTGAGTTGGCCATAGTCGCGGGGTACCTTAAAATTGATAGTGGTGACCCCTTTGTGTTACAAACCGCAGACCAAAGCTAGTCCTTTCCAGCGCATTTTGTCCCCACTCATGCGCATCCCGGGAACCTTCCCAGGAGGTCACTCATCCTAAGACTACTCCCTGCCAAGCATGCTTAACTTTGGAGTTCTTTCGCATGGATAACCGGAAAAGAAAGTGCACTTTGTTGATATGAGTAGTACTTTCAATCCCTTTAAGCACTATTCATATAAGCCTATCAATGGACCTCTTCAAGGGGTTACCTAACCCGAATATCCTATTTGGTTCAATGGAGTATTACACACCCCCACTTGAATAACGCAACGTCCTCGTTGCGCCTAGCATCATCCGACCGCAGTCGAGCCAAACCAGGAATCCTCCCCCGCTTGGTTGGTGACCCGGGTACTCCAGACCATGCGCGCTCACCGGACGGTCGCAGGGTTGCTCTGATACCATTTGTAACACCCCGACCCAAACCTAGGACAGGAAATGTTAGCCACGGTAGCTCGCCAGGCTATGTATTGGCCCCACATACCAACACGAGTCCTTTCCAACGTATTTTTTCCTTACTCATGCGCATCCCGGGAACCTTCCCAGGAGGCCATCCATCCTAAGACTACTCTCATCTAAGCACGCTTAACTTTGGAGTTCTTTTGCATGGATAACCAGAAAAGAAAGTGCACTTTATTGATATGAGTAGTACTTTCAATCCCTTTAAGCACTAGTCATATAAACCTATCAATGGACCTCTTTAAGGGGTTACCCCACCCGAATATCTTATTCGGTTCAATGAAGTATTACACTTTGTGCTTAAAATTGCCTACCTAGTGGCTACCCATTTTAGCGACATCGGTCGCCGAGTTACTGACGCTCTTGTGGGCGGCGGACTCGTCACCAGGATATACAGATATCTTTTCGACACTTTGCCTGGTGGTGAGCCTGTCTCCTAGGATATTCACCTTTGTGTGGCAGCCATAGTCCAGTTGGCCTAGTTTGCCAATGCTGACCGCCAGACTTGGAGGATCACTGGGGCTCCCCCAGTCGTTCTCCCTTGCGAGACCTTACCTGCACTTTCACCCCTCACCACCGTCAAGGGGGTAAACCTGCCTCACCATCCTACCGCATGCCTTTCACAACTTCCTCTGCAAAGAGGAAGCGTTCTTCACCCATGAGGGAGGTTGACGAATCCTATGGTTCTCGACCCTCCTCATCCTCTCGACCGACCATCACACACACTACCCATACACCTACACTCACCCCCAGCCCTTTATCATCTTCATTGGGTTTTCCAGCCCATTTTATTTTACCTCCAATTTTTTAGGTACCTCCGATCGCAGACCGAGGGTACCGTGATCCTCTTGTGTTTGAGCTTCTCAGGGCACTATCCGTTCTTCACCAAGATCTTGCATTAGTCAGCTTCCCTGAGCACGACGCGAGGATGCGCACCGGCACCTTCCTTCCTCCTAGTGGCCCACACCCTTCTTTCTACCGATACCTAGATGGTGGGTACCCACAGTCCTCACCCGAGGAACCTGTGGAAACACCGGTACAGAGAGAGGTGGGGCTACGAGCGGAGGCGGCAGTCTATAGGGCCAGTGCTCGAGCAGAGGAGAAGGTTGCGGAGAGTTCTGAGGCTGAGGAGGTGGAGGGGAGTGGCAGTGAGGATGGGAGTGGGAGTGATGAGGGGAGTGATAGTGAGGAGAGTGGCAGCGTTGAGGATGGAGTTCGGAGGAGGAGGATGAGGCTGAGGAGAGTGATTGTTAGCTACTGGTTTGGGGAGGTTGTAAGTTCCCTTGTTCCTTTTTCCATCTCTTTGTTTTTGGTTTAGTTTTGTTTTCATAGTTTTGTATATATATTTTTCCCATAGAAACATGTATTAGGTCGTGTATCCCCTTTCCCCTTGTATGTTGTAGCCAATAAGGACATTGTCTATTTTGGTTTGGGGAGGAGTGCATCCTTTTGCGTCTGCATTTTTCATTTTTCATGCATTCACGTCTACTTTATGCATTTTTAGTTTTCTTTTTCATTTCCTTTTATCTTTTTTCCTTTATTTTTTTCAAAAATTCAAAAAAATGCACGGTTATTTTTGCATATAGTCGAGTCGGAATGGAGTTTACAATGATGATACTGGCTTCTAGGTTATCTATGTTGATTGTTTACTAAAGTTTTTCACCACCTTGTTGTAAAAAAGCCATTTAGCATGCCCCGAATTCCGTTTTGAAAAATTTTACTTGGACTTTTGGACTTAACTTGACTTGTTTTTGGCAAACTACTTAAAAAATTCTGAGTTTTAGAGCCCATAACTGGTGACATTCATGACGAGTTCATCTAGGATTGAGAGTAGTACTCCCTTTATTTCATCGTAATTCACATGTATGACTTTTGATTACTTTTTGCCTGCACGCATGGTTTTGTGGTTGGTATCACATGTTAGGAGAATATTTGCATATCCCGTTTCTCATTTTGCCCATTTAACTCCACATTTGGCCAAAAAAATGCCAGTTGACCTATAAACTACACCCAAATCTCAACCTACCTTGTGTCGAGCTAGTTTAGTGTTGTTTTGTGGTATACATTCATTTCATAAGTTTTGGTTCGGTATTTCATTTTGGGAGTTGGTATTTGAGAAAGTTGGAACTTGAACTCGGAATTGGTTGATTTCCATGAGCCTAGCAAAAAGAAAAGGAAAAAAAAAGCATTCCCGTGTTTATCATTGTATCTTTAGGGAATCGAAAAAAAAAGAGAAAAATCAATAAGCTAAGCATTTTTGCCCAATTCAAGTTCCATGGTTGGTTGTATGAGTTGTATGCCGAGCATGGCATCGAGTTTTTTGTGAGTAATATAGATGGTTCTACATTTGGTTGAGTCTTGGTAGCTAGCTCGAGTCGTTACCTCCTCTTTTCCATATTGTTTTTTACCTCTTTTTACCCATTTCGCCTCACATAACCATAACTTGCAAGTCTTCGGCATGTGATAGACATTGATAGGTTGATACGCGTGTGTACGGTAATTAGAATTATTTGTCATACGAGTTGCATCGCATAAATTGTTGGTCGCAGTTAGGAGAGTGTCTTCATTTTCTTATCCTTTTCTCTTACACTTAAATGTTTACCCTTGTTTGATGAGAGAAGAGTGATATGGGAGAGTCCAAAGCACACAAGTCATTTGAGGTTGATTGTCCAAGTTTTTTTTTATTACATGTATGAGTTCGTTGCTTTTGGTTTTGAATTTCTTGGTGGCTGATTTTATGCATTTAGATAGTTAACGTATAATCTATAGTTGGTTCTGAGGCGATTCCATTCCATTAGGTAGTAGTTAGTTGCATTTAGTTCTTATAGTTGCATTAGTTTGCTTAAGAACAAGCAAAGGTTTGGTTTGGGGATGTTTGATGCGTGCATATTATATATACTTTTTAGCATCTTTTAGCACGCATTTCCATGCATTTATACGTGTTTTATGCGATGTTTTGCCCTGATTTCGCTTCCTTGTGTATTTCTTGTTGTTTTGCTGGAAATTATGCAATAGTTGCGAAAACCATGGCCGTTTATCGAAAGTAGGTTACTTTTAAGAGATGGAACAAAGACAAGGAACTTGACAAGCCTCAAAAGTGCAATTTTCAGAAGATAAGAGCCCAAACCAGAAGGAAAATGAAGAACATAAGCAGTTGAGAACACAGAAAGCAACCTGGACTGATATTTACTCGATCGAGCTCTGTTGTTTGCTCGATCGAAGGGATTTTGCTGAGAAAGTACTCGATCGAGTGGCAACTTGCTCGATCGAAGAGATTGCATAGTGTGCAGTGGGATCGAAGGTTTTGAAGACTGGATCGAAGGATTTCGGAAGGAAGCTTACTCGATCGAGTGATTCTTGAACTCGATCGAGCAACTCACTAAGGACCCCAGATTCCGCATTTCACTTTTTAGGTTAAATAAGTAGTGATTAACCTAATCTCCCTATATAAGGAGTAGTTTAACACTAATCAGATATACATTCACTATCAAATTTTTACTTTACATCTAATCTTTTTCATTAGTCAGTAGCTTTCTCTTTTCTCATTTAACAACACAGTAGTTCATTTTAGGGTTTGTTCAAGCTTTTAGTTCATTTCCGGATATTGTTCTGTAACACCCCAAGAATGAGAGGAAAGTTGATTTGTCCCACATCGGTAGAATGTGAGGCTTGTGATATGTTTATAATAACTTCCACCCACCACGTAGTAACAAGGCCTTGTGCTTTTGGGCTTAAGTGAGGACAAGTATTTGGCCCAAAGGTACACATCTCATCTTATTGGGGTTGTGTTACGACGGTGGCGGGTCGGGTTCTTATAAATGGTATCAGACCGACCCTGCGACCGTGTGGTGAGCCTGTGGTCGGGAGTACCCGGGTCACACACCTAGCGGGGGAGGATTCTGGCCCTGGTTGCGGTCTGGTTTAAGGCACAACGAGGACGTTGTGTTCTTTAAGTGGGGAAGTTTGTAACACCCCAAGAATGAGAGGAAAGTTGATTTGTCCCACATCGGTAGAATGTGAGGCTTGTGATATGTTTATAATAACTTCCACCCACCACTTAGTAACAAGGCCTTGTGCTTTTGGGCTTAAGTGAGGACAAATATTTGGCCCAAAGGTACACATCTCATCTTATTGGGGTTGTGTTACGACGGTGGCGGGTCGGGTTCTTACATGTTCGTTCATCGTTCTTTGCCAATCTTATTGTAACTTTTCTTAATCCTTTCTCTTAATTATGTTTTAGTTTATTCCTGTTTGTTATTATTAGTTTATTTTCATCTTTTGCTATGTTGTATTTCGTTAATATTGTCATAAATAGCGTAGATCCCAACGCCATGAGTAGGTAATCTTTTTAATATGTTAAGATGAGGGAAGTCGCGGTAAGAATGTCATAGGATTCACATGTTAGTTACCTCTGCGACGAGGTTTGTTTATCAGCAATATAATTAGAAAACATGTTAACTGAGTGCACGCAGGAGACCGGTTTAACTAGTAAAACTTTACCTGGATCGAAAGATTGGTAGAGTAGGTTTGCTTAGGACGATCGATATAACCTTCCTGGATCGAAAGATTGGTTAAGGAGTCTAGGGCGATTTGAGACCGAAAGGAGACGATCACTACCCACCTTATCAATGACTTGACTGACCTAGTATTTTTGTATGACATGAATTACCGTAGTGACCCCATTTCTGACATATTCCCCTTTTAATTGTTAAAACTAGATTTTATTACCTTCTTTGTTCTATTTATTCTTGTTTAGTTTGTAGTTAATCAACAACAACAACCCTCTTTGTGACCAATGAACTGAAATTTAGTTAAGACTTTGCCTCCCTGAGGGATTCGACCCTATATACTACCACTAGTTTCTATTAGTAGTACCTAGGATTTATCTTTGACTGTATACACGACAGACGTGTCAGATAGCATATTGAATTTAGAAAAACATAAAGGTAGTATATAGAAATATGCATAATTTTATATAAGTTTTGGGCCCCAAAATAAGCATCATTTGGCCCACG
The DNA here is from genome assembly GCA_029255685.2 of Silene conica. NCBI lineage: Eukaryota > Viridiplantae > Streptophyta > Magnoliopsida > Caryophyllales > Caryophyllaceae > Silene > Silene conica. The sequence continues at coordinate 23,759,007 of CM055317.2, read as the reverse complement.
ACACGTGGCGGCAAGACACTGGAGGATCTCAGGGTACACGGATTGAAGGCAAGAACAGATCTCAGCCCTTTACTTATTGTCAAAGAGAAACACACATGAGAAGTGTATTGAAGAAGCCAAGCAGCCCAATTCCTTAGTAAGGCCCAAAAAGATCAAGTCCAAAGCATGATGAGAGGATGTTGTCAGCAAAAACGGCTATACTGGGCCCAGTAGTCCTTACCCAACGGATTCTTATACTTTCACCCATTATAAATAGGGTAGCTCATTTATTGAAAAGACTAACCCAGACCCGACCTAGAAGGAGATCACTTAGGAAGAACCCCCTATATTCCAGCAGTAATACCCATTCAACTTAGCAAACCCCTTGCATTTCAGCAAGAACACCCTCCCAACGTTGTAATACTTAGGCAATTCGCCAAGAATAATAACACTTCTTCCTTTATTTCTTCTACTTTGTAGTTTGTCATCCATAATCAATAAGTAACCTTGTCATAAGATCACTATAACCTTACATAAACTAACTTGGTAATTTTTGACCAAAACATTTTGGCGCCCACCGTGGGGCTATAGTGATTGTTGTACCCAAAACAAAACTTCACAAAATCATCCTAGTCAAAAACTCAACAATGTCGGGAATCACCCCAAAAACAACCAACCCCTTGGCACCACCTTCGTCCGCTAGTAAAACACCGTTGCCACCTACATCCAAAGTCACGATTCCACCACTATCAACTACAACCATGGCGCCAGCCAGCGGTAACATCCCTACCCTGGCCCCAGCCAAAACCACTGTCACCATCCAACCAGACGCTGGGAAAAAGCCAAGCCCGAGTCAACTTACTCCCACTGTGGAAATGTGGCAAACAATGGCGGAAGCAATCAGCGGCCTGAAGAGGGACTACCAAGATCTGAGGGCACGAATCGCCGCCAGTACAGCAGCAGCCGCAGCAGAAACCGCAGAAAGGCATCAAAGAAGGGCCAGTGGGAAAAGGGCAAGGGAAGTTCCAGCTGAGATAGTCACGCGCCTGGATCTCGGCAGGGTTACTCCCCCAGAAATGATAACTCCCAGTGGGATGGGATTCTTGTCCTACCCGTCGCCATCTCAAACCTTCACATACAGGTAACGATGTCTTAAAAATACAATCCGCAAACACTAACTTTTCTCTTCCTACAGGACCCTCGTATCAGCAAGCTCCAGCCTGGCAAGCAAAGTCATCAACAAGGTTATCTCCTTACCAGCAGTACATGGAGGAAATGGAGCACCAGGGTGTAGCTATCAGCAAACCCCCTCCATTATTCACACCTCCCAGTACGCCAGCCCGTTCCCGATAGCCAGCCAGGCTCCAGAGGTCACGGAGCGCGGATTTCTGCCTCCCCCAGCGCCTAAACTATCTAACGCGTGGGAGCAGAAATACAATGAGCTATGGGATCTCGTCAACCGCATACCAGGAATACCGCGACCCCTGGAAAAAGCAACAGAGGACAGCTACACAGATTCTCCCTTCACCAGCAACATAGTCTCTGTCGATGTGCCAAAGGGGTTTGCACCACCCACAATGACGCACTACGACGGAATTGCCAATCCGATTGACCACGTTAATCAGTACAAGCAGAAAATGATGGTGATAACGGCTGCAGGACCACTCAAAGAAGCGTGCATGTGTAAAGGATTTGGATCAACTCTTTCCGGAGCAGCCCTGCAGTGGCTGGTCAGCCTGCCGAATGGAAGCATCCCCAGCTTTGCTAAGCTGGTCAACACTTTCAACCAGCAGTTTGCCAGCAGCCGGAAGCCAGAAAAGCAAACAAGCGATCTATATCGCATCATCCAGCGTGACACAGAGCCAACGAGGGACTACCTGGCCCGGTTCAACAATGAAATGGTGTCCATACCGAAATTTGACATAGCTACCGCCATCCACGCCTTCCGCTGGGGGCTACCAGAGGGGTCAGATTTATACAAAGATCTAACCAAGTGGACCTGCACCAGCTTCGCTCAAGTACAGCAGAAGGCCCTGGATGCCGTCCGCCTGGAGGAGGACCCAGGTCCCAGGATGTAATACCCCGTATTTAGTCTCGGTCAACGACAGTCGAACCATGTTTTATACACGTATTTCAATCAAATGGAATGTTTATAAAGTATTTACGTAAACTATTATTATTTTATAAATCGTATTTCTACGATTATACCGTATTTCATCATAATTATATATTTGATGATTATTTCATAAAATGTCATTTTATTCGTATTTCTTTATTTTGATAATATATTTATAATTAAATATATTTTCCTATTCTATATTTATTCTTCGTTTATACTTGTTTTATTGTTTAAGTCGTAATTATTTTTAAATCCTAAATTTTATACATTATTATATAAGTGCTAAATAATTTAATATTGTTATAAGTAATTTAATTAATTCTTGCTAATGCTAAATTACATAATTTACTTAGTATAAGTATTTGTACGTTCTCCTTAATTTTAAAGTTGCGAGATAAGAACGGGGTATTGTCATTTTGGTTCTCGGGATGCGTGATAGGTTGGGCTTGCGGTTGAGGTTTGATGTGTGGTGTCGACCATGTAGGGCATCAAAGGTTGAAAACAAAACAAACCCTAATCCTCTACCACGCCTACTCTACTTCCATCCATCGACAAACCGCACAAAACACAAACCCTAATTCTACCCATCGACATACACTTTTCTCCATCGACATAAACCCTAATTTTCTAGTGACCTGTCGTGGGAGTGAACAAGAGCGAAGAGAGGAGGAAGACGAGACACCAAAACCGAATCACCACCATCGTTTTATTGCCTCTGCACTGCACCAAGTTTGTGAGGTTTTGTCATGCTCTTTCTATGTTGTTTTATCTGAGTATTTTAGTTATATGTGACCTATGTAGTACGTATAACATGTTTATCGCCTTTAAACAACCATAAGACCACCGTAACTGACACAAAAATGGCCGCGAATGTCGACAGTAACAGCTTTATGCGTTTTCTGATACGTTTCTAGTTCGTTTTTAATTGCCTTTTCGAAGCTGTTTATCGTTTGCTATTTGCTTATTTTACTTCTGGTTAATAGTAGTAGGATGTGGGTTCATGTGGGCGGTTGTAGGGTGGTGCTTGGTGACCGGAGCACCACCACAAGAGGGCTCATGTGGGTCGTGTATAACAAGGAAAACAGGGGTGCGTATTGGTGTGTGAGTGTCAATGTTTTGGTGAGGCTGTTTCAGGTGTTTTGAGGGGTGGCGAGGCCAGGTGGTTTCCACCAGAGAGTCGTGGGAAGTGAGTAGTGTTAGGTGGTGCGTAGGGTACGTGTTTTGGTGGCTGGAGTTCCGGTGGCAGAGCGGAGAACAGTGGTACCGTCAATCAGAGTATAAGGGGGTTGTTGGTGTTGCACTTTTATAACGTCTATATAGGACGCTACAAGGGAAAAGACGAGTTGTGGGGACCTCCTATGGGACCACCGTGGGTCAGTGGCGACCAAGGTGGTGGCCATTGGGTTATCGGGGTCGGTAGAGAGAGAGAGGAGCGTGAGAATAGAGGGTGTCGGAGATGGGTGCTGAACGTAGGGAGTTTGGGCTGTGGGCAGGCTGTTAAAAAACGGTTGTGGTGGTTTCTGTGGTGGTCTTTGGTGGTGACCTATAGGTGAAAGTTGTAGTGGGTAGTACGAAGTTTAGGTTGGGGCCAGTGGTGTCGGTGGTGAGGGACCAAGCTAGTGGCGGTGGTGTCACGAAGTTGGTGTCGGGTCTGTTCGGGTCGATGTTGTTGTGGTCGTGTTTGTTGTCGTTGTTTCGTGTCTGCTTGTTGCGTGTTGTTGCTATAATCTATTGTTATTATTATATGCATTATTATTATTACAATTATTATTATTATCATTATTTAAACTACCTTGTTGTTCTTGTTATTTTATGGTGATAATGGGTATTGTTATTGTGGTTGTTTTGTCAACATAATAATAATAATAATATTATTATTATTATTATTATTATTATTATAAGTTGTTGTTAGCTTTGCCCGTATATTATCAATATTATTATTAGTGTTAATATTATTATTGTTATGATTGTTAGTATATGGTTAATACTAGTGTGATTAACATTAGTAAATATTACTCATGTTTTAATTATTAAAAGTTGTCAAGTAAATTTTGTTATAAAAGAATGTGACGGTTATCAATAATTGACTATATACTTTCTATGTTCGTTTATTTAATTGAAGTTGGTTTGAAAAGTAATAAGGACAAGTTTCGTAAATTAATTAACCTAGTCATGTTTAATACGGTCTCGTTATGCGTGATATATTATTTAAATCGTTAATTTGAATAATTAATATATTATATTTGTTACGTAACTATATTAGTTAGTAATTACGTATATTATATTGTTAGGTGACGATTTTGAAGTGGCATTATTCTGTTTACTCGCTGGTTTGCTTTGGACTATATTGCTATCCAGGTAGGATACACTGACTCTATACTTTATGAACTGATATGAATGGATGTTTACTCTGTGATGTGTTATGAAAGGATGTTGCCTTATATGTGATGGATACAAGCATGAATTATATAAGAATGATATTGGTTGGATTGATTGTGGATTACTTGCAATGGCCTGAGTATTTCAGTATTTGATAACATGATTACATATTTATATTGTGGCATTCATGAGCATGCATATGCATTGGTTACTGAGATATTGTGAATCTGATAGTGTTCTGATATAAAGCCCAGGGTGGTTCTGCAGACCAGGCCTGGTGTCCTATCTGCTTTTGAGCTGGTGTTCGGCGACGGCCGATTATAGTCTGCCGGGAGGTTCGGTATGGCTGGGAGTTACGGGTTTGAGATTGAGATTGTGTTTGAGCTCGAGTAACCAATGGCATTGCATATCATATTTGTTGCATTATTTACTTTTGTGTTACCCTACTCAACCGCGAGGTTGACAGTGTATTCGTGTACACCTACGATGATCCGGAATGGGGAGTAGATTCTACAGGTCGGAGACAGGTGGACTAGGAGCTTGGGCAAGGAAAGAGAGACATGGCTTGGACCTACTTAGAAGTAGATCACATAGTTAGATGTTATCAGTTGTACTTTTATTCTTTGTGTAATCGCTGTAATATCAAAAGTTTAAATTTAATCAGTTTTTATATAAAGTACTTTGGTTTGTTTACTTGTTATTCACTACCTCGGTCATTCCGAGATGGTAACAGCTCTATTTATTTGAGAAGGTCTTGCTAAAGGCTCTTAAATAAATGGGGGTGTTACAAAGTGGTATCAGAGCGAACGATCATCAGGCCTAAACTAAATGGAAATAATGAACATAGGAGTGTCTAAATAAAATGAACCCCAGGCTAGTAACTTTTAGGAGCCCCAGGATTGGGATGAGTTAGGGGCCCCCTCAAACCAAGCCACTGGCCCTTTCAGTCTAGCCTGGTCACCCATGAGAGATGTAGAGCGTGGGTAGTATAGAATAAAGGACAGGACCCAATATATATATATATATATATATATATATATATATATATATATATATATATATATATATTGTACTAACGTTTGCGCAGAAAAGTAATGAGGTAAGTATGATGTGAAATATGGTTGGAGATCTGTGTTGTATGGGAATTATATTGAATGATTGATTGCGATATATGATTTCCAAGTATTGAGAACAGGAGTTTTGAATATGAGTTTGAAATATAAGCTTGACTTGCATGATGATGTGCATTAGAAGAATATGACAGATATTGAAATGCTGATTGATCTGAATGATTGCATTGAAATTTTAGAGAATGGATGTATATTTATTAAACAATGATTGGAGTGATATTATCATATGATTTTGGTGTTTAGGAATTTTCATATGATATCTGGTTATCAAATGACTATCGTAACTATGTAATATATCATCTTGAATTTGAATATGAATGATCAGATTTAAATGTTATAGTAATCTATGTCTAGTGATGTTTGATTGTTGAAATGGTAAAGTTTTAAATATAAAAGTTTAAATCAAATATGAATTATGCTATGTAATCATGTAATAATCCGATATGACATTAGTAGCATGAATAGTAGACATATTATATGGATATGAACTTTGTTACATAATAATATAACCTTAATTATTTTTGGTGAGTTTTATACAAAGTTAGTTTCTTTTATATCGACCCTATTGGTTATGCCACAAGGTGAATTACATATTGTTATGTTTAAGTCTGATCACAATATATTGATTTAGTAATTTGGTTGACGCGTGAATTGTGTAAATGCTAGTCTTGTTTTCGATCTATAACTTGTAAAATCGTTAGTTGATTCGTGTTTATAAATCGTCATTAATTACAACTTCATTGTTTTGAAAGTTTCGAAATGTTTTTAAATCGATAATCCATGATAAAACTGATGTTTGATAATTATGGTAATTGTTTTGCAACAGGAAGAATGTGTAGCTACATGTTAATAAAATTTTTGCCTAAATATGAAATTGTTGATGTAAACCCCTTATTCTGCACGTTATATCCGTTACTGGATTTATGATTGATGTAATTTGAGTAGATGAGAAATGCACCTATGTGGTTTTAACTTATTTATACCTAGAAAATGTTAAGCTGACCTGCTAGTCTATGATTGGTGTATATCTTGTCAAATAAGCCAATGCCCCATGTTTAATTATATTGGTTAAATTTTGCCTTATGTCTTTTCTAGAATATGATTTCGTTTCTATAATATGATTATGAGCATGAAATGTTTTGAGTTGTCAATTTTGAACTATGAGTTAGCTGATTGTCTACATTGGTGTAAATACGTTAAGTTTGTGTTAAAATTTACGGGTATATAGTACCTAGTAGTTACCTTGATTTTGTTTTACTACGTAGCATGAAATTGACAAATATGATGGTTGCTTCAAAAGTCGGATGCTAGTGGTAATTACCTTATCATATGATTTGTGACTGATGTTTTGGTGATCTTCTTGAGCATTGAATGTGAATTTGTAATGGGGTTACGGGGACGTAACCATGTTTTAAGGAGGATAGGATTGTAAAATCTTGATGCTTTATGACATGGCTAGTTGATAATGATAATTAGTATGTCGTGATTGTTTGAATATATATATATTTGATAATCCTGTTTACTTCTGTTATGCATTATACCGTGATTCGTGATATATCTTTTAACTTGTTATGCGTTAAACTTTGAGGACAAAGTTTTCTTAACGAGGGTAGAATGTAACATTTCGTGTTTTAAAGTCTATATAAGTGCTACTCGTGATTGTTTCCTGCTTGTTATATGTTTCCTTACCGTTATGGGGTAGCGAACTTCGGGACGAAGTTCATTTTAAGGAGGGAAGACTGTAATACCCCGTATTTAGTCTCGGTCAACGGCAGTCGAACCATGTTTTATACACGTATTTCAATCAAATGGAATGTTTATAAAGTATTTACGTAAACTATTATTATTTTATAAATCGTATTTCTACGATTATACCGTATTTCATAATAATTTTATATTTGTTGATTATTTCATAAAATGTCATTTTATTCGTATTTCTTTATTTTGATAATATATTTATAATTAAATATATTTTCCTATTCTATATTTATTCTTCGTTTATACTTGTTTTATTGTTTAAGTCGTAATTATTTTTAAATCCTAAATTTTATACATTATTATATAAGTGCTAAATAATTTTATATTGTTATAAGTAATTTAATTAATTCTTGCTAATGCTAAAGTACATAATTTAATTAGTATAAGTATTTGTACGTTCTCCTTAATTTTAAAGTTGCGAGATAAGAACGGGGTATTGTCATTCTGGTTCTCGGGATGCGTGATAGGTTGGGCTTGCGGTTGAGGTTTGATGGGTGATGTCGACCATGTAGGGCATCAAAGGTTGAAAACAAAACAAACCCTAATCCTCTACCACGCCTACTCTACTTCCATCCATCGACAAACCTCACAAAACACAAACCCTATTTCTACCCATCGACATACACTTTTCTCCATCGACATAAACCCTAATTTTCTAGTGACTTGTCGTGGGAGTGAACAAGAGCGAAGAGAGGAGGAAGACGAGACACCAAAACCGAATCACCACCATCGTTTTATTGCCTCTGCACTGCACAAAGTTTGTGAGGTTTTGTCATGCTCTTTCTATGTTGTTTTATCCGAGTATTTTAGTTATATGTGACCTATGTAGTACGTATAACATGTTTATCGCCTTTAAACAACCATAAGACCACCGTAACTGACACAACAATGGCCGCGAATGTCGACAGTAACAGCTTTATGCGTTTTCTGATACGTTTCTGGTTCGTTTTTAATTGCCTTTTCGAAGCTGTTTATCGTTTGCTATTTGCTTATTTTACTTCTGGTTAATAGTAGTAGGATGTGGGTTCATGTGGGCGGTTGTAGGGTGGTGCTTGGTGACCGGAGCACCAACACAAGAGGGCTCATGTGGGTCGTGTATAACAAGGAAAACATGGGTGCGTATTGGTGTGTGAGTGTCAATGTTTTGGTGAGGCTGTTTCAGGTGTTTTGAGGGGTGGCGAGGCCTGGTGGTTTCCACCAGAGAGTCGTGGGAAGTGAGTAGTGTTAGGTGGTGCGTAGGGTACGTCTTTTGGTGGTTGGAGTTCCGGTGGCAGAGCGGAGAACAGTGGTACCGACAATCAGAGTATAAGGGGGCTGTTGGTGTTGCACTTTTATAACGTCTATATAGGGCGCTACAAGAGAAAAGACGAGTTGTGGGGCCTCCTATGGGACCACCGTGGGTCAGTGGCGACCAAGGTGGTGGTCATTGGGGTTGTCGGGGTCGGTAGAGAGAGAGAGGAGCGTGAGAATAGAGGGTGTCGGAGATGGGTGCTGAACGTAGGGAGTTTGGGCTGTGGGCAGGCTGTTTTAGAACGGTTGTGGTGGTTGCTGTGGTGGTCTTTGGTGGTGACCTATAGGTGAAAGTTGTAGTGGGTAGTACGAAGTTTAGGTTGGGGCCAGTGGTGTCGGTGGTGAGGGACCAAGCTAGTGGCGGTGGTGTCACGAAGTTGGTGTCGGGTCTGTTCGTGTCGATGTTGCTGTGGTCGTGTTTGTTGTCGTTGTTTCGTGTCTGCTTGTTGCGTGTTGTTGCTATAATCTATTGTTATTATTATATGCATTATTATTATTACAATTATTATTATTATCATTATTTAAACTACCTTGTTGTTCTTGTTATTTTATGGTGATAATGGGTATTGTTATTGTGGTTGTTTTGTCAACATAATAATAATAATAATATTATTATTATTATTATTATTATTATTATAAGTTGTTGTTAGCTTTGCCCGTATATTATCAATATTATTATTAGTGTTAATATTATTATTGTTATGATTGTTAGTATATGGTTAATACTAGTGTGATTAACATTAGTAAATATTACTCATGTTTTAATTATTAAAAGTTGTCAAGTAAATTTTGTTATACAAGAATGTGACGGTTATCAATAATTGACTATATACTTTCTATGTTCGTTAATTTAATTGAAGTTGGTTATAAAAGTAATAAGGACAAGTTTCTTAAATTAATTAACCTAGTCATGTTTAATACGGTCTCGTTATGCGTGATATATTATTTAAATCGTTAATTTGAATAATTAATATATTATATTTGTTACGTAACTATATTAGTTAGTAATTACGTATATTATATTGTTAGGTGACGATTTTGAAGTGGCATTATTCTGTTTACTCGCTGGTTTGCTTTGGACTATATTGCTTTCCAGGTAGGATACACTGACTCTATACTTTATGAACTGATATGAATGGATATTTACTCTGTGATGTGTTATGAAAGGATGTTGTCTTATATGTGATGGATACAAGCATGAATTATATAAGAATGATATTGGTTGGATTGATTGTGGATTACTTGCAATGGCCTGAGTATTTCAGTATTTGATAGCATGATTACATATTTATATTGTGGCATTCATGAGCATGCATATGCATTGGTTACTGAGATATTGTGAATCAGATAGTGTTCTGATATAAAGCCCAGGGTGGTTCTGCAGACCAGGTCTGGTGTCTTATCAGCTTTTGAGCTGGTGTTCGGCGACGGCCGATTATAGTCTGCCGGGAGGTTCGGTATGGCTGGGAGTTACGGGTTTGAGATTGAGATTGTGTTTGAGCTCGAGTAACCAATGGCATTGCATATCATATTTGTTGCATTATTTACTTTTGTGTTACCCTACTCAACCGCGAGGTTGACAGTGTATTCGTGTACACCTACGATGATCCGGAATGGGGAGTAGATTCTACAGGTCGGAGACAGGTGGACTAGGAGCTTGGGCAAGGAGAGAGAGACATGGCTTGGACCTACTTAGAAGTAGATCACATAGTTAGATGTTATCAGTTGTACTTTTATTCTTTGTGTAATCGCTGTAATATCAAAAGTTTAAATTTAATCAGTTTTTATATAAAGTACTTTGGTTTGTTTACTTGTTATTCACTACCTCGGTCATTCCGAGATGGTAACAGCTCTATTTATTTGAGAAGGTCTTGCTAAAGGCTCTTAAATAAATGGGGGTGTTACACAGGAGGATCAGCCAGCGTGCTGAGAACCCCACCAGGAAAGCAAAGGAGGAAAGGAGCGAGAGGGCCAAACCCTACAGCAGGCCAGTCAACAAAATAACAGGAGGCAAAGCTGGAAAAATGATCCAAGCCTACCTCCCAAGGTAAAAGAATACGGTTTTGATGTTAATCTTGCAGGAGTAATCAAAGCCCTCAGAGATCTGGGAGAAAAGGTCAAGTGGCCCAGGAAGAGAACAGAGGAAAGAACCAAGGATAACAGAGACACCAGCCTAAGGTGCGATTTCCATGAAGAAAACATCGGTCATACTACGGAGGATTGCATCACCTTAAGAAAGGAGGTGAAGTACAAGTTTGACCAAGGAAACCTAAACCATCTATTGGCTAAGGGGACTAAGGTCAACTCCGCCAGCCAGGTCAGACCTTATAGCCCTCTTATCTACACAAAAATTATCAACGTGATCACAGGAGGATCGGAACTGTGCGGATTGACCTACTCAGCCGCAAAAAGACATGCCACCAAGTCAAAAGGAGACAAGCCAGAAAGTTCCTGCAGAGTCAGCAGCAAAGACCTTCCAGTAGTCAGTTTTGACGAAACCGACGGGGAAGGAGGCGCGGAGTACCATGACGATGCTCTGATAATCACCTTGTCCATAGGAAATTGTACGGTCAAAAAGATATTGGTGGATACAGGAAGCTCCGTCAATCTAATCATGCTGGAAACACTCAAGAGCATGGGGTTCAGCGAGAGTGACCTGGTAAGAAGTTAGTGCCCCTGGTGGGATTCAGTGGTGAAACTAAACATTCCCTAGGGGAAATACTCATCCCCACCTATGCCGGAGGAATGAACAAGCAGGTAAGATACCTTGTAATTGATGGTCCTTCCACTTATAATGTGATTCTTGGCAGGCCATGGATCCATGACATGAAGGCAATACCATTATCCTACCACCAATGCTTAAAGTTCCCAACGCCTTGGGGAGTGCAAACAATCAAGGGAAACCAGGATTAAGCAAGGAGCTGCTACAAGGTGGCACTCAAACCCACGGTAACTCCGCCACCAGCATAGCAATCAAAGGGAAAGCGGCTCTAGGGGGAATATGTCGAGCCACCGCAGCTAGAACTGGATGAAATCCCCCTGGATCCACAGCACCCAGAAAGAAAAGTCTTGATGGGAGCAGAATGTACAGGTGATATCCGCCTAAAACTTGTACAGTTATTAAAAGAAAATATTGATTGCTTCGCTTGGTCACATGAGGACATGGTAGGTATTGATCCAGAGGTCATATCACACAGGTTAAGCGTGGATCCTAATCACAAGCCAATCCAGCAGAAAAGGCGGAAGTTCGCCTATGAAAGAAATCAAGTAATAAACCAGGAGGTAGATGATCTCCTGGCTGCTGGAAAGATCAGGGAGGTCAAATACCCAGATTGGCTGTCCAACGTAGTAGTGGTGCCCAAGAAGAATGGCAAATGGCGAGTTTGTGTTGATTTCACAGACTTAAACTAAGCCTGCCCAAAAGACCATTTTCCTCTGCCACACATAGATGCCATGGTAGATGCCACAGCAGGACATGAAATGCTAACGTTCCTGGATGCTTGGAGCGGATACAACCAAATAAAGATGGCTGCTGAAGATCAGGAGAAGACCGCCTTCCAATCAGAAAGAGGTATCTACTGTTACAATGTTATGCCTTTTGGACTGAAAAATGCAGGTTCCACCTATCAAAGGTTGGTGAACATGATGTTCAAAGACCAGATAGAAAAGACCATGGAGGTATACATTGACGACATGGTGGTTAAATCCAAAGCAGCAGAACAACACTTCCAGCACCTGCAGGAAACGTTCAGTACCCTGAGGAAGTACCAAATGAGGTTGAACCCTTTAAAGTGAACTTTTGGAGTATCCAGCGGGAAGTTCTTAGGGTACATGGTCACACAAAGAGGCATCGAGGCAAGCACGGACCAAATCAAGGCCCTGCTACAGCTGGAGTCACCACAGAAACCAAGGGACGTGCAAAAGCTAACAGGGAGAGTAGCCGCCCTTAACAGGTTTATATCAAGGTCTTCAGAAAGATGTAAGTTGTTCTACGACATTCTGCGGAAAAGCAAGAGATTCGAGTGGACGGAGGAGCATGAGGAAGCCTTCAGGAGCCTGAAGCAGTATCTCAGCACTCCTCCCCTCTTATCTAAACCAGAGCCAGGAGAACCGCTCTACCTGTACCTATCCATCACAGAAGCAGCGGTTAGTGGAGTCCTGGTAAGAGAATATGAAGGATTACAGCATCTCGTGTACTATATCAGCAAGTCTCTGCTACCTGCAGAGACCAGGTACTCTGCTCCAGAAAAACTTGTTTTGGCTTTAGTAACAGCATCTTATAAACTTAGACCGTACTTCGAATCCCATACAATTTCGGTCCTAACGAGCTACCCTTTAAAATCCATATTGGGGAAACCGGAATTGTATGGGAGAATGGCTAAATGGTCGGTACATTTGAGTGGTTATGATTTGAAATTTGGAACCCGTACAGCGATAAAATCGCAAGCTCTTGCAGACTTTGTCTCTGATTTTAGTCCAGGGTTACAGAAAGAAGCAGAAATAGCCTTCCTCCCCCCAGAAATGGATTCAGCAGAAAAGTGCTGGACGCTGCATGTAGATGGCGCCTCAAACAGCCGGGGAGCAGGAGTAGGCATGGTGCTACGATCCCCGCATGGAGATATTATTGCACACGCAATACGCTGTGAATTTCCTGCTACTAACAACGTCGCTGAGTACGAGGCATTAATCCAAGGACTGCAGCTGGCTCTAGGAATGAGGATCAGGCACCTACGAGCCTTCGGTGATTCGCAACTCATAGTGAATCACGTAAATGGTGAGTATGAGGCCAAGGATCCGAAAATGATTGCCTACCTGAAAGTAGCAAGAGAGCTGAAGGCGGAGTTCATCACCTTCGAGCTAAAACAAATACCCAGGGACCAGAATGCTGAAGCTGATGCACTAGCCAATCTGGGGGCTACGTTCAATCCAGGGGAACTCTCTGCAATTCCAACCATCCATGTGCTGGAACCTTCAACTTCAGGACAGGATCCAGAAGTTGACTCATCCAGCACTCAGTGGGAAGTGGAAGCAGGAATACTCAGCAATACTGTCAATCAGGAAGAAGCCCCAGATTGGAGGACGCCGTACATCGAGTGGCTAGCAAACAACGTCCTTCCCCTGAGAAGAAAGAGGTAAGGGGATTTAAAATGAAAGCATCCAGATTTACACTAATAGATGGAATCTTGTTCAGGAAATCGTTGGCTGAACCCTACCTGCGTTGTCTGGGAGAAAAACAAAGTCAGGCTATCTTGCATGATCTTCACAGTGGCGAATGCGGAAATCATGCAGGGGGCAGGAGCCTATCCAACAAAGCACTCAGACAAGGATACTTCTGGCCAACAGTTAGAAAGGATGCTGTGGAATTTGCAGAAAAGTGTCAACCCTGCCAGAAACACGCGCCTGTAGTACACCAACCTGCAGAACTTCTGCACCCGGTAATATCACCATGGCCATTCATGAAGTGGGGAATGGATATCGTGGAACCCCTGCCAAGGACACCAGGAAACAAGACCTACATGCTAGCACGAACAGATTACTTTTCCAAGTGGATAGAAGTAGAGTCTTTCCCCCAAGTCACAGAGAATCAGGTGCTATCCTTCCTCAAACGTAATATAATCTGTAGGTTCGGCATACCTTCTGAAATTGTATGTGATAATGGTTCTCAGTTCATATCCAACAAGACAAAGGCATTTTGTGCTGGCTGGAACATTACATTACTAAAGTCTCCTCCCAGGTACCCCCAGACCAATGGTCAGGCTGAATCCAGCAACCAGATTGTCATGGACAACTTAAAGAGGAGGCTGGAAGAAGCAGGGGGCAGATGGGCAGAAGAGCTACCCCTCGTCCTATGGTCAGATAGAACAACACCAAAAGTTGCAACGGGCCAAACACCATTCAGCCTGGTGTTTGGAGCCGAGGCACTAATTCCTTCAGAAGTCAGGATCCCAACACAAAGGTACGGATGCCTGACAGAAGAGCATAACCAGACAGAAATGGCCAGCAGCCTGGATACCATAGATGAACTCAGAACAAGCGCTCAAATCAGAATAGCATCATATAAGCAGATGGTAGCACGAACATACAACAAAGACGTTAAAGTCAGGACCCTGCAGGTGGGAGATCTTGTTCTCAGAAAAGTCTTCCAGAACACCAAGAACCACCAGGCAGGAAAGTTTGCATATAACTGGGAAGGACCATACCAGGTGGAAAGTGTGACTGGCAGTGGCTCCTACAGGCTAATGGACATGAATGGAAAGATGGTACCCAGGCCATGGAACATCTTGCACTTAAAGAAATATTTCATCTAGAAAGGTGGAAAAGCCACATCGGTCAGCAACCTGAATCCTCAGGTTCTAGGACTCTTTTGCTATTTACGTTGTTTTCCTTTCTTTTTTTTTTAGTAAAGGGTTAGACAAAACCCAATAGCTATCTTTTGATGTCAAGCCAGTATTTTGACAGATATCTTTTGAACATTTTGTAAGAAACCCCACGGGTTATCTTGAATATAACTTTGGTATGATTCAGTCAAGCAATTCTTGTTGAACACCATCAAAACTAAAGCGTGCGAATGTGACAAAGTAAAAACAAGCTGGGATACAAATACCCACAATACTAAGCACCCACGCAAAAGTCTGGAAGACTCCTAACTACGGGAACCAGCACATACACTTGGCCATCTAAACAAAAAGCATGCATGCAAAACACAAAAACAATAAACGTACAAACTAAGGATCCAGGAAACCCTGGAGCCAGAAATATTCATTTGCACCCTCAGGTGCTCCGCCAGCCAAGAAAAAAGGCCGGAATAAATGTTTTACAAGCTACGCCCAAAAACCGTGGGCCGCAAAAGATAAGTGTTTAACTGGACCCACCCGGGTCCAGGAGGAACAACCAAACGACAAAAGAAATACGCCACACAGGGCCCAGAAAACAACAAACTAGCAACTACGCAATAACATGCTTAGTCACGGAGTAGGAATCGCCAGCTGCACCAGTTCCGCCTTGGTCATCCTTTGCTGGGGGAGGAGTCGCAGGAGTCGCTTCTTCCTGAGCAGGGGAAGACCCAGCAAGAACAAGACTGTTAATCTCCGGAGCACCCTCTTCCTCACAATCAGAGAGCACACCAAGATCAGGCTTTACTGGAAAAGTAGCCTCCAGGAGGCGCTCTTCCTCTGCCACATCCCATTCCAGGTGCTTGTTCTCCAGCACCTCCCTCATGCATTCTACTCTGGCTGCCCAGTGGGTATAAGGAACAATGTCAGACAGCACGCCAGAGAGGGATTTCTTCTTCTCCTGCAGGACAACAATCTCTGCATCAGCAGCCTCCTTGTTCTCCTTCCATCTCTTTACATCAGAGGCAAGGGCATCTTTAGCATCCAGGATTATCGCCATCTGCTCCTCAGAATCCTTTTCCTTCGCCTTAGCCGCCTCCAACCTTTGGTTCCCCCGAGCCTTCTCCGCCTCCAGCCTCCTGGTCATCAAATTCAGCTCAGCCTTCAAAGAAGTTACTTCCCTTTCGGATTCCGGCAGGCGATCAATCTCAACCAACAACATCTGCAAAGTCTGCAGGAAGAAAAGGATGAAAGATGGAAGACAAGAAGAACTTTGGTACAAAGGCAAAAAAAAAGGCATACCGCAAACGCCTGCTCAGCAGCATCCTCCAACAACTCCCTGGTGGGCCTGGGACGAAGGTACGTCCTCACGCCAGGAAGCAACGCTCTCTTCAAAGTTGGCCAGCAAGGCACTCCTGCTGTACACCCAAACCCAACAAGCAATTTGATAACATCCTCAGGAAGGTCAGACATCACATCATTCACCTCATCCACAGCTCCAGCACGCTCGACCCTGGAACCCGATCCTCCAGCCCCGGATCCAGATGGCTCCCTCTTAATCAAAGAGGAAGGGGCCCTAGTCAGCGTAGGAGGACCCAAGGGAGGCAAGGAAGATAGGGGCAGCAAGAATAGTCACATCATCAGAGGAAGAAGAAGGCTCCAACCGCTTGGCAGAGGCCTCAACACCAACCGCCTCCGCCTTCCTCTTGGAAGGAGCCCTAAGTCCACCCGCTACGGTCTTTTTCCTCCTCTGGGCCATCATCATGGCCGGAGTCATCACAGGTCTGGTCGAATCTACAAAATTGGCAGCAAGAGTAAGAGAGGGAGAGAAATGAGAACCAACTCAGAAAAACATGAGCTAAAGAAGAATTACCAGTAGACATCTTCCTCTCCTCCTCCAAAGTAGTGTAACCAAATAAGAAATTGAAAGAATTGTACGCAGGTTCCAAACCAAACAACTTTGATAGGGATCCTTCCTCGTCAGCAGCAGGAGGTATCTTGGGCAGATCTGCAAGAGAAAAACAGTAAGATGGTGAGCAACAAAAAGAATCAACAAGACAACCAAAGTAAGTACCTGTTGAAGCCCTCCACTGGGTATAGATGTAGTCATGTGGATGGGGCAGTGTCGCTACTTCCACAAAGATAAAACTCCGAAACCAGTCAGCATCCTTGAGTTTCGGAGGGAAGATTATGCAGTGTTCATCGCTTTTATAAGCCCGAATCGTGAACTGACCATGACCCAAGGCCCGCACGGCAAAGAGGTGAGCGAAATCGCCCATTGTAATTCCCATATCAAACTTTTCGTTTATCTTGCTTAACGACAGGATGGTCCGCCAAGCATAAAGGGTTAACTTGACACATAGGAAGTTAGTTGGTATGAAGAAACTCTTGCACTAAGTCTGGAAAAGGAAACCTCAGACCCAGCAAGAAAGGGTAGAGGTACATGCAAGTCCATCCGGGACGGCAGAACTCAGCCTTCTGACTGGCCGTTGGAACGTGGATGTTCACCCCATCATCAAAATGGAACTGCCCTCTAATAGCAGTTATGTCGGAAGGTTTAAAAATGGAGTTACAGGAATGCAAAGAGGAAAGGAGACCTTGGGAGGGGAAAAGATCATCACTTATAATTACCAAAGGAAGAAAAGTGGAAGAAAAAGCGAAGATGATACCTGGAGAAGCGAGCAATGAACAAAAGGAAGTCGGAAAGGAAGTTGAAAAGGAAGTCGGAAGAGAAGAGGGAAGGATGAAGTTTGTTCTGAAAAGTGATTTGGGAAGTTGTGGAAAAATGATTCTGAAATTAAAGAGGATTAAGTAGGGTGGTTAGGATTAAATGAGGGGAGGGATGTGAACAGTTAACAAAGGGAACGATAATCGAAGCAACACGAAAACAAGTGTAACTGAAATTCCCGCGCAAGCAAACTTACACGAGAATTGGGGGCTAATGTTAGGCCCCAAAATAAGCATCATTTGGCCCACGACACGTGGCGGCAAGACACTGGAGGATCTCAGGGTACACGGATTGAAGGCAAGAACAGATCTCAACCCTTTACTTATTGTCAAAGAGAAACACACATGAGAAGTGTATTGAAGAAGCCGAGCAGCCCAATTCCTTAGTAAGGCCCAAAAAGATCAAGTCCAAAGCATGATGAGAGGATGTTGTCAGCAAAAACGGCTATACTAGGCCCAGTAGTCCTTACCCAACGGATTCCTATACTTTCACCCATTATAAATAGGGTAGCTCATTTATTGCAAAGACTAACCCAGACCCGACCTAGAAGGAGATCACTTAGGAAGAACCCCCTATATTCCAGCAGTAATACCCATTCAACTTAGCAAACCCCTTGCATTTCAGCAAGAACACCCTCCCAACGTTGTAATACTTAGGCAATTCGCCAAGAATATCATCCATAATCAATAAGTAACCTTGTCATAAGATTACTATAACCTTACATAAACTAACTTGGTAATTTTTGACCAAAACAATAAGTTATACGGAGTATAACATAATATTTATCATACTGAATTGGTGATTATCTTTCATAAGTGAATATAAATCATACAATATGATATTTACTATACTTAAAAAATTAGATACAGAATCAAATATATTTATTACATATGTTTACTTTTATATATGATATGATCTACGAATAACGTGAACAATATCTACTGATATTATTTATTCAAAATCTACATATAACATATGTTCTTCACAAATAATTCTATAATTCCATAGTTAAATTTAGCCATTTTCCAGATAAATGTCGGAAAAATAGAACAAGCCAAAATAAATTTATATTTAACCTCCTAAAAATGACAATCATCTAATTTAGTGTAACCAAAAAAATATAAATAGTTGAAGCATAATAATTTTTCCCAGGATATTATCTAGAGGTAATCATCTCAAACATTTATTGTAATTTATGCAAGTGAATTTTATATGTTTTTTTTTTTTGTTTTTGGCATAGATGATAATTTCGTAGTTGTCGGATGGAACTTGGTAATTTTCTAACCATTTTTCTTAAATTAAGAATGGGAAAATGTTTTTATTCATAAAAGAGAAAACTATTACATGATTATTATAGCTTATAGGTTTATGTAATCTGGAAAATACAGTGAAAAATCCTTTAGGAAGATTGTACTGCGTGTGGAATTTGATAATTAGAACAAGATTCAGGTATCGGCTCTAACTTGCTGCATGCATGGCTTTGTATAGGAAAAAAGTTTACGTATAGTAACATGTCTTTCATATTATTTTTATTACACTATTCTCTCCAATATTTCTCAGATAGTTCTTCTTCATTTTACTTTCTTATGTATTTTATTTAAATTTATGAAAGGCTCCGTTTTAAAAGTAAATATTGTCATCGTCAACAATTACATGCCATAAAGAAAAATTATTTAGTTAAAGCAACAAAGTCCTATGAACAAAAGATTTGTTAACACATGATATGCAAATGCATTTCGATTATTTGTCTTGAAGTTATGGCAAAAAATAGGATTGATTACAATGTGATTCAATCCCATAATAATAGACTTATTGTAGTGGTAAAGGCTCCTTATATAGAAATTTGCTAAGGACATCAATAACTAATAATATGTTTAAACATGCGTATTCTTATATTAAATGCATTAAGGCAAAAAGCAAAAGGAAACAAATTATATTTGGTGTTTAGATTCTTTCTTTGTAAGTAAAAATTAATATTATCTACAAAACAATGGATATTACAAGTATAATCTTAATCTTGTGCGATAAACGGATAAATTTGAGTGTGATATTCTATTTATATTTGTTTTTTGTAGCTTAAAATATTATTTTGTGAAAGAGTTTTAGATAAAATATTATTCACTATCATATATTAATTTTTTAATATATTTATGGTCAAAAATTTTATTTGTCACTCTTACATATGAAATGGGAAGAAAAATAAAATATTAAGGTACATTAGTATTTGTTCCAAAGAAATAACTATATGCTCTTACAACATTTGCTATAAGTTTTGCATGCGACAAGATGATTAGAACTCATATATAATTATTTAAAATAAAATAGAATTATACTCGTATTATTAAAATCTAATTTACGGGCAGCTATATTATCTTCTTAATCAAATTTGAAGACGACAAATACTAATAAATAGGGTACCTGGGTAACACATACAATTGTGTTTGTACATTTCTATCTTCTCCTTTTAATATGAAACGGGTGAATAAATACAATTATCATAACTTCATTGTTTATTACCGGCCAGGATACTTGCTCGAAAATTTAAAAAATGGAAAGGCAAAAAACCAGCTACTGGAGAAGCTACTTCTTAATACTTCTGATCACATGCGAGGTGCAACTTTTATTTTACGCCGGAAGGTGTTATGGGATTAACAGGTACTAATCTTAAACCCGTGCAAATTGCACGAGATGTTACATAGAATATTATTATTAACTAAGTTATATAAAGCGTTCAAATTTTATGTTATAATTGAGATTTTAGATTTGAATTATAAATTACATTACCAATCAAGATATTGTATATCATAATAAAATGTGATGAATTAACAATAAATTTCGCATTTAGATACATATACTAAAAAAATTAGCATCAATGTTATAATGTTAAAAATATTGTGCAAATGATATTAAAAAATTTGGATAATTTTTTCATGAATTAAAATATTTGTAAGCATGATTTCTTCATTTTTAAATATAAGATATTATTGCAATTTTTCAAACTTATTAACCAATGTCGTATTTGTAGACTTGTCAAAATTTGACTTGAGTCATAAATCTAACTCGAGCACATCCTATTTTTCCAAGATCAAAATATTTAGATCTTACACCGTGACCCGTTTAATCCAAATATGCAATGGTTAGTTAGTTAATCAAAATTATAACTATATTAGTATATTAGTATTCTTATATTTCTATATATTTTTTTGTTTAATTGAAGTGTTTCAGATAACATTCTATTATAAGCAAATTAATGAACGATTAGTAGTTTTTTAACCTTGAAAGAAGAATCTCGGAATGAGATTATATTGTGTTTATCATTGATTTTAAGATTTATATAAATTTAATTTGTAATTTGATGTTTTTCAATTGCTGATTTTTATACGACCATAATATTAACATATCAAATTAGTAGTAGTAACTACTTTAATAAAGTTAATTAGTAATGATGAGCAATTTATATTAATCACAATTCGCATATCTAACATAATTGATTTTATAAATAAATGATGCTAGAAAACATGGGGTAGGGTGAGCCATATATTTAAAAATAAAATAAAATAATGAACTTTCAACCACAGAGCGACACATCAGTTCTGTGGTTGTTGCTTTAATAAATAGGATATGTAGTTCATCTTTATGACGAAAAAATTATAATATCGATTTATATTTCTCTAAAACATATAAAACTAGGTTAGAAAGCTTGAGTTTCTATTTAATTACTTTTAGTGGATCACCCGCTCTACCAATTCTAGTTAATTTACCTAAATGGGTTAGGATTTAAGAACTTTAACTATAGGCGAACCCAACTCGTTTCAAAAGTATTATTTGTAACACAGTACAAAATTAATCAAACTTGTAACGTTCACATATCGAAGTAGCATATAATAAAGAAGTTATTTATTTTAGGTTCGTGCTATAAGACTTCAACCTTGATCATGCCAAACTAAACTACACAGTGTAATCATGTTCCCCAATAAGTACTTAAACGGTTACAAATAGACCAATCATAACGGGACTTGTAAACTCGTTCGGGCCTGGTTTTCCATGGGAATAATGAAAGAAGGTTGTTTTTGTCCTATGGTCTGTGAGATCTGACTTTGCATCACATTATAGAGTTTTAGGTATTTAATTATTTATCGAGCGCCCTCTCTCTCTCTATCTATCTATCTACCCTTCTCTCTCTTTCTCTATACATATATATTAAAAAAAAGTCTTTGCATAAGAGCCACGATTAGTATGTAATTTTTCGTGAATATGAAGAACATGGACTAAATTTTGTGATTACGATTTAGAGACTAATTCTATAGCAAAATAATTTTATAATAAAATTTTGTTAGATCATTTTACAATTTAAATAGCCGAATCACTAAAACTTAAAGAAGTAATAATTTGTGACAACACTAACATAATAAATAAATGAGTCACAAACTACACATAAAAGTTAAAAATGAAAAAAAAAAAACTTATCAGAACAATATCATAAAATAATTTCATATAAGTCTTGATTAAGGGGTTTTAATCGAAATGTGATTATTACCTTTGACTTAAAAATTAACATACAGTGACATGTTATTACTAGCGATTATGTTATTATATTTAACAAATACTTCACTTGTTACAACTAAAGAAAAAATAGAGTTATAGTTTTACAATAAAAAAAGTTATAAAAATGAAAGTAGTTGAGGAATAAGAACAAGTACAGAAGTGATAATAAAAGAGATATATGTTGGCAGTAACGCGAGTTCGACGGGCCTTAAGTCAGAAATAGGACAAGCTTCTGCAGTTCGGGTGAATGCAACTTCCAAAAATGTAAGCTTTGCCTTAATTATACTTGTTTCATTTCAATCAATTCATAAGAATTACATGAACCTAAAAGTGAAGGATGCAAGTGTAGGTAGTGTTGGACAACGGCATTGTTGAAGTTACTTTCGCGGTTCCAGAGGGCTTTGTCACTGCGGTACGTTATGGAGGGATTGATAATGTCCTTGATGCTAATAACAAGGATTCTCAACGGGGGTATTTTGTTTTCGTCTTGCTTTTTTGAAAATATATATATATGTAGATTAAACAATTACATGTGCACTCATTTGTTGGTTATATATACAGGTATTGGGATATTGCATCATCTATGGAGCTAGATGCCGACAACACAGATGAATTATTGTACTATTTTGCTTTCGTTCAACATTATTACTTATTTTCACTAGCCTTCCTCGTCCTCTTCAAGCGAGGGTTTCTTTTAATTTTGCATAAAAGAAGGATCGGCCTCTTACTTGAGAGAGCCAAGACGGAACAAGACAATCATTTAAAGGGGTAGCAGTAAGAAATAAATAAAAAATTGTTGTAGTAAATTAAAGAGAATATATACTCATGTGATTGCAGATTAGTAGGAGAAAAATTTCAAATCATAAGCCAAACGGAAGATCAAGTCGAGATTTCATTCTTGCGTCCCAAAACTCCAACAGTACCATTACAGGTTGATACCAGGTAGTGATTCACCCAGGCTGAAAGTACAACGCATGTTGTCCTAACATGTGTTAATGTTATGATCGATGCAATATAAGTTAATATGACATTTAAATGTTTTGGATTCAAATGGTGTAGGTATGTAATGCTACGTGGTAGCTCAGGGTTTTACTCGTATGCTATATTTGAGCGCGAAGCAGGTTGGCCGCCTTTGCAAATTGATCAAATACGTGCTGTTTTTAAACCTGAAAATGCCAAGTAAGATATATAGTCCTTATGTCTAATTTGATAGACTCCAATCACCTTTCCATATAGATTGTTTTGACATGAAAACTTGAATAAATATTCAGGTTTCACTACATGGCTGTTTCAGACAAGATACAACGCTTGATGCCAATGCTACAAGATCGTACTACTGGTCAGCCTTTGGCCTACAAAGAAGCTGTCATCTTGACTAATCCCACAGACCCCGAGTTCAAAGGAGAGGTTTATTTTTCATATTTTTCCTTGTATTACTTTTACTAGTGCATAATTGAAGGAATAATATATAAATACTAGTATGTTTAGTATTCTTCTAATAATTAATTGAACATTATTATTATTAAACGTTACGTTGTAGGTGGATGACAAGTACCAGTATTCTTGCGAAGACAAGGATAACAAGGTACATGGGTGGATCTCTTCAGATCCTCCTGTTGGAGTTTGGATAATTACACCCAGTGACGAATTTCGGTTAGGTGGTCCTCATAAACAAGACCTAACTGCCCATGTTGGCCCCAATTTACTTGCGGTATGTATTTTGCTACTCTTTAGTAACAGGACCATCTCGTCTACAATTTTCTAATCAGCTACTTTTAAACAGATGTTTCATAGCACCCATTATGCTGGAACCAACTTGACCATGAGCTTCACTAATGGAGAGCCCTGGAAGAAGGTTTTTGGCCCATTCTTTGTACATCTGAATTCTATGTCTGGCAAGGCTGATCCTTCTACACTTTGGAAAAACGCCAAAACCCAGGTCTACATGTACCGCCATATTATCTCCATTTCCTACCTCGGTAAAAACATTTTCCTCATGCCTCTAATTTGAACTGTTTCAGATGCTTGAGGAAGTTAAAAAATGGCCATATAATTTTCCATTATCTAAAGATTTTCCAAAGTCTAATGAACGTGGATCAGTTGCTGGCAGATTGCTTGTGAAGGATAGGTATGTTCCTCACAAGTATCTACTACCAAGTATCTATTAGTAGAGTGTAGTCACTGATTAAAACATATGTGTCGAGGTGATAGTTCAAAAACAGCGGTACCTGCGGGCTTGGCTTGGGTTGGCTTGTCTCCACCTGGAGAGCCTGGCTCATGGCAACACCAAACAAAGGTAACAAATAAATATTTTAGTTTTACTAGAATAAAGGAAATAAACATATAACTGTTGAGCCGGAAAACTAAATGGTAATTACTAAATCTACAGGGTTATCAATTTTGGACTCAAACAGATGCTCAAGGGAAGTTCTTAATTACAAATATCCGTGTAGGAGACTACAATCTATATGCGTGGGTTCCTGGTTTCATAGGGGACTACAAATATTCTCAAAGCATCACCATTGCGCCAGGTATTTGTATTAGTGTTGACTTAAATTTGCTACAACACCAAATTTATTATAGACGAAAAGAATAAGGCCTTAACTGGATTGTGATTTGCAGGGAAGCAACATAATGTTGAAGAGCTAGTGTATACGCCTCCAAGGAGTGGACCTACGTTGTGGGAAATTGGAATCCCTGATCGCACTGCAGCCGAGTTCTTTATCCCTGAACCCCTTCCAACCCTTGCTAACCGTCTTTACTTAAACGATACCCAAGACAAGTTAGTTTGGTTTTCTATTAATCTCATTCTTCTTTTATTGATAAGTGAGCCTTAATGTTTGAATTACTAACAGGTATCGACAATATGGGTTGTGGGATCGGTACACCGATCTTTACCCAAAAGAGGATCTCATTTACACCGTGAATGTCAGTGATTTTCGTAAAGATTGGTTCTTCGCCCATGTGCCTCGTAAGAGTGGAGGTACATATGTGCCAACAACATGGCAGATCAGATTTACCTTAGCTCAAGTTGCTCCTAATTCTAATTACAACCTACAAATCGCAATCGCCTCTGCTTCTCAGGCCGAAATACAGGTCATAATTTCCCCTAGACCATACATAACTCACTAGATAAGAAGTCTTAGTAATCTCATAATTCATCTTCGCCTTATTATAAGTGTGATGTTACACATACTAATCCGAGCTTTTTGGTGATGATCAGGTTAGGATCAACAATCCAGAGCTGACAAAGCGCCCAATATTCACGACATTGCTTATAGGAAGGGATAACGCGATTGCAAGGCACGGGATTCATGGATTGTATAGGCTATACAGCATACCAATACCAAGTTCATTACTTAAAACTGGACCCAATACTATCTTTCTAACCCAAACAAGAGGCAAAGACTTTTTCCGTGGAGTCATGTATGACTACCTGCGTCTTGAAGGACCCTCATCTCCTGCATAATCATCCTCAACAACTTTAATAAATAACACATCAATGATGCTCTTTCGACAACTTAATTTGTGCATTAGTAAACTCATTAGTCATTTAATGCTTCTATTTTTTGCTGATTGTATGAGACCACTGGTTAATCTAGCGGTGGCTAATAGAAACACTCGCCACTACTGTATTGAAAGTACGTATTTCTTTCTTCCCTCTTGTAACAACCATATTTTATCTATTTTCATATTTTTAGATTACAATCCTTCAAAAAATTTGTTATGTTCGTTTTTAGGGAGGTAATAGGATAATTGAGACCTGTGAAAGGACAACAACCCGATTACTCGAAAAATATACTTGTGAAATCGCGCACTAATAAACACATTCCTACAAAAAATAATCGACCCTATTACATACTCTTGGTTATATGAATTTTTTTTGCAGGATAATTTAAGAGACTACAATATTATACTCTTAACTAGTTTTATATCCCGTGAAAATCACGGAATTTTTAAGGGGATTTTTTGTCTATATTTTTATTATTATGATTATTTTGCGTGATTTTATTAAAAAAAGTAATCATGAGTTGATTAAGTGATAGACATGTGGGTTTTATATCTTCTACTTAAAGTGATTCATAAATCGAAGTACATGATACAAATACGCCGGCCCTAAGAAAAGAAAGAAAATGTAGTAACATTTAAAAATAGTTCTAATTTTTTAGTAACAAAATAACATTTAATATTAATCATAGTTTGTATACCTCTATATTTTTCTAGTTTGGAAATAATTATGATATCTAAAACTTTAAATATTCTTCACTCATTCCTCTAAACTATTGTAACGTTTAAGCAAATAAAAATAAAATCAATGAGGTAAGTAAATAGATAAAACAACGTGAAAAGATATGCTACTCATTAGTATTTGTTTTTTGGATAAAATGTAAGTAAATATTAAGATAATTAATATAAACAAATTATCAAAACTCGATAGGTATATACAATGTATTTTTGTCATGTTATCATCAAAGCATCAATAAGACAATCAACATCAAATGCATCATTTCTCGTTATTAATACTCAAATCAAAAGGAAAATATAAAATTACCATTTTAACCAATATACTTAAATATATAGATACTATATTCATACTAAACTTACGTTAGTCATATTTGTAATTTCTTGTTAATATCAATATTAATAAATTCACTACACATTAACAATGATGAATATATTAAAAATATCCGCAAAACAAACTATCACTATTAAAAATGTAAAATTAAAAAGTTAAAGTTACAATTTAGTCAAGCTAGGATATCTTAAACAAAAATTTAACCACAATTCATCGATATTATATTCAATCATCAAGGATCTCAAGTGTCTTCATAAACATTTGACAATGCCTAAAATAAACTACTACGTATATAATACAAAGGTTTGTCAAATTTCTCACTTCTCTTAATTTCGTATTTTTTGTCAATTTGATTCATTCTCACCACAAAGTAAAGATATAAAATGTGTTAAAAAATAAATCAAATGATATGATTTGGTGAAAATAAACAAACTTTTTCATTAATTTGTTTTTGCTAAGAATGTGTTAGAATTTTTAACAATTCATTTTCTTTTATAGGTGAAATATTTTCGTAACGGTAGAATATAAAAAGTTTAGCACTAAATTATGATTATTAAGTGGAATGGAAATGAAACTTTAAATAAGATGAGTAATTAGTCTATTGACTACTATTTTATCTATTTATTTTCTATTTTTACAATTTTTTAATTAATAATAAAAATTTGGTCAAATATTTAAATGCAATGGGCCACAGGTTATTAAGTAACTATTTAATCTAAACTTTTATGTAATTTGTCTTTTCATTTTCATTTTTCACATTTTTTTAAATAAAAAAAATTGATCTAGCAAGTCAATGTAGTGCACCACGTGTCATTCTAACATGTCAATGTATTGCGCCACATGTCATTCTAATACTACTCAATCTAGCCTTTTTATTTTATTATATAGATTTGGTCATATGAATTTAAAAGTAAAACTGAAGTATATGATACTTTATCAAACTTTAAAAATTAATTACTTCAAAGGTGGAATTTTGTTTTGAGAATTCCTATCAAGCAATCCTTTATAACAAATAAAATCATATATTCCTTTTGTACTTATGTTTTTGTCAAGAAACCAACTCAACCAAAAGCTTAAGCTGATGGTTGGAGTTCCTTGATTCGTTTTATATTCTAACACTCCCCCTCACACGAAGGCCCAAGTGAAGGGGGTGGGATTCGAACCCGTGACCTTTGGTCACATGACTCTGATACCATGTCAAGAAACCAACTCAACCAAAAGCTTAAACTGATGGTTGGAGTTCCTTGATTCGTTTTATATTCTAACAGTTTTGCAACTCAAAAAGGTTAATTAAAACAAAAAGGGATGAGTGAAAATGAACATGTATATACTATTATTCCCACAAACTTGTACACACCCGATCAACCAAGGTCCACACCTCGATTGGGGCCGCCACC
The DNA here is from genome assembly GCA_029255685.2 of Silene conica. Taxonomy (NCBI): domain Eukaryota; kingdom Viridiplantae; phylum Streptophyta; class Magnoliopsida; order Caryophyllales; family Caryophyllaceae; genus Silene; species Silene conica. The sequence goes on along the minus strand of CM055317.2, from coordinate 23,730,774 downwards.
ATCACTGTACCCCGGTGCCCCGAGAAACAACTCCCACCAAAAACAACATAGAATAAAGAAAAGAGCCATTGTTAAAAGTGTATCCAAACTTAAAGTGTTAAGTATTGTTTAAGGCTTAAGTAATGCTAATGACAGACAATAAAAAGAGTCATGTGACTTAACGGGTTTCAAAGTACTCAAAATTGCAAGAGTAAATTAATAATTACTCCCTTATATGTTTTGGTTTTCTAAAATTATTCCCGTTTTTTTTTTAAAATTACTCCCTTAAGTTGATCTCAGGTCAAATATTGCTACATATTACGTTTTATGGTGAAAAAATTTATAGAATGGATGAAATTGCCCTTCAGTGTATTTATTCCTACCCGACAAACAAACACCTTTCATTTTTACCCCAATCAATGAAAATCCCAAATCCTAACCCTAATTCCTAATTCAAAACCCAAATTTTTAATTGAAAACCCCAAATTTCCCAAATTATTCTCAAATCAACTTAACTCTAACTTGAAAATTTAGGGGATTACTAGAAACATACAACAACAATGAATTCAAAGAGGAAGAAGGTAAGTTAATTGTTAATCGTTTTTATGAAACTGGAAATTCATTGTAATGGATGAATACCCAAATTAATTCGAAACCCTAATTTCAATTCTATTCAATTCAATTTCAATTTTAATTCAATACAATATCAGTTTTGATGAAGATAGAGAACCCTAATTTCAATTCAATTTCAATTTCAATTCAATTCAATACAACAATAATATGATTCACATACCCAAATCAAATATGTAGTTACCTTGAAAAAAATGGAAACTTGAAAACTTGAACAATTAGATTGAGAAATTGTTTTAATGAAGATAGAGTAGATTGTGTAAAATAGGGAAGAATTAGTTTTGATGAAGATATTAGTAAATAGTTTTGAGGAGCAAAAGTTATAACGAAATACGCAAATAGTAAGGGGCATTTTAGTCATAAATTGAGGGAAATAGCGATAAAATTCAAAAACTAACGGAAATACTCATCGGAGCTGAAAAATGGTAGCAATAATTGACCTGAGATCAACTTAAGGGAGTAATTTTTAAAAAAAAACATATCAATATATATACTTAAAAGAGAAACTTTTCGTACGATTTTATTGGCTATTGTTTTAGAGCAATTTCATTGGCTATTACTTTTATTAAATAAATTAAGTATATAAATAAAAAGATAATTAAATAGTAATAAAATATCAGTTGGATAATTATTGTTTTTAGAGCGATTACATTGGTCATTACTTTGATTAAATAAATTAAATATATAAATAAAAAAATAATTAAATAGTAATAAAATATCAGTTGGATAATTATTGTTTTTAGAGCGATTACATTGGTCATTACTTTGATTAAATAAATTAAGTATATAAATAAAAGATAATAAATATCAGTTAGATAATTATTGAATTAGTTAATAAAATAATTATTTTCATTGGCTATTGTTTAGAGAAATTTCATTGGCTATTATTTTGGTTAAATAAATGAAGTATATAAATAAAAGGATAATTAAATAGTAATAAAATATCAGTTGGATAATTAGTGTTTTTAGAGCGATTACATTGGCTATTACTTTGGTTAAATAAATCAAGTATATAAATAAAAATATGAAAAGATAATTAAATAGTAATAAAATATTAGTTTGATAATTATTGTTTTTAGAGTGATTACATTGGCTATTGCTTTGGTTAAATAAATTAAGTATAGAAATAAAAAAATAATTAAATAGTAATAAAATATCGGGTGGATAATTATTGAATTAGTTTATTGGTTACAACTTTTGCATAATTTTATATTGATTTAATAAATTAGAATCTATATATCTAGATTAATAAATGAATATATTTTTCAAGCGATTGCGAAGAGTCTAACCTATCAAAAATTATCAATGAGATGATATTTTCTACTACTATAATAGTATATCCCTAAAAGGTAATCTTGGCATGGAATTTGTATTGGGATCAAATTATTCTACTTTTTATATAAGAGAAAAAGTTCACGCGTTTAATTTCATTGTTCTTTATCTTTGATTGATTCACCACTTTTGATATTTGTTTCCATTTGCTTATTAGTCCGTATGATTGTGATGCATGTTTTTATTTATTATATATCATGATTGTAAGCTTAGTTATTATGTAATTTGTTATTTTATTATTTTTATTTAAAGTTCTAATTAAGGTTTTTATCATATTTGTAGGAGCAAGAGAACACAAAGTTGCTAGCTTAACTAATCATCTGTATTTATAGGATCGCAATAAAATGTGTTTCGTGTAAAGGTACTTTGTAATGGTTATTTATAACTTTCATATTGGTTGTACTCCTAATTATGTTTTTTTTTCATCCTACATATTTGTCTTATGAGTTATCAGAGAAGACGACAATGACGATCATCATCTAGATAGGCTTTCAATTGAAGTTTTGTTTTCCTTATGCTATTGTATTGGTAGGATGTATTTTTATGTTATGAAGGAGAACTCTATGGAGCAAATCATGTTACTGTAATATACCGTGTTCGTGGGACTTGAGCAAAGCACGTCTATTTGTTAACGTTGTCTCACCATTGAAATTATATGTATGCATGTATGTCCACCGTCTACCATAAACATATACGAAATGAAACGACAATCAAACATTGACTAACGATAAAATAGAATAAACATCCGTGACTTTATGAAACTTATTCCAGCAATTAGAGTCTCATTGAATAATTACACTCACTTTTGACATTATCATAGACCTATATAAAAACTATGATATTAAATTCTTATTCTGAGCTTCGACCTCGAGTCGGGAAAACGATCATGACTGTGTTCTTTAAGAATCGAAATATAATTTCACTTTTTTCCTCAAATTTATTGATTTGTTGCATAGTGAATAAAATTTTTGGTAACAAATTATTGATATAATTGTCCGTTATGTACCAGAGCTACAGAAAAAATCCATAGATAATATCATTATTTATCTCCTGTTCTCTCCCACTTAAGAGAGGTATTCAATTGGGTATGTTTATATATATTTCCCAAGCCAGTCATGACATACGACCTTTTGAAAGAATCACATCTAAAAATTAAAAAAAATAGTTTAAAGTTTATATTTATAATTACGTTACCATGATTTTTTCGTCGTTGTAACATTGTGCCACTGTTGGTGGTCGTCCTTTCTTAAGCAAGACGGTTACTATGGATGAATGTGAGTATGATCTCTAATTTCTCAGAAGTGACGTGACTTATATCCCTAATAGGCTAATTTGATTCATAGTTTATTTTACAGAATTCTTTTAGCAAGTAAGATATAAGAAAATATAAAATTTAGCCATAGATTATAATACGTATAATTAATTGGTGAATCATTATAAATATCAAAGTCTTATCATTACTTTCATATTGTTAGAATAATTGGCAGGTGGATATTTAGCCATAAATTAGTGCAGATATTCGTTTTGTTGTAAAGATCAAGTTTATTTTAGATATGTATTGATTTACCAAACAATATTTATCTTGCACACTTTCAATTAAAGCCATGACCATTTTTTATTATTAAAAAAAATAGTCCTTTGTAGAGTTGAATAAATAAAGAATTATGTTTTCAGATAATACCAAACGGCCCGTGACAAGAGTACGGTTCCACTTAGAGAGTCCAAGTATCATAAACAACTTATTGTAAGACAAATTAAACATGTCGTTTAACGATAAGTAGTGTTTATTATTTCCCATGTACATGGGGCTGGGGCTAGGGTTTTTTTATTATCAGTTTCACACATATAGCCGTCTCAAGTAAGTATTAGTATTATTCAATATTAATTCTTATATTTAAATTCAGAATTCCAACTATTCGTATTTATGAAATGTACAAGAAAATGTGACATGGTTTTATGACTTAAGAAGAACTTTTTTAAGTAGGAAAATAATATATTTTTAAACAATTATTAATATGAATTATGTTTCTATATTTTAGTAATATATACAAACATCTTTCTCAATTTAAGGTTATATTTTTTTATCGAAATAAAGATTGTACAATATACCCACTTTCTCTCTAATTGTAACATAAAGCACAAATGGAGTGTAAAACCTCCTAATTTAAGATTTAATTTCATGTTGCCAGAGTCTCGGAGATACTACAAATAAGAGCATAATCTGTATATTGAACAAAATTATAGACTTGGCTTAAATGATCGAATAGAGTACTTTGAACCATTATAGTTATATATCCACATGTATATATTTCTTATAAATGCCTTGAAGTAACAATTTCAAAATAGAAATTGAGAGTTTATTTTTCAGGTATTACCCGGGCAACATTACTCCAAATCTTCTTTAATTTTTATAATTAAAAAAATACAAGCTACAGAATACGAATACATAAAAATAGGAGCTAATATAAAAAGAATAAGAGTTTAAGGAAATCACGGACTAAAAAATACGAGCATAGAAGAATGCGAGCTATTAACCTAAGAATAAGAGCTAATATAAAAATAATACGAGCTATTAAGCTAAGAATAAGAGCTAATGTAAAAACAATACGAGCTATTAAGATAAGATGAGCTTTAAAATACGAGCACAAATGATTAAAATCTAATGAAAAAACAATACGAGTTATTAAGATAAGACGAGCTTCAAAATATGAGCACAAATGAATACGAATACGAGATTAAAAGGATCACGAGCTTAAATATACGAGCACATAAGAATTCGGCCTATTAAGATGAGAATATGAGCTAAAGTAAACAAAATATGAAAACATGAGCTAATTGAAACACTTCTCGAACTAAAAAAATTGAATCAAATTTGAAAGGCGTGCGTCAAATTTTATGATATAATAAGCAATTAAGATTACGAGGTATAATTAAAAGAATACGAGTTACAAATTACGAATATATAAGAAATACGAGCTACACAAGAGAATAAGAAATTTAGAGAATCGGGAACTAAAAAATACGAGCACACAAGAGCGCGAGCTATTAACGTAGGAATGCGACCTAATAAAGCTATTAAGCTAAGAATACGAGCTAATGTAAAAAAAATACGAGCTATTAAAATAAGAATACGAGCGTATAAGAGGATCACGAACTTATAAATATGAGCATGTAAGAATACAAACTAATATAAAAAGAATACGAACTAACGTAAGAAGAATATGGGCTAATAAGAAAAAAATACGAGCCTGATGGCTGATACATCTGATGTTTTATTAGTCATCAAAAACAATCATGCCTGAATTTATTTTTAGAAGATTAACTATTACGATAATTAGTTTGAAACCATGTCAAGATATTACCCGGGCAACGCCCGGGCATGAAATCTAGTAAGGGAGTAATTTTAGAAAACTTAAACATATAAGGGAGTAATTATTAATTTACTCAAATTGCAATTGATAAACTTAAAACCGGGAATATGATAATTATGATCCACTCAATCGAGTAAGTCATGCTCGAGCAAGTGAATAAATGCTCGTTCGAGTAAAGGCTAAAACAACAAAGTCTCTTCAATTTCCTTCGTCCTTCCAGCTCGGACTTCCATGCATGATTTAGTCCTTACTTCCTACGAGGTTATGTATAGCCTTTAATTAGGCTCTAAAGATATATTAGGTCCGCTAAATCTTGTAAAATAAGAAACAAGATTGAAGTAACGATATTTCTATGAAACATATTGGTTCAATTAAAAAGAAGCACAATTGACAATCACAGTTAGAGATGGCAATGGGTAGGATCTGGACAGGATTCTATAGGATCCAGATCCAGATCCATTTTAAAATGGTATATCCAGATCCTACCCTTATCCTCAGGGTCCGAAATTTGTAGATCCATATCCGCATCCTAAGGATCTGGGTAGGATCTGGATATAATCCAGATCCGTCAATCTTCAACGATACATTCAAATGAAACCGCACCAAGTCACTATTATACACTATTTCACTTTTACTTGTCAATTAGAAACGATATTTTTGTCGAAGTACCCTCTATTAACTTCACTGGTTTAAAAATCATAGTCTAAAAGAAATAAAAAGAGTGTACAAAGTATTAAAAAGTCTTATAGTAACTTACAAATAAGGTTTACAAACCCCAAAATAATTATAATTCCAACAATTCATAAAAAAACAAATTGTCCAAACAAAATAAACACTAATACTCCATTGCTTGTTTCCATGATCTACCTCTGAAGGGTCGAATCTATCCATAAATTACCCTTATGAAAATTACAAGAGGGTCCAAGGGTAGGATCTGGATCTTAGTGGTGGGATCCAGATCCGACCCTCGTACTCGTATAAGGATATGGGTCCGATCCAGATCCTAAGGATCTAAAATAATGGGATCCATATCCTACCCTTGGGTATAGGGTCTGGTGGATCTGGGTAGGATCCGGGATGCATTGCCATCTCTAATCACAATGCTACATTTCGGAAGTATAAATTTAATATAAAATGCACCTATCATCCACTTCATAAAATAAAATCATATAGAAAGTAACCCCAAACTTCCTTAACGTGATCAAACGTTGTGTCTTATATAGGCTAATCATATAGCGTGCACTTGCATTGACACTTTTTCAAAGATTCGTGAAGCGGAATTCTCTTCATCTTAACCATGAAGGTCAAAATGCATACCGTCGGGACAAGAATCGTATGCTCAAATCAGGGGCGGATCCAGGATTTAGAAGTAGGGTGGGCTAGGCTCATGTTTGCGATGGTTAGTCAAATGAAACCATCAAAACGTATAATTAAGGTCGCACATATCTGAAAGATGTTAGTCATTTGGGGTTGCTCCCTTTGTCACAACTTACCGTCATTTGGGCAAATTTTTATTATTTATAAATGATATTTTATTGAAAGACAAACAAATAATAAAGACAGAGGGATACCTTATGAAAATATAAACTATGATTGAATATTACAAAATGTATACTTGTATTAATCTATTTTACAATATTATTCACGGATACAAGTTTCGCTATATGCTAGTAAATTTAACAATCATCATTAAAAAAACGTAAACGTCTTATAATCTCCTTCTTTTTAAATACAATATTTTTGTATTCTTGAATAGACAGGTATCTCAACTATGTTAAAATTAAGGATTTTTATTCTAACAATTAATATTAGCATTATTAGGATTTATGGAGCTAAACAACTTTGGGTATAAAATACTTTAGTTCTATGAAAAATAATAATAACAATTTACGATTAATATTATTAGGATTTATGATAAAATGCTAAACAACTTATTAGGGTAGTAAATAAAAAAATAAGGAAAATGCAACTAACGGGTTTTGAACCCCTAACCAACGGGTACAAAGAAACTCTTTTATTTTTAAAATAACCAACTAAGCCACACTTCAACACTGAATATTTTTGGATGTATATTGTTTTTATTCTTGAAAAGAGGTTGGGCTTAAGCCCACTTAGCCTTGTGGGTAGATCCGCCCATGGCTCAAATATACGATAGCGAGCCTTTCACATTAAAGTCTACATTTAAGGTCTTTTTCAAGGGCGATTGGGATTGTTAGAGGCAAAATTGGGTATATCTACTACCAAAGAATCATAAGGGTTTATAATACTTATACTGACGTATAAACTTAGTGGTCGTTTGGTTGCCACGGAAATAACACAGGCATTGCAAAATCCCGTGATTTTAAGAAAAGTGGGTTGTTTGGTTGGCATAAATTTTGGAAAATATAGGAATTGGAACTTTCCATTAATTTTCAATGTTGCATAGTGTAAGAAATTGCTTACCTACTTCCCCTTAGTCATTGGAAGTTCTTGTGAAATTTAATTCATACATGGCAATCAAACACTTTTCTTAAATTCCTTGAATTGGATGTGGGAACTTATTTCCCAATAATTGCAAGTTCCTAGGAAAATTAACTTACCTGATCAACCAAACGACTCATAAATCCCTAGTCAACATTTAATGTAAAGTGATCAACTAGATAACGAGATCTCACAAAACAATCAAATCATCATATTACTTGATTGTACAAAATAAACCGTATAATTTCTAACACCCTAGTGTAAAGCAACACCCTCTTCTTACCCGGCCAAGGGAATCGGGAGATGTCACCATCTTGGTTTCTCGAGCCAATGAATCGAAACTTCAATTAAGAAACTATTAGAAAAATGATTACTAAATTACATAAATGAATTATACAATACCAATTGTCTCCACTAGAGCTGGCAAATAATGACACGACACGAAAACACGACACGAACCCGACACGAAATTAGCGGGTTTGGGTTGAGGCTTAATGACCCATTTATGTAAGTGGGTCGACACGAACACGACACGATATTTAATTGGGTCGGGTTTGGGTTGAGCTCTTTAAACACGAACCCGACACGAAATGACCTGTTTACTAAATTAATCCTAGTTTATTTTATCCTCCATCACATAAATATACTTAAACTTTCCAAATATGGTCATAACACGAAAACACGACACGAACCCGACACGAAATTAACGGGTTAAGGTTGAGGCTTGATGACCCATTTATTTATGTGGGTCGACACGAACACGACACGAAATTTAATTGGGTCGGGTTTGGGTTGGAGATTTTGTGACCCGTTTACAAGTGACACGAACACGAACCCGACACGACCCGATCTATTTGCCAGGTCTAGTCTCCACTACTACAATTGTAAAATCCCTCGCGGTACCGGAAAATAAAACACACAATATGCATGAAAAATGCGCGGAATTTAAACCTTTGACATGATAAAAGAAACATGCGAGGCAAATAACGATAACTAACATGCGGAATAAAAACATAACTAGATAAGTATATATAAGTTATATACAAAATGCCACAACCCGGGATAGGATATCGCACGGGTTCTAAAACGTAATCGTCAAAAGGTGAGTCTAGCTATATGAATGGGTAAATCATGCCGATGCAAGTACATCGCTCGCTAGCTCTCAACGGATCCCCCTGTACAGATCAGCACCAACCTATATGCATGAAAACATGTACGTCACAGTCAGTGGGAAGTAACTAGAGGTTCTCTCAGCCACTTATTGTCAATAAACACGTAAACATATAGACCTATTATATTCATCAGCATGCTCCGATATAAACCATAATTATGAGAAGTATAAATCATACATCATCATCTTAAACATACTCATCCTTAGTGCTTAGCTCAAAAACCTCAACTCAGGTCTAACTAAAACACATGTTCAGCAGTATCTAGCACTGTACCCCGACTCGGGCAAGCTAGACACAATTTGTTCAGCAACATTTAATCTGACCCCGACTCAAGCAAGATTAAACATAAACAATCGGCAATATCTAAGTCAGACCCCAACTCAGGTAAGACTATACATAAACAATCAAAAGCATTTATTCATAGACCCCGATTCAGGCATGAATAAACACAATCCTTACGTAAACCTAATTAATTTTTTTGTTTGTATGACTTTAATAGAAAACTAATTTTATATCAATAGTATATTTTTGAGGATATATTGTTTAAATTTTGTTTTTACCTAATCGTTATATATTAATTTGTGAAATTCTTTGGGCATGAATCATGTGTATATAAAAGCTAGTAGTTGAAGATATTCCTATAACTTGATTTTAATGGCCAATTCATTCGAAACAATGTACATGAAGGAATCCTGGAAGTAGCAATGTAGGCATTTTCCAGTACCATTTTAAGTGCACGATTCTATTCAGAAGTTACTACTCTATTTGTTTCGGTCATTTGTTTACAATAACACAAGAATAATAGTAAAAACGTAAAAGATATCAATAATAAATCATGTCATTTTACGTCATTTTGTCAAATATCAGCTACCTTTTCAGCTAGTTTGCAAACAGTTTTAACAAAATTAGTTACCTTATCAGGTCTTAATTTCCAAGCATCTTTTCAGCTGCATTTTCAGGTTTCAGGTACCTTTTTAGGTTTCAGCTACCTTTTCAGTTTCAGCTACCTTTTCAGCTAGTTTTGTCAAACAGACCCTAAGGTCCGTTTGACAGTGCGTTTCATGTACCTGATTTGTCTGAAGTAATTTTTTTGTCAAAAGAATCAGGTAGCTTATTTTTTTGGGAATGTTTGGCAAGTAGCTTATTTGGTCAAATAAGCTACCTGAAATAAAATGCTACATAAGGTAGCATTTTATATTTCAGGTACCTAATTCTAGGTTATATTACCTTTTTACCCTTCAATCTATAATATAGTAAATAATTATTATATCTTTTTATGTCATTTCACCAAAATAAGCTACCTTTTCAGTTAGTTTGGCAAATAGTTTTTTATATAATCAGTCAGCTTATCAGGTCCTAATTTTTAGTTACATTTTCAAGTTTCAGCTACCTTTTCAGTTTTCAGGTATCTTTCCAGGTTTCAGATAACTTTTCAGTTCGTTTTACCAAACAGAGCCTAAGACGAACAAATAATCATAATATAATTAATTTCAAAGTATACAAAATGAGTCTTAAACTAATTATTTAAAATAAAAAAAGGGTAAGATACTTGAACAAGATTGTTAGGTTGGTTGTTTGGCTGGCGGTTGTGGGTCGGCCGATAGGAGGCGGGAGGTGGTTGGGTTGGAGTTGGGGTTAGTTTTTTTGGATGAGTAAAAAGAGATAATGCAAGGGAGCTAGTGAAAGAGCAAATGGGTAGATTGATTGTTTTTTTTTAACCGTCATTCGGCCATTGATAATCTCAAAAGCGTTGTCGATATTTCGTAATAGGGTTTTAAATGTATGACAATTCATAACATACTCTATAAAGTACTCGACAACTCGGTACCTAGTTATTTGAACTGTTTGAAATTCTCTCATTTGGTGCATTATAGAAATAATAAACATTTACTTACCATTAATGAAACTCCTAATAAGTTAAAGTAACTTGTTGTATAATTTGGTATGTATTAGATGTTACATATTGCCTTAATCACTTACAGTTTCTCATTATTTTTACAAAACCACAAAACATTCAATATTAGGAGTATAGGATTCAATAAATACCATATATAGCATATGTAGAACATAATCAGGAAAGCATCATACTAGATTCCCTTTGACTTCTACATTTTTTCATCATATTTTTATTAGGAGTTTAAGAGTTCATAAATATATATAATTTTTATGCAATTTCACATTTTATTGCGAAGATATATAGATGCTCAAATAAAAATGCAAGGTAAGGATGTTACAAATTGGAGAAGCCTCTTTACAATACTTTTAATCACATATGAAGTCCAAATATTATTATTTGTTGGAGATTGTTATGGGATTAACAAGTGAGTATACTATAATTACTTTTTCTTATGTCTAGTTTTTATAATCATGCCTAGCTCAAAACATGACTCCAAATTTGTCGTCAATCCTTATTTTGGCTTTTCATAAGTTGAACTTCAATGTTTTCAGTTGGCTATTAGTGATATCACAAATTCTCATTTGTAACGGGTATATCCTAAAATCCATCGCAAATTTGCGAAGGACGGTGTTTAGGGAATATAAATCTATTTTGTCTTATCTATTATGGTAGTATTTGATCCGTCGCAGGTTTGTAATGGATATACCCGTTACAAAGAAGACTTATTGAAGTGAGATATTGTGTTGAATTATCCATGTGTCCAACAATTGGATATAATTTTACGAGTCCGAATTGAAAATTATACTTGAGAGTCTCTTTTAACAAAAATTTTGGATCAACCTGGTCCAAATTATCCATAAGTACTTGGATCAAGCGGTCTGAAATTGTTTTAACTCAAACAAAAAGTCAAGTTCTTTTTTTTTATTATTATTATTTTTTTATATAGTTGGATACATCAAAATGGGCTTGAGCATCAACTTGGACACATTTTGACCCGACCCGTAACCGACCCGAGTGACCCAATTGCCACTTCTATTAACGGGTCTTAAAATGGGCTTGAGCATCAACTTGGACACATTTAAGCATAAAGTATCATTACTGTTATACGGAAGTCTTAAAATGGGGTCTTAGATTTCCTACACCAAACTTGAGACACATGAATACTACTATACTTTGTATAGGTAAAAAGTGGGTTAAACGGGTCTCTTATACTTCTTCCATTCAAATCCAAAGTGTATTTATATTATTTGCACAAATAGTAAGAAAGACGTTAATAAATTATTAAAAGTACAATTGAAAATGTGTAAAATGTTTTTCTATTAATTTAAATATGTGATGGTTGATTAAAAGTGGGTCAATCAATGACATTTTGTGTAAATAATTGATGTTCATAAGGATACTTTAGTAATTTTTTTGATTTTATTAAGAAAGTGGTAGTTTGGATATGAATAGATTAAAATGGAATAGGTGTAGGTTGAATTTAAATGGAGGAAGTATTATCATTGAAATTTTTGATGAATTTGAGGGATAACTTGGGAGAAGTAACTAGTAAAAGGGCGCTTGATTCGCACACTAGGTAGCATCAAAACGGACACGGACACGTGACACGGCACCTCATGAAATTTAGGACACGGGACATATTTTATGGTTATAAATAACGTATAATTTTATTTTTATCATGTATTTCAAACTAAATCTAAACAATTAAAGGTACAATTCGACCTTTACTATAACTAATTTTCATTTTTCCACCCAAACTCATCTTCTAATCGATCTTTTTTAAAATTTTATTCATCATCTAAATTATAATATGTTTAGCCATCTGTCCAACGAGTGTCGGGTGTCCGAGGGTCCGACACGGTGTCGGACACGGGACGACTAATTAGAAGAAGTGTCCGTGCTACCTAGTTCGCACATTGGTATGAGTTTGGAATCAAGAATCATACCTGAGTGGTATGGTATGGGGTTATACTTCATTACCGATACTTTGTGTTTGTTTCAATGGTAAGTGGTATGGATTTGAAACTAAGTTAGAGTTGAAATATGTAAAATACAATACTTTAAAAAAGTAATTTTAACATATAAAATCATGAAAATAAAGATTTTATCAAATAATTATATAAAATATTTCGCTTACAATACATCTATCGGATTTACTTTTTCACATACGGAATTTTCTTTTTCACATACATTTTTCCACTAATTTTCCATATCCTATCCTTCTCATAAATCTAAACAAATTAGGTCAAATAACTTGGGAGAAGTAACTAGTAAAAGGGCGCTTGATTCGCACACTAGGTAGCATCAAAACGGACACGGACACGTGACACGGCACCTCATGAAATTTAGGACACGGGACATATTTTATGGTTATAAATAACGTATAATTTTATTTTTATCATGTATTTCAAACTAAATCTAAACAATTAAAGGTACAATTCGACCTTTACTATAACTAATTTTCATTTTTCCACCCAAACTCATCTTCTAATCGATAACGTATAATTTTATTTTTATCATGTATTTCAAACTAAATCTAAACAATTAAAGGTACAATTCGACCTTTACTATAACTAATTTTCATTTTTCCACCCAAACTCATCTTCTAATCGATCTTTTTTAAAATTGAGGAAGTATTATCATTGAAATTTTTGATGAATTTGAGAAATAACTTGGGAGAAGTAACTAGTAAAAGGGCGCTTGATTCGCACACTAGGTAGCATCAAAACGGACACGGACACGTGACACGGCACCTCATGAAATTTAGGACACGGGACATATTTTATGGTTATAAATAACGTATAATTTTATTTTTATCATGTATTTCAAACTAAATCTAAACAATTAAAGGTACAATTCGACCTTTACTATAACTAATTTTCATTTTTCCACCCAAACTCATCTTCTAATCGATCTTTTTTAAAATATTCCCCCCCCCCCCTAAAATCCAATGTAATTGTTCTAAAAATTTGAATGGTGGATTATAATTTTATAATTAGTAAATTTAATTTGTTGTTTAACGATATTTAACATATTTTGGTGAAAATATTAGAATTAATCTCTCTATACAAATTATGGAAAACATTGATGAAGTTTGGTGAATCTGGGTACAATTCAATTATTATCATTTTCAATTACAATTAGTGAATCTAATACCTTGACCATCATCTGCACCAATCCCGTAGATTTAATATCTTCATTCCGCCATTTCTTTTACACGGCAAACTTTCTGGCCAATATCCATCCAATTGTACCCAGATTCACCAAAACTTCATTCTGTGAATTCTTTTTGCCCTTTTTCTTTTCTCTTTTCAGTGAGGTCAGTCGGGCTAACGTTAGCCGGCGAATAAATTGACCGGAGCAAGGGGTTTGAACACAGGTGATGTTTGTGGTGAAGGAAAATAAGGAACGGGAGATAAACAATCAAATGGATGAGTGAATGAAAAAATGACAAGGCTAAAATTGTAAAAGACGTATGTGAAAGAGTAAAATTCGAATGTGAAAAAGTACGTCCCTTTCATATTTGTGTGTATTGTAATTTGATACCCATAGGTATCAATCTCATACCCACCCAGTGGCGGACCCAGGTGGGGTCACGTGCCCCCGTAATATTTTTAGGATAAATATTTTATAAGTATTATGTGTGTAATTTGATACCCATAGGTATCAATTTCATACCCACCCAGTGGCGGACCCAGGTGGGGTCCCGCGGGGGCACGTGCCCCTGTAATATTTTTAGGATAAATATTTTATAAGTATTATATATGTATGTGATTTTACCATGACATAGTTGGTAGAGTTAAGGAATTCTATTTAGGTGTTTTTGAGTTCAATTCTTGGTAGTAACACATATAAGTTTTTCTTTTTTTGGGCCTTAAGTCCACTTTATTCAAATATATATGTAAAAATTGCTTCAATTGTGATTCGAACACAAAACCTTTAAATTAATTAACAAGATCTAAACCATTAAACCAATTACTTTTAGTGTTAAATTAAGTATTAATATTAGTTATATTAATCAAAACAACTATTGTTTTTACATATATTTAGAATTTAAAGTGTTTTAGAGAAAACATTATTTTCTGGAAAAAAATATCTATAGACTAATTATTATTTTTATTCTTTTATGTGTATAATAAAAACTAATTTGGAGGGAAAAATGTAAAAATGTTGTCTTAGACGCGCATTTAGCGCGTTAAAAAAAATTAGTGTCCCTCGACCCTAATTTCCTAGGTCCGCCACTGTACCCACCCCACTAATGTTAAGACTTATATTAAATTTAAGGATAAACATAGTTTTTGATAGGATAATAATTAAATAGTTTTTTTTTAAAGAAGTATATAAAATCATTTTATTGTCTTAACGTGTTTTACATTGCTTTATCACCCAATCGTCACTTATTTTGATTCATGTTTATGGGTTTGTTATTTCTCACGTTTTATTTGATTACATTGTTGGGCTTATTTACAATTTTATAGTTAGAATTGGAGTTATCTTGTCTCCTAATCTTTGGTTGCATAATACTAGGGAGTACGGACTACGGAGTGTGAATATTAAGGATAAAAATAGTTGTATAACCGTGTTATACTTAGAGCCTGACTACAGGTTAGTAATCGTAATTTGCATGTACCTTACAGCGACATTGCTCCGTCAATCACGAAATCTAAATTAGAAGTAGCTCCGTCGCCTGCAAAATCGGCGTTAGGACACACTTTGTGTCCGCCTTCTACTTCTGAAAAATCGGAATCGCAATTAAGAGGAAATGTTCCTAGCCCAGCTCCAGTAACATCAAAATCTGCATCTGTTCATGTTCCTAATATAGAGTCACAAGTAATACGACATGCAACATCAAATTCTGCACCCACTCCATCTTCCACTCCTACTAAGAAGACAAAAGGAGTAGGACGACATGTTCCCACTCCAGCTCCAGCAAAATCAAAATCTGCACTTACTCCGACTCCAGCCCCATCTCCACCGGTTCAACTTAATGCAACTTCCACTGAGGTTACTTCTTCTCTCCTCTCACCTTTCATTAATGTACCTTGTCGTTTTTATCATAAGATTAAATAAATGGCCTCAAGTGTTAAAAGCGTATGTAGGTAGTGTTGGACAACGGCTTTCTTCAAGTTAGCTTCGCCGTTCCAGAGGGCTTTGTCACTGGTATACGTTATGGAGGAGTTGATAATATCCTTAATGCTAAGAACAAGGAATCTCAACGAGGGTATTTGCATTGCCTTCTTTTTCCTGTTTGGTTCCATCTAAGGATTTGATGTAGCTTATATTAGTATAAATAGGTTGTCCTAATCTCAAGGTTACATCTACAGGTATTGGGATATTGCATCATTAACTCCCGCAGTAGACCGAGTCGAGCATGACACCAATGAACTACGGTAATCTTTAGCTGCCTCCGCCCTGGATTATTTCACCCTGGTCCCTGGCTGTCTCGTTTGACTTGAGACTTCAATTTCATTTGCAGAATGGTTGGAGCAAAGTTCAGGATACTAAACCATACTAAAGATAAAGCTGAGATTTCGTTTCTATGCCCTGCAAGTCGAGCACTACCATTACAAGTTGATATCAGGTAGGTAGGCACAAGATTAGGAGTCATTAACAATATGTGTGAATTTCGGAATGCAGCAGGTAATAATACATCATGATCGTATTTGAATGTCTAGGTATGTAATGCTTCGTGGCAGCTCAGGCTTCTACTCGTATGCCATATTTGAGCGACAACAAGGATGGCCTTCTCTGGATGTTTATCAAATAAGGACTGTTTATAAGCCTGACGCCCACAAGTAAAATCCATGCCTCTTTCTTTCCTAATCGTCTAATACTGTCTATCATTTTTCACAAGTGTGTAACTAATAACTCTCTGTTCAGGTTTCATTACATGGCAGTTTCAGACAAGATACAACGGATTATGCCAATGCAACAGGACCGTGAATCCGGTCAGCCCCTGGCCTATAAAGAAGCTGTTCTCTTGACTAATCCAATCAATTCTAAGCTCAAAGGAGAGGTACATCTCTACTTAATACTGCCTTGCTCTTACTTTTCATACTAAACCTCATTTTTGTAGCAATAATTAACCTACTAACTAAATGGTGTGTGTATGTATGTATGTATGTATGTAGGTGGATGATAAATACCAGTATTCTTGTGAAGACAAAGACAACAAGGTACATGGTTGGATCTCTTTCGATCCACCCATTGGAGTTTGGATAATAACACCTAGTGATGAATTTCGGTTGGGTGGTCCGCATAAACAAGACCTTACTGCTCATGTTGGCCCCACTCTACTTGCTGTATGAACTTGACACTCCAAATTGATTTCAAGTTTTAGACAATGTATGACCTTTTAAACTAAATAGATACATGCACCTGATAAACTGCTTATAACAGATGTTCCATAGCACCCACTACGCTGGCATCGACTTGACCATGAGTTTTGAGAATGGAGAGCCATGGAAGAAAGTCTTTGGTCCATACTTTGTACATTTGAATTCCATCTCAGGCCAAGGAGATCCTCGGACGCTATGGGGAGACGCAAAACTTCAGGTTTACGAAGATCACCGTATGACTTCCATTAACAGTATATAGTAAACTTGATCCTCAGTATGACCCTGACTTACAATGTATGTGTCAGATGCTTGAGGAAGTAAAAAAATGGCCGTATAGTTTCCCGTTATCAAAGCGATTTCTTAAGGCTAATAAGCGCGGATCAGTTGTGGGTAATTTGCTTGTTCATGACAGGTATGTCCCTCACACATTTTGATGAACACAAGGTAATAACAAATGCATACTATTCGAGTATTCGTGGACTGCTCTAACCATGATCCATATTTTGTTGATGGTTCCAGCTCAATAGCACCAGTACCTGCAGCTTCTGCTTGGGTTGGTTTGGCTACTCCTGGAAGGGATGGCTCATGGCAAACCGAAGTCAAGGTTAGAATTCGAGTTATATGTAATATGGATTATGGAGTATCAAATAATCATCGACCAAAAAAACTAACTGCCTAATTCGGACTAATAGGGTTATCAGTTCTGGAATCGAACTGATCTTGGAGGAAGGTTCCTGATTAAAAATGTTTGTGCCGGAAATTATACTTTATTTGCTTGGGTTCCTGGTTTCATTGGGGATTACAAATATTCACATAACATTACCATCACACCAGGTGAGCTTAATTAAACTGAATAATTTGGAGTACTCATAATAACAATTAACCTTGAGCAAGACATAACAGAATTCCGAGTTCTATACAGTGAAAAGCTCAAGAGCTAACTGATCTGAGTTTTGTAGGGAAACAAATAATGGTGGGTAGCCTAGTGTATACACCTCCAAGGAAGGGGCCTACATTGTGGGAAATCGGAATACCTGACCGCACTGCAGCCGAGTTCTTTATTCCTGATCCACGATCAACCCTTACTAATCATCTTTATTTACATGATGATCAGGACAAGTTAGTTTCTTTCGCTTTTACCATCCTACATCAACCTTATGTTATCCTATACTAATATAACATTCATGTTTTAACAGGTACAGGCAATATGGATTGTGGGATCGTTACACTGATCTTTATGCTGAGCACGATCTCATTTACACAGTGAATGTCAGTGATTTTCGTAAGGATTGGTTCTACGCTCATGTGCTTAGGAGAAAACAAGATACTTACCTTCCAACAACATGGCAGATTAGATTTCACTTGAGTCATGTTTCTCCCAATTCTACTTACACCTTACAGATCGCGCTGGCCTCAGCTACTTTGGCTGAATTACAGGTCACATGTCACCCTTACGCCTTAAGCAATTACTTATTTTTATTCCCCTGCAGTCCTAGTACTTGATCTTTATGATTGCAACTGCGTAACATTGTCAAGCCCCACAGTTAGAGACGACATGAAATTAAATATCAATGACGACATCTGACTGACAGAAAGTGTAATGATCAGGTTAGGATCAACAATCCCGAACTAACTCGTCCAACATTCACAACGTTGCTGATAGGAAGAGATAACGCGATAGCAAGGCATGGAATTCATGGATTGTATAGGCTTTACAGCATACCAATAATAAGTTCATTGCTTAAGAATGGACGCAATACTATTTTTCTGACACAATCAAGAGGCGGAGACTTTGTTCACGGAGTCATGTATGACTACTTACGTCTTGAAGGACCTCCGTCTCATACAAAATCGGCATAACACAGAACTGCTATTTCATGGAAAGCTCTGGATACTGATGTAGATTAGTTGACTCATGACTGATTGCTTGTATGTGTAATGTGTGTGGTGGTACTAACATATTCCTCATGTAAGTCTGAGCTATCTCCATCAACGAATATCCTTTCCATTGTACATATTGCAGACCACAAATTCTTGCTTAAGACGGGTAGACTGAGAGACAACATTGTTGAATTAAAGCTGTCACTTCATAATCATCAGCAAACTTAACAAAAGGCTTAATTAAAGTATAGCAGTCCATACAAATGCCAAATTGCAAATGCTAATCTTAGTGTGTGCTGACTGTTCTGCAGGGATTTATTTGAGAGATAGAATCAAATTTGCCACATTGCTCGGCGTTTTATGTCATCTATTACAGAGCAGTTTGAGTTACATATATGATACCAACTGTTCTGTAATAGATCAACTATTGCTGGTGATTTAAGTGTAATCATCGGTTCATTTGGCGTAATTAAGGTTGTTTCATAGATGGGTGTCTAAATAATATAAAGTGAGTTCGGGGAAGTACAATGTGTACACTTGCCTAATTATTTATGGGATAACGGTATAGTTTTTGTTCGAACTGTGGCAGTGTGGTGGGAATCAAATTCACGTAGTATTAATCAATTATTAGTCAAAAATCCAACAATTGCAATGAATCAGAATTTCCAATAATTGCAATGTTTGGAAAATTCATTCGCCTGTTTCCATCCTTGCATATATAAATATGCAAAGGATTAGGTGAAAAATATATAAAAAAATTTATAAAAAAAAAAAAAGAAAAACTTCATCTTTTGCATCAAAAAATGACATAACATTTTAAATAAAATACTTCTATATTACTTCTTTGTTTTTTATGGCAAAAATCAAAGGGCACCGTCTTATCTCAATAAGAAATTCGGTTGCACTGAGGCACTAATAAGGTTCGAATTATTCTATTAAAAAAGCGGGGTCGATTGGGTGTAGTTAATTATTTTTTTCAATCTGTTTGGGGTAATACATTCTCCTAAGAAGTATTACTACAGAACATAGTATTATTACTCTACTCTTGGACAGTATTTGTTTTAGTCATGTTGTTTGTATAAGCGATCAGTGTGACAAGAAGCAGCCAACCAGGTCGAACTATGATGTCTGTAATACTGCACTACTGCTCTTGTAGTCTTTTAGAAATCTAGGAACTGTCATATATAGCTTGACATTTGACAAACGGCAGAATTGCAATAAGGGGACCGAAACGCATTTTCATCCATGAAAATGAACCTTATTACCAAAATCAACACTTCATATTAATCAAACACACCTCAATACAACATTTGCAGAATTACTTATTCTGGAGCGTCACTGTGGCTATATATACAACATTGGACATGAATACTCATTAGATACACCTAGATTACACCTTTGTACCCATAATTATTTACCATAGGAAGAAGGAATTTTAGTAAAACATCATCGAGTCACTATGAGTTTGAGGAGAAATAAGTTAGGAGGGAAATGAAGAGTCGGAAAGGAGAGAAGGGAGTTGAGGGGGGAAGGAGGATAGAGGGGGGAGAAGTTCCATTTGATGGATAAAACGGAGATCATGTATTACTGGATTTTGGGTCCGTCTTGGTGGAGACTCAGAGACTAGATTGCAGCTGCAGCAGCCACATTCATATCCTTCTTCCTTTATTATCTGCACCCATTCATTCCTAAACATGACTACATGCCAATCATATGGAAAACTACTACTTTTCTACTCATTCGCCACTTACCTTAACATCCACCATCCTCCATTTCTCACTTTTGTCGTCCTCGTTTGCTTTTTCATCGCACCTGTACAATAACATAACATAACATAACATAACATACGGAGTATAGTGTACATACATACATTCCATAGCAAATTCCTTAAGAGTATGAAAGTAAAGAGATTCATAAAAACCTGGGGTGGGTGCATCGAAAGGGTCTGAGTGCATCAGGTATGGAAGGAGCAGGGCGGCTCGGCTTTGGACAAACTACCTTGGTTTTTATTGCAGTATCAGGATTGCATGATTTCTGTGAACTCAATACATCTACTAGATTGCTCTTTTTCATTTCGGCACACATTCTTTTCTTTTTCAACAATAAATAACAGGTAACAAATAACTCAGCTATTCCATAATATTATTTCAGATCTCACGTGGGAATTAAAAACAGGAAAATAGAAGAGCCACATTTTTTGAGAGATTGAAGGAGTCAGAGTTACTACCGTTTTTTGGTACTCCGTACATGTTGTTTAGTAGCACTCACAAGTCACAGATCATATTTTCTTAAAGCTTTGAGAATTTACATGAATTAATTGTTTGGGTAAGAGAGGTTTGTGGGGTGGGAATTGACCATATTTCCTAATTTATCTCCACTTCAGATGTTATTTTTCAATAACACTGACTAATATTCCTATTTTGGGTTATTGTTAACAACTATCGCATAAAATTAATCTCTTCGTTTCCTCCTCTCTATTTCCTTCATACCCTATTTGCTAACTGAATCATGGACTTTCACATCGATTTATTTTTCTCGCTTCAGTCTAAATTGAGAAAGATAATATACAACTCTCCAATTCATTAAAACGTATAATATTACATCGATCCTTGAGATGTACAACAATATAACTACAAGAAAGAACTAAAACAGAAATATGGTTATTGCTAACCACTATTGCATAAAATGAATCTCTTCGTTTTCCTCCTCTCTACTTCCTTCCTACCCTATTTGCTAACTGAATCATTTCAATAACACTGTCTAATATTCTTAAAATGACTAAAACAGAAATATCTATAACATATAATTAAAGGCTACCTAGAGTGACTAATAAACGCCACGTAGGATCCAAAAATGCCACGTAAATGTCACGTAAACTCATTGCCACGTAATTGTCTTATTTTATATATTTAATTCAATTTTCTACAAATTAATTTAATTTATGTAACTCTACCCTACAAATTCACATGAAAATTTCATAATTTATAATTATGAAATATGGTTATTGCTAACCACTATTGCATAAAATGAATTTCTTCGTTTTCCTCCTCTCTACTTCCTTCCTACCCTATTTGCTAACTGAATCATTTCAATAACACTGTCTAATATTCCTAAAATGACTAAAACAGAAATATATCTATAAAATATAATTAAAGGCTACATAGAGTGACTAATAAACGCCACGCAGGATCCAAAAATGCCACGTAAATGTCACGTAAATGTCACGTAAACTCATTGCCACGTAATTGTCTTATTTTATATATTTAATTCAATTTTCTACAAATTAATTTAATTTATGTAACTCTACCCTACAAATTCACATGAAAATTTCATAATTTATAATTAATATTGACATTTAATTGAACTATTGTAATAAAACATGTAAAAAGTCGTAATTTATAATTAAAATTGACATGTTAATTGAAATTTTGGTAATAAAACATGTTAATAAACTAAAATTCTTCATATTACTTAACACCCACCATTTTTATTAACACTTTCTCCTATTCAATTCATTGTTTTAATTAAACATCATAATAAATTGATTAAAATTCTTCATCATACTTCACCCACCAAATTAATTAAAATTTATTTTGTTGGAGTAGAAACGTAACAACAGTAGGAGAAACGAGAGAAAAAGAACTTATCGAAATTATAATACAATGCCGTGGTATGAAAGCCACTGACTTGAAAACAATATCGGCACGACTCCGATGGTTATCGCCTACACGTCGTATGTTCCCCAAGGTTAACACTGCAGCTCTCGTAAAGAACCACTCGAGTACAAGAGCTTTGGAACTGTAACAGTAATCTTACTCGGGAAATTTAGAAGAAACAGGAAGAGAATTTGAGAGAGAGCATACTGTAAGTTGTGGTTGATGTTGTTGTATTATGGAATGGCAAGGAGAGCTCTATTTATACAGAAAATAGAGGCTCCAAACAGACCAAAAGGCTCCTGACAATTAAAGCCATTAATTGCAGAATCAATGTCTTTAATTGTAGAATCAATTCAAAAAAAAAAAATCACAAACACACGCAGGCCAAAAAAATAAAAGGAAGGATAAAACAGGGCCTTCAGCCCGCCCCGCAGGGGCTCTACCCAAACCCAAACCCGGGCACGGGCCGGAATGGCGCGCGCGTGTGATTGGATCAAAACCCACAAGCCCAATGCACTCTACAAAAGTCTTCTTGGTCGAACTCTTATCCAATGTGTGTGGGATACAAGAAAGAAGAGTATTATAAACATATAACACTCCCCCTTAAACTACCAATGTGGGATACAAGAGAAATCTTATTCAAAGTGGAAAGGAGAGTATTATAAACATATAACACTCCCCTTTCCCATCGTTGTGGGACACAAGGAAAAGGAAGATGAGCTTTTTTCTCCTTCAACAAGCCATCATTTCCAACATATTCATGTTTAATTAAATTTTGTAATATAATATGTTAATAATTTGATTAGATTTTTTATATTAGTTAATAGACATAATTTTCATTAATATCATCTCTTCAATTGCTCAGCAATCAATTACCTAATTTAATAATACCACAAAATAAATTAAAAATAAAATTAAAATATGGGAGTCTATGGTCGTAAAATGGCTATAAAACTCATATAGTTTATATTCAAAATATTTATTTAAAATCTATTGCTCATTTGCCCATGAGTTTCTAAGATGTGTATTATATTTTATGGTTTTATTTATTTATTTGATTATATTGCGTAAATTGACTATTATTGTTGATTATTTTTGTTTTATGTACAATAAAGAATATTTTAATTTGTTATGTTATTGTTTTATAAATTTTTTGATTTATATTTGAATTCATATTTTCCATTGGTTTAATTTTAATGATTTACATGTGACAATGTTTTGATTGTTAAGTTTTTGCCATATTAATGTTTTACCTTTTGGTCAATATATTTTTTATATGAACTTTGAAGTATCATGAAATGTTTGTGAATGTAAATAAGACAAAACATCACATGGATAATCTAAAGAGGAAAAAAATACAAAAGGTACGTAACTAAGGTAAAATCTATACAATATAATTATAAGGCTAATTAAAACATTTAATTTTAATTCACGTGTCATTTTTATTATAGTGGTTAATACTAATTCATCTATATTGATTACTTAATTTTTTTTATCCAATATTATAAAAAGACAAAACTATGCATTAAAAAGTTATTTATCTCCAAAACTGTCACATGCTTATACGTACCGAAAAAATAAAAATAAAATAAAATTGTAGTTGCAATCACAACAAAACTAACATAAACTCTTTATTTTCCTCTCATAAATTTGCTTATTAATTAATTTATTTATTTAATTAGTAGTAATAACAATAACAAAGCAAACCTTTCCCATTTCATTTCTCATTACACCATATTTATGTCTATATTAGGCTTTATAATACTGAGAAAAATCTATAACTCTATAATCTAAATAAAAATTCTATAATCTATCTATAAATCTAATTAAAAAGTAAGTCAAACTATCTAGCATAATCTACATGTCATATTTAATTACCTAAGATAATATCTTAAATCATTGTATAAAGTTGATTTTGTAAAAAAAAAAAAAAAAAAAAAAATTATAATTATTAGTAATCAAGCAAACTTGATACATTTCATTTCTTCTTACTCTGTATTTATATTTATAGTAATTTCATAATAATGAAAAAAATGATGCTCAAAAGTCAAACGTCATGAAGCTTGATTCATATTTATACATATATTAAATTTGATAATTAATAATAATAAATGATGCTCATCAAGTCATAAACGCATCCTCAATTGTTTATATATTTTGGAAGACAAAATTTATAAATCAAAAATTTTCACATCCCTATTGTTAGTAGAACTAAATGTGTCACTAATTTCCTATTATTTTATTTCAATCAACGTAAATGTATTAAGGCTTTCAATTATTAATTAATTTATTTCTTTTTAGTGTAAGTTCCATTGGTGTATGTTTGGTGCCCAAGTTATAAACTGTGAGTTTAGTGTTTAAGGGGTCGTTTGGTTGATACGGGAAATCACAGGCGAAGATGATAACCGGTGAAGGTGTGTCATCACGGAGAGGGGCAAACGATCCCTTTGAACCTCCCTCTTCTCTCAGTACCTCATTCTTTGTATTTGATCAGATTTGGATTAAGTTCCATTGGTGTGAAGTGTTCATCACATTTTTCAACTCGATTATATATATTTGTTTTGTTCTCATTTAGGGTCTACCAAGACTTGTAGTGTTGACCTTTTCAAAAGTTAATATAGTTACATCTCTACGATTACATTCATATCTCTCTTTTGTTCTCTATTTAAGAGGAAGTTTAGGTTAATAAGGATAATATTGTATAAAACAAATTCCATTGTTTTGTTGGTTTATTCGCACTATTTACTGAGTTACTTTTTTATAGAGACGATTGATTGGAGAAAGAAGACTATATGGATAAGTTAAATATTTGGATTACTTAAAAAAAAACTACATATTGAAGACTAATTGGAAAATTGACGATATTAACATGCTTTCGTTCTCTATTTAAGAGGAAGTTTAGGTTAATAAGGATATATTGTATAAAACAAATTCCATTGTTTTGTTGGTTTATTCGCACTATTTACTGAGTTATTGTTTATAGAGACGATTGATTGGAGAAAGAAGACTATATGGATAAATTAAATATTTGGATTACTTAAAAAAAAAAACTACATATTGAAGACTAATTGTAAAATTGACGATATTAACATGAATGAGTAATAATTTTTTTTTCCAACTGTATTTTTTTATTTTGGTATTTGTTTTTTTTTTTCATCATTTTACCTTTGAAAAAATAGCACTCCGCACCTACTTGCAGCCTATTTAGTTTATCGACTTTGATTTTTATGTTAACCTGTCAACGCCCATATTTTTAGTATACGATCTATATGAATTATTCATGAGGTAATCTTGCTATGTAATTTGATATTTTAAAAAGTCCAAATTACTAAAAACCTCACACTAAAAACAAAATATTTTGTGAAATTCACGGGTTATAAAAAAAATACTTAGATGTTTCAAAGTGGTCATCCTAGTTTTTCGGAAGTATGAAATACAGAATGTATTGTCAATCTGATTGAGCAACATTTCATTGAAAGACTGGAAATAATGAAGAAATTGTGTTTCTTCATTTTGCGACTGTTATTATCCGACTTTTATAGTATGTATCAATACATATAGCAGCAAGACCCTTTGTTTTCATCTTTCCACTGCCCCGCCACATTGCACCACTGACTTTTCCCAAAACAACCAGACAGTACGACACAACCATTCCTCTACAAACATTCAATAAGACCAGAAATAACTCAGCCACCCTCTTTGTTTTACAGTAAAAGCGGGATAAAATTCCAGCCTTTCACTCCCTTCCGGGCTACTATTGACAAATCTGACCATATAATCACTAGCCAAACCCTTTAGCAGCTATGGAACTCATGAAACGGCCTGGGTTAAGAAAAAGCATTACACGAAACAAATTGACAAAAGTTAACCACACCAAATCGATTCCGCTTTCCTAATAGAGTAATTCAGCCCTTATTAGTGCCTGAACGTTTCCGAATTTCCTATTCCTATTGAGATAAGATGGTGCCTCTAATTTTTGGCACACAAAAAACAGAGAAGTAAAATAGAAATAGGGGAATGAATTTTCCAAACATTGCAACTATTGAAAATTCTAATTCATTGAAACTGTTGGATTTTTGTGTAATAATTGAATATTACAGCGTGAATTTGATTCACGCAACAGTTCGAGCGAAAACTATACCATAAGTCCATAATCCGATAAATAATTAAGCAACAGTTCGAGCGAAAACTATACCATAAGTCCATAATCCGATAAATAATTAAGCACTTGTATACGCCGTACCTCTCGAACTAACTCGCTTTATATTATTTAAAAACTACACCTAAATCACTAAGAAGGTTTTGACCTAAAACCAATGGTTAATAGGAGATCATCGGGAAAAGTAAATCCATAGGATTTAGAAGTAGATAAATAGTGTTATGTTTTTTTTTTTCAAATTAGTGTATTATGACAAGAATCAAAATCCCAACCTTACATCTTTATTTTGAAAATAAAGTCAGCGATCATGTATATACAAAACCACGAAATAGAGAGTACAACTAAATCACAAATTTTTTGACAAGAACGGAATGTACCAAAGTTGAATACGGTAATATTCTCAATACTCCTAAGCTAGGACATCTTCAACAACGGCCTTGATCTTGAGCCTATACCGGGGATATCGGGGAATAACCTGACTAGGCCCAAAATGAAATTGACCAGGACTACTAGTATTCGGAGGCCCATCATTGTAAACATGACCCACCAGCTTCCCGCAGCCGATACACTTGACCATGGTCTCCTTCCTCTCAAGTCCCCAGTAGCTGAGACTCTCGAAGAAGGGTCTGATCCGGTCTTGGGGTTCGAACCTTACTTTATTCGGGTCCACCCATGAGAAGGAGAGGCTGTTTTTGTTGCCCGCGTCGAAGTGGAATTCAGGTGGGTAGAGATGGTTGTTGCTCAGGTTTAGGGTTGTTCGGCATTCTTTGCAGCTGTATGTTGATGTCGCCGCCATTCCAGATTGTATCAAATTAGCACCCACAAAAGATAAAATGGTAGAAATAGTTTCGGCTTTGGTATTCAATCGTTTAAATGGGAGTGGCTGAGGTTTTCAATTCAACGCCATGTAGTGTTTTGTCCAAGTTTCTAATCCCGTGTTTGACCTGCAACACATCACATTAAATATTACACGTGTAAAAAGATAAATCAAAATAAAAGGTTGCTTTATCACTTTACTAATTTTAAACCCGTGCAAATTGCACTGGCATGTTGTTTAAGAAATTATTATAAAAAGTAGTAAGCGTAAATTAAGTTTTAAATTTATCCTACTTCTTATTTGATAATTTAATTGGCCAATGTATTGGTTAATAAAAAAGATTATGAATTTCATTTGAAAATTTCACATGCAATTAGTATAAAGTGAAACAATAGTGTTAATTGGTGGAGTAATTATTATAGGAAGCACAAATTCTTATTTGCAACGGCACTATCCGTCGCAAGCTTATGACGGATACCGTTTACTCTCACAAAATACCCACTTTTTCTCTCTCTCCAACATTATTCATGTGGTCCCCTTTCCCCACTAACTCATTTTCTATCCATTTTACCTCACAAAGTATCCGTCACAAATGGTGACCCGTCGCAAGCAAGACTTACTGTATAGGAAGATACAATTTGAATTTCTAATTAGACGTTGTTACTTAGGCGGAGACTTAAAAAAGGCTGATTTATATAGATAAAACAAAATTATTCATGCGGAAATTATCATTGAATTAGTGAAATTACAAATTGTTAACCTATTTTTTGATTTAATTACACCTGTGCACAGGGCAAAATGGAACTTTTAACCCGTAGATATCTTAAAATACAAATTCTAACTCAATTTTCATTTAGTACAAATTGTTACTTATTAAATGGAACAAAATTAGAATAGTCTTGTACAAATTGTTATTTAGTAAATGGAACAAAATTAGAATAGTTCATAAATCTCGTTAACATGTACTACATAAGAAATACCATCTGTTTTCATGTGTTAAAAAAATTAAATGAATAATTATTGTTAAAAAGATTGTAAATAATAATTTATATTTACCAATACTTGAAGAAACAATTACTCAATAAAATAATTATCAAATATTATCTCTGACCCAAACTTGTACTCGTGGAAAGTAATAACACATGCAAAAAAAAAATAATAGGTTAGTCTCTCTTAAGACGAAGGTATCCATCTTAACGTCAAAACCGGTCAAATATGATCCCTTTAAGCATAACAAAGTGGTTGTTTAGCCCAATACATTATGTTTTTATCTTACACACAATACCTAACGCGTCCTAAACGTAAGACAGATACACCCGTGTTAAATAAGAACTTGTAAATATCGAGTAGTACGCGCGTAAATTTGTTTCCAACAATTGGTTAAAACGAATTCAATATTACTCCATAAAATACATGACCCACCTCCAAATAAGTCATATTATACCTTTGAGAATTTTTTGCTTCAGACGGACCAAAATAAGACGGATCAAATATCACCATCTTTTTATTAGAATGTAATCATTTAATAACAAAATGTTTTATCGCAAATTCGTCACTTTTTACCCTAAAATAATGGTAATATTTTATAAAAAAATATCAACATTTTATCGTAAAACTAACTACAATTAGTCCGTCATATACCCTTTTTTTCTTTTTTTTTGACAGCTGTAAAATGAAACCTAACGCCTAATGAATCCTCGCACTCTGAGCAAGATTATGAGCAATCTTGTTCTGATTCCGAGGAATAAAACGAAAACCTAAACAATGAAAATGGGGAAAGAGACTAGCAATATTAACAATAATGTCCTTAGTCGTCAAATGAAGCTGCTCACACCCTGAAATCTGCAAGAGTAATTGAAGACAATCCGTTGCAATTTGAAGATGATAGATGTTAGACGAAATGGCCCACAAAAGAATGTCCCGAATAACCCAAGCTTCAGCCTGGCACGGGGATTCTGCCAAGAAGTGAAATGAATGCTGAAATAAAATGTTGCCAAAAGAATCATACGCGATCCACCCACCTGCACCTTGAAGAGTAGAGACCCAACTAGCATCCCCCATAACCTTAACATAATTGCAATTGTCAAAAGATCCCACGACCATAAGTGGATGGCCACTTCTTAAAATATCCCTAGTCAAACTTTCTTGTGGTAAATGAAAAGAACGAATATTATCTTTAATACAGACGTCATAGTTAACTGCCTCAATAGCTGTCGTTGCAATATTATTTTGAAAATTGAAGAAACCAGCACTGGAGAAAGACAAACTTTCGAAGGTAGCCTTATTCCAGAAGATCCAAATACTCTAGAGGATTGAGATGAAATTAATAATTTTGAAAATAGAATCCTCCTTTTTAGCAAAGAAGCATACCCAATTAACAATCCAATTAGACATCGGAATAGAGTCCAAATTATGAACTCGAATTCCCAGAACCGAAGTAGCCCAAATCCTTTTAGCAATTGTACAAGTTCTAAATAAATGATCGAGAGTTTCAGAGGAGTTATTCAAGCCACAAGGAGAGCAAATGGTGTCTATAGGAAAATTTCTCTTTCGAAATTCATCTTTAACTGGTAGAGTACCTGTAAGAATTTTCCAGACAAAAATTTTCCAGCTATTGGGACCTGGGACTCTGGGAGCGACCATAACTTCCTTTTGCAGAAAATACGTGCTGAAAGAGTCAAGCGAGATCTATCCTTATGAGTTGCATGTTCCTGAAGGTAAGATTATTGGAGACCAATTCCATACCCACTTTTAACGGTGTAATCACCTGAAGATGAAGCCGACCAAACCAAATAATCATATTCCGTTGTTGGACACAAAGGGATAGCAAGGATACGGATCCCTCAGCATTCTTCAAAAACTTCTAAAATAAGATCTTTGTTCCAAACACAATTCGGAAGAATGAGATCCTTAACCATCAAATTATGTAGCGATGGTGGGTAACGAAATCCAAAGCTAGTCGTAGAAGACGGTGAAAGGCCATTAATCCATTTTGAAGACCAGACATTAAGAGAAGATCTATACCCAATTTTCCATGAAGAGTACGGAATAATAAGAGAAGATCCATGAGCAAAACTCCGACATCCCCATGAGGATCCAGTCAAAGTTTTAAGAGAGAAGGAAGAGTCCTCTTTAAAAAAAATTTGGTAAAAAATACGACTTAGGAGTGAAGTCCTATTATTCATAACTTTCCATGCAATTTTCCCGAGAAGAGCTTGATTTAAAATTTTCAGATTCCTAATTCCAAGGCCTCCTTCAGACTTTGGTATGCTTATGAAATTCTTATTGCACCAGTGAATAGTGCCTGAATTGATATTCTTAGTACCCGCCCACCAAAAATGCGATATTAAAGACTCAAGCTTTTTAATCACACTTATCGAAATTTTGAAACCGATAGAATAAAATTGGAGAGGGAGGAGAGCACTGAGTTAATCAAAGTAAGGCGTCCAGCTGGTGATAAGAAAATACCATTCCATGAACAAAGCCGCTTTTTGACTTTATCTATCATATCAGCATAGATCAATTTTTTTGAGAAACCCATCTCAGTACGAATGTCTAAATATTTACCAATCCCCTTTGATCCGGAGATTTCCGAAGTTCTTAATCCAGAAGCCGCGGAACCCAAAGAGGTACTAGGACTGAAGACAATCCCTGATTTAGAAAGATTAATAG
The DNA here is from genome assembly GCA_029255685.2 of Silene conica. Lineage (NCBI taxonomy): Eukaryota > Viridiplantae > Streptophyta > Magnoliopsida > Caryophyllales > Caryophyllaceae > Silene > Silene conica. Next base: position 23,699,410 of record CM055317.2, on the reverse strand, counting down.
TTTGTCCTGAAGCTAAACAAAAATCATCCAGAATAATTTTAAGATTATGAAAAGCATCATCCTTATCATCCAGAAAGAAAACAGAATCGTCAGCAAAAAGTAGATGTGAAATAGATGGCGAATTCCTACCGAGAGAAATTCCCCTTATAAGCTTTTCTCCTTCAGCAGCTTTAATATTTACAGAAAGAACTTCCATACAGAGAATAAAAAGGAATGGAGAAAGTGGGTCACCCTGGCGCAGACCACAAGATGGTTTGAATTGTCTTAAGGGCGATCCGTTGAGTAGGATTTCATAAGAAACAGTCGTCACGCATTCCATAATAATATTGATAAAAGAAGTCGGAAAACCAAAAGCGATGAGTGAATTCCTAAGAAAAAGCCAATTGACGCGGTCGAAAGCTTTACTCATATCAGCTTTAAAAGCAAATCTACCTGAATTACCATACTTGTGTGTCTCAATTTTATGAAGCACCTCATGAGCAATGAGAATATTACCAGAGATATGCCTTCTAGGGACAAAAGCATTTTGAGAATCACCAATCAGATACTTCATAATTCTTAGTAGACGGTTGGCAATACATTTAGTAATGATTTTCATAATAACATTGCATAGGCTAATCGGCCTATAGTCTTCAACTTTCTCAGGTGCTTCAAGCTTAGGAACCAGAGTAATAAAAGAGCGATTTAATTCCTTTAAAACTTTACCCTTATTAAGAGTTTCCAAGGCAGCATTTGTCACATCCTCTTTTACAGTATGCCAGCACTTTTGATAGAAAGCTGCAGGAATACCATCCGGGCCAGGTGATTTTAAAGGACTAAGTTGGAAAACAGCTTTCCTTACCTCCTTTCGAGAAAATGGTTTGCGGAGAAAATCAGCATCATCATCGGTCACCTTAACATTTAAACAACTTAGAAGACGAGTAGAGATCAAATTATAATTATCGGAAGCAGAAGTAAAGTCTGAGTCAAAGAGGGAAGAAGAAGCAAATCGAGCACATAAATGATCACGAAATAAATCAGCCACTTTAGGGGCATCCATTTCCCAATTTCCATTATCATCTTTAATTGCCAGGATGAAATTATGGCCGGCCCTACCTTTAACCCAGTTAAAGAAATACTTTGTACAAGCGTCACCATCAACAATCCATCACTAGTAGAAGAAGTGTCATTAACATCGACATAATAACATCACTTCTTAACAAAAATGATGTAAACGATCTAACTTTCGTTATTTACATCGTTTTTTTTAAAAAACGATGTTAGTTATTTTAATTATATTATTTACATCACTTATTAGCATCGATTTTTTTAAAATCGATGTTAATTTTTCAAAAATGCATCGATTTTGGTAAAAGCGGTGTTTAAGCTTAGAAAAAAACGATGGTAATTATTTAATTTATATTAGGTATTAACATCAATTTTTGTAAAATCGATGTTTATTTTTTAAATTGCATCGATTTTTTTTAAAACCGATGTTTTAAGTTTAGATGATATTTATCGTACCTCTCTTAATTAAGCGATGTAAAAAAATTCTAATATACACAACTATCAATCATGTAGCCTAAACCCTAAGAACCAGGATAAACTGAATGACCCCTTCTGTTGCCTCTTTTCCATTATTTTGACAGAAACCTTTCACACCTATAACGCTGTAACTTCTCCCCCGCGACTATTTCCATCGTCAATCGTGTTACCGATCACCAAGAATATGGTCATTGTCGATTATTATCTCACTTATTGGTAAGTTTTTACCTTAATTAGTGCTCATTACCTCTCTTGCTGATCTTATACTAATAATCAATCAATTGTGTTTACCTTTGTATTAGTTTACTCAAAATGTCATGGTGTATGCTGAATAGTGAATATACTCTGATTGTTCAATTAGGATTTAAGGAATAATGTGAGTAGTATGCTAAATGAATTGTGATGCAGGGTTTCAGGTCTGTCATTCGTTGGGAGGTGGTACAGGTTCCGGGATGGGAACACTATTGATATCGAAGATGGGAGGGGTACCCGGACAGGATGATGCTGACTTTTTTTGGTAAAGGTAAGAATAGTATGAAAATCAAAAGATAATCATGTACATCAAAGCAGTAGTTTATCTATGTAGCTCGAGTCTCTAACAGCTAAATTGTCCTTCTTAAGGCCTCAATAGTACATAATAAGCTCTTTTCTAGCTACTTTCCCAACTATTTCTGGTCTGGTAATTTGTTTCTCCATCCTGCTCGAATTTCTTTGACGCCAAGTGTGGTATATGATAGCATTGATGATTCCATTTAGGATAGCTCTCTTCAATTTAGTTCCCCTTAGATGCAACCTCCGGTGAATGTTTAGATCAATATCAAATTGGTGCTTAGTCAAATCTGCCATGTACTGCACCAGTCTACTTCTATAAGCACAATTGCATAATAAATGTTGCAAGACCTCTGTCTGGTTATTAGCAACATTTCCAGGCATCATCAAATCCTTAACTTGACAAATCTTCCTCTATCCCCAACTCGTATTATTAGTAGGAATATAGGATGATGCTGACTTTCTCTGTGTTTCCATATTTGAAAGTGTCTGACACCGTTGTTGAGCTGTATACTGCAACCTTGTCTCTGCATCAGCTTGTGGAGAATGTTGATGAAGTATGGTTCTTGATAATGAAGCCTTGTATGACATTTGCTTTAGGACCCTCAAGCTCACTACTCCTAGCTGTAAGTCTTATCTACCATATTTGATCTCAATTCTGCTGATTTTATGTGTATTTGGAGTTGTGTAGTTGGAGTGAACGTCTACTCACTTCATTCGGTCACTCTTTAATATTGTTCGTGTAATAACTAGTCCATTTTCGTTTAAGTCGCAGGTTTTAATATTGTGTCATTACTCTTTTGAATCATCTGTGTTGTTAATAGCAAATGCCAAAATGTTTTCTGCAGTACATTGTCGTATCTAAGATACGCTCTTATGGCGGAGAAGGTTCAGTTGTTTGTTGGTTGTTTTAAGTTTTTCTGGTAAAGGTAAGTATATAGAAAAGATAAAGTAATACATGTACAAGTCCAGTTGCCACCACACACACATACTCACAGCCTACTCGTGATTCACAGCCTACTCATAATTCAAAGCCTACTCGTGCTTCTAAAATAGTTGCAATATATTTCGTATCACTATTGCTCAGGTGCCATGTAGTGACCTTCTTATAGTACTGCTTCAGCTCCTGCTTGATCATGAGCCCTAATACTTTAGGTCTCAACAGCATGTCCTTTTTCCTGCACTTATTTCTTTGAGTCCAATAAACAGTGGCATACTGGCATTGATGACCTCATTAATTATAGTCGTTTTGAGCTTACTTCCTCTGATCTGACGTCTCCATGTATTCTGAATAGATTCCTTAATCCGATATATGATCCAGTTGTTCATAAATACCAGCAACTTCTGACTATAGGGGCACAAGCAGAATAGATAGCCAATGTCTTCAGGGATATTGTTGCAGCCCTTGCAGGTACAGCACCTATCATCAGACGCCAAGTGTAACTGACAGAGCTCAACGTTCACATTGATAGTACTATGCTGGTGATGAAGCCAAGATATCATCATGTGTTTCGGAATCATCCACCTGTTCCAGACCAACTGATGCCAGTTCACCTCCTTACCCTTTTCTCTACTCTAGTGATAGCCCTTAGAGATACTGTAAGCATTATGGGTAGACCAACTGGTGAAGCCAAGCTATCATCCTGTGGTTGTTTTAAGTTATTTGTGGTTGTATGTGTTGTCTTTTAAATCGTAGTTTTTAATATATTTGTTCAAGTCCATTTTCTTTTAAGTCGCTGTTTCTAATATCGCTTCATTACTCATTTCACTCATTTGTGTTATTAGTAGCAAATGCCAAAATGTTTTCTCAGTACTTGGTATCTACGATATGCTCTTGGGGGTTCAGTTGTTGATATGTTCAAGTTATTTATGTAATGTGTGTTATACTCCGTAGAACTTCTTATCTCTGCCATTGATTGAACTGCTTGTAAATATATTTTGCAGTTGGTGATTTGAGTCGCTTAATCTCTGCAACAATGTTCGGTGTTACATGCTGCCTGAGGTTCCCCGGTCAGTTGAACTCTGACTTCAGGAAACTGGCTGTCAAACATATGGAACAAACTAGGTGAGGGGTATTCTAACCGAAGGTATTGTTGATACCGATGATGAGCGACGAGCCTTTCATTGTTGATACTCCCTTGGTCCCATCCATCTGTTTACCTTTTTTCATACTTTGTGCATGAAAGATATATTGTTGATACCGATGATGAGTGGCGAGCCTTTCCAAGCTGAAAACTGGTTGCAATGTTCCTAATTAGAAGTAGCTCGGATACAAGGAAGATACAAGGAACAAATGAAGAGTGTTAAGTTATTATGTTAGTTTTTTTATGACATTTTGTATCTATAGGTATCTGTTTATGTGTAGATCTAATTATTCATGTTCAAAATATGCATATATTAATAATTTTGGATTATTTATTTATAAATTATCAGCTTTGGAAGTGTTATTTTTCTTATTTGATTGCAATTCTCATTTGAGGCGGTTTTTCCCATGCATAAGAAACGCTTCAAAATGTATTTTTTTTTTAATTAAAAAAGATGCCTATTAACATCGGTTTTGATTAATAAATGATGTAAAAAAATAATTGTTAACATCGGTTTTAGTTAATAAATGATGTAAGTAAGGTGATATTTACATCGGTTATCCACCAAAATCGATGTAATTGAGACACTATTAACATCGCTTTTCACTTGTAACCGATGTTATTGGTAGCTATTTACATCGCTTTTAAAACCGATGTAATGGGAAAAAATAGTATAAATGTCGCCCCCAGATACATCGCCCAAAAGCGATGTAAATGGGGCAAAATAAGCGATGTCAATGACACTTTTTCTACTAGTGCATTTAAGCTTAGCCCTCTGTTTCCAATAAATACTAGAAGCAATAGCAAATTCCTTTACCTCATTCTGAACTCTCACATAATCATCATCGTAACCAGATTGCACCGCAACATCCATTGCCTCAGAAATACGATCATCAAAATTATACCATTTGATAGAGCGTTCTGATTTCCAGTTGAGGCACCATTTTTTTAAAAATAGATCTAATATTTGAAAGGCGACGAGCTAATCTAAAAGAGTGAGAGCCATAGATATTTATAAACCAATTATCCTTAACAAGTGAGAAACCCTCTTTGTTTTCCAAGCACCAACTTTCAAGCTTATATGGCTTCCGTGCTTTGCTACGTACAAGATCAAGATCGAGTTCGATTGGAGCATGATCCGAAATCTATATAGGGTGATGTTTGATGCCAACATCCGGAAATAAAGAAAACCAATTCGAGGAACAAAGTGCTTTGTCAAGTCTTTCATAAACTCGATCTTCCCCATTGCGATTGTTACACCAAGTATATCCTGGTCCTTTGAATGGAATATCACCAAGTTCAAGATTAATTCTCCAATTATGAAAATCAGTAGCTCCCGGTAAAAGAGTGGAATTTCGGCCAGTTTTATCAAAAGCAAATTCAATTTGATTGAAGTCGCCAAGAATAATGAATGGATGATCCAGTGATGAGAGAAAACCACCTAGCTCATTGAAGATATCCATACGTTTTGACAATTCAGATTCACCATAAAACAACACGAGATACCATGAAAGCATCATATTCGATTCATTCAAAAGAGCTACATAATTATTTTTAATACAGATGCTTCGAAATCTACTACCCGACTTCCAGCCTGCCCAGATACCCCCGACAGTCCTACAACATCTACACCCGCAGTTTCTGTGTACCCAAAATTTCTGAAAAAAGGACTGATCTTGCTACTACAACATTTAGTCTCCATAAGAGAAACAAAATCATACTTATTAATAGTAATAAGAGCTCTAAGTTTCGGAAAGATAGGGGCGAGCTCGTTATTCATACCCCTACCATTCCATGATAAGCCTTTCATTTTGAGGGTGAAGGTTGCTTTGGTGCAACCTCCGCAAAACCCTTCATACGAGTATTATCAACTGAACTGTCACTTGAGCTCTCCAGCATGTCGTCTTGAAGTTGAAGATGGAAACCATAGATGCTATTATCATAGAGCCCCAATCTAGAACGTTTAGCCAAATGAACCAAATAGGATTTGGCATGTCCAATAGAGACTAAGGCATTTTCTGAGATATCCTCATCATTAATAACCGAGTAGCTCCTCTTACGGTTTCCAGAAACAGCAGCCATATCAAGACCAACATTAACAGATGCTATCACGTTACTTGGGCATGAGACAGATTTTTTATCGAGCACAGGTTCTATCAATAAAGAGTGGAGCAGTAATATCAAAACCATGCACACTATTGTTATTATCCCCAGAATTACCAGAAGAAAAAGGCCAATCAGGGGTTGAGAAAACAGATTCAGACGAGTCATCAATATTGATAACCAGAACAGGGCTGTCATTAGGACAGAAATGCAAATGAGTGTGATTATGGGAAACATCAGCAATAGGATCACTCTCAACCTGGATATCAGTCCGCGAGAGAGCATCATTACCCTGGGTATTAACGGCCACATTTAAATTAACTTGCACCCCATTACCTTGCACCTCAGTATCTTGCGCCTTAGTAGCTTGCACCTCATCATCCCCAGTGACCTTATTAGACTCGGAAGCCACAACATTGGAAGGAGGCTGAGTACCCACTGCCTCATTGTTTGCATTATAAAGCTGGTAATGATATACAATTGGAAGTCCTTTAGGAGGATGATCAAAGGTTTGATTGTAACCCCGACCTTCATCATCCATTCGTCCCTAGTTAAAATCACTCTCCACCCTTCTGAGTATAGTCTCTTGAATATTAACATGTCTATCAAAAGTAGCAGTCATACCTGCATAATTAGAGTAAAGAGAGATAAGATCATTCTCCATATTGATATTACCAAAGGCATTCATATTCTCATTATGAACTGGAGGCTGTTGGTTTAGCTGATCCTCAATAAAATTATTATTCGCATCATGAAAAGCCTCATCAGAACCCTCGATCTCCCTAACACGAGAACTGTCTCCAAATTCAAAGCGAACACCAGCAGCGTCAGACTTTTGCAAATCAGCTAGTTCAGAAGTAGACATAGTAGTATCAGCAATACCTTTTCCCTTGTCCAGAACAGACTGATCAAGATCAGGAACTGAAACCTTAATAAAATTATCTTCAGGAGTATCAATCTTCATATCTGTAGAACTCATATCACCATTCTGATTGTTGCCAATGTTAAACAAAATAGGACCTGCGAATGGCTGCGCAGTAACAGCAAAGCACATTCCAGGTAACACCTTGCCCCCCGGAGTAGTTCCTAAATTAAAATCTATTACATGTTCCTCTTCAAAATGATTATCAATATCCTCAGGTACCGGTCCCAGACAAACTCTTGAAGTAACAAATTTCGTAGTAGACGGAGTTGCCCTAAGATCGAGGTTGAACATTGTATGGGCACTGTCAGCCTGAAAAATAAAAAATCCCTTTGCTGATGCTTGATCCAGCATGCCATTAACACTGGACACTATAGTTGTAATACTTTCACGACAACATGCACTAACATGGCCAATTTTCCCGCACCTAATTCAATACTTGAAGATGTCTTCGTAACGAAACTGCACCAATAGGAGATAGCCTGCATCCATAGACAACAAAAAGCCTGGGACAAGAGGTGCATTAAGTTGAACCCTTACCCGAAGTCGAAGATAATCCTTGTCTGGAACTAAGTCAAAATCATCAACAGTAAAGTGAGAACTCAAAAGGTGACCAGCAACATTAGCTACCTCCTTAGTAAGATATTCAAATGGGAGGCCACAAACTCTGACCCAAATATCTGCATAAGGAAATCGAATTGTCCTTGGAACACTATCAGGAAACCACTTTGAAAATACCATTAAAGCACCATGAAACGTAGTATAAGTTTTTTCTAAAAGATCATCTCTATCCTGCTCCGATTCGCAATGGAGAGCATAAAGATCCCCCAACATAATAGCTGTGACACGACCCCTTGTCTTCCAATTAAGACGAATCATATGATTTAATTTCTGAACTCCAAAAAGACGATAGTCAACAAGATAAACAAGGACACACTTACTCCAGAAGCTTCGACTCTTCCCCAAAGTTTCCGAATCAAGCTGAAAAACTGGTCCTGATATAGGAAAACGCCAAGAGCTTGCATGCATGGCTTCCGATGGTTGAAAGGAAGCATTGGGATATGTTTGATGATACTGGGGTCGATTAAAAAGATTATGAACAGGGACAGAAGTATCTCTGTGATGATGATTATCTTGATCCATAAAGTTTCCTTCTTCTGCATGCCTGGAGAAAGCCATCAATACTGAAAAAACTAAGAGATAAACTGATTAAATGATTAGATGATGATGAAAAGATTATAAGCTGAAGAATGATGGAAAGAGTAATAAATGAGAACTATAAATAGCCAAGGTCGCCCATTGAAATTCTTGAGAAAACCAGCTAAGAGACTCTTCCAATCTTCAAAAATCTTAATGTCAGAGAAGAAGATTGGTTATCTAAGATATAAAAAGATGTTGAAATAAAAAGGACCAATAAAGGGAAGATTATCCAATGATTAATACTTGGGCAATACGGAAGAGATAAAAATGAAAATATTGTAGCTCTTGAAAAAACAAGTAACCAATAGATGGAGGGGGAGATGCAGAATTGCAACGATGGAGAAGCTCTCGCTAGGAGAGGAGAAGACTCTCAAAAGAGAGAAAAAATCTCTCTAGAAATTTAAAGAGAAGATAATAAAAGTACGTGCCTGTCATATACCCTTATGTGCATATAAAATCTTGTAAACAAACACAGCCGCTATATTTACTCTCTTTCAAGTCTCTCAATTACCAATCAGCTATCAATGCATATCACTCTTTCGCTTATTATACTTCATGACTAATAATTACCCTGTAATATGATACTCATCACAAATATGGATTTTATAATTATTATTTTATCAGTTTAAATAATTTGTTTAGTCTTCATTTTTTCGCTTATTTTGTATTAGTTACAAAGTGTTGCGTTTTTTATTTCAATTTTTGCTTATTTCAATTTTTTTTCAAATATTTTTATATGCTTTTTTCATATTGTTGCCAATTAATTAAGACCTAAGTCAGTTAATTACTTTTCATTTAAGTAATGTGTTTCATTCAAATGAAAAAAGCTGATCTATAAATTTATATATTTTATAAACTATTGTTTTTATAGAACAATATGTTCTTTTATTTAAAATTTTCAATTTTTTTTTTGGTGCAGTATAGTTTTGATTATTTTTACAACATTAATATTGATCTTTAATTTTTTTAAGATTTGACCCTATCGAATTAATTTAATTTTTTTAGTTTTTTCTATTTTTGACTATATTTTTCAACTCTTGATTTACATCACTGTTAATTTTATAACGCAATTTAATTTCATGATTGGCTTATATAAGATGTTAGTTCTGGTATTATTGTACAGTGATTTAATAATATCACGTAATTCATTCAAATTGTATATTCTATTTTGATTCACACATTTCTGATTATGCAAGTAATCTAAAAAAAAATATTTGTCTTATTTTAAATTAGACCGCGTTGTTGGCTGAATGAACGTATCCTGTCATACAGAATTATCATTTTGTATTTACTTAAATAATTATGTAATCCTAAATTTTAATTTTATTAATTTATTTCGTTTATATGATATCAACAAAATTAGTTCGTTGCTTTTAAATATCTAACACGACCACACGACGGTTCAACTTAATTGTCGTATCACGAATTCTCTATATAAAAGCAAAAAAAATATGGGAGAGTTAGTGGGGAACATTGTGGGGTCCACTAAGTAAAAAAATAATGTACTTTAAATTAAACCACAGAGCGACACATCAGCTCTGTGGTTGTTGCTTTAATAAATTAGATTTTTGTCTATCTATGTTTAATCATAACAATTAGTCTCTCTTGTGACGGATGGTATCCGTCACAAGGAAAAGACGGAGCGAATATCAATCAGATTAGACAATATGGATAATAGTGGCCCGTTTTTGGTATTAATATACTGAAGATTTGACAATAGAGATTAAAAAAATGGGGAACTCCCCATGTGTCAGACTCCTCATCAGTCACATTCTCACTTTTGTTTTTTCCATTGCAATTTTAAAAACTTCACCCTCTATCTAACCTTTTCCATTATCTCTCCAAAAACCCAAATTAATTAAAATCTCTACCATCTTCATCCTCTCTATTTTCATTGTTCTTTTGGAGATTCATCTTCACCAAAATAATTAAAACAGAGGTGCATCATTTTCATCTTTTGGAGCTCCATCCAACTAATGGAAAAAAAAACAATGGCCAGAAAGAAAACTCCCCAAAAAATATGGAAGGTATTATGTTTGTATTTTTTGTTGTGTTTTAATATATAGATCTAGGGTTGTTATGTCAAAAAATGATGATTTTATCCAAATAATTGTCACATTTATTTAATTAATAATTTTGTGGTATAATTTTTGTTTCATTTGAAAAAAAAATAAAAAATTTCAAGATCTTAGTTGTTTCACTGATTTTATGGTTTAATTATGGTACTATTTTTTGATTTTAGGGTTTTTCTTGTATAACGATTTACTCGAATTTTTTTTGTTGATGAATGGTCACATTTTTGCATTTAGAAGGGAAGAACTCTAAAGGAAGTAGAGAGCAAAGGTGAAGTTTTCTTCTCCAGTGGTGGAGATTGACGACTCTGAAGAGCAAGAAAAGGGTTCAGAGGAGCAGGGGTTCAGAGGAAGTTTTAGGAGAAGAAGAAGAGGTGGGTGCAGGGTAAGAAGAATAACTTTCAGAAGAAGAACAAGGTACAGAAGAACAAGGAAAAGAGAAATTGCAAAGTACAAAGACGTAAGTCACTGAACTGATCTGATTTCCTAACGTTGTTTGATGTTACCATTCTACACGTGCTTCATTTCTGTCTTGAAATGTCACCATTTTGTCGATTCTTAAATAGTCTCACGTATATATCTTATATAGTGACATTTTATCCTTTGGATATGACATTCCTGAAAGTGGGTATATGTGACCACTCTAGTTTATTGCAGTAGCAGACACAAATGCTTCATAACATTATCACATCTTGTGTTAGTATTGATGACATACATTCATGCTCAACATATTACCTCTTTATTGATTAATTATGCAGATGTTATATTTCTGTCTTGCAATGTGACCATTTTGTTTATATTCAATTAGTCTGGCATATACGTCTTATATAGTAACATTTTGTCTCTTTGGTAGTGACATTTGTTAAAAAGAAAATATGTGATCAGTTTAGTTAATTGCAGAAACAGTCATAATTACAGTAACATGGTCAAATTTTGTATTAGTAATAATGATATACGTTCTTCCACAAAATGTTACCTCTTTATTGATTAATAATGCAAATATTTTATTTTTGTTGTATTCAGTTAGCTAAACATATACATCTTATATGATGACATTTTTTTCTCTATGGTGGTGACATTTCTAAAAGTGGAGATATGTGACCACTTATTCAATGGAGTTAATATTTAACAATATTTCTTGTTTATCTTTGTAGGTGTGTGTCCTAAAATGATACACTTCAAAATGGAACCAGCAGTTGGTGTCACATTTGCATCGACAAATAGCAGAGGAAATGGAAAAAGTTAGAGCATCAAAGGACGTTCGCGACACGCAACAAACAGATGACAGAGCTATGGGTAGTGCATCAGAGCAAAGCTTGACCCATCTAATGGCTGACGACCCGGTCTTTTACGCAGAGTTCATTGCCATGCTTGATCAGGTGGACAAGGCTCTGGAGAACGTTGTGTTGCCACCGTCATTTGACCTACGCATATGAGACATAAGTAAGGGTCAACCGAGCAACTCTTATCACTACAAAACAATACGCTCTTTGCGACGGAATGGTCCGTCGCAAAAAGGGTTAAATCCGTCGCAAATGATGATTTTGCGACGGAATTGCGACGGACTGTGTCTGTCCCTTATTTTTGTCGCAAAAAGTTATTTTGCGACGGAATTTGCCGTCGCAAACTTTTTGCGACGGATTGACCTTATTTTGCGACGGACTGACTTTGACCAGAAGTCAAGGTCAGTAAAGGTTTGCGACGGAAAGTCCGTCGCAAATAGTCCCTTTTGCGACGGATTTTCCGTCGCAAATCTTGACTGACCTTGACTTTTGGTCAAAATCAGTCAAGATTTGCGACGGAAAATCCGTCGCAAAAGGGACTATTTGCGACGGACTTTCCGTCGAAAACCTTGACTGACCTTGACTTCTGGTCAAGGTTTGCGACGGAAAGTCCGTCCCAAATTGAGACATTTCCGTCGCAAATTCCTGTATGATTTTCCGGTTTCAGCCCCCCATTTCCAATGAAATGGCTCATTTTTCCCTTTTGCAAGCTCTCCAAACCTGCAATTTCAGCAAAAACAACCCAGCAACAAAGAACTTGTCGGAGACAAGGTTTTTAAAACGTCGTTTCATAACTAAAATGAAGGTTTTACAAATGATCATCCAACTAAAAACTAAACATAATCCGCGGTACAACAGCTAAACAACCTTGAAGCCGACTGTAGCAATGTCATACGACTTCCTACATAAAGAGGTTGTTCGGCATGTTTTAGCATTTGGAAAAAAGCTAATACATTAGGATTTGGAGATTCATCGACCACCTCGGCGTTTAGAGCATCTTCCCTAATTTGATCAATGCTATCGCGTAACGCATCTTCTACCATATCCCTATAAGGATTGTCGGAGTGCATTGATGAGCTTCCCTCTTCCTCAACGGAGAATTTCTCTCCGTGACACCCAATCGTAGTAGTTATTACAAAACCCTCTCAAACCAAGGTGTTTCCGTACTTCTTGCTCAACTAAATACTTTGTATTCTTACACTTAGAACATGGACACCTAATTTCTCTATTTCTAACGTATTCGTCTTGTTGCTTAACATAGTTAATGAATTCATTAACACCAATTACGAAATCCTGCCTTATTTTTTTCCTAGAATCCAACCTTTCATACATCCATTTTCTTTCTAATCTCTTCATAGTAAATCTACATATTTTAACAAACAATAACAACAACTAATTAACAACAACAATTAAATAACAACAACTACATATATATATATAACAGCAACTAACAAAAAAAACTAGTTAACAACTTATTAACAACAACAACAATTAAATAACAACTACATATATATAACAACAACAACAACAACAACAACTACAACTACCAACACCAACACCAACACCAACACCAACACCAACCTGCAAAAAAAAAATATTTACATATATTGGTCTGGGGTCCTTATCTCTCCAGTCTAAACCCATCTTTGAATCTTTCATATCATTAGTAAACACTCTTATATTTTCTTGATTGTAATGAGACAAAAATTGGGCAGCACTTCCATATTGTTCTCCAAATACATTCTATAATGTATTTGGAGAACAATAAGGAAGTGTTGCCCAATTTTTGTTTCATTACAATCAAGAAAATATAAGAGTGTTTACTACCTAAATGACATGAAAGATTCAAAGACAGTCCCAAAACGGGGACTATTCAACAATTACACCTAATGTGTAATTATTGAACGGGTACTATTCAAGAATATTCTAAACAAATCAACAACACTAACAATCAACAACAATGCAAATTTTATATCAAAAATCAATCGTCCTAAACATCTTAACAACAATATGCGACGGATTTGGGACGAAATTAGCTACTAACCTAATATCACTAACCACCTAACAATACTAACTAAACTAATCAAATAACAATTAAACTAAACTAACTATTCCTAATAACAATAAAAAACAATAATACGGAATTTGCGACGGAATTTTGCGACGGATTAAACATAAAAAATTAAGACGGTATATAAATAACGAAAGTTAGTATACATACATAAGGAGAAATGGAGAAGGAAGAAAGAAGTGGCGGCGGCAAGGTGGCGGCAGTGAGGTGGTGGCGGCGGTGAGGTGGCAGGTGGAAGGGAGAAGAAAGGAGAAGGAGGAGGAAGGAAGGAGAAGGAGGAAGGGGGAAGGAGGAGGGCTGGCAGGCGGCGGCGGCGGCGGCGGCGGCGGGGTTGTAGGGTGGTAGGGTGGTGGTGTGGTGGGGTGGTAAATCGCCGGCAAATCGCTTTTAGGATTTTTGCTTTTTTAGTTTTGAAATCGATTTGGGGAAAAATAAGACCCGCGGGGTCTGTATAATATAACTTTGCGACGGAATTTTGTGACGGAATTTCCGTCGCAAATCTGGTCAGGGTCAAACTTTGACCAGATTTGCGACGGAAATTCCGTCGCAAATTTTGACTTCTGCGACGGAATTTCCGTCGCAAATCTGGTCAAGGTTTGACCTTGACCAACTTTTGGTCAAGTCTGGTCAATATGTTTTGGACGGAATTTCCGTCGCAAAAGTCAATATTTGCGACGGACTTTCCGTCGCAAACTTTCCCGTCATTTGACTTTCACTTCGCGGGTCTGGGAAATTTAGGTCCGTCACAAATTCCGTCGCAAAAAAAAAAAATCCGTCGCAAAATCCGTCCCAAAACCAAATTTGCGACGGATTTTCTATCCGTCGCAAATTTTCCGTCGCAAGGGCAGTATTTTTTTGTAGTGTATGGACCGAGACCCACCTGTCTCCATGACTGTCCAGCAGGAGGTCCAGTCTTTGATACAAGCCAAAATGTTGCCCCTTCAGGCTGTCCACCGAAGACCAAGAAGAAGAATTGAGTTTGATTATTGTTTTGTTGTCGATTGTGAAAAATGAAGACTTTGGTATTGTTGGTTTATTAACTTTTTGCAGGAGGCGTTCTCATACAGTTGTTTTAACAAATTTAGTCAATGTACGTTGTATAAACCTGTAGTGATGACAATGAGGGTGTAAATGGTTACATATTTATTATAGTTAAAAATGTGACTCCATTAGTCAGTAATGTAAACCATATAGATATATATAAATATATTGAGATATGACAAAAAAATGTTATACAGGAAACATTTAACTAAACACATGGTGACATAATATCTGAGCATTACTATGTGACCATATTGGTAAAATAAAGTAATATATGAAAAAAAACATAACATGGTAACGTATATATATTTAACATTGTGACATTATAAAATAGTGGACACAATGAAGACATAAATGGTTACATATTTATTATAGTTACACATTAGCATTCAGAATAGTAACATTGTTTCGTTTATATGGTGACATGTTCACTGCACATATATATGTTACCACTTTTAATAACACTAGTTGTTGTATGGCGCGCTTCGCGCGCCATACCCCAAGACAGTTATATTAGGAGAGTTTGATTCCCTTATCGTAGCAAGCTCACTAAAGGCACTACAATAATAAACACGTGCAATTGAGACTATTTTTTTCTTTGTGACCGTCTTTATAAAAGGTCTAACCGCTATTTAGAGTCAGAATCATTACAAAAATTTCTTTCGTGATAGTTTAATTTGTATGTGAAATATTGGATCCATATTCATCAAGTTTGTATCGATATAGACCGGAGTTTCCTTTTTCGAATGACATAATTGGAGTAAAAAAAAAGGGAGTCCAAGATTTTTATCATGACTTGTAAAAATCTAAGTTTTGGCATTCAATAAAAATGCTCTTAGGATAATGTGCGCTCATGTCCTAATTCTTGTCCGACATCAAAATTAAGATTGAATTACGTTATAGCTAAATTTTTGTAAGAATGTTGGCAAATTATGAAATTAACTACACGACTTCTTGAAAACTACTTAAAATTGATAGAGTGTATTTTAAAAATGGCTTTTGTTCAATGGCATTGTAAAAATCTTGGTGTAGGATACACACGATACTCCAAGTATTTTAAATCGGTGCTATTTGGTGTCTTACTGTTTTTTTTATGTGTATATTACATATTGATCAAAGTATAGCAATAGTTTTTCACTAACGACCATCTAATTGATCTTTATTTTTGGGTCATGCTAATTGCTATATTGCTATTGGTAAAGTTCCAAAATTTTTCGAGATCTACATTCCCACATATGCTATCTTTATTTAGAAAAACAGAACAAAATTACACTAACTACAAAATGAAGTTGTGCTTGATCACGCAGTTACCCACAAAACCTATGGATGACCTTGATAGAGTTCATTACTACTCTCTTACACATGACATTTGTTTCATAACTGAGATTTTTTTCCTTTTGTTTTTGTCACACTACCTTAACATCAGGAAGGGACATTGATGTCAAACAAAAATAATCAGTCATTAGATAATTGTAGAATGAACGACATGCACCAAATATATAAGATAACATATTATAAGTAAACCCCTGAACCCAATTGAGTAGCGGCTATTACCTAGCAAAAATATTAATGTCCATATTTTTCATCCATGCGTCTTTTACATTGAATTTGAACATTTACATATGCATAAAGTTGTACTTTTTATTAGGAATGTTAGACCTCCGAACAGATGTTGAAGGACCCTAGGAGACTGCATATGACTCTATTAGGGTTGCCAATGGGTAGGGTCTGGTTAGGGTCCAGCAAGATCCGGACCCGACCCTGAGCCATATACCTTAGACCTATACCTGACCCATACCCGAAAGGGTCTCAAATTAATGGACCCATACCCGACCCAGAGGGTCCAGGTCTGGTTTGGGTCTACCCTAGGGTCTGCTTTTTTCTTTGACAAAACAATTTTTTCCCTAAATTATATCATTTACCTAGTGCCCAAACTTATCATTTTCATCAATTTCCTCTTTATTCTTATTGGTTATTTAAATATGCGTATAGTATATTAGTGATAACTAAAAAAGGTTGTATATATGTGTGTATTATTTGATTTATTGACGTTCGTACGTGTGTTTTTTTAAAAGTAAAAAAATAAATATAAGAGTCTAAGGGTCGGGTAGGGTCCTAACACCAAGACCCGGACCCGGACCCGATGTTTTTTAATAAGACCCATACCCGATCCATACCCGAGTGGATCTCAAAAATTCAGACCCATACTCGACCCATTAGGGTCCGACCCTTAGGGTCTGGGTTAGGTACCCGACCCACTGCCATTCCTAGACTCTATGCATAAAATTGTACTTTTTACCTGATGCATTAGGTCAATACGATTGTGCTCAAGCTATTAAACTTCGACCTTGAGCTCTTCCATTTCATTTAGAGAAGCGGCTATACCTATGATTAGGAACAACAAAATAACCGGCAAAAAAATGACAATAACATATCCCATTAATAATCCTGGTCCCTCTCGTTTCACTTCTCCTGCACATGTATGTACAATGACTATATGAACCATGGCTGACAATATTTACGTGATTAAAAATTAATGTAGTAGGTATTATGGAGTAAAACAATGTATAAACACATGGCTACTCCATCGTTTCATTTTTCCATCCTAGCCTTCTCATGTTGTATATATATGGAGTTGGATTTATTACTTCCCCAAATTTCCATCAAAATAATTTTAGGACAAAAGCCTACTTGGTTATCACCACTTATGAAGCATTGTTTTCTCAATTTTGTTTTTATGAAGTTCTACTTCCTCAACTTAGTTTTCTTCTAAGACAAATTTCATCACTCGTTCACAAGTGCCGGGAAAAAATAAGGCTGTTTTGAAGACCATTCGTCATTCGCGAATATAACAGTATAATTAAAAATGGGCGACATCTTGACATTCACGAATACCGAATGTAAGAGCATTTTCAAAATTATTGTTACATTTCAATAGCCTTAAATGCAAAGCAATGGATCTAAAAATTTTCAAGGCGCTTGAACAAACCTTGAAAGCCTCTTAAGACAATGGTTTTGTCATTGCTTACAATAACAAACTGAATTCAAGGATATGAGGCTTATCCTTTAAGTTCTTATTTCCAGAAGAATTACCAAATATTGAAGAAATTACATTGAAAAATATGGATAAAATTAATAGGTGGCCACCACCCTATAAGAAGAAAAACATTGGCTAGATGTTAATGCCAAAGGACAATTGAGGTGAGTGGTAAATATAAATAATTGAGGAGATGAATTGTGTTTTGAAGATCAAAGGATAAAAGTGTTGGTGCTTGGTTACTATTCATTATGAATAGTAACTTACTTTACTCACATTTTAGCAAGGAGTAGATTTGGCAGCATATAAGTCTTATATGCATAACATTTTGTTATAACTTACTAATTTCTAATATGTTACCATTTTAAACATATCAGGTGACCATATCTAAGCAATAATGACAACAAACAACAAACAGATGCAAATAAGAATAACAGTTTTCAGAAGTTTAAACTCTCTTACAATAGAACTTTAAATATTGGTTACATCACTAAAACTACAATGATAACATTTCGTTATTAATATGGTTACATATGTAACTAAGTTAGTTGTTGTATCAGAATGAGAGAATTGATCTGTACAAAAAATTGAAGTATGGTAGTAGACTTGCAATGGTAACATTCTGTTGTTAACATGTCCACATCTGTATCTAAATTAACTGATGTATCAAAATTATGGGGTTTAAACGAGTATTACAAATAACTTTAAATATGGTTACATCGCTATGTCTACAATGATAACATTCCTTTGTAAACATAAATATAAACAACAACACACTCAAACATAGGCACATTTCTCAACAAATACGGTCACATTATTTACATTAAGGCGGCTACATTTTCTCCCAGATTATCGCAAATATATTTCAGATTATAGTCATATCGTTTGCCGCGCATATCAATCTCTTGCTCTTCCATCTTTTTTGTTCCAACAGCTAACGACAGTGTCAAGCGCTTCTACATCTACATGAGAAGTAAAATGCATTAGCAATACACCCAAACAAATCTATTATTAACCAACAAAAATTAATACACCACCAAAATTACTAATCAAACCAGTGTAACCATTTTTAACAAATGAAACTAAGATTTTAACAACATCAGATCTACTAATCAAAAGACAAAGGATTCAAACTTTTTAGCATAAATTGAACAAAAACCTACTAAAATTATCAATTTTGAGTAAATAATAACTTAAAGATTGGAACTTTTTACATTAATAGAAAACCATAGTAATCAACTTAAAATAACAAAAATACACATTAGATTCAAACTTATTAAATATAAATCAAACAAAAAACTTAATAAATTTAACAAACGACATATAAATTCAAACTTTTCACACAAGTAAAATCAGCACATTAATTAATTACCATCAAATAATTCACCATCCTTTAAATATTGGATGAAAATACAACCAAATTAAATCAAATCTTAAAATACAAAAATACCTTCGTCTTTTATGGTGGTCTTGTTTAACCAATGTCTTCCAGACCATTGTTATCATTTTTAAAGGATGAAAATCGTATATAAGAGATATAACTTGAAGATAAAGATGGTAGACAGACGATGAAAATTAATATGGAATATTACAAACTTTTTTTGAGAGATATAGACAATTTATAATGATGATTATTAATAAGGATGATGTTGATGATTTTGCAGATTTGGGGATGAATGTTAGGGGGATTAGAGATTTTAGAGAGATAATGAAGAAGGAAAGTTTGTAAAATAAAAATAAGGTGTTAGTGCTTTTGCTTTTAGGGAAGAACAATTTTTTTTATTGTTTATTGTTTCTTCTTTAATGACAATAGGTCACCTTTATCCATATTGACACAATTTGGTATACAATCCGACCCGTCTTCTCCTTGTGACGGATACCCTCCGTCTACAATGAGAATTTGTGTAATCCTAATCATCATATATTTCTTTAATGAAATTGTCAATCACGCTAATATGGCAACTCACATTTTCATTTAAGGCTGACATGTCAGTTTATTAGAACACCGAGAGATAATCTTCTATTCCCTCCGAGTCACAATGTTGGTTCATTTTGCTTTTTGCACAAAAAATAAGGAAATGATTCTAGACCACGCAAAACCCCTACCTTACATTGAATTGATTTTGGTCTTTTGGACCACAAAAAAGTTACTAAAAAGAAAAAGATGAACCGTCACTAAACTCGCATCAAAAGGAAAAGAGGAATCAACACTCCGACTCGGAGGGAGTAATTAATAATTTAATTTAATTAATAATTAATAACTAATGTAATACGAACATTATAGAATATTCAATTTCCACTTCCATATTCCATCCAAAGAATAATATTACATTTTGATTAGCAACCATATTAATTTTTGGAATTATATCAGATTTGATTATGCTAAAATTATGGAGATTCTTTCCAAAACTAATGCTAAAATTATGGAAATTATATAGGTGAATAGAGTTATACTACCAAAGTTATTCTTGGAAAAATGTTGGATATAAAAAAAACATACAAACTATTCTCGAAATATGGCAATGGCAATGGCAAATGACAATTTTCTTATGAAATATTTTTCGAATTTCCATACTCATAAAATAAGGGACGTATTTTTTCACATACGAATTTTACTTTTTTACATACGACTTTTACCCTCCTACCCTTGTCACCTTTTTACATTCCCTCCATTAATTTTAATTTTCTCCCTTCCTTCATCCTCTTAAATCTACTACTCCGTTCACCGTTCCTTCCTCATCAACTTCGTTCACCGCCGTCATATCACAACTCCGTCGCCGCCCTTTCCCCTCCCCCTGCCGCGCAACCCTTCCCCTCTCGTCGTCCCTTCCCCCTCCTCCTGCCGCACACCCTTCCGTCGCCACCGTCACTAAAGAAATAATGAACCAAAAATTAAAGAAATAAAAAAATAACTAAAAAATAACTACACAATTAACAACGGCTTATCTTGAAGTACTATGACTATTGATAAATTCCGAATTTTGTATTTTTGTTGTACTTGCAAATAAAGGTAAATATTGAGCTCTGAATGCAAAGAATAATGGAAATTTCTAATTAATGAATAGGATCGCTGTGAAGTTCTCAAACATGGTTGTGAATGAACTCTGATGGTTTTGCTCTATTGTACAGTATGACATTGGCTCTATCGGCTGTATAACTTCGTATGGTGATGAGCTGAAACTTGGTGGTGATGATGAGTTCTTTTCTGATGCTGCTTTGGTCCGATTCTACAACTTACCCAATGAAGGAGAGCAGTTCATCGCTCAACGAAGCTTCAATGCTGAAGAAGACAGCAATAAATCAACGGAATTAGAAGAATGAAATTGATAATTGTTAATTTATTTTGTTGAATTAGAATGAAATCCATCCTAGCCCCAGTCAAGCTTTTCCTTTTAATTGTTAATTTATTTTGTTGAATTAGAAGAATGAAATTGAACAGAGAAATTGAAATTGACGACGCATTAATTGAATACGGAGGTACGACGAACGTAATAAACAATTAAGGATAATTTCAGTAAAATATAAACTTAATAAATTTAATAGAACGTATTTATAATTGTTAATAAACAAGATTAACTCAATACTTGAAGAATTGCAATCCAATGTTTAAGTTTTTAGAGTAATTGATTTGTTTTGTTTAGGGTTAGGAAGGAGAGTTTTGATTTAGGGAGGAGAGTTTAGGTTTACGAAAAAGGACAGAGGATGAAAATTTTATGAAAAAGTGTATGTGAAAGAGTAAAGTTCGTATGTGAAAAAATAATGCCGTAAAATAATTGACCAAAATGTTAAAAGAGAGTGATGAGAAATAATAGTATTAGGTGGTTGTACAACAACCAATAATTTTTTTTTTCAGTAGGTCTCCTAAGAGAGCGTCTTTCAATAAAATATTGAGAGACGACCCATATACAAAGTGGACCATATCAAATACCATACCAAAATAGAATATGGATTATAAGAGAGAGAAAAAAAATATATTAAAATTACATTTAATAACAATAAAAAAAAAAAGAAACAAAATATTGTTTGACCAAAAAATTGAATGGCGTGTGCTTGTGTAATGTGTATCTAATATTCCCAAATCAAAACTTTTCAAATTCTTTTCAAAACCGACGATATCAAAACAAAATCAAAACTTTTCAGAATCTTCATCTTCCCAAAATTTTCTCCAAATATTCTACCATATATTCTCCAAATAATCTCCTCAACTGCCGGCTTCATGATATTTTTACTGTTTTTCTTTTTTAATTACCAAAATTACAACAATGAAGAAATACGGATAGGAAAAGTCCATTGAAGTCGGCACCGAGAAAACGAGTGAAATTCGTAATAGGTATGTTTATGAATTTCGTACCATTAATTTGAAATTTGGTATATGTATTTTTGAAGACCATATAAATTTCGTACCATTATTTTGAAAAGTCCATATGTATTTTTGAAGACCTTGTGAATTTTGTACCATTTTATTGAGATTTGGTATACTGTTTGTATTATGATACTAAATTAGGTATATTTAAGACCATTTTTATGAAATTCGATGCATGTAAATATGTGTTTGATAATCGAATTGAGCAAGTGATGGATTATATTATATATTCGAGTTTTACCTAGATTTTTAATTAAATTTGTTTAATTTTGTACCAATTTTTTAAATAAGAATGTGAACATAGTTAATTTATTTGTTAGTATAATAATTGATTTTGATACTCGATTTGTTACATTATGTATATGTACAATTAGTACTTGTTTTGTTATTGAAATTAGTACTGGTTTTGTTGTAGTACCTGATATCTTATATTATGTACATGTACCTTGAACTTGTTCATTTGTATTTGTATTTTGTTATTGTACTTGGTTAGTTTAAATATGTAATTAATATGTAATAATGTTTAAATGTACTTGTTGTACGAACTATCAATTGTTTCGTACTTGTACACTTACTTTGTTGTTTTGTATAGCAATCGATGGTTTGTACCTGTTATACTCTCTCCTACCCGTTTATAATGTCTCATTGTTATGAAAGGACAAAATTTATGAGATATTAGTTGTTTAATATTTTGGTTGAATAGGGGTATGTAGATTGGAGATAGGGTGTTATGATTTGTATAAAATAAGTGGGGTAATGGGTGGGTGGGTGGGTGAGTAATAAATGAAAATTAATAAGGATAGAATGGTAAAAACTTGGTAAAAAAATTACCAAAAATGGACAATGGGACAATATCCTGAATAGACGAAAATGTATAATGGGACATTTAAGTTGGGTAGGAGGGAGTATTAGATTTCGTATTAGTACAAATTTATAAGCTAAATGTATAGTATTATACTGTACTTGTAATTTATTGTTTGGTATTTTATTATATTGATCTTTTTTTTTATTTATGATAGAAAAAAGGGAATGTTCAAATGCTAAGGATCGAGATGATGAACAACCGAATGTACATGAAGTTTGTAACACATGGGGTGTTCGGGGAAAGAGGAGTTGTGCTAATGTTGGTTTTGGTACCCGATTTATTTGTTAATATAATAATTGGTTTTAGTATCCAATTTGTTACATTATGTATTAGTACTTGTTTTGTTGAAATTTGTACTTGGTATTATGTAATAGTTTAGATCTATACTTCTGTTGTAGTACCTGATATCTTATATTATGTACTTGTACCTTGAACTTGTTCATTTGTATTTGTATTTGTATTTTATTATTGTACTTCGTTAGTTTAAATATGTAATTAATATGTAATAATGTTTAAATGTACTTGTTGTACGAACTATTAATCGTTTCGTACTTGTACATTTATTTTGTTGTTCTGTATAACAATCGATGCTTTGTACATGTTATATTAGATTTCGTATTAGTACAAATTTATAGGCTAAACATATAATATTATACTGTACTTGTAATTTATTGTTTGCTATTTATTTATATGGATTAATTGATAGAAATACTCCGAACTATGGGTGAACTGCTCAAAATACTCTGAACTTTATTTAACTACCAATATAACCAACTAATGCCCTTATTTGCTTTGAGTAGAATATGTTGTTTTGTTAACTTATTGTAGCATGTTTTAATGGCGTGATTAGGTGAGTAGATTAACATAGAAGTAAAAGGAGAAAGACGGGTTAAAGAAGGGTTAAAAGTTTATTCACTTATTTAGCAGGTAACTGGTCATATATTATAATAAAAGCAAATGAGAACATTAGTTTGTTATGATGGTAGTTAAAATAAAGTTTGGAGTATTTTGAGCAGCACACTCATAGTTCAGAGTATTCTTATCAATTAATCCTATTTATATTGATCTTTTTTTTATGATAGAAAAAGGGGAATGTTCAAATGCTAAGGATCGAGATGTTGAATAGGCAAAATGAGATATAGCATTCTGTATGTGCCACTGACAAAGTCGATGTCGTGACATTGGAAAAACCTACATTAATAACAACAAAAGACCAAGTCAGTTTCGTTTAAAAAAATAGGATTTCATAAGTACCAAATAATTTATATTTTGTACCAGCAAGGATAAGTTTCGAATAATAGTTTTCGTACATGTCAGAAATGTAATTGTATCAGTTTCGAATAATTGTTTTTGTACATGTCAGAAATGTGATCGTATCAGTTTTTAACATTTAATCATTATTTGATAAAACACAATTGTGAATAAAAACAAACCTTCTCTATAGCATTTGACATAGCTTTTTCTTGATCGGTAAATATGGACGAAGGGAAGATATCACTACCCATTGATTCATTAAAAGTGTTAAACAACCATTCAAAGGACTCATGCTTCTCGTCGGAAAGGAATAAAACATACAAAATTGATGTAACTTATTATTAACATTAATCTGTCAGTCCATTAAAAAAAGTACGAAGTTTATGAAATATGTTTCTTATATTAAACTGACTGTACGTACAATAGAAAATCAAGTACTAAATTGTTTCAAGTATGATGAAATAATATTTTATCATCCTCCTTTGTTATTATGAGATCATCTTCCTCAAATGGTGTCGAATCATATCTTCTATATTTTTCATCATTGACAATTCTACAAATTACAAGAATAATGGATTAATTTGCAACAAAAATTAAAATTTTTTACAACAAATCAAGAACAATATGCGTGATTAATAATACCTTCTATTTTCATCGGATCGTCATGTTCTTCCATATTCATCGTTGTTCCTTTGATTTTAACATATTGGAGTTAGGATTAGTATTTAGTCGTGATGAATAATACTCCCTCCATTTTTTTCCATTCAATACATTTGCTTTTTCACGTTTGTCAACGCACGTTTTACGTGCCTAATATCTTTAGCTATGTATTTGTAAAAATTGTAAAAGTTATATATTTTCAATGTACTCGTAAAGACGAATTAAACAAGACCCCACATGAATAAGTTTTTTCTTACGTATTGGGAGAAAATTGAAATTGAAGGTTAACTTGTGAATAGTGTACAAAAAACAAATGTATTGAATGGAAAAAAATGGAGGAGTACAATTTTTTCTGATTTGCTTTGAAAGAAAATAATCACAAAATAATGAAACGTGAATCTCAAAATATTTAACGGAATTAGGATTAGACAATAATAACGTGATTTGGAATTGTGTATTTTTTGTGTTGTTAATGCATAACCGCCTCACAAATTAAGGAAGGAGAATCTTCCCATATTAATTATCGATTGACTAATTATTATTAATTCAATTAATTAATAATAATTACCATATTATAACATGGTATGATTTGAAACCAATTGGTTGAAAATGGGCCGTCTCCCAGTAAATTATTGAGAGGCGGTCTCTCCTAAGTTTTTGTGTTTTTTTTAGAAATAGATCATTCTTTATTGAAATGGTTGTACAACAATATGTATTTCCTTATACTCACTGGAAGACAGTTCATCCTTTGGAGGTTTTGAGGGAACCCGAATCTCTACTAGATATGTATACACATCTTTAATAAATTAAAACAAAATTATGTTTTTAACAAACTTTCGAACATTTGATTGACATGTGTTCTAACAGATGGGTAGTTAAACATTTACAAATTATGAAATAATAAATAAAATGGCCACACTTATTATGAAAATAATAATAACAATTTAATTAAACAGTCGTCTTAACCACGATAAAAAAAATAAAAGGATTGGAAAAAATGCATAAAAGGCAAAGGAACACACAAAATGGTATTTTAATAACATGTTTTCAGCGAGAGACCGCTTCTATCACGTTTTTCGGCTTGAAATTAATGTTAAAGGCAATTATATAAGCTAAATTTTTACGTTGTATATAGAAGCATATGAGTTGAATGTATAGTTTAATATTCGTTACAAACCAAACTAAACTTTTAATAAGAAGTTAAATACTTTCATCTTAATGGTTAACAACGACTTAATATTCATAGATTGAGTCAGAATTTTACTGATAAGCACGATATAATATCGTCATATATAAATAAAAATTTCAAAAGAAATACATTATATCTTTATGATAAACTATATTGATTTAAAATTTTAAATTAGCCCCGTGAATTTCACGGTTTAAAAGCTAGTTTTATGTAAGGCATAATCAGGACAAGGTAGATTAGTTAGCAGGGCTAACTAGCTCAATTATCTTGTCAGTGTCCGCAGGGTGGGTTAAACATTTGGATGAGTAAGAATAAATAAACAAGACAACATAATTTTTACGTGGAAAACCCTTGTGACAATATTTTTTTCTATGTATTAGCTTATAATTTACTTGTGTACTGTGTCTGGAGATTCTCTTCATGCTTCTCATATAAGTTGCTTGGTCTGGCTTCGTGATCTTCACCATTAAGACGTAATATCCCCTTTTAATAATGCCATTAATTGTCCTCATATTGTCCCATATTGTCCGGATGCATATCAGGTTACCAAGCCTTGATTTCTCCCTTAATTGCCTTATTATAAATGCTGTAATTATTTTGTTAAATCATTTTTAATCAGTTATTATTCTCCCAATTAATGCATCATTAAACGACTGTTATTCTCTCCTAGTATGTGTCTGTCTTGGCATATTCTGTCTTGTTAGTCATGCCTTGAATCTGTTAGTCGCCGCTTCGAACGACTATGAGGGGTATTCGAATTTTGTATTGGGCTAGGTTTTCTGTCTGGGCTTTTTAGGTCAAATTTGTATTAGGTTAAGAGTACTATATAAACTCTTAACCTCTACCCTAGCAGTTATCACAATATACCGTTCTGAATTTATAATCTGGAAAAATCCTCACATTAATAAAACTATCTCGATCCCTTCTGCCCTATGGACGTAGCTAACACACCGTTAGTGAACCACGTAAATCTGTGCGTATTGTTCTTTATTGTTTGTTTTTTATCTTTCTCCGTGCTTCCGTTATAACATTATGACTAGGTCAGGCCAGAAATGAGAAGATAAAACATAACGGCTAATGCATATTTTACTGCAGCTTAATTACTGCAACTTCAACAGCTAGTTTTTTAATTATGTCAAGTGTTCGGAATTAATTGGTACCGCTTCAATTAATGCAACTTGTAGCAAAAAGCCCTTATTTTCACCTTTCTATAAATATCTCATTTATCCCTTCAGTTATTCTTCACCAAAACTCAAATTATTTGTTATTTCTTTCTCTTTCTAGTCTTCATCTTCAACCTCTTTTTTTCTTCTCTTTTAACAATTTTCTTCCGCAAAATGGTTGTCAAACAAAAATCTACCAGGGGTGCTCTTGCCCATGGTACTCCTTATGTTCTTATCCTTGAAAATGTAGAAGGGAAAAACCCTAATCCTTCTAAAAACCCTACTAACACAGCATCTGTAGAGACAACTTCTATTTTCTATAAAAAAACAATTGAGTTCAAACCCACCAAAATACTCAGTGAACATTTTCCTCTTCCTAACCGTCTTAAACCCGAGTTCGAAATAGTTTTGAAGGACAAAGGTATCATTCCTACAGATACTAAAGTCTGGATTAATGATTGAAGTAATTAAAGAAATATATAGATGTCCCTCCTTATCAAGTTATGCCCTCAATTTGGAAAATAGTCTACTCCACTGAATTGCTCTGTAAAAAAACATAGTCCGTCCTTCCACCCGAAGGACTTAAAAAGTTGTTATATCCTCAAAACTCATGGGCCTAGAAGGATTAACTTCAAGGCTAGACCTGCAACCACTTCTCTCCTCAGCAACATAGATTGAAGTGTTGATAGAAATTGGGCTTCTGAATACATGTTTATTAGGACCAACTATGTGGGCCCTAATCTGGCTTACCTCAATTATGATGCATGAAACGTGTTGGATCATGTGTCCTCCACAGTTAGTGCGACTACAATCTAAATCTCCTACATGATCACAAAGGGATACTTTGTATATTTATCAACTAATTAACGTAAATTAGTAACGATTGGCTTTGCTAGTAGTTTGACGTTACTGTCATACTGATGGCGGTGATTAGTTGGTTCATATCCGTCACACCTATACGATGGTTTCAAGAAATGTGATTATATACTTATATATTACATAGATGCCTAAATTGACTAAATATTAGTCATGGAAATAATACGAATAATTATTTAATATGATTAAATAATTATTAGGAGAAATTAATAAAAATGTTTAGTAATATAAGTTTTAATATACGATATTAAAATTAATTGATTGTACGATAATTAATTATATTCTCCTGCCATATTTATATATGTTAAATTATAATATTGGATAAGTCTCAGAAAATCAGTTTTCCAAGTGCACCCAAATTCCGGTCCATATATTGTTAAAATATAAATATAACAACTTCCAAAATAATATCTTCCAATAATTAATAAAAGTATGTAGTTTATATTATTTTATGGAAAATTCGATTACGGTAGTTGTTTTTTGGACCATGTGGACTCGTGCCAAACAAGAGTCCTACTCTGGTTTGGATTCACACATTGTTATTATTTCCTCCTTATATAAAGACTTGAGAGTAACCCTTAAGAAAGGAAGGGGAATGTCGTGTGAAACATAAGGAGAGGAGAGGCGTTCGGTTTTTGTCTAGCATATACAAAATTTGAGCAAGACATATTCTTGGATCATCTTGGGTGCAATTGGTAGGAGGATTTCTGCCTTGAAATCTATTATATTAGGTTGTTCTTAGGCCAAAAGCAAATGACCCCAGGTTATTTCTTCTTTTCTTATATTGATTTAATTACTGTTGTTGCATTCATATTAAAGTTAATTTTGATATAATCCTTCCTTATGACATTAATACGATTAATATCATTATGAAATATACGATATTTCCTACAAAATGGTGGTAAGTAACCCGCAACTTTTTTTAACATAAACATTTGTTAGTGGAAAACAGTAGATATTTAAAAAGGGTATACCTTTTGTTCTCTTTGCATTTGAATGATTTGATGTCTAGCTAGGCAACATAAACTACCCCTCTAAGAGGACGACTGATTTTCAGGTCATTCCCTCTATTGAGAGGTCATGGACATATTGTAGTGGAGTCGGCCAATTCATTCGCTGCTTAAAAACTGAAACTGCCTCCAGGGTTGCTAGATCCGCCAAGCCTGCCTAAGTCTTCCTTTTCTGACGGTAAGTATTCTTTTTATATTTCTAATTTTATGTGGAAGTTTGCTTTGAAATGACTTTTTCCTCATTGTTGATATAATTCGTCGTGTTATAGCCACTAAATCATCCAGCGGAGCGTCAGGTTTAATATGGCCAACTGAATGCCAGGCTTGCCCAAGTCAAGGAGGATAGTTCTCAAGGCAGTGCCAGACATGGAGCTAAAAAAATCCCATAAACTTACACTACTACAAATTTGCTCAACGAGAACGGTTCGAAAGCATTCTTAAAGGCGTTTTGGACCATCCTGTGGCCAGGCGTTCTCGTTGATCAAAGAGAACGGTTGAAATTAAGTCAACCCGGTCTCATTGTAACTACTATAAGAACGGTCGCGCTTCATAACCGTCCTCTTTGATATATCACAAAGTCTATAACTCATGCAACCCGGTCTCGTTGTAACTACAATAAGAACGGTTACCCATCACAGCCGTGCTTGTTGATATATCATAGAGCACGGTGTAACACGGAACCGTTCTCATTGTAACAACAATAAGAACAGTTACGCTTCTTAGCCGTGCTCGTTGATATGATTAGTTTATTTGGCGCCTCCAATTTGTTATTTTCAAAGAGAGCGATGAATGTTACAACCGTTCTGTTTGTTATTGACAAAGAGAACATGCTATGTAAGTAACCGTCCTTGTTGTTCCAACTTTTTTTTTTTAAATAATGCTGGTTTTTCCGTAACCCCTACACGATTGAATCGTATAGCTCATAACAATTAAATCTGCATTACAATTCAGAAACTCCAACATGTTTTACGCAACCAAAACCTTTATTATATTTAATTTGAATTCATGATGAATAAATGTTTTTAGACAAAAAATACAAAAATACGTGCAAAACAAAAATAAAAATCATTCAGTTCTCCTCATCTTCATGCCAACGGCTTAAACTTGAGTGTGAATTCAGCCCAAATATTGCACACCTCGTCAATTTGCTCAACCGTGTATGTCTTTGGAGCGTTAAGCATAAACTATATATATAAGACACCAAAATATGTATGTAATCAACACACTATTTATATTTGTAAAGTAAAACGAGTACTAAAATGAAAATTATAGAGGAGATGATTGAAATGAAGAAAAGAAAACATACATTTGGACCGCCATGTTCATGTTTGCCAATTGCCTTAGCAAGTATGTCTTCTCGTCCTTCGGGCTGAAACGTACCTACCTCCACCTCTTTTTCTATTGCTTTCTACATCCATTCATTATGTTATATTATATAAATACATGTTTGTATCATTCCTAGAAATAAATATTGATTGTCATAACAATAATTGAACAACTTACAATTTTTAAAGCGACTTCCTTATCATATTCGGTCATATTACCGTTCTTAGGCGTGTGACCCGTTAGCCAAACTAACTGTCTGTCAACTTTCTCCAATACGTGTCCATTGGCAGCGGCAAAGTCTTGCTTCTACAAAAATAATTCTAGATGTGAATAAATGGAAAGGTTTATAAAATTAGATTTTATCATACAATTATAAGATTAAAAGATATGTCTAGGTGTAATTATGATTTTATCTTCAATCCCACGGTAACCTCCTCGAGAGCCATAGAACCTCGTCTTATCATAGAGGCATTCTTCTTGTTGCTTTCAGTTAATTCCTTACATTTCAAATAAATATACATACATATATCAAAGGCTTTATATAGATCATAAGGCTTTATATATCATAAACGTTCAATTGTATCCGATTACACTCTTTGAGCAGTAGTTATCGAGTATTAAGCATGTATAAAGGACACACCACAATCTTGCCTTATAGATGTACGTAGGACCGTAACATGGTTTACTTTTCAAAAGTCAATCCATTTGGGAGAATGCTTCTTTATTCAAAAAACAAAGGGTGTAGAACAAAGGCGATCGGTAAAAATCCAACTTCTAAGCTTAAATCAAATGAGTAAGCGAGATCATATATGTGAAGCACTTTTTTACTTCCTCTTCCTCTCGCTCTCTATTGTCTTTTGTGGGACAGAGTACTAGTTGCATGCCTTAACTAGTTATTCCAATCTAGAGTTCAAATTGAGACTGGTCTTCTCTTGCCCTTTTCTATTCTTATTAGATTGCCCATGCTTACTGGCTTGGCACTTTCTCTGTCCTCTACGTGACATTGCACACTTTTATCCCTTAGTCCAAAACTCCCCTGTTTATAGGCCTCTTATTCAGTAAGGGGTAAGACTACTACATGTCTTTATTCTAGTTCGACCGACATTACAGTACATAAAGGAAATATAAAATAAGTCAAAGAAGTAAATCAAAAAGAATGCAATAGAAGAAGCTCGATCTGATAGCCATCTTTTCCTACCTAATTAGACCTACAGAGGGCTATGCTACAGACGAAGTCAAGTAGTCGTTTCGTTCACATACATAACAGGTAGCAACTGATAGATGCTATAGGCAAACTATATCCTATATAAATACACCTAAATATGAATGCAGAATGAGACGAAGTCCAGCAAAATTGGTGCAAATAAAGCAGTACAACTAGTATTGTGCAGAGATGAGCAGAATTTCGTACATGAACTAAAACGAAACAACATCCAAATAAACGAGAGATGATAATTTGTGCACTATTTAACATCTGCAACAAATGAGGGATAAGAAGAATATAATGAAATGATGATAAGGAAGATGAGTTAGTTAGTCATAGTACTGGAGCAGGTACGAGAGATTCATCCTGTATACTTAACATCTGTCCTATTTTCAAAGCGGCCACACTGCACGCATCCGACAAAGAGCAAGTACCTACCTGTTCAGTATCCTGCCTTCTGAACTAGAAATAGAAGTCAGTCCATTCCTCTTAGTCCAACAGGTAAACTACCCCACCATTGTCTAAAATATAAAAAGATGCTCAATTGTATTGTAAATAAGCAACTATATAATGTCTTATTCTATCCTTTCAACAATATAGGTGGGTGACTAAAACCCCTTATTTTCTAGTTTTAAACTAGGAATTGAATGGTCTTTTACTTAAACTAACTTTTCCTTTTGGGCAATGTGCATAGGAATTCTTTCAAAACAATCTAGTCTTCGCCTCTTGTCTCTGCTTCCTCTGCTAACCTAGTTTTATGGCTTAATAGAGTAAGATTGCTAAATTCACAGCTACGGAGTATATTCTAAGGTTGTTGCTTGCCAAAATTGGAAATAGCTTTTCTTTCGTTTCACACCTAATTATTTTTGTTTTCTTTTCAAGACCTCCACCACTTTTGGAAGTTGTTTCCATCTCAACTTTATAATTCGTGAACTTAATACCATCCTAAATTAGTGCATCGTATGTCTTTATTTCAGCAAATACAAAATACTTAAGCATAAACAGGACAACATAGTCAGAACAATGAAACAATAAGCTAAAAGTAAGAAGAAAAACCTGCATATTATGAACATGGCCATTGAACTTTGAATGTTGGAGGAGCAGTCTTGAGGTTCACGATTGATTACGGTGAATCTACTATCTCCCTTATTCAACTGAACCTCAGTAGAAAACAAGTAATCTCGTAATTGATTGAAATTAAATCGAAATCCCTAACCCTAAATCTTAATTGAACCCTAACATGATAATAATTATTTAATCCCTAAATGCAAACTCATAAGAACAACAAAATTCAGTGACAAACGAAATGAAATCATCAAAAAATAGATGAATTTCGATGAGTTTTAAAAAACAATTGAAAAAAAAATCATACCTGATTGTGAACTGTCAAACTGTAAGTTGATGAATGTGACATAGTGATTGCGGGTCACGAACTTGCTGCTTGTGGTCGACGGTGGTTGTAGTCGACGGTGGTTGTGGTAATGGGTATCGAATACTGTATGGTTTGGTTGTATTAGAATTCTAAACCTACTATATATCTAAGTATTAAAGAATTCTGGAGATTTTTTTTACAATTTAAATCGGTTGTGGTTTAATACCGATGTAAACAAACCGGTGGTTGTGGTAATGGGTACCAAATATTGTATGGTTTGATTGTTAGTTTTTTAGTCTAATTTTTTCTTTTTTGGTTAAGAAATTTGGTTATTAGATAATGAGACTTGTTACATCGGTTTATAAGTGAGGAGCTAACCAATGTATTGTATATGTCATCTAAATAGCTTAACATCGTTTTATTAAAACGATGCAACTTGAGAAATTAACGTCAGTTTTATAACAACCGCTGTTAACAACTGGTGTAAATAATAAAAAATGAAATAATTAACATCGTTTTTTTATATATAATCGACGTAATTATCAAAAGTTAGACTAATTACATCGTTTTTAGTAAGAACTGAGGTTATAATGGCGATGTCAATAGCACTTTTTCTACTAGTGTTACCAATTATGCCAAACTAATCTTAACCTATTCCCATTGCAATATGCGCATAAACTAATCTTAACCTATTACGTTGTACAATTACCGGATTAACAAAAAAATCAGAAAGAAGTGGTTGACTAATCAGAGTTCGTGTCCAAGCTAGGAGCTTCCATCAGAGTCATCTATTTCGAACGCTGCCGCTCATACGTTCACCTCATAAACGTTAGACTGCTTTCTCTATATCTCAGCAAAGAATATAGTCGCGCCTACGTTCTCAGTAGTTAGATTTGGGCGGATTCTATTAAAGCGACGATGCAATCAAACAAAAAAACCAAAACCAGCAGTCATCATATTGAATAATCTCGAAAAAACAACAGTTAACCAATTTCACTAGGTTCAAATTCTTGAATAGTCTTTGTCAACAAGACGACTAAACCAAAAACTAAGCCATATCATCAAATTATCTATGTCTAAAACAGTATATTTGCCAACAACGACTATAGTATTATCTTAAAGTTAATATTAACGAGTATTGAAAAGTAGTCTTACCAGTAACAATTGGTTTCGGCAACGATGATAGGTAAGCGATTAAGGTGTTGCCGGAGTCCACGATAGTTCTCGAACTGGACGAGCAAAATTAAACAGTTTTAAGGCAAAAGCGATATTTTTTGTATGAATTAAAGAAACAGAGGAAGTTCATAGGGCACGAAGGAAGGTTATATTATTTTGTATATTATTTTGTAAAGAAACATAGATGACGGTTGGTTATACTAACCGTTCTCAATGTTATTAAAGAAACAAACAAGACGGTTGGTTATCTAACCGTTCTCTCTGTAACACAATTGAAATTGGAATTGAGGGATTTACAAAGAGCGCGGTTGTTGGTTACATGTTCTCTTTGTTGATTTCAGAGAAGATGATGACGGTTGACAGAGACGACCGTTCTCATTGATGGTGGCAATGAAGATGATGGTTGCACGCGGAAGTACTGGGCTATCGCATATAGGGTGTGTTTTGTGTTTAATATTGATACTCTGTTTGTTTAATTGATACTCTATTTGTTTGTTTTGGTTTTGTTCCTATAAAAATTGATATAAACGGTGTGTTTTGTGTTTAATAATTATATGTAAATTATTCTCATTTTTTTTTGGTATATTATCTAGTAAATTATTCTTTTTTTTTATTAGTAGGATCAGATGATATTGTTTTTAGGAAATTTTGTTTTACAAACAAGACGGTCGGATCGGTGATACATAATAAGCATTATCTATGTTAATATATTAATATATTAAGACGGTCATACATAACAATAGAACAATTAGCGTCCTCTTGTTTTAAGGGTATCTTATTTTATAAAGAGGACGGTCTTAAATAATAAGCGGTATCTTTGTTAATATAATAATCTATTAAGACGGTTATACATAATAAGTGTTCTCGTTGTTAATAGTTTGATATATTAAGCCGGTTGGTCAAACATAACTGTTCTCGTTGTTAAGCTACGAGAACGGTTCATACAAATAACCGTTCTCTTTTGGAGTCATATATGAGCGCCAAAAATAAAGTGACAAAACAGAACGGTTCCGCATTTAACCGTTCTTAAAGGGGCGTTCTATTAGCCTTAAATTGTAGTAGTGTTAAGTGTTGCCTCAGCTGACCCAGTCATTCCTACTAATAGTACTACAACTGCTGAAACATCAACAACATCATGAAGCTGGAATCACTCCTCTTTCTATCAGGGTAGTCAAGGATAGGGCAGAGACATGAACTTTGCTAGGGAAAAGATCCAGGAGTATATTGCTTCGATCTCCCCATCAAGCTTGTCAATGGACCCAGTTGAGTCCTCCACCAAGGTTGTTGCTTTGGTGGACCACGTTGTCAACCATGTGACAAATGCTCTTGTTTTCTAATTTAATTGAAACTATTGATAGAATGAACTAATATTTAGGGCACCCATAGGATGGATTATTCCCATGAAATAATCCTTAATATTATTACTTTCATGACATCTAATATTAATATTGTTAGATTCACTTCTCCTGCGGTCTTTGTTGTTTCTTTGACTACTCACATTGTTTTTACGATATCAAACTCATATACTTAGCTAAATATAATATTTGGCTTAAATCGAATTGGTAGCTAATTTTTCATATTTTCTCTGTCGCATATTGTTACTTTCATTAATTTTGTTGTGACTACTGTTATTTTCACTACTTCTACCTTGATTATCGTTTCTTTTGCTATACGTCCATTTAATAATTATAATTTCACTACCCTCCTAGTTGTTACTATATATTACTTTCACTACTCCCCCTGGTTTTATTGTTAATCTTAATACTAATATGAGTAATTATCTTATTTTCTACATCCAATGCTACTATAAATATTTTCACTACGGACAGAGTTATTTTTGCAATATACCGTTTCTGTCCCAGTGATATGTTTACACCTACTTTATTTTATGAGATGGAAATATATTGGGTGTAAATATATCACTAGAACGAAGGGAGTAGTTTCATTATATATTTCTTTGAGTAAATACTATTGTAACATTGCATTTCTTTCAGTATCCGCTTATGGTGGACAACCACAACCACAATAACCATCAATACAAGTAGCAGGACATCTATGACAATAATGCAAACTAGCGTAACACCCGTGAAAATTCACGGATTGTTCAATTTTAATTTTGACGGAAAATGATCAATTAAAGTTGTTAAATATACTAATAATGTATGTGGTGTATATGTAAATACTTTAAAGAAAAATAAAAGAGTATATCTATAACATAAGATATATAAGAACATGTTGACATTAAAAGTTTGACGTAAAACTTGAAAAGCGTAAAATATAATTAAAAAATGGAAACTTATAACTTTCCAATAAAAGGAGGTTTTAGTAATAGAATAATTTTTTTGCGTAGAACGTAGTTGGTTAATAGTAAGTAACTGTGCAATAGATTTGATGGTAATTCGATTTTGTGATTTTTTAGAAGATAAATTGTACTGTTTAGAGACTTACAATTTCAGAACAGGAAAAATTATGTTGGTCAAATTGGTATTTTAACTATTTACATATTGTAGAAGACAAATGAGGAGAAGAAAAAGAGAAGGCTGGCCGTTGCATTTTTCGAGCAATATAGAGAAACCAAAAGAGTTATTGAAAATATAATGGTTACCTCTATAATTAATATTTTGTTGGTAATTATATTATGTAATTATTAATATTAATGGTTTTATTATTTGATTGCGTGGGAAACCAAAAAAGTATAATATAATGGTTTTATTATTTGATGCATGGTGCTCCTGCATTTTGATAGTCAGTATTTCTAGAACTATTAACTACAATAATTAATACTATTGGAAAGGTGTCAACAATTGTAGTTGATAGTATAATAATTATTGTAGTTAATACTATCATAATTATATGCATTGGAAAATCCATCAGCATTATTATCATTATATTATTTATTATTTATTATTATATTATTATTATTATTATATTATATTAAAGTCGAGTTACTTTTATTGGTCAAATTGGATGTAACATTCTAAGAATGAATGAGAGGTCTCTATTATGCAAATACTGAAATATTATAGTGTCACGTCAGCATTATACCATATTATGCGTTATTAAAAGAGTAGGTTTATAAAAATATTGTCATTTAAGTGTGAAGTAGTCATAAAACTTTGAGTTCTTTTAACAGAAGTAAAAAGTCGGTAATACGACAAAGTAATACGTGATTTATTTTTAAAAAATGATTAAATTTTAGACGTTTGGCTTATCACTTGAGAAAGCGTAATTTATACATTACGAATGGAAAATTATTAATTTTTAGCAAAATACGTTTTAAAAAAATGGTTTCAAATAACTTTAATCTGAAATTAATTAAATTATTTAAACTAAATAAATGGAATACGGTATTCCGAAATTATAATTATTAAACCCGACCATGACGTTTTTGTAATTATAAGATTATGGTGGGTGGTTCTCAATGTTGCTTGAGAATTTCTAGAACATTGAGAAAGTAAGACAATTTTTTATTAGGTTTTGAAAATTTATACCTATATTAATTAACACGATTATATTAATTACACACGGTTAATTAGGTGGTTCTCAATTAATTTCGGTTTTTTGTTTGTTTTAGTTTGCTGATGTGGAAAGATGAACATCTTGGTTAAACATGATTGGTTTAAAAAAACTAAAATTGTGAGATTGAATGAGAGACTTGCATTACCATAATTCTGCATCCACATTGTGCCACATAAGCAGTTTTCCATTCTTCTTTTATATATATAATGATGAGAGCATTGGGTATCAGTTGTACATGCTTGATTCACCATTACCAGTTAAGACGTCTTCAGTTTTAACTTGATGGGAAACCAATGATCTGGATTCCGATGTCATTGTGTAAAATGACAAACCTGCATAATAAATATGCACCATTTATAAGTAAAGAATGTGTAATATAAAGAATATATACAAAACATAAACCAAAAAAATAAGTTGCGCTAATATAGATATAAAAGTCTGTTCATGAATATTTTTCATAAGTATCCTAAAAAAATATGAATATGAGACAAAGAGATATAACTTAATATAAAAAATATGAATATGAGGATTGCTTAATACCCATCAAAAGAATGAGAACAATCATTGACTTGAATGACATTGTAGTCTTCATTTCCTTGGAACTAATAAGAGTAGTATATAAATTTATTAGTTAATATTTTACTGCTTAATTTCTTAAGAATTTTATGATGTCTTATGATGTTCTTATATATATATATATATATATATATATATATATATATATATATATATATATATATATATATATATATATATATATATATATATGTAATATATATTCTACATGCCTTAAAAACGTATAAGTATTTTAAAATTATCATGTTCCAATTACAATTTCCAATTAGCCTAATAAATCATTTGTGGGAGGTTTTATACTATATGTATCGATTTTAAATAAGCATTTATGGGTACTAATGATCACATCCCCATTCTAATATGAATTGCTTGCCTTTGATTTGTTTCCGTGAATGTGCAGATGTAAATTATCAAACTACTCGTATATATTACAATTATGATACTTTCTTTGTTTCATTAAGCAATAACTATTTCAAAGAGTATGAAATGGATTTAAAAAAGTGTAGACTTTTTTGAAATAGACGAAGAAAATAATAATGGTTTTACTTTAATAAAAATCAAATTTTTACACGGGTTTGCCTTCAAGATTTTGACATACAAAATATTATACACAATTTTAACGTAAATTTTTAAATATCAACAGGTCTAGGTTATTAAGATACGTCAACTACTTTAGAAAAAGCACATATGAGTATATATTATATATAAGTACATATTTTTTTTATAAAGATGTGTGTATCACAATTACTTGTTTCAAACC
The DNA here is from genome assembly GCA_029255685.2 of Silene conica. NCBI lineage: Eukaryota > Viridiplantae > Streptophyta > Magnoliopsida > Caryophyllales > Caryophyllaceae > Silene > Silene conica. The sequence continues at coordinate 23,660,211 of CM055317.2, read as the reverse complement.
AAGCATATCCGTTTGAAACAATAAGACGGGTCAAATAAATACCACTTTATATATGAGACAAAAACAAAATGCCTAGATATTAGCAAAAAGACTTGTCTTATCTATGCAAGTGAGGTGTATTTGACCTGTTTTAGTCTTAAAACAGTTATATCCGTTTTAAGAGAGAATTATTGTGTATGTATTTAGTGAATATAACTTGATTTTAATATTTATTTCAAAAGTCTAATATTCAACGCATGGTAACTAAATTACTCGATGATTCTCTATTAAACTTCTCATTACATACGATTTTTGCTATTTTTTATCTTGACAATTATGTATTTGAGAATAATGAAATTCAATGTTAGAATTATATATAAGAAAAATGTGAGATTTATAGCAATTTATACCAAAAATCAAATTAATGTATTAAATTATAAGTATGATAAAATAGCAAAATACCACTTGTAATATCAAAGGACGAAGAACTTTGGTTAGACAATAGTGTCGAACACTCGTATTATATGTTGACTCGTTTCAACTAAAAAATAAAAAGATAATATGAATAGTATATACTCGCTACATCACGGTTATCTGTTTACCCATTCTAATTAGGGGGTCTCATTCATTTGCTTATTACCTTTCTAAATATAAAATATTTTTATGGGTAATTTAATCATACACATCCATTATCACGAACAACCACTACAAATGGCCCATTCACATTTTTCTTCATCTTTGTGTCAAAATAATTGAGACGAATTAAGTACTATATTTATGTGATATTATTCGCGCAATTTATTAGGAAGTTAAATACCAAATTTTTGCAATGTTTATATCTATTATTAGTATGCATTAGGCCTAAGCTCCCTAACTCGTGATAGTCACTTATTAACCTTTATATATGGAGTATAACAAAGTGAAAGATTTCATGTTATTTTGGGTATTTAGTGTTGCCATTTTTTATATTTTTTTCATTATTTTTATATTATATATGTATTTTTTTAAAATTTTTTGGTCATTAAATTTGATACTCCTATAAAGTATGTGTTAGAATATAATACTGTAAAAAATATCGCTATCCGTTTTTCAACTCTCTTTCATACATTTTTTTTATTTTTGCGATTTACTTTACTGTCGGGGTAAATCTATAATTAAATTTTTTGGTAATCTTCCAGATTTGATATTATTTTGCTAATACAATACCCATATTTGAAAAATTATAAAATAAATGATACTATTTATATGACAAACAATAGTACCAATATCTGAATGTATTTTCTGTAGGCTATATACTTGTTTAATTTTTTAATGAAAAGATAATTAAATTTAATGATTTTTTTAAAGTTAATTAATTTTAATGATTTCCGAGTTTACCGAATTAAGAAGCAAATAATCATTAATGGCTTGTTTGGTTTATCCGGGAATTAATTTCCTATAGGAAGTTGTACATCTAGTGAACTTACTTCCCACATCAAGTTTCCATAATTTTATAAAAAAATGTTTGGTTGACATAAAGGAATTCACACTTCCTATCAATTGGATTCCTATATCTTGTTTGGTTGTACCAATCTAATTCTCATGATTTTGTTTATAAGTCTCATTATGCCCTTTATTAAAAATAAAACTATTCTATATAACTTTACTTATAAAGTAACTATAATTGTCATACCGTCCATATGTAATCATAAGTGAAAATTGTTAATTACCACCTAATATTTACCGTATTTTACAAACTACCACCTTGTATTTTGTTTATTACAAATAACCACCTACATTACATTGTATATATCCGAACTACCACCATATTTCATTTCCGATCATCAATTTATTCAAGTTCCGACTCGTTAAGTTAATATATTATGAAAAGACCAAATTACCCTTAATCTAGTGGAAGGCACATATTAATACCTAAAACTAACAACCCAATAACATTCATCAATCATCATTATCACCAAGTAATTCATCGTCCCCTCTTCTTTAATCTGATACTGATCTGAGTTGCTTACTTCTACTAGCTAGAACAACGGAGACCCATCTCTCTCACAAGCATGTGGGCATCTTTACTATAGTAGTAAAAGAAGAAGGCAGCGGCGTATTACCACGAATAAGCTCCTTTAAAAACCTGGAAATCATGGAGAGCTAATACATAAATAAGGATATGGCAAAAATGGATATGCATATTAAAATGGGTGATCTCGCCCTTTGAATAGGGTAAAGTGCCGAAGACACCGTCCTCCTTATCAAATTCATACAAAAAAAATCATCCTCATCGGCTCAACAATCAACAATATTGCCATATTGTTTTTCTCCACCAACAACAACAAGCTCAAAGCATCCCGCCACCGCCACTGCCACAACCACCGGATCACCACACTCAAAATATCAGAAATTGATTCAGTTTTTATTCACTCATCACCCGACCCACCGATTACTCACCACCGCCACCATCACCTACTAGTCACCCGACCCACCGATTACTCACCACCGCCACTCTCACTGATTACTCGTCGTTGCTATGCACTGTCAAGTCAAACTCCCCATTGTATCACACCCCCGGATCTGCCACCCTCACCTACTAGTCACCAAACCCTTTTACCGCTGCGTCAATTACTCGGTCTATGAGATTGTGTACAAGTTTTGACGGACGGGTGTCGTATCTATAGGTAAATGAAGGTCCTCACGATTTTGATTGTTTGATTTTGATTTTTCAAATTTAATTTTGATTGCGATTGTATATTTGGGTATGAGTGTATGACTGGTTTGATTTAGTTTCTCTGGGTATGACTGTTTGATTTAGTTTCTCTTTTAGTTAAGGGCGTTATCGTCACTCCATAGTTTTTTTTCACTTAATAAGTCGGAAATTATGCTAAATGAAGATCGGGAATGAAATACGGTGGTAGTTCGGATGTATACAATGTAACTTAGGTGGTTATTTGTAATAAACGAAATACAAGGTGGTAGTTTGTAAAATACGGTAAATACTAGGTGGTAATTAACAATTTTCACTAATCATAACTCAACCAAATTACATCATCAACATACATTATCAGCATTGTTCAAGAAAAGAAAATACTCAAAATGAAAGTTTGAAACATTAATAGATGAGGGAATATGATAGATTTTGGCAGGATGTACACCGCTTGCTACTCTTTTGGGTTTAGGGTAAAAAAATTGATGAGGGAATATGATAGATTTTTTTGAGTAAATAGTAAGGGTAATAAAGTCATTTCGAATATGATAAAACATGGGAAGTACAACACACTGAGAGGGAGGTCGGTCATTAACTTCCCGTATCATATGAGAAATAGAACCTATGAGGTGAGTTTGAGTTCCTCCATTTTTTTCACTTATGGGGTAACCAAACAACTCTTCAAAAATCTAATTCATAGGATGTTGGACTTCCCATGAATTAAAAGGGTAACCAAACAACCCCTAAATTAATAGAATAATAGAGGAAGGAAGAAAGAGGGTAATTAATTGCTTGATGATCATGGAGGACCTTACATTAATAAAAATTAAACTTTTTCCTAAAACTCAACAACAAATAAAAATGCTTTAAAAGTTATTGCTTTAATACTATAAAGATTTATGATTTTGAATTCAATTTTCTACATGTCTCATCAACTTGAGTAAATGAATTTAAAACAGCAAAATAAGCATAATCGAGTAATTTAAGAAACACAAATTTTTGTTTGTGAAGGACATATTCGTCGCAAACTTGCGACGAGTCAAATATTATCCATTTAGGTAAGAAAAGACAAGACATGTGGAATATTTAATGCTTTGTCTTATATAATTAAGTGGGAGAATTTGACGCGTTGGAAACTTGCGACGGATATAGAGACTTATTGTTTAAGAAATATGTATTTTAATCAACATACTCCTTTTTATTTTACTCACATTTTGACAAACTAACTTTTATCGTTAATATTTCTCAAAATATATTAATAAATATTATGAAATATACTCATGTGAAAACTCTTTTTACAAATAACTTAGTTGTAAAAATATAAAGTAATATGCTTTTATAAAAATTCATGTGTTAGTCCAGTGATAACTGAGTTGAACCTTTAAACTTGTAGAAATATAAGAGTTGAGAGGTCTCAGGTTTGACTACTAGTTGGGGCGATGACAACTTGACCAGTACAGCCGCCGAAGGGGGTGACTTACATGGTTCATGTGGTGGTGCGTGAATGCATGGACCCGGGGGATTTCCCTCATCCAAAAAAAATCACCTCATAAAACGAATATGTCATAAAAAATGGAGGGTTTTTTTCCCAACATGTAGCTGCTAATATCATTTTATTAATTTCCTTAAATTATAAACTATATTTTACAACTTAAATGATCTGAATTTTTATGAACATATAAAATATAAACTCAACTTGTATATGAACTTATTAAAATGAACATAAATAATCTGAACATTGTTTATATTTGAACTAAACTCGATCATACAATATGAACTTTTTTTTGAATTAAACTTATATAATCAAAAGTAAATTGGAGGACTTTATACTTAAACGAACATGGTCTATGCTAGATTTAGTAAAATTAACAAGTCTTGTACCCGACTTGTTGGTATTTGTGAAATAGACTTATAGGCTTAGAAATAGGAATTCTTGGTGTTTATGCCGGTGTGAACTTCGGGAGCGAAGTTTGTTTCAAGAAGAGAAAATTGCAATACTTTGTATAATTTGAGGGTCACTCGGTCCAGTGCTATAATGTACTCAGTTGAGTAGGTCCCACTCGGTAGAGTAGGCTGATCGAGAAAGATAGGGGATTTGGTCCAGGTTATGACTAGAAGTCTCGGGCGAGTAATTATGGCACTCGGCCGAGTAATGCATACTCGATTGAGTAAGCTCGAGTTACTTGACCGAGTAAGTTGGTCTGAGTATTTCAATGGTCAAGTTATTTCGTGTTTGAAGGAGGAAGTTATGATTACGCTTAAAACATTTCATAATCATCAGTTTAATCCTAATCACTCTCTAAATCTTCCCCAAACTCTTTTCTAAGCATTTGTTGAGAAAATCATCGTGATTATCGATTTAGGGTTTCTCTCATCCCGTCTTTTGAACCTCCATTGTATATGTAACACCTGAGATTTATGCCTCGTACATTTTAAAGATGTTTTAACGTTTATTTTAAACTGTTATGTTTTAAATATATTTTGTAAAATAATAGCTAGAATATAGTAAATAGCTCTATCTTAAGTTAGAGTAGGCTAAAAATGCATTCTCGAGTCATTTCCGACTCACTTGACTAATTTCGAGTCAACCCGACTCAAGGACCAGTTTTAAGACAAAACTCACTTGTTTGTGGAAACCTAGTCACTCTCTTTTCATCTTCCTCCTCCAACTTTTCAGCAACATTTTCTCAACTCACAAAGTACCATTGTTACTCATTTCAAAAACACAAAATCCTCCATAACCTGTTCATTTCTTCATTAATTTTCAAGTTCTTTATACAGTTATCTTCCTCTCGCCGAGCTCTTTATTTCTACGTAATAAAGTTCCCGACTTTCCGTCATTTTCAGGAACTATTTCTTACACATATTGGGTTTATTCCTCTATTTTTTTCTATTTTTGATATTTAGGCATCAACTTGGACGTTTCGGAGGCGGATCCTTACATTATCGACGACACCAATAATGATTGGAGAGCAATAGATAACGGTGATAGATTTCTCAACTTAAATGTCAATACTTTTAGTTTATGTTTGATGTTTTATGCTTAATCTACCATGAATGATGTTATTAGATGATTTTGATGTATTGAGATACTAATTAACATGCTTTGAGATGTTTTATACATGTTGGTTGTTGTTGAATTGGACGGTGGATGAATGTTCATGTGTTGGATGTACTTTCCACTAAAGATGTCTTAATTACTCTTAATATAAATTGGGTTATTCTACGTGGTAACCCTGTATTTTTTTGAATTCTACGTGGTAACCTTACTTTTTAGTGAACACACATGGTAACCCTCAACTTTGTTAATATGTATTGCCGTGACCCTTAACTTTTATTCCGTCAGATTTGTCTGTTAAGTAAGTGACGTCACCAATTGAAATTTGAGATTTTTTACAAGGCAACCCTCTGTTTTTTTATCCTACAAAATAACTCTATTTGTTTTTTACAAAAGAAATAATCTTAAAAATACTCCCTTATTTCCTAAATTTATTATTATTAACACGTTTTTCACTCGATTACTCAAAAGAATGTCAACTCTCAATATCATCATCTCTTCAAAATATCATTACCATAAATCTCTAAAAATCAGGTTCAATAATTAACAAAGAAATTCACTATTAAACTTAATGTTTACAAATGAGTCTGTACTCCTCAATTGTACCCAACTTTAGTGTATGAATATATCGAACAATTAAAGTCATTATTGCATTTACAACAATTTTAGTTTTAGGATATTTGTTGAGATTTTAAAAACAATTTTTTTAAAATTAGATTAATGCTATGAATTAAATTTGGGATTGATTATTATAATGCTTGATATATAGTACTTTCACTATGATATTTAGAATATTTTATTGGAAAGTTTTTTATACCGAACAAGGTTTTTATTGAAGTTTTTTTATTCAAAACTCGGTCTATTGAAGGGTAATGAGGGTGGATTTGATAAATTAGGTGTAATCAAGCAAAATTGCGAAATTAAGATTAATTAAGGGATTATGTGTGAGTTGTAGAAAAAGTACGGTTATGTTGTAAATTTTTTAAAAATATAGGGTTACCTTATAGAAAATCTCAATTTTAAATTTGCCACGTGACATACTTAACGGACAAAATTAACGGAAAAATAATTAAGAGTCACGGCAATACATATTAATAAAGTTGAGGGTTACCATGTGTGATCTCTGAAAAGTAGGGTTACCGTGTAGAATTTGAAAAAATACAGGGTTACCATGTAGAATAACCCATATAAATTTGTTATGCAAATGTTGGTTAAACATGTTGTTTGGACTTAATTTCATTTGTATAAATTTCATATGATGGTGGAATTTGTGGCGGTTGATGGTTTCTTTCTGAAAACGTAATACATTGCATGATAATTTCTGTCTTAAGATCGTCGTAAATGTTTGTATATGATTATTCTGAATTTTGGTGATTTTCGTGTATATTGGCCCTCAGTCGGGCTACCGGTAGTCAGTTGGCAGGCCGACTGGGTGGGAACTGCTACCTTCTGGATTATGTTTTGGAATTTGAAGTAATGTATGACCCATACCCGGCTGTTGGTTGGCAGGCCGGCTGGGAACACTCTGTACCATTTTGGATTCTAACTTTGGAAAATATATAACATACGTTCCCAGTCGGGTGGCCGACTGCCGGTCCATCGGCTGGGGCACCATCCTTGTGATTTTTTAAGATTTTGGCTAAATGTGGATGACCCTTCGGCTGCCGGCAGGGAGACCGACCCCCACACTATGCATACTTTCTGTTTGTTATTTGTTGGTTGTGCCAGCACACTGGCCTATCAATATAACCAACTAATGCTCGCATTCGCTTGTTCTTTTTTCTGTATGATTCATATGTATGTTTATTACTTCGTCCATTTTTCTATTTTCTTCCCATTTCCCCTTTTTGGCAAATTATTTCTTTTCTTCCCATTTCTCATCTTTCATTTTTTGACCATTTCATTGACTATATAGTCCTTGTCCCACTTGTGTATTTACAATATTTGTCATTACTTTTTCATTTTTTAATCTTTTTTAATTCTTTAATTTGGCCCACATGCAAATCTATCATTACTTTTTCATTGTTTAATCAATTTTCTTAATAGTTGTGTAAAAAGAAATGGGATTAAAAAAAAAAAAATGGCCGAAGTATCATATTGGATGATTTTTAGTCGTTTCATGAGAAGTTTAGATTATGCTCCTTTATGGATGTCTAGTTAAGTTTACGCCCGACTTGTTCTGTTTTGGCAAGTCTAGGTTGATCGATTGTGTTGTTCTGGCACCCTGTTTGAGTCTTAGAGTGTCCACTACTTTCGTGTTGTTCTGACAATTGAGGTGCTCGTCGATGTTTTAGTTTGAGTCTTGGAGACAGGTTGTTCTGTCGTCTATCGAATCAGGATACTTTCTCTCGAGATCCTGGTCAGGTTTAGAACATGGCTGTATTTTATGATCGCCGTCCTACCAAGGGATTGATATGTCTAAGAATAGTAAACAATGACACATATTGGTTGCATGTATTTTATTTCTATGGATTCGTCTTGTGATATGCTTATGTGATAGTATTCGGCGATGCTTTAAAAGTAGCCCTTGAGTCGGATACTTGGTTGTGCGGTATTCGGCCAGACTTTAAAGGTAGCCTCTAAGTCATCGGATACCTGTCATGGATTCGTATGTTATCTTTATGTCTTGATTCACAAGTTGACTTTAATGCTTTGACTTTGGTATGTTGACTCTTATGATTAATTCATATGATGATTGCTTTTCATATCATTTCATATGATTATTATATCGTTATCATATGCTTGTATGTATGTTTGTATGATATATGTATGGTTACATGTTTTCTGAGAATAAGTGTATGTGAGAACCTTGAGTTGCTCCTCACTGACTGTGACATTCATATGTTTTATGAATGACGGGTTTGTGAAGATTTTTTGGGGGTGAGGCGTGCGGGCTAGCGAGCACCGACCATTGGCTTTTGTTTATTTTTTTCGCTAGACTTACCTATTGCCTTGTATTCGTGGGAAATTTTTTACTCGTACACTTTTATTCCGGGTTGTATAACTTATGAATTTATTTACTTTCCGCACTTGTTTTATGTTTGAACCCACACTTGTTTATTCTTAAACTTTAAAGAAAAGTTTTCAAAAATTGGAATTTTCCGCTTTAATTACGTGTTTATTTTCCGCATTATCGTGCTATATTTTTTTTCGGATAAGTTGAAAAGATTGCTAACCCAAGCTGTAGAAAAAGCTAAAGCATGAGCAATAATCCTAATACTATTACATTGAACATTGTTTAAGAGAAAAACAAACCATAAAACTACTAAGACTAGCACCGTCTCGTAGTAAAAGAGACGACTAACAACAAGCTGGCAATATCATGTAGAGAGGCCACGAGCAACTTCGTAAAATATCAAAAATACTAAGAACTTCCATGAGCCAAAGAGACGAGCCGAGTGCACTTACGCCACAAGCGCGTAGAAATAAAGGGGGAAGAACGAGCTGAAAAGGCTTGTCTTCATCCAGTGGAGAGGACTCTCCAACTCCGTGATGGTCGCCCGCAACAGTCCAAAGACCAACAATCCAAAAAAACCAGCAAAGTGATAAGAAAGGCTAAAAATATCCTCTCAACCAACCTTCCACTAAATACTACCAACAATGCCTTTGAAAGACACATAAGGAACAAAAGATATACAAAAAGCATGGTCTTTGTAAAGAGGTTTATTAAAACAAAAGACATTATAATCCTAAAGGTCGTGAGTAAAAAGGAAGATGAAATCACCACCTCCGACCCAAACCAACATCACAACTAACACCCCAAGAGTTGACTCAGGGAACTCCTCAACGACCCCCGACCAACCAGACAAGAAAACTACACACTTCGACCGATCAACCAAATCAAGAGTCTCGACAACACAAAACCATGGACAGACAGGAACCAAAGAACCCACACATCAAGCCTCCCAAAGAAACAAACTGTAACTGACTCCGAAGACCGAGACACACATGCATGCAACCCCAAAAAAACGGGAGTAGACAACCGAACAACAAACCACCAGCCGAATCACAAACACCTACCAACCGCAACTGTTTCACTAGACAATACCTCCCAGGAGCACCAACATACATGCAACCAGACCAACACGTAGGAAACGGGAACGATAAGTGGGGGAACTGGGGGGGGATCACCATATCAGACTCAAAACCCGACCACATAGGACAATAATGACAGAATTAGCTATACTCATTGACACGACCAAACTGTTGGGAAATGTGTCCTCAACAATAGTGCGATCTCGTCAATGAATATTAATCATTGATAAATCTACAATAAGAATACTCATGGGATGATTCTTCATCATATAGTCAACTGGTCAACATTAATCGGTAATGATTGGCTTGCTAGAGTTTGACATTACTGTCGTATGACGGTGGTGATCAGTTGATCACTTTAGGTCACACCTTTAGGACAACTCTATTAATAGAAAATGATATGACTGTATATTGATACGAGTCATATCGATCCTAGTTTATATTGCGTGTAAGGAGAACATTTATAATATGATTATAAATTATATAATTTAAGTATATGAAATGTCATTACTAGAAATTATATATATTAATGTAGTATGATTACAAGAATGAATTTAATTATACTACAAATGTTGTAATATAATATTATTAGTTGAATATTAGTAATAATCAGATTATTACTTATTGGGTGAATTAAAGTTTAAATTAGTTAAACTTATAAAATATTTAATTGATTCATTATAATTGATGAATAAAAATGAATTCAAGTGATATGTATGTCCATTTTGGACCGTGTGATTTTGTCACATGGTACACATCACAAATAAACACACTAATATATTTTCATAAGATAAAATGTTATAAATATAAAACTAATATATTGCATGTGATGCCAAGTGGTGTTTGGATGGTGCCCATGCATAGGGCACCCTAACCAACCGGCCACCCACCCTAGAGAAGAGAAAAGGGTTGTTTTCTCTTTTTAATATCCATTCCATGATTTAGTTTATGCATGAGGTATTGAGAATAAGGTAGAAAATTGTTTTTCTCTCTTCTTCTCTTGGCCGTGTATTTCCTCCTTCATACACCATCAATATTTGATATTGTTTTCTATAGTAATATTATTATTAGATAATAATTATAACTAGGTTATTTGTGTGAGTTTCTAGCAAAATCAAACACAAATTTTAATTAGAGTGTGTCTTGGTGCTATCTTATTGGAGGTCTTCTAAGTTGGGGACTTAGGAGGATCATACCGTGATAATTAGCTTAAGATCAAACAAAGAAGAAGTCTTTGTTTGTGCCCTAATTTAAGCCGAAATTCAACAATGTAAGGAAAATCTTTTCTCTACCATTTCGGTTAATTATGTTATGCATGCATAAGGTCTTTTATATTATGAGATAATAATTTTAGTATGACTATATTTAGTTTATGAAACTAACAATTGGTATCAGAGCAATGGTTGTTTGCATGCATAATCGGTATAGTTTTTCCGAGTTATCGTAACTAAAATAAAACTAGAAATTATTGATTTATATGATAAGTCACTCGAAAATTTTTGCATGTATTATATTATGGTCCTAAAATGTTTTTAGGTTATTTAGATAATTTATGAGATTTTATTGTTTATTTAAATAATTTTTAGTCATTTTTATGTATTTTAATTGTTAAAATCGGTAAAATGAACTAAATATAGTTAGGAAACGTTTCTGGCCATGATTTTTAAATATGATGTCACATGCATATTTTACAAATGGTATGTAAAATTTCGTACAAAATGAAGTTGTATAGCATACATTACGAATTTTATATGATAAATAGCGTAATAATGACATTTCGGTTAAAATAAATTAAGTTTATCGAAATAAGTTCGAAATTTTTAACCATAAATTTTGACATTATGATTATTAATGTAATTTTTCAGAATGTTCAAAATTCAAAATTCAAATTTTAAATTATGGTAATTTATTTGAATTTTTTACATAAGTGTTATGTAATTTTAAAGGTCAAAATGAACAAATAAATTAATTTTGAATTAGTTATCATCAAAATTAGTATAGACTAATTTTGAGACCTGAAATGTGTTAGGAAATTTGAATTTTAACGTAAATATGATTTATGTTTTATTTATGGCATTTTAAAAGTTAAATTGCGCATCCCCATAAAACCGGAATAAATTAAACTAATAAATTGTATTAGGGCGATTTGGCATTAAAATGAACATGTTAGATCATATTTTGATGCTTCGTATTGTTTTATGAATGTCATAATTTTGTTATATAATTTTAAATTATGTAATTTGTCTTAGTATGGCCTTAGTTTTTTAATCGGTATTTCCCGTAACACTAAAACTTAAGAGAGACGGTCTTTCAATAAATTATTGAGAGACCATTCTTTTGTACCCTTTTATTTGTATTTTGTACCCCTTTTGTTATTGATCGTACCATAGTAGTTTCGTACCTATTCACATAGTAAATGTACTTATTTTATCTTTAATCATGATTTGTACCAATTTTATTACTTTTAGTATCACTTTTTCTTAAATTTGTACAATAGTCTCTCAGGAGACCTACTGTTCCCATAATGTAAGGGGTTATCGATTTGGTTGTAATTTAATGTGATCTCGTATCACTTTATTTTATTGTTTTATTTTATTTTATAATGTATAAAATAGATAGAAAATTTTGTAATTATTGTAATTCCGGAGATCCTTGAAGACGATGTCTTTCGGAAAGGAGTTCTGACCAAGACGGAGTTTGCCTTGGGATGCGTGCCGCATGTGAAGTTCAGGGGACCAAGGAGTTGGTTTCCGAATTTGTATTTTACGTTATTTTCTATTTTAGGAAAGGCCATACTAGGAGTTTTATTACGTTTAGCTTTTGTTTTATATATGTTGCATGCATTGCCAAATCGCCATCAACTTCAACATGCATATCGAGTTTCGAGTCCCACACCGTGTCAATTAATTTATCGATAATTCACCGACTTAGTTCACTTAAAGGAGATAGATAATAAATTGACAAGATCTCTTACGATATTCAAAAATTGAGACATAGCCTTACCAAAAAGTAAATAACCCACGAAGTACTTTCTTCATAAGGGAGTGTGCTCGGCTAAACCGGGGTGCTACCTTATTACGTTGGAGAAGTGGGGTAATATGATTACGCTCTCGAAATTTGGTCGATCTCGACGAAGGTATTCGAGCCACCGTAGTGGTAATAAGTTTGGGCTAAGATAAAAATTAATGTAATTTTATCGACCGAGAGTTCTAAAAGTAGAATCGATTAAGGGGTTAATCCACCGAATTATATTAATGAGGGATGTATCGGCTAAACCGTGCCCAAGTTAGTATATATTTGGATCTCGGAATCATTTACTTAATTGGGTAAGAGATCTTTAAGTAGATGTTTTGCTTTTTAAACAAGTAATTAATTAAAATGATAAACGTTAATATTTTCCTTTATCTTCCGTTTTGTAATTATTTAGACCGCAATGGAATCTTCAAACCCTATCACACCTATTACTATTGACTCTTGTCATAATGTACTTGACGATGTTTGTGTAGGGTTTCTTTAAACTCAAATTAAATTTAGTCATACTAATTTTATTATCTCATAATTAAAAGATCTTATTGCATGCATAACTATAAATTGCCGAAACATCAAATAATAAGAACAATCCTTACATAGTTAATTTTCGGCTAAAATGGGCACAATCAAAGACACCTTCTTTGATTGTTCTTGAGCTTAATATTCAAGGTATGATCCTCCTTAGTCCCCAAAATAGAAGACCTCCAAGAACTAGACACCAAGACACACTCTAATAAAATTTGTGTTTGATTTAGCTAGAATCCTTACACAAATAACCTAGCTAGTTTATTATTATCTTATAATAATCTAAAATAAAAACAATATTGATTGTTCTTGTGGGAGGAGTACACGGCTAAAACAAAGAGAGAAAATGAGAACTTATTTCTCTAAAAATCTCTCTAAGTTTTGTGCATGCATAGAATGAATTATGAGTTGGTAGTTTGAAAACCAAAACCCACCTCTTCACATGCGAGGCCGGCTAGAATAGGGTGCCCAATGCATGGGCACCATTCATATTACACTTGGCCAATTTCATGCATAAATAAAATATAAAATGTTTTATTATTAATTTTATCATATAAAATGTTATACAACATATTTGTGCAATGTGTAGTGTGACAATGTCACACGGTCCACATATAAACAATAGATTCAATTTTATCAATTATAAAATTGAACATTTAAAACATTTTATAAGTTTAACTAATTAAACTTTAATTCTTATAAAATAATAATCCGATTATTATCTTTATAAATTGTGACCTAAAGTGATCGAATGCTCACCACCGTCATACGACAGTAATGTCAAACTCTAGCAAGCCAATCATTACCGATTAATGTTGATCAGTCGACTCTATGAAAAGAATCATCCCATGAGTATTCTTATTGTAGATTTATCAGTGATTTATATTCACTGACGTGATCGCACTATTGTTGAGGACACATTTCCCAACAATCTCCCACTTGTCCTCGACAAGTGTGCATCACCAATTCTCTTGTCCTATTACATCATCTCCCACTCAATGCAAGGTGTCTTACAGGTCGTACTTGCATTTGATCATATCTTGAGTGGTTTTCTCGATCTGGAGATTAACTGATTTGACTGGAATTATCTACCATAGATACCTTCCGAGCTTGGCCACGCATTTACAGTTAACTTCTCCTCGAGTGGCCCTGAGATTTAAGATAACCCTGATAAGGGGTTGGACAATTCCTATCCTACTGTTCCCTTTGACTAGCACAATCCATCATGACCCAAAAGAAGCCCATTTGACCCCCTTTAACGGTTGATCGTAGAACAAAAATCAAAGTCACTCTGAAAACTATGCCACCTTGGGCGAACAGTCTCAAGTTAAAGAATTGACTAGCAAGAATACATATAGTAGCTCTCGCCACGACCAGGCTAATATAAAATTTCCAGAACTCTATAAGCGGTCACAAATTGCCCGACAAAGTGCCTCTTGCAGTCTGCCTATGTGATCGACTAGTCATCCCTTATGACTCTATGGCATTTGAACTTGCCATCAATCGTCTCACACTCTAGTCGATTCGAGACGTCACCTCATACAAGCGACTAGGGGTTATACTAAGTCTATCCGGTTCACTTAATGGGGTTCAAATTGTCTCTACAACCCATCTGGATTTGACAAAGTATATAAATATTAAGTTTTAATGTAAAACATAAAACTTTTAAATAATAAACGCGATTATCATATATGAACAATAAAACTTTTATTTCATATCACATAATCCAATACATGTTTGACATACGCCTTAAACCCATAGACAAAATATGAGAATCATGTTTAGCTTGTGACAATGCTTTGGTTAAGGGATCAGCAACATTTTCTTCTGTCCCAACCTTGCATATCACAATTTCCTTTCTATCTAGAAAATCTCTAATCACATGATATTTTCTAAGTACATGTTTCGATCTACTGCTAGACTTCGGCTCCTTAGCTTGAAAGACAGCACCACTATTATCACAATAAAGAGTGATAGGATCTTCGGCCTCGGGCACTACTCTTAACCCCTCAAGAAATTGCCTAATCCATACTGCCTCTTTTGCAGCTTCACATGCTGCTATGTACTCTACTTCCGTTGTAGAATCCGCAACAACATGCTCTTTAAAGCTCTTCCAACTGACGGCTCCACCATTCAGGATAAAGACGTATCCAGCCTGGGATTTCATGTCGTCTCTATCCGTTTGGAAGCTTGCATATGTGTAACCCTTTACACTTAGCTCATCTTCCCCTCCAAACACCAAAAATGAATCCTTAGTTCTTCTTAAATACTTAAGGATATTCTTTACAGCAATCCAGTGACTCTCACCTGGATTAGCTTGATATCTAGCTACTAGTCATGCTCAAAGCATGCGAGACATCCGGACGAGTGCATACCATGACATACATGATAGATCCAACTGCGGAAGCATAAGGAATCTCTTTCATGCGTTCAACATCTTTGGGCTCCGTGGGATTGAGATTTCTTCAAGATAATCCCATTTCCCATCGGAAGAAATCCTCTTTTAGAATTCCCCATGCTGAAACGTCGAAGAACCTTATCAATATAAGATTCTTGACTTAGTGCCAATATCCTTTTGGATCTATCTCTATAGATCCGGATACCTAGTATGCGTTGTGCATTTCCTAAATCCTTCATTTGAAAATGGCTTCCCAACCATCCTTTCACAGAGGATAACATTTAAACATCATTTCCAATAAGTAGTATGTCATCCACATACAGTATTAGGAACACAACTTTGCTCCCACTTAATTTAGTATATAAACATGGTTCCTCGACATTTCGAGCGAAACCATTTTCTTTTATAACTTCATTGAAACGATGATTCCAACTCCTGGATGCTTGCTTAAGAGCATAAATGGATCTCTTAAGCTTGCATACCTTGCTAGGACTTTTAGGATTCACAAAACCTTCAGGTTGTATCATATATACATCCTCTTTTAAATACCCATTTAAGAAGGCGGTTTTGACATCCATTTGCCACACTTCATAATCATGAAATGCGGCGATCGCTAACATAATCATAATGGATCTAAGCATAGCAACTGGAGCAAAGGTTTCATCATAATGAAGACCTTGAACTTGGGTAAACCCTTTAGCCACTAGCCTAGCTTTGTAGACATCATCATGTCCTTCTATGTCATTCTTCACTTTGAAGATCCACTTGCACTGAAGAGGTCTCATACCTTCAGTTAAGTCAACCAAGTCCCATACTTGATTTTGAAACATAGAATCCATCTCGGATTTCATGGCCTCTTACCATTTTGCGGAGTCGGGACTAGAGATTGCAACTTTATAAGTGGTAGGCTCGTCACTTTCCAAAAGTAAAACATCAAGACTACCATCTCCCTCAATTAGTCCAACATACCTATCAGGTTGATGTGGAACTCTACTCGACCTCCAAGGTTGAATAGGCACCGAAGTAGACGAAGAAGGAACATTTTCGTTCGTCTCTACTTCAGTTTGTGGCTCTTGGACTTCATTGATTTCGTGAAGTTCAAAATTTCTCCCACTCTGTCTTCTAGAAACAAACTATGTTTCTAGAATGATAGCCTCTATAGACACAAACACTTTGTTATCTCGAGGTTTATAGAAGTAATATCCACGTGAGGTGGTTGGATAACCAATAAAAGTGCATTTTTCGGATCTCGGAGCTAATTTGCCATTGGTCTTTACCTTGACATAAGCCTCACATCCCCATATAGGATAATGAAGGAACCTTTCCTCTCCACATCTCATATGGAGTCTTTTCGGTCGCTTTTGTTGGACTAACGTTCAACGATTTGATGGCGGTGAGAATCGCAAATCCTCAAAATGAATCCGGTAAATCGGTTTGACTCATCATAGATCGAACCATATCTAATAAAGTTCAATTTCTCCTTTCAGCCACACCCTTAAGTTGTGGTGTTCCAGGAGGTGAGAGTTGTAATAATATACCACTATCTTTTAAGTGTGAATCAAATTCACCACTAAGATATTCGCCACCACGATCCGATCGAAGTGCTTTAATTTTCTTGTCAAGTTGATTTTCTACCTCATTAATTGAGGGAGATGATAGTCTCGATGTATTACTTTTAGAAAGTGATGAGCCTACCACTTATAAAGCTGCAATCTCTAGTCCCGACTCCGCCAAATGGCAAGAGGCCATGAAATCCGAGATGGATTCTATGTTTGAAAACCAAGTGTGGGACTTGGTTGACTTGACTGAAGATATGAGACCTCTTCAATGCAAGTGGATCTTCAAGGTGAAGAATGACATAGAAGGACATGATGATGTCTATAAAGCTAGGCTAGTAGCTAAAGGGTTTACCCAAGTTCAAGGTCTTCATTATGATGAAACCTTTGCTCCAGTAGCCATGCTTAGATCCATTAGGATTATGTTAGCGATTGCCGCATTTCATGATTATGAAGTGTGGCAAATGGATGTGAAAACCGCTTTCTTAAATGGGCATTTAAAGGAGGATGTGTATATGATACAACCTGAAGGTTTTGTGGATCCTAAAAGTCCTAGCAAGGTATGCAAGCTTAAGAGATCCATTTATGGTCTTAAGCAAGCGTCCAGGAGTTGGAGTCATCATTTTAATGAAGTTATAAAAGAGAATGGTTTTGCTCGAAGTGTCAAGGAACCGTGTTTATATACTAAATTCAGTGGGAGCAAAGTTGTGTTCCTAATTTTGTAAGTTGATGACATACTACTCATTAGAAATGACATTCCAATGCTATCCTCTATGAAAGGATGGTTGGGAAGTCATTTTCAAATGAAGGACTTAGGAAATGCACAACGTATATTAGGTATCCGGATCTATAGAGACAGGTCCAAAAGGATATTGGCATTAAGTCAAGAATCTTATGTTGATAAGATTCTGCGACGATTCAGCATGAGAAATTTCAAGATAGCATTTATTCCTATGGGTAGTGGGATTGTCTTGAGTAAATCTCAATCTCCTACGGAACCCAAAGATGTTGAGCGCATGAAAGAGATTCCTTATGCTTCCGCAGTTGGATCTATCATGTATGTCATGATATTCACTCGTCCAGATGTCTCGTATGCTTTAAGCATGACTAGTAGATATCAAGCTAATCCAGGTGAAGGTCACTGGATTGCTGTAAAGAACATCCTGCAGCATTCTACAATGGATTCTACAACGGAAGCAGAGTACACTGCAGCATCAGAAGCTGCTAATAAAGAGGCAGTCTGGATTAGGCAATTTCTTGAGGGACTAAGGGTAGTGCCCAATGCCGAAGATCCTATCACCCTTTATTGTGATAACAGTGGTGCTGTCTTTCAAGGTAAGGAGCTGAAGTCTAGTAGTAGATTGAAACATGTACTCAGAAAATTTCATGTGATTAGAGATTTTCTAGATAGAAAGGAAATAGCAATATGTAAGGTTGGGACAGAAGAAAATGTTGCTGATCCCTTAACCAAAGCATTGTCGCAAGTTAAACATGATTCCCAGGTCTTATCTATGGGACTTAGGCGTATGCCAAACATGTATTAGCTTATATGATATGAAATAAAAGGTTTTGGTTGTTCATATATGGTAATCGCGTTTATTGTTTAAAAGTTTTTATATTATTATATTAAAACTTATATTTATACTTTGTCAAATCCAAATGGGTTGTAGAGACAATTTGAACCCCATTAAGTGAACCAAATAGACTTAGTATAGCCCCTAGTCGCTTGTATGAGGTGACGTCTCGAAGCAACTAGAGTGTGAGGCGATTGATGGCAAGTTCAAATGCCATAGAGTCATAAGGGATGACTAGTCGATCACATAGGCAGACTACAAGAGACACTTTGTCGGGCAACCTGTGACCGCTTATAGAGTTCTTTGCAATTCATTTTGAGCCTGGTCGTGGCGAGAGCTACTATATGTATTCTTGCTAGTCGATTCTTAAACTAGAGACTGTTCGCCCAAGGTGGCACAGTTTCAGAGTGACTTTGATTTTTGCTCTACGATCATCCGTTAAAGGGGGTCAAATGGACGTCTTTTGGGTCATGATGGACTGTTTTAGTCGAAGGGAACAGTAGGATAGGAATTGTCCAACCCCTTGTCAGGGTTATCTTAAATCTCAGGGCCACTCGAGGAGAAGTTAACTGGAAATGCGTGGCCACGCTCGGAAGGTATCTATGGTAGATAATTCCGGTCAAATCAGTTAATCTCCAGATCGAGAAAACCACTCATGATATGATCAAATGCAAGTACGACCTTCAAGACACATTGCATTGAGTGGGAGATGATGTAATAGGATAGGAGAATTGGTGACGCACACTTGTCGATGACAAGTCGGAGATTGTTGGGAAATGTGTCCTCAACAATAGTGTGATGATCACGTCAATGAATATTAATCATTGATAAATCTACAATAAGAATACTCATGGGATGATTCTTCATCATATAGTCAACTGATCAACATTAATCGGTTGATTGGTTTGCTAGAGTTTGACATTACTGTCGTATGACGGTGGTGATCAGTTGATCCCTTTAGGTCACACCTTTAGGACAACTCTATTAATAGAAAAATGATATGACTGTATATTGATACGAGTCATATCGATCCTAGTTTATATTGCGTGTAAGGAGAACATTTATAATATGATTATAAATTATATAATTTTAGTATATAAAATGTCATTACTAGAAACTATATATATATTAATGTAATATGATTACAAAAATGAATTTAATTATACTACGAATGTTGTAATATAATATTATTAGTTGAATATTAGTAATAATCGGATTATTACTTATTGTGTGAATTAAAGTTTAAATTAGTTAAACTTATAAAATATTTAATTGATTCATTATAATTGATGAATAAAAATGAATTCAAGTGATATGTATGTCCATTTTGGACCGTGTGATTTTGTCACATGGTACACATCACAAATAAACACACTAATACATTTTCATAAGATAAAATGTTATAAATATAAAACTAATATATTGCATGTGATGCCAAGTGGTGTTTGGATGATGCCCATGCATAGGACACCCTAACCAACCGGCCACCCACCCTAGAGAAGAGAAAATGGGTTGTTTTCTCTTTTTAATATTCATTCCATGATTTAGTTTATGCATGAGGTATTGAGAATAAGATAGAAAATTGTTTTTCTCCCTTCTTCTCTTGGCCGTGTATTTCCTCCTTCATACACCATCAATATTTGATATTGTTTTCTATAGTAATATTATTATTAGATAATAATTATAACTAGGTTATTTGTGTGAGTTTCTAGCAAAATCAAACACAAATTTTAATTAGAGTGCGTCTTGGTGCTATCTTATTGGAGGTCTTCTAATTTGAGGACTTAGGAGGATCATACCGTGATAATTAGCTCAAGATCAAACAAAGAAGGAGTCTTTGTTTGTGCCCTAATTTAAGCCGAAATTCAACAAAGTAAGGAAAATCTTTTCTCTACCATTTCGGTTAATTATGTTATACATGCATAATGTCTTTTATATTATGAGATAATAATTTTAGTATGACTATATTTAGTTTATGAAACTAACACAAACAAACCAGGGGTGAGGGAAAATGGGGGATCACCTTTGGGAAGGAAAAACAACGGTGACAGGACAAGGTACCAGAGGGACGACGATGAATAATAAGAACCAATACCCAGCAAAATGGAAAATCAATTACACACGAAGACTTTTGCTTATCGCAATGGGAGTACGACGCCGCATCGTGTTGGTAGTAAATACTCCCAAAGTTTGTATTTGAATTCAAGCACAAAACAGGATGAAGAATGGATAAAGGTTGTGCATTAATAAAATGACATTCTCGGACTACTAACATTACTCTACCAAAGTTGAATGCAAAGAGACAAACGAAGAGAAATGGGAGACCAGAAAGGAGAGATTCGATCGTCTCAGACGATGACCACCAACAGAACCACAACAAACCCGACAACCACCAATGGGACCAACGCCGACACGATCATCACAGATGACGATCGAAAACAGAACCAAAACAAGACCAACGAAAGGGAAGGATCGATCTTAGTGAAAAAGAGATAAAACAATCAACAGGTAAAAGAAGGAGTGCATCTTTCACCGGAGTCAGGCCAAGGAATGACCCAAACTCCGACGAAAGGCCAGGCAGAAAAACGGGGGAGTGATAGGTGACGAAGAGACGACGGCTACAAGGTCATATTATTTAAATTTTGTAGAGAGAGAAATAATGGAGAGGAGAGAAGGGAGAACATTTTTTGGAAAAATAGTTTAAGAATTTTCTTTAGAAGTATGTTTGCCCTATCTTATGTGCTACATGTCCCTTCAAAAAAATGGTCAACAACCTTTTTATATTATTGTATAGAATTAGATTCTTTATGTACTCTTTTTATTGTTTACTTTTTTTTTTTTCATGTGTAAATGTGAAGGATAATCATATAAATAGGGAGAGATATGAGTTTAACCTTAATTTAGGCTTAGTATTACTAGATTTGGTTTTATGAAGTCAATTTTTGTATTGTACCTGGAGTATGGTTAGAAACGGGTAAAAAAAGCACTACATTATCTATACCGACCTAGCAACTCATGCACTTAAAAGTAAACCAAATCTTTTGATAACTTTTAATCTCATTAAATGATGACGATAGGTAAAAGGTCCTTTCAGAAACTGGTGATTCAACTCGTTAAAAGTGACTGTCTAATTATCTCTCATTCTGAAGATGAATTATTGTCGATACAAATAGAACAAGTGTAGGGTAATTTGTAAATGAAGCTCCCTCCCTGAATTCTGGCTGTACTAATGGGACCTCTTTACAGATAGATTGATTGCGAAAGCAGTCTAACTTCCAATCTGGATCATCATCTTAATAATGGGTCATTACTGTCTAATTTTATACTATTATTATTACTTATTATTATATTATTATTGCTGCAGTTACGCCTGCCCGTCTTCCCCAACTTCCCTACCAAACCCCTCTTTAGTCATTGCCCATCTCCTCACTCTTTCAAGTTTATCAGGAAACCCAGGTATTCCCACTCCACAACAGTTTCCGAACACAAAAACTCACAAAAATGGTAGAGGAATCCGAGAAAATAGTGTACCTTCATGGAGATCTAGACTTAAAAATAGTAGAAGCTCGGCATCTACCAAATATGGACCTAACCTCCGAGCGTCTACGCCGCTGTTTCGCTTGCAACGCCTGCACTTCCAAACCCCGCACTTCAACTGAACATGACCATGACTCCAAGGTCAAGCACCGTCACCGTGCCGTCATCACTAGCGACCCATACGTCGCTGTTCTCGTCCCACAAGCCACCGTCGCGCGTACACGTGTCATAGCAAACTCTCAAAACCCCCAATGGAATGAGAATTTCCGGATCCCCCTCGCCCACCCTGTTGCCAACCTCGAATTCCAGGTTAAAGATAATGACCTCTTTGGCGCCCAGCTCATCGGCACGGTTTTGATTCCCGCGACCCGTATCGTAACCGGGGATAATGTCTCTGGCTGGTTTCCGATCCTTTCTTCTTATGGGAAGCCCCCCAAACCCGATACCGCGCTCTACATTGAACTTGCATTCACTCCCTGCGACCGTAATCCCGTCTATGCCACCGGCATACCCGGGGTTGATGGCGTGCGCGGGGCCTATTTTCCGCTGCGGAAGGGGAGTATGGTCAGGTTGTATCAGGATGCGCATGGGGGGGATGGGTTGTTGCCTGAGATTAAGTTGGACGGAGGGGTGACTTACCAGCATGGCAAGTGCTGGGAGGATTTATGTTATGCCATCTCCGAGGCGCATCATATGATTTATGTAGTGGGTTGGTCTGTGTTTCATAAGATTAAGCTGGTGAGGGAGCCTACTAGGCAGCTTCCTCGAGGCGGAGATCTTACATTAGGGGAGTTGCTAAAGTATAAATCCGAGGAAGGTGTGAGGGTTTTGTTGTTGGTTTGGGATGACAAGACTTCCCACAGCAAATATTTCATTAACACGGTACCCTTCCTAGTCAATTGTTTAAGTTTATTTTTTGTTCGATTTTAAACAGATATCACCATCAGTTATAGCTAGTACATTGCTAATATAGGAATCACCACACATTTTGACTTGCTTAGGTATCAGTCTGACTTATGAGGTTGCTTTATTTCAAAATGTTGTCA
The DNA here is from genome assembly GCA_029255685.2 of Silene conica. Lineage (NCBI taxonomy): Eukaryota > Viridiplantae > Streptophyta > Magnoliopsida > Caryophyllales > Caryophyllaceae > Silene > Silene conica. Next base: position 23,636,781 of record CM055317.2, on the reverse strand, counting down.
TGTGTAGTCATGGTGTAGATTCTATTGTTGTAGGAAGGAGTTATGGCTACTCATGATGAAGAAACGCGCAAATTCTTTAAGCATTCTTCTGTTATGTGCGTCTTGTCTCCTCGCTATGCCAGCAGCAAGCTTGGCATCTTCAAGCAACATGTAAGTAACTACGAGTGTGCTAAATCCCAAATGATGGAACGGACATTTCACTACCTGATGTTGTGAATGTATGGTTGGATTGAAATATCTGTACATCGCTTCCTTACTGAATGTCATTTGTACTATCATCCTCCTGCAGGTTGTTGGAACCTTGTTTACACATCATCAGAAATGTGTTCTTGTCGATACACAGGCATCCGGTAACAACAGAAAAATTACTGCCTTCATAGGAGGTCTAGATCTCTGTGATGGACGCTATGACACTCCTGAACATAGACTCTTCCGTGACCTGGACACAGTGTTCAAGGATGATTTTCATAATCCTACATTTCCTGTAAGTAGTATCTTCTACTATTTTTTTCATGGACTGTGAGGAGTTGATGGATGCTGTTTTTTTATGCCACCTACTGGTTGCTGTTGAGTTTCTGTCCTAATATGTTTAATGTTCTCCCGCTAATGTTGCATTTTCTATATAAAACTCAGATGATACCACTCGATACACTATTCTGTCCATTCTCAGCGTACCTCTATATATGTGTGTTTTTTTTTCTTGCAATTCATGGGTGTGATTTTGGCAAATTTGCGGGACGAGCAACCATTTTTGGTAGAAACCGACTTCAAATAATCCTGCAAGTTTTACTTACATTTTATTTTGTTTTTCTCTGTTCTGAATTTACTAGGCCGGAACAAAAGCCCCAAGGCAGCCTTGGCATGATTTGCATTGCAGAATTGACGGTCCTGCTGCATATGATGTCCTTATAAATTTTGAGCAGCGATGGAAGAAAGCAACAAAATGGAAAGAGTTTGGATTGCGCAAAAAAATATCTCATTGGCATGATGATGCCTTAATCAAAATAGATCGTATCTCGTGGATACTTAGTCCTCAGCGCACAGTTGTAGATGATGAAGTCACTGTTGTTCCGGGAGAGGATCATACAGTATGGGTTTCAAAGGAAGACCATTCAGAGACTTGGAATGTTCAGGTTAACATCCGGATTCAGGACCAATCAAACTCAATTTCTGTTTTGTTTTGTTTTCGGCTGGCTTCTTTTTCTTGAAGTTGGTTTGTTATGTGCCTTTGAGTTGCGAGTTATTGCAATGGGATTGACTAGGCTGATCATACTTGACAGATATTCCGTTCGATTGACTCGGGATCTCTGAGAGGGTTTCCTAAAACTGTCCAAGCTGCTGAGGCTCAGGTCTGTATCTTTTGCAAATCTCAACTGGAAGAAACCGTGTCTTTTATAGTTTTAGTAGGTTCTGCATACTGGTCGACAAGTCTCTTTCCTGTTTCTTGTGATACTGTTTGCCATAGATTGTCATATGTTTCCAACTATGTTGAGTTTTTGACCTTAAAAGCTTAGTTTTAAAAAATGCGACTGAGGGTTTAAGGGAAACATCGAAGGGTTCACTGTTGCACTAACCAAAGTGCATTGATCTCCTTAGGTGGGCTTTTTGCATAAAGCAACGAACAAGGCATACGATAGTGTAATTTCCATAAAATAATAAATTTTCTTTTAGTTCCTTTTTTTTCCACACCCTTTGCCACATTATGCCTAAATTTTAGTTCTTTAATTGTTAATCCTCTTTCAAACTAAAAGAAAGTAGTGTTGCACAGTTTTATTTTGAATATACAAATTTGTTTGGAAAAACAGTGGGAATGAGGGCACTCTTTCATGCGGCACTTTTGGCTTTTATACACCTCAATGTGCCTCATTGACTTGGTGTGCCTTAAAGTATGCAGTTCACTGTGGACTTGTGATTAGCTTAATGCAGTATTATCCTTTAAAATAGATTTAGCATTTTATTCACCATTTGTTTTTATCTGATTTTCTCAATTTCTTGTTATTTAATTTCTATGTGTACTTATTTACACATTTCCTTTTGCACCTCTTCCTCTCTTTTCCTAGATTTTCTCTCCTTTTTATCACTTAAACGTCCTCCTACATCTCTCTCGTTCTCAATTATTACTTTGTTTTACCACATCATAAGGACAATTCCTTGAGGGCTGGGTTGCCTCATGAGTGCCTTCCCCACATTTCACCTAGGTGATAACTTTGCTTTTGTGTTTTGTGAGGTGTATTCTGTCTCTTTCTCCTCCCAACCCCATGTATATGATGCTTCTTTTTAGCCAGCCCCAAACCAGTTTTGGATGAACACTTTGTTGTTTGAGGATTTGATTGGGCTTATCTTTTTCAGAATCTGGTTTGTTCAAAAGACTTGGTGATAGAGAAAAGCATACAGACAGCTTATATTCAAGCAATCAGATCTGCACAGCGCTTTGTATATATCGAAAATCAGTATTTCATTGGATCTTCATATGCATGGCCTTCCTACAGAGATGCTGGTAAGCCTCATATTCTCTGGTTACACTGCAAAGATTACTATGATCTCTGGACACACCAGATATTCAGATGCATCAAAATCTCATGTGTTTGAAACTTTGAATGTCAGCATGCCGTTTATTGTGGATAACCACTCAATCAACAATCTTAAAAAGGCATTTGTAAGCATATGTCTGTACACAAAAATGAAATAATCTTAATTTCTTATAGATTTTAAGAGCTGATATTGCTTCATTAGTTTGTGAAAGAAGGAAAGTAGGAGACCAAATAGTGAAGAAGGAATGATGACCTAGTGTAGTATCTTATACCTTAAACGAAGATCCCTATAGCATTTTATGCTGTTAGACAATAGTCTGATGTATGAAAAACTAAAGCAGGTGTCTATGTCATTTCAGCTATGCTTTAAGACAAGCTCCTCAAAACATGATAACATATTTAGATACATATACAAATATGGCATCATTATTTAGGTTTTTTCTTCTTTTTTTGGGGAAGTTAATGGAGACAAATTTTGCCTTCAATCTAAAAATTATGGTAACTTTATACGAGAGACAATCCTTTCGTGGTCGCGGTTGTGTAAATTCATAAAATATTTGAAATTTTTACTAGCTAGTCATACATGAACCAGTGAAGATATAATACTCTATGTGGCTACGGGGAAGGAAAGTTCTCTCTTGGACCCCTGACAAACTAAGGAAGGTATAATAATTCAGTAAAAAGTTTGGATATTTGCAAGAGATATCTTTTATTGTTAGGAAACTAAAATAAATTGAAATTATTAAGAAAATACTCGTCAAAAGAGAATTTTGTTAGGAGTCATGACTCATGTGAGTTGGGAACAACCGAAATTCAAATGTGTGTAACTTAGCTTTCTTAACAAAACAACACATTTGGGTTCTCCGTGAAAAGTTGAAAGCTGATAAAATGTACTTTGTCTCCAACAAGAATCAGTTGTGAATCCTCCATACGTTGTGAGTTGTGACACTTCACTGTGAAGTTTCCCTAAGCGCAATTGCTCATTCATAACTTTGTTACCTGTTACTCCCAACATTTCACTGATAGTTCATCTTCATGCAATAGGAGCTGATAATTTGATTCCAATGGAGTTGGCATTGAAAATTGCCAGCAAGATCAGAGCCAAGGAAAGATTTTCTGTGTATGTTGTTATGCCAATGTGGCCGGAAGGTGATCCAAAAACAGCTACGGTGCAAGAAATTTTATATTGGCAGGTTAGGACTTATGATGCCTATATATACCATTGACCTCTTCTTTCTCCTTTTTCCCGTGTTTTTTTTCCTCTTTCCTGTGATGTTTCCTCTCCTTAGTTCTTATGGAATACGGAATGGAGTGTGAAACTCACAGGTGTACCATGATGATTGCTGATTATAAAAAGTTTATAGAATGCAATCAGATATCTGCGTTGACAGTACAGTTTTACTGGTAGTTACTAATTACTTCACTTACTTGTGAGTTGTCCTCTATCTCCCTTGAATAGAATATTCCTCATTTGAGTTGTAGAGTTTAACGTATTTCAACTTTCAATCAGAGGGCTGATAATTACATAATGCTTCAATTTCGTACTTTCATAAATTCGCCAATCTACTTTACCTTCTATCTATGTTCGACTTTGAGAAGAGTTAAAACATAAATTGATTTGGTGGAGTGTGCGGATTATCTAAAGTTAGTAATCCTGTCTAAATGTGATGTCCGAACATTTCGACCCCTTAAGATTTACTTTTATGCATTTTAGTATTTATTTTCACGTACTTTTGCTAGTCATAATTGTTGGGTCTTCCCACAGATGTCAACATTAATGTTGGTATAGATTTTTAGGCTTTAGGATAACATGTACGTATTCTTCGCGATTACTGCTTCTCCTTAAGAACAGTATAATTAGATTACGCTCTTTAGGGTTTGCTAGTCAGTCAAATCTACTTCCTAGAGTTCCTACTATAAGCTTTGTTATTACTCATTGCTTGCTTTTAACATAAGAACGGTTATGATTGCTTTCTTTCAATGGTCATGTGTGTCAACCATTTGTAAGTCGAGACAAGGACTCCCAAACTTTTTAGAACGTGCGAGTGGAAAATCCCTCACCCGTACTTGGTCTTCAAGCTTTTAATCCTCCACGAGATAAGGCAAGGGTGTGCTTCACATTTCAGTTCAAAGAAGCGGACTGTGACACTAAGACAGATTTATTATATTTTTGTAGTATTACATCACTGTTAAAATCAACATTGTTTCATTTTTGCAGAGCCAGACAATGCAATCAATGTATGACGTTATTGCACGTGAGCTGAAATCAATGCAACTTACAGATTTCAATCCTCAGGACTATCTAAATTTCTATTGTCTTGGTAATCGGGAAGAACTCCCACAGAAGGAAATGGATCAATCTAACGCCAAGGACAAGGTAGGTTCATTTAGAACACATTTTACTAGCCAAGGAATTTTTCAGTTTATTATTATTGATAATGGAGTGATTTTGTTTCGGGAAAGTAAAGCTGAAATTGCCGGTTTATATGCTCCATTTCACTGGGTTCTTCGCACCCCCTTCAAATTTCTGTCACACCCCTCTTAACTTTCTCTTCACTTTATTTGGAGAGCAAAGTAGAAAGAACCCAATGAAAGGAGGGAGTACATTTGAAGAGGTTTAGTGCCCATGGCGTAATTGCCACAGCACAGTGACACCTCCACGCAATAGACCCTAAGTCTTTCCATCGTGGAAACCTGCCTTTGTGTTTACTTATGAGATGCATATTTGGTGCGATGCTGGGTGCACCATTGTCATTAAATTATTATTCTGATTTTTCTACAAGCCGACTCTTTTCACTTTTCTGTAGGCTATATTGGTGTTTCATTTTCCTGTCGTTGTTATTAGGGAACAATATAAGGGTAGTGTTTTTAGGGCACTTAGTGATTTTAGTTTGATCTTTAACATCCCACTTTCCAGTGCTGTTACCAAGCTTCTGCTTTTATGGTTAGCGTTTATCAGAGGATGAGCATGTGCTTTTTGTAGCATTATTATTATGTGTACTGCTGGGTGTTGCTCCTGTAACGAATCTATTTTATCAGATTTCAGATGCGTACAAATTCCGGCGATTTATGATTTACGTGCATGCCAAGGGAATGATAGTTGATGATGAGTACGTTTTAATGGGTTCCGCCAACATCAATCAAAGGTCCTTAGCTGGTACTAAAGACACAGAAATAGCTATGGGTGCATATCAACCTCATCACACAATGGCAACAAAAAAGAGACGTCCTAGAGGCCAGGTATACTTGCATATTCTCGTTTGGCGTCCTATTGCAGTACACGGTCCATACTCGCCCCCCCACCCACCCCACACACACAAACTTACCCAGCAGTTCAATTTATTTCCTTTTTGGTTTAAAAATGTCGGGGTTTTGTTCGCTCTTGTACAGTTTCTTAATTCCTTTTAAATGATTAATGAGTTCTTGTTCTAAGTGAAATAAGGCAAATTGATATTGAGCGCTTCTGATATTCTCGGTGATGGATTTAGGGGGGCTAGTAGGGGAAATTTTATTTAGGAGTTTTGAATTTTTTTGAGTTTGCCTTATGGCATTACTTGTTGGCCCGCATAACCCTCCCAATTGTAAATCCTGGCTCCGCCACTGTAGCAGTAGTTGGTTGATGCAATTTTAGTGCAATACTCGATACCCACAGGCCTTATCTTTTAAAGGAATTTTTTCTGATGCTGATGATGATGATTAGTGAGCTGCTCTTTGTTTGAGGATTTTTACAATCAGACGCTGCTGGTCTGGTTGTTGTTACCTAAATTTTGCTTCTTAGCAGTTAGCACTGCTGGATTAGTATATATTATATAACTATATTTGCTGGAATAGAATTTAGGCTTAGGGTTTTGGATAATTTTACCAATTTTCTATTATCTGTATGTTGTACAGTGGCTTGTTAGTTAGAGTTCCATTTGGGGGTTTATCCCTTTGTTTGTTTATCTATGCCTTGGCTTGCTTACCCACCTTGTGAAATGGATGTGTTGCAGGTATACGGGTATAGAACATCTCTGTGGGCTGAGCATCTGGGGATGTTAGATGGGATATTTGACGAGCCAGAGAGTCTAGAATGTGTGCGAAAGGTGAATGAAATTGCGAAAGATAACTGGAAAAGATTCACGGACGAAAGTTTTTCCACCTTGCAGGGACACCTTCTCAAGTATCCATTGCAGATTGATGCTGATGGTAAAGTCGATTCCTTGCCAGACCATGAATCTTTCCCAGATGTTGGTGGTAAAGTTATAGGAGCTCCTTCTCCCACACTCCCCGACGTCCTAACAACCTAAGTTGAAGTGTTTGGTGCCAAGCTGGGATTGCATTGTTTAGTTTTTTCATCTCTTTAAACCCTTGTCTCATCAATTGCTGCCTTTCATATAGGGAGCTTGGGAAGTGTATTGCAACTTGTAAATGCTGCACAGTATCAAGTTTGATTATCTATTTATTTTTTGGCGTAAGTTTGATACTATTTTCTTTTTTGTAAGTCGAGTTTGACGACCTGTGTAATTGAATGTAATTGTGCAGATACTTGTCTTTTTTATTGGAAGTACATGAGTTGGGTGAAAATGTTTAATACGGAGTACTACATAATATGTATTGAGGTAAATTTGCTGTTTTTTTTTACAAATTATTTGTAAGACCGTTGTAAGCGCTTCTATATCCGACTTATTGGTATTATTTAACGAGATATAGAAGGTATTCCAAGTCTATTAAAGATCCGAAAATGAACAAGATAAATTGATGGGATCTTTTAACGAATTTTGTCAGGCACTGAATTATTTTTAACCGTTTCCTGTAAAACCCTTGAAGGAATTTGTAACAGCGTCGGGGTAAAAGTGTTGTAATGCTGACCTTTTAGCTAAGAAGCAGAACACTGAACACCCCACCACGTCCTCCCAAACAAATAAACAAACATGCAACGCACTATTTGATCCAAATTCACTGTTTGTTTTAAAATGCCGTCTGCTCCTGCTCAGAACTCATACCATTCTATTTACAAAAAGTCATCAATCTCCTCCGGTTTGGATTTGTATTACTACATAACTTGTGCAGCCATGAACATCAAGAAGCTCAAAATGCCAAAAAGAATGAGGGTAAGCAGTTTAGGGGGTAGCAAACTGAGGGGAATGAAGGTGGCTCGAAGCATCCGAAAGATCAACGTGGCTGACAAGCTTAGAAGCTTTAGGAAACGAAGCAGTGGAGGGTCAGGTGAGGATGGGGGCAGTCGGTTGGGGATACGTCGTAAGAGTAAGAAGTTTTTAGCCTTGGTCAAGAAGAATCTAATGAGTAGGCCTAAGTTGGGTGGTCATAGAGGAGGAAGCAAGCGCAACAACAGCAAGAATATTATTATTATTCATAATAATACTAGCATTACAAGCAATGATGAGGATAATAGGAGTAGCTGTGTTGAGGTCAAGGAAATTGCGTCGTTGAAAGAAGAGGATGTCACCTCCATTGACTCCGCCCCTCCTACTTCCAGTGACTCCGTGCTCCCCCCTCAAGATGATCAGGAAAGTCTCAAGGAAGAGCAGGTGGTGGAGTCTGACTCCGAGTCCGAGTCTGAGTCTGAGTCCGGATTCATTGAGGATGATGATTTTGGGATCATCAGTTTCAGAGAGGACAAAGCTTCCATTTATATTCAATCCGTTTTCAGGGCTCATTTGGTACCATCTTCACCCCATCTGCCTCTTTTTCTGCCTTGTTTACATCTAATAATATATTCCTTTATCATCTTTGACTTTAATTTTGGTTGACAAGTTTTTTTTTATTCATATGGATCTTCCTTAGGTGAGTGTTATTTTGTTACTGAAAAATGAGATGGCGTCTAGGTCGTACCCTATCTAACTAGTCCGTACCACCCTCTCACATACACTATGTAGTGTCTACTAATAAGATGGCTCCTTCTAAAAGTATGTATGCGGTTGTCCCAAGACTCCGTACCACCTGGTGGTGTCCTTTTATTATTTATCACTACTTCCAATCAGTAGCATCCGTTTTCACCCTTTGCCGAGTAGGCGAGTAGAATCATATTTTCCTTCCAAATCTTTCATATGTTGGAAGGGTTATAATTTGGCCTGTTGTACAGAAAATGAGTGTCTGACATGGACTACTTGCTAACAAAATACGGCAATTTATCCCTTCCGTCTTTTCTCTCAAAGAAAGGTTTAGTTGTGATAGTTCTTGTTAAACGGGGTAGTGTACAGTGTACTACTAATTATAAATGGTTAGTTAATGTTGATTTTTTTTTTATCATTCAGGCAAGGAGGGCGTTCCGAGCATTGAAGAGCCTGGTGAAGCTGCAAGCAGTGGTTCGTGGAGTATGTGTGAGAAGACAGGCACGTATAGCCTTACACTGTATCAACACACTGGCTCGGCTACAGCTTAAGGTCCAAGCCAGGCAGCTTCGTTGTGGACCCAATCACGCTGTCGCTACTTGATTTTTTGTTCCAGGGGAATCGTTACTGCAACCAGCATACGCTTTGACGTAGGGGTGGGTATATAATATCAGCAGTACAATCGAAAGTACAGTAGGTAACCATGGCTCTGCAACTACTGAACTTACCTACAGAGGACGCTATCACCATTGTTTTTTTGTTCCGCCTTTGTTGTGACTTGCTTTTATTTTGCTTCTCCTTCTTTCATCCTGTATGTTAGGTGTGTACGGCTCCGTATCAGTTGATGCAATGCTTGTATTTTGGAAGTACTTGGTAATAGAGGTACTTCCTCCTTGTGCTTCAGAAATCACCATTCTAGGTTGTAATGGATGTTAATGGAAATAGATGAAGAAAAGAGAGTGATTTTCGGTGACAGGCAGTGCCTTCATTTCCACTAAACTCAATTTCTTATAAATGAGATCTGAAAAATGGTTCAGATTGTTCTATAGAGCTGGTGACATGAACTTTACGGTTTCGTATAGTTGAATACAGGGTTATAAATTCACCTTAGAAGATTTAAAATGGCAACTTATTCCATGGAATCAAGATGGTTTCAGTAAGATCACAATATTTATTGTCATTTCATGTTGAAATTTTCAGCTGCTTACTGCTCAGAAATCTGATGTTTTCCTGTTGTATAGCTTGCTACTCTTTTCCTAAAAGCTTACTACTCTTTTGGCCAAGACTAAACCTTCTTCACTCCAGCATTATTCCATCTCCAATTTCCAATGGGACCAATAAATTGTTTTGTTTTGGGCTATAAATATGATAGAATATTATTTAGTAATATATGACTCACTAAAAAATCCGTTTCTTTTACACTATATGATAAAATAGCACGGGGCCGATACTATATGGACATAATTCTCATTCAAGGGTTAGCACAAAAACAAGTATTCAGTGTTGACGGTTGACATATGAGTCACTTGAGCCGGGTGAGTGTCGGCTGTCGCGTTATTAGTCACTTGAGCCGGGTGAGTGTCGGCTGTCGGGTTATTTCAAGTTGAGTAATTGTTGATACCGCATTTATCGGGTCAGGTCTTGACGAGTCGTTTTTTTTCAAGTCACATATAGGTCATGTCATTAAGATCATTTAAGATTAGTTTGGTTAATAAATAAAGGGCTTTGTTTCAAATTAGTCATTTTAAATGTTATCGAATCATTCTAAATCAGAAATTTTGTAAATTTCAAGTCATCTCTTGAGGCCGGATTTACTCTAATCAATAGAGTACGTCTTATCCGGGTTGAGTCAAACACTATGTCTACCCATAACTCCATTAAGTATGAAGAAAGAATAGACGTTATAGATGCCACCTTTAGACAAGACTCAAGAGCAGGATAGAAAGGAGTAGTAGGAGTTGTAGGACTGTTACTCCATAATCTTTAGACATAAGAAGAAGAAGAAGAAAAAGAAGAAGAAGAATGTGGGCAACATCAATAGGCCTTGGAAGTGTAATCCTCCACCCAAATCCTCTCAAACCACCTCATTTCCTTCTATCTTCATCATCTTTTTCACCTTCAGTATTCCTACCAATTAAACCCCTCTCATTCTCATCCTCTACTGCACTCGCTTCTTCCAATTACAGCCACCAACATGATGATGATGAAGATGAAGATGAAGATGAAGATGAAGAACCACAAGTCATTGGTGACTGCCTTGTCTTTGAAGACGGAATTTTTGAAGACCCATTTCTCCAACAACAACAACAACAACAACAACAACCTTCAAACCCCAACCCGTCTTCTTCCCAAACCCAAGAGGACAGCTTAATCCCTCAAGAGTGGACTCAAGCTGTTGAGGAAATCAACTTGACTAAAAAAGAAAGACGCAAAATTGCGCAACAAACTCAATTTGGTCTGCGCATATTTAACAAGAAGAAGGCCAATTGTGTCAACTTGGAGGAGTTTAAGCGGTTTCATGATTATAAGACGTCGCAATTAAAACCCATTCTTCTTGATAATCCACCCCCAAAAGAGGAGCATTTACTTGTCAATCAGAGTCATTCTTCTAGGGTTGAACCTCGTAATCCTAGGTGGGCTGTTTATGGCCGTGGTTTAGATGATATTTCTGACTTTTTCAATACTCCTACTTATCAGCCCACTCATCTGGATACATCCCAAGGTATTATCTCCATCTACCACTATTTCTTCTTCCGTCATTTGTTTACCTTTGCTTTTGTCAAGTTTCGAGAAAGAAGGCTACTGTTTGTAACTATAGTTATTCAATGGCAAATGGACCAAAATGCACATGTATATCAAATTACCCATTAAAAGCGTTATCTTAACATATACCAACTACTTCCTAATTGGGACGGGGGAATACCTAGTACGGTTTTTATTATAGTTTCCTACTCAAAATTCATAGCTTTGTTGTGAAAGGAAAACTGTATATCGCATTGGATGAAGGGGATTTAAGTGCACCCATGATAATGTATGGTGCCGTGCTATATATTGTGTTGAGTAGAGTATTATGAGATGTGGGAAACTGGGAATGCTGATTCAAATTTGATGATAAAACACGAAGAATAAGCGTAACGTTCCCATAAACCAGCATGCGGCAAAGTACAGTATTTGAGAAGTAATAGAGTTGTAATGGATTTTGATGTTAATGAGTGAAGAGAAGAGAATGATTTTTCAATGCCAGGCATTACCTCATTCCCATTGGGACGTTTCCGACCAATGTCTAGCTCTGTCTTTATTCTCATTGGGACGTGTCCTCAAAACTCATACCTGAAATTCATGACCAGTGCCTTGTTTTACTACTAGGCATCAATATCATGTATAAATTAATTGTGAAACATGGTTCAGATTTTTCATAGAGCCAGATCAACATAGATTACACAGTTTTGCATAGTTGAATACATAGTTAGATTTTTAAGTGATCTGATGTCACGGCCTGAATTTCATCTCAGAAAATTAAAAATGAAACTTATCCAATGCATCAAGATGATTTCAGTGCTGTCCTGGGTGATGAAAAAAAAAAAAGAATTGCACTGATGTTTACACATACACTAGAGATGAGACATATCGTTGATTTTGAGTAACGAATAGCAAGTGAAGGACACTGCTTTATGTATGGCTGTTTCGACTACTTAATACTCAGAAATCCTTCAGCAGTTTATTATAGTAGCAGCCTAGCAGCCAATAGCTAATTTGTGTAGCTTGTTAATTACATTTGTGTACTACATAAGAGACACAGTGTCTGCAAATTTTTAGTTGATCTCATGTTAACCTCAATTGTCTTTTTTTGGGGGCAATAGGACGTCAAAAGTTATTCACGAAGGAGGAGAAAGTCCTAATGAATGCGAGGATGCCAAAACTTGCAATTGCAACCTCAGTAAGTTCAAATGTTGACGTGTGCCTTTATGGCTGTGAGCAATATTAGTTTGCATGTTTGGCCTCTTCTTGGCAGGTTACAGCTTAGTTTCTTTATAATTGATTGTTGACACTTCACTGTTATATTACCGCATACTTTGTTTGCTGTCATTGACTGCTTATAATCAACTGTTTTGCAGCTAAAGTGGCTGCCTCTGCATACCTTTGCTGCTTCTGGTGAATTTCACCTTCTGAGCACTTTGTTGAAATATGAAGTTGATATTAATGCAGTTGATCAGGTTTGTATGACAGTAGCAGGCATAAATTTGTCTCCATAGCTTATTGGCTTATCCTTTTACTAACTTGGAACAATATTTGGGTTTGGTTATATGTCTTTTCAGGATGGTTTAACAGCTCTTCATAAAGCCATAATTTGCAAAAAACAGGCTATCACAAATTTTTTGTTGAGAGAGTCAGCTAATTCTTCTATTCGCGATAAGGTGAGAAGAATATTGTACCTCTGATGCGAAGAATAGTTACCATGCTATTGATAGTTGCAAACTTGCAATATGGACTATAGCCTATAGGTTGTTTAGAAGATTGATGGTTAATTATCATTAGTACCCTTTGACTTAAAGAATTTTCATGTAGAGGTGTCACTCCCGCATTAGGAGGGACAATGGGATAAAAAGTGAGTAGTGATCCCTCCATTATATTGTCCTTAATTGACTTGAGGTCCTATTAAAAATTTAGTGATGAAATGTCACGAGTACCCCACTAAGTGTTGGCTTAAAGAATCAACAAGTAGAGATTCTGATACCTTTCTATTCCCCCCGTTAATCCGTTATGTGACATTTATTCGCCAAGGGAATTTACATTTGTTTTTACCAAATATCAAAAGGAGACAATTTATTTAGGATGGACCTTAAAGTAAATGGGGACAATTAAAATGGGATGGAAGGAGTACTTGAATAGGAATAGCATGTGAAATTAGGAAGTCCCCTCTTTTAGTTTACGAAATATAGAAAGGGGACAATTATTTTGGAAAGAGCCAACAACGGAAAGGGGATAATGCCGAGAATCAAACTGGGATAGAGGGAGCAAGTAATAACGCTTTGTTGCGTTTTTGCTTTCTAGCCCAAACTTTCCTTGGAGATATGGTTCCCTTTAATAGCCTATCAGAAGCCATAAGTCTTATCCCGATTTGGTTTGGCTCTGTGTTATTTGTACTTTCGCTTAACTGTTAGTCTTGTATTCTTCCCTCTATTCCCATCTATCTGCTACTGACTGGTATGAAATGAAGTCTTGATGTCTGGCTGTACTGTGAAAAATGAAAAAGGGAATTCCTGTAAATAGCGACATTTCTGTGTAAACCAATTAATATTTTATTTAGTTTAGTTATGATTTAAAATCTATAAAACCCATTTGCCTTTCATTTTTTCGTTTTACTCCACTTTTTTTGAGATGAGAGTTCACTCATGACGGTTCCAAAGGATGATTCATGTTAGCCGACCCCAAAACATTTTGGGACTAAGGCTCTGATGTTGTTGTTGTTGTTAGTTTAGTTATGATTTGATTGAGTTTGAGAGATCTGGTAAATGCCCTTTCCCCCCCTGTTTTTTAGATCATCTTGGTTATTGGTTGGCTAATGGATGTCCTAACTTGACTAGAATTTTGTTTAAAAAAACCTTGTTGGAAATCATGTTCTTGCGGGAAGTCGAACTAGTGTCCGTGTTGGCCTTTTGGGTTTAATATGACATGATCAACTGGATCCTATTTGGTTATGGTTTTTTTTAGCCTACTCTAATGCCAAGGTTATTTTCCATAAAGTGACGAGTTTGCAACGTTGCACCTGATATCTTGCTTGTTTGCCAATGATCATTAGGATGGAGCAACATTAATGCATTATGCTGTTCGAAGTACATCAAGCAACACAATCAAAACATTGTTATTATACAATGTGGATATCAACGATCAGGACAATGTATGAACCTACCATCTGCGACATTCCTTGATACCATTTTAATTACTCAAACTAAAAAAAGTCTGGCTCTGGTTTTCAGGATGGGTGGACACCACTTCATCTTGCAGTTCAAGCACGAAGAACAGATATTGTGAGGCTACTATTAATGAAAGGAGCTAATAAGACATTGAAGAACCAGGCAAGTTTCAATTCATATGCTTCGCACATAATAATTAGTATCAGCCGAATCATTCGAGCACTAGGCTTGAATTGTTTATTAGATTGTTACATAATAGCACAGCATTTTTCTTAAATATATTGATGCATTCTACGGGATCAGCATTGTCAAATGCATATGTAAACAAGGACAAAGCAAATGGGCATTTATTTTGCCAAGGGGTGTGGAGAAAAGAAGGGCATGGGTTGCTTAGGGTATGATGGGATGGGATGGGATGGGATGGGTGGAGAACCAAAGGATAAGCTGTAAATAATATCCGAGGGAGAGCTTCACGGCATAGGGTTGTGTATTTGTGAATTACGTCTTGTAAAAGTTGTGATGACATAATAAGTTGGTTGTTGAAGGTGAAAAATATATAGTAAACGAAGAGGCAGTTGATATTGTGGATGCTGTTTATCTTTGAGGGATACTGAAAGTTTGTGTTGTATACCAGGATGGTCTAACTCCCTTGGAGCTTTGCCTGCATTGTGGTAGAGACAGCCAGACATACGAGCTGATCAAGCTATTGAAGCAGCTACCCAGACAAGGGCGTTGATTGAATGAATGAATGTACAACTAGAAGCCAATGTCTGGGGGGTTGTAGTTGAGGACTATGAAACCTGTGCTTAATGCGCCATCCTACTGTAAACTGTTATAATGTGATTAAATTAGTAATAGACTAATAGGAGTAGGTAGTCTGTGTTGATACTATATTGGTATCGGTTTTGTTGGCGTGTTGATACTGTCTTCTACTGTAAGTCTGTAACATAGCAACTTAAATACGGAGTAAATGATAAAGGTCGGCACGTCGCTCTATTATTAGTAATATTGTTGCCAATAATATTGATTAGTGGTATTGTGACTTGTATATATATGCTCAATATAAACGTGTCGGTTTGGTGAATTGGAAACACAGCCACAGTTTTTGTTCAAGGTCACTACTCATTCACACCCATACGGTAATAGATTAATAGGGACGGATATATCCGTCGTAAATTTCTAACGGGTTAAGTTTTACAACTTTCTTAGATAAGACAAAGCATAGAAAGTCTCAAACGGTTGTCTTTTCCTACTCAAATGAGTAATATTTGATCCGTCGTAAGTTTGTGAGGGTTATACCCGTTACAAATGAGAATTTGTGATAGATTAATTCCTTGAGTTAGTTATATGTTAGGTAAAAATAAATCGTCCTAAATTACATTTGCCTCTTCTCAAATCAATATCATCCTTTTGATAGAGTTGCTCTATTCCAGGTAGGTATATCCAAATAAAGTACTTATCTTCTTTTGAACTTAATTTTAAGGAAAAATTACAAATAACCACCACGTATTTGCGTCTTTTTACAAATAACCACCATGTATTTGTAATTTTACAAATATCCCCCAAACTTTCATCAAAACTCCCAAATCACCACCGTATATCTGCCCCGACACTTGTTTTTCTTATTTCCCGACTCGTTAGATAATGTTTTCACCTAAAATGGCCATAATACCCTCCAGCATTACTCCCAATCTTAAACATCCCTAAATCGCCAGAAATACCAAATCACCATCCCCAAATCGCACCAACTCGATACTCAGACCACCATGGTCGAAGCACCGAGCACCAACAAGTCCATTAAACATACCGAGTTTGTTTAATAGAGATTGTAAATTTTCTGTAATCACACACCGATAATTAAGCGCAATCACACACCGATTTCTCAACAAGTCCATTAAACATACCAATAACTCGATACTCAGACCACCATGGTGATTAATCCCGAGTTTGATTAATAGAGAAACATGAGTAGTATTGCTAGAATATGGTGGGCAAAGGTGTTAATTAATTTTGATAGTGATTTGGTATTTCTGGTAATTTGGGAATTTAGGGATTTAGCGGTTGGGAAGGGGGAGGGGTATTATGGACATTTTATGTAAAACTTTACTTAACGAGTCGGGAAATAAGAAAAACAAGTGTCGGGGCAGATATACGGTGGTGATCGGGGAGTTTTGATGAAAGGTTGGGTGTTATTTGTAAAATTACAAATACATGATGGTTATTTGTAAAAATACGCAAATACGTGGTGGTTATTTGTAATTTTTCCTAATTTTAACTCATTTTGGGTCACTTTAACTCGACTCTATTAAGTTGAGCTTCGTTCAATTAAGGGCTTGTTTGGTTACCCACTAAAATCATGGGATGTTGAACTTCCTGGGAAGTGTAAAATCATGTTGTTGTTTGGTTGCCAATATCATGGGAAATAGAACTTCCCACATGAATTTACTTCCTCCATTATGTGGGAAGTTACTCACCAAGTCCCCCCTTGGTCAATAGAACTTCCCGCATGAATTAACTTCCCATATGCGAACCAAACACTTTTTGCGAATTCACATGAATTGGAAATTCATGTGATCTTGAAGTTCCCGGGAACTTTAATTCCCCTATGTCAACCAAACAAGCCCTAAGTTTTGTTCATATGGAAAAAAAATGAAGCCTAATTTGGATGTGATTGGTGTTAGTATTTGGTGTGGATATATTTTTTGTTGAACACAAATTCTCATTGAAGACGAGCACTATCCGTCACAAACTGACGACGGATAGCGGCCTCTCACAAAATGCAAATGACATCACAATTTATGAAATACTTCATTTTTCCATCTGTTTTTCCACTTACCTTGTTATGGGAGAAATAATATCCGTCTTTCAACTTGTGGCGACTCTTCTTAAAAAGAATATCTGGGAGGCATGAGTCATCCTGATTATCTGAAAACCCAAGTTGGTCCCATACGCTCATACTTTATTTAAAAAAGGAAAAAAAGCATCATCATCTTCATTATTTGGACGCCTAATTTTTCTTCTATTCCTGTTCATCTTCATCTTCATCTTCAATTTCCTCTCCTCTAAAAAGGTGTACACTATAACTAATTGCAACAAAATGCTGCTGAGAACAGAGTTATGGTCGCCCACTTCTAACCTAATCCCCCATTCATCTTCATCGTCTTCTATTATTCATTCTCGATCTCCATCCTCGTTAAGATTCCTAACCCCTAAAAACCTTATTATTTCCTGTAAAAATCACACTCCGCAAAGTTCTAATCATCGTCAACATCAACCTCACGACGATTTTCTCGAAGCTTCCCTCTTACTTTCAGGTTCTCTTTATTTACCTCTTTCTCTCATTTCAATTGTTACTCTCATCCCAATGTCGACCATGTTAATTACTGCCACCGTCCCCATCATTCATTACCTTTGTCACACATATTTTAATCAAAAGTAAACAAATGATTCAGACCCAGCTAGTATCCAGTAACACCCAACTCCGCATTTATGATAGCGGTATTACAGAATAATTGCGGGGCTTCAGATTTGATTTGATACTAATATACTATGGAATGGGTTTGTACAGAAACTGTAAAGCACCACCATTTGCGGAAGCAAGGATTTCCAAAAGAGTTAAAGCAATTTCCTGGTCAATTTGTTCCTTACTCTACTAAACTCAGAGGTTTCGAGAATACTGTAACATCTGTAGGATTAAGCATTCTGCGTCGTTTTCGGCATTCCACTATGTTCCTTAAGGTTTCCTGTGAAGGAAATTACTTGCTTCCTATTGTTGTAGGTACTTTCTCTAATTCCTTCTGAATAACAATGTCGGTGTCATGAGCTGCAACTCACAATTTATCACACTGCAGGAGAGGTTGCTGTCGAGAGACTGCTAGATTCTGTAAATGAGGACGACGATGGGGTATTCAAACCTTTTTCCCTTCTCTTTCTGATTTTCCGTTTCTTTTCAAATTTATTTCTACTAATATTTCTGAGATGTTTCAATGTAACAGGATTACTTAAATCAGTTCCAATTTGCAAAGAATCTCGTCATTGATCTTGGATATGAGGTATGCTATATAAAGAGTACTCGAATATGGCAAGTAAAGTAATGCCTTACTCCTTTCCTCATATTCTTTTCTCGAATGTCAGATAAAGATGGTGAAAATTACAAAAAGAGTGATCAATACGTACTTCGCTACAATATATTTTGGCAAGGTAATTTGCTGTTCCAATCATTTTTTGTAAAAGAAGGTGGACGTCTGACAAAGCTGTTGTTGAGCTAAGTTGTTGAAAGTTTTATTCTTTGAGTTCCCCTAGTAGTACCTCTTGTAATTGTGGGACTTTGCAGGCAGGTGAAATAGAGACTTTCAGTGTGGATGCACGTCCATCGGATGCCATCAATGTGGCTAAACGATGTAAGGTACATTACTGGGGTGCCCGTGGGGAAACAGTTGGGACTTGAAGTTATGTGTAGAAATACGTGTTTGTGGAAGGGTGGAGTTGTAGACATACAAAGTTTACGTGACTAGTGACAGTTTTTTATGTATCGAAATGCATGTACAGGCCCCAATTTTTGTAAACAAGGACATTGTCTCAGCAGATGCTATAAGGATTACGGGAGGAACTTCTTATTCAAAACCTATATATGATGTCTTATTGGACAGGTATATTGTTCTCTTGAAGTTTTTGTTCCTAAGGCCTTGGCTATTCAGTATTCATGATTGGAATAATATGCATATTTATGCACGACTTTGAAACTTGACATTGTATTGATGAGATTGTCCTGTATGGTTTTTGAAAATTGCAAGCAGTCCATTAGACGGGCCTGATTCACTGGTGGAGGAACTTGGTGTTGTACAGAAGATGAAGTTGGCGGTTGAAGAAGAGAGATATGCTGATGCAGGTAAGCAGTTATGATGACTGGATTGCTTCACTTTTGTTGCTCAAACCTGAACCTTCAAACGCTTACATTGAAATTTGCAGCCAAGTGGAGAGATGAACTTGCAAAATTCAGTTTCCCTGAAGCTTGAACGAGTGGCTAACAGTGGCCTTTAAACATCACTTTTGAAGATGAAATGAAGAGAAAGGGGAGAGATTGTTAAGAGTGATTTCAATTTATCTGTACATCGTAAGCTCATCTCATAAGAGGGGTTCAAACTGTGTATTTTGAAAAAAAGAGGGGCTTGTGTAAATATGAATGATCGTGTATCGCGCAGACACTGGCAGGGGTTGGAAACTTGGAATGTTATAGATGTGATCCTGCCATGCTGTCTCCTTTCTGTATATTCCTATAAATTACAAATTGACTGTTTAGTAACATGGTTGAAGAATCAGATTATGTTGTAATTTATAGGAATATACAGAAAGAAGATCGATTCCGAGAAACCCGAGAAGCCTAAGAAGAGAGGGACAACTAAGTGCGATTGTTTGTTTCGGGTTCGAGCCGTGCAGGACTAGCTTAATGATATAAATGGGAAGAAGTTGGTTGTTTGGAACATTCTGACTTCGGAGAAGGGTGGATATCACAACCACGAAGTAACAAAGTACAAAGATGGGGATAGACATTATGCTGGTTTAGATACCGAAGAGAAAGATTTCGTGAGGCAACCAGTTCGGGCATCGATTCCGCCGAGAGATATAAAAAAATGGTCTTCATCAAAGAACCCCGGATAAACCCCAACATACAAGCGGGCAAATTTATAGCGAGGCAAACAAGGTTCGGCGTGAAATGAGAGGAACGCGGAATCCCGGTCAACAACTATTGCCTCTAGCAGTTGCTACTCAATATGTGGAGTGGCACACAGGGCCGTCTCGGCTATTTAGGTGGCCCCGTGCGAAGTGCTAAAATGGGGCCCTATTTAGATAACCTGCTGAAAAAAAAAAAAAAAAAAACATGAAACACATGCTCTGCCCCTGCAACTTATTGTGCTGAAAATCTGATTCCAAACCAGTGAAAATTGCACCAACTAAAATATACATCATATATTTTTATAAATTCAATGCAAAATATTACATGAGTTCTTAAAGGTTTTCTAAACTTTCACTAGTTCCTGCTAAAAGTAAAGCTCGGGTTGCATTCACGGAAGCAAAATCCTCAAATAGCTCATCATAAGAAACATTCTCCAAAAGATTATTCTCGATAGCTATCATTGCCAATCCATTGAGTCGATCTTGCAACATTGTTGATCGCAAATACGACTTCAACAACTTCAACTTGGAAAAACTTCTCTCGGCGGATGAAACAGTTACGGGAATTGTCAACATAATTCTATAAGCAATCACTGCATTAGGAAAACAGCCACCCACTTCTTTCATGTAATTCAAAATAGCAATAGGACCCATTTGTTTCTTAGGCATGAATTCTCTAAAAAATTTAAGATCAAAACATAAAGCTTTTCCATCAATGTCAGACTCATCATTATTCTTAAGCATATTCTCAAGATTAAGACAACAAGACTCTAATTCCAAATCATCCAAAGAATACAATTTATCCGTTGTGAACATAAAATCCAAATATATTTTCATACTCTTGATATTGTTCAAACCTTCTCTTAAGCGAAGATATTGCTTGATCAATAAGATATAAGAAATAATGAACCCGAAATGATTCTTCTTCAGATAATGGTGGAGAATCATTCGAATTCTCATCAAAGTGTTTTTTTCTTCGAATTTCACGCCTTCTAGGAAAAACAGGTTCAATATTCATATCTTTTGCAATATTCCTTGCCGTATCTAATGCCTTATGAAAACCATATTCTCTATATTTCTCAAAACAAGAAATTAATGCCTTTACTTGTAAAATAGCAACATCAATAAGCATATCTTTTGTTTGTAGATGTTTACTAACCTCATTAACAAAAGACAATATTTCATACCAAATAATTATTGATACTAAAAATTCAAAATCACCAAGTTCATTAAGTGCCAAGGATTTGGCTTCACTTCTAATCTTAGAATCATTATCAACCTCCGCAACTTCTAGTAAAGCTTCTTGTATTTCTTGCATTTGAAATCTTATGGCTTTTACACTATCAAGACGACTTTCCCAACGGGTTGCTGACAACGGTTTAGGTGTCAAACCTTGTACATTACTCTTTAAAATATCCCATCTTTGTAGAATGGGCAAATATAGTATATATGCGCTGTATAATTCCAAAAAAGTCTCTAGCCTTACCACAAGTATTAGCTATGTCACATAAAGTCAAATTTAAACTATGACAACCACAAGGAGTATAAAAGGCTCTAGGATTTAAATCTAACAATCGCTTTTGTACCCCTTGATGTTTTCCTTTCATGTTAGAACCATTGTCATAACCTTGACCTCGAACATTATCAATATTAAGACCAAGTAATATTAACTCATTTTGTAAAGCATCAAAAAGTCCTAAACCACTAGTATCACACACATTCAAAAATCCCAAGATCGAACGATTCTTTAATTACATATTCACCAGAAGATGCATCCACATAACGTAAAATCATAGTCATTTGTTCTTTGTGGCTAATGTCAGGTGTACAATCTAAAATAACAGAGAAATATTTTGCACACTTAATTTTCTTAATGATTTCAGATTTTATTTTAGAAGCAAGCAAATGAATCAGTTCATTTTGAATATTATGACCAAGATAGTGAACATGAGTATCTTTATTTACTATGCGGCTAACATGTTCTTTCATAATAGGATCAAAGTCTACTAACATTTCAACGAGTCCCAAAAAATTACCATTACTTTCCTCATACAATTTACTATTGGAGCCACGAAATGCTAGATTATGCTTTCCAAGAAATTTAACGATTGAAATAATTCTTAATAATACATTCTTCCAATGTTCTTTCTCTTTCCGAAATCTGCATTGAGATTTTTCATCAATAGTTGTCTTTGTTTTTAACCATAAACGCAATTCATACCATATCGTCATATTTTTAACATGTCGGGCGCTCACTTCATGTTCTTTAAGTCTTTCGCTAAGATGAGCCCAATCATTGTATCCTTTTGTTACTAAATCATTTCTTCCTTGACATGCTCCAAATAATTTACAGCAAAAACATAAAACCTTATCAAGATCAGTTGAGTAAACAAGCCATTCCCTATCCCATTTTTCCCCATTAGGCAATTTTCTAGTGTAAAATTTGGACGAAAATTGTCTTTTAGATTGATCGTATGTAGGGGCCTTTTTCAATTGTTAAATCTCTTTTTGGACCGTTAACAGCTAATCTACCTTTCGATTCCGCAATCAAATTGTCCCAATTTTTAGGATCATATATGTCTACGGTAATACCAAACTCTACATTATCACTAGAAGGAACGGGATCTACATTAGCATCATCTTCAATAGTTTCATTAACCAAGTTGTCAAAATTTCCAGCATTGTCATGAGACGCATGAGTTTCATTTTCAATAGGTACCTCTAGCTCATTCACATTATCATCACGATTAAAATTTCTTATCACAAATTTATCAAGAGCTCCTTTTTGAGACCGGTCTAAATCTGCAATTTTTTGTTTTTTCTTACGTTTTTCATAACCGGAATCATATTTTCTGATTGAAGACATGACTCTCCGGAATTTAAAAAAAAAAGAAACGAAAAACAACTAAAAAAACTTCACGCACCACAGGCCGCAGCAAATTAAAAATTCAAACAACCATACATTAATAAGTAAGAATGTAAGATATTAAGAAACAACCTATTTGATGATTACACCGTAATTTCGTAAATGATTGTTCCGATTTAATTTCTGTTTCTGCAAATAAAATAAACAAAATTAGTTGATGACTTGATGTATATTGTATAACTGTATATAAAAATAATTAAAAAAAAAACACATTATAACACAATAACAGTTTACTAAACATCAAAAATCAGACGAATTTCTCCACATAAATCAAACAATAACAAGAATTGAAGAATATTGAATCTTTAAGAAGTTTGATAAGGAAAAAATTACCTTAGATTTCAATAGTGGATGGGTATAATTGAATTTGAGAATGGAAATTATTGATATTATTGTTGGAGGAAGTGTCCTCGACAATAGTGTGTTGACGAAATTAAAACTCATTTGAATGAAACACAACTGGGAGAGTTACTCTTTTAAGTCAACTGATCAACATTTATCGATAATGATTGGCTGTCTAGAGTTTGACATTATCGTCATATGATGGTGGTGATCAGTTGATCCCTTAAGGTCATATCTTTAGGGAATTCCGTCTCAATAGAATAATTAATTAATATTGTATTGGATACAAATTAATTAATAACTGGAAATTTTGGAAATAATTTTATATGACGAATATTTTTATAATGGGATTATAATAATAATTAAAGTCAAAGTAATAAAATTGTTTTATTACTCGGTTTTTATTTATTCGTTTGGGAAACGATTAAATTGAGAATAAACACGGTTGATCATAAAATTACAAAGAGTTGTAATTAAAATTATGATATTACATTTTATACAATAATAATTTCGAAATATTGGAATTATTATTTAAATGTGATAAATTTGTAAATTATGAATTTTAATAGTTAAAATTGCACAATTAACAAATAGGGTCATGTGTTATGGAACATATGTGACATGTTACAAATTAACACAATTGACAAAGATAAAATGGAACCCATTTTACACTCTTTGACCGTGTGATGTGTGTTAGTGAGGTAGTGTGTTGTTGTGATATTGTAAGCTACTCTTACACATTATGAAAAAGCTTACATGCCTAGCCTTAGGTGTAAGGCATATTGCATGCTTTTGTGTAAGAGTGAATGGCATGCATTGGCTCTATTTTGAAGGCTCCTTGGCCGGCCAAAACAACAAAGAAGAGCTCATCTTTGCTCTATATAACACACACACATACCTCACATAAGATACTAGTTTTTTGGCTAAGTCTTTTGGTGCTAACACAAAACATACTACAAACCTTATTCTCATATTCTCTTTAGTAAAATAGTTTTTACTAAGAAAGTTATTATTTCCATATTAATGATATTAAGAGTAATATTATTATTATCTCTAGTTAACTAATACTTTTTCCTAGTAACAAAATTAGTATTAGTTTGAGATCGGGTCCTTGATACGCATCTTTTGGAGACGATTTTTCTTAGATCGTTGTAAGGGTATTTCGGTTTTGAAGACTCAAGTAATAGGTGATTATTGAGTATAAACCTTCTAAAACCAATGTAAAGACTTTCACATCTTATGATATCTTCATGCATGCATAAGATCTATTTAAGTTTTATGACGTAAACTTAAAGAAACAAAACTCATATTAGATTTGAGTATAAAATCAGGAACTTAGTTTCCAACAATTGGTATCAGAGCTCTACGGTTGTTGCATGCATGATCGGATTCATGATTTATGTTAAAATCGGTTTAACATATACATTTCGATTTTTCGAAATTATTGTGTTTATTATGATAAATCACAAAAATAATTTTGCATGTTAAAGTTTCTGTTTCTAAAATGGTTTTAGAACATAAAAATAATTTTATGGATTTTTATTGTTCATTTTTATATTTATTTGTATATTTTGTAGTTTAAATCGGTTTTAAACAACAATTAATGGGAAAAATAGCTAAAAATAGTTTCTGGCCGAGATTTTTTGATATGTTCTCACATGCATATTTAATATATTGTATATGATTTTTCGTAAGAAATGGAGTTAATATGCATGGATTATGAATTTTATGAGATAAATAGTCATAATATGAGCAAAAATGGGTATATATGGTTATATTTCGAATTTAACCTTAAAAATTTTATGAGAAGTCACATGCAATATATAAAGTTCCTGTATGATTTTTTGAAATTATTGGAATTATTTTGCATGATTAATGATTTTTATAGTAAAAATCGGATTAATAATGACTTAAATTCGACTTTAATAGTTATAGTTGGAATTTTGCCATAAAAACTTTACACAATGTCACATGCAATATTTACAGTATGTATGTAAGTTTTAGGAATTTATTCCCAAGTGATGCATGATTTATGATTTTAATGGTTAAAATCGGATAAATAGTGACTTATTGTGTTAAAAATAGTTAATCTTAATATTATGGCATGAAATTTTACCCATATATGTCTTATATGATAGGAACATCAGATCTAAAAGTTAGATATCAAAAAGTTTCTATTTTTATGATTATTAATTTTAATGAGTTAATTAGCTAATAATCGTAATTTATGAGTCGAAAATAAAATTTTCGAGTATGGTCTGTAATTTTTGGTCACTTTCAGATTCTAATACGTATTTTAGGATGACTAAAAATTTATAGCAATTTATTGCAAGTTTTTATAATTTAAATCGGATTTTTAACCATAAAAACGGCTTTTATACGATTTATTTAAGAAATAAACCGTAAGTATTTGCATAAGACCATTTTATTAATTTCTGAATTTTCAGAAAATTTCCAGAAAGTTTAAAATTTTTGAATTTTAAATTTCGAATTTTATTGACTCATTTGGCCGTATTTTGTTTATTTTTCCCGAAAATACAAGTAATTTATGAACAATAATGCAAAATCAAGTTAGATCATGATCAAATATTAGTAGAGACTAAACATTGATTCCTAAAGTAAGTTAGGATGATTAACTTGGACATAAATGAGATTTATGTAATTTTGGATGATTTTAATAGTTAAAATCGCGCATATCCGTAAAAACCGTAAACAAATATGAGATATTTGCTCCCATAAGGCGATTTGGCATTAAAAATTGAGCATGTGCATACATATTTTATTTATTGCAATTTTATTTAATATGAATGTCATATTTTGAATGTTATTTATATAATTTGGAATTATGTAATTTTTCCTTAGTATGGCCTTAGTTTTAATCAATATTACCCGTAATGAAAGGGGATATTGATTCGGTTGTAATTTATGTGATCTCGTATCACGGGTTTGTAATTTAAATTTTCAGTTTTACAATAGAATAGTTGTATTATTTTATTGTAATTCCGGAGATCCAAAAGACGGTGCCATAACGGAAAGGAGTTCCGACAAGACGGTGTTTTCTTGGATGGCGTGCCAATGAAGTTCAAGGGACCATGGAGTTGGTTTCCGAATTTGTAATAGTTAATTAGTTTTTACTATTACTAGGAAGGCCATACTAGGATTTTATTGCTTTATTGCTTTTATTTTTGCATTATTTATATGTTTGCATGCATAGCCAAATCGCCATAAACATGCATATTAGTTTAAATCGTTAAAAACGACCGTGTCAATTATAATTATCGAGTTCACCGATTTAATTCGCTTAAAGGAGATGGATAATAAATTGACAAGACCTCTATATTAAACAAAAACAATTGAGAATTAGCCTTACCAAATAGTAGAACCCATGAGCTTCTATTTCGTGGGGTGGTGCTAGTCCAGTGGGCAGTACGAACCCCATTACGTAGGATAAGTGGGGCGATGGGATGGATTCAGTCCAGTGGGCGGATCGCATCCCGATGCATTTGAAATTTGGTTTGTACTCAACGGAAGTGTAGAGGACCAGTGGTCAATGTGTTCCGGGCTAAGATGTATAAATTATGATTTGTCATCAACCAAGAGTTCTAGGGTAGAACCGGTTTATTTTAACCCACCAAACCATATTGTTGGGTCGGAGTTCCAGTGGTTCACGATTTCGATAGTATGGGTTTGGGTCTTGGAATCATTTATAAAAATTGGATAGAGGTCATTTTATAGATGCATCAACTTAGTAAATATGTTTACAAGTTAAAATGAAAATTAAAACGATTAGCATTTAATTTCTTCATATGTTTAAAAATTTTGTAGTCCTCGTATCAATATCAATCATGACTACTTTCACTACTACAAACACTTCATGGTTACAATCCTTCACGGATCGTTGTAAGCTAAAAGAGAATGGGGCAAACTTTGCCGATTGGGATGCCCAACTGTTGTTGGCGGCACAAGGTGACGGTAAGACCGAATTCCTTATTGAAGCATCACCTCCTGAACCTGCTGAAAATGCCACCGCCGCGGCAAGACGACCTTATGATTCTTATCACAAGGAGTCTTGGGAATTGAAAAATGTTTTGATCCTCTCGATGGAGCCGGAACTCCAAAAGATTGCCCTAAAGATTGGCACAGCTTATGAGATCTATTGCAGGCTTCTGACAATGTTCTCAAAGGCTTCGAGAATTGTCCAATATGGGGCAGTATCGGCTTTCTTTGATCTCAACCTTAAGGAGGGGCAAAAGGTTAGCCCACATGTACTCAAGATGATTGAGCATGTAGAAACCCTAAGGATGAATCAAGTGGACATTCCTAAGGAACTTGTGATTGACAGAATCCTCCACTCCTTGTCTAAGGTGAAGACTTATGTACAATTCCGGATGAATTTCAACATAAGGAACCAAGACATCTCTCTCGATGAACTGCACAATATGATCGTGCAAGTAGAAAGGGATATGGACCTAAATGTTAGTTCCCCTAAGGATGAGCTCTATATAAATGTTAAGGGCAAAGGAAAGTTCGATAGGAAGGGTAGGGCTAAGGGGAGGCAACCTTCCAAAGGTTTAAAGAATGTGTCTTCGGAGGCAAGTACATCAGATCCCAACATGAGCGCTCCTCAAGGAGCCAGGTGCTTTTATTGTAATAATAAAGGACATAAGAAGAGGAATTGTTCCAGATATCTCAGCGATCTCAAAGCTGGGAAGATTCTTCCAAGTTGGTATGATAACTATCTCTATTTTGTGTTAATCTCAACTAACGTATTATGATACAAGTTGTGATGTGAATGCTCTTCTTACTTGAATTAGGGCATGGAAACAAAAATAAGGGAAAGAAAAATCAAGCATAATGGATCAATGGAACTAAGAGTAGCTCCACTCAGGATGATCAAGGAGCTTTGTTTTTCCTGCTTATTTTATTTCAAGTGTTGAAAGAACAATTTAAAATCCGTATTTTATTTCCTTGTTGGACGAGGAAATGTTAATCCTTTAAACAATTGGTTGTATTTTGGATAATGAGGTGACTTGGTTTTCAACCCAAGTCACTATTGGTTTTATATTTATGTTCTTAATTAGTTTTAACACTTGCAAATCTTAAACATAGAATAGAATTGATTGTCACATTTCAATGTATGACCATTGAAACCGAATAGGTATAGGATACCCAATTCAAATCAAATCAAAATCAAATTAAGTTAAGAACTTAATTAGAGAGGAAAAGTTATCATAAGGGTACTCAAACCAACTTCAAAGTTATCAACCATTCTAAAATATCTAAAGCTTTAAATTGAATATTTTCTGTAATAAACCATAAGGATACACAAACCAACATCAAAGTCATTACTTGTGGCCTTAATAGCTATCTTTGGTGATAAAATGGGATTATTATTACAAAGATAGAGTGGGAGAAATTTTGGAAAAGCCACAAATAGCACATGATTTTATGATAAAATCGGTGTGCATGAAGTTGATGCATCTATAATTGGTTTATAGATGCATGGTGATTTTGATAAGCACAATGGATATGATCTATTAGTGAATAGTAGGATTTATTGTGTTTTGGTTATGTGAAAGATAAGAAGGAAGATTAAGCTGTGGATGGGATCTACGATTTAAGAAAATCTACACCTTATGGTTGTAAAAGGTAGATTAGGCTGTGGATAAGATTCTAAGCCTTATCATCCCAAAAGTTGTGGATAAACCCAAAGGTTGTGGATAAGATCTACGGTTTGGTAAAAATCTACGCCTTATATACCAACGGCCCCGGCCCTGGAGGATACTTCAAGGATAAATTCTTGAAGTTTGTAAGGAAAAATTCTATACATGGATAAGATCCATGATATAGTCCTCGTACAGTACAAGATAAGATAAATGTGGGGAACTGAAAGTTCCTGCACACAGAAATTGTATACCATAAGAAAAGACTCTTATAGAAACTACGGGAGGACACTCGAAGAAAATTATTCAAAAGATTTTGCAAAGGCTCAAGAAAGGGTTCTTGGATTTAGATGGTGATCTAAATGTGCCAATGCAAAGAACCATGAAATTTATAAGATTTGCGTGCTGATAAATGAGATTTGTTGAGAGAAGCATAAGCAGACATGTGGATGTCTGCAGTCTACAAAGTTAAGGGTAACTTTGTTGAAAGTAGTAAGGTAATTCATTGAGAATGAATTCAGTAAACTCAATAACCACTTTTCAAAAGGGTATTTAAAAAAGGATGTGACTATTAGCACATATGGTTGAAGTCCCAACCATTTCAATTCATTAAATGTTAAGGAACATTGAATTGAGTGGGAGCTTTATGATTTACGGTTAAATGTAAAGTTCAGTGGGAGTTCTCGCTCCAGGATTTGAAGCTATTGAGTCATGAGTATGACTTCGGGATCTTCAGAATCAGGCAAGAACAAGAGTTTAGTGGGAGTAAACGTTATCTAAAACAACTCATTGCTCGTTTGGAATGAAGCATTGATACTCATGAAAGGTACACGAGTTTTTGGTTCTAGATGACATATTGATATGCATTAAATCTAATTAAACATGGGATGTTTAGTTAAGATTATAAGAGACATCTTGATGTTAGTATTAAGGTTGTTCATGGAGATGAAGATAGTGTAACCATGATGGGATCATGGAAATTTATCGAACCTTAAGTACTATTGTTTGCACGTTTAAAACACTAATGTTTCCGCCATTAGTATAATCGTGTAAAGTGGATGCGCGCCGCTTACAGGACAACCTGTTGAGCAAGTGTTAAACCAATGATTAAACCTTGATCAATTGTCAAAGTATTCTCCAATGAAGATGAAAGACAAATTCAAGATTTTGGAAGATAACTTAGTCGTATGGTAAAAGGTTTGCAACGACTCAAGTTCCAAGATACCAAGCGAAGATTTGTGATAATCTTTGGCTTATATTCATTGACTATGCATCTCAATGACTTGTATTTTAACTGCATGGTCATCACAAGATTCTACAAAATGTGTAAGTTCATAAATTATGTAAAGGCATTGCTGTGGCTGGGAGTTACACAATGCACATAATCTTATTCGCTAGTCATGAGAATGACTTGTATCTTTTAAATGAAAGATTAATGTATGGATATGATCCGCAAAGTGAACGCTCGCACGAACCGTGGTAAACCTGGTTTACTCAAAATGAAGATAATTACAATTTTAAGGGATATAAACGAGAGACCCTAAAGCTGATTGTAAATTAAATGGTGTTCAAAGGTTGACCACTTGGATGGTAGAATCCACTAATTGTTTGAGTTATTTATAACTCACGAAAGGTCAAGTAAAATTCAAATGGGATGGTAAGACCATATTGAACCTCATTAAAGTGAATTGAATTATCATGACCTCGCCCCTAGTTGCTTAAGTGAGGTGACATCTCAATGCAACCGGATGTGTGATGCGATTGATGGCGAGTTCAATTGCCATAGAGTCATACGGGATGACTAATCGATCACCTAGGCATAGACATGTTAAGATACATTTGCCGGGCTAATGACCGCTGATAGAGCTCTGGCGTACTCTTATTAAAAGACTGCCTGGTCGTGGCGGGAGCATCTATCGTGTTTCACATGAGTCAGTTCTTGGACTGATGACTGTTCTCTGAGGTGGCATAGTTTTCAGATTAACTTTGATTTATGTCCTAACACCTTCGTAACTGGGGTTTATAAGGACATATTTTGGGTTATGATGGACTATGGCCAGCCGGAAGGAATAAGTCGATTAGGAATTGTCCACCCCTTGTCAGGGTTGAGAAATATCTCTAGGCCACTCGAGGAGAATAATAACTAGAAATGCGTGGCCACGCTCGGAAGGTATCTATGGTAGATAATTCCGGTCAGTAGTTATAAACTCCAGATCGAGATAAACCACTCTAGATTTTAATCAATTGCCGGCACGACCTTAGAGGACGCCATGCATTGAGTGGGAGATAGTAATAGGGCAAGAGAATTGGTAACACACACTTGTCTCGGACAAGTGGGAGATTGTTGGAGGAAGTGTCCTCGACAATAGTGTGTTGACGAAATTAAAACTCATTTGAATGAAACACAACTGGGAGAGTTACTCTTTTAAGTCAACTGATCAACATTTATCGATAATGATTGGCTGTCTAGAGTTTGACATTATCGTCATATGATGGTGGTGATCAGTTGATCCCTTAAGGTCATATCTTTAGGGAATTCCGTCTCAATAGAATAATTAATTAATATTGTATTGGATACAAATTAATTAATAACTGGAAATTTTGGAAATAATTTTATATGACGAATATTTTTATAATGGGATTATAATAATAATTAAAGTCAAAGTAATAAAATTGTTTTATTACTCGGTTTTTATTTATTCGTTTGGGAAACGATTAAATTGAGAATAAACACGGTTGATCATAAAATTACAAAGAGTTGTAATTAAAATTATGATATTACATTTTATACAATAATAATTTCGAAATATTGGAATTATTATTTAAATGTGATAAATTTGTAAATTATGAATTTTAATAGTTAAAATTGCACAATTAACAAATAGGGTCATGTGTTATGGAACATATGTGACATGTTACAAATTAACACAATTGACAAAGATAAAATGGAACCCATTTTACACTCTTTGACCGTGTGATGTGTGTTAGTGAGGTAGTGTGTTGTTGTGATATTGTAAGCTACTCTTACACATTATGAAAAAGCTTACATGCCTAGCCTTAGGTGTAAGGCATATTGCATGCTTTTGTGTAAGAGTGAATGGCATGCATTGGCTCTATTTTGAAGGCTCCTTGGCCGGCCAAAACAACAAAGAAGAGCTCATCTTTGCTCTATATAACACACACACATACCTCACATAAGATACTAGTTTTTTGGCTAAGTCTTTTGGTGCTAACACAAAACATACTACAAACCTTATTCTCATATTCTCTTTAGTAAAATAGTTTTTACTAAGAAAGTTATTATTTCCATATTAATGATATTAAGAGTAATATTATTATTATCTCTAGTTAACTAATACTTTTTCCTAGTAACAAAATTAGTATTAGTTTGAGATCGGGTCCTTGATACGCATCTTTTGGAGACGATTTTTCTTAGATCGTTGTAAGGGTATTTCGGTTTTGAAGACTCAAGTAATAGGTGATTATTGAGTATAAACCTTCTAAAACCAATGTAAGGACTTTCACATTTTATGATATATTCATGCATGCATAAGATCTATTTAAGTTTTATGACGTAAACTTAAAGAAACAAAACTCATATTAGATTTGAGTATAAAATCAGGAACTTAGTTTCCAACAATTATATACCCAAAAATTGCACCGTTAGAATGATGAAGATTAAAAGATTGGAAATGAGATATTTTAGGGAAATTGATTGCCATGGCTGATTTCTAGGGAAGGAGAAAGGGATTAAAAGAGGAAATTGAAAGTGATTTGATAATTCTCGGGAAGGAGAAAGATACTAAGCGGCGTCTGATTGTAGTCAATTAGTCATCGCCTTATTTACTCATTTTCTTCTTTTTTTTTATTAAATGAATTAACCAACTGATATTTACTATTTTGGGCCCAAAATTTTCGGGCCCTGTGCAATAGCACGGGCTGCACAGGCCCAAAGACGGCCCTGGTGGCACAAATCAGATCCCGATTCAAAGTAGCTAAGTCATGTGTTTATGTCTCATCCAGAAACCGTTAAACTCTTTCGTGCTTACCCACATGTGGCTCTTATTGACTCGTACAAGACCAACGTTTACAAGATTGCTCTTGTTGAGGTTGTTGGCGTAACACTGTGTGGTTCCTCCTTCTTAATTGCCACTATGCTCCTTCCATCAGAAAATGAAGCCGATTATGGGTGGATGTTGGGGAGATTAGAGGAGCTACTTAGTTGTACGGGTTCATCTATGTCTGCCTTTGTCACTGATCGGGAGTTGGGTTTGATCGGCGCTATTGAGTCCCTTTATCCGAACACTTCTTACCTTTTGTGTCGTTGGCATTTGAACCGCGCTGTAGAGAAAGAAGCACTTTCTTCGAAGAATTTGATTTGGTACAAAGATATGATCATGCACAGTAAAGAAAGTTGTTGGTACCGCGTGATCAATGCATCCACCGTTGATGAGTTTAGGAGTGCTTGAGATTCTTTCAAGGTTACTATCCTGGATGCAACTTGTAATAATGAGATTTTGCTCCTTTCATATAGTGATTGTTCCGAACCTTTTAACATGTCAAAAAAAGCCTTTGCTTGTTGATTTGGCGGTTGTTCTTCATTCATTGTTACACGGTCGTCATTATTGACAACATTAAACTCCAAGGCATCAACAACTATATCTCTATATGGGTTCTCATTAATTTGTTCGATGTGAGGATGTTCGTGAATTAGAGAATATGTTTCTCCATGAGAAATCCAATTATAATAATTTGGACAAAACTCATTTGTATAGAGATGTTCTTGTACCTCAATGACAAGCATGTATTTCATATTTCGACATTTGCTACAAGGACACCTAAGTTTCTTTTCTACCAAGTCATATTCATCTTGTTGCTTAGCAAATTCAATAAACTCGGCAACGCCCTCTATAAACCTAGCATTAGAACGTCTCTTCTTACTATCTACCCCTCCATCATACATCTATGAACTTTCCAATCTCTTCATTTTAATCTAAACAAAAAACCCATAAAACAATTTTCAACAATAAAAATAAATACGTCTAAAATTACACACTCACTTAAACAACAACCTCAATCACATAATAATAACAATTTAACAACAATTCCCAATTTATATAAATCTTAATCTCAATTTAGCACTAATTAAATAACAATTAAAAGCATAACAATATGAATCAGTCTAAGAACATCGTCTTAATCGACATAATACAACAAATTGTACAATTAAAAGCATAACCACATCGTCTTACACACTAACTAACATTCTAATAAGCAACTACAATCTAACTAGCATCCTAATAAGCTACTTTAATCTAATTAACTAGCATCCTCATTTATCATACTTTTCAATCACTTGTTGGTGGATATGGAAATGGCGAAACAACATTGTTTTTGGACGAGAAATAGAGAATCCAGTTCTAGCCCGTGAGTTCCTATTTCGCCAATTCGAAGCTACAAAGTCGGCCTTCGACTTGCACAATATTTTTATCCCGAAACCGAGAGCTAGCCATGTAGAGTTGTTCATACGTTGGCTTCCTCCTCCTCATACATGGATTCTTCTAAACACAGACGGAGCCTCAAAGGGAAACCCGGGTCCGGCAGGGGGTGGCGGAATTTTCCGCGACGAGACTGGTAACTTCCTATCAGCTTATTATTTTTCATGTGGAAATTGCACCTCGATGAAGGCTGAAATTCGTGCTCTCCTCGTGGGACTAGAACGAGCGAAAGCGATGAATCTCACGAGGATTTTAATTCACATTGATAATCAAACGTGTGTAAGAATGATAAATGAGGACCAACTCATGAGCAATGGGCTGAAATTTTTGGTAAGAAAATGCAAGGCTCTCATCCAGGAAACCCGGTGGTCCATCAAGTTAAAGCATACGTATAGAGAAGCAAATCGAGCGGCCGATCTCTTAGCCAATCAAGGAGTCAACTCGAGTATCGATCCTGTGTTTTTAGATACCCCTAGTAGTAGTTTAAGATCTATTCTTAGAGACGATATTTTCGGGGTAACCATCCCTCGTGTAATAGCTAATAACAACTAAGTCTCGGGGCTTCGCCCCTCATTTGCACCAAAAAAAAAAAAAAAAAAAATCTAATTAACTAACATCAATAAGACTAATAACATCGTCTTATACAAATTTCATATAAACCCTAACCCCCAATTATCTAATTAACATCCTAATTGGCTACTACAACCTAATTAACCACAACCTAATAAGCTAAGAGCCTAAGACGGTCTTAATAACCTACTACAATCACTAAATGTACAAAACAAAACAAAAATCAAACTAAAAATTGAAATTGAAATTGAATTAAAAGAGCATAGAAACCTTGATTTAATTGAATGAAGGGAAGAACAAGAGCAATGAACGAAATCCGATGACGGTGGTGGTGGTGGTGGTGCAAGTAGATATTGATGATGATGGCGTATCGTCGTCGATTTTGTTGTGTTTTGTTTTTTTCATAAATTGTGAATTGTGAAGGGAAAGAATTCGCGTTGCTGTCTTTATAAACAGAATTGGCGACCGACTTAACATATTTGGCGACTGGCATTGGTAGTCGCTAAATTTGGCGATTGAAATCAATTGCCACATGGGCTTCTCAGCCGCCACATGGGCATCTCAGCCGCCAGTTAATGTCGGTGATTGGAAATTTGGGGAAAATGGTAGTCGCCAAATTGACGACTAACTTCAGTCGCCCGAGTTTTTTTTTAGTCGCCAAATTGGCGACTAATGTATGCAGTCGCCAATTTATGTCGCCCGTTTTTGTTTTTCTTGTAGTGAGATGACATATTTATAATCTTTCGAACCGTACCTATACCGATCGTTGACCTTTATTTTGATCGGATTTTACCGTGGTGAACCAACTGTTCTAACTATTTCTTCCTATATTTTTCTTAAACTTATTTCCTCTCTCTAAACTTTTATTTTTATTGTATTAATTTAGTAGAAAAATCAAACAATTTTCATTTGTGACTTAGACAGACTTAAATTTACAAACAGATCGCAATTAGACTCCCTGTGATACGACCCCGACTTTGGTAGATATATTAGTTAGAGAACGGTTGATTTTTTTTTTTGCACAAATTCTTATTTGCAACGGCACTATCCGTCGCAAGCTTGTGACGGATACCGCTTCCTCTCACAAAAAACCCACTTTTTCTCTCTCTCCAGCACTATTCATGTGGTCCCCTTTCTCCACTAACTCATTTTGTATCCATTTTATCTCACAAAATATCCGTCACAAATGATGACCCGTCGCAAGCAAGACTTACTATTTTTTTTGATAGGCTGCAGGAGCTGTGCGAGTTTTCCTCCCTAACATCCATTATGTCATATAAAATTATAAAGACTACAACTAGAAAAAGTGAGAACTTAGGGAGAAGATGGTGGAATTGACGGTAAGTCCCATTGAAGACGGATGTGCGCTTACAATGAGAATTTGGGGTTGTTTGGTTATACAATTTAAAATACATAAATTGGAATTCATGAGATTTGCAAAATTGGTGGGTTGTCCAATTCTTCCATCATTCCGACATTCCAACCAAACAATTATTTTCCAATTCACGTCATCTACAAAATTGTAGAAATTATTACTTTCTTGTAACCTCAATTCCTCTAACGAACCAAATAAGTCCTTTGGGTGGAATATGTAGAAGGGGGCGTTTTCAAATAATCAATCGCTCCTGTTGGCTGTTGTTGATATAATTAATTGACCGAGTAACAACATGAGATAGGACGACCCTGGACTCTGGACCCTGGTGTTTGTCTTGTGTTCTCTTCTGTAAGCAGTATCATCACCTCCATAACTATTCCAAAACCTCTGCTCTTCTCTCTTCTACGTTTCAATCCAGTCAATCCAATCCAATCCAATCCAATCAATCCAATTGAATGCTATGCTCCTATAATTTGTAGATTAATAATGGCCGATTTGGGAGATCGATGCAATGCCTGCCTCCCTTGTCTCTCCGATCCTGGTAACTGCTACCTCCCCTCCCAATTACACTATTACTATTTCTAATTTCATCTCCCTCCCAATTTTATCGACTTTTAATGCTCTTTCAGGTCGGAGATCGGCCTTGTGTTTAAAGCTCTTGCTCGTCACCATTCACGCCCTCTACTTTTCCATCCTCTTTCTTGTCAACCCTCGACATCTCTTCGATACTGCCACTAATCACCCCTGGTACTATTCTCTTCGTTTAATCTCTTTTCAGACTACTGTCGTAAGCTTAATACCACCTTTTTCAATGCTATATGCAACCCATAACTCTCTCTCTCTAATACCCTACTACTTACTCCATCTGCTTTCTTTCAGGTCTTTCGGATTCTATCTATTGCTATTCATCATTACCTTGATCCAGTACTTCATCACTGCCAACACTTCTCCAGGGTAACCACTATTACTTCGCCCTTTTTTTGTGCTTTCACTAAATGATTGGATTTTAGATGATATCATGTCATACTATAAGATCTTCACTATTAACTTTACTATTAATTTGAGATCGAGGATAATGTGATTCGAATGAAGGGGGGAGGAGCTTATTTGCATTTTGACTTTGGTATACATCATTCGTATTTTGTAGCTACGTTGTTGACGCAATGAGGGCTACTACTGAAACTGAATCATTACTTAGGGCCTCTTCCGTAAATTCAAAGTAAGTATGCTTCAACACGTTACAGTAACCCGACTCTCATGTATTAAAATTTCACCAATTATTCTTTTATTTATTTATGTTGGCGTGTCTTGTTTAAGCGAAGTCAGCCTGCTACAAGCAAATATGGTTGCGCCGTTATTAGTGTGGATGGTGGTAATCCTCTTGGAAAAGCCCTTCTCGGAAATTACACATCATCTTGGATCAAGATGGTCATGGAGATGTATCCTCCAGGATCCTCTATGAGGTACACTTTTAATTTTAAGGCGTCGCTAACTGATTACACAGTATTTCTTTCTATTCAAGTCTCTGTTTTTTTTCAACTTTTAGCTGACTTGGTGCTGATTTTAGTTTACAACATTTAGTTTGTCCATCTTGTTTCTTCCAAATTTCAGTTCATTTCTGCGAGTTTTGACAAGGTTTTGGCTGGTTGTAAAAATATCACATCAATGCCGCAAAGCTCGCACTCATGCTATGAAAACATGCTTGTTACATAAGTTGAAGTCTGTCATGTAGCGGGATTTTAAGTTTCTATCATGTTATTTTCTATCACATAAACATCTATGAGAACACGCTCAACAAACACTTGAAAACATCGCGCTGATACTTTTGAACTTTTTATTATCGTTTGGTCAAATGTGAAAATATGGAAGAAAGCAGTGAACAAAGGGTTGAATTGAACATGTAGCCAAGCAAAGGTTATATGTAGGATCTCTTTTTCAGCATATCACTCGATTCTTCCTGTTTTCATCATGTTTCCCTCGGGTTCAACTGCCAAGCGAGCGAACTGTTGAAAATGTATTGGTCATCCATATACATACATGTTCGCGGCTTAGTTTATTCTACTCAATACTTTTCAGAAAACAATTCGTAAACAATCGCATTTCAAATGGTGTGTATTCGTGATAAAAAAGAGGTCATAAGAGAATGAAAACAAAGTAAAACACAATAATCCACTGAATTTTGATATTGCAACAAGTAAAAACTAACACTTTTGGCAATTTTTTTAAAACACGGCCGTATGAACCCATTATGTTACATTTACGACACCCGCTGATATTGGACGATGTAGCTGGTGTAAGTTTCTTGGCAATATAAACAAGTTTGCTTCCTAGTGAAAGGCTTTCTTGAGGTGTAGGAAGTAGGAACAAACTTTGCATGTTTGCAGTGACTTCATAAATAACTGAAGAATGTCGTATATTTTGAATCCTTATGAGTTATGATGTATGATCTGTGTGGAACTGTTGACATTTTGTTTTTCTGCTTATGTAACACTAAGTCTGTCTATTTGTTCTTTGACTAGGAAAAAGTTGGTTTTTAATTTGCTTGATGTGGTTCAAGTGCATTTCACACATTACTTAAATTTCATTGATTAGAAACTGTCCACTAATGTGGCATTGAAGATATCTCGTATTGATTGTTGATGTTCTTTCTTTTTCATTTTTTGGCAGGCAATGGACATGCACGTCTTGCAATGTTTTGCAGGTAATATGTTTCTCTGAAGTTTGGTGAAACAACTTTTGTTTATCGGCATTCTGATCATAGGAGTCTCTTAGATATAAGAATCCACAACAGATTTTGTCCTCCAAGTCGCATGTTGCTTTTTACCGCATAGTTTCAAATGATCCTCCCCTTATACATCATATTGAGCTTTTTTCTATCGTCTTTTGCCTTCTTGGCTATTTTTTAATAAGATATCTAGATAATAGAAAACCTGCAAAGCATTATAGTATTCTCAAATCACTAGAGGACATGTTACAGTAAAGGTCTAGCCCCAAAAAAGCTGTCAAACTATCGTTTATCAAAATTTTACACAAAATTGAGGAAAAACCAATGCTTCTATATTGCTCAAAATAAGAAGCTTGCCAAAATGTGGCTTTGCTTTGATAAGCTGATACTCTGTAGGTTTCTGTACTTCATGTATGGTTGCTTAATTTGACATGGATACATAGTATCTGTACGCGATACTCACTTAGTAGAGTGTATGGATACATAGTTTCACTTCCTTTTGGAGATCTATGCCTTAGTATTTCTAAGACTGTTTGAATTTCTTTTGCTGTGTCTTTGCAGCCTCCTCGAGCAAAACATTGTCATGACTGTGACAAGTGTGTTCTTCAGTTTGACCATCATTGTGTTTGGCTTGGAACGTGCATAGGGCAGGGTAATCACTGTAGATTTTGGTAAGGATCTAAAATGCTTGTTACTTGCATTGGGTCCGGCAAATCATTTGTTAGAAAATAGGACGTGGAAATTTTATTTGAATAACTTGGGATCTTGGCTTTACTGGTAAACGTACAATTGTGGTTTGTCTCTTCAATTCTCATGTACGGGGTAGCACTATCATGTCTCACCTACCCCTGCTCCTGATTATATTCGTTATAGTATATATCATATCTTCAGTTTCTTTGATTGGCTTAGTGTCAGATCAGTGCAGCATGCTGCCTTTGTAACTTTCAAATGTAAATATGTTGATTTTCACATGTCATGTGGCTCCTTTGATGTGTCATCCTTGGACTAGAAGGGGTTGCCGGTTGAAGAATTGAAGATAACATACTTGATGGCTAATGCTGAGGAGATCAGTAGTTCGATCGACGGGTCATAGCTTTTATTATTTTTATTTTTTTAATACAATGGTAATTGAATAATCCTTCTATTGTTCCCCTTACCTGATGATATGGTGTATGAATTCGTCACTCGTTTAAATCTACAATACACATATTGACAAGCAAAAATGAAAAATATGTCGCTAACTTGTAAAACAAATGGAAGGAGGTCAGACTACTTTCAACTTTTAGTATATATGTTCTTGGGTTGCTGATTATCCTGTCAGTAGAGTTTTAAACATGCTGTCCGTGTAGTTTTACTTGAAAGCATTATAAGGAGCACTACATCACATGACCTACTTTATTTATTCATGATTATTATCCCATTGACAAACAATTCTTTTTGTTTTTGTAGGTGGTATATTTGTGCAGAGACAGCATTGTGCCTTTGGACTGCCGTTTTGTATATTTCATATCTCAAGGCCAACTTTTCAAAATCCTGGTATTCCCCTCCCCAAGTCCGTCTATTAGAAGAACACATTTGTTTTATCTATTAGCAGCTATCGTTTTTTTTGGTTATGCTGCATGCGGAAACAACTAACACATACTGGCTAGCTTTCTCACTTGTCTATGTCTAAGCGCTTTAGTGGTTCAGTTAAAGGTTCAAAAGTGTGCGTGTTTTTACTCTGGGCGGGTTTGAGGAGAAAGCAAGGGGAAAGAGTGGGAAAAAAACACGAATTTCTCATTCTAAAAGACTAGGCATTACGTGAATACTTGGCTCCCCTTTAAACGGAGAGATATAAAATTAAACTGACATGGGGATCCGCCTTCCCCATCCCTCTACAGTCTATACCTTACTCACTGTTGAGCTCTTGAAATTAGCCATTCCTGATTGGTATTTCTCGGATGACCTTTCCAGTAGGAAAATGTAATAATGGATGAAAGTTCACTTTACCTCTTGCAATCTGTATAGTTGTGAATCTTTGACTCCAAAGCTGCTTCTTAGCAATCATTTAAGTTCGGTTATGGAAGGCGTTTGTACAGTTGTAGCAAATTTTTGCATTTTGAGCAAGATTTGTCTTTCTTGAGAGTTTGTGCGATTTTGAGTGATAGCCATGGAATCGTAGATGCTCCTATTTTAGTCATCCTTGGCTTTTGGATTGCATGAACCTGATTTCTTCTTGATGTGAAAATTTTGTGTTGATTAAAGTGTCATTAATGTGATTTACCTAAAATAGAGTAGTTTAATAGTTATTCTGCAAATAATTTTGTTACTTGTAACATTCTCAGGCCGTTGGATGCAGTCATGATAGTATTGCTCCTTTCTTTGTCAATATCTTTGGTTTTCCTAGTGCTTTTGCTTATATTTCACAGGTAACTCCTCCCAAGAGTCTTCATTTTCACGATTCTAAATCTTGCTTATCATTTTTTCCACGGTTCTGAACTTTTTTATAAGATTGTGAATTGTGATGATGACGCTGCAGCTATCTTGTTTTGACGAATCAAACAACATATGAGCTTGTAAGACGTAGGCGAATCCCGTACATGCGGTTAGTAATTCTCCCTTTGCCTTTTATGATTTACGTGTTTCACCGGCAAATATATTGAGATCAGTGTACACCCAATATTTGTGATTGTTGAACCTGTCCAAAAGGGATGACAATGTGAGTGGGTTTTGATCTACTACTGAATCATCTATAATTGTTATGCAGAGGGGTACCTGAAAGAGTTTACCCATTCAGCAAAGGCATTTGCCGGAACATTTACAATTTCTGTTGGGCTCCAAATAGTATATACAATCTGGAACGGTTGCCATCAGCTGAAGAACTTGAAGTTAAGAGCAGGCCGCTTTCATTATCTGATGCTATATGTTGCCGTTGTTGCTGAAAACTGTGATATTGTTAGCTCTGCAGCATGAGGAGACGGCGTGGTTGAGATTCATGGGCTTCATTCTGGAGCGTTTGTTCATACTTTCCCAGTTCAGCTTGTATAACATTTGTTGTCTTGTGAATTGCGATGTTATATAGGAGCAGCAAGTGAATCAAGGCATGACATTAACTCTAGTATGGAGTGGCCTTGACCTCCAGTCTCGCCTGAATATATCAAGAGTGAAATTTTTTAAATCGTTCTTTTTACTGCTACACCTTTTCTTTCTGTAAGGACCTGACAAACTTCAGAATGGGAACCTGCTTGAAAATTCTTTTACCCTTCCTTAGAGAGTAGTGACTTACTAGATTATTCAGTGTTTTG
The DNA here is from genome assembly GCA_029255685.2 of Silene conica. Classification (NCBI taxonomy): domain Eukaryota; kingdom Viridiplantae; phylum Streptophyta; class Magnoliopsida; order Caryophyllales; family Caryophyllaceae; genus Silene; species Silene conica. The sequence continues at coordinate 23,594,448 of CM055317.2, read as the reverse complement.
TAAATCCTATTTTTACGTGGACCTTTGATTTTGCAGTGACGTTTGTCCTGGTGCAATATAGTTGACGTTCTCGAAAAAATAATACTCCATTTGACTCGGAGTAATGGTTCTTGTTTTCTTTTCGATGCGAATTGGATGATGATTCCTCTTTTTCTTCGTAGAGTGGGGTGTTTTGTGGTCTAGATTCATTTTCTTATTTTTGGTGCCCAAACTAAAATGAACCATTAGTCTGAATCAGACAGAGTAATAATTGTATCGATAAATTTGGACATTGTACATTTACATATATATTTGAATGGAGTAAAGCCACAGTTGCCAACCAAAACTCAAAATGCACAATCCACAAGGGCAGAAGGAAATACTGGATAATTATATAGCTTAATGATTAACAACAAAAAAAGGGACATCATGTCCCTATCCTCAACACCTGTGCCGTAACTGAATGATTCCTACGCCATGGCTAGGGGACACTACAGGCTCACAGCTCTCTATCTAAGCCTTCTGTGTGCTAGAGTTGTAGTTGCAGCACAAACACCTTTCCGAGTTCACAATGGAAAGCTGTAGTACAGCAGTTGAATCCCGTCGTGTTCTTGGAGTTACCCTTTCTTCCTTGTCTTCCACTTTTTAACAGTGAAAAGCTTTGTCCTCTTGGTGGATTTAGATGTCTCAGCTTCTGGTGTTAGTAGAGCAGCACCAACTTGATGCTGGTTATTGTTGCCTTTTTCCTCAGCAACCAGCTTCAATTCAAATGCACCCCTCGTAAAGTTCCTAGCGACCTGGTTAGGTGTTTGATTATGAGGCAGCACCAAGTAAGTTGATTATCACATAGTAGTATGTAATATACTTGCATCCTCCATGCACACGACAATGGGATACTACGATTGGAAAAAATTCAAAACCCTAATTTGATCACGTTATATGCTGAAGTCAAGATGAACAAGATTGGCTGGAGTCAAGATGAACTGACACTGTAATGTTCTAAATTCTAAAGAAGCTTCACAAAAGGAAGTTCCATGGCTCATATATTCCCTCGGATAATAGCATGCAACTGGGATTACCAACAAAAGTGAGAAAGACCTATTGAACATCCTTCCTTCCAAAAGGTAATGCCATGAAAGTCACACGCAACACAATAGCTAAAGACTCTCAATAAGCCAAAAGACATCAGAGAAAGGTATACTAGTGAAATGGAGAATCTGCACATTGCCTTAAGTATTGGGACTTACCAATTAGGACAGTTATCTACAATAAGGACCAAGATGGCTAGATAACATGAAATGAAAAGAATAGGAACTAGCCCTATCACATGTGGAATCTAAATATACACCCCGGCGGTTCTTACAGCTTGAATTTTATTTTATTCTCGGATTGCCCATGGCAAATGTTGAATATCAGTGACCTCGTTCACCAAGAATTTGTCTCCAAACTCTCCGCATAAGTGATTTCCGGTTCATATACTAGTGGGGGATTAAAACCTATAAGTTTACCTTGATTTTCTCGTGTTTTTCACTTTTCTTTTTCTATATTTTCGCATTTTGAGGTGTGCGATCACCCACGGACGGTTTTAAAGGATGATTCACGACAGCCGACCCCAAATCATTTTGGGATTAAGGCTCTGATGATGTTGTATACTAGAGGGGGATTAACGAGTGATTAAGCAACTATATGTCTTTTAACTGAAGCCATAGATCTCCAAAAGGAAATGTTAAATCGGTCAGTGTTGTATGTTTACTCTTCGGTTTTGGACTATGATGGAAATCAAAATTGCTCACTAAAGTGGCTGCGCTTTCTCTTGTGAAGTAGCGGTCATTAAATGCAGGTCTTGACGCAATTTCATCTTGGGTCATCCGGAAACAACTTCTTTGTGTCCCTAACACAAGGGTAAGACTGCGTACATCCAACCTCTCCTTACCCCGTAATTTGCGGGAGCCATTGAGGCACTGGGGTAAAGTAGTTGTATGTCTACATGGTCGACATGTAGCAGAGGGCTTGATATTGTCCAAAGTCACAGTTTAAGATGATAGTTTATCGGGGGTACCTTTAGAAGAATCCATACTTTCAGAGAGCTACTCAGAGTTGCAATTTTTGTCCTTTTTCCAGAGGTCAAATAGTCACACATGAAAGTATCGACTCTCAGAACCAATCTGGGCCAGGACTTGGGACTCTCCGGATCTGCTTTTTGGTCCATTGTTGCCTGATACATAGAAGTTCATAAAAGTTGAAAATATCATTTCGCAAAATATGACGTAGCTAAAATAAAGTGTTATCACTACAGCAAAGCTTATGGTGTGCTGGATTTCATTTCGTAAAAGTTGTTCTAAAACGAAAAGCTTGGATCCATTTCCAACTGTAAGAACTTGTATTTCTACCTCAACATATTAGGAAATGGTCTAATGAACAAAGACTTACTAGCAAACTGCAAATTTCATGCTCAATTTTTGAAAAGGATGTCTCTAAAGCTTCAACTCTCCCGGTGCCATGACAGCAAGTGCAAGGTTCACTTATCATAAATGTCACACTTGGGCGCACCTGTTTACATGATGTTAATGTACTTGTGATTATCCATCCATGATTGGGAATACCATGCTTTGACAGTACTAATACTGAAGTATCAACATTCAAAGTATACCCTCTTTCTAGTTATCTCCATCAATCCGTGCTTTGACAACTCTGAGACCTTGACCATTGACCGGTCTCTCTCAACAGCCTTGCTGACTTCTTCATAGATCAATCTCTTGTTTGCTGGCGATATACAACAGTCAAATAAAGGAAAAGTAAGAGCAAAATATTTCTGATAGGTTCTAGTCTGAAGCGAAAATCTGCACACCATTTTTGTGAAGGTAATACCAAGACCTAAGAGAGGATGAAGGTTTAAATGTAATTACTAAGGGCTTCAATGCAGAAACTTGTGCCTGTAGAACTAAAAATTGCCTTCAAACAGAAGTCAGTATGTTAGAAGCTTCTTGTGATCCATCATCTCCATACTAAGTAAATTTTGTATGTGTTCCCCTCATTTGATAGTACATTTAGAATGATGATACATAATTACATCAAAGATAATGAAAGACAGAGGCAGTATTAGTCAGTTTACTTACTATCATCCATCATATCAATAAAATCTACAACAATTATGCCACCAATATCCCTGAGTCGCAATTCCCTGGCAATCTAGAAAAACGGTCAATATTAGGAACTTCCTTGGCAGCAACTAAAGGGAAAATGGATTAATATTAACGACGTAATGTTGAAATCTAATAAGGGTACAGTTAAAAGTATCTATTGTCAAGCTTTCACTTCCTCCAAAAATTAATATCTAGTATTCTCAAATTAGAAACAGTATTCCAGACTACAAACCTATAATGTACCAAACAAAAACAAGAAGGTATGGATTTAAAACCCCATACCCCGATAATTCCAATCCATTCCATTCCATTATGTTTAACTGAATTAAATTAGCACTTCTGTGAACCGAATTGTTTTTGAACGTATTTCTCATAATTAAGCTAAGCAAAAAACTGACCATATTATCATGCCAGTCAGCGAAATGAGGCTTGCAAGATACTATCCTAGACCGAGAGTTAGGAGTGTAGGGGGAGCGGATGTGATCATGTGAAGACTGCATACTCTTGCCTTTGCAATTAATTATCTACGATACAATCGAACACAACCGGAACAAGATAAAAGAGTTATCAGTTGACCTTTTATCAGTAATTAATTACCAATTGACTACTTCTTAACATAGAGTCTGGTTACCATGCACCCATGTTACTGAGACTCTGATATGGGTGTTGCAACACGCGTAGGTATCTAGAATTTAGACTTAAATCTAGAGACATGGAGACCATGTCCTAAAAGAGGGATACGGGAATGGGAACATGTCTTCAAAACAAAAGATTACTAAGACATGAAAAATTTAGCTTTTATCGTGAAATGAAGAGATGTTTGAAACACGAGGCTTAAAATTATCAAAAATCATGCTACATAATTCATATGCCTTCCCTTCCTCTAAACGTTATATTATGTTTGCGGAGAAAGGTTGGCTGGTAAATGTCGCATCAGATACAACTATACACGTATCGCTCCAAAACTAAAGAGAAGAAGTAACATTGCCATCACAACACAACAGGTCACATACTTGTTTTGCGGCGGCCAGGTTGACATCAAGAATAGCTTTCTCTTGAGAGGCCCCTTGACCTAACATTCCATGCCCTCCATTGACATCAACAGAAACTAATGCTTCAGTTTGCTCAATCACCAGAGAGCCTCCATTTGGAAGAGCAACCCTATCAAAGAGTTGCAATCAGGATAGATGTAAAGTTTTTGGTTTTGCTTAACAGCAGAAATATTAGGAACAGTTGGTGTTTATTAGATGTTAAAGGAGATGGTTGCAGGCTTATTTCACAAAGTTAGATGGACTAAAAGTATTGCAAGGAGGACAAGAACGAAAATTCAAATATATGCGCATTCATGACTGGACTCCCTTCCTTATCGGACGTCCCTGATTAAACTGCATAGGACCTTTTAAACAAGCAAATAAGCCTAGTTTGGGAGGCCAATTGAACCCAACATAACAAAGCTGAGTTGTTTCCCTCCATTCCACTTCTATTGTCCCCATTTCCTTTTTGGTCCATCCCAAAATTATTGGCCCTTCCTGTACCTAGTAAAAAAAAAATGAACTTGTACTATTCTAGTAAATCTAGTTATGTAACATAAATGGCAAGAGGAGTGTGGTATCTGAACATGTAAATTCCTAAACCTCAAATATGATTTCTAGTCAAATCAAATAAGACAATAAATATGGAACGGAGGGAGTAGTATTCATTAGAGGACACAGGGGTGACATCCATATACAAAAAGACATTATGGAGGTGATACCCATATACAAGAGTAAGGAATTATGCTTTCGGATTCTCATGATTAATCTTATCGGCACTATGTTACTGATCTAGGAATAAGATATTTTGTAATTCTCTTTGTGATGTTGATTGGCAGCAAATTCTCGACTCTACTGTGATCGAGGGTCATACTTGGGTGATCAGAAATAACAGCTTCATGAATATGTGTTCTTTCAACCCCATTTCTATGGTTATGTATGATACAAAAGTAACAAAACTGTGATTAGTAGATGACGAAATTGATCCATTTATATGGCTACTAGCATCTACTTGCGCATATAAATGAGGCTCCTTCATTAAATTTTACCCCTAAGCAACAATTGTACACAACACACACCTTTCAATACTTCATTATTCAGGCGCATTTTTCCAAACACTCATACATTTTGTAAAATAAAGTGGGCATGTCAATATGGCATCTAGGAAACTTGTCAATGACTGAAACAAATACAGCATTCAAATAGAAAGGTCTCATATGATCAAGATGTAAGTGTACTAGTACTAGTAAGACTAGTAAAAGAAGTTTCCGTACGTGTCCAGGAAAATGGTTAGCCACATAATATGTTTCTGATAGACCTGCCCGAGACAAAATTATTTAAAGACAAACATATAAAATGCAAAGTTGCAAACTAAAAGACAAATGTACAGTAAAACTTCACAAAATCAGACTAGTACGAATAACACACCTTTTGTTGAGAATATTGTTGATCTCTTCTTCAATATTAAATTCATCAAATAAGGGAATCTGCTTCTTGTGTAGCTCAACTCTTTCACAGAGATCTGGAGCAATACCCTGCAGATAATTGGTCACCTGAAAAAATAACATAACGGAAGACAAAGCTCAATCAAAGTATCTGGATGTCAAGAGTTGACTCTAACAAAAAGATTTGAATTCTTTTTTATATTTTACAAGTTACACTCCGTATATGATTATCGATTAAATAACAAGCAGTTACAATGTGATACCCATGTACAAAAGCACCAAGGACGTCATGTACACAAAAGGAAGGCAAGAAGATTAGGATCTCAAGCTATGACGAGTAATCTTATCCATTACTCCCTCCGATTCCCAAGAATTGCCTTGATATTCCGTTTTTGGCTAATTAACTAGAATTGCCTCGTTTCCAGTTTGAGCATGTTTTTGTTGGTAAAATCTCCCTACTTTAACGGTGATACTAGGGGTGTTCATGGTTAACCAAACTGAAAAAACTGAAAACCGCTAATTTTTTAGATTCAATTCACCGAAGTGAAAAGTCAAGGCGGTTCAGGGAACCGAACCGGTTATAATTAATCAAATCCGTCAAATTACTCAATTATGTACTTTATTAAGTATGCTATATCAAATTAGAAAGATTAATATAATTTAGACTAATGCAATTAGGGGTTGAAATCAATTAAATTAGGGTTGAATGAGATTATGGACGCTAGCTTCTCTGCACTTGATTTCCCCTTCATTTCTTTAACAAAGCTTACGAATCTGACAAATTTTTGAACATGGGAGCGGTTATACGTGCTAGTAAGAGATGATCAAAGAAATTAGGACTTTAATTAATGTGCATTATCTGTTTGACAAACATGGTTGTGCACTAATTGTCCTCTAGTTATAACCAATCCCTAAGGTGCAAAGAAAGACTTGTGCAGGAGTTGTCCGGTGCAGTGGTTTGGGACCGGTCATGGAGGATGGATTGGCTCGTGAAGGGTGGCCAATAGTAACGTCGGTGCGGCTGGTACAGTTGTTGTCCTTAGGAGGAGTGGGTGTTCTGGTAGTGCTCGAAGGCGGGCTCATGGTTTGTTAAATGGATATGGTTTGTTAAACAGATTTGGATTGATTACCTTGAGAGGATTTATTGACTCTTAAACAAAATGGAGGGTGTAGAAATGACAAGGGTATAATGTCCATGATTGAGTAAATCATGTTCATGAATGAGCATGACCCTAAAAAATAACATAAACCTGTTTCAAAAAAAATAACACAAACCCTACCTCACCCTTATTCACTCACTCTCCCAGTCTCCCTCAAATCCTCATACCCTCTCTGACTCCTACTCCCACGCGTGCCGCCTGCGTTTCGTGCGTGTCACTCCCTCCGTTGCATCAATCTTCGTCGCCTCCTTTCTCTTTACTACAATGACAACCGAACTTCATTCGCTCCAGAAAAATCAATGATGCCCACCCTTCTATCTCCATTGCGCCACCCTCCTGCGCCGTTGTTCGCTACCCTTTGCATCACTGTTAGGTTAGAGCCCGATTTTTCCTGAAAATATTAGAAATTTCATTCTTCATTGTTCTTAAGCGAACCACAAAAATGGCAGCAGAAACATCTTTTATCGACGAAAGAAACGAGGTTATGATTAATACCCTTAATTTCACTAATGAAACTCCGACTTCTAAAATTGGTCAAACCAACATTTTCCGCACGTTCTCACCTTCCAAAACCACCAAAGATGGAATCTTTATCACTTTTGGGTGACCCGGGTCGGGTATTCGTGGTCTCCGTTATCTCGTTGACAATCATGGGTTAAGAATTTGGAGTCTAAATATGAATCGGTGTGGCGAAAAGCCGGAAACTTTGATGTTATTAAATGTTCTACATTCCACATAAACAAACACAATATTTTCTAGCTCGAAATGGTGTCCTGGAAGTAATAAATTTGTGTTTCCTTGGGGTGAAACTAGTATTACAATCCAGGATCTCATGGTTTTGGATAGTTTTTCACCATTGGGTGATTTTGCTAATAGTAGTAGTAGTTCTTTTGTTGATGACATTATCAAGAGGTTGAGAACAGAGATTGGTTTGGGTTCTAGTTGTAAGTAGGTTTAGCCAGCCACAATTTCATGGGGAGAGGCTGGGATTCGTTAGAGCATGCTGCATTTTTGGCATTGTCGCTATTGTGTGGTGTATTCTTAACCTAAGTCGTCTTTGCTTATGAGGCCTCAAGTTTTCTCCGTGGTAGCTAGACTAAGTCGTGGGGTTAAAATTGCGCTTGCTCTCGTTGTTTTAGCGATTAGCGATTATTAAAGATTTGAGGTTGTTGAAAGAGCATCTAGTGCACCTTTTCAGTTGTATAATGGGATGTGGAGACATTTCCTAGGCCAGCACCGATTCCCAAGAGTTCCCAAGGTTAATCTCTGTGAGCGATATTGGCTCGTTAGGAGGGTATTAGTTTGATAAAATGACATTAAAAGTGGATTCGGGGAGACTTTTATATGGCTCTTGTATGCAACTTTTGTCGATATCTTGTCATTACTCATTTCCGTGTTTTTATGGTGATGCCGATAAGTGGGTGTCCGTTGATTAGGGGAAATGTTGGGTTTAAGGTTGTTGATGCATAAAACTACAATCCTCGTTGAGTGGCTAAACAATTCACATTTGATCAAGAGATACCTTGTTCATTTCCGAGATCATCAAATGAGAGTTTAGAAATTGTTTCCCCTAACGTGGATCAACTTGTCACAATGACAAAATTGTTCGTTCCTTCTAGATTGGTTAACAGAGTTCGATATGCGGACCTTCTAGATTGGTTCACAGAGTTCGATATGCGGACCTTCTAGATTGGTTCACAGAGTTCGATATGCGGACTTACTTTTTGAAATGCAGGGAAAGAGTTCCTTGGATGAGAATGAGGACTTTGAGTAAGAAAATGGAGCAAAAACCCAAGAAGCGACACTAGGCTTTATCATTTGCCATCTGTGGTAAATACCGAGAGGAAAATTAAGGAGTGTTTTGAGGTGATAGAATTGAAGGAGAAAGGAGTCAAATGAGGGGTTTGATGATGTTGTGGAGTCTAAGGGAAAGGGAAATTAGATTGAAGTGCGATTTGGTTTTGGTTTGATAGGGTGAGGTAGAAGCAAAAAGAAATTCAGGGGCGTTTTAGGGTGTCAGAATCGAAGGAGAAAGGAGCGAGAAAGGAACTAAGGAGCGGTTGTGTTGTGGAGTGGAAAGAGAGGAAGGTCTACAAGCATAAAGTTGTGGAATTGTATAAGAGGAAAATCAAAGAGGGTTGCCGAAAATTCGAGTTGAAATATAAGAAAATTAACAAGCAAATTATATAGCATTTGCAAGAGTATTTGGAGTTGGAGTTCAAGAAGAAACACATGAATGAGGATTTGGAATTGAAGAAGAAACACATTAATGAATGTCGTGATACTCGTAAATTTTGGGAAGGTGAGATCAACGAGCATAATCAGGATCCTATGTGAGATGGATTTGAAACGGAAGCATCATTGCAAATTGAAGGCCTCTTGCTAGAGCTAGCGTGGAAAGAGAGTGTATTGAATGAACGATCTCGTGCTTTAAAGGAGAAAGTGAGAAACTAGTTGAAGGGAAACGTCAAGGGACTATACTATACTTTGAGGACAATCAAATTAGTATTGTTCGTATGGAGATGGAGAAGCGGAAGAAAGAACCGGAGCTCAAGGTGGTGTTGAATGAATATTGTAAGAGTTTGAAGGCTAAGGATAGGAAAATAGACAAGCGAATGAAGGAGGTGAATGTTGGTTATGAGGAATTTGAAGTGAAGAAGCTCATGATCCTCGTTAGATCTCCTCTTCCCAAAATTTGAGAGTACCCCGACCCCAACTTCGTTTAATTTGCTTTTATTTCTACTCGAATTTTTGGCAACCCTCTTTGATTTTCCTCTTCTTAGATTCCAGAACCTTTTAGGCCTCCCTCTCTTTCGACCCCACAACACAACATCAAAGCGCTAGTCAACTCCTTTCTCCTTTGATTCAAACACCCTAAAACGGAACTCTTGGATTTATTTTTCCTTCGACCTTGCCTCTCCCTCCACTCCACTAACATCATAAAACCGACGCCCTTCTTCAATTCGATCACCTCAAAATACTCCTTGATTTTCCTCTCAATATCTAGTGTCGTCATTTCGATATTGACAAAGTCGTAGTCCCTTTTTAGGGTTTTGCTCCATTTTCTTACCCTAAGTCCTCATTCTCAAGAACTCTTTCTCTTCCACCACATACATATCGAAAAGTGACTTCCTGAACCAATCTAGAAGGCACAAATTTTTTTGTCAATGTGACAAGTTGATCCAAGTTAAGGGAAATAAATTCTAAAGTCTCATTTGATGATCTCGGAAATGAACAAGGTATCTCTTTATCAAATCTAAATTGCTTAGCCACTCTATGGGGATTGTAGTTTTCTGGAGCAAGAGCCTTAAAACCTTAGAGTTGACAAACCCTAAAGCAAACAACAAATATTTCCCCTCATCCGGAATCAACGTCTCATCCGAAATCAACAGAAACCCACTTTTTGACATCACCATAAAAATACGGAAATGAAAAGATATCGAAAAATGTTGCATACAAGCTCCATATAAAGGTCTCTCTAGCTAAGTTTAAACCCACCTTTAATGTCATCTTGTCAAAACTAACACCCTCCCAATGAGCCAATAACAAGGTTCAATCTCTTAGGAATTAGGAAATTTCTCGAAGGCCCGTAATACAATCAACCGAAAAGGTGCAACCAATAATAAATAATCCACATTAAATAAGGGATCTGAACGTAATCTTGCTATGGAGAAAACCTGCCGCGTCATAAGCGAAGACAACTTAGATAAGAATACATCACGCGATAGCCGTAATGCCAAATGCAGATGCACTAGCTCATCCCGACCTCTCCCCATGAAATACATAGCTTACGTGTTTATAACTGGGGCCAAAACCAACCTCTTTTGTCAACCTCGTCAACAAAAGAAGAACTCCTACTATTAACAAAATCACCCAACGGCGAAAACCACCCAAAATCATGACATCATCAATTCCAAGACTAGTTTCACCGCAAGGAAACACAAATGTATTACTTTCCGGACATCCTTAGCTAAACTACAAAATATCGTGTTTGTTTATGTGGAATGTAAAACACTTGATAGCATCAAAGATTCCGGCTTTCTGCAACACCCGTTCATATTTAAACTAAAAACTCTTAACCCATGATTGCCAACCACGTAAGACCGGTCATGCACGAATACCTAACCTAAGTTTACCCAAAAGTGATAAAGATTCAATCTTATCTTTGGTGTTTTTGGAAGCTTGAATAATGTTGGTTTGATGAAATGACCGACTCTAGAAGTTGGAGTTTCATTACTAAAATCAAGGGTATTAATCATAACCCCGCTTCTTTCGTTGAAGAGAGATGTTTCTGCTGCCATTTTTGTGGTTAGTTTAAGAACAATGAAAGAATGAAATTTCTAATATTTTCAAAGAAAAAGCAGGTTCTAACCTGACAACCGATGCCAAAGGGTAGCGAACAACAGTGCGGGATTTCTAGAACGATCGAATTTCGGTTGTCATTATAGTAAAGAAAAAGGAGATGGCGGAGATTGCGTGACGAAGGGAGTGGCAGACAAGAAATGGCGCCTCCGGCACGCGTGAGATTAGGAGTTAGAAAAGGAGTGAGGTGTGAGGATTTGAGAGAATCAGGTAGAGTGAGTGAGTAAGGGTGAGGTAGGGTTTGTGTTATTTTATATTGGGTCTAAACATTGAAATGTAATGGCCTTTTTAGTTACCAATTCGGTACGGTACACAGTTAACCAAGATTCGCATTCGCAGAGTGTGAACCGGAACGAACCTATTTAGGCTAATTATAACCCGTTCGGTTCACCGTTCACCAAACCTATTTAGGCTAATTATAACCGGTTCGGTTCACCGTCCACCGAATCGTCTTTACTTTTCTGCCGAACCTAAAAATTAGTGGTTTTCAGTTTTTTCGGTTCGATTTTTGTGTTTCGGTTAACCATGAACAGCCCTACGGGAGACCCACCACGCCACTCAGAACCTTAATCCTTGTGTGAAAAGTGAATGGAGCATATCCAAAGAATCAAAAGTAATATCTATAAAGAGGAGAAAAATTAACACGAAAATGCCATGAAATATATAATACTTATTAAAGTTGCCACCTATGGGAAAGAAATTTCTCAAAAAGATTGTCTTAATATCCTGTGGTGACCATCTGGGTGACTGATTTAACCTATTTTGATAAACCTAAAACCTTGGGTGTTATTTAGTGTCTTTGGAGCTAACAGAATACTCGAGAGGATCTGAGGCTCAAGCAGAGCGGGGAAGCTAGCCAGTTAGTAGGGGATTCTTCACAGATATTCACCAATAACGGGAAAAGTTACATAACCCTTTTTTTATTAATTATCACCAATTATGGGTTTTGATTGTAAGCTTTCTTGTAGATTGTCTCTTGTATGGTTCCAGCAGTGCAAGAAAAATAAAGCGTAAATCCTTAAAATCCCTTCCTGCTTATACCCTCTCAAATGATCTTTGCGACTTCGCCATGATTTCATATTGGTATCGCAATAGAAATCCTTAAGAGGATGCTAATAGAAGCCATGAGATTTCCTTCCATCATTGCCAAAAATTTCCACAACTTCTACTATTTAATAATGATATATCAAATGGTCCCATAAATCACCTTGGGTGAAGTCAACAAGGTGGCAAATTGGAAATCCTAATCTACTACTGGAAAAGTTGTGTCCGACTGGATCAATTCTGACAATGCATATGAAGATAGAAAGGAATTCAAAAATAACATGGTTTACGGTTTTCAACTGCTTTGTTAGGTAGCCATACCACAAAAAAAAAGTCAAACAACAACAACAACAAGATTAAGGCACTCGGCAAATTGCGGGATAAGGGGGGTCGGATGTACATAGTCTTACCCTTGTGTTAGGATATTAGCAACACAAAGAGACTGATCCGAATAACCCAAGTTGAAAATTGCGTCGAAAACTACATCGAATGACTTGTACTTCACAATAGAAAAAAGCGCAATCACTTTAGTGAGCCATTTTCCTTTAAAATAATCGAATATTAGAAAAAAATGGAAAAGCGGAATACAGCTCATACCTCATAGTATGTTCTCGGAGAGTCAACAACCATTCTCTTTACCTGAACCAAGAAACACATCGAAAATTGATTGTCATATACTCATATGAGGTGGTTGTGGATTTTTGTTCTAGTGTAGATAAAGTTTATCACTGTGTCAATGAAATGAAAATTGAAAATACAATTTAAAGATTCTATCAGAATGCAGAGATAATAACCTTCTCGTTAAAATAATCCTGGACAACAGAGAGTGTCTGGCCCATAGCCTGGTGCAAGATAACAGGTGCAGCTCCCTCAACACCTTCATCTGCAGCAAGAGCGGCAGATTTTGCATGTTCCATGATATTTCTCCAGGTTGATAGCAAGCCTTCCAGGTCTTTACGGAGTTCCTCCACAGAATGACCAGCAGCAACTGTTCTGACAGTCACGCCAAAACCAGGAGGTTGCAAAGATTTTGCTATGACTCTCAAACGTGTGCGTTCAGCGCCAGAAATATTTTTTGACACTCCAATACGATCACAATGAGTGATCAATATCTGAATGAAGGAAAGAGGGTAAACAAGCTTTACACTATAAGACAATATATACACAAAAGACAACACCTATAAAGAAATCAATTGTAACTACTTACCCAAAATCTGCTTCTGAGCTTTGGATAAGCAGTCAATGTTGGACCCTTTCTGCCTAATCCCTCTTTCACAACCTGCACTACTATCTTGGTTCCTTTTCGAACAAGATCCCACATTTCATCAGCTCCTTGAATACTTCTGGCAGATTTATGTCCTTGCGTTTGAGAAAAACGAAGATTAGACTGGACTTTTGGATGGTTTCCCTTCCCATTCAACTGATTGGCAATGCCAGTGTCGTCTTCATGCTCATGTTCCTCAAAATCTTCATCTTCAAAATCGATGTCAGGATCATCACATGATAGTCTGGTATCATCTTGCTTCAAGATTTGTTGTTCAACGATGCTAGATGAGAAGTCATTTGAAACAGTCTCCTTTGTAGTGTCTACAGGAAGAAATATGAATGGTTGTCTCTTAAAATTAATGTCCATAAGAGATGGTCTAGAACTCCCTATATTTACAAAAGCACCACCCATACGAGGAACAAGTTTTGTAACCACCCCAAGGTAAACACTATCACATTGCACATTACATTTGACTGGTTCCAGCAGTAATTCAACTAAATTTCCATCTTCAAGCAGAGCAATTCTTTGCATAGTACAAACTGAGCAATTAATTAGAATCTCGGTTGTAAGAGAACTCTCCTGAGTGAAATTATTACACTCTCTTCCAGCAAAAAGCTTTTCTGAACCTTGATGTTGTTGATTCTGGAGGTCCACCAGGCTTTGCGCATTTCTAGTGGGTTCACTGATGGAAGCAGCAAAAGAAGTTGACTGAGTTGTTATGTCCAAAGGCTCTATAGGAGGATACAGCAGCCATGCATCTTCTACAGGATGCACTCTCTCAGGGGCACACCAGCTAGCGTTTGAGACTACATTAATCTCATGGTTGACATTCTCATCTTCTATGGTGGAATTGGACACCGAATAGCTTGGCGATAGCTCTGACTGAGAACAGTTTGCCAGAAATTTAAACGTTCCATTTCCATAAGTTGACTGAGTTGTTATGTCCAAAGGCTCTATACGAGGATACAGCAGCCATGCATCTTCTACAGGATGCTCTCTCTCAGGGGAACACCAGCTAGCGTCTGAAACTAAATTATTTTCATGGTTGACATTCTCATCTTCTATGGTGGCATTGGACACCGAATAGTTTGGTGATAGCTCTGACTGCGAACAGTTTGCCAGAAATCTAAATGTTCCATTTCCATCCATGCATTCAGTGTCAGTGTAGATGCTTTCTTTAGAGGAATGGGAGGAAACCTCCGGCAGCAACAGCCACGGCTCCTCCACGGGTTGGTATATTTTAGTGTCGTAACTAGTGACATTGTTTCCAAAATGGTAACTGTTGTCGACAGTAATAACATCTAAAAGTAAGTCATCCCGTAAAGAATCACCCTCAATGCAGCCTGCAGTGTCTTCTTTATCTGTCAATATGCTGGAAGCATTAAGTGTTCAGCAGCCTACTAAAAGAAGTTGTTTCATATAATGTAAGTACAAAGATACCACAATACCTCTCGATAAAGCAGATATTGACGGCTGAGGAGGATGGTATTGATCGTGCATTATCGAACCCTGTAGATATGTTGCAAGCCGCTTCGAGTGCGACCTTGAAGCAGTTGCTCCATACAGTTTATAGGGCACATTGTTGGATGAAGGGGATCCAGGTTTGTTCCTTGAAAAGGTATCATAGCTTAGAAATTTGAAGTCTCGTATCATGAAAATACAAGGACAGCTGAGTGGACAAAGCATCTGTTAAGACAAATGACATTTTAGGTCAGGTCAGAGATACCGAAGCAGTAATACACATTTGCCAGTGAATGTGGCCATAAAAAGCAGAAGCGACGACCAAAAGCAGATAATGAGCATGAAACAAGAGACTTGACTACTAGTAGAAATGCTTGTGTAATGACATTGAGTGGTGGTCTGGCGGAACCAGGAACTACAGTTAAGGAAGTGAAAACTTTTGAACGGGGCATGAAGCAACGAATTGGGGCTAGCCAGTAAACGCCAACATTGCTTAATGCGGACTGAGGGTGGAGTATACCATACTAGCACCGTTGACAAAATCCTTAGAACTGGAATGGGAACTTGCTACTACAAATTGAGCTGCTTCGCTCTACAGGAATGCTTTGACCGATGCCAAGTCATGGAATCAATCAATCAATGATATATATATTTGACCTTTTTTTGGAGCGACGTGGTAGTCTCCGACTTTTTAAAAACACTAAAATAAATTTTAAATTTGCAATATTCCTATTAGAATTAGAAAATAATTAATTATTTAAAATTTTCATATTAAAATTAGAAAAATAAATTTACAATATTCCTATTATAACTAGAAAATTAATTTTAATATTTGTGCCCTTAATATTTTATGATTATTAACTTTTTCTAACTTTTATATTAGAATTAGATGATTGTTACTTAATATTCGTATTAATATACATATAAAAACTTTGATAACTCCAGAAAAAAAAATTAAAAAATTGATAAAAAAAAAATGGAGGTATTATTGACCATAAAAACAAAAGAAAATATGATAGAAGAATTTAAATATTATAAGCAATGGATAAAAAAAGTTTTAACGATTTTTGATGTAAAGAAAATGGAGGTATTAATGACTTAATGACAATAAAATAAAAGGAAAAACTGATACCAAAAAAAAACTCAGATGTATAGCTGTCACCGATTGAAACATAAATAGGAGAAAACATGTATAAACTATATACTTTATATTTACTATCACTTGTTTTTACAAAAATTTAATAGCAATTATATATCTTTGCAATTCATGGATGTATAATGCTATTTGTGTTATCTTTGTTGCAGTTTACTCACTTTAAGAAAAAAAATCAAACTCTCATTGTTTCATCTAATAATGTAATGTAACGAAACCAAGTTACTGTCAAAGGTAAAACATATTTTCCTTCTTTTTTTCCTATTTTCCTTTTTTGGAAAAAACATTACACCAAGATGGGCATATGGTAAATTCTTTTTTCAGTAAGTTTTTTTTAGAGACCGTCTCTTATTAAATTAGTGGGAGACCTAACATGAAAAGTAGAAATGAAATTACTCCATCCCCTCATCATGTAAGAGGTATCTCATTAACACCATTGAGAGATATCTCTTAAACTTTTGTGTTCTTTTATATTTATGATTATTAATAATAATATTCGTACTTTTTTAGAATTTGTTTCATCATGGAAATTTAACTCTTCGAATATGAGATGAGAAATAACAACAACAACATCAGAGCCTTAGTCCCAAAATGTTTTGGGGTCGGCTGACATGAATCATCCTTTGGAACCGTCATGAGTGAACTCTCATCTCGACAGGAGAAAAAGAAAGAAAGGAAAAAAAACGGAAGTGGCGTGAAAAAGAAAATGAAAGGCAAAGGAGTTTTATTGATTTCTTATCACATGTATAAAAACACAAAATAATAAATCAAGAATAAAGTTTAAAGTGCTTTTGAGAAACGAAGTAAAATTTTATATAGGAGTTTTGGGGAAAAAAATGTAACAAATCCAAAAAGAAAAAAAACTTTTTAGAAAACTTAATAAAAACAATGGCTAGAAGTCCACATGTATCATATCCGCCTGTGTGTGTTTTTGGACATTCACTGCCGGTCCGAAGCCCGGAGAAAGGAGGAGGGTTGCGGTAGGTTTGAGGCAGCCAGCGTAAAAATCAGTCACATTTTATGGACATGAATCAAAATTTGGAGATGAGAAATAAATGAAAAAAATTTACCTTAGAAGTCACACAAAACCCTAACACGGGTTATGTACAAAAATTAGATAAATCATGTTCATCGATTTTGTACGTGTACCATAGTCAATTTTATAGCTTAAAACATTTAATTTAGTTATACATTCCTAAAGCTAATTTACATATTTATTTTATATTCTGTTAATTTTTTTTAATAAGATAAGAATTATTGAGTAAATATCAATAAAGTTATAAGATAATAGCTTTATTTCCTAAAAAAAATTAATTATAAGAAAATATATATTTCACATTAATAATAATAAAAAGGAAAATGATTTTTAGTTTAAGTTAAACCAAAATGATAACAACAAATATTAAAAACTATAGGGACTCTAAATGAAATTGACCAATTCTTATACACCATAACCAAAAAAAACGTCTAGAGTCTAGACTTAGTTTGGGAAATTGCAACCATTAAACCTATTGACCTACTACATCAATGCATCAATGTTTCTCTATTGAATTGTACTTATTGATACCGCATCTTTCTATTTTGTTAAAATGGTATTTTAAAAGGATAAGTATAAAGCCAATGATAGCACAACAACAACGTCGAATCCATAATACATAAATGAGATGCAAAAGTAGGAGTAATGTCCCACCGAAGTATTCCCAGCCACATCATTATATTTCCAAAAGTATTTAATTAACAAGAGTATATGTAATGGTATTAGCACATTTTAACTCAGAGACGATTTTCATGCATGGTGACTTTTGGTGAGCCTCTAAATTGTTTCCTACATAAAAAAATAGGTAGCCGTATGGCTTAACATTTCAACACAGAACACAAGTTATCTTAAACAAAATGACGTCAGAAAGGCGGCATAGGCATATTGAGCTGAGCTGATAATGAAAATGAGTAACACTAAGTTAACCAAAGCCACCAAGTGATTAATAAAGTAAAGATCGAAGTAAATCAAGACGAGTTAGAGTTGTAGTGATTGAGATTTTGAAAGAGTCTAGGCTAGAAGTTACTCAAAAGTGTTGGAAACTAGATTCACTAATAGATTTCCACATTATACAAATGAGTTGATATTAATTTTGGACATTAAGGGATGTTTGATTGGATTAAAGATTCCCGAGGTCCATTAGCTCTTTTATTATCAAGACTAGCTTACAATGAAACAACCACAAGATTGTACCAGAAAAAAGGTTGGCCAGAATCTAAGTAGTTCGTTCCAAAGAAGTGAACGTAGTACACTTAGAAATTTCATCCACTATCTATTGCCTTAAATGATCACGCACAACCCAGCTAATACCCACAAAAGGTTAAGTAATGCAAAAAGGAGGTGACAATATTGATCTTGTCTTATGGTGAACCAGAAAGGTCCAATATCGTGAGATAACAAGTGTTTGAGGGAGAGTTTAAAGAGTATTGGCAATAGAGCAATGAAAATGAGTAGAAGAAAGTCAAGTGATAGTGACAAGAACCCTACACATTGTGAGCTCAGGGGTAGTCCCACAAAATATATGGTGTTGATCTTAAATTACGGTGACACGCCACAAGCAAAATAGCAAACCCCAAGGGGAGATGGTAACACTATGATACCCTCACCAAGCAAGCTACAAGAAAAGAAAAACACGGTGCTTGATATGAGTGAACCATACCTATATAAGGTTGGGCTGAGAAAAGAATGGTAAGGTGAGGTTAAGAGAACTTTTTAGAATAAGAGTGTTCAAATATAAACTTTTAAAGGAGCACGTAGAGGTGACATAACAGTGGGGGTTAAAAGATAAATGAGCTATAATATAAGAACATTTTGATGATGGAAAAATTTAATAAACAAATTAAACTCATAGTCAGAAATTTCAAGCACCTATTGACAATAACAAATGACACTAAACCCGCGCAATTTTCTCTGTAACACAATGATAAACGACTAAAATATAATATATTGTTATTTTTGTTCTGTTTTACCAACTATACCCTTCAAAAATACTATTTAAAGTTAAAAATGTGTCACCTAAATGTCAATTAGTTTAGCTAATAAAATTACAAGTTGAACCAATAATAATGATACTTAATCAATTTATGTTAACATTAAAATTGATCAATAATTCCTTTTACACAATAAAGTTTAAAACGTCCTCACACATCTTAAATTTAGCCAATTATTTTAGAATTCATGCAACGCAAGGGCAACACACGAGTTTCTCTTATCTAACGAACTAGAAGGCCAATATAAATCCTTCTCCTAAAAAGGGCTTCCGCTCAGTCACATCTCACATGCACTAGTACTCTAGTAGTAATGCAATTAGGTAAAAACTAAGCGCTTCATTGCTGGGGGGCACTAGGCCCCCTTAATTCCGCCATTGCATTGAAGGAGTCAAATTTTAAGCGATGAGTATTAATGACAGATAAAGTAGCAGAATGGAAAGATGAAAAGAGTACCTTTGTGTCAACTCTCCATAAGTTAGCATGTTCAACAAGAGACATATATTAGTGATATTACACTGCAAAAACGATAAGAATACGAACAAAATTAAATCCGTTATCTCAACTAAATTGTTTGAAATAAAAAACAGTAGGCATTCAATCAAACACATAATATGCACAAGAAAGAATGAATACACAATACTGACATCTTTAGTTAGTTGATGAAACTATATCAATCTAATTATTAAGTTAATTCAGCGCAATGTGAAAAAGGGGAGAGGAAAGTGTATTGTAGAATGAAGCGACAAAAAGGAGAGAGAGAGAGAGAGAGAGAGAGAGAGAGAGAGAGAGAGAGAGAGAGAACAAGTACGAGGAATAAGGATGAGGTTTTGATTCAGCTGAGAAGCTGTAATCCTATAATCACCATTTTTATGTTTTAGGAAATGTTAGGCAGACGCCATTGTTGTAGCTTTCTCCATCTTTTTTCTAGTTTATGTACCAAAAATTCAGATAAGGAACTTTCTTTCAGGAATATCAAACACTGAGATAAGGAACTCCTTATATAAATAGAGGTGCTGCCGGTCGGGTGTAACTTGTAAGCCCATTATTATAACTTTATAAGTAACCATTTCATGTTAACCGAACTCGAGTGATATAAAATGAGTTCGGATATATTTTTTCAACATCAATTTTACTTTTTTATATATACTTTTTAATAAAAATTTTATCTTCTAGCCTTTCTCATAAACATGAACTCTCCTAAAATTGAATCAATTGCTAATGAATAAGAAAAAAAACCAAAAATAAATTAATTAAGAAAAGTAGAAATTAATCAATTAAAAAAAGTAAACCAATTGAGAAAAGTAGCAAAATTTAATTAATTAAAAAAAAGAAAATTAGAATGATAAAAAAATTAATCACATTCAACTTTACAAATAGATATAGAATACAACTTTAATTCTCTCTCAACAAAAAACCTAAACCCTAATTCATCTTGGGGGTTGTCGTCTACTTTTTTGGTGGAGGTAAGCCCCAAATTTCCTGTTTCGTTCTTTTTTAATTTATTTACGCTAATAACTTCTTGCCTCTCATTTGTTGGAGACTTGTTCTAACCTTTGTGTGAGTTTTGTTCTCACCTTTGTGTGAGTTTTGTCCTCACCTTTTGGTGAGTTTTGTCCTCACTTTTTGGAAAGGTGAGATTTTCCCCACTATTTGAGAGCTTCAAGAATTAAGTGGAAGATCGGCGCCTTTATTGTTGATCCTATGGAGATAAAACTGTTGTCAGATTGCTCGTTACAAACTTTTTGGTCAAAAGAACTTTATTCTTGTCAATGTTTTAGAAAATTTGGAGACCCTCTTATGAAAAGCCGCAGAAGGCGATATGTTAAAGGATGTGCAGAAGCGTCTCATGAGCTCATCAAGTTTAGAAATTTTCTGTTGATCGAGAATATAGTCTATTTGATTTTAATCGTTTTGTATCCTGTCATTCTTAACATATGTTGTAACTACCATGAGACTTTTGATTAATGAAACGATTTTTTCCCTTAAAAAAAAGAAAATTAGAAAACTAGCAAAAGTTAATTAATTAAAAAAATAGATTGTGAAGGAGATTTTGGGCATGGTTGGCGGAGGTGCGGTGCAGGGGGAGGGGCGCGGCATGAGAGAGAGTGCGCAATAGAGGGGAGGCAGGAGGAGGGAGTGCATGGCGAAGGGAGTGCGCGACAGGGGGAGAGAGTGTGCGGCAGTGGGTGGGGGAGGGGCGGTTGGTCGTCGACGCAGGAGAGGGGGCGGCGGTTTGGACGGTCGTGAGATGTCGGCGGTGAACGAAGTTGATGACAGAGAGGCAGTGAACGAAGTAGTTGTTTTAAGGGGGTGAAGGAGAGAAAATTAAAATTAGTGGGGTGAATGATAAAAAAAATGACAAGGGTAGTGTGGTAAAAATCGTATGTGAAAGAGTAAAATTCATATGTGAAAAAACACGTCCCAATGAGTTAGGAACGTTTGGTTATAGAAAGAGAAAGAGAATCAGACAGGGTAGGAATCAGACAGGGTAGGAGAGGGAAAGATAACGGACCAAAAACAAACTAATTAAGTGATGCGCGAGATTTAAGTCGTCGGTTCTCACGATCAAACAAATTTATAAACCCGATATAAAGTAGTATAATAGGGTTATCGTTCGCAAGGACGGTGGGGATAATCGCTTAGTTATGTTCTAGTCTAAGTCTAACTGTAATACCCCGTATTTTCGTAGTTTGTAATAATGAGTTGTTTTATATTATTATCAAGATGAGGTGTAATTATATATTATTTGATACGTATTTGCTAGTTGCTATAATAATTATATTTAGTATATCATGTGGACTTGTAATACCATTTACCTTCATATTTATATTTAGTTTATATTAAATTATATTATTATATGTACTCGTTAATTTTAAGTTACGGGTTAAGAACGGATATATACATATAATAAGTTCCTCGAGATGCTTGATGGGCTATTAGACTCGGTTATGATTGATGCGTGATGGGCTTGGAGACTCGGGTTGTGATTATGAGAAAACATGTAATGCACAACCCAACCCTATGATATGCAAACATAAACAAAACCCTAAACCTAAAGCCTAACTATCGACATCATAAAACCATTTTCTAAACCTAGAGAGAGGGAGAGGAAGAAGAGTGTCGAGCCTCTCATTGGATTGGAGATCTCTCACCTTTTGCAACCTAATTCGTTTTCCCTGTTTGTAAGTCGATTTCATTTAATTTTTTATACTACTTTAAAGTCTTCTTCTTCGAAAAGTTTGAAAAGAGAGTCATGTTTATTTGAAGTCTAGTTTATGCATATAAAATTTCGTAGTCATAATCTTTATGGTTTGTCCTAGGTGATTTATTTATGAACATGTCGCTGAAAGGTCCGCGAATCTGATTTGGTTGTGGAAAATGGTTTGGAAACCTAGTTTATATGTCGATTCAGTTTTGGGGCTTTTTTATAAATAATCTTTGTAAAGTTTAGATGATAATATGATTTGGAATTACCCAAAAATAATGTTTTAAACTCGTTTTATGAATTAATACTTTTTATGCGACGGATTCTGTCAGCTTTTGGAAATCAA
This sequence comes from Silene conica, assembly GCA_029255685.2. NCBI lineage: Eukaryota > Viridiplantae > Streptophyta > Magnoliopsida > Caryophyllales > Caryophyllaceae > Silene > Silene conica. Next base: position 23,571,825 of record CM055317.2, on the reverse strand, counting down.
TCTGAAAACCCTAGATTAGTTTGGAATTTGAGAAAACCACGTTAGACATTATTTGTAGATAAGACTCATGGGGTTCCCATCCAATTGGCCTTGAACCGATTCAATTTTTCTGGAATTAGTTATATATTTTATACTGAATCTGTCATGTGCTGAAAATCAGAAAAAGTCGTGTTTGTTCTTTAAATTGATATTCCTATTAAGTTATGATGAGCCTAGTTTATGTGCATGATTAATTAGTTGTATTAGATGGTAATTATACATAATTATGGTATATAGGTGATGGATATGTGAAGGATCGTAATTTACTGCTTGTGTATGCTTGGATTGCGAAAAGGTGACGATTTTGAAGTGGCATAATTCTGTTTGCTTGAAGCTAGTGGACTATATTGCTATCCAGGTAGGATACACTGACCTTATACTCTATGATGTGTTATGAACGTATGTGGTATTGTGTGTTATGGATGCTGAGTATGATTGATATGAGAGTGATATTGGTTGGATTGATTGTGGATTATTGGTACTGGCATGAGCATTTCATTATTTGATAGCATGATTGAATAATTATATCGTTGCATTCATGAGCATAGCATATGCATCGGATTCGAGATGATGGTATATTATTGGGCCCAGGCTAGTTCTGCAGGACTAGACCTGGTGACCTCAGTTGTTATGCTGGTGTTCGGCGACGGCCGATTATACTCTGCCGGGAGGTTCGGTATGGGTTGGTGCAAGGGTTTGAGAACGAGATTGAGATTGAGCTCGAGCATATCATGGCATTTGCATATCATTTAATTGTTGCATTATAATTATTGTGTTATCCTACTCAACCGCGAGGTTTACAGTGTATTCGTGTACACCTACGATGATCCGGAATGGAGAGTAGATTCTATAGGTCAGAGACAGATGGATTAGGAGCTTGGGCATGGAGAGAGACATAGCTTGGACCTACTTAGAATTAGATCACATACTTAGATGTCATCAGTTGTACGTTTTTCTTTGCGTAGTAGTTGTAATATCAAAAGTTTAAATTTTATCAGTTTTGTATAAAGTACTTTGGCTTGTTTTACTTTGTTATTCACTACCTCGGACATTCCGAGATGGTAACAGCTCTATTTATTTGAGAATGTCTTGCTAAAGGCTCTTAAATAAATGGGGGTGTTACAAAGTCGGGGGTAATAGGTTTTGTGAAAAGACTAACAACTAATGAGCAAATGAAAAAGCTAAGATATGAATTCAATTAAGGGTAAACTAGGGTGTCGAGGGTCACTAAGATGGGTAGATGAAATATGCTAGAAAGTCAATTAGAAGGTCTCAAGCAAATGGTCTCGGTAAGTCTCTTTTCTCGAGTCGACTAAACCTAGGTCGGAATACCCTAGCTTTCGCTACAAATACACAGAACCAACCCTAAAACATGCCAAGACAAACCCTCAACCGTCGCTAAAGGCAAGTCACGCTAAAATCAAGGCTCAACTTTCGTTGAAGCAAATCATCAAACACCTAGCATGCAATAAGTGAATAACCCTTTACTCAAGAACAACTAATCTATGAACTAGCATAGTGTTATCATCTAATAACACCCAAGTTCCCCCCCTAACCCTAGGTATAAGTGTACTCACTCATGGTTAAGAAAAACATGTGAACAAATGATAAACAAGTGCTAAACATATTGAAATGAACAAAGGTAAACAATTGATTAAAGAAAACTTGAAGTAATGTAATAACTAAGTAAGGAAGAAGAAGGTTATACCAACTAATTGTATAAAGGCAAGGACTTTGATTACAAAAGAAAGATCTTCTCAAACCTTTCAAGTTACAACCAAAAACCCTTGAACAAATACTAAAGAGAACTACTAGGATTAACTAAGAAAAGTTTGTGATTAACTACAAGATTAAATGAAAAACTAAGAAAGGATTAAGTTTTTTAGGAGAGTTTTTGAAGCTAATAATATCTCAATGGAACAGTAAAAACCCTAGAATCGGAAACAATATTGCGTAAAAGTTGCGTTAATCAAAATGATACAAGTGCGGGTTTATATAGAGTGCGAAAATCTGAGAAATGACTCTCAGCCGGTCAACCGGCTGCCGGTCTGAGACCGGCTAAGAGTCAAATTGTAATAAACTTCTGAACTTTTTCCAAAATGATGCATGACTTTTGGCCGATCGGTCGGCTGCCAATCTGGCACCGGCTTAGGGTACGAATCCAAACTTCTGCATTTTCTTCATTTTTTTCCACAAGCACAGGTATCACCAGCCGGTGGGCCGGCTGCCGGTTGGCCACCGCTGGCAGTCATGTTTGAGTATTCTGAATTTTTGGCACACTTGAAAAATGCTAAGTGTGGGAATTGGTCACCTGCCGGCCTACCGGCCGCCGGTTGGTGACCGGCTGAGGGCACTGAAGCGAGTTCCTGCATTTTTCTTCTTGTTTTCTTCAAAAGTCAAGTCAAGCCTCTCAGCCGGCCTACCGGCTGCCGGTCTGGGACCTGCTGAGAGGGCCTGGGACTAAAATCTCATCAATTCTTCACATTTTGCTTAGAAATCCGTCTCGTTTGCTCCCGTTTCTTCGTTCCCTTCTCAATACCTACAAAATGGGAACCAAATAGGAATAGTTGAGGCAATGGGCATGAAATCGAGCAAAGGCACCCAAAACGAGGTCAAAACGGGACCAAAAATGAAGAAAAAATAAAGAAAATCTGACTAAAATAAGGCTCATCATTAAGAAAAGTAGAAATTAACCAATTAAAAAAAGTAAACTAATTGAGAGAGGCGGGGGATAAGAGTTAGGGTTGGGGTTTTTGTGAGGAAAGGATGAGTGAAATACCCCAGTAACATACTAGGCACATAAGACAAGTTTTAAGATGGTTTGAGCTAGAAACACCGACTCAAGGTTACTATAAACTTAAAATGAGATAAATATTTCCGGAACAATAAAACTAAATCATTAAGATATAATTACACAATAAATGAAATGTCAACTTTTAAATTAAAATGTCTCAATATAAATTATTCAAATCATTTAAATAAAACTATCACATTCGTGAAATATAATTTATTTTCGAAATTAAATTTAAAATCTTTAAATTTACAAGTCGCGAAATATCGGGGTGTTACAATCACCCCACCTTTCAAAAAATTTCGTCCTCGAAACTTGAAACAGAAAATAGTAAATTATAGAAGACAACATTAATGACCAAAATGTTTACTGAGATCTGGATATTCAAAACTTAGATTTCCTTCAAAGATTTTGAAATAATTCCCAACGCACAAGTCTTCGTTAAGGGGTGTTGGGGTTCTCGTTACGTATTCAAGAGCCCGACACTCCAAATCAGAGAGAAGTCCAAAGCCAAATCAATTTAAATTCAAAACTAGACCAATCAAGCGCCGATGAGCATAGTATAAGTTATCCGACGTCTTCGATAACAAGCTCTAACGTCAAATCAACGCTGGAATCAATCAAAGTCGTAAAACATTCAACTTCTTAAAACAAGACTTTCCAAAATCAACTTTTATTTCCAAATGAAAATCATGTGAAACATAAAATCCGTACATCACCATGATAAACTATAAATAGATCATATACTTTACTTAACAACGTCTCACCAACTGATCAAACATACTTATCAACAAGCATATCATTTACTAGCTCAGTATTTAGTTCATACGTCATCACTTAAGACATGACTAAACACACACATCTGCACATATCTCATTACTCAAATATACTCATCAAGAAGCATATCATTTCACTTAGCTCAGTATTAAGTTTAGAGGCCCCAACTCAGGCATAACTAAACATACCCAATCAACAATATTTAGATTAGAGACTCTAACTCAAGCATGACTAGACACACACATAATCTACAACGACTAGATTAGAGACCCCAACTCAGGCATGACTAGGCACACACAATCAACAGTATCTAGATTAGAGACCCCAACTCAGGCATGACTAGGCACACACAATCAACAGTATCTAGATTAGAGACCCCAAATCAGGCATGATTAGACACACTCAAGTCACATTGGTTCAGAGGCCCCAACTCAGGCATAACCAATACTCGACAACAACAATTTGGGCACGGCGTCAACGACCGTAGTTACCCAACGTGTAAATCACCCTTTCTGTCGGACTCATAGGCTAACTTAAGGCATGTCCCAACACGGTCAACAAGCTCATTAGACTCAGTGGCCCCAACTCAGGCATGTCCCAATGCACCAAACACACACGTAACGGACTCAAAGGTCCCAACTCAGACATGTCCCGATACACAACACACACTGAAGAGTCTATTGATATAATATACTCAAGAAGGGGGGGGGGGGGGTTGAATTGAGTATGCCTTCTTTTTAAAATCTTCTTCGATGTGTGTGTAGTTGTATGATGATCGTTGAGTAGAGCAATAATAAAGTAGAGACACGATATTTTTGAAGTGGTTCAGTTTCACAAGTTGAAACCTACGTCCACTATTCTCGATTAATAAAATTAGTACCGACTCCGGATTACAATTTTATCAACCCTACTCGTACAACTTTGATGTTAGTTGTAACTCAATCTAGATACCGTTAAATACCTAGCTACGACAAATACCGTTAAATATTTGCCTTACAATGAGTACCGTTAAATACTCGATCTATCTTACGCTAATAAGATATGGTCTTCGATGTTTCTTGATGTCACAATCTTGAATGAATAAGATCAATGCTTGAGCACTTGAATCTTGATATGAATATGACAATTAAAGCTCGGATCTTGAAGAACAATGATCGGCGGTTCTCTCTCTCGATTTGCGTGAATATGTGTGTGTATTTCGCGTGATTTAATGTATCATGGTAGTCTATTTATATAGAATATGTATCTAGGTAATACAAACCCTAGATAATTTAGGAATATTACTTAAACTAGAATACTAGTCTTTTAGTAATACTACCTTAAATCTAATCTTAATATATTTAGGAAAGATATAATAATATACTATATGTATTATATAAGGAATCTATTTCCTAATTCATATTTAGGAAAGATCTTTATATAATAAACAATTAGTATCCTTATTAGATCAACTTCCTAAACCATGTCAAAGATAATAAAATATATTACCATAATATAATCTTAGTTTGTTTAGGATATTAAATAAATACATAATATTTATTTAAGTAATCCTTACACGACTTATGGCAATCGTGTCATATTACACGTCTTCCAAAGTCGAAACATACTATATTTAGATTATATATATTTTTGACAATTAAAATCATATAAAAATCCTTAGTTTATTTTAGTAATAAATAATTATCTCATAAGACAATTATTTATTCCTTATTTAACTTAAAGATATTTTATATAATCCTATTAAGATTAACAATTTTATTTATTAAAATAGAATACCAATTAAACACTAATTCTACACGACACAGATTTGGAAACAAACGCTTCAACTTAAACACATATATATTCCGATCATTTCTTCATGATATAGAGTTATAGCTACGGGCTATAACTTGAATCCATCTTGTACTAAAGCTATAGTTGATGAATATAACTTTAGCTTATTATGCGCGCTTGCGATCTTCTATCAATCTTCGACTTAGTCAATTCATTGACTAACATGCTTGAATCTTTTATACTTGATTGATTAGATCTTGTTACTAATGTTCTGTACACTTAGCACACGATTATACATACGAGTATATAATATATAAATGGCTAGACTTGTCATTATCAAAACATAAACATATATACTATATATATTTGAATATATGGTTCAACAAATTCCCCCTTTTTGATGATGGCAAGTCTTTCTTAGATTTCGTGTCTAAGTGTATGTTCCCCCTCAATATAATAATGGTCATTCATAGCAAAGATCAACTTAGGGTTTTTATCTTCTATCTATCCCATATCCTTTAAGAACCCTAAGAGACAATGAATTACGACAAGGAGCAAACTTAGGCAAATTCTAATCTAAGTCGCATATTTCCCCCTCTTGACATCATCGAAAAGATGAGAACAAAGACATGAAACGACAAGAATAATATACGTACGAAGCATAAGCAAGCATATAAACGAGTCGAAATATTATGAACATAGAGAATATCACATAACCACATACGGAATGTTAAAAATATACACAACAATCGAAAATACTAAGCCAATGGGCCGAATTGGAAGATAGAGTATTAAGGAAAATGGGCCTGGCTAGGATAGTGCATAATGGACCTGCAAAAGATAACAAAGATGATGGGCCAAGTCAAAGAGAAATGAGAAGTTGGGCCACATCAAAACAGGGATTAGGTTTGGGCCTGTTTGGGGTTAGGAAATCCGAAGAAGCAAAATAAGAGTTAGCTTCGGATTTCGAATGGGCTAGGTAAGCAGATTGGTCCACAAATTTAAAGAGTTTATAAGTCCAACCCAGGACTTAAGCAGAATCAACAACAAACTAACTCCAATCCATCAAAGAAACAGAGACGGAGATGACGGATCACAAACGAGAGCTTGAACCCAGATTCTTTGCATAAGGGTTCACGTAGTCGGGTCGGGTACGGAATTCGAGGGTCTCCAACCTATCGAGGCAACTGTTCACGTTCCTTCCTTGAGCATTGAGAGTGATTTCGAAGTTAAGTACCTTGAGCGAGAGTGCTTTGACAGCTTCAAGTGCCTTAGAAGCATCCTCTCGCAACAACCCATGGTCTCTCACCACGGCTCCTCCCTGAGACGTGATGAATGAGAGACGATCGCTCATGCTTAACAACTCCGAGCATACCACCGAGACCTCTGACCCAATCTTCACCAAATGCTTATCAACTTTCTCCATCCATTCTTTCACCTCATCCTCAAACTCGCGTCCACCTCCTGTACGACTTCCAGAAGCACCCACGTTTTCTTTTTCTTGCTTAACTTGACACAACCCAATAATTGTATCCATCTTAGCCTCCAAACCTTCAAACGAGGGAGATGGATTTGGATTAGGACTCTCCTCAACCGACTTTCCGAATGCCAAATTAACTCCATCACCCATAATACCCATCAACTTGAGCAATTTATCACACATTCGATCTCTAGGCTTAACACCATAGCTACAATCGTCCACAACACCCTTTTTCAACAAGATTTCGGAAACCCACATTCCATAAGGAATATCAAGTGTTGAACTTGGTTTTTCTTTGATTAAAACAGAGGAGGTTTGACAAATTTTCGAACACAACAAGAAAGCAAGATTAATTTTGTTTCCTTCTAACCAGTGAAATAACACTATAGCTTCAATACTTGACAACTTATCACGACCACCTCTCCTAGGTAGGATCGTGTTCCAAAGAAAGTTCACAAATAGCTTCAATTTGGGCGAAAACGAATTAGTGAGAAGAGGAGAAATTTCAGTGGCATTAGGATCAAAATAATGTTTGATCATCATTTTTTGTTCTCGGGTTACCACTCCCCACTCCTTACGGGTATCAATTTCAAGACCATTGGGATCAAGGTGGAAAATTTCACAAATGTCACCATAAGAAATCTCGACATCTTTACCATTGACCACAGCTTTTAACCCAGATTCACTCAATTTGACAGAGGCAAAGAACTGTACCAACTCAATAGGAAATACCAAACCCGAAAAATTACTGATATACTTCCAACCCTGAAACTCCAAAAACTTTTTAAAGAAAAGCAAGGACTTCGACCCTTCGACCCAAGATGTCGGGTAGAACCGACCCGAATGAATGGAATGGGGAAGAAGACGATCAATAAGCATACCTTCATGTTTGGTCATACGAACTCGCTCGAGTCCTTCCTTGGTGGCTTCGTCGGAGTAATCTTTAAACAGAGGACGAGGGTTCTTGAGGTTTGAACCTAGTTCGTGCATGTCATCGGAAACGGAGGATGAGACTCGATTTAGTTTACGACGCTTAATGTTGTCGGGGGTTGGACTTGCGGTGGCAATGGGTGTTGGAGATGGTGGTGGTGACGGAGTAGGTGAGGGTGGAGAGGGTTTCTTTTGTTGAGAGCGGGTTGCACGAGATGGAGGCATGATGAGAATGGTGATTTAAGTCGATGGTTTTTGGTGGAGGTGTTGTGTATGTTTTAATGGAGGTTTGGTGTTTGTGGAGGTTTAAGAGTAGTAATGGGTTTTTACAAATTATATGATGGTAATAATGGAGGACGGGTAAGGTAAGTTGAGGTAATAATGTGGGTTGGGTGGAAAGTCAAAGGCTAGGGGTAGTAGGAGGCACGTGGCAGCCGTGAGTGGGGCTAGGTTTGGGTGGAGACGTGGCTTAGAGGGGACCATTACACACACTTTGTGTGTTTAATTTGAGGTACATATTTTTTGTTTTTATAATATTTGAATATTATTATTTTGTATATATTGTAATATGTATGTTCGGGTTAAATTATAATATGTGACGTAATATAATTTTGAGATCGGTTGTGCACACATTCATATGTAAATTATATAATATAACTATAATCACAAAATTTAACATCGAGTATATACATACACATGCAGCGGAGTATACGGACACAGTCATATAATCTCATCTAAACCGTAGTCAATCATTGGGTTATTTTTGCTTTTAAGATTTGATTAGGTGCCACCGATTAAACCAATTTCCAATCGCAAAGTCTTAAAGCGTTCTCTAGCCAATGGTTTAGTGAAGATATCTGCCCATTGTTTTTCCGTGCTACAAAATTCCAATTTTATATTTTTCTTTTCAACATGGTCTCTTAGAAAGTGGTGTCTAATTTCAATATGTTTAGTTCTCGAGTGCTGGGCTGGGTTTTTAGATATAATTATAGCACTCGTATTATCACATAAGATAGGCACACATCCAACATCAACACCATAATCATGTAACTGTTGCTTTAACCATAAAAGTTGAGAACATACCAGTGCGGCTGCAATATATTCTGCTTCAGCAGTTGAGAGAGCGACATAATTTTGTTTCTTGGATCCCCAAGATATAATACAAGGACCTACAAAGGTAGCAAGTCCGGAGGTACTTTTTCTGTCTAAAGAACATCCTACATAATCCGCATCTGAATATCCTACTAGGTTAAAGTTACAGTCCATAGGATACCATAGATATAACTTTGAGGTTCCGATTAGGTATCTTAAAATTCTCTTAACTGCAATCATATGTGATTCTTTTGGTGCAGATTGGAATCTCGCACAAACACAGACACTAAACATTATATCTGGACGACTTGCTGTAAGATAAAGGAGTGAGCCAATCATACCTCTGTAAGTTGTTTCATCTACATACTTACCATCTTCGTCTTTGGTTAACTTCTTATCTGTGACCATTGGAGTAGGCATTGCATGAGAGGTTTCCATTCCAAATTTCTTTAGCAACTCCTTGACGTATTTTTGTTGATGAACTTTGATTCCTTCTTCAGTTTGTTGTATTTGAAGTCCAAGGAAGAACTTTAGTTCTCCCATCATACTCATCTCGAACTCAGAAGTCATCAACTCAGAGAAGTACTTGCACAACTTTTTATTAGTTGAGCCAAAAATAATATCGTCAACATAGATCTGAACAACTAGTAGATCTGAGTTTTCGCTTTTAAGAAATAGGGTTTTATCCACAGACCCTCTTTTGAATCCACTCTCCAATAGGAACTTTGATAATCTGTCGTACCATGCCCTAGGTGCTTGTTTCAGACCATATAGTGCTTTGTCCAATTTGAATACATGATCCTTTAGTTTGTTATCAGGAAATCCAGGAGGTTGTTCAACAAATACTTCCTCTTGGAGATAGCCATTAAGAAATGCAGTCTTAACGTCCATCTGAAAAAGCTTCATTCCCTTGTGTGCTGCAAATGCAATGAGTAGTCTTATTGCCTCAAGACGAGCAACAGGAGCAAAGGTTTCGTCATAATCGATCCCTTCCTGTTGGTTGTATCCTTGAACCACTAGTCTGGCCTTATTTCTTACAATAACTCCAGTGTCATCCAATTTGTTTCTGAATACCCATCTAGTTCCAATGACAGTTCTGTCCTTAGGTCGAGGAACAAGATGCCAAACTTTGTTTCTTTCAAATTGCTGGAGTTCTTCTTGCATGGCAATTATCCAGTCTGGTTTTGCGAGAGCTTCCTTGATATTTGAAGGTTCAATGGTGGAGAGAAAAGAGTAGAATGAGCAAAAATTATTTAAGCTTCTTCTAGTCTGAACTCCATCTGTCAGGCTTCCTATGACATTATCCAAAGGATGAGAGCCTTTATATCTCCAGTTCCTTGATTGATCATTTGCATTCCCTGAACTTGACTCGAGATCTTGACTTGTTCCCCCTGAATCCAAACCTGGGTTTATAGTAGGGTCAGGTATAACTCTGGCCTCTTTCCTTTGGTTTTGATTCAAAGTTACAGCTTCATTAGCTGTAACTCTGGTTTCCGAGTCATTGGTTTGAGAGTTATCTACAGTATCATCAACTGTAGTTTCATCTCTCGTACCATTTTCTCCCAAGTTGAGTTCATCATGAGTTCCTTGAGGTTCTCCTTTTTCAATTTCCAATTCAGGAGGATCTTCCCTTGATAACCTGAAATCAGGTTCGTCTAGGTTTTCCTCTATATCCTGTAATGGCTTATCGAAGACATTATTCTCATCAAAGATAACATGAATACTTTCCTCTATGCATAAAGTACGTTTGTTAAAAACTTTGTAGGCTTTACTATGATCTGAATATCCTATAAAGATTGCTTCATCACTTCTAGGGTCGAATTTGCTTAATCTGTTTTTACCATTGTTGTGAACAAAGCATTTACTACCAAAGCATCTTAAATGAGATATGTTTGGTTTACGACCACGAAGAAGTTCATAAGGAGTCTTTTTAAGGATAGGTCTAATCATAGCACGGTTATGAATATAGCAAGCTGTACTAATAGCCTCAGCCCAAAAGTTTCTAGGTAGGCCACTACAAAGAAGCATTGTTCGAGCCATGTCTTCTAGGGTTCTGTTCATTCGTTCTACGACTCCATTTTGTTGTGGGGTTCTAGGGGCCGAGAAGTTATGTCCAACACCATTGGTTTTACAGAACTCAATAAAAGCATGATTGTCGAACTCAGTTCCATGGTCAGTACGGATTGTTACTAGGTTTGATTTATATTTGTTTTGGACAAGTTTCATGAGACTAACAAATTCATCGAATGTTTCGTCTTTAGAATGAAGAAAGATTGGCCAAACAAATCTAGAGTAATCATCAACTAGAACGAAAACGTACCTGGAACCACCTCTGCTTCTTACCTTCATAGGGCCACATAGATCCATGTGTACTAGTTCAAGAGCTTGTTCTGTGCTTACCACTCTTTTTGGCTTAAAGGATGATCTGACGTGTTTACATCGTGCACATGTGTCACACATATTTTCTTGATCAAATTTGATCTTTGGAAGACCTTCGACCAAGTCCCATCTTTTCAGCTTACTAAGAATAGGTGAGCTAATATGACCAAATCTCTTGTGCCATAGACATGGATCATCTAACGTAACTTTCATGCATGATAGAGAATCAGTAGGTACAACATTTAAATCAATCATATAAACATTTTTCATCCTGTGACCTTCAAGTATCACTTTACTGGTGCCTTCTAAGATTATACGACATATATCTGAATGAAAGACCACTTTATTTCCTTTGTCACATAATTGTGATATACTGATAAGATTATGTTTGAGACCACTTACAAGGTATACATCATTTATAGCATGGGAGGATGAAATACCTATCTTACCAATTCCGATAATCTTTCCCTTTTTGTTATCACCGAATGTGACTTTACCTCCGTCAAAAGGTTTTAGGGTTTGGAATAGGTTTACGTCGCCTGTCATATGTCTTGAGCATCCACTGTCGAGATACCATAGGTTATTTTCCTTGGCGACAAACTGCACAAATAATTTTAAAGACAGGATTTAGGTACCCAAGCATACTTGGGTCCTTTGTTGTTAGTAATCACAAATACATTTTCCTTTTTAACCCAGACTTGTCTTACATAGGTCTTTCTATATTGGTTGTAGTTGGGTTTTGATGTTTTTGTGTAGGTCTTAGTTTTGACTCTTGGTGACCATTTTTTGTGTGATGTTTGAGGAGTCTGTTTGGTTCTGTTTTTCTTTTCTTCGTAGTCAAATGTCATGTCATAGAACCATCTGTGGTCAATGTTTCTTTCCTCAGTTTTGTCACCATCACTATCAGAGACAGAAATAGTGTCGCTTGGAATTCCTAAGGATTTAACAAACTTAACTCCGGTTTTAAAATCTTGTGCGTGTTTCACACAGTTTTCTCGGAGGTGTCCAGTATTGCCACAATAAGTGCATATTAAATACTCAGGAAGGTCGGCATATTTCCTTCTTCTAAAGTCTCTATCTGTTGGACTTTGTTTACACTTTAAGTGATCCCTTCTTCCATAACATTCGTGACCTAATCCCATCTTCATGTTGTTGTCGGATTGTTTAGTTAGGAAGTTTAGAACGTTAGTGCTTCCTTCCCATTTGTCGTGAACTTTCCGAGCATGAAGAAGGAGGTCTTTCAAGGATTCTATTTCTTTCTTACATTTACTATGGTCAGTGTTGATAGACTCTTTTAGGTTTTGAATGTCTTTATGGAAGTCAGGCACAATTTTGGCATGTTCTTTCTTGATTTTAGATATACTGAATTCTAGATCCATGATTTTGCTTTCGAGAATCTCAACTTCTTCTTGATGAGTCTCATCTTCGACCATAGTCGAAGATTCTGACTTAAGCCGTTCATTAACCTTTCTTAATTCTAAAGTTATAGCTTCATTAGCTATAACTTTAGATTGAAGCTCTTTAATGTTGAGTTTTAGTTTTGAGGTTATAGCTTCATTAGCTATAACTTTAGACTCAAGAACCTTTTTCTCAGACATAACTGTTTCCAACTTAGCATTTGCTTCAATGCTTATTTTGGATTTCAGTTTCTTAGCTTTGGCTTTCAGAAGTTGATTTTCCTCAGCAATATCGAGGATCTGCTCTTTCAAGTCATCTAACTCAAGACTTTGTTCATGACATTGGTCTAGGGTTTTCTCAAAATATTTAATTAGCATGGCTTTAGATAAGTTTTTAACTTGACTTTTGAGTTGAAGAAAATTTACCTCTTCGTCGTCGTCGTCTGAGTCTGATTTTCCAAGGAGACACATATTAGATGCGTCATCTTCATCATTGTCGTTTGAGATTAGATCTAGGCTGACGTTGCTTAGGCACAGGTTTGCTACCTCTTCTTCTTCAGAGTCCTCGTCATCTTCAGATTCTAATTCTCCCCAGCATGACGCAAGCATTACTTTCTTAAACTCTGTTTTGGTCTTTTCTCTTTTTGACTTGTCTTTGATTTTGTCCCAACTTGGACAATCTTTGATCATGTGGTCTTGTTGTCCACACTTGAAACATCCTCTTTTGAAGAATGTTTGTTTGGAGTCAGTTTTCTTTTTGTCGAACGTTTTGTTGTTAGGGTTTTTGTATCTACCTTTGAAAACTGCTTTCTTAAATCGTCTAGCGAATAGAACTGTTTCATCCTCAAGTTCTTCTTCGCTTACTTCGCTTGTGGAGGCTTGTAAAGCGACGCCCTTTCCTTGGGGATCATCATCGTTTTTATTTAGTATGATCTCGTGTGCCATTAAGGATCCGATCAATTCTTGGTAAGTGATTTTAGATAAATCACGTGCTTCCTCTATGGCCGTGACCTTAGGTTGCCACTTTTTGGTGAGACTCCTAAGAATCTTACGAATGATATCCTCAGAATCGATCTTTTTGCCAAGGTTCCGCAGTTCATTAATAATACAAGAAAATCGTGCAGACATGCTATCAATAGATTCATTCTTTTCCATATTGAAAAGTTCATATCTTTGAACGAGCAAGTCTATACGATGTTTCCTGACTGCGGATGTTCCTTCATAAGCAAGTTCGAGACTATCCCATATTTCCTTAGCGGAACTACAGGATGAGAATCTATCGAATTCTGAGGTTATCATACCGTTCTGTAGGAGGCTCATGGCCTTAGAGTTTTTCTCTGCAATTTTGTAGTCACTTTCCACATAATCGCTTTCCATCTTTTCATAGGTTGTTCCATTGGCGGCGGCGACCAAGATCTTCTTTGGTCCAGTTTGGATGATCTTCCAACATTCCCAATCACAACCCTTGATGTAATGAGTCATCATATTTTTCCATAAGCTATAGTTTTTGCCATTGAAGATAGGGCACTTGAGATGCTTGGAATCCATTGATAAAAGAGTATATAATATAGAATCAATAGAAGGATCAAAACTCACGCGGCTAGGCGATCAAGAGCACGAGGCTCTGATACCAATTGAAGAGTCTATTGATATAATATACTCAAGAAGGGGGGGGGGGTTGAATTGAGTATGCCTTCTTTTTAAAATCTTCTTCGATGTGTGTGTAGTTGTATGATGATCGTTGAGTAGAGCAATAATAAAGTAGAGACACGATATTTTTGAAGTGGTTCAGTTTCACAAGTTGAAACCTACGTCCACTATTCTCGATTAATAAAATTAGTACCGACTCCGGATTACAATTTTATCAACCCTACTCGTACAACTTTGATGTTAGTTGTAACTCAATCTAGATACCGTTAAATACCTAGCTACGACAAATACCGTTAAATATTTGGCTTACAATGAGTACCGTTAAATACTCGATCTATCTTACGCTAATAAGATATGGTCTTCGATGTTTCTTGATGTCACAATCTTGAATGAATAAGATCAATGCTTGAGCACTTGAATCTTGATATGAATATGACAATTAAAGCTCGGATCTTGAAGAACAATGATCGGCGGTTCTCTCTCTCGATTTGCGTGAATATGTGTGTGTATTTCGCGTGATTTAATGTATCATGGTAGTCTATTTATATAGAATATGTATCTAGGTAATACAAACCCTAGATGATTTAGGAATATTACTTAAACTAGAATACTAGTCTTTTAGTAATATTACCTTAAATCTAATCTTAATATATTTAGGAAAGATATAATAATATACTATATGTATTATATAAGGAATCTATTTCCTAATTCATATTTAGGAAAGATCTTTATATAATAAACAATTAGTATCCTTATTAGATCAACTTCCTAAACCATGTCAAAGATAATAAAATATATTACCATAATATAATCTTAGTTTGTTTAGGATATTAAATAAATACATAATATTTATTTAAGTAATCCTTACACGACTTATGGCAATCGTGTCATATTACACATTTTCCAAAGTCGAAACATACTATATTTAGATTATATATATTTTTGATAATTAAAATCATATAAAAATCCTTAGTTTATTTTAGTAATAAATAATTATCTCATAAGACAATTATTTATTCCTTATTTAACTTAAAGATATTTTATATAATCCTATTAAGATTAACAATTCTATTTATTAAAATAGAATACCAAATAAACACTAATTCTACACGACACAGATTTGGAAACAAACGCTTCAACTTAAACACATATATATTCCGATCATTTCTTCATGATATAGAGTTATAGCTACGGGCTATAACTTGAATCCATCTTGTACTAAAGCTATAGTTGATGAATATAACTTTAGCTTATTATGCGCGCTTGCGATCTTCTATCAATCTTTGACTTAGTCAATTCATTGACTAACATGCTTGAATCTTTTATACTTGATTGATTAGATCTTGTTACTAATGTTCTGTACACTTAGCACACGATTATACATACGAGTATATAATATATAAATGGCTAGACTTGTCATTATCAAAACATAAACATATATACTATATATATATTTGAATATATGGTTCAACACACACACGTATCCAACTCAGAGGCCCCAACTCAGGCAAGTTTCGATACGCAACAAAATATATATACATATTTTAGTTAGAGACCCCAACTTAGGCATATTCCCATACGCATCACTACACACGCATACTAAGCCCAGAGGTCAGCTGAAGACATATCCTAGCATACGACTCTAACATATACGTCTTGAGTTCTTAGACCCACTCTAGGCCTTAGTCAAGCGCATTCACAAAATGAGCTACTACTCAATCACTTATTGAAATGTAGTACACCATAAGGTAGAATACAAGCATAGAAGTCATCTGCAGAAAGAATCATTCAAAACTAAACATCCGATCATAAGTAAAATTCCAAACAAATAAGATAAGGGGCTCCCAGCCGGTCAGGCCACCGGCTGACCGGCTGCAAGTCATTTCTAGCCTTTCCCATAAAATATATAAAACAAGGAAGGGGTTTTTTTAGCCGGTCCACCGGCCGCCGGCCTACCGTCTGACAAACTTCTTCAGATTGTCAACTCTTTGAAATATTACATCCATCAGGGACTCTCAGCCGGTGGATCGGCGGCCGGCCACCCGGCTGAGGCCCTTCTCACTTAAAATTTCCAGAAAACTTAGTAGGGGCTACCAGCCGGTTGACCGACCGACTGCTGGCCGACCGGTTGGAGGTATCTGCCATCAATTCTTTTGCGAAGAATTAACATTGTGCGCAAAAACAGTCTTTTACGCATATCAAATTCAAACAGAACTCGTCAGACAACTTCTAAACATTAATTCCAACATACAATAGCCGCAATCCACCACAAACAAGCATACTAACTTCAGCATATGAACAATTTCATGATTCACTAACAAAACCCATAACTTACATCCTCTTTTTCTCATTCAAACATTCATCCTACAACACAAATGGCATTCCTAACATGTGAGCACTATTAACCATCAACCCTAAGATGATTCTAACACCAATTTCAGAATAATAAACATCGTCTACTCAACCAAACACAAATAATCTTTCCTAATCATGTTATTATCATCAAATCTAACAAAATTACAAAGTTTATGACATAAGCCGAATTTCCTCATCAATGTTACCTTTTTGATTTTCAATCAACAAGATCCCGTCTCCAAGCTACTCCCTCGGTTCGAATCCGCGACTAGAACACGAACCACGAACCCAACCTCGAAAAACGAGTACTAAAGGACACGATCATATTAAAAGACAAAAATGTTTTGGAACTTTTCTTACCTAGAAATATGGAGGGCGGTGAGAGGAAGAAATAGATGTAAAAATCGTCTCAAACGGATAAGTAACGAAGATTTTATGAGCATTTGAAGATTGAAGGAGAGAAGTGTAAAAAAATGGTGTTTGTTGTGTTTAATCTAAAAATGAAGGAGAGAGGTGGAGAATAAGAGTTAGGGTTGGGATTTTTGTGAGGAAAGGATGAGGGAAATGGACCGGTAACATACTAGGCCTATAAGATAAGTTTTAAGACAGTTTAAGCTAGAAACACCGACTCAAGGTTACTATAAACTTAAAATGAGATAAATATTTTCGGAACAATAAAATTAAATCATTAAGATATAATTTACAAAATTAAATGAAATGTCAACTTTTAAATTAAAATGCCTCAACTTAAATTATTCAAATCATTTAAATAAAATTACGACATTCGTGAAATATAATTTATTTTCGAAATTAAATTTAAAATCTTTAAATTTACAAGTCGCGAAATATCGGGGTGTTAGAATCACTAAGGATCTAGTACTATGCAAGGAGTAACGTTTACCTCTAGTGTGGTCGGACACAACAAAGAGAGTTTGATGGTTTTTGCGGGTTGAGAAATACCTTGAAGTCTGAGCTAGCGTAGCATAATGGAGGGAATTTTAACTATATTATTAAAGGTAAATGTGGTGTTGGTGGTAGTATGTAGTTTATATGTATATTTATGGAGGAAGGTTGTAGATGTGTATTGTTGCGATAGTATTGACGGCTTGAGTGTCGACACTTATGAGCGTGAGTAGGTTCGAGGACACGGTGGCGTATTAGGGTGATAGAATTTAACGATCCTTATTAGGGTACTCGGTTGGTGGATTTTATTGTCATCACTGATATGGTTCGCAGTCGATGATAGGATAGTGTTAGGTGATCTATATTATGGATTGGGTTGGCATGGCTTGGTGATTTAGTGTCGAAGATGGTGAGCGGGAGTTGAGTAGTGCTGATTAGCCGAGTGATATGAGTTTATGCTGTAAAGTTGCGAGGACGTAACCTGTTTCTTTTAGGGGGATAGGAATTAATCGAGTTGTGTTTTATGTCATTCTAGTTAGCTTTATATAAGTTTCATATATGTTTGATCAGCTTTGCTGTGTCTTACGCATCCTTAAGATGCGGGGTTTCGAACCTGTAAGAGGATGGGTACGTTTTGCACATCCTTGCTATGTGGTGTTGGATTTTGCGTAGGATGTCATTAGAGTTATGTTGCACCTCGAGATGATCGCGCGTTAGGTTCTAAGTCTTGTGAACTAGTGGTATGAGTCCGTGTAAAAAAGTGTTACATAAGCCTTGTTGTGTTTTGCACACCTTCGGAACGTGGTGAATTTCTGTTGTCTTTTGTCTTGTTTGCCCTTGCGGAGTAAGAAGTAAAAGTAGGTGTTGACATACCATAGTTGTGGTGTTGTAAGTCGTGTCTTTTTAGGTTGGTTGTGAACTTCAAGGACAAAGTGCGTTCTAAGAAGGGAAGATCGTAACACCCCTCTATTTGTCGTGTGAGTTACTAGGTGGAGTTGGTTGCACTTGGTCGCATTGTTGTTATAGAAGTTGTTTGAGAAAGAAAATGGTATAGTTATATATGTTGCCCGTTTATAGATATGTTGACTTAAAACTGTTATAACTTGAGATTTATGATGCCCGTCGTTGAGGGTACCAAAGAAAAATTTATAATTCCTAAACTTAAACTATAGATAGTGAAAGTCAGGGTCGAACCACAAAGAGGTGGGGAGTGTTTATTGCCTGATGTTAGTGTTTAAAGGTAACAAATTTGTGGATTGATTGTGCTGTTTACTAAGTCTAAGGCAAAGATTAAAACAAACAAATAATAAAAGATGAGAATAAAATATAATAAAAGGGATGCTAGGATGTTTGGGGTAATAAATAGCTAAGGTAATATAAATCCTAAGGTCAACATGTGTTGCAGTCGCGTAAGGGGTGTAACATATCCTTTCGGTCCATGATACCTAATAGCTTCTTTCGGCCTATGCTATTAGTTCCTAGGTCTCACAATTATTAGGTGTTAACAATAAGGGTGATTCCTAAATCCTATGTCACATACCTTTCAGTCTTAAGTAACCTAGCCATCTTAAGGTGTAAACCAATGCCCTTCCCGTATCTCTCAATCTTGGGTAGGTCATTACTAACATCCTACAAGTCTCCTTTCAGTCTCATTGTAGGGTATTATAGTCAACAAAGAAAGACGAAACAGAATACAGACGCGAGTGGGTCGACCGACCGGCTATTCCAGTCGGCCGACCACCGCCTTAGTCGACCGACCGGCTATTCCAGTCGGCCGACCACCGCCTTAGTCGACCGACCCATTATTTGAGTCGGCCAACCACGGCTCTGCTACAAGTCGGTCTCGGAATTCTACTACCTATGCATATTCATCCTCTACATCCTAACATATGAAATTTAGCTACTCATAATTACTGGAACAATAATAAAAACGAGATTTGATATTGAAAACATGGTGAATGATAATCTAAACATGCAAGAGTTGATAAAGCTTGGGATTCTAACTTAAACCGGATGCAACAAAAATAAGAACAATAATGAAACTAGATTAAAAGAGTAATTACCAGAAATCGGAATTAAGGTAGAAAGGAACAAACTTTATTGAATGCTTGAGAATTATTAAAAGCTTACAACTTGAAGAGAAAGCTAAAACTAGGAACTTGATGAACAAACTAGAATAGAAACTTGAATGATAAAAACTAGGTCTCTCTAATTGATGGTAAAAACTAGATGGTAACCGATTCCCCAAAACCCTAATCAAAAGATTAGCTTATATAGGGCAGAATTTAAGAGTTTCCTAAAGATTCCAAACTTCTAATCTATTTCCGAAAACTGCTTCTGGGCTTCGCTGAGGTCGGTCGACCAGTTTGGTGGGTCGGTCGACCTCTTTTACGGGCTTCAGGAATAATCTAGGCTTTCTTTAAGATTCTGGACTTCTTAAGCTTCAGGCCAGGTCGGCCGACCCATTTAGTAGGCCGGTCGACCGTTTCCGCGTAGAAATTCTCCGGTTCTTCTTGATTTGACTTTTGGTACTTAAATAATGACTCCAGTTGATTTTTCTTCGTTCCTTAATTATGCAAAAATCCCGAGGGCATGAATTTGGTGCAAAATCATCCCTTTTCCGCATAAATCTGCAAAAGTGCATAAAAAATACGAAAGTACACGATTGTTGGGAAATAAGGGCTAAAACATAGTAAATGAGCGACCAAATGCGTGTAAAAATAGATGAAAAACATCATAAAATAGACACGCATCAAATTCCCCAAACCAAACCCTTGCTTGCCCTCAAGCAAGAAGTAGACTCGATCTTAACTAATGGAACGATTTCAATCTCAGAGCGAAATTTACATGTAAGTCTAAACCAATGCCAAGTGCAAAATGAGAAAGTATTTAAATCATGCAGACGAGTTATGGTGTCGTCAAACTTGCAATACTAGAGACTATAGAGACCTTATACCATGGATTCTCGCGGTACGCTCGAGACACTCACGAAGCAAAGGGTGAGTATATGTAAAAGATAGAAAGAAGTATACTGTAATGACACTCACCTAACTACGACCCATGAAAACATGCCTGCAATCTAACATGAATAAGAATTCTATAACTATGTATAACAAACTTATTAAGTGACCCAGATACATGCAATTGAGGTAATGAAAGATATGTGAGGTAAAAGGTAAAAAGTGGTTAAGATGTTTTTGGATTTGTGGGGTTAGTGGCCAAGCTAGTAAAACTGATTCCCAACAACATAATTCACTACTTTTTGATATTAAGAAAGTGCTCTTTTGTAGCACAACTCTCACATTGAATATAAGAAAGGACTCCCAAATATTTTTGAATGAAGTACGGGAGTGATAACACATAAAAGAAATGGATTTTTGAACGAATTTTGAATTTTGGTGCTGTCAGTTGGTCGATCGACCTATGATGGTGGTCGGTCGACTGACTTCTGTATGTTTTTGACTTTTTTCGTTTTATTTTTTTTCTTTCTTTCTTTTCTGAATTTTTCTGTTCTTTTCTTTCTTTTCTTTTCTTTCCTTCGTTTCTCTTTTTGCTCAAGATAACATATAAACCAAGATGCCTCATAAATTAAACCAAAGACCACAAATACTAGCTTGGAAGGGTAGGCTAAGTATGGGATGTAGTTTTGGGGGAATAAAAAGGCAATTTTGGCTATGTAAGGCTTATGGGTAAATAAGAGAAAAGGGATCCCAAATGCACGTACCAAGACTCACAAAACGAGATAGTAAAACAAGTATATAGCAATTCAAGTTCATGTTTATGCATATTGATGTAACATGTTCCAAGGGGAGTACTACTCACATCCTAGACAACTGGTTTAAAAATGAAACCAGAGATAAGGCTCTAAAACTCAGAATGTATAGTAGGTTGCCAAGGTATAAGTCAAGTCTCAAGATATACAAATTGACAAAAACTCGTAGATATGCAAAAGACTCTTATACTAAAACAAGTCGACAAGGCAAGGTAAAGGCATAAACATGTAAGATAGCAGAGATCATCCTTGAAATACTCTCGTTCCGACTCGACCTATATGCTAAAATAAACGTGCATTTTTTTGAATTTTTCAATTTTTCTATCTTTTTATTTTTTTATTTTTGTATATGTAAGGAAAATAAAGAAAAGAACAATGCAAGACAGAAATGCAATAAACGTGTGACAAAAATGCAATGCATGTGACACGAAACCATTCCCCAAACCAACCCGCACAATGTCCCCATTGTGCATTAGCCTAAGTAAAGGTTTCAGAAATTTAAAGGAAAGATGCAAAGAGAATAATAATTAAGGATAAACTGGAAAGAACTCACTGGGTTATGAAGCGCATGAGAAAAACCTCCCCAAACCAGCGTAAGCTGGGAGGTTTTGGTGGCTAGCAGTGCCACTCAAGTAACCAAGATGATTGCATGATTCCTGAGGAAGAAACGAACAGACCGTGACGGACGGGTAGGTCGACCGACCCATATTTTAGGTCGACCGACCTTCCTGCAGACTACACGAATTCCAACGTTACAGGGACTAGGTCGACCGACCTGTGTATCAGGTCGGTCGACCCCTCTGCTGCACAGCGGTCTTCGTTTCTTTGTCGAACCTGAAAAATCAATAAATATGCGCCCAACAAATGCGCGAGATGCCAGAAACAAGTCTAAAGTCTTAACTACGCAAGCATAACGGAAAAAGTTCTAAAACTACGATCAAACGAAATTAGAAAGTTTCAAAAAAAACAAAAGTAAATTGTCTTAAAAGCTGAAACTTGAAATAACTATCCGCTAAAGATGCGGAATATATCCGACCACGGCTTTTGACGACACGCCGTAGTCTCCACAGTGTTTTCTTGAGTAGCAAAACACATCTTCTTTCCGCCGCAAAGCATATGCGACGAACTCTCCTCTTGAGCTTGTCTCCTCTTTTTCTTTTCTTCCCGATCTACGACATCTGGGTCTTCATCTTCTTTGTAGCTCAAGGATCCCATTCCCCTCTCTGCACTATGACTTCCTTTATTTTGGGTTTCCCCAAACCAATTCCTGCATTAGTCATAATAGAAGTATCCTCCATATTGCTCCCAATCTGGGGCGGAGGTGTAAAAACAGGTACAAGAGTAGGCAATAAAGTAGGAGAAGTAGTGATGACCTTATACTTTTTTTCCGAAGTAATAGCATTACAAGTGATGGGGGTCATAGCATCCTTCTTCCTATAAGATAGGCCATAGATAATGGAATGCTTTCCTACTTTGAAGGTCAAAGTCCCAGTGCCTACATCTATGATGGCTCCCGCAGTATGGATGAAGGGTCTTCCGAGTATTATAGGTATATGGGCATCCTCTGGGATGTCCAGTACTACAAAGTCAACTGGAAAGAAAAACCTGTCAATACGCACAGGGATGTTTTCCAACACCCCTATGGGTTCCATAGATGTACGATCTGCCATCTGGACCGTCATGCTGGTTACTGCAAAATTGGTCATTCCAAGTTTTAAGGCAACACTTAGGGGCATGACACTGATACTAGCTCCTAAGTCGCATAAGGCCTTTTTTACAGGGAAGGTTCCTATATTGCAGGGGACAGAAAAACTACCAGGATCATCGAGTTTGTGAGGGGCAATAACATGTGATAGAAAACTGGATGACGCTTCAGTGAGAGCCACCGACTCAACCTTATCTAAAGACCTCTTTCTTGATAAAAGTTGTCTCATAAATTTAAGATACGAAGGGACCTGTTGGACTAATTCTAGAAACGGAACTTGAACATTTAATGAACGAATTACGTCTTTGAATTTGTCAAAAGATACCTGGTCCTTTGAAGGTATGAGTCTTTCCGGGAAAGGAGGGGCTGAAGAGTCGGTATTTGCAGCCCTTTTCAGAAACCTAGGGGTCTTATCAGCACGAAAAAGGAAATCCCTTAAGTTGTTCGGCAATTCGGGACGAAAAGGGGCCTCTTTCTCTGCATCGGTGGTCGGTCGACCTTCTTCCTCGGTCGGTCGACCGCTTACCTGTACAGCGGGATTTTCTAGATTCTGCTCAGAGGTCGGTTACAAAGAAACATCTAAGTAGGCCCTGTTGTCATCGTAGAGGCCATTGTAGAACTGGTTACAAAGAAACCATTGTTCGAATCCATGGTGTGGTATGGACCGAACAAGTCTCTTGAACCTGTCCCACGCCTCACTAAAATCCTCATTGGGGCCCTGCTTAAAATTTGTAATCTGCGCCCTCAAAGCATTAGTCTTAGATGCAGAATAGTATTTCCTGTAGAATGCTAAGGCTAGGGTATTCCAATCTGTGACTCCCGCAGCAGTGCGGTCCAAGTCTCTGTACCATTCCCTTGCGGCGTCCCTAAGAGAGAAGATAAACATGGTTTGCTTAATCTGGTCCCGCGTCACTCCTTCTGGGGTGCAATAGAGCATATGTAATCTGTGAAGATTTCAATATGCTTTGCAGCATCCTCATTGGCCGAGCCTCCAAATTGGTTTCTTTCAACCATAGTGATATAGGCAGGCTTGGCCTCGAACGGCTTCCCAGTACCTGCAGGTAAAGTAAACCCTTTGTATAGGTCCTTTGCCTGAGGCATGGAGTGACTGGCAATAGTAGCTTCCTCTGTCATGTTTTCTTCTTCTTTCGGAAAAACTTGCAAGTAGGTAAAAGGTGGAGTTTTTGGTGAGAGTGGATTGTTGGGTGAATTTGGTTGTGAAGTTGGTGTTTTTGGTGAAGATGGTGGTGGTGGTTGTTCAAAGATGTCTTCTTGGAATAAGGAGGATGGTGAACCTCCTTCCTCACTCGCTAGAAGTTGCTTCCTCCTTTCTCTTAGGGTCCTCTTAAGCTCGTGGTCAAGTGGTAGGAGTTCTCCTTGAACTGACCTGCGCATAAGATGAAAACTACAAGAAAAAGGTGAGAAGGTTTAAGGAACAAAAGTTCCTTAAACAAAGAGAAACAAAAACAAAAACAATAAACACTGGCGTCACCTCCCCGGCGACGGCGCCAAAATTTGATGCCCGTCGTTGAGGGTACCAAAGATAAATTTATAATTCCTAAACTTAAACTATAGATAGTGAAAGTCAGAGTCGAACCACAAAGAGGTGGGGAGTGTTTATTGCTTGATGTTAGTGTTTAAAGGTAACTATGCTAGGATGTTTGGGGTAATAAATAGCTAAGGTAATATAAATCCTAAGGTCAACATGTATTGCAGTCGCGTAAGGGGTGTAACATATCCTTTCGGTCCATGGTACCTAATAGCTCCTTTCGGCCTATGTTATTAGTTCCTAGGTCTCACAATTATTAGGTGTCAACAATAAGGGTGATTCCTAAATCCTAGGTCACATACCTTTCAGTCTTAAGTAACCTAGCCGTCTTAAGGTGTAAACCAATGCCCTTCCCGTATCTCTCAATCTTGGGTAGGTCATTACTAACATCCTACAAGTCTCCTTTCAGTCTCATTATAGGGTATTATAGTCAACAAAGAAAGACGAAACAGAATACAGACGCGAGTGGGTCGACCGACCGGCTATTCCAGTCGGCCGACCACCGCCTTAGTCGACCGACCCATTATTTGAGTCGGCCGACCACGGCTCTGCTACAAGTCGGTCTCGGAATTCTACTACCTATGCATATTCATCCCCTACATCCTAACATATGAAATTTAGCTACTCATAATTACTGGAACAATAATAAAACGAGATTTGATATGGAAAATATGGTGAATGATAATCTAAACATGCAAGAGTTGATAAAGCTTGGGTATCTAACTTAAACCGGCCGATGCAACAAAAATAAGAACAATAATGAAACTAGATTAAAAGAGTAATTACCAGAAATCGAAATTAAGGTAGAAAGGAACAAACTTTATTGAATGTTTGAGAATTATTGAAAGCTTACAACTTGAAGAGAAAGCTAAAACTAGGAACTTGATGAACAAACTAGATTATAAACTTGAATGATAAAAACTAGGTCTCTCTAATTGATGGTAAAAACTAGATGGTAACCGATTCCCCAAAACCCTAATCAAAAGATTAGCTTATATAGGGCAAAATTTAAGAGTTTCCTAAAGATTCCAAACTTCTAATCTATTGCCGAAAACTGCTTCTGGGCTTCGCTGAGGTCGGTCGACCAGTTTGGTGGGTCGGTCGACCTCTTTTACGGGCTTCAGGAATAAGCTGGGCTTTCTTTAAGATTCTGGACTTCTTAAGCTTCAGGCCAGGTCGGCCGACCCATTTAGTAGGTCGGTCGACCGTTTCCGCGTAGAAATTCTCCGGTTCTTCTTGATTTGACTTTTGGTACTTAAATAATGACTCCAGTTGACTTTTCTTCGTTCCTTAATTATGAAAAAATCCCGAGGGCATGAATTTGGTGCAAAATCGTCCCTTTTCCGCATAAATCTGCAAAAGTGCATAAAAAATACGAAAGTACACGATTGTTGGGAAATAAGGGCTAAAACATAGTAAATGAGCGACCAAATGCGTGTAAAAATAGATGAAAAACATCATAAAATAGACACGCATCAATTTACAAATGTTATTGATGTGATTCCAATTAGAGGTGGTAGCTTATCCTTTTACGATTCTAACGATAGGTCAAACGCCCATATAGACCAAGAAATGAGGGAGATATGACTGTTATACGAAAATTGGTCGGTGCTAAGAACTGCGAGGTAACTCGGCAAAGTTAAGCCTATTCGGTCGAGGTAAGGCTACTCGACCGAGTAAGTGCAACTTGACCGAGTTGATCCAATTCGTCCGAGATGGTTGGTTTGTGTTCAGCATGGCGGTTACTTATAAAAGAAAATTCGGAAGTTAAAATCATTTTACCTTAAAACCCTCTGCCGCCTTTCACCTTTTTCTCTCAAATATCTCACACTAAAACCTTTAAGAGTTCATACTAGAGTCTAGTCGCGCTGATCACCATAGACTAGCGTTGTTGTCTCATTAGGTGTTGTATTCGTTGTTAGCATACTTTAAGATATATATGTTTGTGATCAAGGTAGCACCAAAACGACGGACACGGACACGACACGGACACGGGACACTGCATCCCATAAAATTTAGGACACGGGACACGACATTTTAATATAATAAAATATATCGTTATAAATAACGTATAATTTTATTTTTATCATGTAATCGAAGCTAAATTTAAACAAGTAAAGGTACAGTTTGACCTTTACCCTAACTAATTTTCATTTTCCACCCAAAATCATTTTCTAATCGTTCTTTTAAAATTTTTTATTCCTCCTCTAAACTATAATATGTTTAGCCATGTGTTGAACGAGTGTCGGGTGTCCGAGTGTCGGACACGGTGTCGAACACGGGACGACTAATAATTAAGAGAAGTGTATGTGCTACCTAGTTTGTGATGATTGTTAGTAATACCCCATATGTTATCTTAAGAGGAGATTTCATAGAGGAACGGTGGTAAAATTGATTGGATCTTTGCCTTGAGGTGGGGTTCTCCCTACTCAGTTATTTGTTAAGTGATTGTGACGTTATTTCTGATATATTGTGAAGATGTAATTGTTATGCAGTAAGACTGATATCACTTGGGGTTACAAAATCAGATTTGGGAACATATATGTGGGATCGTTGCGAAAAACGGCTCTCACTCCTACGATCGCTCTTCGTGAGACCCACCGCGGAGGGAATGTGCACATTAATGATCTGGGTACCTCTTGCCGCGAGCAAGTAGGGGTTGATTGTGGTACTACAGGTCGCCACTGTGACATGATTGGTTATTGGTGGTATCAGCATGTGGTGCCTTGAGACTGTTATACTGTTCTTGATTTTGGTAGTGACGATAATTGTGTATACAGTAACTTACGCTTGTGGTTTATGCGCTGTGATGATCCATTGGTATGATGACCATATTCTTAGCAGGTAGCTCGATGTTGGTTGATGATGCTTGACTGGGGAGGATGGGTCGTCATACTTGTCACAAAGTCTTGTAGCGTCATAGGTCCCTTTACTAGCTTCCGCTGATATTTGAGTTGTTATATCTTGTGAGACATTGTTATTACTTTATTTTATTCATTATAATAAGTTACATTATCGTTTATTTTGATATTATGCCTCAGGAAACTGAGATGATTGCACTTTCAAAGTCTGATGGTCCTCTCTAAAGGCCTTGGATTATGAGGATGTTACAGAATCATTGGGCATATGAATACTAACACCGCCTTTAAAGCTTTACGGTCATCATGTATAATTCTATCTCTAACTGCGTTTTCCATCTCTAAGAATGGGGCTTCGTCTACAGTTATAAACTCCCCTAATTGCTTCCCCATACGCCAGATATTATCCTGATTACATTTCCCTTGTATAAGTAAATCGTAAACCCCAGCCTAGACAGGAATATGGTTAAGCGGTGTATCAGATAGTTTCTCATCTTCGCAAGGGTCATTAAAACACCATCTCAATTTGTGGAAGTGCCATGGTTGGCCTTCGATGACTTTCGACTTATCTTTCTCGCTACTAAATTTAAACATGAAAAATTTATTCTTTGCATCAATCAAATTATGCTTTTTCATAATCTCGATCGCAGCCTTGGTGTTGATTGCTTTTGTCGTCCAAATTTTCCCTACCAGAAGATAGCTTGCTTGCTCCACCACCGTCGCACTTTCCCTTACATCCCAGACAAAGGATTTGTCTTCGCTTCTTTGCATAATTGTAGGCATCTTACTCTGAGATTTTAGAACTGAGTCCACGTAGAGCGAAATCAACTCGAAACTAAGGAAAAAAGAGAGAAAAACTATAGAAAACTAGGTCCCCAAAGACCGATTGGTAAGAAAACCCTTCAAAATCAAGGAAAGGAGCGAAGACGTAGCCAAGACGGAACCCTCGTAGAAAGCCTGGGGGTTGTCTCTTTATCTTTTGTTCCCTAATACTCCGTACTTTTTTATTAATCTCCACTTTGATTCGTGACTGAGACTGATGACGAGAATTTTCTAGGTCAAGCAGTACGGTCTTTCCAAATTCAGACTTCAGAGGCACTAGCAATATAGCATTACTGCATGAAGCTTTTCTTGTTAAACATGCCATAAACATAATGAATACGGAGTATATAAACAGAATATACACCATTACACGATAGAATTACTATGCAAATATGCATTATATTGATATACGAGAAAAGTATTTTACAGTTGACTTAATGCTTGCCCAGAAGCTACATTCATGTGTTCGTAGCATAAAGGGCTCAATTTGCAATTACCGATGTAGTAAGAACTATTGACAAGGGTTGGAAGAAGTGCTTAAGATGGAGTTAACATCTGAAGAACTCAAGAGGTCTTCTCTTCAGCTGCATAGAGAGCTTTGATGTCTGCCACATCGTCGTAACTTCCAAGAAATACTGGAGAGCGCTCATGTATCTTCGTTGGGATCAGGTCAAGGGCCTAACATGAAAATCGCTTGGGTCAGTCACTAATTCATATGGCTTTCAGGGTCAATGTCAGTGGCCAGAATCATGGAAACAGATTGCCAGTCTTACGTACTGTGGCTCAATTTAATAGGCGATGAAGATCAAGCCTGGGCCTTAAGCGATAGGGGGGCCCAGATTTTGGTGGCCCCTATGAATTGTAAATTTCACTATACATAGTGTTTGCATATGTGAGAATTAAGTACTTCATTATGATACAGTGGTAACAAAGAGGTTGATTGTGGTTAAGACGAAGGTATTGAGACGACAGGTCACAAAAATCCCTCTTTCCCCATCCCCATGTATTGTACTGGTGTTTTGCATACTTGAATAGTAAAATGGTGAAAGCGGTCATACATTTCTATAGGTAGAGGTATGTGTTCAATTCTCTATGACCTTGATCCAAAGTGCAGCTTGTATCATTGAAATTTCATTTAGGGGCGTCTATGTGAACATAAACTAATGTTACAGAGACTGGATATGGGTGTGAGTTGAAGTGTCAGACATAACTATTTTATTTTATAAAATCTATTGTCTGGTATGCTTGGCAAAAAAGAAGTGATTTAAGTAGCGTGTTGGCAGCCTAAGTTCTCTGACAGAAGTGTGTGAAAAGAAATAGTCAGCTCTTTTTGATGACCTTGAGACGAAAAATAAATGAAGTTCATACCCGTTCTTTCCCAGTGAATGCTTGTCCACCCGCTTGTTCCATCAAGAATGACATCGGAAAAACTTCATACAGAACTCTGGTTCACATATAAAGCAGAGAATAGACAAAGATTAAATAATGCTGCTTACAATACAGCAATCATACCCCAGTAAAAGATAAATCCCCACAGGTACATGACATACCTTAATTTCCCATTAGGACTCTTCTTATCACCAGGGTACATGAAGATACCGCCATACAGCAAAGTGCGATGCACATCTGCAACCATGCTGTATAAAAAGTTGAGCTGGGTAAACGATACTTATAATTCCCATTCAGTTATATACATACATCTAAATAGTTAATAGTGGTATTCCTACAAAATTTAAATCTGTTTTTTATAAGGATTAAAGGTGCTACTTTCTCTAAGTCACCAAAATTGGGAAAATGCAAAAAAAGAAAAGAAAAAAGAGTGTAGTTATTCGTGCCCATGGACCTCAATGCTATAGAGTAGATTCTCTAGTCAATTTCAGGTTCAAGAAACATTCTCTGATCTTGGGGGTCTGTAGAACTGTACAAGGGTGCAGCATAAGTGTGAGTGTGCGACCAAGGGTGGAGCCTAAATAAATAGCGTTAAGATTTGAAACCTGACTTGAGGTTTGAAACAATCACTGCTCAACCTTTGGCGGATCTACATTATAGGACCCGAGATCCTCGACAGCAGAAAAAAGGGGGATAATTGTACATTTTGCCCAGTTTTAATCCTAAAATATTCACAGTTTGTACATTTCCTAGTATATTTCTATAAATTTAACAAAACCCAGAAACAACAATTTAAAGTTTGCCACTCTGCTCAGCCATCGAGAGAGCAAGGGCCAATTGCTGGATTACGGGCTAAAATCTATGGCGTATGAGCTTAAAAAGCCAATACAGGCCCTGCTCAACCGAACTAAGATCCGCCTTAGAGAATGACAGAAAAGACTGGACCATATGAAGTAGTCTGGATCTGGACAGAGCATTTAGAAACGAATGACAGAAAAGACTGGACCATATGAAGTAGTCTGGATCTGGACAGAGCATTTAGAAACAGAAAGAGAATTTAGAATAGAGGATTGAAATTACCTTCCAATGTATCTAAGAGACTTTGGTGAAGAGCCATCTGTTGGAAACTTGCATTTCTCGACATACCTGGGAATTGATAAAATTCAGAGCACTAGCAACAGAAAATAAGTGTGCAAGAATTGAAAACACAAAGCCAGCCATACTTTGCTGTTGGGGTGTCCCAGTTCTTTGCATTTCCTTCATTTACAGAATAGATTTTTCCCTTCTTTGGAATCTGATCAATAAAACAAACCAAGGTGCATCACACTCTCAGACTTCATACAAACCAAAAAAACTGTGTTACTGGATTGGCTATTTCACTTAGATCCTTACATTACATCAGAAAGCTTCCAACCCTAGTTCAGAACAAGGGAAGCAACCTGACTGCAATCAGAATAACCGGTCTTTACTACTAACCAGTGACCACTGATCATTTACAAGTGACCCACACCAAATACACTAGGGGCTTATTTTAGACTTTTAGCCAATAGGGAAGTAGTATAAGATCTCAATTTTCTGTTAGAAACTAGTCAAACTACAAGCAACCTCAACATGAAAAAAACAAATTTTGCTTTTCTAGAGCAATGTTAGCCATCTCAGTATACTCATTATATATACAGTACTTGACAAAAGGATACTTGGTTAACTGGACAGAAAAAAAAATCTACAATATGCAAGTTAGACAGAAGCCAAACCTTGATATCTGGGTGAGTTAAAATAAATTCTCCAAGAGATGGATCGAGAGTGAAACCATTGACGCCAGATCCAGAGCTCAACACAAACTGCAGAATAATGTAATTATCATATTAGACCCCTTAATTGATAGAAAATAACTGAGGGAGTGGGGGCATAAACAGTTGAAAGGGAGAGAGTCCTCCTTGGTGCTGTCTTTTATCGATTTATAATTATTAAACATGAGAAACAGTATGAAATCATGTAATGACAAAGGAAGTAAGAAATACCGTGCAAGAGCTCCCATACATGCAGTAACCAGCAGCTACCATTTCCGTTCCAGGTTGCAGGACATCATCAAGGGTTGGATTGTCAACATCTTTGACAGAGTAGATCCCAAAGATCTAAGAATAACATGACAATTTGCTATGTTAAACAAAAGAGGTTCTACAAATAAGAGTACAATACTCCAAATTAACTAATAGGAGGAATAGAAGCTTTACAGTTCCAATAGAAACACCACAATCAATGTTGGAAGATCCATCCAATGGGTCAAAACAAACACAGTACCTGAAAATCACAATACAGTCTTCAACAGAGCATCTTATAACTATTCTACTGATGCAATTTTAAATGGGGAAGTTATGGACATCTATGTTAATTCAACTGCACCAATGTCTGACACGACGACATCAAGGAAATAGTTACAGAACTCGTGTCAGAGTTTTCCCCATTCGACACTTCTCCTAGCATGGATAAAAAGAAAGCCACCGAGGAAGAGATTATGTGTAAAACATTTACTTCGTAAGAATCGTAACATGGGGTATTTACACTTTTTCAAATCTTGTTTCCGAAATCTCTCCATTTCAATTTTGAAAACTAAATATTTCTGAGTTTTAATCAAGTTTCTTTTGAAGACGTGACATTGTACTGATGTCCTTCATTTTGGACAGAGTCCCCTAATTCCATCCCTCCTCTCAAAATTTGTGCCATGAAAAATCAAACCCTTAGATATGTACCCATATCTGGCATCCGTACCCGAGTCCAATTAGCACAGACAGATGTAAGCAGGGCAAGTTAAAATTAGACTTGACAAAAAATGAACATTCAGGAGAGTAACTGTACACACTTTCCGCGCAGAGCTGGCTCAACAAATGTTGCCTCCTCATCCTCCTCAGACACAAGGATACACTGCAAATATATTGTTGACGCACCCTCAGCATAATTCAATCAGATACGTGCTCAACTGAGTTTCTATAAGGCCAAGAATTGTGTAATCACTTACAGTTCGGCCACTGCTTACAAGGGCCTTGACAAAAACTTCGTTTGATAGCACATCCAGTTTCTTTTGTTCCTCACCCTATAGTGTAAAATGAATGCAACAAGAGCAAATCAGAAGATAAAAACAGGAGTATGATGCGAGGAAAACTAGAATCAGGATTCAGAAGGATATCAATACCTGAACATTAGTCTCCCCAGCAAGCCCTATGAGCTTAGCAAGACCAGCCTGCAGTAATTAGTGGTTGTTAATTATGATGATGATGACATTAGAGAGTAATGGTCAGAAGCGTAAATATAGCCCACTAATCTATAACTCCTTTCATTCCATTTGGGGTTTTCAGCAAGTGTTAAATATTAAACATACTGCACCAAAGTCTAAATCCCAAAAACACAGATTAAAGTAGCATACAAGTACTCTGTATAACATTATACATGACACAATACACGTTATATAACGGAACGAAGATTTGATATAGAGTTGGTCTGAAATGAATTGGGCTAAATATACATCCAAATTTGAAGCACGGGAAGTATCTATGTCATAAAATACCTTCAATATTCTGAATAAAAAATTAAAATATGTCAAGTAACAAGTATGGTTAGCTCCCTTGCTCGACCACTATTGGTCGTATTCTTAATTTGTTAGTGTGGTATAAAGTTGGAAGTACTCCGTACGTTGCTTGGTCAGGTTGTAGTCAGTAGTCAATAATCAAATCGTAGAATTGCATTAACACAGCTAGCACATGAGGCATCTACATTAATTATTTATTTATTAATTTATTTATTTATTAAAATTAGAAAAAGAAGAAGCAGCTAAATATAAAATTAGTAAACAATAGTCAAAGCTTAATCGATTTTGGTTGATAAGAACACCACCCCCGAAATCGGTTGTCGATAAGTTTAACACACAATATCATCGTCATCAAAATCATGACCACGACTCTCGCCACACGTTTCGTCAATCTTAAATCGTTGACATTCTTGCGAATACATCGTTTTCCATTTTTCTATTTTTTAAATTTGTTTTTGGCTTAACAACATACATATTCATTTCGATTTAATTTAACTTAATTGAATTGCTGTCATATTTCAAATTAAAAAATGATCTAACAGTACGCGATTCTTCATTTAGAGAAAACACGGTGAATCAAAGTATCAAACAATTGAATGAAGTCATTTCATGCAAACAGACGATTGATAACTTAAACTTCCTATAACAACCAAACAACCGTCTAATAAACTGATTGTGGAATTCAAATAATAAACCGATAAATGGAATAACCATTTCATTCATTTGTTTAAGTTTGAATATAAAAGGAAACAGAAGAATGAGAGAAAAGGAGTATAAAGCGCGAATATAAGGAAGGAAGGAAGACCTTGTTAACGGCGGAGCAGACGAACTTACAGCCGAGAACAATGTGACTAAGCAAAATAGTGAAATCCCCACGTGACTCAGGGTGCTTGGACTGTTCGTTCAGCACGTGACGTGTGATGGTCATGAGGTCCGTCCTGTATGCCTCCGCCGCGTGATCCATCTTCCTTTTGCTTTTATTTTTCTTTAAATTTTGGGAAGAATATAGTGCAACAGTGATGGTGGTGAAGCAAGAAGAAGAAGAAGAAGAAGAAGAAGGCAAAAAGGAATGAGTGTATGTATGTATTATATGGGGAATTGTGATATGGGGAGTTGGTGTCAGGGGAATACTAGGAGGATACTTCACAAGTGGAGGCCCATGAGTGGGTCCATTTAAGTGGGTCACCTCGCATTATAAGCCTTTAACACTCCAAATCTGCAGATAAAGCTTCTTTTGTTGCTTTCTGATTGTTTCTTGAGGGAGCTTTCTTCTACCACCACTATTTTTTCTTCTATTTATCTCTTCCTTTTCAATCTATAATTCTATAAATATATAACAAAAACAAAGGGATCTGTATACAAATTACGAGATAAAAGGATATTTTCCTACCTTTCAGGATAATGGATATTATCCTATATTTTAGGGGATAAAGGATTTTATAAGATTTTTAGTTCAAAAATACAACTAACATATGATTGTATGATTATTATCAGTAAATATCACAAATTGCATTTTATTAAAAAAATGTTGTTTTACGCAAATTAAGCGAATAAAATTAATTGTAGGATGATAGCTCAAGTCCTTAATCTTATCTATATTAATACAAGAACATTTTATGCGATTTCATGTGTCCACATCATCATATTCATTTTTTTAATTTTTATTTTAAATAAATGTAGGATCCGCCACAAAAAACATGAAATTAATTCAGAGTATAGATTTTAGTCCCTTTTGAAATTAAAATTTTTAAAATTACTCCCTTTTGATTTTTTTTTCCTAAAATTACTCCCTTAAGTTGCATTTTTTGCTAAAATTAGTCCTTTAAATTGCATTTTTTTTCCTAAAATTGTTTCAAAAAACCGATTTGAGTAGATTTAGTCCCTCTGTTTTTGAACCCCCTTACATTTTTCAATATATTTATAGCTTTCAAAGTATATGTTTGTCAAGCTACAAACGGAATATGTTCAAAAATAGATGAAATAATTCACTAAAAGTGGAGTTTGGAGCAATTTTAGTAAAAAAACGCAACTTAAGGGAGTAATTTTAGGAAACTTTTTTAAAATGGAGTAATTTTAAAAAAATTGATTCCAAAAGGGAGTAAAATCTAATTTACTCATTAATTTATGAAAAATCAATTTTGTTAATAGAATTTCATCGAATAATCAATACAAAACTGCAATGAATCACCATTTCCAATTCCATTTTATGTTGCATAAATAATACAATATGAAAATGCAGAATTTTCCCAATAGTCCACATTGTCTATAAATAATAAAAAAAATAAAATAAAAAGATGAACAAATTAGACAATGAAAATATAAATGATAAAAAAATGGTAAAACAAATAACGTTATTATATTATTTTACAAGCTTTTAACTCTAACATTTTGACCATAATAATAGCAATTTTTTTCGAGATATTACTAAATTTGAGTAATTTTTTTGAATAA
This sequence comes from Silene conica, assembly GCA_029255685.2. Lineage (NCBI taxonomy): Eukaryota > Viridiplantae > Streptophyta > Magnoliopsida > Caryophyllales > Caryophyllaceae > Silene > Silene conica. Next base: position 23,536,130 of record CM055317.2, on the reverse strand, counting down.
GAAATATTTTTCAACAAAAAAATGTTAATAAATAGTCATATTAAATTTTCAATTTAAAAAACAAGATGTACAAAAACTTAACAAAATAAATGAACTATAAAACTCTGGTATGTAGATTTTAGAGTATTCCGTTAAAATAATACTCTAAAAGATTTTGTTATAGATATTGAGTTTATCCACTAAAATGGGTCGATCAAAAAATTTTGTTACGATGTTTTGACACTGAATTCGTGCATTTTTTTACAGATTTAAAACAAGTAACCCTTGCTATTTAGCACGTGTTTTAAACTATATTATCATTATAAAAGAAATAAAGTATAAAATATACATATATTTTGGTTTAACATTTTTAAATATTAATCATTATATCGATATTCTTAAACTATACCCGTGCAATTTTCTAGAGCTAAAAACTAGTTGATAATTATTAACCATATGTATGTAATAAAAAATACAATGGAAAATCTACAAGGTAATGGGTGAACTCTCATTCCTAATTGTAACATCCCGTATTTTCGTAAAATCTAATTTAAGCGTTTTAAATTATTTTAATTAATAAAATAATATTTTAATAATTTATTGTGAAAGGTTTTAATTTAATTGGTAAGATCCGTCTTAAGAACCTCAAGTCCTTAAGACGAATACTACTTGGTAAACTTAAACTCGTATCATAAATATCCGTTCAAGTGTCCGACCCATTTAATTGACTCGGAAAGGACAGTCCATAAAACCCCCACAAAACCCCTTCCATCGACATAATGCTTCTCCTTCATTTCATTTCACTGTAAAACACAAACCTCATAAACCTCCATTTTATTCCTCCTTCTTTTGAGAAATTCTTCATCATCCGGTACTCGAATCGAGGTAACAACGACATTTTCGGAATCCTCATTCGATTTCCAAGCCATCTATCACTTTCTTTTTGTAAATCCTTTCACTTGAAAATTGGGCTGTTTTCTCTTAATTCTGTTTCAAGTGCTTAAAATCCGTTTCTATGCTTGTAGGTGTTGGCTTAGAGGATCCAGAGATCGATAGCTACATTGTTGAGGAAGATCTTTAGCCGGATAAGCTTGAAAGGTGACGATAATGAGAAACTCGGCCTTTATGTGTATATTAGCACTTTTGTTGTGATTTTCCATATGGTTTCTGATTTTGTTCAAAGATTATATTTAATGAACTTAGAAGCATGTCTAGGATTGTTCTTATGTGAGAAATCCATGCCTTATGATGTTGTTACATGTTCATATGCTATTTTCAGTTTTTCACAAAGTTAAGACGGATACTTGATATAATCGCTTGAGGATTGTTATGGGACTTATGTGCTGTTAGATTAGTTGTATTTGGTGTTTGATAATGTTGGGAAATCACCAATTGTAGTCTTACTTGAGTTGTTGTGTCGAATTATGAAGTTTCAATAGGTTGCGATTTTGCGAATTTTCGTATCAGGCTCTCTGAGCCGGTCGACCGACCGGCCGCCGGTCGACCGGCTGGGAGTGTTTCTTTGTGTTTTTGCGATTTTAGGAAAATTGGCCTTAGGACTGCCAGCCGGCCGACCGGGTGCCTGCCGACCGGCTGGTAGTCTCATGTGTAGTGTTTGTGTTGTTTTGCGAAGAACTTAGGAAAGAAAGGGAGCCCAGCCGGCAGACCGGCCGCCTGCCAACCGGCTGGGAGTACGCGTGGGTTGGTGTACGAGTTAGTGAAGGCTAGGGAAATGGGGTCCCAGCCGGCCGACCGGCTGCCTGCCGACCGGCTGCCTGCTGACCGGCTGGGAGTCCTTTGTGTTGTCGATTGTTTTTTAAAAGAAAGAAAAGAAGGCTGGGTTGCCAGCCGGTGGACCGGCTGCCGGCCGACCGGCTGGGAACCCCTGTAGCATGTTTTGAATTCGTAATTCATTCGTATCTTTCAAACGGTGAATCAGTTTTTGTTGAAACTTGTTTTGTAAACCTTTGACATGTATTTGAGGTCCCCGGAGTACGGGCAACATTATATTGGGTTCAGGAATGGAGTAAGGATAGAGACCCCCCGGTCGGGTAACCGAAAGGGAAACCGGCTCTCCCTCAACTTAGTTCCCGGGGTCAATTAAGTGTTGATTAGAAGTTAAGAAAAGTAGAACTATAGTTTAGTTCATAGACTTTGGTTGATATTGTATTGATGCGTATTAAGTTATGCCTTAAGCTGGCCTCTGAACTTAATACGTGAGTTGTTTGTCATATATGGGGATATGCCTTAAGCTGGCCTCTGAGCCCTATATGTGTATGTTTGTCGTGTCTGGAACATGCCTTAAGCTGGCCTTTGAGTTCTGACATGTATGATAGTGATCGCGTCGGAACATGCCTTAAGTTGGCCTCTGAGTCTAACGAGTAGAGCAGCTGCACAACGGGGTAGCTAAGGAACTGACACTTTGCCCGGGGTGCAGATGTTTGGTGCTAGAACATGCCTTAAGCTGGCCTCTGAGTTTAGTACCTTGTGATGTGGTGAAGGGACATGCCTTAAGCTGGCCTCTGAGTCCTTTACTTTTGGATGCTAGTCTATGCCTTAAGTTGGCCGCTGAGTCTAGTGTCTTGCTGAATGACAGGTCCATGCCTTAAGTTGGCCTCTGAGTCCTTGCTTGCTGAATGTTTGGTGTTTAGGTTATGTCTTAAGTTGACCGCTGAACCTTTACACTTGCTGAATGTTTTGGTATTAGGTTATGTCTTAAGTTGACCGCTGAACCTTTTACTTGCTGAACTTATCTGCTTGCCTTGAGTTGGTACGTGTCAGATATAGATATTGATAATGATGAGTACATGTATATTTGTTTGAGTTATGGTTTGATCATCCAAGGCATTGGGTGACTCTTGTTCGGTTTCATAAATAGTTGGATTGAAAGACCCCCCGACTGAGTAACCAGTAGGGAAACCGGCTCTCCTTCCTATTTGTTTATGAAGTTGATTGATATATGTTGGAGTATTCTGTATTGTTTTATGTGTTACGTGTTGTCACAAAAGGTGGCTAGGAGAACTCTAGTCACTACCCACTGATTGTGGCGTACATGTTTTCATGTATGTAGGTACATGCAGGTTGGAGCAGGGTTACGAGAGGGCTAGCGAGTGATGATCCTGTTGTCATCATATGACTTACCTTATATCGCATAGCTAGACTCTTAGACTTTTGTTACATTTGTTTTGGTGCCTGTAGGGATGTTCCATCCCAGGCTGATGTATATATTGTTTCCGATACTTAGAACTGTTACTTATCTATTTTGGTTTTATTCCAGTTTCAGTTTCTGTTTTCAGTATAAGACTTCTCGCATGTTGTTTAGTTTGCTAAAAAGTTTTATTTCCGCTGCATTTTTAGTACGTTTGTATGTTTATATTTCCGCTTTCGCGAGGGGTTTTACAGTTGGTATCAGAGCATTATTGCTCCCGACGCACTCATGTGACCCCCAACCTTAACTTGACCAGATAAACAAATAATGAATGAGAGATGGGTAGATCTAAGGACTTATTTTGTAGTCTATTTGTGATTGCTAATTGCTAAGCTAATACTTGTTTTCTCTTTTGAAGGATGGTGAGACCTAGGGCTGCTGATAACATTGTGCTGCAAGCAATTCAGCATTTGCTTGAGACTCAGAGACAGCAAGCAGGGAATGTTCCACCTCCTCCGCTGCCAGGCAACGAGGCTAATCGTCCTGGTAGTTTCTCATGGATAGCTTCGAAGATGTCCCGTAGCCACGTGAAGACATATGGTGGCGAGGTTGATCCGGTAGCTCTTACCGAGTGGTTCAGGGAGATGGAGAGGAGCTTTGCTATGTATTCGGTGGGTAGAGAGGATAGAGTGCGGCTAGCCACTCACTTTCTTACCCTTGAGGCCGATAGGTGGTGGGCGTTGACAGGACCTACTTTCACTCTTGATCCTTTGTTCGATTGGGATGCTTTTAAGGATAAGCTCGAGACGAGGTTCTATCCTAAAGAGCTCAGATCACAGCGACTCAAAGAATTCATGGATTTGAAGCAAGGCAAGATGTCAGTTCAGGAGTTCACAGACCGTTTCAACCAGCTAGCTCACTTCGCATCGAGATTTGTTAGAGATGAGGCCGAGAGAGTCTACTTTTACCGTGGCAAGCTAGGGCCACGCATCGAGAGCATGGTTCGTCGTGACTCTACTTCTTTTGTGGAGGTATATGATGATGCTATTTGGGCCGAGAGTTCTTTTCGTGCCATAGATGCTGAGACCCGTGCTGCTACTTCTAGTGTGACTCCTCATCAGAGATCAGTGTACCAGGGGAAGAGACCATTTGTTCTTTCTACTTCTTCGCCTTCTTCTCAGAAGAAGCGTTTTGAGAGGTTCTCTGCTCCGGTTGCTAAGACCATTGTTCACACCGACACAGCTGCTAGTGTTTGCCACCGTTGTGGTAAACCATCTCATCCGGGTTTTGACTGTTTCAAGAATGCTTTCAAGTGCTATACTTGCAATGGATTTGGGCATAAGTCTTATGAGTGTCCTGAGAGGAACACCGCACTTGGCAAGGCTGCCACTGCTGCTGCTGCGACTAAGTGAGGAAAGCCGAAAGGGAAGATCTTTGTGATGACTAGGGCTGAGGCAGAGGCTCATCCAGACATTGTTGCTGGTATCTTTTCTGTTCTTGGCGCCGAGTGCCTTATTTTATTCGATACTGGAGCTTCTTTATCATTTATATCGACTCAGTTCGCCGACCGTTTAGCTCTTGAGTCTTCATTGGTTGAGGAGACTTCTATTTCCTTACCTTCTGGAGACGTGTTTTCCTGCTCTTCGTCCCATAGGGATGTTCCTATTATTATTGGTCAAGCCACATTTCCAGCGGACTTACTGAGATTTCCTCTCGAGGAGTTTGACATTATCCTCGGTATGGATTGGTTATCGCGATATCATGCTCGCTTCGAGTGTCGCGACCAGAAAATCTGCTTGAGGAGTTCTTCAGGTGTTCGTGTTTCCTATAGGGGAACTCGCCCTCAAAGGGGTGTTCGCGTTATCTCTTCGATGAAAGCATCTCATCTTCTTAGGAAGGGTTGCCAAGCCTTCCTGTGTGTTGTTACAGCTGCTAAACCATTGCTACCGAAGCTTGAAGATGTAGCCATTGTTTGTGAGTATCCAGATGTTTTCCCAGATGACCTGCCAGGGATACCGCCAGAGAGAGATGTGGAGTTTACCATTGAGCTTGTTCCAGGTACCGGACCGATTTCTAAAGCTCCTTACCGTATGGCTCCGCTAGAGTTGAAAGAACTGAAGCAACAGTTGGAAGAGATGATCGAGAAAGGTTTCATTAGACCTAGTGCTTCTCCGTGGGGTGCTCCCGTTTTGTTCGTCAAGAAGAAAGATGGTTCCATGAGACTTTGCATTGACTATAGAGAGCTGAACCGAGTGACCGTGAAGAACAGATATCCTTTGCCTAGGATAGATGACTTGTTTGATCAGTTGAGAGGTGCTTCTAGGTTTTCTAAGATTGATCTTCGATCGGGTTATCATCAAATTCCAGTGAGAGAGGCTGATATTGCGAAGACTGCTTTTCGTACCAGATATGGGCATTTTGAGTTTCTGGTTATGCCTTTTGGGTTGACTAATGCACCTGCCATCTTCATGGATCAGATGAACCGTACCTTCAGTGAGTATCTTGACACTTGTGTTGTGGTGTTTATCGATGACATTCTCATCTATTCGAAGACCGATGAGGAACATGCTGAGCATCTTCGATTGATTCTTGGGATATTGCGTCGTCAGAAGTGGTTCGCGAAGTTCTCAAAGTGTGAGTTTTGGCTTTCTAAGGTTGCTTTCCTTGGACATGTGATATCCAGTGAGGGAGTTATGGTTGATCCCGCGAAGATTGAGGCCGTAGTTGATTGGGAGAGTCCCAAAGATGTGGGGGAGATCCGTAGTTTCCTTGGATTGGATGGTTATTATCGTAGATTTGTTGAGTATTTCTCCAGATTAGCTCGCCCGATGACTCAGTTACTGAAGAAGGAAGCTAAGTTTGTTTGGACCGACAAGTGTGAGAGTTCTTTCCAGGAGTTGAAGACTAGGTTGACCTCCGCTCCTATACTTGCTTTGCCAGAGATCGGGGTTGACTTTGATGTGTATTGTGATGCTTCGATGTTAGGACTTGGATGCGTACTGATGCAGAGTGGTAAGGTGATAGCATATTCATCTAGACAGTTGAGAGTTCATGAGGTGAACTATCCGACACATGATTTGGAGTTGGCCGCAGTCGTTCATGCTTTGAAGATGTGGCGTCACTACCTGATTGGATCCCATTGCCGTATTTTCACAGATCACAAGAGTCTTAAGTACATTTTTACCCAGAAAGACCTTAACATGAGACAGAGACGTTGGCTAGAGTTGGTGAAAGATTACGACATCGAGTTGTTATATCATGAGGGAAAAGCCAATGTAGTTGCTGATGCGCTTAGCCGCAAGACTTCTCACTCGATGAGTGCCATGAGAGTATTGCCCGATGAGTTGTGTTCCGAGTTCCGGAAGCTGAGGCTAGAGATGGTGGGTAGCGGTTTTGATTGGTTAGCTGCTATGACTGCCGAGCCGTCCTTATATTGGGAGATTCGCCAGAGTTTACCTTCATATGCCGATTTCAAGAAGTTCGAGGCTAAGATTTTGAGTGGTGTTGCACCTGACTTAGTGATTGATGCTGATGGTTTCCTTAGGTTCCGTGGTAGGATGTATGTCCCCGATGTGCCAGATTTAAGGAAGAGGGTTCTTGATGAGGCTCATTTGTCGCCGTATTCCGTTCATCCAGGAGGAGAGAAGATGCACAAGGATTTGAGGCTTATGTTTTGGTGGCCTGGTATGAAGAAGGAGATCTTGGATTACGTTAGTAGGTGCTTGACTTATCAGCAAGTCAAGATAGAGCATAGGAGATCTGGTGGTTTGCTACAGCCGCTCCCCGTTCCTCAGTGGAAGTGGGAGTGTATATCTATGGACTTCGTTACAGCATTGCCTAAGACTGTGGGAGGCAAGGATGCGATTTGGGTTATTGTTGATCGTCTAACTAAGTGTGCCAGATTCGTGCCGATCAGAGAGACGTGGGACATGGATCGTTTAGCTAGGGCTTATATTGCTGAGATAGTCCGATATCATGGCGTGCCGAGAGAGATCGTTTCAGATCGAGATCCGAGATTTTGTTCCAGGTTCTGGAAGGCTTTGCAGGAGGCTATGGGTAGCCGTTTGTTGATGAGTACCGCATTTCATGCCGCGACCGATGGGCAATTCGAGAGGACCATTCAGACACTAGAGGATTTGTTCCGTGCTTGTGCCCTTGATTTTCAAAGTTCTTGGGAGCAGTGTTTGCCGTTGGTAGAGTTTTCTTACAACAACAGTTATCATGCTTCCATTGGTATGGCTCCGTACGAGGCTCTTTATGGTAGGAAGTGCCGTAGTCCGATTTGTTGGGACCAGGCTAGTGACGTTCGTGACCTTGGACCGGACCAGTTAGCTGTTACTATTGACCAAGTTTAGCTTATCAGAGGTAGGATGAAGGCCGCACAGGACCGGCAGAAATCTTATGCTGATGTTCGCCGTAGACCCCTAGAGTTTGAGGTGGGTGACCGAGTCTTCTTGAGAGTGTCTCCGATGAAGGGTGTTAAGAGGTTTGGAGTTAAGGGCAAGTTGAGCCCTAAGTATATTGGACCTTTTGAGATCGTGAAGAGGATTGGTGCTGCTGCATATCGATTGGACTTGCCTCCTAGTTTGGGCAAGGTTCATAGCGTTTTTCATGTTTCCCAGCTCCGTAAGTATGTTAGTGACCCAAGTCATGTTCTGCCCAGAGAGATCGAGAACTTAGAGCCGAGTCTTGCTTTCGAGGAGCGTCCCGTGAAGATCCTAGACCGTCAGGATAGGAAGCTTAGGAGCAAGGTGGTGCCGCTAGTGAAGATCCTTTGGCATTGCGGTGATGTTGAGGAGCAGACATGGGAGACTGAGGCATCGATATCGATGCGTATCGCGCATCCTTCTCTTTTCGATTGAGGTAGAGTTAGTTAGAATTTATCTCCGTTCGAGTTTCGAGGACGAAACTTTTTGAAGTTGGGGTGATTGTAACATCCCGTATTTTCGTAAAATCTAATTTAAGCGTTTTAAATTATTTTAATTAATAAAATAATATTTTAATAATTTATTGTGAAAGATTTTAATTTAATTGGTAAGATCCGTCTTAAGAACCTCAAGTCCTTAAGACGAATACTACTTGGTAAACTTAAACTCGTATCATAAATATCCGTTCAAGTGTCCGACCCATTTAATTGACTCGGAAAGGACAGTCCATAAAACCCCCACAAAACCCCTTCCATCGACATAATGCTTCTCCTTCATTTCATTTCACTGTAAAACACAAACCTCATAAACCTCCATTTTATTCCTCCTTCTTTTGAGAAATTCTTCATCATCCGGTACTCGAATCGAGGTAACAACGACATTTTCGGAATCCTCATTCGATTTCCAAGCCATCTATCACTTTCTTTTTGTAAATCCTTTCACTTGAAAATTGGGCTGTTTTCTCTTAATTCCGTTTCAAGTGCTTAAAATCCGTTTCTATGCTTGTAGGTGTTGGCTTAGAGGATCCAGAGATCGATAGCTACATTGTTGAGGAAGATCTTTAGCCAGATAAGCTTGAAAGGTGACGATAATGAGAAACTCTGCCTTTATGTGTATATTAGCACTTTTGTTGTGATTTTCCATATGGTTTCTGATTTTGTTCAAGGATTATATTTAATGAACTTAGAAGCATGTCTAGGATTGTTCTTATGTGAGAAATCCATGCCTTATGATGTTGTTACATGTTCATATGCTATTTTCAGTTTTTCACAAAGTTAAGACGGATACTTGATATAATCGCTTGAGGATTGTTATGGGACTTATGTGCTGTTAGATTAGTTGTATTTGGTGTTTGATAATGTTGGGAAATCACCATTTGTAGTCTTACTTGAGTTGTTGTGTCGAATTATGAAGTTTCAATAGGTTGCGATTTTGCGATTTTTCGTATCAGGCTCTCTGAGCCGGTCGACCGACCGGCCGCCGGTCGACCGGCTGGGAGTGTTTCTTTATGTTTTTGCGATTTTAGGAAAATTGGCCTTAGGACTGCCAGCCGGCCGACCGGCTGCCTGCCGACCGGCTGGTAGTCTCATGTGTAGTGTTTGTGTTGTTTTGCGAAGAACTTAGGAAAGAAAGGGAGCCCAGCCGGCAGACCGGCCGCCTGCCAACCGGCTGGGAGTACGCGTGGGTTGGTGTACGAGTTAGTGAAGGCTAGGGAAATGGGGTCCCAGCCGGCCGACCGGCTGCCTGCCGACCGGCTGGGAGTCCTTTGTGTTGTCGATTGTTTTTTAAAAGAAAGAAAAGAAGGATGGGTTGCCAGCCGGTGGACCGGCTGCCTGCCGACCGGCTGGGAACCCCTGTAGCATGTTTTGAATTCGTAATTCATTCGTATCTTTCAAACGGTGAATCGGTTTTTGTTGAAACTTGTTTTGTAAACCTTTGACATGTATTGGAGGTCCCCGGAGTACGGGCAACATTATATTGGGTTCGGGAATGGAGTAAGGATAGAGACCCCCCGGTCGGGTAACCGAAAGGGAAACCGGCTCTCCCTCAACTTAGTTCCCGGGGTCAATTAAGTGTTGATTAGAAGTTAAGAAAAGTAGAACTATAGTTTAGTTCATAGACTTTGGTTGATATTGTATTGATGCGTAGTAAGTTATGCCTTAAGCTGGCCTCTGAACTTAATACGTGAGTTGTTTGTCATATATGGGGATATGCCTTAAGCAGGCCTCTGAGCCCTATATGTGTATGTTTGTCGTGTCTGAAACATGCCTTAAGCTGGCCTCTGAGTTCAGACATGTATGATAGTGATCGCGTCGGAACATGCCTTAAGTTGGCCTCTGAGTCTGACGAGTAGAGCAGCTGCACAACGGGGTAGCTAAGGAACTGACACCTTGCCCGGGGTGCAGATGTTTGGTGCTAGAACATGCCTTAAGCTGGCCTCTGAGTTTAGTACCTTGTGATGTGGTGAAGGGACATGCCTTAAGCTGGCCTCTGAGTCCTTTACTTTTGGATGCTAGTCTATGCCTTAAGTTGGCCGCTGAGTCTAGTGTCTTGCTGAATGGCAGGTCCATGCCTTAAGTTGGCCTCTGAGTCCTTGCTTGCTGAATGTTTGGTGTTTAGGTTATGTCTTAAGTTGACCGCTGAACCTTTACACTTGCTGAATGTTTTGGTATTAGGTTATGTCTTAAGTTGACCGCTGAACCTTTTACTTGCTGAACTTATCTGCTTGCCTTGAGTTGGTACGTGTCAGATATAGATATTGATAATGATGAGTACATGTATATTTGTTTGAGTTATGGTTTGATCATCCAAGGCATTGGGTGACTCTTGTTCGGTTTCATAAATAGTTGGATTGAAAGACCCCCCGACTGAGTAACCAGTAGGGAAACCGGCTCTCCTTCCTATTTGTTTATGAAGTTGGTTGAGAGCCGTGCATTGTAATCGCATGATAGCAAGAAATCAGATGATGAGATGTTTATGCTTCACATGTTGATATATGTTGGAGTATTCTGTATTATTTTATGTGTTACGTGTTGTGACAAAAGGTGGCTAGGAGAACTCTAGTCACTCCCCACTGATTGTGGCGTACATGTTTTCATGTATGTAGGTACATGCAGGTTGGAGCAGGGTTACGAGAGGGCTAGCGAGTGATGATCCTGTTGTCATCATATGACTTACCTTATATCGCATAGCTAGACTCTTAGACTTTTGTTACATTTGTTTTGGTGCCTGTAGGGATGTTCCATCCCAGGCTGATGTATATATTGTTTCTGATACTTAGAACTGTTACTTATCTATTTTGGTTTTATTCCATTTTCAGTTTCTGTTTTCAGTATAAGACTTCTCGCATGTTGTTTAGTTTGCTAAAAAGTTTTATTTCCGCTGCATTTTTAGTACTTTTGTATGTTTATATTTCCGCTTTCGCGAGGGGTTTTACATAATAATTATAAAAATTAAATTATGTTAGGGTTTAAAAAACTTAACTAAATTAAGTTATTGCGTTACCAAAACAAGACATATTGATTATGGGTGTCCAGAATAAATTGAATCCTAAATACCCGAAAAATCGTGCATTTTAAAGGTTTGATGAACCGAACCGCCTCGATAAAGCATTTCGTGAACCAAACCGTTAACTTTATTATGGAAGCGGTATGTAACACCCCTCTCTTGTAGATGATGAGTTGTGAACCAACTCGGCCGAATCAGTCAAACTCAGTCGAGCAGGTCAAACTCGGCCGAGTAGGAGTTACTCGACCGAGTAAGTGCAACTCGGCCGAGTGAGCCTTTCCAGGAGTCAGATCGCGGTTAATTATATAAACTAATCCGATCTAAATCACTTTTTTAACCTAATCAAAACAGTAAACAACCCCCCATTCACCTTTTCCTTTCTCTCAAACCTTCCTTAAGGTCTTGGCAAGAGTCTAGAAGCGCCGATTATCTAGTCTAGCCCGTGATTCCATCAAGTAAGTGTATCCTATGGTCCTCTTGTCATAATTTATAGTTGTTATAGTGAGTAATCCTTGTATGTATAATCCTTAGGAGGAGGATTCGTAGCGGTGCGTTAGTAGAAAACTCGTGGAATCCTTATTGTTATGATTGTGTAAGGTAGGGTTTCCCTACTCAGTTCTAGTAGATTTTGATTGTCACGATATCGTCGTATAATCTGATATCACTGTATTACTGTAATGTTGATTGAGATTCAGAACATATGCGTGGGACCGTTGCGTGAAACAGCTCTCACTCCTACGATTGCTCTTTGTGGGACCCGCCACGGAGAGGATGTGAACATTAAGAATCTAGGTACTCCTTGACGCAAGCAAGTGGGGGGATTGATGTGGGGCTTGAGGCCTCCACATGTATTATTGTGACAGGTGTGATAGTGGATATCAGTTGTTGTGATTTATCAGATTGTAGCATTGTATTTGATTGTGTTCTTACAGTCTTATTTATCTGTTCTGACACTTGTGGTTTTTACTGTGATGATCCAGGTAATGGTGAGCTAGGTTGCACGAAAACGGACACCGACACGGACACGGACACGACACGGACACGGGACACGGCAGCTCGAAATTTTTAGGACACGGGACACGGCAAAAAAAATCAATATACATATTAAAAAAAAGGGAATTTAAAGCCCATTTCAACCAACATCTAAACTTTGGTCATTTAAAGGTAACAAAGTCATAAAATGACAACCAATACTAATGTCTTATACGTCAAAATCAAATTTGTCTTACAAAATAAAAAGTTCAAATTACAACCAAAATTAAAATAAAATGACAACCAATATTAATGTCTTATACAACAATATTACTAGTCAATACACAATCGGAAACAATATTACTAATCAATAATGGATGAAGTTTGTAAAGATGGATTTGAGTTGAAAGTTGTGGGCCTGTGGCACAAACACAACAAACGTAACACAGCTCAGCTCCAGCCTCCAGTCCTCCACCGTCTCAATTCCAGACCCAACTTCACTCTCTAACAATATCATTATTTACAATTTACAACTCATTATTTCCCCATAATTAATACGACCTACTAATATAACCATATGTCTATAATCACAAATACTAATCAAATGCACAATCGGATCAGAAGTGATGAGGTATATTACTAATCAATAATATACAATCTGATTTTATAAAAAGCGAATAGCGATTGAGAAAATGAGAAGAATAACAAGATTGTTACCTGAACAACAGTGATGGGCTGACGGCGAGAGAACGAGGCGGCGTCCGGCCGGCGACGACGAGGGTGACGGCGGGTGACGACAGTGAGAAGGAGGTGACGGGTTTGCGTGAGAAGGGTGTGAGTGAATTAGGTTTTCAATGAATCTAATTTAGGAATTTTGTGATTTTCTTATATGAGGCGTGTCCGAGGGACACGGACCGTGTCCATAGCAAACCGACCGTGTCGGACACGTTTGGTTCAAAAAAAAACCGAAGACACGGTTTTTGAGGTGTCCGACACGTTTGGAGCCGTGTCCTACGCGTGTCCGTGTCCGACACGTGTCGGACACGCGGAGAGAAAATTATTGGCGAGTCCGTGCTTCATAGATGGTGAGTAGAGTCTCAGGTACGACGATGTGAATGAATGCTGCCTTGGGGAGGATGGGACATCACCTTCAGTTTTGTAGTGTGTTATAATAGCATACTTAGCTTCCGCAGACATTCTTTATTTTGGTTGTTTTATCAGACGGTTGTATACTTAAACGTTATTCTTAATTATAATAAAGGTTGCATGGTTTGTTTATCTTGAATTGTGCCTTAGAAAATTGAGATGATAATGCTTTCATAGTCTAATGGTCTTATTTAAAGGCCTTGGATTATGAGGGTGTTACAAATGGTATCAGAGCGACGATCTTGGCACCTAAAACCAATGAACCAAATGAACGTAGGATGTGTCTTAAGTAAAATGAACCCCAAGTATCAGTTTGTAAGGCTACCGCAAAGGTTTGTGAGACGTCCTGGAACCGCGAAATTGCTTACAATCTTGTACTTGGCCACTAAGGGTAGATTAGGGTGTGTATATATATGTGGCTTAATGTGTAGCGTTATGAAAAGATATGAGTTGAGAAAGATGGAAAAGTGATGATATGGATTGTATGAACACATGTAAGATTAGTGACTGTTGCGTATATATGTTGGTAGTTAAAGTTTTGGTAGTGTGCATATAGGACATGTGATGAGTAGGATAGGTGAAGGGCGAATTCCCCTTCGCGAAGCCTGACTGCTATGTGTGACTCGGCCGAGTAAGTTGTACTCGACCGAATGGGAGTAACTCAACCGAGTAGTGGGAGTACTCGACCGAGTGTATGATATTCGACCGAGCTAATGTGATTAGGCCGAGTAGGAGTAACTCGATTGAGTAGGGGTCACTCGGCCGAGTGAGAGGTACTCGACCGAGTGTGTGTTACTCGACCGAGTTGGGTGCACCAGATTATGTTTTTCTCTTATCTTTTGAGCCGTAGGCTATATACTTATGTTTACCCTTTTTCTTCTTATAGTTGTGATGGCCCTAGAAGAGCCAACACTCCGAACCCACCACCAAACCCGTCCCCGGCTATGATTCAGGCTGCATCCATGACAATCGAGGAGATTGCTCGATTGATCAAAACCAATGAAACTCTGAATATTGCTATCAGGAATTCATAGAGAGCTCAGGCACCTCCATTGAGTGCTCATGACATCAGTAACGCCATGGCTCGTCATCGCCCTACCATGTTTGCCGGTGCGGGGATACCAGGACTTCTAGAGGACTGGCTAAGGGAGATAGAGAGTGTTTTTGAGGTGGTCGATTGTCCTGACGACCTCAAAGTGTACCAGTGTAACATGTGACACCCCGCGATATTACATTAAAATAAACAAGAAACTTGCAGCGGAAATACGGTATTTTATACTCTTAGAACCAAACACAACACCATCCCCAACCAATTTAATGCAACTTTCGAAGAAAATCAAGCATAATGCCAAGAACAAAACGAATTGAACATGTTGGAATAAAATGCTAAATTTTCAACCTTGCAAGACTCATTCTAATTGGACTCTCGCGGTACGCTCGAGACACTCAAGAAGCAAAGGGTCAAATATATATGTGAAAGATAAGAAGATAAATAAAAGTAAAGACTCTCACCTATCAACGACCCATAAGAACATGCCTGCAATCTAACATGAATAAAATCTCTATAACCGTACATATGCATTCCAACACTTAAATAACCATGACACATGCCGAGGCAATTTGGGATTGTGAGGCTAAAGGTAAGAAAGGGTTAAAATGAGTTATGGAAATAGGGGTTAAACCGAGCTAACAACCATCCAACCACACTATAAGACTACTTCCATTATTTTCCAAAACATGCCACTACTCAAAATTTGAGAGCAAAATCACAATTTCTCCTTTTTCTCCCTTCTTTCTCCTCTCTTTTTTTTTTTCAAAAACACACCCTGTTCAGAGGTCGTGGTCGTCTGACCTTGTAAGTCAGTCGGTCGACCACCCCTGAAAACAGGCAGACTTGAATTTTTTTCTTTCAGCTGAATTTTTTTTTCATTCTTCTTTTTTTTTTCTTTTTTTTTTCTTTTTTTCTGATTTCAGTTGCCCCTTTTTTTTTTCTTTTCATTTCTCTTCTTTTTCTCCTTTACACCATTCTCACAATATCAAGATTTTTCAATGAAACATAAAAACCAAAAGATGGCCAAAACAGTCCCATCAAACTACGTTACTAGCTCGGCTAGGGTAAGCAAATTTTTGGATGTAGTATATGGGATAAAAGAGTTAATTTGGCTATGTGAGGATTATGGGTAAAACAAGGAAAGGGAACCTCTACCACATGTGTCAACAAACCACAAACCCGAATGCATATAGGTATTAAGTAGACAAAATTCATGCTTATGCACATTGATATGACATGCCTCAGGAGGAGAAACTACTCACAAACCTATATGAAATCGGTCATAAATGTCACCGATTTATTAAGCTAAAACCTTAGAATATGTAGTAGATTGCCAAGAAGAGAGTCAAGTCTAATAATTTAGCATGAAATCAACAAAAACTCGTAGATAATGCAAAAGACTAGCTTGAAATTTTTTTTTGAAAACGCAAGGCAAGGCAATAGGTGACATGTGAGGCAAAAATCGTATCCGTCCGTTCCGACTCGACCTATATGCTAAAGAAAACGTGCATTTTTTTTGATTTTTTTGTATGTATGCAAACGGAAAGGAGAAAAAGTAACTGAAATGCAATAAACGTGCGACAGAAAAAGATGAAATACAAATGCAAACACAACAGAAGGAAAAAGACACAAGACACAAAAAACAAATGCAGACTCAACAGAAGTATGCATATACCCTCCCCAAACCAAAACGCACAATGCCCTCATTGTGCTCATCAGCATAAATCCACAGCATAGGGATGGGGATAGGCAAAAACAAATAAAAGAAGGAAAAGGAAAAAGACTAACCCTGCAGAAAGAGGCTAAAGGAGAAGAAAGGGAAAACTGGAAATCTAAAGAAAAGAAAAGAAAAAGTTACTTACAAGATGGAGGAACCTCCCCAAACCGAGCATCGAAGATGGGAGGTGCGGGTTCGTCACTAGTCTTTTGGCTCATATTCTGAGCCAGACTCTTCTCCTGCCCCCTCTCCCTCCTCCTCTTCGTCATCAGACCCTAAGCCTGCTGACGAGGCGGATCCCGAAGCTTCCCCGTACCCTTGACCGCCCGCCTGAGGTGTGTACCAGGTGGGATGTGTCCAAGGCCCGGTGGGGAGCCTACCCTGA
The DNA here is from genome assembly GCA_029255685.2 of Silene conica. Lineage (NCBI taxonomy): Eukaryota > Viridiplantae > Streptophyta > Magnoliopsida > Caryophyllales > Caryophyllaceae > Silene > Silene conica. Next base: position 23,519,798 of record CM055317.2, on the reverse strand, counting down.
GTAGCATACTCCGAGTAGCCCGGGTACTGGTAGAGACAATCGTTCAACTGTTTTTGGTTGAACTGCCTGCAAAGGTCCGCCACCATGAGTGGGAGAGATCTGTTATCAACGACAGGAGGAATAGGAACATTAGAAGGAACAGTAAAATCAATTGGGTACCCCGTCCCAGGTGCATCAAAGTGGGCACCAGGAGCAGGGACCCTACGGCCTCTAAAAGTGCCTCCTCTAAGTGGAAGGCAGTAGGATGGAAGGAGTGGTCTAGGCTCCCCCTGAAAAGTATCAAGGGGTAACATGGGGGGAGCCATGGTGATGGGGATGCGATAACTGAGGTAGGTATCTACCTTCCAATAATCTTTCCTATCCACCCAATGTACGGACTTGACATAAGTCATGTCCATATACCGGGAGGTAGGGTGAAGCGCATCCTCAAAGCGGGGGAACTGCTGGAAAAGTGAGCGGGCCAATCGAGTGACTAGCCCACCACAAACAATAGTAGTCAAAGAAGTTCCCTCGTTCACCGCCACAAAGTGAGAGGCGACCAAATAAGCAGTGTTAAAAAACTGCTGACCCTTACGTGTGACATTAAGATAGCCAGACAAAATGGAAAGCTCAATGTTTTTAACATTTTGAGACTCTTTACGGCCAAAAACAGTGTTGGCCAAAAGACGCAAATAATAACGGATGGGCAGGTAAGTGAACGGTACTGTTTTTCTTCTTCCCCCTATCGCGGGAATCAGAAAGGCAGGACCACATGACATTATACGACCCAGAAGAGTCGCCCGTACGACCCGTAGAAGACAAACCTAAATACTCAGTAAATTCAGTTAGGGTTAAAGAAAATGTCTCATTAAACAAGCGAAAAGAAATGCACTTATTATTGTAGCCGGGATCATAAGCTTGAACATTAAAAATAAAAGAGGAGAAGAATTCAAGAGTAAGGAGAGGATAGATGAACTCATCCATTGTGATGAGTCCCGAAAAATCCGTCCCGTTGAGCAAGGACACCACATCGTCATGACAACCCAAGGCTAGCAATGCCGGCACGCATAAGAACCGGGTGACCACCACGAAGCAATAGGTCGAAAGATGGAGGAACCGGGCTTTTTGCGCCGGAGTATGAAAGATGATTTGCGGATAGTTTGGTAGACTATCCGTGTCAAGCACCGTCAATCCCCCGGAACCACTAGCACGGCCTCTTGAAGTTCCTGCTCCGGAAGTGCGAGATCGTTTTCCTCCTTGTCCTCGGCTAGACATAGTGAATCTGCAAAAGTACAGTAAATGTTCTCAATACTTAAGTCCTTACAAAATTAGAACACTTATTTATCAAAATGGAAGAACAAAATTGCGAAACAGAAACCCTTGTAACAGTAACGAGGTCGACCGACCTTCTGCCAGTATAATAAAACTTTCTGTAACAGTACCGAGGTCGGTCGACCTAATACCCAAGTCGACCGACCGACCAAACGAAAATTCGAGTTCTGAAAAATTGCAGTTTGGTCGGCCGACCTTCGTTTCAAGTCGGTCGACCGACGAAAATCATAGTATGAATGCGCGGTTTGAATTTCGACAGAAATTGAGCATAGAAATTGTAGGGGAAATTCAAACTAACTCTAACAGCACAAAACCACACAAGATTTCAGATCTGAAACTATAGAATCTAAAAGAAGAAGGAAAATCAAAAGAAAAACACAAACACAAGAAAAAACAAACTCTAGGAACAAAAACAACCTGAAAATACAAACAAAAACTACCTAAAAACGGAAATAAGATACTATAGAACGAAAAAGAAGAATAAAGAGCTAAAGAACACATACCTTTGATGGGAAAAGCAAGAAAAATGAGTGAAAGATGAAGGAGGGAGGTAGTTAGGGTTTTTAAGAGAGAGGAGGGGTGTTCAAAAAGTGTGAGCAAATAACTTGTTTTCAAACAAAAATAGACTTAAGACCCCTTACTTGAAAACCCGGACCACTGCCTCGAGGTCGGTCGACCTGATGTATAGATCGGTCGACCTCTCTCCTGCGTACCTGCTCTGTCAGAAGTTATTTATTGATGTCAGAAGGTCGGTCGACCTTACTAGTAGGTCGGTCGACCTACGTAACTGACGATTCCTCCTATTTTTCCTGCAGAAGCTCAAAATTCCATCAAAAAGCTTATAAACACGACAGAAAAAGTGCACCAAAATTACAGAAACATAAAATTAAGCTATAACACGGGTTGCCTCCCGTTTAGCGCTGGTTTAAGAGGTCCCGCACGACCTTTTTACTTATCATGAAGCATTCGAAAAAGGATAAAAGTAGGAAACTTCAACCTTACCAATAAATTCATTCTCTCCACGGAAGTGCTTCGCATACTGGCCATTAACTTTAAACCTCTCACCGGATGAGGTTTCTAACTCAATTGACCCAAATTTTGAGACAGCTGTGGTAGTGTAAGGTCCGCTCCACCTGGATTTCAGCTTATCAGGAAAAAGGCGAATACGAGCATTAAAAAGCAACACCTTATCACCTACCTGAAAATCACGCCTAATGATTCTCTTGTCATGCCAGCGCTTGGTTTTCTCTTTGTAAATCCTGGCATTGTCATAGGCTAACAACCTGAATTCCTCTAACTCGTTGAGCTGCAACAAACGTTTCTCGCGGGAAAGGTTAGAGTCTAAATTAAGATCACAAATGGCCCACCAAGACTTACGTTCTAACTCTACTGGTAAATGACAAGTCTTACCATAAATCAACCGGAATGGTGACATTCCGATCGGGGTTTTGAACGCAGTTCTATAGGCCCAAACATCATCAAGTTTTAGACTCCAGTCTTTCCTAGATTTAGAAACAACTTTGGCAAGGGTCTCCTTGAGTTCTCTATTAGAGATCTCAACTTGACCACTAGTCTGAGGGTGATATGCTAGACCCCTACGATGTTGGACACCGAATTTATTTAGCAAGTCACCTAATCGTTTCTCTTTAAAATGCATACCTCCATCACTAATGACAACCCTAGGGACACCAAAACGAGGAAATATGATTTTCTTGAACATTTTAATAACAGCTTTTGCATCACAATGGGGAGTAGCAATAGCTTCTACCCACTTAGAAACATAATCAACAACTACAAGAATATACTTGTTACCTTGACTACTGGGAAAAGGTCCTTGATAATCAATGCCCCAAACATCAAAAATCTCTACCTCTAAAATACCAACCTGTGACATCTCATGTCTTTTTGAGACATTCCCAGTTCTTTGACAAGCATCATAGCTACCTACAAAATTCCTACAGTCAGCATGCAAAGTAGGCCAAAAAAAACCAGACTGTAATACCTTGGCCACGGTCCTAGATGGACCGTGGTGACCACCATACGCAGAAGAGTGACATGCTTCCAGAATGTCCTTCACCTCCCATTGGGGGACGCATCTCCGGATAAGTCCATCTCCGCATTCCTTGAAAACATAGGGGTCATCCCAAAAATACTGTTTTGCATCAAACATAAATCTCTTCTTTTGTTGCCATGACAACTCAGGAGGGATTTTACTTGTGACAACAAAATTAGCAAAATCAGCATACCAAGGAGGGGAATACGAACCTGAACTATCAATGACAAATAAACTCTCATCAGGAAATGAATCATCAATATGTAAAGAGTCTTCCCCATCAGTCAACTGAAGACGAGATAGGTGGTCAGCTACCACATTTTCCGCGCCTTTCTTGTCCCTAATCTCAATGTCAAACTCTTGGAGAAAGAGTATCCACCTTAAAAGCCTTGGCTTTGAATCTTTCTTCTGGAAGAGACCCTTCAAAGCTGCATGGTCAGTGTAAACAATTACCTTATTACCTACCAAATAGGACCTGAATTTCTCCACGACAAAGATCACAGCTAGCATCTCCTTCTCAGTGGTGAAATAGTTGACTTGAGTCTCATCTAGGGTACGACTTGCATAGTATATAGCATTAAGAGCCTTATTCTTCCTTTGGCCAAGCACAACACCCAGAGCATAATCACTAGCATCGCACATGATCTCAAATGGGAGATCCCAATCTGGTGGCTGGATGATTGGTGCTGAGACCAAAGCTTCCTTCAACCTGTTAAAAGCTGAAAGGCACTCATCAGTAAAATCAAAGACATCATCCTTAAGGAGCAATTGTGTAAGTGGTTTAGCAATATTAGAAAAGTCCTTAATGAAACGCCGGTAAAAACCTGCATGTCCTAAGAAACTTCTCACCCCCTTAACATTAACAGGAGGGGGTAATTGCTCAATCACCTGCACTTTTGCTTTATCTACATGTATACCTTTATCAGATATTAGATGCCCTAACACTACCCCCCTCAGTAACCATAAACTGACACTTTTCCCAGTTTAAGACAAGGTTTACATCAATACATCGCTGCAAGACTTTATCAAGATTAGCTAAGCACTGATCAAACGCATTACCATAAACAGAAAAATCATCCATAAATACTTCCATGATGTTTTCTATAAAGTCAGAAAAGATACCCATCATACACCTTTGAAAGGTAGCAGGAGCATTACATAACCCAAAGGGCATTCTGCGATATGCAAAAACACCTTGTGGGCATGTAAAAGTAGTCTTACTCTGATCATCAGGATGGATGGGAATCTGGAAAAAACCTGAATAACCATCTAGAAAACAGAAGAATTTATTAGAAGCAAGTCTTTCAGTCATTTGGTCAACAAAAGGAAAGGGGAAATGGTCCTTCTTGGTGGCGGCATTTAACTGTCTATAATCTATGCACATCCGCCACCCAGTTACTACTCTAGTGGGTATTAATTCATTTTTATCATTTTTTACCATTGTGGTTCCTCCTTTCTTAGGAACCACCTGAACTGGGCTAACCCACTTGGAGTTGCCAACTGAATAGATGATACCTGCATCAAGAAGTTTCATTACCTAAGCCATAACCACCTCCTGCATCTTAGGATTCAACTTACGTTGACCCTGTCTATAGGGCTTATGCCCTTCCTCTAGCTCTATCCTATGCATGCATACATCAGGACTGATGCCCTTAATGTCATCTAAAAAATAACCTAAAGCTTTCCTATTCTTTTTGAGAACAGTCATTAAGGCAGAAAGTTGGTCAGGGTCAAGTTTAGAACTAACAATTGCAGGGTATTGTTCAGTATCATCTAGGAAAACATACTTAAGATTAGGAGGAAGTGGCTTACGCTCTGGTACCTTTACCTCAACGGCCTGAACAGAATCAGTACTAATGGAATAGCACATGTTTACCAGATTTGCATTAGCCAAGCTTATGAGCTTCTCATCCTCTTCTTCAGTCAGCTCATATTCCTCTATCTCTGCTTCCAACACATCCAGCTCTTCAGCATCTTCAGCTGGATTACCTGCACATTTATCCAAAACTGTCAAATCATCTAAGGGATCCTTGGTCAAGGATTCCCTCCAGTTACGGATAACATTCATGTCTATAATATCAATGGAGCAACAAGTATCATCAGTAAGAGTAGTTGCCTTATGGGCAAGACTAAACTCGATAGTGTCATCTCCAACCTCTAAAGTAATGATCCCGCGTTTGACATCTATTACAGCCCCAGCTGTGTGTAAAAATGGTTTACCTAAAATAATAGGTATTTGACTATCCTCAGTAATGTCTAAAACAACGAAATCAACAGGAATAAAGAACTTTCCCACTCTAACTGGACATCCTCTAAGACCCCTAATGGTCTTTGGGTTGATCTATCAGCCATCTGTAGGGTAATATTGGTGACTTTAAGTCTACCTAAGTTAAGTCTTTCACAAACAGAATAAGGCATAACACTAACACTAACCCCTAGATCACAAAGGGTTTTCCCTATAACATGATTGCCTATAGTACAAGGGATAGAAAAACTACCTGGGTCTTTCAACTTGGGTGCTATATTATTTTGTGAAACAACATAACATTCCTCCACAAAAGCAACAACACCTTCGTCCTGAAATTTCCTCTTACGACTTAAAATATCTTTCATAAATTTAGCATAAGAGGATACCTGGGTAATTAAGTCAGTGAAAGGGATGGTTACCTCAAGATTCTTCACCATCTCCAAAAACTTACCGAATTTCCGATCCTCTTTGGAATTCTTCAATCGTTCGGGATACGGAACGGTAACACTAGCCGTAGGATCAGCAACCTTTGGCTTTTTCAGCTGTAGAATCTCAGTGAGGTCTTGAATTAAGGAAGGATCCAACGATTCAGGATTAGAAATCACAATCTGCTCAGGAACCCTGGTCGGTCGACCTGGTATAGCGGTCGGTCGACCAGACGCTGTATTATCGGAATTTTTCTGTTTTGCAGAAACTGATCTCACGTCAGGTATGTCGGTCGATCGACCTGATGAGGCGGTCGGTCGACCTCCTGACCTGTGCACGGGATCAATTTCTTCGTCCTGAACTTCAGCAGAAACATCCTTTGGGGTTGGTCCTTCATAAGCACGACCACTCCTAAGATTTATAGCATTTAATGTCTCCATGGAACTCTCACAACCGGCTGGAGAGCTAGCAATTTGATTAGCAGCTAAGATTGCTAATTGGTCTTCAAGAGTCTTCAAAGAAGCCACTTGAGCCTTTTCCATCTCCATCATTTGTTTCATTAGAGCATGAACAAGTTCTCTCAACTCCGCAGTCTCACCCGTGTTGTCAACCGTAGTAACTAGGTTCGCACTTTAAAGCTTCAGCTGGGTTGCCTCAAGCTTTTCAAAACGGGCTTCAACGGTTGTCTCAAGAGCTAAAACTCTATCCATCTCCACATTCAACCTTCGCGAATTCCCACGTGAACTCCCAAATTCGGCCTTATGCACCTCCATGTCTTCAATGGTGTTCCAACCCTTCATATGGTTGGTATTATTTTGAAATCTTCCATTGGCGGCCGCATCAAGAATCACCTTATAATCATCGTAGAGAGCGTTGTAAAATTGGTTACACAAGAACCATTGAGGAAAACCGTGGTGAGGAATAGAACGGACCAATTTCTTGAGCCGACTCCATGCTTCACAAAATTCTTCATCCGGTCCTTGTTGAAAGTTAGTAATTTTGCTTCTCAAGTCATTGGCCTTCGCAAGAGGGAAGTATTTTTTGTAGAAAGCCAATGCCTAGGAAGCCCAATCCGTAACCTTCTCAGCTACCCTATCAAGGTAACGGTACCAATCTCTCGCGGCATCCTTCAATGAATAAAGGAACATTATTGCCTTTATCTCATCCTGAGTCACCCCTACAGGTATATGTATGGAACAGCAATAATCCGTGAATGTCTCAACAAGCCTCAACGGATCCTCGTCGGGTAGACTAGAAAATTGATTCCACTCCACCAGAATGATGTAGTTCGGGTGGAGCTCAAAGGAACCAGTGGTAGGAGTAGGCAAGGTGAACCCCTTTGGTAAATCTTGGACCTTTGGTTGTATGTGGTCATAAATAGTAGCCATGTCTAAGAATGAGAGTACTCAAGCCTTCCTCTCAAACACCTGTCTTCTAATATGCAAAAACAACACTAGAAGAAAAGGTAAGCAACGGTCTTAAGGAACCTAAGTTCCTTAAGACAAGAAAAATAAACTAAAAATCTACAAACAAAATTATACCCTCTCCCCGGCAACGGCGCCAAAATTTGACACCCGTCGTTGAGGGGTGTCAAAGATAAGATTTATAAAAACCTCAGCTTAAACTAGATAGGATAAGTCAAGGGTCGAACCACAGAGAGACAAGGTTAATTATGTTTGTGAATTTAAAGTCTATTGAAAGTAACAAAAAAGGGGGGTTTTGATTTATGATTTGGACTAACAACTAAGAGAGCAAAATAAACAAGAATGCTAAAACAAGGTAAAAAGGAGATTAGGAACTTCGGTTCCCCATGGCTAAGACAAGTCAATGAAGGGTAAAATAACCAAATAACACAATCCCAAGGAACAAAGAATAAACCTTTAGGTCAATATTCTACCCAATCCTTACGGTCTTAGGGTTCCTAGAAAAGCACTAAACTTTCGTTCATAGGGCAATCCCAAAGTTGTTGTTAAACTAATCCTAACAATCTTTCAATCTTAAAGAATTAGTTCACCAACAACAATGGGGATTGGCAATTTAATCATAAAATTATCAAAATCAAGTCTTTACCATGGTTCCCCTAATTCCTAATCACAAGAATTAGTTATGCATAATCTTAATCCTAAAATTAACAATAACAAGATTTAAGAACAACAAAGAAATTAACATAACTAAAGATGATAATAAAGAGGGAAACATGGATTGAATAACAATAATAAGATGAACAACAAAGTTAATTAACAAAGAAAGATTGAATGGTAGCAAACTTACAAACTTAATTGGAAATCTAAGATCAAAGATGAAAACTTGATAAATCTTCTCTCTAACTATGGAGTTTTTATTAATATGGCTGCTTAACCTAATTCTGAAGTTTAGGCGTCCTTAAATAGACTCCTAATTACAAGATTAAAAGAGTAAAAACCGAGATAAAATCGCAGAAACTGTCGCCAGGTCGGTCGACCTCATGAGTAGGTCGGTCGACCTCTTATGCTGTTGTCAGGCCTTTCTAAATTCTGCGCGCTGGTCGGTCGACCTCTAGAGTAGGTCGGTCTACCTATTCCTGTACGTTCCAGCTTTAAATTGGCTCGTATGCACCACTTGTCTAGGAGTCCGGATCCTTGCTTCGCGTAAACACTCAAAACAGCTTCCGGAGGACGGTTAAAGTTCAGTTTTGCCCACTTCCGCATATTCCTACATTTAAAACATAGAAATGCCAAAGTAAACCGTTTCGGGAGCAATAGCAACTAAAAGTCACGAAAATGCATGGAAATACGTGCTGAAAGTATAAATAAAATGCATAATATAGGCACGTATCAGTGGTCGATTGTTCTGACGACCTCAAAGTGTACCAGTGTAACATGTGACACCCCGCGATATTACATAAAAATAAACAAGAAACTTGCAGCGGAAATACGGTATTTTAAAAACCTTCGACATATATAAATAAACTTAATCGCGGAATATCAAAACAACATGCGGAAGATTGAAACTAAAGAAAAGGTATAACTTATACAAGATAAATGAAAGTTTACAAGGGATAAGGTATCCCTCGATAGCAACATAATTAAATCTAAGCTAAACGTAAATAGGTAATTGTCGACTAATCAACAATGCTCGCTAGCCACACGTCTTCCCCAAACAGCACCAACCTACATACATGAAACATGTGCGCCACAGTCAGTGGGGAGTAACTCGAGGTTCGCCTAGCCACTTTTTGTCAGAAAACACGTAAACGGTAATACAAAACAACATATACATATGAACATGCATATACAATGATAAATAATCAAATATGACGTATTCAAATATGACAAACATGATCAAGCATGAACCAACATGTGAATTACAATCAAGGTCATCATGTGAACTATATCAAACGGATAATCAACCAAGTGAATGATTCAGCGGCCAACACTTGATGGCATGTTCATTCACACAAACAACAACCAAGTGATCGACTTAGAGACCAACACTAGATGGCATGGCCAATCACAGAACACACAAGAATAGAATGAACGCCGTCAGGGAACATAACCGTTACCACTGACCGCTAGATCGCATAACCACGACACTAGCTATCGGGAAGCATAACCACGATACCGACTCTATGTGTAGCGCATAACCGACAACTATATGCCTAAGACCTGGCCAGACCTCTCGATGTAATAACCTACACCGAACGACACACGAGGACCGGGCCGCATAACCACGGACACCGACCAATCCCGAACATAGATAAAACCCATAACCGGGGTGACATTAGTTCATTACAATGATACACAAATCGTACCACCGCTATCCATTCACAAACAAGGTGCCATAACCGTCACTAACATAACTTAGGATGACATAACAGTCACCCGAACACAAGCTAGTTAACATAACCGTTACCCGACTCGATTTAAAATAACATAACCGTTATCAAAACATAAGTCAAGCAACATAACCGTTACTCGACTCAACACAAGACAACGTAACCGTTATCAATTTAACTCGAGCTAACATAACCGTTAACTAACTCATTTAAAACATGTGAGCTTCAAATCAATCAAGACAACGCTTAAGCTAGTTTTAAGAAGCTTACTTGAAGCGGGAGCCGGTTTCCCTTCCGGTTGCCCGGCAGGGGGGTCTTCCTCCTCAACTTATCTTTTAAAACGGCTTAAACATTCATTCATACAACAACAACGGAAACACCCAAGCATACGATTCACATGAGTATAAGATAACGATAATTCATTTGACAAATCTCATTCTACAAGTTTACATTTCATTCGGAAATAAAACCAACTAGAATTTAAAGACAAGTTAATGTCGTACACATGTGAATTAAACAATGAAGGATGTACGTAATTCAACTCATGAATCACACATGATAAATATACACTTCTTAATATATAATTTATAATGATTTAACATGCTTAACAATGTCCGAACAAGCGATAAAACGATGAGTAACTTCTTCTTATTATTCATGTGATAAATAAACATAGGCCTAAAGGAAGTTTGATTTACAAAACTCATATAATATATTTATACATCATTAACCAAGTATTTTTATCATGTAACAACACTCGACAAACACCGAAACAAGCCAACAAGGACAACTCAAAACAGCCCGCAAAACAGCCCCGAAACAGCCCCGAATCAACCTTCAAAACAGCCCCAAAACAAGCCTCAAAACGGCCCCTAAACAGCCCTTAAAACTGCCCCGAAACAGCCCCAAAAACAGCCCCGAACAGCCCCCCCGAAACAGCCTCAAAACAGCCCAACCAAAGCGCCCGAACACAGTGAAAACCGCAGCCTGCCGTGTAGGCCGCAGGCTGCGCCTGGCCTGGCCGCAGGCTGCGCCCTTCACGGGCTGCTCACAGCTCACGCAAGACACACACCCTTTGCACCATCATTCCAATACTTTGAACAACGATTTTTAGACGGGTTTATACATGATTCAAGTGGTAAATTCATCTCCTAAACTTACTAATTCATGGGCATATCAACACTCATGTGTAAGTAATTAATAAGAAGCACATTTATCGCATTTGACACGGATTTAACTCAGTCGAAATCACACCATCGCAATGAAAACAATGAGCAAGTGACGGATATCATTTTACCCATTAACAACAACCCAATTCCTCATTCATTACTACTAAACAAAGAAGAATCCATTTCATTCAATTGAATAACAAACTAATCAACACAACACTTCTCAAATTCAGAAATTAAACCATACAAACCTCAAAATTTCAGAAATCAACCAACAACAACAAAACACAAACGATTTTTGACTTAAAGTCGAGTAACCTCTCAAAGTTACCTTTAAGGCTCTTCAAATCTTCAAAGAATCATTCATTGAAGTCCAACCATCCATTCTCGCCAACAAACAATAAGAAAAACGAATTACAATCAAACCCTAGAAAAATGGGTTTTTCCGAAAACCCAACAATACTAGCTTTTAAAGACATGAAAAGAAGGAGAAGGAGAATAGGAGAACATATATGTTTAGAGCTCGGAATTTGAGCAAGAAACGAGGATGCTAGAGTCGGGTTTGTGCTCAAGGAGAAACACCAACAATGGTGAAATGAGGTTTTTTAATTTTTGAAGAGGATGAAGAATGGATGGGTTGTGTGAAATAAAACACAACATAGGGGTTATAAGGGGTTTTGAGTCGGAAATGACTCTGGATTCATTTAATGAGTCGGGATGACTCGGAATTCACTAACTAAGACGGAAATAACATCTTAAGACCAATATTACTGAAGATAGAACCAATTATGCAAATAACCCACAACTCATAAAATTATCCTACATACTTTTTATTTCGAAAATTAAAACCGAAACTTAAATTTATAAAACTCGAAATATAAATTGAAACTAAAATGATATAACTTAAAATATTTATATTATAAAAATATATTTACGAAATTTCATGAAATATAAATTATTCTCGAAATTAAATTAAATCTTTAAATTTATAATATGGAAAATATCGGGGTGTTACATAACACCCCGTAATTTTTACATCATCCTATATAATTAAAATCTTATTTTAAATAATAAGAATGCCATCTAAAATCTATCTTTTTCGACAATGAAATCCAAATACCCATCTTAAACTTACACTCCTTAAACTTGCGAATAACTACTTTGTCGTTGTTGCTAATTTAAAGATATTTTAAAGGCATATTTAGCTGTTGTCTATATAATAAAAGTTTTACTTTTTTTCTTAGCTTTCCAACGCCACCAAAATCACCTTAATCGCATTTCCGTGGAGGAAATTATGCCCAAAATACGAAAGCCTGTCGTAGAAATCCGCCAACAGGAAGTTTAATCGTTACTACACCTTCCACCGTGTGTAATCATTACCTAGGCACATGCTAAGTTGAAAAAATTGGTTCATTGTTCTCTAAGGCCTATGTTAATAGGCATGTGCCTAATTTCCTTAAATTAATATCCTAAACCTACCTTCTAGTCTCTTCTACACTACCTTATTTACTCTACAAGTCACAACTTATCCAACACAAACAAAATCATCTTTCTTCTCCTCTTTGGCGTGAGTTTTCATCCCTCATTTCCAACATTCATTTCTTTCATTTTTGATCTCTTTTATCCTATATTTTAGTAAGTGTAAGTGCTTATTTATTTCTCATTTTCTCTATCATAGTTTTTGTTAGAGTAGTATTTGATAAATTGTTTTAATTTTTATATTTGTTCAAGGAGGTGATCAATAGATCTTTTTGAGGGAGATCATTTGGGTTGATCTTATAACATTATTCTACTTATTTACTAATTTTAATCTTTTGCAAGGTAACTAGGTTTTCTCCTTTCTATGACTTTTGATTTTCAAGTGCTTTTATGAGTTTATAACAAGATTGATAATATATATGATGTTTAAAATCTTGAGAATATATGAGATTATTCATGATTTATATAAATAAATAGTAATTTTTATTATTTGTGATGAATTTATAAGTAATTAATAATTTTTATGATTTAATTGTGTTTTTATGCGATTTAACAATTTAATTAGTGTGTAAACTATATAGATAATTATGAAAACTAAATTTTTGATTATATTCTGAATTATTAACATTACTTATGAGATTACATGTGTTAATTTGAGTCCCAAAATTATTGTATGTTTAATTGTTGTTATTTGATATTTAATTACGCTTTTATATGATAATCATTTAAAAATAAAGAAAACATAAATCAAAAATTTCGAAAATTCTACATTTGATTTTTATTCTGGTTCATAAATATATTTTATAGTATTTAAGTTGATTATTTCATTTTAATAGTTATTATTGCTTTTATTTAATATGTATTCGTGTTTTTCGGCAATTAATCGGTAGTAAATATGTAAAATATGAAAATAAATGTGAAACTTGTATTTTTAATCTTAGGATGACTTATTTTATTATATTAAAATTTTGCATGTCGAATTATTATTTTTTATAATTTTTTGTGAATTTTATGGCTAATTAATCCATAAATAAAATTTAATTGTGTTGAATAATAAATAAATAGAAATAAATTAATTATAAATTATTTTTAGGTATATTCTGACCTACAAACATGATAAATAAATTATTAATGTTTGTGACATATTTTTCTTAATTATTTTTTTTATTTATGCATGAAATGGCCTATTACATGCCCTAAGATAAAATTATAAACTTGGGTTAAATAATTTATTATGGAATGTTTTTATTTAATTTATTTATCCATCTTAAAATATCCTTCTTTGAAAAAGTTGAAAAGATACTCATATTTATTTTAAGTCTAAAGTCTACCTGTAAAATTTCGTAATTTTCTTACATGTCGTTTGTTCACAATAAAATGTTTACGAACAACGCGCTGAAATACTCGCGAAACGGACAGTAGCTCAAAGATTATTTTGAAAACCATTTTAATACTTTGAAACTCTTCTAGATAATTTTTATAATTAAACTTTGAAGAGTTTAGATGATGTTAGGATTTTACTTTGCTCCAAAATGATTTGTTGAACCCGCTTTATGAAGTGATACTTTTTGGTGCGACAATATATGGCATGCTTTAAAGATCAGTTTATAAACCTCTGTTAAGTTCGTCTTTCGGAAATGATTATTCGTCAAATGTTGTAGCTAAGAGTCTTGTTAATCCAACCCAATTGGCCTTGAATTATTTTTATTTTATTTGAATTAATTATGAATTTTACGGTAGAGGACACATGTAATGTGAAATTCATTATGAACATTTGTGTTAAGAATTGATTGTTACTTCTACAAAGCTAAATGTCATGTATACATTTTTTGTGGTATCGTCTTGCGTAAAGTATATATTTACATGGGTGTCCTTGTTTTTATATTGGACATATTGATCTTATGCTTTAACTTTGATGACCAATTGTTGAACTTAATTTGATATTATATGTCGCTTGGTTATGAGCATGTTGACATGTTAACATGATGTTATTCATGGTGCACATTTGTTATCTTTTGGACTTTGTTCCATTTTATATATGGTTTAGCTAGAGCATAAGATATCGAGTAGGTTTAGGTTTATGGTCTACTTGAGATGAGCAATATACCAAAATAGGTAGTTCAGGTTTATGGCCTACCTAGTACCCTGGCATAGTCAGGTTTATGGCATGTTGTGGGTTGACCATCCTTGTTATTGGATACTCTTATGAGTCTACGGATATGTCGTTTGGGGGTCAAGGGTCCGCACATTTACGCCTTGACTGGTTAAGGGTTCGCACATTTACGCCTTGACTAGACTGTTATGTCCCTCGAGAGTCTGGTCAGTCTTAGGCATGGGTTCACCGTTATGTGTCCCACCGTAGGGTTATCTTGGTGTCAGGTTCATGACACCGAGGTTTAGGGTCAGGTTTATGGCCCAAGACGATGCTCGTTCTTGTCTCGTGTTATTCTATGTAATTATGGTCCAAGTTCTGGATGTTTATACCACTTCTATATATCATTCAGGTAATTGGTTCTATTTATTTTCATTATGACCACATTTTTCACAGTATTTCATATAATCATGTAAGTAAAATAAAGATTTGCATGTTGGTGACACATATTAAAGAATCATGTTGTATTACTTTCATGTCTTGATATTGCCTACTCATTTGTGATTATTTACTTGATATTTGATTTCTTTTATGAAGTTCACATGTTTTCATATTTTAAATGGATTATATGTTTTCTCTTATTATTTGTTCATAATTGTTTCCTGATTTCTTAAGTCATGGCTGGGAGGACTCCTAGTTACTCCCCACTGAGGGTGAATGTTGATATTTTTTTTCAGGTTGATGTGCTTCTTGGTGTTGGATGGGTTATGAGAGAGATATAATAAATAATAAATATGATGTTTAGTAATTGAACCTTATTGTTTTATTTTGGACGAGTTTCCATTTTCGAGAGTAGTTGTATGCGTAGTTAAGTGTTGTTTTTTTTTTTCTATTTTGGTAACACACGGATTTATTGTCATGGTGTTTCCGCCACCATGATATTTTAATATAATATGTTATATTTCTCTAGCTTATTTGCATTTAAAATCCGGGTTGTTACCAACCAACCTCGCAAGATTGATCCCAAAAACTAAGTTCGCAAACCTAATTAATGTATGCTCACACAGAGACTTAAATTTAATTTGCATATAACTTGAATAAAAAAAATGAGCATGACTGCCCCTATTTATAGGGTGGACGACCAACCTTCTAAACCTACCCTAATAAGGTTTTAATACCTTAATTCTATGAGGATTAGAAGTCTTAATCCTACTTAAGTTCAAACACGGTGTTTGACTAGGATTATGAAACCTACTCCTGATCTAATTACGAATCCTACTACAACTAGGATTCTATTTCTACTAGGATTATGAATCCTACTATAACTAGAATTCATACTCCTACTAGGATTGTGAATCCTATTACAATTAGGATTCCTAATTCAACTAAGATTGTGAATCCTATCACAACTACGATTCCTACTTAAACTAGGATTTCCTACTTGCATTAGCAATCTTACTAATACTCCTAATTGGACTAGGAAACACATAATTCATATTCCTTATTCTAATAACAATATTAAAACACCTCCTTGGACGACCTTCCTTGTCCGTTCCCTTGAGCCACCGTGTAGCTTTCTTTGTTCTTCTATGTTCTTCTTTCTCCTGCCATGCTATCCTGAAGAGTCTAATTGATCCAATTCCGATCACATCATAGTTATGTTCCGTTTTAGGACTAAGGAACATATTGTAGAAGGATACTCCCGCATCACACACTCCTTCTTTTTGAAAAAATTGCCTCAAATTTTCCTCAAATAAGCTCCTGCCCGAATCACCATTAGGAAACCAATGCATTTGCCGCATTATATTCGTCCTTATGGGCCTAAGTATTCCTCGCAACGAAGTAAGTTTGAAACGACTACCACCTCGATCAAAATCAGATCTTCCAAGTCGGACCATCATTGTAATAATAGACCTAGGTAATCTTTCCATAGTAGCAACCTGGACACAACTTCTGTGATCTTTAAACCAACTATGCTTATACCTTTCCTTTTGATATGTTTCCTCCTTGTGCCTTGTTCTTCACATGCTTCCTCGCACAAATAAGTTATGAACAACATAAAATTTTTGTAGTACAATAATTTTATCCCTAACTGACATAGAATTCGAACTTCACATATGACTAGAACCTCCACCATGTACTTTCTTACCAATCTCCTTTCTTTGACCTGGTAAATTTTGAACAAAATATGCGACATGGAATTTAGTATCTATACTTCAAATGAACATAGGACTTGTATTTCATATTTGGTTAGAGTTCTTACTAGGTAGCTTCTTACCAATGCACACCCTAACGGATGATGAATTTGATGTGTAGATATGAAGACCTTCATCAATGACCTCGCTCAAGGACTCTTCACTTAGGATAGGTAAAATTTAAGAATTCTTTTGATTAACAATATTACCACCGTGATCAGCCCTTTCCTTATGAACTCCACCACTCCCGAACACTCCCAATATCAGATTAATAACACTGTTCGTTTCAGCTTTAGATGGACCCAGAAATAACTCCTGATCATCTACACCTAGATCGTCAACTAAGCCCTTCTCATCCTCTTGCTCCTCCCTCTTATGAGCAACATTAAACTCCTCTATGTTTTTTTTCTAGGAACAAAACTGCTTGAAGATGTAAGCTGCCACTCACCGTCTCTGGTTGATCAACGTTACTCCTCCTTGGTTTAACTATGATGACTTCATCTTCTTCTACCATACTTTTTGTTTCTGGTTTGGTTTCTAGAACCTTCTTTCGAGTTATAGGCTTCAGATGGTAGGTGGCTTTCCCTCCCGTAACACTATAGATATTAGTTCTCCCATTATGTTCAACCCTCCGATCAATCTGCCATGGTCTTCTAATAGTATGTGTCTCGCACTCAATGGGACTAGATCGCACCATACTTCATCTTCATACGGACCTATTTTGAACACAACCAAGGCTTGCTCCTTGACATCAATTCCCCTGTCTCCATCTAGCTAATGTAGTTTATATGGCTGTTTCCGATCTCTTGTGATTAGGTTTAGTTTTTCCACCACCTCCTTAGATACTAGGTTTGTGCACGACCCACTATCGATGATGAGACTACACACCTTCTGATGTACTCGACACTTGTGCGAAAAATCTGTTCTCGTTGGTTGCCTTCGTCAGAAGTGGTTTAGATGTGAAGGTTCCAAAGCATAAAACAATCCTTCTCTATATTTAAACCTCCCAAGAACTGATCTAATAAAAATTAAATCAAGAGGCGAAGCTCTGATACCAAATTGATGCGTATTCTTTAGCTAACTTGAGTAGATAGATCAACTAGAATACAACGTTGTAGCGGAATGTGAAACTTTGTAGTATATAACACAAATAATAGTAATAATGACGACAATATGAACGAACAAGTGAATGATGGAACGAATGATGAACAATGGATGAATACGGTTTGATGAACAAACGTGTGATGGTGATGAACGAACGGTAACACGCTGTTGTGAACGATGATGGATTGTGTAAGATTGATGGAACGATTGAATGAATGTTGATGTATGGAAATCGATGGATAACGATGCCCTCACTCCCCTCGTAAGAAGAACTCGAACACCTTGCAAACCAACCTCGCAAGGTTGATCCCAAAAACTAAGTTCGCAAACCTAATTAATGTATGCTCACACAGAGACTTAAATTTAATTCGTATATAACTTGAATGAAGAACAATGAGCACGGATGCCGCTATTTATAGGGTGGACGACCAGCCTTCTAAACCTAACCTAATAAGGTTTAAATACCTTAATTCTATGAGGATTAAAAGTCCTAATCCTACTTAAGTTCAAACACAGAGTTTGACTACGATTACTAATCCTACTCCTAATCTAATTACGAATCCTACTACAACTAGGATTCTACTTCTACTAGGATTATGAATCCTACTACAACTAGAATTCCTACTTCTACTAGGATTGTGAATCCTATCACAACAAGGATTCCTAGTTCTACTAGGATTGTGAATCTTATCACAACTACGATTCATACCTAAACTAGGATTTCCTACTTGCATTAGGAATCTTACTACTACTCCTACTTGGACTAGGAAACACATAGTTCCTATTCCTTATTCTAATAACAATATTAAAACTAACTAAATAGCATTCTTCTAACATTCTGGCTGTGTGGATGCACACGTCCCAACACCTCATTGGACGACCTTCCTTGTCTTTTCCCATAAGCCATCGTGTAGCTTTCTTTGTTCTTCTATGTTCTTCTTTCTCCTGCCATGTTATCCTTAAGAGTCTAATTGATCCAATTCCGAGCCCATTATAGTTATGGTCCGTTTTAGGACTAAGGAACAAATTGTAGAAGGATACTCCCACATCAGGTATTGAGGAAGAGGTGATGGTGATGATGCCCATTACTTCTCACGTTGTTTATGACCGGGGCGGAGTTGATGATATTGATTTTGTGATGCAACAAATTTCGGAATTTCCTACGAATAAGAGTGATGAAAAGATAGAAAGTTTTGTGAAAGAAAAGAGTGAGACCGAAGAAGAAAGTATTGAGTATGGAGAGGACTTCGTGGAGAAAAGATTGTGTGAATTCATTCGCAAAATCACTAAGGGTGACCCTCGATGCAAGGAATTGATGAAGCATGTTGAGGAAGTGGAAGCCACGATCCCCTCAAAGGAAGAAAAGAGAGAAGTTAATGTCATTGCGTTATCGGCAAAGAAGGTTCCAAATAACTTGCCCATCAAGTTAGGAGATCCGGGGTGTTCCGTGGGAGGACGAAAAATCGAACATGCTTTATGCGATCTTGGAGCAAGTGTGAGTGTCATCCCGCTTTCCATGGCCAAGAAACTCAACATTTAACACTTATCTCCTCCAACAACGGACATCACTCTTGCCGATGGGACGGTTAGGCTTACAATCGGGATCCTAGAAGATGCTTTGGTCAAAGTGGGATCTCTTTCCATTCCCCCCGACTTCATGGTCGTTGATATTCTGGTTGGTGAAAGCTCGTTTGACATACTCGGTAGGCCATTCTTGGCTACCGGTTAAGCAATCATCGAAGTGAAGAGAGGTCGACTATCCTTTCATGTCGGAGATGAAATTTGTGAGTTGATGCTTCCGGATGCTTCGGATAAATGCATGGAAGATGGTAAGAAAAGCTTGAACATGATAGCTACTACTATGATGAATGATGCCTCCTTAGAGTTCGATGCAAAAGGGCTCATAAAAGATATTCGATTTGAATATGACAAATCGCTTGTTGAAGAAAAGAGGAACTTCGATGGCAAGCAAGAAAAGTCATGCTCTAGTAGTTTCTTCAAGGACCCCGAGGTTGGAAGAAGGGAGTTGAGGGAATTGCTTGTTGAAAAGGGAGCTAAAGTTCGAGGATTGATGTTGTGTGAATCGAAGACCCCTCATGCAAGCAAGGTTGTAGCTCCGACCGAGGCCTTTGACCGCTTCCTAAGTTCCCTAGCTACCATGGATGAGGTTTCCTGCTACAAAAATTGAAGTTTGATCATAAATGGTTTGGTGGAGTCCCTCAATAACCATCGTTGTAAGTATTTTTCTTCGTTTTGCATATAGTCGTATGATAGTTTTGGATATGGGAATTTTGGACATGAAATTGCTTGTTCTAGTTTGCTTTGTGAGCGTGGTTGGCTCATGGTGGGTGGTAGTGAATTTGGCAAACTCATTATTTGTGCATATGTTAAATCATTTCTCGAAATGTTGTCCAGGTACTCTCAGCCGGTATACCGGCTGACGGTCCCATACTGGCTAAGAGGGTCTCGACACATTTCTGTTTTTGATGGTTTGATTTTCAGAATGTAGGTTTTTTTGCGGAAAAGGACTTTAAGCCGATAGTTGACCGGCAACCGATCAACCGGCTGAAAATCCAGTTCATTGTTCAAAAGTTGAAAAAAGAGAGGAGAAAAGTGATTCTAAGCCGGTAGGCCGTGTTGGAGTAAAAGTCCTCCACAGTGTGTGATTATTTGAATAAATCTTTTCAGGATCACACATGGATACTTAGTATATTAATCAGTTGGTTAACGTTTATCGGTAACGATTGGCTTACTAGTAGTTTGACGTTACTATCATATGATGATGATAATCAGCTGATCCTTAAAGGTCACACCTATAAGATAGTACTGAGAAATGTGATTATATATTGATATAATTACGTAAATGCTAAACTTAGCTAAATGTAGTTAAGTAGATGATAAACATTTAATAATAATTAGGAGAAATGAATTAAATGTTAATTCTAATAAATATATATATAAATATTATATTTATTAATTATATTTTAATATATGATATTTTAAAATAATATAATTGGGTTAATTAATTATAAGATAATTAATTAATGTTCTCCGAGAATTATAATTGTACACCGAAAATTATTAAAATATGTATGATATTTTAAGGAAATTCGGAATAACGAAACTGACTTAGAATATTATAATATAAGGAGGTTTCCAGGAAACTGACTGAGAATATTATAATATAAGTAAGTTTCCTAATAGAAGTACAATACCAACACAAACCAAAACCCTATAAGAAGGGGATTCCGGCCGTGTGGTAGGAGGACCGAAAATAAAGAGTTTTCTCTCTTGTTACCTTGATCAGTTTATCATCTTAAATCCCAAAAACGAATCCTCCAAAATTAATAGTAATTTAGGTTGAGCTTTCAAAGGATCTTTCTCAGTCATCTTGGGTGCAATCTAAGGAGAACTTCTACCTTGAAGGTTGGGTTTATACTAGGTTGTTCTTAGGCCGATATCATATAAGACTAAAGGTTATTTCAATATTCTTGACTGTTTAAATCTTGCAATTGAGGTTTTATTGAATCGTTTTTGATATAATCTTTGGCAGTATTAATATGATTAATACTTTTATAAGTAATTTAAGAAATTATTTCCTACAAGTGGTATCAGAGCCATTGTTCAAAATGGTTTTGATAATTAATTGAGAACTAAATCCCACGGCCCAAGTTTTTTTTTTCACGGTTCAATTTTTTTTTTCTCGACTGAATTTTTTTTTCTTCTTGTGATTGTCACGACTATGTTTCACTGCGTATTTTTGTCTGCTTCGTTTTTTTTTGTTTTTTTATTTTGTTATTTAAATTGTTAAAATAATTATCATATGATGATGCTCATAACAATGATATAGATCAATGTTTTTTTTAAAAAAAGTTCAATCTACATAATTTTAGAATTAGATTGATTTGTTTTAAATTGTTAAGATAAATGAATATTGTTCATATGAATTAAAAAGTTAACCTTAATGACAATATTTGGAAATTTTTAAGATCTAATATGATTAGAACTATAACACATAAATTATGAGATGATTTTTGTGCTACTATGAGTAATTTTAAGAAAGTTCCCGAATTAGTAAAGTTTCCAAAAATCTATTTCTACCTTGATTATACTATTTAAGGAAATAGTATAATATCTTATGAAGATGTTGATTTGGAAAATCTATTTGATAATATGAGTAATTGCCTAATTTAATAATAATAAAAAAAACGTGTTTTTGGATCGTGATTGAGTTTTATTTTTCGGCCCCGTTGCTTATTTTTGTGATTTGTTGCTTTTGTTATTATTAATATTATATGATGATATTTGTATTAACTAAATTATAAATAAAGATTTGTAATTAGAACAAATACATAAAGATAACAAAATGAAAGGGATATTAAAACCGTAAAATTGGATTTTAGGGTTATTTTATTTGTTTTCGTTTTTATTTATATTATAAGATAATATTTATATTAACTAAAATTATAAAAGATGTTTTGTAATTGTAACAATTTTTTTTTCGAAAGAAAAGGAAATAAAACGTGTGATTGTCGTGAAAATTAAGGAAATAAACGAAAATTATTTGATAATTTTTCGGTTATTTAATCATTTATTTATTTTAAATGGTTTATTATATCTAACATATGATACTTACTAAATTCTAAAATTGTTTAGAATTTACTTGGATTATGGTTTACATGTGTGACATGTAATTTTATGGTTAATGGTGGTTTGGATAATATTGCATTATGAATGTTTTTATTATATTGTTAATGATATTGTTTCTCAATGAAGGTTGAATTTATTAGTTTTACAATTGTTGTCAAGTTCAATTATGTAATCTAGTGTGGCTTTAGTTTTTAGGTTAATTTTCTGTAATGGTGGAAAGTAATCAAGTGATGTAATTTATTAGATCTCGCATCTTCGCTTTGTATTTTATTTATTCTTTATTTTAGATCAAATGTAAATAGGATTTGCATTGTAATAGCTTAAAATAAAGAAGAAGAAGAAGAAGAAGAAGAAGAAGAAGAAGAGTTTGATGCGTCCCATCATGTTTATTTATTTTTTCATTTGTAGATCATTTAAAATCTGTTATTAAAAATGACTGATGCAAATGCAACTCCGGGCCCTAGCGCCACCCTCACCAGGGAGTCGTGGTTACGCTCTTTTATGGACCACGTCTTCTACAATCATAACTCCCGCCTTAAGAATGATGGGAGTAACTTTACCGATTGGGAGGCAGCATTACGGAATGCTGCCATTGCTGATGGTAAATTAAAGTATTTGGTTGAGCCAATGCCGGAGGAACCAACCACTAGGACTGGAGCCCAACGAACTGCATATGATGAGTTCGTTCGTGAAGCTGGTGCGATTAAGAACGTACTTATTTATGCAATGGAAAGCAATTACAGCGCCGCTTCATTTCACAAGGTGTAAATAAGATTTTCACCACCCTTACCAATGAATTCTCTCAAGCTCCGATACGAGAATCATGAGGTATGACGCAGCAGTTCGCTTCTTCGAAGCTAAACTGTCTAAGGGCCAAGCTGTTAGCCCACACATCCTCAAGATGATTCAGAATGTGGAAGTTTTGGAGTGTCTTGGTTGCAAGATTGAGGATTCAGTCATTGTAGACCGAATCTTACACTCTCTTCATGATGGGCTCACCCAATTTAGGGTGAACTATAACATGAATGACATGAAAAAAAAGTCTTCATGAGCTCCACTCTCAGCTCGTGCAAGCTGAGAAAGATCTCAATTTTAATGGGAGTGCTAAGAAGGGCGTCCTTGTCATACAAGCTAATTGGAAAGGGAAGGGAAAGGCAAAGGCTCCTTTAAATGTTAAGAAGTCTCAGTTCAAAAAGAAGCAGCCGAAGCCCAAGAGTGGACCTGGTGAGACCAGTAACTCAAAGGCCAAAGCTAAGGGCAAAGGGAAAGAGGGAGAGTGTCACCATTGCCACGAGTCTGGGCATTGGAAGAGGAATTGCCCTAAGTACCTCGAGGATATCTAGGCTGGACGTGTGACGGCCACAGGTATATCTTCATTTATTCATATGATTGAAATAAACCATGCAAGTTCAGCAACATGGGTATTTGATACTGGTTGTGGTTCTTACTTGTGTAATCACTTGCAGGGTTTAAGGGACGTCCGCAAACTTGAGAAGGGGGACATAGACCTTCGCGTTGGAAATGGAGCAAAGGTTGCAGCTGTCTCCATAGGAACTTATGTACTCAAACTACCTAGTGGTTTCGAGTTATTTTTAAATAACTGTTATTTTGTTCCTAGTTTGTCGAAAAACATTATTTCTATTTCTGTTTTGGATAAGGAAGGATTAGAAGGGGGACATAGACCTTCGCGTTGGAAATGGAGCAAAGGTTGCAGCTGTCTCCATAAGAACTTATGTACTCAAACTACCTAGTGGTTTCGAGTTATTTTTAAATAATTGTTATTTTGTTCCTAGTTTGTCGAAAAACATTATTTCTATTTCTGTTTTGGATAAGAAAGGATTTTGTTTTAATATTAAGCACAACTGTTGTACTTTTTCATTAAACGATATGATTTATGGAAAGGCTGTTTCCGTAAACGGAATATATGTTTTAGACCAAACCACCGAGGTTTATCATATGAATAATAAAAGGGTTAAAACAGGTGATAAAGAACAAACGTATTTATGGCATTGTCGAATGGGACACATCAATGAAAAACGCGTAAAGAAACTCATTAAGAATGGGTCAATACCACCATTTCATTACGAATCAATTGGTACGTGTGAATCATGTCCCATCGGAAATATGACTCGTATTTCCTTTAAAGGTATTGGAATGCGAGCTAGTGATCTTTTAGGACTCATACATACAGATGTGTGTGGTCCTATGACAATCACAGCAAGATACGGCAATAGATATTTCATCACTTTTACGGATGATTTAAGTAGATACGGGTATGTCTATTTAATGAAACATAAGAGTGAATCCTTTGACAAGTTCAAGGAATTCCAAAATAAGGTTGAGAACCAATTGGATAGGAAGATAAAAGCAGTTCTATCTGATCGTGGTGGGGAGTATCTTTCGACTAAGTTTGATCAACACCTGAAAGACTGTGGTATTGTATCGCAGTTAACTTCACCTGGAACACCACAATTGAATGGTGTATCCGAACGGAGAAATCGAACTTTATTAGATATGGTTCGATCCATGATGAGTCACACGGTTTTACCCGATTCATTATGGGGATTTGCTCTTCAATATATGAGATGTGGAAAGGAAAAGTTCCTGACTTGTCTTTTATTCGGGTTTGGGGCTGTGAAGCTTATGTCAAGTGGAGACACAAAGACAAGCTAGGCCCACGATCGGTCAAGACTTACTTTGTGGGTTACCCAAAAGGAATTTTTGGATACTACTTTTATTCACCTACCGAACAAAGAGTGTTTGTTGCGGCTAGTGCGAAGTTTTTAGAGAAAGAGTTTCTCTCGAACAAACAGAGTAGTAGAACTTTTGATCTATCAGAGGTTCAAGAACCAGAAACCAACAGTGTGATGGAAGAAAGTGTTCCTTCCACATCTGCTATGGTATCCATTCCATAGGAACCTAGGAGGCCGGTTCGAGTTTCTCACCCCCCGAAACGATACATAGGTATGGTTGATGAAGGTGGTGTAGAAAACATTTACTCGTTGAGAGTAACGAACCAGCTACCTACAAAAGAGACATGACCTGTTCCGACTCCAAGCTATGGCTCGAAGCCATGCAGTCCGAAATAGATTCCATGCAAGAGAATCAAGTATGGGATTTGGTTGATTTGCCTGAAAAGGTAAGACCCCTTCAGTGCAAATGGCTTTATAAGATAAAGCGTGCATTAGATGGACAACCAGATGTTTATAAAGCACGATTGGTGGCAAAAGGTTTCACTCAAGTACACGGGTTGCACTATGATGAGATATTTGCTCCAGTCGTAATGCTTAGATCTATTCGGATTATCTTAGCGATAGCCGCATTTCATGATTATGAGATTTGGCAAATGGATGTGAAGACCGCCTTCCTAAACGGGTTTTTGGGAGAAGAACTATATATGATACAGCCTGAGGGTTTCATCGATCCTAAACATCCTAAGAAAGTGTGCAAGCTTAAGCGTTCCATCTATGGACTTAAGCAAGCATCACGGAGTTGGAATTATCGTTTTGATGACGTGATAAAACAGAACGGATTCATTCGAAGTGTCGAAGAACCATGTATGTATATCAAGTCAAGTGGGAGTAAAATCATGTTCGTAGTAGTGTATGTAGATGACATACTACTGATTGGAAACGACATTCCCATGCTCTCGTCGTTTAAGACATGGTTAAAGAACCATTTCAAAATGAAAGATTTGGGTGAGGCACAGAGGATTCTAGGCATCCGTATCTATAGAGATAGATCAAAAAGGATGTTGGCATTAAGTCAAGAAGATTATATAGATAAGATTCTTGATAGATTCAGTATGACAAATTCCAAGAGAGGCTACCTTCCTGTTATTCATGGGGTGCAACTGAGTAAGAAACAATCACCTACAACACCGGAAGAAACCGAACGCATGAGTCAGATACCTTATGCTTCGGTAGTAAGGTCGATCATGTATGCCATGATGTGAACACGTCCAGACGTGGCATATGCATTGAGTATGGTTAGCCGTTACCAAAATAATCCAGGTGAAAGTCACTGGATAGCCGTCAAGAACATCCTTAAGTACTTACGAAGGACTAGGATTGGGCTCTTGTATATGGTGGAGACACGGAGCTATGTGCCAAGGGCTACACAGATGCTAGTTTCCAAACCGATCGTGATGATTCCAAATCTCAGTCGGGTTTTGTCTTTACTCCTAATGGTGGAGCAGTCAGTCGGAAGAGTTCCAAGCAGAGCGTTACAGCAGATTCTACAACAGAGTCTGAGTACTTGGCAGCTTCCGAAGCTACAAAGGAAGCTATTTGGATGCGTTATTTCTTACAAGGACTAAAGGTAGTACCTAGTGTGAAAGATCCAATCACCCTTTATTGTGATAACAGTGGTGCCATCTTCCAGGCTAAGGAGCCTAAGTCTAGCAACAAATCTAGACATGTACTCATAAAAGCTCATCTGATAAGAGATTACATGGAGCAAAAGGAGATAGCGTTGTGCAAGATTGGAACGGATACAAACATTGCAGATCCGCTGACTAAGGCACTAGCGCATAATTAACATGAAGGGCACATTTCATCCATGGGGATAAAACGTGTTCCAGACTTATAATAAACATCATTTGATTGATATTTGATCATTCCAATTATTACTTAATAAAATCATTGAATTTCTTTATATTGTATTACATGTGGATTGTATGACAATTTTGAACACCACACAGTGAACTGTTTTACTTTATATGTCTGCATTGTCCGTAAACAGCAATATGAGCTGATAACTCAGGTGAATATTTTGCTAGTTGAAGGATGGAAGGTTCAATATTCCATAAGGCAAGCGTTTGACTGAGCAATAACAAATATGGGTATATGATATCGCATAGGACATAGTGACCACAACATAGAGTCCTAAATGTTAAGATACATTAGGTGCCTGGTCGTGGATAGGACGTTTATTGTGATTCCTAAAGTCGGTTCTTTTGACCATTGTTCAATTCATACGATATAGACAGTTTTTGGGTGGTTTAGGTTTCTGTCCTAGGTCGCACCGTAAAAGGAGGCCAATCGGACTTTTACTGGGCCATTTCATGTTGTGCTTCCATCGGCAGGTTATAAGTCAAGGAAAATATCCAACCTTTATCAGGTTTTATATACATTTCTCAGGGCCACTCGAGGAGTAGTAACTTAAACACATGGCCATGATCGAATATGATTTGTATCATTTATGTTACTCTCTAGTCGAGGAAACCACTCTTGATATGATTACTTGGGAGATACGACCTTGTAAGGTGAGACTTTGTAATTTGTCTTCCATTGAGTGGGAGAATAATTTATGGATATGAGAAACGTAATCGCACACACACTTGAAGGACAAGTGGGAGGTTGTTGGAGTAAATGTCCTCCACAGTGTGTGATTATTTGAATAAATCTTTTACAGGATCACACAAGATACTTAGTATATTAATTAGTTGGTTAACGTTTATCGGTAACGGTTGGCTCACTAGTAGTTTGACATTACTGTCATATGATGACGATAATCAGCTGATCCCTAAAGGTCACACCTATAGGATAGTACTGAGAACTGTGATTATATATTGATATAATTACGTAAATGCTAAACTTAGCAAAATGTAGTTAAGTAGATGATAAACATTTAATAATAATTAGGAGAAATGAATTAAATGTTAATTCTAATAAATATATATAAATATTATATTTATTAATTATATTTTAATATATGATACTCCCTCCTATTCAACATAACCTTCCCTATTTGGGGAAGGCACAAAGAATAATGAGGGAATTATTATATGGGAAAGTATTGGTGTGGGTTGGTTAGTTGGAGAGAGAGTATGTATTGTGGGGTAATTGTTGTGAGTAAGGTGATTAAAATAGGTATAAAGTATGATTATGGTGGGTATTGTGGTGGGTAAGGTGATTAAAATATGTATAAAAACATTACTAAATAAGAAAATAGGGAAGTTATTGTGAATAGACGAAAAAGGAAATAGGGAAGGTTATGTTGAATAGGAGGGAGTATTTTAGAATAATATAATTGGGTTAATTAATTATAAGATAATTAATTAATGTTCTCTGGGAATTATAATTGTACACCGAAAATTATTAAAATATGTATGATATTTAAGGAAATTCGGAATAAGGAAACTGACTTAGAATATTATAATATAAGGAGGTTTTCCAGGAAACTGACTGAGAATATTATAATATAAGTAAGTTTCCTAATAGAAGTACAATACCAACACAAACCAAAACCCTATAAGAAGGGGATTCCGGCCGTGTGGTAGGAGGACCGAAAAAAAAGAGTTTTCTCTCTTGTTACCTTGATCAGTTTATCATCTTAAATCCCAAAAACGAATCCTCCAAAATTAATACTAATTTAGGTTGAGCTTTCAAAGGATCTTTCTCAGTCATCTTGGGTGCAATCTAAGGAGAACTTCTACCTTGAAGTTTGGGTTTATACTAGGTTGTTCTTAGGCCGATATCATATAAGACTAAAGGTTATTTCAATATTCTTGACTGTTTAAATCTTGTAGTTGAGGTTTTATTGAATCGTTTTTGGTATAATTCTTGGCAGTATTAATATGATTAATACTTGTATAAGTAATTTAAGAAATTATTTCCTACAGGCCGGTCAGCCGGCTTAGGATCCCATTTGTGCTTGAAAAATTTCGAAGAATTGAAAAAGAAAAGTGACTCTAGCCGGCAGGCCGGTCCACCGGCTGAAGGTCCTATTTTTCTGAAAATGTGAAGGAAGAGAAATTGAATACGAAGACCCTCAGCCGGTCGGCCGGCTGAGAATCATGGGTATTTCGTAGAAAAGGCGAAAAAAGCAAAATTGAGCAAGATTTTTAGCCGGTCCACCGGCAGCCGGTCGGTAGACCGGCTAAAAACCCCTGAGCACAAAATTAAAACTCGCAAAAACCCTCATTCCTCTTCATTTCTTCCCCATTTTTCAGTTTTTCCTCTTCTCTCCAAAAATTTCCCTCTCACAAAAACTCCCCCAAACAACCCCTTCAATCCTTTCTCACCCATTACCTTCAAACAACAATGGCCGGTAACCGAGCGGAGAGGAGATCCAAGATAAGGCACGACCCTTAGCTTCCGTCGAGCAAGCGGTAGATTCGATGCGCGAGGCTAGCAACTACGGTCCTGATCCGGATTTTCCCGGTCTTGTCTTTGCCTTAGTCACTCAGAAAGGTAACTTCATATACTTTAAAAATCGTCCCCTCCACCCAATTCATTTTATTGACCGAGTGTCCATGAGGGATATGGGTTTAGACAAGATTACCAAGGAATTGTTTGCGGGAGACGGAATGAAGACCCTTTTATGAAACTAGACCGGCGCTTACCTCCCCCCGTTTGACTTGGGAGTTATTGAGCTCCGTCCGAGTCACCAAGAATAATGGGGTGGACCGTCTTGTCTCGAGACGAGCCACATAATTTTATGACTAAAGAGCTAGAAATTTGGGCTCTTTTATGACTAGCCAACCGAGACCGTTCCAAGTTAACATTGCTCACTAGATGGCTCTGCAATTGAGTAGTTTGAGTCCAGCCTAGCCTTACTACACCGATATGTGTGGAGGGCATGATTACTCTGATAGCCCAGGCCGTGTGTCATCGGCATTTCCAAGTGGATTACATTAAAGAGGACAATGTTTTCACTCGTCGTTACATCCAGGAGGGTTTGGGGTGGATTAGGTGGAACCCTATATATGGACCGTAAAGAGTATTAGCAGATCCTGGTGGTTAAGCAAGACAAAAACTCTATCCCATTACTTAACACCCAAAGGATAAGGGTGCAACCCAACCAAAACCATTACCTCTTTGAGATTGAGGCGGCCCTGGAAGAGACTTCTTCTCCTCAGCGACCCCAAGTGGTCTATTCCAGTGATCGTACCGGCACCACCGCCACCAACCTTCTGTACCAGCAGCCTCCTATCACCTTGCCACCTTTTGTGGGCGGCCCCTCCTTTTTCCATGGTTCTACTTCAGGCTCTGCGCCTCCTCTTCCTAGTCCATTGCATCATGACCTTATGGATTTCATTGCATGGATGGATTTAAACCAAAAGGTAGCCGATGACCGTCAGAAGCTAGCCGATGAGCGCCAGGCCTTGGCAGATTCCCGCCATCAGGACGTTTGTGCTAGGCTTGATTACCTCTACCATGATCAAGCCTGCGCGACTTTTCCTAATTATGATCAGTTTGTGGGGCAGGGCTACCGTCACTCAGCCGGCGGCCACCCCTCCTACTACATGCCTCCTGAGGCTGGATATGTGCCTCCCGAGGGGCCTCACTTCTTTGGGGAGCTTCATGTTGTTCCGGGTTAGAGAGAGGTGATGTGTGCATATGTTATAGACTTTTTAGTCCCTTTTTGGTACACATTTATATGCAACTGAGTGATTTTATATCGCTTTATGCCCCGAATATGCAACTTTGTGTTTGTATTGCTATTTTGCGGATATGAACCGGATTGTAGCGCAAACCGAGCTTTTCTATATCAAGTTTTGCATTTCGTTAGATGATGGAAGAAATGAAGACGAAAACTGGTGCATGGAAAAGCTTGAGGGATACCATCGACCACAAAAGAAGGAAGTCAACTATATAGAGGCCAATCGAAGACCCCATCGAGGAGAAACGCCTCGATTGAGCTGTCTTGTGCTCAATCGAGAAGATTTGAGGGTCAGAAGTCTCGATCGATAGCTTATTAAGTCGATCGAGCAGTTTTGCAATGGAAGAATTCGATCGAGAATTCTAAGTCTCTCGATCGACCATTTTGAAGAGGATTTCTCTCGATCGAGGAATTATTTCTCTCGATCGAGAGCCTTGTCGGGTGCCTGTTCAGATTTCCCGAGAGTTTTATGTCACTTTTCTCTCGTGTCTTCTATAAGAACAGATCGACGAGAGCTCATTTTAGGTTTACCTT
Source organism: Silene conica (assembly GCA_029255685.2). Classification (NCBI taxonomy): domain Eukaryota; kingdom Viridiplantae; phylum Streptophyta; class Magnoliopsida; order Caryophyllales; family Caryophyllaceae; genus Silene; species Silene conica. The sequence continues at coordinate 23,488,335 of CM055317.2, read as the reverse complement.
CTTTTTTATTACCATCTCTTTATCGCTTTTTAACCAGTGACCTTTCATAAAAATAAAATACTCAAAAATACCGCATTTTCTAGTTCCTTACTTTGCATTTCCAAGGATTGTATTCGGGGTTGATTCTGTTCTTACGCCGGATTTCGTTTGATTGTAATCCTTCTTTCTCTCTTAATCTTAATCTTTCTGTTCTTATTTGTTTTGCTATTTTATTTCACGTAGTTCCTTCTGCTTCTATTATCGTTGTTTGCCTCGGTTCTCGTGTCCGTATCACTTTGCTTCGTTGTCCCTGTTTCGTTCTCTGTTCTCTTGTCTCGGTAGTTTCAGTTTCTGATCTTCTTCTTGCTTCTGTTTTCCTCTGTTCTTATCACGTTTCCTTCTGCCCTTGTTCTCGTTTTATTGCCTCGGTTACCGTGTCCCAGTTCTCGGTTTGTCTCGGTTTCCGTGCTGCCCAGTTCTCGGTTATCTCGGTTTTGTTCCCTGTTTTTATCACTATTTTCATCCTATTTCATACCATGTCACTTGTTAGCATGATTATCGTATTTGTTTTCGTTTATAATCACGTTATGAGTAGCTAATTTCTTTATATGCCGGGATGAGGGAAATTGTGTCATATTCCTGATAGGTCATAGCCGGGTTGGGTAGTTTTGCGGTGTGAATTTTTGTTAAGCAATATTTTTGTTGTTTGATTGAATGAGTGCACGCATGAGACCATTCGTTTAGTTAAACCCCGACCTAGACCGGAAGGTTGGAAGGGTAAGACTTGCTTAATAATAATAACTAGTTTCTGTGAGGGCGGAACTCAAGCATAAATGACCTTAGAGCGACTTAAGACCGGAAGGTGGAGTCGGGTTAGAGATGTGACTGTAATAACCTAGCTCTTCCTACCAGCAAAGTGACCGACCTAGTTTAAACCGATAATGCTGTTGACACAGTGACCCGAATTGCTAGCATATTCCCTTTCTCTGCATTATTTCTTATCCATCTCGTCTTTGTTATTTTCTTACCCTTTTTTCTCTTATCTCTTTTATCTCGTAGTTTAGTTAAAACTATTTTAAAACCCCCAGTTTTGTGACCGACAGTTAAAGACAAACAGATGATAATTAGCCTCCCTGTGGGATCAACCCTATTTACCGCTAGCTTCTGTTAGTTGTTTATTAGGTTTATTTTTGGTGTTAGACTACCGACATCAAATTTTGGCGCTGTTGCCGGGGAAACAACTTTGTTTTCTGTTTAAGTTTTATTTTTGTCTTGTCTTAAGGAATTTTAATTCCTTAAGACTGATCTCATTGTTTTCTTTCAGCTGTGTATGCGCAGGTCTTTAAGGGGAGAACTGGTTGAGGCCGATCCGGAACCCGAGAGGACCTTCTTGCGCAGAAGAAGAGAGCTTGCGAGAGTTCGTCAGGAGGGAGTCTTGAGTACTTCTGACAGTGAGAGTGTTGATTCAATTGAGGAAATTTTTATTACTGAGACCAATCTACCGATCAAGATGCCTAACATTGCAAGCCATTCTGAACCTACTGCCGAGTTCATACATAAAGGGTTCAGCTTAGCCACTAATGAAGATGGTCAAACGTTTGACTTCCGACCATCTTATATCAACATGGTTGAGAGGAACTTGTATAGGGGAGTCGCGGGTGAAGACCCAAGGAAGCACATGGAGCGGGTTATTGATTACTGTTCATCTATCCCAGCTACTAGGGGCGTGACCCAAGATAAGATAAAGGAAGCTCTCTTTCCTTTCTCTTTGACTGACAATGCTCGAGTGTGGTTATCTGACTTGGATAGAGCTGCAGCGGGTATTACTGATTGGACCTCATTGGCCTTAGCGTTTTACAAGAAATATTTCCCGCCGCAAAGGACCAATGCTTTAAGGACTCAAATCACAAACTTTAAGCAAAAACCGGCCGAGAATCTAAGTGAGGCTTGGGATAGTTTCAAGGGCTATGTTAGAGTTGTTCCTTACCATGGTTTTGAACCATGGTTCATCTATAGTAAGTTTTACAATGAATTATACGACGATCACCGTGCTATACTTAATTCTGCTGCCAATGGTAGATTTCAGCGTGAGGTTGACGATGATAAGGGTTGGAATTTGATTGAAGAAATGGCCACCCATACTTCGGAATATGGTAATCCCCGAAGTGGAACAAGGACCGTGGCACATATTGAGTCCGAAGGATTGGAGGCCAAGTTTGACAAGTTATTTGCTAAGATTGACAGGTTGGAGAATCAAGGTTCTGGGAGGCGTCATACGGTTCACATGATGCAAAGAGAGGAGCCTACTTTTTGTGAGAGATGTGGTGAATCGGGCCACGTTGCTGTTGATTGTTTTGCCGACAAAGAGCAAGTATACTCTTTTCAGCAATACCGTCAAGGAGGAGGCTACAATCAAGGGTATGTCCACCCTAACTTGAGGTGGACAAGTCAAAATATTCTTAATCTGACCCCTCCGCCACAACAACAAGCCTATGTGCCACCACATAAGCAACAGTTTCAAAAGGCGCCTCAGTTCGCAAATCCGCAGCATGGAAGTTCTTCATCTGGAGGAATTTCGGAGATAGGAGAGTTGAAGTCAATGATTCAATCCTTGGCTACTCAAATGTCAAAGTCGGACCAAGCCAACAACGCTACGATCAAGATGCTTGAGTCCCAAATAGCTCAATTAGCTGCAAACCAATCTACGAGGCAACCCGAACAATTACCGTCTCAATTCGAAAAGCGAAAGGAGACCCTTAACATAAAAACTTTAAGGTCTGGAAATTCTTATTCTGCTTTATAAAATTCTGATTCTACTGTTTCTAATCTTGCAGGCACGAAAACCAAGAAAAATGCTGCTGTTGTTGATAAAGGCCTTTGATCGAGCGGATTTTGCTCCTCGATAGAGGAGTTTCCCTGAAGTATTGGTCGATCGAGAACATAATTCTTCTCGATCGACCACTGTAGCTGAGGAAAGTTCTCGATCGAGCACAGTAGATGGTGAAAACTCTCGATCGAGAAGGGATGAACGTCGATCAAGAGGAAATGTTGCTAAAACTCCTCGATCGATGGAAACTGAGGCTGAAAATTATCGATCGAGAAGTCTTAATCAACGTATGATCAACAATGCCTTAATTCGTGATGCTCACAAGCCAGATTCTGACGTACACGTTCCATTTCCGGGGCTTTTGAAGAAAGTAAAAAAGACGGAGCCGGAGTGTGCTAGATTTGGTCAACTCGTGCAAGGGTTGAATGTTCACGTCCGATTCCTCGACTTAGTAAGAAAGGTATCATCCTACCTTAAATTTATGAAGGAAATTTTAATGTGTAAACGTTCAGTAGACGAGGTTGAGACCGTAGCATTTTCGGAGGATTGTTCCACACACCTCCAAAACAGGACTCCGACTAAATTGTCTGACCCCAGAAGTTTCTCAATACCATGTCACATTGGATTACATTTTATTGATAGGGCCTTGTGTGACCTAGGCGCTAGTGTCAGCGTGATGCCTTTGTCTTTGGCTACGTGATGTCTTTGTCTTTGGCTAAGCGGTTAGGTTTTACACATTTTCATTGCACCAACATGACGGTTCAAATGGCGGACCGAACATTGACACGACCATTAGGAGTTTTAGAAGACATTCCGATGAAAATAGGACGGTTTTTTATTCCCGTTGACTTTATCGTGTTAGATATACCCGAGGACACACACACTCCTATTATTTTAGGAAGACCGTTTTTGCACACCGCACAAGCTTTCGTAGATGTCGGGCTACGTACGTTAACGTTTAATATTGGTGGAGAGGAACTTGTGTTTGCCCAACCCGCTACTCATAAGGGGCCTATACGTATTCTTGATTTTAATGTTATTACGGCTACTAATTCTGAGACATCCCTTATGATTGAGATGCCTTCCGATCCCACGAATGCTTTTTTTGGGAAAGATTAAGCTTGTCATTAAAAGATCAAATCTACACCATACAAACTATTTTCATGACATGATAATCTTCAGATCATCTATCATGCTTTCACTCCCTTTACCATATCAATCCACTCTATTACTCTCCTATTGTTACATTTCACTTTACAACTCTTCAACCTAACTTGAACATTCTGCATAACTGTCCGAGCAACCCTATCAGGATGCTTAACATAACCGTCTGCTCTGCATTTGTTTCTGGTCCACCAAATATGGTACATCAACGCATTCAACATGAGGCCAACAATCTTCTTCTGGCACATGGATCTATATCTTCCCCTTATCCACTTCTCAATGTATTCTGTCTCTGGGATCATAATACCAGTCCAGCCCATCACTTTCCTGCTACACCTAGAGCTGAACTCACACTCAAAGAACAGATGAGCATGACTTTCATTAGCCGTACCACACAAGTAGTATAGCATTCATTTCTCACCACAATACTCATCTGATGAAGCCTGTCTTGAGTCAGTAGCCGTTGCTGAACTATTAACCAACCAATGATCCCACGAATGCTAGTGAGCCCCCTCGTGCTGTTACTTTGCCTGTTACACTTACACCTCCGCCTCGTTTTGAGAGCAAGAAGGAGGATCGTGTTCCTTTTACATGTATAGGACCAGGTTGGGGAGCTTTATCAATTGCGCAAATCAAGCGGAATGAGAAGAGCATGGCGACACGATTTATGGAATACAAGATGGAGCATAAATCTGAGAGTAGTTCACCTGTTTGGCGTCGGAGGATGGAAGTTACCACTGCTGAGGGTAACTCGTCAAGTCAAAGGCCTAGTGATGGCCAAGTGCAGTTCATGGAACAATAGCCGGGTTTTCAACCCCGTGCAATTTGTAACAAATAATTTACTTTTTGAACCTCTTTTATTTGTTTTGAACTTGTTTTCTTTGGATAACCGCACTTAGAAACGTTAGAACAGTTTAGTTTGGCCTCTTTTATAGACTCCGGACAATTTTTGTGGTATTTGGGATATTTTTCTTGAACTTTTTGCAGGTACAAAAGCCCACACCCAAAGGAATTACATCAAAGTGCGTGCCCAGCAGTAAAGTGCTCGACCGAGAGGTTTTATCCTCTCGATTGAGCAGTTTGGAGAAAGAAAGTTCTCAATCGAAGGATTTACTCCTCGATCGAGAGAAAAGGAGATCAAAGGACAAGATATTCTCGATCGAAAGGTTAATACTCTCGATTGAGGGATTTCCAGCTAAAAGCTCTCGATCGAGAGGAAATTTCTCTCGATCGAGAAGCTTGTCGGGCTATAAGTACCCTTTTCCTCCTTTTCTCTTTCACTTCTCTCGATTGAAAATTTGTGTTCATCCCTATTTTTTCGATTTTTCTGCTCTAACCTACAAATTTGTTGTTATCTTGCCCACATAACTACCACATTGTTTTACCCATATTCTTATTATTACTAATTAGTCAAAAGCCTCATCAAAAACCCCTTTTTTCGTGCTTAATTTGAATTTTCGGAAATTCTAGGGTTTGGGATTCGAATTTTTCGAATTCGTGGTTTTTGCTTTGATTAATTGCAGATTTGTGGGTCACTCAACATCAAGTAAGTCCTCTTTGCTTTCCTTTCAATAATTATCACCCCTCTTCCCCATAGTTTCGAATTTAGGGTGTTTTTGATAAGGAAGCTTGGATTTTCGGTTTATACGTGCTTATTTCGTTTCTATGCTTGATGTATGTAGTTATGGAGCGTGTTAGCGCTACCACCGCTTCTGAAGCCACTGTCGAGACCCATGTCTCAAATGTTGTGCAGACCGTGACAGAGCAACCCTCTGATGCTCGTTCTGAAACCATCGAGCAGCCCCTTGCCGCCGCTGCTGTAGTTGAGACGGTGTCAACCAACACCGTCATTGTTCCTGAGGGTGAGGTAGCTGCTAGTTCTACTATTTTTGCGGGTAATGCTGCTACTAGAGCAACTTCTGGTGCCTCTGTTTTAGTAGAGGATGAGGAGTCGGAATCGGAATCGGAGGATGATTCCGAGGAGGAGACTGATACTGAGGATGAGGTCGAGCGTAGGCCTACCGTGTTTTCTTGCTCGCCATGGGTAAGACCCCTATGTATCTTAACCCTCAACTGGTACCCAATGTTCCTCGACCTAGGACTTTCACTACTGCCACTACTCCTAGACCCCCTGTTTCTTCCACTCTGATCACTACCATTCCTTTTACTGAGATCGCCACTATTTCTGGGGCCATTGTTCCTGTTGGAGGGACAAACCTCGCCCCTTTACAAGGGCAACCTGAGGTAAGCTTCATTTCTGCAGATCACCGTACTTGGTTATCTGCTCTTTTATCTGTTCCTCTCACCCCCACCCGTTTCCTTGCACGTATTGACCTAGAGACTCTAGGTATCTATGAGGATGTTTGTAGTTTGCTGAACGGGATGGGGATGTCAGGCCTGATTGGGATGGGGGAGCTTACCTTAGATCGTCCTACTTATGAGTTTTTCAGCTCTTTCACCTTTGACCCTAACCGTTTTAGGCAAGACCACCGCAACCCCTGCATTTCATTTGGACTCATAAACGAGTCGCATGACTGGACTTTGGGCAGGTTTGGGGAGGCATTAGGCCTCGTTAGTGATGGACCCATAGAGCCTCCTAGGAGGCTTGTTCCTCAGCTTTGGGCCTCTCTTTCTCACACCGAGTACTCTGCTCGGAAGGGGGCCCATGTCCGTGTCTCTGCTGCCCGTTACTTCTTCAGACTCATAGGAGAGACTCTTTTTGGGCGACCTGAGCCCAATAACATCACCAACATTGAGCTAGCGATATTGTATTACTTGAGAGTATGTTTCTTTTTGTGATATTTTTTTGTGATATTTTTTCAGATTTGAGTCTATATCATCACCACCATTTAATTTTATAATATTGTGTTATGCTTGTTATGAAAATGTAACTTGGCTTTTCAGATGTCGTTTTTTTTCGATATATTTTTATTTATTTTATGTGTAAATATGGTTGTCTCAGACCTGCGTTTTTTCCATGAAATCTACATTTTTTCTATCTCAAATCTGCTTTTTAATTGTGTGCGTCTTTATTTACGTTATTTCATTAATTTTTAATATTCAGTTTTATTATTTCGTAAATTTGATTTTTTTGTTTAAATTTGATTTTTAGGTTTGAAGAATCAGTGGAGTTACACTATTCAAATCATAGAGTTACACTATTCGAACATTGAAGTTACACTATTCGAACCATGGAGTTGCACTATTCGAACTATGGTGTTACACTATTCGAACCATGGAGCTACACTAATCGAATCATGGAGTTCCACTAATAGATTATATTTTGGATGGTGGTGGTAGAAAACCATGGAGTCCCTCTTCGACCTATGGAGTTACACTCTTCGACCTATGGAGTTACACTAATAGAACTATAGAATTCCACTAATAAAACTAGTAGAACTATGGACTTACACTAATAAAATTAATAGGACAATGGAGTTTCACTTATTCTCTTAAAATAATAGAGTTACACTCTTAAAATAATGGAATTACACTACTAAAATAACAGAGTTTCACTCATAAAACAATAGAGTTAAACTATTAAAAATAATGGAGTTTTACTCATAAAACAATAGATTTACATATACTCGTAGAACAATAGAGTTACACTCATAAGACAATGGAGTTACACTCATAAAACAATGGAGTTACACTCATAAGACAATGGAGTTACACTCATAAATTAATGGAGTTACACTCCTAAGACAATGAAGTTACACTCATAAAATAATAGAGTTACACTCATAAAATAATGGAGTTACACTCGTAAAACAATGTAGTTACTCTCATTAAAACAGTAGAACTGAACTCATAAAACAATGGAGCTACACTCATAAAACAATGGAGTTACACTCGTAGAATAATAGAGTTACACTCCTAAAACAATGGAGTTTTACTCATAAAACAATGGAGTTACACTCGTAGAATAATATAGTTACACTCCTAAAATAATGGAGTTTACTCATAAAACAATGAAATTACACTCCTAAAACAGTGAAGTTACACTTCTAAAACAATGTAGTTACACTTATAAAATAATAGAGTTACACTCGTAGAACAATGGAGTTACACTCGTAGAACAGTAGAGTTACACTATTAAAACAGTGGAGTTTCACTTCTAAAACAATAGAGTTACACTCCTAAAATAATGGAGTTACACTATTAAAACAGTGGAGTTTGACTTCTAAAACAATAGAGTTACACTCCTAAAATAATGGAGTTACACTCATAAAATAATAGAATTTTACTCTTAAAACAGTGGAGTTACACTCTTAAAACAGTGGAGTTACACTCCTAAAACAATGAGTTACACTCCTAAAATCATAGAGTTTTACTCATAAAAACAATGGAGTTACACTCCTAAAACAGTGGAGTTACACTCATAAAAAAATAGAATTACACTATTAAAACAATTGAGTACTTTCAAATTTTTATATACAAAACCGCATTAAAAAATCAAAGTTGAACTCGTACAACATTATTTAGGAGTATTGAAATTTTCAAAAACTCGATGATCTAGGAAAATAACACCATCGTGTTGGGCTCGAAAAATTAATAAATTTAGGCTTTTGTTTCGCCTTAATCGGAGTTCGAATGACGATTTATGGAGTCTTTTACGAACCCGGTTTTATTTACGCGGGTATAAAATTTTGTTTTTAAAATTCTGCATTTTCGTTTTTGAAAGGTAAATTGTAGTATTAGTTTAATAAATTATTTGATAGAAAAAGAAACTTAATTAATTACACAAATGGGGAATTGAAATGGGTCGTGCTTTTTCACATACGAATTTTACTTTTTCACATACGTCTTTTACATTTTTATCCTTCTCATTTTTTTCTTTTGTCCCAAATGATTCTTGTTTCTCCTTTCCGTCGACTTCATTCTTTCAACACCAACAACATTTGCCCAGGTCAAAACAATTTGGATTTTAACTCATGGCCAACTAATTATGATTGGAAAACAACATGAATAAAAAAAATAAGAAATCAAAATCATAATAAAAATAAGATTGCTGAATTATTGTTAAACAAAAATTAGTGTAAAAAAAGAAAAACAAAACCCTAAATCAAACAATCACACGACAAAATAAAGTACGACCTCATTTCCAAGCCAGCCACCACTCGCTCACCGGACCAACTGGCTGCCACCACCTTCCCAGTCGACCACCCTTTTGTCCAAACGACGACACGCTTCACGCTAGCTGGCTCCAGTCGCACGCAACACCATTGCGACCATCGTGGACGCACCACCGGACATCCTTCTTCTACCGCATCCCCCTTCACGGTGACTCTCCCACGCACTCGCACCTCTCCGGCATCCGTGCACCACCTTAACCATTGCCCCATCTACCAATGCACAACCACCCCATCTTCCAAACATGGACCCGTTTTCAAATTATAATACACAAATAAACATTGGTAAAATGATTTAAGTTCATTCAAGCATATTAATAATTGTTTGAAAAACTAAATCAGTTCATTAGTTAAGAATTAGGGCCGATTGTTTATGGTTTTGAATCAATTTGATTAAATTTTTAGGGATAGAAAAGTTGACATAAGGGAGTGTGAAGGTTAGTTTGACTTTTTTTTAAGAAGGGTATTTTATGGAAGATTAATGAAAAAATGTATGTAAAAGAGCAAAGTTCGTATGTGAAAAAGTAATTCCGATTGAAATTATGAGGGACAAAGCATTAATTGCATGTTTGGTGGGTGTTTTTTTTGTTTTAATCTCAGCCATCCATTCTCCAATATCTAATGGCTCATATTAGGATTCAAGGACTCAACCAACTTGTGGACTCATTTGAACTCCACTCTATATATATATTTCCTGGAAAAGTATCACGTTTTTTCAATATCAAATTTTTTTCCTTTTTTTGTTTTTTCTTTTTCAATATTACTTTTTTTTTTCTTTTTTTGCCTTTTCTTTTAAAATGACATTTTCTTTATTTATTAAAAAATTCCCTTTTTCAGTATGCACTTTTTTTTTTTTAAAACAAACACGTTTTTTTTTTAATAAAAAGGCGTTTTTTTCTCGAATTACAATATCACAAGTTACTCAATACAATATCAACGGTTCTTCAAAATAATATCACAAAAAAAAATTCGAGAAAAAAATATTTCGGAAAAAAATTTGAGAGAAAAATTTGAAAAGAATATCACCGGGAAAAAAAGTTCTTGAAAAAGTTTCGTTAAATTGTTTAATATAGTGCGTGATATTGTTTAACAAAAGGCGTTTTTTCTCGAAATTTTTTTTCATTACAATATCACAAGTTACTCAATACAATATCACCTGTTCTTCAAAATAATATCACAAAAAAAAATTCTGAAAAAAAAATCGAGAAAAAAAATATTTCGGAAAAAAAATTCGAGAAAAAAAGTGAAAAAAAAATTTAAAAAACAAAATTTCGGGAAAAAAAGTTCTGAAATTTTTTCATGATATTGTTTTATATAGTGCGTGATATTGTTTCTTGTGATATTGTATTGAAAATGTTGAGATATTGTAGACTTTGTATTGTAAAAAAAACGTGATATTTTTTAATACAACTTGTGATACTCTAAATGGACTCGTGGACTCAAATATTTAAGTGGACTCACCGGATCCCGCCTCTCTCTCTCTCTCTCTCTCTCTCTCTCTCTCTTCTCTCTCTCTCTCTCTCTCTCTCTCTCTCTCTCTCTCTCTCGAGAGAGAGAGAGAGAGAGAGAGAGAGAGAGAGTTAGGATCACATGAGTCCTACCTAATTAGTTGAGTCCATGAGTCCATTAAACAATATCACACTTAATGAATGAAAGTATGCTTCGTATATGTTATTAGTAAGGGTATTTTCGTCTTTTCACCCATTTACTATATAAACCCCAATTCATGTTAAAACCTGCCATTTAGTTCATTCTTCTTCTCTCTCATCTTTTTCTCTCTTTCACGCTCATCTGCTGCTCTTCGCCATCAACATCATCTGAATTATTCTCGGTTATCTTCATCGGTTTCCTTCGCCTGTTTTCGTTTAATTTCTTCGTCCTTATCTTCATTCCCCCTGTTATCTTCGCTCTCATTGTTATTCTTCCTGTTATCTTCGTTCTCGCTGTCTACATCCTCTGAATTATACTCAATGTCAGGTATCTTCATAACTCTCTTTTAATCATCGTTTTTTCGTTTTAAATTTATACACTATTGTTTTGCATGTCTTTTATTGTATTTATTACTCGATTATTTGTTCAAATCATATCCGAGATCTGGTAAATTCATAACTCAGTTTTAATCATCATTTTTTCGTTTTAAATTTATGCACTATTGTTTTGCATGTTGTTTTTTTGTATTTATTACTCGATTCTTTGTTCTAATCGTATCCGAGACTTAATTCGTTTGTGTTTCTTAATGTTTTCAGTTTACTTTTGATGTTTTCATATCTCAGTTTGTGTTCACTTACCTATTTACTATTTCCTTTGTTCATCATGTCCTGAATATATGTTTTTAACATTTTTTTTTCTTCCAATTAACTTATGTAATGTTTCTTACTTCATTACAATTACTCTACAAATCAGGTGTTTTACTTACTTTTCCTTGATAACTTAGTATCACACTGTATTCTGCAAAGTATCACACATCATCCTGAACAGTATCAAACTACATGTCTGATTGTTTACCTAATTACTGCACTGTGTGATTTTCATGTCATCTTCAATAATATCACATGTCATCTTCAATAGTATCACATATTAATAACAATATATCATTAGTTAACTTATGTCCATAAATATCACACATTATCTGATTGTTTACCTAATTTGATCAGGAATCCAAAGTAAGTCATTTCCCAAATATCATATGTTTACTTTGAAACAATATCAAATTCAGTAAAGCAAAATATCACATGTCAGTATTAACAATATCACATTTTGTTATTAATTTGTCAATTTCATTACTGACTGTTTTATTTTCGTTTCCTTTTTTTTTGCAGATTTCTTCAGTTGCTGCTGATGATTAAGAGGTTGTATACATGCTAAGGATTTCTTTTTTACATCAACTAAGCACAATCGTCTTTATTTAGTTTTTGTACTTGCCTACAAATACATTTCAAATAGGCGTTAATTTTGTATTCTTTATTCTTTGTTTTCTCAATACTGTAGTTTGTTATGCTTTACGATTTCAAAGAATATCATACTTCATACGAATATCAAACAAATTCTTTATTCTAAGATGGCTGTCATTTTTTTTCTTCTACATTTTATGCACTTCATTTCAAAGAATATCACACTTCATATGAAACAATATCACCAGCATCATACACAATATCAGACCATTTTCCATTTATTAGTAGTAATATTTATGGACAATTGTACGACTACTAAACAATATCATACTACAAGTAAAACAATATCACCAATCTTCACAAAGAATATCACCATTCTTCATACAGAATATGACAGGCTGCGAAATCCTGATAAAAATATCACACAATTTAAACAATATCACCATTATTTTGAAACAATATTAGATTCATACCATTGCTTGTGAAATATCACAGCTCGTTATAGGCAATGTCACTGTTTGTGAAATAATATCACCATTTTCTTAATAATATTTATTCTCCTATGTAGCCTTTAAAAATAATATCAACCTAAATGCACAAAAGTATCACATTTTGTACCAAACAATGTCAGAGTAAAAAGGATTTTTACATCCCAAACCATTGTTTTTGTTTCGTAGTAACAGTTTCACGTCAAGTAGAAGAAAGTATCACACCATACCTGAAACAATATCAAACTTAACCAAGAATTGATACCAAAAACTTGTTTTCCATTAAATCATGATATCTAATATACAACTACACAATTTTTTTCTACTCCAGCATTACATTCATTCACTTCCAATTAAAAAAATTTGTCCCAACAAATCTAGTACTACTAACTGCTTATTCTACCTCGACCCCTACCTTTATTATTAGGATATGCAACGATCTTCAATCGTATGACTCGTCTTTTGATCAGTTCATCATCTTCACCGCCATGTCCGCAAGCATCTCTGTAAAGCAAAACCATATTGTTCATATTGACCTCTTTGTGCCAATGGTTGAGACCTCTTTATTTGTTGTTGTTTTGTTCTAGTATTTCCATATTATTGTCCATTTTTTTTGATACCTAATACCCGCATAGTATCACAACGTATCTTAAATAGTATCACAATTTATACTTCTCAATACCACGGGTTAAAGAAAAGTTGCTATTATGAAACAATCAAATCCTCAAGTGAACACAAACAATCACTTCTTAATTAATAGTAACTCAACCTATCCTTAGTAGTATCACATTGTGTATTGAATAGTATCATAGGTTAAGAAAATAGTTGAACAGAAATAACTAATTAGTTGATTGAACACAAACGAATAATATCATAACCTATCATTAATATTATCAAACGGTACACTTTATATTATCGTATGTTTATCAACACAACATATTCTTAATGGTTAACCCTAATTTTCGCGATTGAAACACTAAATTTCACATTGAAACAATAGTTAACCCTAATTTTTGCGATTGAAACAATGAAAACAACTAATAAACTTTAACAACTATAATCGATCATACTAATTTCTTTAATCACTAATAACTACTAATATATTCATAATAAATTTACAGCAACGACATGAAAAACCCTAAATAAGTTGACAGTACAATTAATTGTTTTTTTGATTCAATCCTATTATATTCATCTAATTCCTTTCAAATACAGTTATTAAGAACAAAATCTATCAAATTAATACTCTATAAGTTGAAATAAAGTCGCAAAAATGAAATAGAACGCGAAAGGAATTTACCTCAGCGATTTTTTGAAATAACTTTGAAATTCAACTGATATAATGCAATATAGTGAACGAATGAACGTAGATCGTTGAAATTCAGTTGAAATCGTTCGATTTTTTGGGAATTTTTAGTGAGATTTTAGAGAGATTTTACCGTTTGATTTTTGTTTATCTTTTAACAGAGCGAAAATTTTCTGAAAATACGTGTTTTTACAACATGTTTTTGTTGGAAAGTTTAAGCGTGATATTTCTTTTCATTAAGTGTGATACTGTGTCATGGACTCATGGACTCAAATATTTAGGTGGAATCACATGAGTCCACCCTAAATATTTGAGTCCATGAGTCTAACAATGATATCACAAGTTATATAAAAAAATATCACGTTTTTTCCAATATCAAAATTATTTTCTTTTTTGGTTTTTTCTTTTTCAGTATTATTTTTTTCCTATTTTTTGCCTTTTCTTTTAAAATGACATTTTCTTTATTAAAAAAAATCTTTTTTTTAGTATTCACTTTTTTTAATAAAAAGGCATTTTTTCTCGAAATTAATTTTTCGATTTCTTTTCCATTAAAATATCACCGGTTCTTCAAAATAAAATCACAAAACAAAAATTTGAAAAAAAAATCGAGAAAAATAATATTTTGGAAAAAAAATTTCGTGAACAAAAATTGAAAAAAAAAATTTGGAAAAAAAAGTTCTGAAAAAAATTTCGTGATATTGTTTTATATAGTGCGTGATATTGTTTCCTGTGATATTGTATTGAAAAGGTTGTGATATTGTTTTATATAGTGCATGATACTCCGTATTTTTTAATATTTCCTCAAATTTTTTTTCTCCAATTTTTTTTTTCGATTTTTTTTCATTACAATATCACAAGTTATTTAATAGAATATCACCGGTTCTTCAAAATAATATCACAATAAAAAAAATTCTGAAAAAAAATCGAGGAAAAAACATTTCGGGAAAAAGTTCGAGAAAAAAAAATTTCGGAAAAAAGTTCGAGAACAAAATTTGACAAAACATTCTAAGGAAAAAAAGTTTTGAGAAAATTTTTTTGATATTGTTTTATATAGTGCGTGATATTGTTTTGTTGTGATATTGTATTGAAAAAGTTGTGATATTGTAGACTTTGTAGTGTAAAAAAAAGGTGATATTTTTTAATACAACTAGTGATACTTTAGATGGACTCATGGACTCAAATATTTAGGTGGACTCACCGGATCCTGCCTCTATATATATATATATGAAAAGTTGGTTAACCTTTTGTGTGAACAAACAGAACAATGAAAACCAACATTGTTTTTTCTGTTTTTTGCCGAAGAAGGAAAAAAGAAAAACAGAGTAAAAGTTTCTGTTTTTTGACAAAAAAGTTTCTGATTTTGACAAAAACAAGTAAAACAAAAGTTTCTTATTGTTTATTTGTTCTTGATTCTTGCCTTAAGATCAAGGAATCGTCTTATCCTACAGAGATTCTATGTAACCCGAAAGCTATAAGGGACAAAATATTCTAAGGAAAACGTGTTTAGTGTGATTCGATTGGGTGTTATACTGTCTTATATTGTATTCCTTTCTGTTTTTAGTGCCTTTGTTTGTACTAGTTACTCGTTTGTAATATTTTGTAATACAAAAAGTACAACATTAAATCATTTTTTTTATTGTTGTAAGAACTATTATTATTGTACGATTCAAAAATACAATCGAAAAATGGGTCATTGTGTAAAACCCCTCGTCGTAGCAAAAAGATAAACAATCAAACATGCCAAAATTTACGCGGAATTTAACCTTTAACATGCAAGATAAAACGAGGTGAATTAAAACAAACTGTACAAACAGATATAAAGCAAAACATAGATAAGTATATGTCTAAGTAAGAAAGTATAAATACAAAACAGTCTGGGATGGCACATCCCTACAGGCACTCAAGTATAAACCAAAACAACTAGGTCTAGCTACACGATAACGGGTAAGTCATCGATGAATGGATCATCGCTCGCTAGCCTCTAATGTAACCCATCAGCCACCTGTCATGTACCTACATACATGAAAACATGTACGCTACAATCAGTGGGGAGTGACTAGAGTTCTCCTAGCCACCTATTGTTAACGACACATAACACATAAAGCAACCAACATACTCCAACATTTATAAAACCACTGTTAATTCCATCATCCCCTTCTTTTTTCAATTTAAGAGTCTTTTTAGACCTTCCATATATGCTCTTATTATCTCTTCTTCGGAAGCTTCATGGATGTCCATTGATTCATCATCCTCTAAAAGCTCAAGGAATCTATTCTGCTCCTTTTCTCTGATTTCTTTATCTTCCAGTTCTTTCAAACTCGTATAAGAGTTAATTTTTTCTTCAATAAGATTTATTGTAGGGATGCAGTTTAACTGCCCTTTATCATCGGTTTTCACCATGGTGTCCCAAAAACGAGAATATGATCGTCGTATAAGACAAAAAAAGCCCTGACTATAACCTGTTGTAGGACTAGTTCTCCATATCCACGGAATAGAGAATTCTATAAAAAATCTCATTTCTTTAGGAATTATTTTATCTTCTTGGCATCACTAGTACAAAAAACCCCTATTGCGTCAGTTCTAAATGATCAATTGCGTCGGTTCTGATATTGACGTATATTAAGGGGGCGTTTCTTGATACGTCAGTTTTAAAACTAACGCAAAAACAAACCATTTGCGTCAGTTCCCTTCTATAACAGACGCAAATAATATAGCAATTGCGTCAGTTGTTTCAGCAGAACCGACGCAAATACTGAAGGAACTGACGCAAATAGTTCACTTTTGCGTCAGTTTTTCTTTTGGAACTGACGTTTTTTTCTTCTCTTTTGCGTCAGTTTTGCTTAAACTGATATATATAGTTACCTATTTTGGCGCCATTAAAGTAGTATTTGCGTCAGTTATGTTAAGAAACTGACGCTTTTGTACTTGCCTTTTGCGTCAGTTTGTCTTAAACCGATGTATTTGGTTACCTATTTTAGCGCCACTAAATTAGTATTTGCGTCAGTTCCTTATAAAAAACGATGCAATTACTATTTACCATTTGCGTCATTTGTTGTAAGAACTGATGCAAATTATTTTTACGATTTTAAAAAAATATAAAATTTGCTACCGAAATTTCGGCAGCACCACCCCGTAAATGTGCAAAACGCCAAAAATTTAAAACAACCTGCATTAAGATGTCCAACCAAAGGATCCACTACATTTCCTTCAAACCAACAAGGTTCCAATATCCAATCCCATCCAATCCAACATAACAACGAACATTTCAACAACGTTCAAAATATATACAATTTAAGCTAAGTAACAATAGTCCAACAAAAGTCCAACAAAAGTCATAGTTATACCAAGTTAATCTACTCTAAATGTATGTTATCTAAACATTTATTAGCCCAAACTTCTCTAACCACGTTGAGATCCACCATTGACACCTGTGTAGTTGCAATTTTCTGCATTTTCAAAATAAATATTATAGTAATAAATGTAATGAAGAATGGAAATTGACAATGAAAAGCTAAAGCAAGATTGAATTACCTTTTCAAAGTGTATCTCCGCAAGTTTACAATGGTAGAAGGTTATGTCATACATCCATTTCATAACATAATAACCACACTCATAATCCTCAGGTTGTTGCGGACACTAAAGTTAAAAAAAATATAACAAGTATTAGTTAATACATACAACATAAACCATATGAAAACAATGAGATGCTCATTAAAAAAGTATGCTTGTATAAGCGATATTGACCACTAGTATACCAACTACGCATTAGCCAAAACAAAGCCACTCAATCTTCAACCTAAACCATATGAAAACAATGAGATGTACACCGCTTATACTCTTAAAAACAAGCAATTTTGTCGAGACAAGATACAAATTTCACATATCTCCATAAACAAGTTTCGAATACAATACACTTATACAGCTCAATTACCACAATTCAAAGCAAAATTGCGCAAGGATCAAGGTTAAGCGTCTATCACTTAGTTCCACTAGACACAATTCACCATTCAACTACCTCCTGATCAAACTAAACGTGATAAACAAAGTACACCAGATTGTGGATATGGATGACCAGCATCAGAATACCCCAGATTCTATCCAAGGGGCTACATAGCATTAACAATAAATAGTTCAAGTTTTAGTTACGTACCAGGATGTGTTTGATATGTAGTTTAGTACTTTTACTACTATAGTTGCGTCGTCCTCCAAACGCACAATATAGTAGCCAAGCATGTAACATCCCGTATTTTCGTAAAATCTAATTTAAGCATTTTAAGTATTTTAAGTAATAAAAATAATACTTTAATAATTTATTTTGAAAGACTCTAATTTAATAAATAAGATCCGTCTTAAGGACCTCCAGTTCTTAAGACGAATACAACTTGGCATAGTTAAATATCCGACTCAAGTATTCATTTCCATATCCGTTTCAACAATTGAACCCGTTTCATTTATTCGGAAAGGACCCACTTGTACCTTATAAACCCCATAAGTCGACATCTTCTTCTCCCTCAAGTTTCATTTCACTGTAACTTTAAATCTCTCAAAACCTCCATAAAACCCTTCCTTCTTTTCGAGTTTTCTCCATCATCCGTCCATCGAATCGCGAAAGTAAGTACATTTTCGGAATCCTCGTTCGATTTCCAAGACATTCATCACTTTCAATTTTCGTTTCGTCAACCTTTAAAATTCGGCCTGTTCTCCTATAATTCGTTTTTGGTGTTCTTAAACCGTTTTCTTTGTTGTAGGGGTTGGTCTTGACGATCCCGACGTGGACTCTTACGTGGTTGAGGAGGATCAATCGCCGGAATAAGCTTAAAGGTGACGATAATGAGAAACTCGGCCTTTATGTGTATATTAGCATATTTGATGTGATTCTCGTTTTGTTTCTGATTTGTGTCGAAATATGATGCTAAAGGACTTAGCAACATGTTTAGGATGATGTTGTTGTGAAGATTTCATGCTTGAATTGATTGTCAAATGCTTTTAAGGGTATTTTCAGTTTTTCTCATTTTTGCGACGGATACATGTATAATTCATTTGAGGATTGTTATGGGACTTGTTTTCTGATAGATTAGTAGTATTGGATGATTTATGTTAGTGGGTAAACATTATTTGTGATGCTATTGAAGATTAGAAGTCGAATTGTGAAGTTTGAGAAAGATTGGAAAATCACGATTTTGGTTGCAGGCTCTCTGAGCCGGTCGACCGACCGGCCGCCGGTCGACCGGCTGGGAGAGCGTTTGTGTGTTTCGCGAGTTTTTGGAAAAATGGCTTAGGACTGCCAGCCGGCCGACCGGCCGCCTGCCGACCGGCTGGTAGTCATTTTGCCTTGTGTTGTTTGCGAAAAACTTATATAGGATGGGAGCCCAGCCGGCAGACCGGCCGCCTGCCAGCCGGCTGGGAGTACATGTGGGGATGGTTTTCGTTTGAGAAGGCTTGGGAAGGTCTTCCCAGCCGGCCGACCGGCTGCCTGCCGACCGGCTGGGAGGCCTTTTGTGTTGTCTGGTTTTTGAAAAGAAAGATGGAAGGCTGGGAGGTCACCAGCCGGCCGACCGGCTGCCTGCCGACCGGCTGGGGACCCCTGTAGGCTATTTTGAGGATTTTGTAAATTGAGTGTAACTTTCAAACGGTTTATCGGTTTTACTTGAAACTTGTTTTGTGTACCTTTGACATGTATTTGAGGTCCCCGGAGGATGGGCAACATTATATTGGGTTCGGGAATATAGTGAGGATAGAGACCCCCCGGTCGGACAACCGAAAGGGAAACCGGCTCTCCCTCATCCTAGTTCTCGAGGTCAATTAAGTGTTGATTAGAAGTTAAAGGTAGAACTATAGAGTAGTTCATAGACTTGAATGATATTGTTTTGTTGCGTATTAAGTTATGCGTTAAGATGTCGCCTCTGAACTTAATACGTAGGTTGTTTGTCATGTATAGGGGTATGCGTTGAGTTTTCGCCTCTGAGCCCTATATGTGTTTGTTTGTCGTGTATGGAGCCATGCGTTGAGTTTTCGCCTCTGAGTTCTATACATGTCTGTTTGTCGTGTCTGGGACATGCGTTGAGTTTTCGCCTCTGAGTCCAGACATGTGTGTGTGATCGCGTCGGGACATGCCTTAAGCTGGCCTCTGAGTCTGACGAGTAGAGCAACTGCACGACGGGGCAGTCAGGTTGTCATACCTTACCCGGAGTGCAGGTGTTTGGTGCTAGAACATGCGTTGAGTTTTCGCCTCTGAGTCTAGTATCTTGTGATGTGGTAGGGGAACATGCGTTGAGTTTTCGCCTCTGAGTTCCTTACTTGTGTTAGTGAATTGAATGTTAGTCCATGCGTTGAGTTTTCGCCTCTGAGTCTAATGTTCAGTGATAGCCGGTCCATGCGTTGAGTTTTCGCCTCTGAGTCCTTGCTTGATGATGTGAAATTGGTATCTAGGTTATGCGTTAAGATGTCGCCTCTGAACCTTTATACTTGCTGAATGATTTAGTACCTAGGTTATGCGTTAAGATGTCGCCTCTGAACCTTTGTACTTGCTGTTTATATCTGCTTGCCTTGATGATGGTACAGTGTCAGATATGCATAGTTTGTTACCGTTGTTATGAGTTGTGGTTAAATCATCCAAGGCATTGGATGACTCTTAGTTCGGTTTCATAAATGATTAGATTGAAAGACCCCCCGACTGGGTAACCAGTAGGGAAACCGGCTCTCCTTCTTATCTGTTTATGAAGTTAGTTGAGAGCCGTGCACGGTAATCGCATGATAGTAAGAGAAGATGATGAGTCGTTTATGCTTCACATGTTGATATATGTTGGAGTATTCTGTATTGTTTTATGTGTTGCGTGTTGTCACAAAAGGTGGCTAGGAGAACTCTAGTCACTCCCCACTGATTGTGGCGTACATGTTTTCATGTATGTAGGTACATGCAGGGTTGGAGATCAGGGTTACAGGAGAGCTAGCGAGTGATGATCCGTTCATCAGTTGACTTACCGTTTACGCTTAGCTAGACTCTTAGACTTTTGTTGTTTTTGTTTGGTGCCGGTAGGGATGTGCCATCCCCGGCTGATGTATTTATTTATGTTTCAGTTTGATACTTAGTACCGTTACTTATCTATTGTTGTTTATATCAGTTCTGTTTTCAGTTTCAGTTAAAGCTTCTCGCATGTTGTTTTATCTTCTAAAAAGTTTTAATTCCGCTGCAATTCTGGTACTTTTATGTGTTTATATTTCCGCTTTCTATAGGGGTTTTACAGTTGGTATCAGAGCATTGTTGCTCCCGACGCACTCATGTGACCCCCAACCTTAACTTGACCAAATAAACAAATAATGAATGAGAGATGGGTAGATCTAAGGACTTATTTGGTAGTCTATTTGTGATTGCTAATTGTTAAGCTAATCCTTGGTTTTCTCTTTTAAAGATGGTGAGACCCAGAGCTGCTGATAACATTGTGCTGCAAGCAATTCAGCATTTGCTTGAGACTCAGAGACAGCAAGCGGGGAATGTTCCACCTCCTCCACCGCCGGGTGGCGAGACTAATCGTCCGGGTAGCTTTTCCTGGATTGCCTCTCAGATGTCCCGAAGCCATGTTAGGACCTATGGAGGCGAGGCTGACCCAGTAGCCCTCACAGAGTGGTTTAGAGAGATGGAAAAGAGCTTCACCTTATACTCAGTCGTTAGGGAGGATAGAGTGCGTTTAGCCGCTCACTTCCTGACATTGGAGGCTGACCGTTGGTGGGCATTGACTGGACCTACCGCTGTTCTTGACCCGATGTTCGATTGGGAGGCTTTCAAAGACAGGCTTGAGGCGAGGTTCTACCCCAAGGAGTTGAGATCGCAGAGGTTGAAAGAATTTATGGATTTGAAGCAAGGGAAGATGACCGTTCAAGAATTCACTGACAAGTTCAACCAGTTAGCTCACTTTGCATCGAGATTTGTTCGTGATGAGGCGGAGAGGGTGTATTTCTACCGAGGGAAGCTAGGGCCGAGGATTGAGAGTATGGTTCGTCGTGACTCTACTTCTTTTGTGGAGGTTTATGACGATGCTATTTGGGCCGAGAGCTCTATTCGTGCCATTGATGCTGAGACCCGTGCCGCTACTTCCAGTTTCACTTCTCACCAGAGATCCGTGTACCAGGGGAAGAGACCATTTGTTCCTTCTACTTCTTCACCTTCTTCCCAGAAGAAGCGTTTTGAGAGGTTCTCTGCTCCGGTTGCTAAGACCACATTTCACACCGACACTGCTTCTACTGTTTGCCGCCGTTGTGGTAAACCGCTTCATCCAGGGTTTGATTGCTTCAAGAATGCCTATAAGTGTTATACTTGTAATGGATTTGGGCATAGATCCTTTGATTGTCCTGAGAAGAATACTGTTCTTGGCAAGACTGCCACTGCTGCTGCAGCAACCAGAGGAGGAAAGCCGAAGGGGAAGATCTTTGTGATGACTAGGGCTGAGGCAGAGGCTCATCCAGATATTGTTGCTGGTATCTTTTCTGTTCTTGGCGCTGAGTGCCTTATTTTATTCGATACTGGAGCTTCTTTATCATTTATATCGACTCAGTTCGCCGATCGTCTAGCTCTTGAGTCTTCATTGGTAGAGGAGACTTCCATTTCCTTACCTTCTGGAGACGTGTTTTCCTGCTCTTCGTCCCATAGGGATGTTCCTATTGTTATTGGTCAAGCCACATTTCCTGCGGACTTACTGAGATTTCCTCTCGAGGAGTTTGATATTATCCTCGGTATGGATTGGTTATCGCGATACCATGCTCGCTTCGAGTGTCGCGACCAGAAAATCTGCTTGAGGAGTTCTTCAGGAGTTCGTGTTTCCTATAGGGGAACTCGCCCTCAAAAGGGTGTTCGTGTCATCTCTTCGATGAAAGCTTCTCATCTTCTTAGGAAGGGTTGCCAAGCCTTCCTGTGTGTTGTTACAGCTGCTAAACCATCGCTACCGAAGCTTGAAGATGTAGCCATTGTTCGTGAGTATCCAGATGTGTTCCCAGATGACTTGCCAGGGATACCGCCAGAGAGAGATGTGGAGTTTACCATTGAGCTTGTTCCAGGTACCGGACCGATTTCCAAAGCTCCTTACCGTATGGCTCCGCCAGAGTTGAAAGAGTTGAAGCAACAATTAGAAGAGATGATCGAGAAAGGTTTCATTAGACCTAGTGCTTCTCCGTGGGGTGCTCCCGTTCTGTTCGTCAAGAAGAAAGATGGTTCCATGAGATTGTGCATTGACTATAGAGAGCTGAACCGAGTGACCGTGAAGAATCGATATCCTTTGCCTAGAATAGATGACTTGTTCGATCAGTTGAGAGGTGCTTCGAGGTTTTCTAAGATTGATCTTCGATCGGGTTATCATCAGATTCCAGTGAGAGAGGCTGATATTGCAAAGACTGCTTTTCGTACCAGATATGGGCATTTTGAGTTTGTAGTTATGCCATTTGGGTTGACTAATGCACCGGCGATTTTTATGGATCAGATGAACCGTACCTTCAGTGAGTATCTTGACACATGTGTAGTGGTTTTCATTGATGACATCTTGATATATTCGAAGACCGATGAGGAACATGCTGAGCATCTTCGATTGATTCTAGGGATTCTGCGCAAGCAGAAGTGGTTCGCAAAGTTTTCAAAGTGTGAATTTTGGCTCTCGAAGGTTGCCTTTTTAGGTCATGTGATATCCAGCGAGGGTGTGATGGTTGATCCCGCGAAGATAGAGGCTGTAGTTGATTGGGAGAGTCCCAAGGATGTTGGAGAGATCCGTAGCTTTTTGGGTTTGGCTGGTTATTATCGTAGATTCGTTGAGGATTTCTCGAGATTGGCTCGCCCGATGACTCAGTTGCTGAAGAAAGAAGCCAAATTTGTGTGGACCGACAAGTGTGAGAGTTCCTTCCAGGAGTTGAAGTCCAGATTGACTTCCGCCCCTGTGTTAGCTTTGCCAGAGATCGGAGTGGACTTTGATGTGTATTGTGATGCTTCGATGTTAGGACTTGGATGCGTACTGATGCAGAGTGGTAAGGTGATAGCCTATTCATCTAGACAGTTGAGAGTTCATGAGGTGAATTATCCGACACATGATTTGGAGTTGGCTGCAGTTGTTCATGCTTTGAAGATGTGGCGTCATTACCTGATTGGATCTCATTGCCGTATTTTCACAGATCACAAGAGTCTTAAGTATATTTTCACACAGAAAGACCTTAACATGAGACAGAGGCGTTGGCTAGAGTTAGTGAAAGATTACGACATCGAGTTGTTATATCATGAGGGAAAAGCCAATGTAGTCGCAGATGCGCTTAGCCGCAAGACTTCTCACTCGTTGAGTGCCATGAGAGTATTGCCCGATGAGTTGTGTTCCGAGTTCCGGAAGCTGAGATTAGAGATGGAGGGTAGTGGTTTTGATTGGTTATCTGCTATGACTGCCGAGCCGTCTTTATATTGGGAGATTCGCCGGAGTTTGCCTTCAGATGCCGATTTCAAGAAGTTCGAGGCTAAGATTTCGAGTGGTGTTGCGCCTGAGTTGGTGATTGATGCTGATGGTTTCCTTAGGTTCCGGGGTAGGATGTATGTTCCGGATGTGCCAGATTTGAGGAAGAAAGTTCTTGATGAGGCTCATTTGTCACCGTACTCCGTTCATCCAGGAGGAGAGAAGATGCATAAGGATTTGAGGCTTATGTTTTGGTGGCCTGGTATGAAGAAAGAGATTTTGGATTATGTTAGTAGGTGCTTGACTTGTCAACAAGTCAAGATAGAGCATAGGAGACCTGGTGGTTTGCTACAGCCGCTTCCCGTTCCTCAGTGGAAGTGGGAGTGCATATCTATGGATTTTGTTACTGCTTTGCCTAAGACTGTGGGAGGCAAGGATGCGATTTGGGTTGTTGTTGACCGTCTAACTAAGTGCGCCAGATTCGTGCCGATCAGAGAGACATGGGATATGGACCGTTTAGCCAGGGCTTATATTGCTGAGATAGTCCGATATCATGGTGTCCCGAGGGAGATCGTTTCAGATCGTGATCCGAGGTTTTGTTCCAGGTTCTGGAAGGCTTTGCAGGAGGCTATGGGTAGCCGTTTGTTGATGAGTACCGCATTTCATGCCGCGACCGATGGTCAGTCCGAGAGGACTATACAGACGTTAGAGGATTTGCTCCGTGCTTGTGCCCTTGATTTTCAGAGTTCTTGGGAGCAGAGTTTGCCGTTGGTAGAGTTTTCTTACAACAATAGTTATCATGCTTCCATTGGTATGGCTCCGTACGAGGCTCTTTATGGTAGGAAGTGCCGTAGTCCGATTTGTTGGGATCAGGCTAGTGATGTTCGTGACCTTGGACCGGACCAGTTAGCTGTTACTATTGATCAGGTTCAGCTTATCAGAGGTAGGATGAAGGCCGCTCAGGACCGGCAGAAATCCTATGCTGATGTTCGCCGTAGACCCTTAGAGTTTGAGGTGGGTGATCGAGTGTTCTTGAGAGTTTCTCCGATGAAAGGCGTCAAGAGATTTGGAGTTAAGGGCAAGTTGAGCCCTAAGTATATTGGACCTTTTGAGATCGTGAAGAGGATTGGTGCTGCTGCTTACCGATTGGACTTGCCTCCTAGTTTGGGCAAGGTTCATAGCGTTTTTCATGTTTCCCAGCTCCGCAGATACATTAGTGACCCGAGTCATGTTTTGCCTAGAGAGATCGAGAACTTGGAGCCGAGTCTTGCTTTCGAGGAGCGTCCAGTGAAGATCCTAGACCGTCAGGATAGGAAGCTTAGGAGCAAGGTGGTGCCGCTAGTGAAGATCCTTTGGCGTTGCGGTGATGTTGAGGAGCAGACGTGGGAGACTGAGGCATCGATGCGTATCGCGCATCCTTCTCTTTTCGATTGAGGTATAGTATATAGATTTATATCCGTTCGAGTTTCGAGGACGAAACTTTTTGAAGTTGGGGTGATTGTAACATCCCGTATTTTCGTAAAATCTAATTTAAGCATTTTAAGTATTTTAAGTAATAAAAATAATACTTTAATAATTTATTTTGAAAGACTCTAATTTAATAAATAAGATCCGTCTTAAGGACCTCCAGTTCTTAAGACGAATACAACTTGGCATAGTTAAATATCCGACTCAAGTATTCATTTCCATATCCGTTTCAACAATTGAACCCGTTTCATTTATTCGGAAAGGACCCACTTGTACCTTATAAACCCCATAAGTCGACATCTTCTTCTCCCTCAAGTTTCATTTCACTGTAACTTTAAATCTCTCAAAACCTCCATAAAACCCTTCCTTCTTTTCGAGTTTTCTCCATCATCCGTCCATCGAATCGCGAAAGTAAGTACATTTTCGGAATCCTCGTTCGATTTCCAAGACATTCATCACTTTCAATTTTCGTTTCGTCAACCTTTAAAATTCGGCCTGTTCTCCTATAATTCGTTTTTGGTGTTCTTAAACCGTTTTCTTTGTTGTAGGGGTTGGTCTTGACGATCCCGACGTGGACTCTTACGTGGTTGAGGAGGATCAATCGCCGGAATAAGCTTAAAGGTGACGATAATGAGAAACTCGGCCTTTATGTGTATATTAGCATATTTGATGTGATTCTCGTTTTGTTTCTGATTTGTGTCGAAATATGATGCTAAAGGACTTAGCAACATGTTTAGGATGATGTTGTTGTGAAGATTTCATGCTTGAATTGATTGTCAAATGCTTTTAAGGGTATTTTCAGTTTTTCTCATTTTTGCGACGGATACATGTATAATTCATTTGAGGATTGTTATGGGACTTGTTTTCTGATAGATTAGTAGTATTGGATGATTTATGTTAGTGGGTAAACATTATTTGTGATGCTATTGAAGATTAGAAGTCGAATTGTGAAGTTTGAGAAAGATTGGAAAATCACGATTTTGGTTGCAGGCTCTCTGAGCCGGTCGACCGACCGGCCGCCGGTCGACCGGCTGGGAGAGCGTTTGTGTGTTTCGCGAGTTTTTGGAAAAATGGCTTAGGACTGCCAGCCGGCCGACCGGCCGCCTGCCGACCGGCTGGTAGTCATTTTGCCTTGTGTTGTTTGCGAAAAACTTATATAGGATGGGAGCCCAGCCGGCAGACCGGCCGCCTGCCAGCCGGCTGGGAGTACATGTGGGGATGGTTTTCGTTTGAGAAGGCTTGGGAAGGTCTTCCCAGCCGGCCGACCGGCTGCCTGCCGACCGGCTGGGAGGCCTTTTGTGTTGTCTGGTTTTTGAAAAGAAAGATGGAAGGCTGGGAGGTCACCAGCCGGCCGACCGGCTGCCTGCCGACCGGCTGGGGACCCCTGTAGGCTATTTTGAGGATTTTGTAAATTGAGTGTAACTTTCAAACGGTTTATCGGTTTTACTTGAAACTTGTTTTGTGTACCTTTGACATGTATTTGAGGTCCCCGGAGGATGGGCAACATTATATTGGGTTCGGGAATATAGTGAGGATAGAGACCCCCCGGTCGGACAACCGAAAGGGAAACCGGCTCTCCCTCATCCTAGTTCTCGAGGTCAATTAAGTGTTGATTAGAAGTTAAAGGTAGAACTATAGAGTAGTTCATAGACTTGAATGATATTGTTTTGTTGCGTATTAAGTTATGCGTTAAGATGTCGCCTCTGAACTTAATACGTAGGTTGTTTGTCATGTATAGGGGTATGCGTTGAGTTTTCGCCTCTGAGCCCTATATGTGTTTGTTTGTCGTGTATGGAGCCATGCGTTGAGTTTTCGCCTCTGAGTTCTATACATGTCTGTTTGTCGTGTCTGGGACATGCGTTGAGTTTTCGCCTCTGAGTCCAGACATGTGTGTGTGATCGCGTCGGGACATGCCTTAAGCTGGCCTCTGAGTCTGACGAGTAGAGCAACTGCACGACGGGGCAGTCAGGTTGTCATACCTTACCCGGAGTGCAGGTGTTTGGTGCTAGAACATGCGTTGAGGTTTCGCCTCTGAGTCTAGTATCTTGTGATGTGGTAGGGGAACATGCGTTGAGTTTTCGCCTCTGAGTTCCTTACTTGTGTTAGTGAATTGAATGTTAGTCCATGCGTTGAGTTTTCGCCTCTGAGTCTAATGTTCAGTGATAGCCGGTCCATGCGTTGAGTTTTCGCCTCTGAGTCCTTGCTTGATGATGTGAAATTGGTATCTAGGTTATGCGTTAAGATGTCGCCTCTGAACCTTTATACTTGCTGAATGATTTAGTACCTAGGTTATGCGTTAAGATGTCGCCTCTGAACCTTTGTACTTGCTGTTTATATCTGCTTGCCTTGATGATGGTACAGTGTCAGATATGCATAGTTTGTTACCGTTGTTATGAGTTGTGGTTAAATCATCCAAGGCATTGGATGACTCTTAGTTCGGTTTCATAAATGATTAGATTGAAAGACCCCCCGACTGGGTAACCAGTAGGGAAACCGGCTCTCCTTCTTATCTGTTTATGAAGTTAGTTGAGAGCCGTGCACGGTAATCGCATGATAGTAAGAGAAGATGATGAGTCGTTTATGCTTCACATGTTGATATATGTTGGAGTATTCTGTATTGTTTTATGTGTTGCGTGTTGTCACAAAAGGTGGCTAGGAGAACTCTAGTCACTCCCCACTGATTGTGGCGTACATGTTTTCATGTATGTAGGTACATGCAGGGTTGGAGATCAGGGTTACAGGAGAGCTAGCGAGTGATGATCCGTTCATCAGTTGACTTACCGTTTACGCTTAGCTAGACTCTTAGACTTTTGTTGTTTTTGTTTGGTGCCGGTAGGGATGTGCCATCCCCGGCTGATGTATTTATTTATGTTTCAGTTTGATACTTAGTACCGTTACTTATCTATTGTTGTTTATATCAGTTCTGTTTTCAGTTTCAGTTAAAGCTTCTCGCATGTTGTTTTATCTTCTAAAAAGTTTTAATTCCGCTGCAATTCTGGTACTTTTATGTGTTTATATTTCCGCTTTCTATAGGGGTTTTACAAAGCACCTTCAAGAACCTGTTTTATGGCCATCTGCTTTGGATCCCGTCTTCGTGAGTCCAAAATGTACATTGTGTTCAATCCCACGCAAACGACAACCAACATCCAATGATTACTGTTATTCAATCAATCAACTCAAATCAATAGAAGCATTATTCAATCAACCAACATCCAATGGTTACTGAAAGTTGAATATATACTTACCCTTCATAAAATGCTCCCATTATATATTTCTTATCTTCTTGAATTTTCATAGCATGAGCCATATATGCTTCACATTGTTTTGGACGATACATATAATCCACGAGTTGCACGGGACACAAGTACGCAACAAATTTAGTAGTTTCGATTGTAGTTGCACACTGATATAAGAAACTACAATTTCCATCATAAAACCGTGAGGAAATTAGTAACCAAACTATATATTAGTGAACAAAACACCAAAAGTGAAATAGGTTCATACATACCTTTCCCAAGCTTGAAGCATAACAACATTTAGCCATAAATATCGGAACATCTGCCTAATTTCAACGACGGTCAAATGGCATTCAACATCATTATTCTCTGTGTAATTGAATACTGAGGCATCAATGACAATTTTGAGGCATGTAGTGCTTGACAAGGAACACAACTTCTCTTCTAAGATCTTGCAGTGATGACTCAAGGCTTTAACTTCTTCTGCACTAAGAGGGGCTGCTGCTTTGTCATCTTCTTCACATGTCCCTGGTTTCACCTTGTCCTTTTCAAGTTCTGTTGCCTATTATAACATAATAAGAGTGAATAAAACTGCCAAAATGCGACATTGCGACTGATCTAACCTTACCATCGAAATCTATAAAATAAATATAATTGAACTTAACTACCTTCTTTTGAACCTTATTGCCGGATTCTTTAGTATCTTTTGACTTGGCTTTTCTCTTTCGAGTCTTTTCTTGTTTATGGCCCTAATAAAAAACGTAATATTTGAACAAAATTAGTGGCACTAAAGATGACCTCTAGTATGAACATACTCTCAAAATCTCTAAAGAATTATATCAGTAGCTACGACAAAACCAAGGCCAACAGTTAACAATAGGAGCGAGAATTAACAATCAGTTACCTCGTCTTCACCTAACAAAATCAAGGTTTTCGGCCACTGTGCAAAACTCCCTTCCACTTCTCCAACCTTACTAAATCCATTCCATGGACATGGAAGTTGTGCGGCAGGTTTAATAACTTTATCGATGGACACATGGGCGTTCTGCATGATCAATGGTGTGTTGTGTACCTTTCTGCCTTCAACCCATGGTGAAACCATCCCGTGAGCAACAATAGCCACTTCTCCGTCTTCATTGATAGCAAGTCGACAAGGAACAATCTCCTAAGACATTGTCATAATATGGTGATCAATTAGTGAAAATTGGTGCAGAAATGTCAAAAAAATGTTTTTGTATAAAACGTTTTTGACGATTACTTACCTTTAATTCGATGAATGGGTCACTTAGATGGGTTGAATGACAACTACTATTACCATGTTCATCAGGGGAGTGGTTCTTTGGCAAATTCTCAAAAGTAGCCTCAGATAATATAATTTTACCACCATTTCTTATAGCTTCAGCTACCTTCTGTTCAATCACTGTATGCATTTTCTCCATAGTTTCATGCTTCGCCTTCTCAATAAGCATGTTGATTTCATCATCTGTATACCGTTTTCCTTGATTATCTCGCCTCCGTGGTTTTCCAAAATAATTTTGCAGACCAACAGAGCCACCAAGTCCTCTCGTCCTACCATTGTGCTCTGATTTCCCTAATGCTTTCACCAATGGATCCTCAAATCTGGAAGGAACAAACTCCCCATTTTCCTCCTTTTTCTTCCAAAACTCCTGTTATGAAGGAAAATGATACAATGCAATAATAATAAATTTACTTCAATGACATTTAATTACTCAATTGATAAGTAAACATATTAATTTGTTTAGAATGAACTTACATATTCATCAATAACTTTTTGCAACATTGGTGGAGGCTGAGCACTACTACTAGCACTAGTTGGCGGGGTATGTGCTTTGATCCAAGCATAACATCGATTACTAAGACGTTCCACTACCGTTTGCTGGGTAAGAGAGGGTTCTTGATCAGGTAGATTCTGTGTCTCTTTCTCAAGTTCTTCTACATACCACTCATCTTGCTTGCCTACATAGCCGGCTCTACCCAAAAAATGTGGATATACATTATGCTTCTGTGCATTTTGAGCCTTTTTCCTCTTTTCCTATAATCGAAACACTCAAATACGTCACTGATCAAATCAATCTATAAAGTATAAAAACAAGTTGATAATGTTTTTCCTCTTTTCCTCTTTTCAGTTTCGTGTGCAACACTATTTCACTATTTCAGTTTGGTTCATTGTAATAAACATTGACGCAGACTGTAATAAATAATTACGCATACTAACCTGGTGTTCCGGAGTCATACGCTGCTTAACAAACTCGTCCCAGTCCTCTTGCGAGATTTGTTTGTACTTTCCAACTGGACTTTTAATAGCGACTTCTCCACCATCAGACTTTTCTTCTTCGTCGTCAGACTTTCCTTCTCCGTCATCAGGCTTCTCTTTAGGAAAAATGTAGGTGTTTGTCAGCCTTGACTTCCAATCCTTAAATCTATTACGCAAAATCCTTAAAATCAACTTTTCTTTGTCATCCTCAAGATTCCATGTTTTCTGGAAAAAAAAGTATAAATACAAGTAGTGATGAATATTGATATTTTAAATCAAATAATCATAATGCTAGTAATTTCCTACCTTCGCACAACACCACATTGTACTTCTTTCGCCATTTGTTACATGGTCCCAACTTTTAGTGATCCTAATATTTCGCGCCAACTTTCCCATATCAGATTTAAATGTTTTCAACCACCGTCCATAAGCCTGACCATGCTTATTAAACTGAATATGTAGTAGCTCTTTTTTATCACGTTTTCCTTGGTTTTCTGCAGTCTCAGCACTACTAAGTAGAAGAGCCATACTGTCAAGAGCCCAAAACTAGAAGTATTGAACTACTTCTTTCGTCCTGCCCAAAAATGCTACCTTGCAGCCTTACTATGAGTACCACTACAAGCCTATTACCTCTGCACCAGACCAGCAGCCAAACCCACATTCATAACGCCATATTTTCTAAGCTACTGCCTTGTTTAAACGACCCAATACAGACTGCAGAGCAGTAATGCTGCACACTGCCAGACCTGAACAGTCTATTCAGCAGCCTACTGTCCTCTCCTCGACTTCTGCAGATACTGGACAGCCCCTTGCTCTATCAGCATAACACTTCCCAGTTACAGCAGCACCTGTCCCATACTCCAGCCATATCTGCTAATCTACTTGCAGCAGCCGCAGACAGACATCCCATCTCTGCTGCCATCTCCGCATTACATTCCTGTCCACTCGCACTACATTCAGCGTTTTATTTGGCTATAGTACGTTTGAATGGGTGTAGTATATGAGGATGATGATGCTGGTACTGTGGATAAAAAGAAAGGGATCATCGTACCTCCCATACAATATGGCAGGACAGGAATCCGACAACAAGCAAGAATTCAAAGCAACGAAAGAAGTCATTTTTTCTTTGAAGCTGGTAGTTCAGTCTCATTTTTCTATGAAACTGGAGAGCGACGAAGCTCCTTGACTGCCATGGTTTGGTGTTTGGGACAATTAATTTACATAGTTTGGTCCTTCACTCGCCAACATACTAGTAAACTACTTTAACAAATAAAGGAGACTGATAAAAACTCTCTTTCTAAGATTCGATATTAATACGACCCAACTCTTAAATCATTGGCATCCATTCAAAAAAAAACTTGTATTGTATCTCAACTAATAAAAAATCTGTTTTAACCCTCTGATCAAACATAATAAAAATCGATCTTCATTCAAACTCCTCCATCACTTGGGCAATCTTAATCTCCTTCCGGATTAATTCTATGGGAATCATTACAATCTTCCCAAGTCCCAGAAATCTAACAAATACCAATTTGGTCTGACTACTCTTGAAACAATTTAGTCACTAAAACGAGAAAGTAAGGCCAAAATTCACAGTAACAACAACATGGAGAGGTCAAATTGCTTAAGAAGGTGGACAGAATTACATGTAAAACTAGCAGCGTACAGTACATGTAAAACTAGCAGCAAGGTACAAATTCCAATCACCATTCTACTTTGCTAAAATTTACAGTAACAACAACAAATTAGTAACAGTTAGTCTAACTAGACATAGAAGAACGAATAAAACTTACATTAATCGGCGAAAAAGCAAGGGTTTGAGCGAAATTGAAATTGAAGTTGAAATTGAACTTGAAATTGAACTTGAAGAAGGACGAACTTGAAGAAGGACGAACTAAGGAACTGATGAATTTGATGAAGATGGACGAACTAATTAAGGAACTGAGGGATAACTGATGAATTGAACGAAGCAAGGGTTCCTTCGTATAATTTCTCGTATATGTTAATTTGATTATGGAAAGGAATAGTTTATTTGCCCTATTATTATTAGATACTAAATACCTCAGTTTTATTGTACAACTGAAGCAAAAGCTTATAGACAAATACGTCTGTTTTTAAAAACAACTGAAGCAAAAGGGAATTTTTAGTTAAATACATCAGTTTAAGGCGAAACTGACGCAAAATTACTGACTCAAAAACGTCAGTTCCTTCTAAAGAACTGACGCAAATAACTTGTCTATAGTGAAAAATTGGACTCCCGCCCAAATTAAGCCCCTTTTGCGTCAGTTCTTTTAGAACCGACACAAATCACTTGACGCAATAGGGTGTTTTTGTACTAGTGCATGATGGTATTATCATCTTCCATTTATCAAAGTATTCTTTTAGAATAGGAGGGAGAATATTTTCTGAAGTTCCATAAAAGTTCCACCGATTAATAAACCATATCGGAAGATCTTGATTATAAATCTCGGAATTAATTTTAATAAACCAAGTATGACTTCGTTTATCATTTTCATAAAGGAATACCTTATCAAAAGCTTGGATATAATCCCAATAATTGTATTTAACTAGTGCCCCTTTTATGATAATAGTTTTTTCTGCTAATGGGGATATTCCCCAGTCATTTATGGATATTATTTGGGCAATGATAATTTTTGAGAAATTATAAATTTCCTTGTTTGTCCCAGTAAAATGGGTAAAAGTGCAACCATTGCTAGAGAGTATTGTCTCATAAAAATGTCGCGGTTTATATGTTTCCATAGCATAACCATGTCCTCCTAGATACCTGTCATAGAGCATCCAAGGTTTATCTCCCCACTTCTTATCAGATTCATTGAGTAAGAGTATTACTCTTTTCTCCTTATTTTGAAACATATCATCTTCCTTTTGGGTAGTGTTTTGAACGGCTGAAGAAAATGAGGGTTTTGAGGAAGAACTAGCAATATCAGTTTCTTTTTTCTGAAGCTGTTTCCATTTTGTAAATTCTTCGAGCTCAGTTTGACTGGCTCCAGATAAATCCGCTGCTATAAGCTTTTTATTACCATACTGAGCTATGGTATAACTAGGACTTCTTCCTCCTCTGTAGGGAGGACTACCACGACCTCTACCTCCTCTAGGAGAGGGGCTACCTTTACTGCGGGTAAGCATTCCTGAAAAGAAAAGAATATTATAAATATTCTCTTGTCAAAAAATCAGGGAGATGATTATCTTCCCCTTTTTTATAAATAATTGTAAAATCAAATGGAGCTAAATGAGCCTGCCATCTGGCAAACATTTGTTTTGAAACATCATGTTTAAAGTCTTTTGAAAACATGAACTTGGCTGCTTTGCAGTCAGTTTTGATAGTAAAATGTTTATTGTATAAATCATCCTGAAATTTTAAAACACATTTTACTATAGCAAGAATCTCTTTTGCGACAGTGGCATAATTCTTTTGCGCATTATTCCATTTGCCTGAATAAAATCTCACTAAAAATTCTTGTTTGTTGGCGGGATCAACTTGTTTTAAAATACCACCATAACCTATATATATCAGAGGCATCCGTCTCAATTATTTTGTCCCAATGAGGATTTGCCAGAGATAAACAAGGTAACGAAATAACTTTTCTTTTAATTAGTCAAACTGCTTTAGAATGTTCCTCGGTCCAAGGCTGAGCATTCTTTTTTAGCCTGTCACATAAAATGGCTGTGTCTTGGGCAATGTTCTTGTAATAGTGAGAGATATAATTCAAACTTCCTAAAAATCTTTGTAATTGGGTTTTATCAGTTATCTCATCAGGAAATTTTGAACCAAATTCTATACTACGGTTGATTGGAATTATATTTCCGTTCTCAATGTTATGACCAAGAAATCTGATTTTTGTTTGAAATAAAATCATTTTAGGTTTGGATATTACTAACCCATTATTCATAACAATTTTTTAAAAAATATCCAAATGTTTAAAATGCATCTCAATAGTTTTTGAGAAAACCAGAATATCATCAATATAAACTATAATAAAGTCACTGTAACTCATGAAAATTTCATTCATGATTTTCATGAAGTCAGAGGGAGCATTTTTAAGGCCAAAAGGCATAACATTCCATTCATATTGTCCAAAGGGAACATTAAAAGCTGTTTTGTAACGATCAGCAGGGTTAATTTGGAACTGCCAATAACCAGATTTTAAATCAAATTTAGAAAATATGATAGAATCATATAGTCTATCTAAGAGATCCTTTTTATTGGGTATTGGATATCTAATCCATTTTAGAACTTTGTTCAAAGGTTTGTAATTAATTACTAGTCTAGGGACTCCTCTTTCTTGTTCCGAGTGTTTATTAACATAAAAAGCAGTGCAAGACCATGGTGATTTTGAAGGTCCAATTAATTTTTTCTCTAACAAAGAAGCTATCTCTTTTTTACAAAGTATTAAATACTCTGAATTCATCTGACAGGGTCTAGCCTTGGTAGGAATATTTTCCTCCTTAAAATTATCCTCGTAAGGTAAATTTACTACATGTTTCTTTCTATTCCAAAAAGCATTAGGATGATCCCCACAAATATCGGTGGAAAAAGAGTCAAATAAAATTTTAATTTTTTCCTTTAGTTTATGATTTTGAAGACGATCTTCAATGGTCAAGCATTAACTTCTTGTTTTAAAAAACTTAATTGGTTTTCTTTTAAAAGTAAATGATCATACATTTGATGTAAAATTTTTATATAAGGTTTTGTTATAAACCTAAAAGTAATGGAAGCATTATCATAAGTTGCAATAATTTTTTCTTTGTCTACATAAGTAAAAGGATATATCTTATTAAGGAATGGTGTTTCAAGAATAACTTGGGTGGATAATTTGTTTTTGACTAGTAAAAAACTCAATGGAATACATTTTCCATCAACACAAATAGAAGCTCTAGGGAGCTTAAATTTAATATTAAGTTTTTCTCCACCTGCATGAGAAAGTGTATGGGAAGTTTTTTCAAAATACTTCGTAGGAATTAATCCTTCTTGAATAACATTTAAATCTGCTCCACTATCTATAAGAGCAGTAAACTCTTTTGAAAAATAATTATCAATTTTTAAGATAATTTTGATATACCATTTTTGACTAACAACAGTCTCGAGAGTTTGAAGAAACTCGTTATCCATATTTATAGTGTTCATAGTTTCCTTAATCCCAAGGACTTTGTTAGATAAATCTGAATCTTTTTCAGAAATTTCAGGAATATCTTGGTTCCTTTTATTTTCTGAAGTCTGGTCTAAAAGACTTAACATCTCTAGATTAGAAATTCTGGTGTCTTGACTTTTAGTCTCATTTTTTAGATTTTTTATTTCTAACTTAAGATTTTCAATCTCAGAAAGGATGTCTTTTAAAGATGTAGGGTGAGAATTTACATGACGTGTTTTTAAGAGGTTATAAACTTCAGACATAGTATATGGTTCTCTGTAATTTGTATCGTAGTGAAGGTTAACCTTAGTATTGGAAGTACCAGATTCACTATCTATTTGGTCTATAATTTTGGAC
This sequence comes from Silene conica, assembly GCA_029255685.2. Taxonomy (NCBI): domain Eukaryota; kingdom Viridiplantae; phylum Streptophyta; class Magnoliopsida; order Caryophyllales; family Caryophyllaceae; genus Silene; species Silene conica. The sequence continues at coordinate 23,451,651 of CM055317.2, read as the reverse complement.
CTTATTTCGGCGTCTTTAATGGTTCTAAGTAACTCAACCCAATGATTATTATCTAGGACATTTATTTGATTTTCTTGAAACTGGGAGATCAGATTATAAAATTCATCATTATGTGTATTATTCTTTTCACATGATTTACCCTGAAGACAAGGCTCGCATTCTGAGCTTTCATATTCAGAAAGATAGGAATCATTATCCATTATCTTAACCTCATTATCAGAACTTGAACTAGAATCTTCAAGTTCCTCATCAGAGACTAAAAAGAGTTTGTATAACTTGTCTTTTATTCCATCATCAACATCAAGACTAGCAATTTTATTCTTAGTCCAGCAATCTTTAGCATAATGGCCAACCTTATTGCATTTATAACAGACAATTTGTTTGTCTGACTTATTTTTCTTATAAGCTTTTCAGAAGGCCTTTTTATCAGCTTTTTTATCTAGTTTTTCTTTAGAATAATATTTCTTTCTTCTTTTCTGCTTATAACTTGGATAAGAATTATTAGAGTTCTTCTTCTTCTTATGAGAAGAAGCTGGCATATCCATACCGAATTGGCTGCAAAATTCTCCAAGTTGATTTCTTTCAACCAAATTTTGACGTTTTAATTGTTGATTTAATTTAATTTCATTGCATAGGTTCAGACCTTCTTGGGTACAGGTTCCTATAAGTTTACCATAAGTATAACTATCATAAGGGATAGATGTCAGATTTCCTCTGAGAGATTTCTTGACCTTTTCTGCAAATAAATTTGGTAATCCATCCACAAATTTAGCTTTCCAATGTGTACTATTAGATTCTGGGAGTTCCATAACTCTACTAAGAAAAGTGTCTTTATACCATCTAAAGTCAGTAAGGGTTTTACACCTAAGATTTTGTAGTAAAGTTCTTATATTCTCATGATTTTCAGAATATCTTCCCGTTCCGGTTTTTGCTTTAAAACAAAGTCCTTAATTTCAGGCGGTCCTTGGATACTGACGGCCGAAGAAGATACATATGAATTAGAAGAAGAGGACGAAGAATTATTTTCTCCAGATGTACCTTTTTTATTTAGAAGAAAACTGATATTATCCATTTTTTTATGTAGTGAACCAATTTGTTCTCCTATTATTTTTAAAAATAAATTTGAATAATTTTGTTGTTGTATTAAACTATTAAGATGAGTTGCTGTCACCACGGTTTCTTTGCCGTTAAACAAATTTGATATGGCAAGAAAATGACAGTTTTCCATCTTAAAGGATTCTAAAGGAGGGTAAATATCATTTAACTCTTTGCCATCTGGTAAAGTATAACTTCTTTCTAAAACCGAAATGTATTGTTCTACATACACTGCACAAAACCATGGTACAAAATATGTAATTTGGTTATGAGAAGTGCAAAAGTCGTAAAACTCCTTTTGAATTATTGCCCTTTGATTATTATCAAAATTTTCTAAGAACCACGTCCTAAAAATTTCCCATTTAGGTAGATTAAATTCCTCTTTAATCATGTATCTAGCTTCAGATCTGAAACTAAAATCTATTCTAGAAGTTGTATTATCCATTACCAAAGCTAAAACTCATTTGAGACATAGTCTCGACATTCTCTTCATTAGAGTGCCCTCTTAATATATTATCACTATGTAGTTTAAATTCATTTATCCTAGGTTCCTTAGGTTCGTCAAAAGATGAATCATCATCTCTAATTTCTTCTCTTATTTGAGAGGTTGAGTGCCTAGCTGTATTGGGATGATCTATTATATAGTCACATGGGGATATAAAAGATCTTACTGAATTACATCTAGTCAGTCTAGAAGAGCTACTACTAGCTTTTTTTAATATTCTATTAGATTGATTATTACCAAAATGTAAATTAACAGATCCATCTCCTGTTTGTGTGACATCTAAAAGATCTGTGTAAATAGTAGGCTTTGGGGTCATGGCTCTTTCAATTTTCCAATTATCAGGGAAAGATATTTCTTCCCATTTAATTTTTCTCCTAGTCGTTATATCAGATTTGTGAAAATTAGTTTCTATGACAATAGTTTCATTAATTGGTTTATCAGCCAATCTACAACAAGGATTCAGAGTATATAAAGGTTTAAAGTATATTCTATAACATATACAAATAACCTCAGATCCTTGAGCATAATTATACCTATGGGTTTTAACATTTAGAGTTAGAGCGTCTAAAATATTATCATCACTTAAAGAAAGCGTTAAATTAGGATATACATCAAAATAGACTGGTCCATGGGCCAGACTTGATTTTATGACCCCCATAATTGATTTTTTCCAATCCAAATTTCTTCCATCTCTTAAAGCTGCTATAAAACTTTCAGGAAGACCTTCCAAGGTTAGTGGTTTAAAAGCTACTTGGACTAGACCAATATGAATAAACTTGTGGTCTGATCTTTTATATGGTTCTAAATCATGGTTACTAAGTAGTTGTAGAAACATCTCTTCATTATTAAGAGAGACTGCTTCTTCTGTAGTTTTAACAATTTGTTTTAAGCCCAATTTTTCGAAGGTGCCTAATTTACAAATTGTTTTGGCACTTACCCTAGGAATAGTCCATTTATTAAGTAAGTCTAGATCTTGAGGTATATCAACCTCGTGACTGATACTGTTTTTAACAGTGGTTTTATTACCAAGAAATTGTTTAACTATACTCATAAGGTTAGAGACAAAATGTGTTGAATTACATCAAACTATATCAATTAATCATCACCACCATGGCTATATATATATATATATATATATATATATACTTGAGATCCGGTGAGAACCACCTTACAATGAGAACTTTGTGAGAACTCTACCTTACGGATTTTTTTAGAAAAAATTAATGACATATTTGGATTCGGCATGACATTTTATAGCTAGAGAACATATTTTTTGGTCTAGAAAATAAATACTAGTGACGGAAATCAATGTGAGATACGTTTTATTTATTTGCATGCACATACTATCTATTTTTTCGTACCTATCATTTTTCCGCCACTAGTATTTATTTTCTAGACCAAGAAATATGTTCTCTGGCCATAAAATTCCATGCCGAATCCAATTATGTCATTAATTTTTAAAAAAAAACTCCGTAAGGAAGAGTTCTCACCGGTTTTCATTGTAAAGTGGTTCTCACCGGATCCCAACCCTATATATATATATATATATATATATATATATATCTATATAGACTTGAGATCCGGTGAGAACCACCTTACAATGAGAACCTTGTGAGAACTCTACCTTACGGACTTTTTAAAAAAAAATTAATAACATAATTGGATTCGGCATGACATTTTATAGCTAGAGAACATATTTTTTGGTCTAAAAAATAAATACTAGTGACGGAAATCAAGGTGAGATACGTTTTATTTATTTGCATGCACCTACTATCTATTGTTTCGTATCTATCATTTTTCCGTCACTAGTATTTATTTTCTAGACCAAGAAATATGTTCTCTGGCCATAAAATTCCATGCCGAATCCAATTATGTCATTAATTTTTTTAAAAAAACTCCGTAAGGAAGAGTTCTCACCGGTTCTCATTGTAAGGTGGTTCTCACCGGATCCCAAGTCTATATATATATATATATATAGGAATTGAATCACGCGAGGCACCCTTCTTAATATGAGGCTGCCGGACTCTTTCACAACCGTTAGATCTAAATAATATAGGCGCACCAGATTTTGTAACAAAGGTTTGATTCTCCAGCTCTTGTCACTTCGCGGTTTTGCTCAACGTGAATGTGTATAGTTGGTTGATTGTCATACTTGATCTCTTCCAGTTTTACCTCGATCATCTGCAACAAAGATGGTCTTCATCTCATAATCCGCTCTCTTTCGTCCACCTTAACTTTCTACTCATCAATCATCATCATAGAAGAGACAGTTATTATTTAGTCATCAGTAAGTGATATCAGGAATTATCCGATTTGACTCTTGCACGAAGATTTCACAGTTTGCTTTTGTACTGCAAGTCTTCATATTCAGAGGCTTAGTGAGGAATACTTTAACGGCTGCAGCATAGTTGTTGCATTGCCTTATTAGTCAAAGTTTTGGGAATAAACAAACATTTTAAGTTCAAGTTTCACGAAATAAGGTGACGGTTTCACAAATTAAGGTCCAAGATTCACGAAATAAGAAATTATATATTTCGTGAGTAAACAAACATTTTAAATCCACATTTCACAAAATAAGGTCCCGGTTTCACGAATTAAGGTCCAACATTCACGAAATAAGAAATTAAGCATTTTGTGAGTGAACAAACATTTTAAGTCCAAGTTTCACGAAATAAGGTCCCGGTTTCACGAATTACGGTCCAAGATTCACGAAATAAGAAATTAAACATTTTGTGAGTGAACAAACATTTTAAGTCCAAGTTTCACGAAATAAGGTCCCGGTTTGACGAATTAAGGTCCAAGATTCACGAAATAAGAAATTAAACATTTTGTGAATGAACAAACATTTTAATTCAAAGTTTCACGAAATAAGGTTTCGGTTTCACAAATTAAGGCCCAAGATTCGCGAAATAAGAAATTATATATTTCGTGAGTAAACAAACATTTTAAGTCCAAGTTTCACGAAATAAGGTTTCGGTTTCACAAATTAAGGTCCGAAATTCATGAAATAAGGACGTATCCATTTTGTGAGCAAACAAACATTATTTTAAGTCTAAGTTTCACGAAATAAGGTCCAGAGTTCACAAATTAAGGTCGAAGACTCACAAAATAAGAAATTAAACATTTTGTGAGTAAACAAATATTTTAAGCCCAAATTTCACGAAATAAGAAAAAGAGCAAATGGATAATTTTTTTAGATAGAGAAAATATTTGGGCCAAATTAATTGTTATAAATGACCCATAATTTTCATCCTATTGAAATTAGTCCAATGAACATTGAAAATCATGTGCAACATAGTAAGGGTTCGACGGCCTCACGTGATCCGGCCTCTATATATATATATAGCCGGATCACGTGAGGCCGCCTATTACGGTGAGGCCGTCGAACCCTTACTATGTTGCACATGATTTTCAATGTTCATTGGACTAATTTCAATAGGATGAAAAATATGGGTCATTTATAACAATTAATTTGGCCCAAATATTTTCTCTATCTAAAAAAATTATCCATTTGCTCTTTTTCTTATTTCGTGAAATTTGGGCTTAAAATATTTGTTTACTCACAAAATGTTTAATTTCTTATTTTGTGAGTCTTCGACCTTAATTTGTGAACTCTGGACCTTATTTCGTGAAACTGAGACTTAAAATAATGTTTGTTTGCTCACAAAATGGATACGTTCTTATTTCGTGAATTTCGGACCTTAATTTGTGAAACCGAAACCTTATTTCGTGAAACTTGGACTTAAAATGTTTGTTTAGTCACGAATTGTTTAATTTCTTACTTCGTGAATTTTGGACCTTAATTTGTGAAACCAGAACCTTATTTCGTGAAACTTGGACTTAAAAACTTCGTTTAATCACGAAATGTATAATTTCTTATTTCGTGAATCTTGGACCTTAATTTGTGAAGACGGGACCTTATTTCGTGAAACTTGGACAGAAAATATTTGTTTAGTCACGAAATGTTTAATTTCTTATTTCGTGAATCTTGGACCTTAATTTGTGAAACCGGAACCTTATTTCGTGAAACTTGGACTTAAAATATTTGTTGCGCACAAAATAGAAATTTTTTATTTCGTGAATGTTGGACCTTAATTTGTGAAACCGGGACCTTATTTTGTGAAACTTAGACTTAAAATGTTTGTTTACTCACGAAAATTTTAATTTTTTATTTCGTAAATCTTGGACCTTAATTTGTGAAACCGGAACCTTATTTCGTGAAACTTGGATTTAAAATGTTTGTTTATTCACGAATTGTTTAATTTCTTACTTTGTGAATTTTGGATCTTAATTTGTGAAACCGGAACCTTATTTCGTGAAATTTGGACTTAAAATGTTTGTTTACTCACGAAATTTTTAATTTTTTATTTCGTAAATCTTGGACCTTAATTTGTGAAACCGGAACCTTATTTCGTGAAACTTGGATTTAAAATGTTTGTTTACTCACGAATCGTTTTATTTCTTACTTCGTGAATTTTGGACCTTAATTTGTGAAACCGGAACCTTATTTCGTGAAACTTGGACTTAAAAAGTTTGTTTAATCACGAAATGTATAATTTCTTATTTCGTGAATCTTGGACCTTAATTTGTGAAGTCGGGACCTTATTTCGTGAAACTTGGACTTCAAATATTTGTTTACTCACGAAATGTTTAATTTCTTATTTCGTGAATCTTGGACCTTAATTTGTGAAACCGGAACCTTATTTCGTGAGATTTGGACTTAAAATATTTGTTGCGCACAAAATATATAATTTTTTATTTCGTGAATTTTGGACCTTAATTTGTGAAACCGGGACCTTATTTCGTGAAACTTGTACTTAAAATGTTTGTTTACTCACGAAATTTTTAATTTTTTATTTCGTAAATCTTGGACCTTAATTTGTGAAACCGGAACCTTATTTCGTGAAACTTTGATTTAAAATGTTTGTTTACTCACGAATTGTTTAATTTCTTACTTCGTGAATTTTGGACCTTAATTTGTGAAACCGGAACTTTATTTCGTGAAACTTGGACTTAAAAAGTTTGTTTAATCACGAAATGTATAATTTCTTATTTCGTGAATCTTGAACCTTAATTTGTGAAGTCGGGACCTTATTTCGTGAAACTTGGACTTAAAATATTTGTTTACTCACGAAATGTTTAATTTCTTATTTCGTGAATCTTAGACCTTAATTTGTGAAACCGAAACCTTATTTCGTGAAACTTGGACTTCAAATATTGACCCAGTATATTTAGATATGACCTACAAATAAAGTAGGAGATCCGAAATACGTGTTTGAACCGAAAACAATACAAAGAATGGAGCTTTTGGTGTTGGACACATTGCAATGGAAAATGAATGCTATAACACCTTGTTCTTTCATTGATTACTCTCTTAAGAAATTGAGTAATCCTGATAGCGTAACTGATAAGTTCATTTTCTCGACGATGAAAGTTGTCAATCGATCAATGCAGCTCGTCTTGTGCACAATCAAAGGTAATCAATCAATGACGAATTTGTAGTATGCATTAAATAAGATTGAGTCGGAGAAATGTTTGATGGTTGTGAAAAATAAATGCATGCAGGCATTGACTACTTGGAATTCAGGCCTTCTGAAATTGCAGCAGCAGTAGCAATTTGTATATCGGTTGAAATTCGAGCTGTTGATATCGACAGGGCGAGTTTCTGTCTCATTCATTTGGAGAAGGTACATTCATTTCACCAAATGTTTGGAAATAGCAGTAGAAATTACTTGCATTTAACCGGTTTCTGAGACATTAATGTTGTCTTGTTTCATTTAATAGATTATGTGGTTTGATCTAAACCACATGTTATTAATAATTTGAATAGTAGAGATGAGTCCAGCGGCCTCACCCTAAGAAGGGTGCCTCGCGTGATTCAATTTCTATATATATATATATATATATATATATATATATATATATATATATATATATATATATATATATATATATATATATCATCTTTCATCTTTCATCTCATCATGCAATACTATGCAAAGGCTCTCAACTAACTTCGGAAACTATTTTAAATGAGAGTCGGTCTCCCTTCCGGTTACCCGGCCGGGGGGTCTTTTAATCCAAACCGTTTACGAAACCAGACTAAGAGTCGTACAATGCCTTGGACAAACAGTTCTAAGATATACCACACTCTATATAAATACAATCAATCAGCAACATCTGACACTGTACCCCAACTAAGGCAAGCAGATGCAATCAGCAATGTCTATAACCTACCCCTTCTCAAGCAAGAACTAGACACAATCAGCAGTGCCCAAGTCACACCCCAACTCAGGTAAACTTGGTACACAAATCAGCAAGCATACACTCGTGAACCCCTGCTCAGGCCCGAGTGGCTACCAATCAGCTAATAATGGTTCATTGACCCTGCTCAGTCGTGACCATTACCATTCGTAATGAAATTGGGATCCCAACTCAGACCCAACCCACTACGGTCATACAAACTCATGGTAGAATAGCGGTCCCTGCTCAGACATATTCCTACCACATCAACCATACACGTGACGGTCCAGCGGTCCCTGCTCAGACATGTCCGTCACGCCACAAACACTCACATGTCAAGCTAGAGGATCCCTGCTCAGATCATAACTTGACATGCATCCAAACATCAGCACATATCGTACTCTAGCGGTCCCTGTTCAGACATATTCTGATATGTACTACAACCAAATCCGTAGTCCTAAACTTCTAGACCTCTAACAACACTTAATTGACCTAAGAAACTAAGTTGAGGGAGAGTCGGTTTCCCTTTCGGTTACCCGACACGGGGGTCTCTATCCTCTCTCCATTCCCGAACCCAATATAGTGCCACCCGAACTCCGGCGACCACAAACACACGTATAAAGCACACGGAACAAGTCTCAAGCAAATCGGACAAGCCGATCAAAAGTTAAAGCAATTTTAGTGAGAACAGGGCTCTCAGCCGGTGCCAGGCCGTCTGTCGGTCAGCCGGCTGGGAGTCCCTTCCCAATCTGCAGCCAACGATACAAAAACCAAGAGATGGGACCCTCAGCCGGTGGACCGGCTGCTAACCACCCGACTGGGAGTCCATCCCAACATACTTCTACATTTTCACAAAATGGGGAGTGGATCCTTAGCCAGCTGACAGGCCGCCGACCTACCGGGTAAGAATCCATCCCTAGCTTATTTTTTCTCAAAAATGAACAACCAAGACGGTCTCTGAGCCGGTGGACCGGTGGCCGGCCACCCGGCTCAGAGCCCTGCACATATTTCCTAAATATCGCAAACACCGTAAGGCGGCCTCTGAGCCAGCCGACCGGCTGCCGGTTAGCCTGCCGGCTCAGAGCCCCTATACGCATTTTTCGCCAATTCGACCATTATCAAATCTTCTAATAAATCGATACAATCTTAACAATTGCAAAAACACAAGTTTAACCAGCATATTAAACATACATATAAACCATAAACAAGCATTTAAGAATCTAGAGAACACATATTAAGGTCAAACTTTGTATTCGTCTTAACTTCTCAAAAACGGAAAATGAATATATTAAGCATATGACACATCACAAACCTTAATTAAATCATATGGAGAACATGTAAAACGAATTCCTATCATGCTTCTATGTTCATATATCAATATAACTCATAAAATCAGAATCAACATAAAAAACAAACACAAATTTTGCTACTTTAACAATAAGGTCGAGTTACTCATAATTGTCACCTTTTATGCGTCTTCCTCCAAGCTTTCGTCTACAATATACGAGTCTTGACTCAAGTCCTCCAAATTCTCGCCTTAAAACACAAGAAAAAACCCGTATTAGGAGCTTAAACGTAATTTAGGGCAAAACAGCCCATTTTTTGAATTCAATAAAATAGAAATTGAAAGAGATAGAAAGCTTGCAAATCTAGAGAGGATTCCGAAAATATAAAATTTACCTTGATACGAGTTCGGGAAGGGGTCGAGATCGTCTTTTGAAGCTTTTAAGGAAAGTGAAAATGGGGTTTTCTTTGTTTAGAGTGATATGAAATGAAGGAGATGAATGTGTCGATGAAAGGGTTTAAGGTAGGGTTTTATGTTGTCCTTTCACCTTTACTTGAGTCGGGTTTTATTTGTTTAAGTGATACGGACTCAAGTCGGAAAATGAAATGCCAAGTGAACGACATCTTAAGAATTAAAATATTCTTAAGACGGAAATTAACGGAAAACTAAAATAAAACTTTTGATTTATAATTAAAATAATATTATATTCCGGAAAATACTTTAAAATCATTAAAATATTATTTACGAAAATACGGGATGTTACAATCACCCCAACTTTCAAAAAGTTTCGTCCTCGAAACTTGAACGAAGATAAATCTAAGTAAACTATACCTCAATCGAAAAGAGAAGGGTGCGTAGCACGCATCGAAGCCTCTGTCTCCCAAGTCTGCTCCTCAACGTCGCCACAACGCCATAGGATCTTCGCCAGGGGCACCACCGTGCTCCTCAGCTTCCGGTCCTGTCGATCCAAAATCTTCACTGGACGCTCTTCAAAAGCAAGATTCGGCTCTAGGTTATCGATCTCTCTCTAAAGCACATGACTAGGGTCACTGACGTACTTGCGGAGCTGTGAAACATAAAAGACGCTATGCACCTTGCCCAAACTAGGAGGCAGATCCAATCTGTAAGCAGCAGCACCAATCTTCTTCAAAATCTCGAACGGCCCAATGTACTTAGGACTCTATTTGCCCTTAACACCAAATCTCTTGACACCTTTCATCGGAGAAAAACGAAGGAACACTCTGTCACCAGCCTCAAACTCAAGTGGTCTTCGACGAACGTCTGCATAGGATTTCTGCCGATCCTGATAAGCTGAATATGATCAATGGTCACACCCAACTGGTCAGGTCCTAAATCATGAACGTCGCTCGACTGATCCCAGCAGATAGGGCTATGACACTTCCTACCGTAAAGCGCCTCATATGGAGCCATCTGAATCGACGAGTGATAACTGTTGTTGTAAGAGAACTCAACCAGTGGTAGACTATGTTCCCACGAACCCTGAAAATCAAGTGCACAAGCTCGCAATAGGTCCTCCAAATTCTGAATGGTCCTCTCTGACTGACCATCAGTAGCAGCATAGAACGTTGTACTCATCAAAAGTCGGCTACCCATGGCCTCCTGAAGAGCTTTCCACAATCTAGAACAGAAACGCGGATCCCTGTCTAAAACAATCTCTCTCGGAACTCCATGGTATCGAACAATCTCAGCAATGTAGGCCTTAGCAAGGCGATCCATATCCCAAGTCTCACGAATCGGTATGAACCTAGCACACTTAGTCAACCTGTCGACTACTACCCAAATAGCATCCTTATCGCCAACGGTCTTAGGTAGAGCGGTAACGAAATCCATAGAAATGCACTCCCACTTCCACTAAGGAACATGGAGCGGTTGTAGCAGACCACCAGGTCTCTTATGCTCAATCTTCACCTGCTTACAAGTCAAACATCTACTCACATAGTCCAAGATATCCTTTTTCATCCCTGGCCACCAAAACAAAAGCCTAAGGTCCTTATGCATCTTCTCACCACCAGGATGAATAGAATAAAGAGTTAAGTGAGCGTCATCCAATACTCTCTTCCTCAAGTTGGGAGCATCAGGTACAAACATCCGGCCACGGAAACGAAGAAAGTTGTCAGCATCAATCACAAAATATCTAGCCTCGCCACTAGCAATCTTGGCCTCGAACTTCTTGAAAGTAGCATCTGTAGGCAAACTCTTGTGAATCTCCCAATATAATGTCGGCTCAGCAGTCATCGCAGGCAACCAGTCAAATCCACTACCCACCATCTCTAGTCTCAACTTCCTGAACTCAGAACAAAGTTTCTCAGGCAACACTCGAATGACACTCAACGAATAAAAAGTCTTGCGACTAAGCGCATCAACAAGCACGTTAGCCTTGCTCTCATGATACAATAGCTCTATGTCATAGTCTTTGACCAATTCCAAGATTTCCAACCATCAACGTTGTCGCATTAAGGTCCTTCTGTGTGAAAATGTACTTCAGACTCTTGTGATCAGTGA